>CM059426.1:78861137-80181905 GCA_030390025.1 Squalus acanthias | reverse complement strand
AACTATTTACAATCTACATTAATGACTTGGATGAAGGGACCGAGTGTAATGCAGCCAAGTTTGCGGATGATACAAAGATGGGTGGGAAAGCAAGTTGTACAGAGGACTCAAAAAATCTGCAAAGGGATATAGACAGGCTAAGTGAGTGGGCAAACATTTGGCAGATGGAGTATAATGTGGGAAAGTGCGAGGTTATACACTTTGGCAGGAAAAATAAAAAAGCAAATTATTATTTAAATGGAGAGAGATTACAAAATGTTACAGTTCAGAGGGACCTGGGGGTCCTTGTGCATGAAACACAAAAAGTTAGCATGCAGGTACAGCAAGTAATCAAAAAGGCAAATGGAATGTTGGCCTTTATTTCAAGGGGGTTGGAGTATAAAAACAGGGAAGTCCTGCTACAACTGTACATGGTATTGGTGAGACCACACCTTGAGTACTACGTACAGTTTTGGTCTCCTTATTTAAGGAAGGATATACTTGCATTGGAGGCAGTTCAGAGACGATTCACTAGGTTAATTCCAGAAATGAGGGGGTTGACTTATGAGGAAAGGTTGAGCAGGCTGGGCCTATACTCTTTGGAATTTAGAAGAATGAGAGGTGATCTTATTGAAACATATAAGATACTGAGGGGGCTCGACAAGGTAGATGCAGAGAGGATGTTTCCCCTCGTGGGGAAATCTAGAACACGGGGGCACAGTTTTAGAATAAAGGGTCGCCCTTTTAGAACTGAGATGAGGAGGAATTTCTTCTCTCAGAGGGTCATAAATCTGTGGAATTCTCTGCCCCAGAGAGCTGCGGAGGCTGGGTCATTAAATACATTTAAGGTGGAGATAGACAGATTTTTGCAAGATAAGTGAGTGAAGGGTTATGGGGAGCGGGCAGGGAAGTGGCTTTGAGCCCAAGATCAGCCATGATCTTATTGAATGGCGGAGCAGGCTCGAGGGGCCAAGTGGCCTATTCCTGCTCCTATTTCTTATTAGGGGCTGATGGCTTTTCCTTTTGGCAAGAATTCTTGGGGCCAATTTTCCTCTGCCTAACATCCCCTGTGCACCTGGTTCGGCCATAGAAGTCTGGAGTGGAGATCTGTTAGGTCAGGTACCTGCCCCTTTGACGAGTTAGATTAACAGAGGCCTCTTCATGCATAGGTATGAAGCTCCAGCCTGAGATAAGCAGGAGCATTCTAATTTACTGTATATGGGACAGGAGTGACATTATAAAAAAGGGGCTGCTAGTAACCTCTTCATGGCTGATCTCCGACCTCAACTCCACTTTCCCGCGTTATCCCCATATCCCTTGATTCTCCTAGAATCCAAAAATCTATCTATCTCAGCCTTGAATATACTCAACCATTTAGCATTCACAGCCCTCTGGGGTAGAGAATTCCAAAGATTCACAACCCTCTGAGTGAAGAAATTCCTCTTCATCTCAGTCTTAATGGCTGAACCCTTATCTTGAGACTGTGACCCCTAGTTCTAGACTCTCCAGCCAGAGGAAACAACCTCTCAGCATCTACCCTGTCAACCCCCCTCAGAATCTTACATGTTTCAATGAGATCACCTCTCATTCTTCTAAACTCCAGAGAGTATAGGCCCAATCTACTCAATCTCTCCTCATAGGACAACCCTCTATCCCAGGAATCAATATAGTGAACCTTCATTGCACTTCCTCGAAGGCAACAACAACAACAACTTGTATTTCTATAGCGCCTTTAACGCAGTAAAATGTCCCAAGGCGCTTCACAGGAGTGTTATAAGAAAAAAATTGACACCGAGCCACATAAGGAGAAATTAGAGCAGATGACAGCTAGGTTTTAAGGAGCGTCTTAAAGGAGGAAAGAGAGGTAGAGAGGCAGAGAGGTTTAGGGAGGGAATTCCAGAGCTTAGGGCCTAGGTAACAGAAGGCACAGCCATCAATGGTTGAGCAATTATAATCAGGGTTGCTCAGGAGGGCAAAATTAGAGGAGCGCAGATATCTCGAGGGGTTGTGGGGCTGGAGGAGATTACAGAGATAGGCGAGGCCATGGAGGGATTTGAAAACAAGGATGAGAATTTTGAAATCAAGGCATTGCTTAGCCGGGAGCCAATGTAGGTCAGCGAGCACAGGAGTGATGGGTGAACGGGACTTGGTGCGAGTTAGGACACGGGCAGCCGAGTTTAGGATCACCTCAAGTTTACATAGGGTGGAATGTGGGAGGCCAGCCAGGAGTGCGTTGGAATAGTCAAGTCTAGAGGTAACAAAGGCATGGATGAGGGTTTCAGCAGCGGATGAGCTGAGGCAAGGGCGGAGACGGGCGATGTTACGGAGATGGAAATAGGCGGTCTTAGTTATGCTGCAGATATGTGGTCGGAAGCTTATTTCAGGGTCAAATATGACACAAAGGTTTCAAACAGTGTGGTTCAACCTCAGACAGATGTTAGGGAGACGGATGAAGTCAGTGGCTAGGGAATGGAGTTTGTGGCAGGGACCGAAAACAATGGCTTCGGTCTTCCCAATATTTAATTGGAAAAAATTTCTGCTGATCCAGAACTGGATGTCGAACAAGCAGTCTGACAATTTAGAGACTGTGGAGGGGTCGAGCGAAGTGGTGCTGAGGTAGAACTGGGTGTCGTCAGCGTACATGTGCAAACTGATGCTGTGTTTTCGGATGATGTCGCCAAGGGGCAGCATGTAGATGAGAAATAGGAGGGGGCAAGGATAGATCCTTGGGGGACACCAGAAGTAATGGTGCGGGAGCGGGAAGAGAAGCCATTGCAGGTGATTCTCTGGCTGTGATTAGACAGATGAGAATGGAACCAGGCGAGTGCTGGACGACGGTGGAGAGACGTTGGAGGAGGATGGAGTGGTCAACTGTGTCAAAGGCTGCAGACAAGTCAAGAAGGACGAGGAGGGATAGTTTACCTTTGTCACAGTCACAAAGGATGTCATTTGTGACTTTGATGAGAGCCGTTTCGGTACTGTGGCGGGGGTGGAAACCTGATTGGAAGGATTCAAACATGGAGTTGCAGGAAAAATGGGCGCGGATTTGGGAGGTGACAACACGTTCAAGGACTTTGGAGAGGAAAGGGAGATTGGAGATGAGGCGGTAGTTTGCAAGGATGGAGCGGTCAAGGGTTGGTTTTTTGAGGAGGGGGTGATGACGGCAGATTTGAGGGAGAGGGGGACAGTGCCTGAGGAGAGAGAACCATTAACAAAGGCAAGTATATCCTTCCTCAGATAAGGAGACCAAAACTGTGCACAGTACTCCAGGTGTGGTCTCACCAAAGCCCTGAACAATTGTAGCAAGACTACCTTACTCCTGTACTCCAACCCCCTTGCAATAAAGACCAACATGCCATTTGCCTTCCTAATTGCTTGCTGTACCTGCATGCTAACTCTCTAGCTGGAATTTTGTTTACCTGGGCGGGTCGTGTGCGGGCGGTCAGCGTGGCGGGTCGGGACCTGGATCCTCATTTCATGCCGCTTCTCAGAGCGATTTTCCCTTAATGGCGCCTATTAAAGCAGCGTTACCCGGCCCTATTAAATGGTGCGGGTCTGATGACATCATCAATGACTCATGTCCAGTGGGGATATTTAAAGGGGCCTTGGCCACAGCGCATTTGAAGGTTCATCGAGGAGTGTGCAGGCACTGTATTAAAGCATTTGAGTCTTGCTAAGCCTTGAAAACATGACTGCACAGAGGCAGAGGGCTGCACCCAGGTTCTCCGGTGACGCCCTCCATATGCTTGTGGAGGGAGTAAGAGCACGCAGGGAGGTCCTCTTCCCTTCTGATGGGTGCAAGAGACCTCCCCAGGAGACCAAATGAGCCTGGCTGGAGATAGCAGAGGAGGTGAACAGCAGGGATGTTGTGGGGAGGACCTGGGTGCAGTGCCGGAAGCACTTCAATGATCTCATGAAATCAGGAAAGGTGAGTGCAAAGCCACACTCAACTTCATCCTGCTGTGCTTCTCATCACATCCCCATCTCTCTGCCTTCCCAAGCCTACTCCTGCACACCATTACTCACACAAACATACCTTGCACATCCACCCATCCCTCTCTATCTACATTATCACATCCCCATCTGACTAACCACCCCTCACATTCACCCTCATCCTAATGCAATCATACCAACTAACAACACATAAAGAGGCCATTTGGCTTTGCCACCCACTCCCTCAGTCTCCATCTACAGATGTAATCCATCCATTCCTTACACTCATTCCATCACACTCACTCAAACTTCTCTTCTTTTCCTCCTTGCAGGAGAAGAGAGCCCACAATAAGAGGGAGAGGGAGAGAACCAGAGGTGGCCCTCCATCATTGGCCATGTTAACTGCAGCAGAGGAGGTCGCCTTGGACGTATCAGGAGTTGCAGAGCAACTGGCGGTGGGAGACGGAGAGAAGGGGACATCTCAGCAACCTGGTGACACAATTACATCTCATACAGCCACATGGCGTACAGCAGTCACTCATATGGGGACTGATGTCAGCAGCCAGTGAATGGTCATCATGTGCCGAATGGTATCGTTACCCATTCTTGATATGACATTTCTAAATCATCTCTTTACTCTCCCACAAGTCTATCAAGAGACCCCCCCCCCCGCCTCACTGTCCAGGAGGAAGAGGAAGATGACTCCTCAGAGGAGCCTCCAGCCTCTGAGGGTGCACCGTCAGCAGACATAAGCGCACCCAGCACCAGCGCAGACACGCACGCCTTGGTGGCTCCCATGCGAGATAGAGTAGTGTTGACACCTGGTGTGTCCCAAGTCACAAGTGAGCAAGAGGAGATGGATCAGACAGGGACAGCAGTGGAGACTCCTTGCTGGAGGGCGCCAGATTCTCCCAGCTCTGCTCAGCTGCCTGCAGATGCTGAACCTCGGGGGCCATCCAAATCTGTGCACAAAATGGAGTCAGCAAGAGCCTTTCCCTTAGGCAAGTAATGAGGTGTCATGTGGGTGTATTTATTTGGATTTCCTGCTCTCAATTAATAACCTCGCACAATGGCCACTGAGCCTCCGCCTCACGTTGACAGACGAGGTTCCCGAGCTGCATAATTCCCGTGGACATCCAGTAAAAATCAAAAGCTCTGGTTAAAAACCCTGTTAAGCGTCTCACAACAAGCACTTAATTACTTCTATTAGGTCACTCGCCTCTGCTGTTCGGGACCGTGGCGTGCTAGGGAACGCGCACGAGTTAAATGCGCGAGACGGCGGGTTCCCGACGCGCTCGCAATTTTGGCAACTTTTACTGCCGACCCGCCTCCAAATCCAGACGCCCGGCAGTGGGAAAATTCCAGCCAATATATCCAAATAAATGGAATAAAAATGAATTTGCATGTACGATCTTTTCTAATGAAGCCTGACACACTGACAATAAATCTCAGTAGTTTTATTGGGAGCATTATGGTATGATAAAAAGACCAGTCTGACCCCACTTTTGTATTAAAATGCCATCTGCTTTTATTTGATCAACCAGCTCTTTAAACTACTGTCAACAGATGGTAAGAGATTATTAAGGTGTAAGAGTTGCTGTCAGTCTAATAAAGGTGCTTAATATGTCAAATAGGATGTGATGTAGTTTCAAGTCCATCTTTAACAGCATCATTCTTTACTTCCCAAAATGTTTCTGTCTGTGCCTTGTTCTCAGAAGATGATAATCATAAGTGCTTTTGAGGCACAATTTGCTTGATGCATTTCACGCTTAAGTATAATGATTTGCATCTTAAGTACTGTGCTTTTAACTGATAAAGCACCAAATGACTAATGAGGAGAATTTCTGGATTTCTGAAGAAAATCTAAAATCATTTGTTGAAATTCCATCAGAAAAAAAGATGCACCATTAAAAAGCACATCATTCATGTATCAGGCATCCATTTAAAACCAATGAACTAAAAAAAAGGAAATTACGATGTTTGAGTGTAGGCGTTACTGATAAGTGAATGCTACTGTGTAGAGCAGAGCTCAGTCTGGTGAGTGCTGTTCTGAGAGCCAACACTCAACATCAAATATATGGAAATATTTTATTCTACAATCTTAGATAACTGCCAGTTGCTGATCAAAACTAAAAGTTATGGCATATATGGTATTAATGCTGTCATGTTATATATTACCTAGCACTGGAAGCTGAATACATTTACAATAGTGTGGAGTCCTGCTATATACAGAGAAGTACAAATAAGTAGAGGACTCCATATGTGGAACCAAAAATAATTAATGTAGAACAAGTTAACTTGCCACTGGCACTCTGCCACATTATCATTTAAGCCATGATGTGGAGATGCCGGTGTTGGACTGGGGTGGACAAATGTGAGAAGTCGCACAACACCAGGTTATAGTCCAACAGTTTTATTTGAAATCACAAGCTTTCGGAGCGCTGCTCCTTCGTCAGGTGAAGTGAAGAGATGTATATCGGCACAGCATATATAGTCAGAGAACACTGCCAGACGATTACAGTAATCGTCTGGCAGTGTTCTCTGACTATATATGCTGTGCCGATATACATCTCTTCACTTCACCTGACGAAGGAGCAGCGCTCCGAAAGCTTGTGATTTCAAATAAAACTGTTGGACTATAACCTGGTGTTGTGCGACTTCTCACAATTATCATTTAAGACAGTGGTTTGAAACTTTTCTGTATGAAAGTCCGCTCCAAATATCGACATATTTATATGGACCCCCTGCTTATCATGACAAACCGCTGGAGACCCTCTGTCCTAACCTCAGAAAGGTTGCATCAGCTACCGAAAGAGAAGAACTGCTCTAATTGCAGAAAGCATAGTTTATTAGTCTAAAGCAATAGAACTAAGATGCGACTGAGCTTAAAAATATTTTTAGAAATGGAATACAGAATTTTTGAGACACTGGGCGGATCTTTCTGCTGAAGTCATACTGGTTCTACTGGAAGTCAAATGATAGAATCATAGAATAATACAGCACAGAAGGAGGCCATGCGGCCCATTGTGCCAGTGCCTGTGCCAGAGCTATCCAATTAGTCACTCTTTCCTGTTCTTTCCACGTAGCCCTGATAATTTTGAAAAATTCTGATTAAACTTTCAGAAGCTTACTGCTGCAGGCCAAGCCAGTCCAACATTCATGCATCTGTGAGCTGTGCTAAAGAGGAGGAGCTGGTGAGGAAAGCTTGGCAGTTATTAACATAGTTTACATAGGTCTAATGAGGCTTGCGTTGGCTGCCTGTGCGATCTCAAAAAATGGGGACATTTCTTTCCCACTAAATGCACATCAGACATGTGGGACTTCAAGCCTAATTCCACAACCTGCATTCATAGAAACATAGAATCTAGGAACAGGAGTAGGCCATTCGGCCCGTCGAGCCTGCTCCACCATTCAATACGATCATGGCTGATCATCCAAGTCCAGTACCCTGTCCCTGTTTTAATCCCCACAGTACACATATCCCACCCTACCCCCGTAACCCCACGTATTTAATTCCCCCTAACATATCCCATCCTATCCCCATAACCCCACATATTTAATCCCCCCCTAACACTAAGGGTCAATTTATCATAGCCAAATCAACCCACACATTTTTGGACTGTGGGAGGAAACCGGAGCACCCGGAGAAAACCCACGCAGACACGGGGAGAATGTGCAAACTTACAGAGTGGATGGGGATACCCAAGAGAGGGAAGTAGGAGAGGTGGCCAAAAGCACAGTCAAAGAGGTAGATTTTGAGGAGCATGATGAAAAGATGAAAAGATGTATAACGAGGTGAAGAGGCTTAGGAAGAAAATTTCAGAGTGCATGGACATGATGACTGAATGCTCTGCCATCGATGGTGGAGTGTAGGGTGGGTTGAACGAACAGTAAACCAGAGACACAGGAGTGGATGGCACGTACTGGGACACAAAGTTGAAGACGATTACGTAGGTAGAGAGGAGTGAGGCTTTGCACTAATTTGCATTCGTTTGTCATTTTATTTGGATTTTATGACAGTGAAAAAGTAACATTTGTCAGAATAGCTCATGTCTCCCTTTGTTATCATAATATCAGATATAAATAAGAGCATTCAAGAACCAGGAGATTGGCATTTCGTTTTCCACTCATGGCAGGCATATGCCATGTATATTGTGACATACAGTTTTATTCTGAAGCTACTACAGCAGGGATGTCAAGCTTTATAAAACAGCTGAAACTCACAGCTGACTGAAATGGTGGGAGATCGAATGGTCAGGGAACAGAGCAGCCAGCTGTGAGTCTCACAGCTGATTGAAAATCTCGTGGCCTGAAATCCTGGGAGACGGCTAAACTGGGCAATAGAACAAAACCTCACAGCTGACTGTTCTGTTGCCCAGCTGTAATCTTCTGACATTTTAATCACCTGATATTATATCAGCTGTGAGGCTGCGTTGTTTCACCACCGTGCACAGAGAGCTGTGACTTTTGACTACCTGCTGTTCCCCAACTCTAAGGACTCAGGCTTTTAATAGTTGATAACCTTACATCAGAGAATCGACCAAACTCCACCTGGTTGATTCCAGCATGATTGGTTTTGTATCACTGCCAGCATGAACAGAACCAAAATGTGCACTGAATGGCAAGGTTTAAGCACCTATTGCAGCCCATTAATGGTATTTATTCTTCTGCCAGTCCTCTGCTGTAATTTTGGCAGGAGACAGATGGCAGAGACCTGGTTGCACCAAATCTCCAACGTTTCTGGGATATTCCAGCTTGCCTTGTCAGGAGCAGAACCTCCAGCCATCTTTTACAAGGCCAATGTTGCCAGGGAGTAGAGCCAGGGGAGGCGACTTGGGACCCAGCACAAACTAGAGGCTGGTACACTCCAGATGGGGGGAAGTGAGTCCCACAGAGGGAGAGGAGGGGTCCCAGTCAAGTAATCTGGACCTTGGAGACTAGTAAGAGTTTTATTTTTAAGTTCTTGATTGACTTTCTTGCATATGGTTGGGGTCTGGAGGGGACCTGGCCAACCCTCCCACCAACACCCCATGTTGGGAACACACCAAATATCCCAGCTATATAGGGAAAACGGGCACTGGAGATGCACCTGCAGCAGTGGTTGTGCTTGCCTGCTCCATGCCAATTTGGTGCCCTCCCACTGACCCCATCATAAACTCAAGTGGGGTCAGCACTAGAGGACAACAGTGGGTTCTATGCCAGTGTAACCACCAGGATCCTGTCCTGTGGATTTGTGGGGCTATAAAAATAAATAATGACAAGATAATTACAAATGAGCAAGGCCCTTCAGACCATCTTAATTCATCCATCCAAGAGATCCTAACATCCCTTCATTGTAGCATCCAGTTGTATATTAAATGATTACAAGCTATTTGCCTCTAATATTCTATCTGGAAGTGTAAATCACTCTTCGTGTGAAAGAGAATTTCCTGATAACTGTCCTAAAATGATCTTTTACTAGCTTGAACCTGTGTCCACTAGTTCGAGTCCCAAAGTTTAATTTGAAGTAATATTCTGGATTAACTTTTTCTATACCCTTATCAATCTTATATACTGACACCTCCCTTCCCTGAAAAGCCCAAATCCCTCCAGTCTTTCTTCATAACTCCGATCTTAAGGCTCTGCTCTGTCTCCAGCACTTGAATCTTGTTTCTTGAGAACCAAAACATTTCAAATTTATTTTTCCTTGGGATATGGCTGATGCAGGCAAGGCAGTATTATTGTCCATCTTTAGTTGCCCTGAGAGGATTCAGTCAATCATGCAATGAGACTGGAGTCATAGGTAGGCCAGATTGGGAATTGGTAGCTGGTTTCCTTTGCTGACGGACATTAATGAACCAGTTAAGCTTTTACAAAGATCCAGTAGCTTTCATGATCATTTTTCCCAGTGTCAACCTGCAGATTTCCCCAGTTGCCATACGTCAGGAAGATACAAGTCCAGTATCATAAACCACTAGACTACTAGATGCAGTATTCAAGATATGACCAGAGCACTATAAAGGTCGTTCACTAACTCTTCCAACTTATATTCTACTGTTTTGGCTACAGAGGTCAACATCCTATTGGCATTGCTTATTTCTACTCTATATTGGTTGTATAATTTAGTGTTGAGTCTACTAAGACTCCTAGGACACTTTCAGCTTCATCCTTAGCTATCTCAACACCATTAATGGAGTACACATGTCATCTATTTTTCCTTCCTATGTACAGCACTTTATACTTGTTTGCATTAAATTTCATCTGCCATTGCTGTGCTTACTTGCATGTTTTGTCCAACTCATTCTGTAAATTCTGAGCTGTCTCCTCCTATTCCACTGCTCTTCCTAATTTGACCACTTTTCTGAATCCAGGTCAGTGGTCCCAACACTGAGCCATGAGGCACTCCACTCAGTACTTACTAACATAATTCCTTTAATGAGTACGCATTGTTTTCTATCCTTCAGCCAGTTTCGGTTCCTTCAGCGAAACCTCGGCAGATTTAAAAGGTGAGCGAGAGCGGCTACAACGGACCGGTGAGTGTAAAGGAGTAAAAAGTAATCGAAGTGTGATGTCACCAGAAAGCAGGTAAGTGATTGGTTGGTGAATATTTCTCTATTTCTCACTTTTTTCCAAACTTGAGCATCTAAATTTAAGTGCCTTGGTGTAGATTAAAAGATATACGTGTTCCAAATTTTAAAACAAATTAATTAATTAATTGAAATGGGAGACCTGGCAATGTGTTGTTGTTGTTGCATGTGGGAGCTGGTGGACACCATTGAGGTCCAAGGCGACCACATCTGCAGCAAATGTTGGCTGCTCGAGGAACTTCGGCTCAGAGTTGATGAGCTGGAGTCCGAGCTTCGGACACTGTGACACATTAAGGAGGGGAAGCATTACCTGGACACTAAGTTCCAGGAGGCAGTCACACCCACTAGAGTAATTACTTCCAATTTGGCCCATGGTCAGGGACAGGAGGATGTGACTACAAGCAAGGCAGGTATTGGGATCCAGGAGGTAGTGATGGAGGAGCCTCAGCCCTTGCACTTGTCCAACAGGTACAAGATTCTTGCTCCCTGTGTGGACGAGGGCAGGGACTGCAGGGAGGATGAGCAATCTGACCACAGCACCGTGGTACAGGGAGCCATTCAAGTGGGAGGAGTAAAAAGAAATGTTGTAGTGATAGGGGACAGTATAGTTAGGGGGATAGATACTGTTCTCTGCAGCCGAGAGCGTGAGTCCTGAAGGCTGTGTTGCCTGCCCCGGTGCCAGGGTTAAGGACATCTCCTCTGGGCTGGAGAGGAACTTGGAGTGGGAGGGGGGAATATCCAGTTGTCATGGTCCACGTAGGTACCAATGACATATGTACGATAAAGAAAGAGGTTCTGCTGAGAGAGTATGAGCAGCTAGGGGCTAAATTTAAAAGCAGAACCACAAAGGTAATAATCTCTGGATTACTACCTGAGCCATGAGTGAATTTGCATAGGGTAAATAAGATCAGAGAAATGAACGAGTGGCTCAAAGACTGGTGTGGGAGCAATAGGTTTCGATTTGTGGGGCACTGGCACCAGTACTGGGATAAGAGGGAGCTGTTCCGTTTGGACGGGCTTCACTTGAACCATGCTGGGGCTAGAGTCCTGGTGAATCGAATAACTAGGGCTGTAGAGAGGGCTTTAAACTAAATAGTGGGGGGGGGAGGATCCAGGTGAGCGGGAATTTAAAAAGTCAATGAGAAATGAGAAAGCAATAGAGCAGGATAGAGATGGGGGAATAATAACCAGAGTGTGACAGGAAGGGACAGAATGTTTAAAAATAAGAGTGCAACAGAAAATGGGGCCAAAACAAGGAGAAATGGTAAAAAGACAAAGTTAAAAGCTCTATATCTGAATGCACGCAGCATTTGTAACAAGATAGATGAGTTGACGGCACAAATAGATACAAATGGGTATGATCTGATCGCCATTACAGAGACGTGGTTGCAAGGTGACTGAATATTCCAGGGTATTTGACAATTCAGAAGGATAGACAGAAAGGATAGGGAGGTGGGGTGGCTTTGTTGGTAAAGGATGGGATCAGTGCAGTGGTGAGAAGTGATATTGGCTCAGAAGATCAAAATGTAGAATCTGTTTGGGTGGAGATAAAAAAATAATAAGGGGAAAAAGTCTCTGGTGGGCATAGTCTACAGGCCCCCGAATAGTAGCAATACTGTTGGACAGAGTATAAATCAACAAATAATGGAGGCCTGTAAAAAAGGTACGGTAATAATCATGAGTGATTTTAATCTCCATATTGATTGGACAAATCAAATTGGATATGGTAGCCTTGAGGAGGAGTTCATAGAGTGCATCCGGGATGGTTTCCTAGAACAGTATGTAATGGAACCAACCAGGGAGCAGGCTATCTTGACTCTGGTACTGTGTAATGAGACAGAATTAATAAATGATCTCATAGTAAAGGATCCTCTAGGAAAGAGTGATCACAGAGTGGTTGAATTTCAAATTCAGTTGGAGGGTAAGAAAGTTGTATCTCAAACCAGTGTCCTGATTTTAAACAAAGGCAATTACAGTGGCATGAGGGCAGAACTGGCTAAAGTGGACTGGAAAAATAAATTAAAGGGTAAGACAGTTGAAATGCAATGGCAGACATTTAAGGAGATATTTCATAACTCTCAAGAAAAATATATTCCAGTGAGAGAGAAAGATTTTAAGAGAAGGAAGCACCATCCGTGGCTAACTAAGGAAGTAAAGGATGGTATCAAATTGAAAACGAAGGCATACAATGTTGCCAAGATTGGTGGGAAAGAGGATTGGAAATTTTTAAAAACCAGCAAAGGATGACTAAAAAAATAATTGAGAGAAGATGAATTATGAGAGTAAACTGGCAAGAAATATTAAAACAGATAGTAAGAGCTTCTACAGGTATATAAAAAGGAAGAGAATAGCTAAAGTAAACATTGGTCCTGTAGAGGATGTGATAGGGGAATTAATAATAGGGAACGGGGAAATGACAGAGACTCTGAACAAATATTTTGTATCTGTCTTCACGGTAGAAGACACTAACAACATCCCAATAATGGATAATCAAGGGGCCACAGGGAGGGGGGAACTAAAGACAATCACTATCAATAAGGAAAAAGTACTTGGTAAAATAATGGGACTAAAAGACGACAAGTCCCCTGGACCAGATGGCCTGCATCTCGGGGTCTTAAAAGAAGTGGCTGCAGAGATAGTGGGTGCATTGGTTGCAATATACCAAAATTCCCTGGACTCTGGAGAGGTCCCAGCAGATTGGAAAACCGCAAATGTAACACCCCTATTTAAGAAAGAAGTAAGACAGAAAGCAGGAAACTATAGACCAGTTAGCCTAACATCTGTCATTGGGAAAATGCTGGAGTCCTTCATTAAGGAAGCAGTAGCAGGGCATTTGGAAAATCATAATGCAGTCAAGCAGAGGCAGCATGGTTTTATGAAAGGAAAATCATGTTTAACAAGTTTGCTGGAGTTCTTTGAGGATGTAACGAGCAGGGTGGACAAAGGTGAGCCAGTGGATGTGGTGTATTTGGATTTCCAGAAGGCATTCGATAAGGTGCCACATAAAAGGTTACTGCATATGATAAGAGCTCACGGAGTTGGGGGTAATATATTAGCATGGATAGAGAATTAGCTAACTAACAGAAAGCAGAGAGTCGGGATAAATGGGTCATTTTCTGGTTGGCAAACGGTAAGTAGTGGGGTGGCACAGGGATCGGTGCTGGGGCCTCAACTATTTACAATTTACATTAATGACTTGGATGAAGGGACCGAGTGTAATGTAGCCAAGTTTGCGGATGATACAAAGATGGGTGGGAAAGCAAGTTGTACAGAGGACTCAAAGAATCTGCAAAGGGATATAGACAGGCTCAGTGAGTGGGAAAACATTTGGCAGATGGAGTATAATGTGGGAAAGTGTGAGGTTATACACTTTGGCAGGAAAAATAAAAAAGCAAATTATTATTTAAATGGAGAGAGATTACAAAATGCTACAGTTCAGAGGGACCTGGCAGTCCTTGTGCATGAAACACAAAAAGTTAGCATGCAGGTACAGCAAGTAATCAAAAAGGCAAATGGAATGTTGGCCTTTATTTCAAGGGGGTTGGAGTATAAAAGCAGGGAAGTCCTGCTGCAACTGTACAGGGTATTGGTGAGACCACACCTTGAGTACTGCGTACAGTTTTGGTCTCCTTATTTAAGGAAGGATATACTTGCATTGGAAGCAGTTCAGAGACGATTCATTAGGTTAATTCCAGAGATGAGGGGGTTGACTTATGAGGAAAGGTTGAGCAGGTTGGGCCTATACTCATTGGAATTTAGAAGAATGAGAGGTGATCTTATTGAAACATATAAGATACTGAGGGGGCTCGACAAGGTAGATGCAGAGAGGATGTTTCCCCTCGTGGGGAAATCTAGAACTCGGGGGCATAGTTTCAGAATAAATGGTTGCCCTTTTAGAACTGAGATGAGGAGGAATTTCTTCTCTCAGAGGGTTGTAAATCTGTGGAATTCTCTGCCGCAGAGAGCTGCGGAGGCTGGGTCATTAAATACATTTAAGGTGGAGATAGACAGATTTTTGCAAGATAAGTGAGTGAAGGGTTATGGGGAGCGGGCAGGGAACTGGCTTTGAGCCCAAGATCAGCCATGATCTTATTGAATGGCAGAGCAAGCCGAGGGGCCAAGTGGCCTATTCCTGCTCCTATTTCTTATGTTCTTATGTTATGTATCCATTCTAAGGGTTTACACTGAGTTTCTATAGCTTTGAGTTTAATTAAGAACTGTTTGTGTAAAACATTATCAAAAGTTCAAGTATGCCACAGTCCATGTGGGGTGTCATCACTTGAAAGTCATCGAGGATGTTAGTCGGACAGGATCTTTAATTAATTATGTCATTGTAATTTGAATTGTTTCATATGCTGATCACCAAATATTCAGTTTGTGACTAATAATATTCAATTGTCCATTAATACTCTTTTAATCATGTATCTACACTAACTCAGTATCTTTAACATTTTAAGATATTGAGTTAGTAGTAACATATTTTCATTGATCATATTTGTAAGATATACGCAAGAAATTTCTATGTATCCTTCTTTGATATATGGTCATGAAATTTTAGATTAATCACATACCATTGATTCAATTATGCAATTATAATTATTGTCAAGTTAATAGCAATTATATCCCACATTGTTTTAGTCAAGTTCCTTCTGACAATACTAATACATAGAAACATAGAAGATAGGAGCAGGAGTAGGCCATTCGGCCCCTCGAGCCTGTTTCGCCATTTAATGCAATCATGGCTGATCATCCAAATTCAGTACCCTGTCCCTGCTTTCTCCCCATATCCCTTGATCCCTTTAGCCTTAAGAAATATATCTAACTCCTTCTTGAATATATTTAATGAATTGGCCTCAACTGCCTTATGTGGGAGAGAATTCCACAGGTTCACCACTCTCTGGGTGAAGAAATTCCTCCTCATCTCAGTCCTAAATGGCTTACCCCTTACCCTTAGACTGTGACCCCTGATTCTGGACTCCCCCGTCATCGGGAACATCCTTCCTGCATCTAGTCTGTCTAGTCCTGTTAGAATTTTATAAGTTTCAATGAGATCCCCTCTCATTCTTCTAAACTCTAGCGAATATAAGCCTAATCGACCCAATCTCTCCTCATACGTCATTCCTGCCATCCCAGGTATCAGTCTGGTGAATCTTCGCTGCACTCTCTCCATGGCAAGAACATCCTTCCTCAGATAAGGTGACCAAAGCTGCACACAATACTCAAGGTGTGGTCTCACCTAGGCCCTGTACAACTGCAGCAAGACATCCTTGCTCCTGTACTCGAATCCTCTCACTATGAAGGCCAACATACCATTTGCCTTCTTAACCGCCTGCTGCACTTGCATGCTTACCTTCAGCGACTGGTGCACAAGGACACCCAGGTCTCGTTGCACTTCCCCTTTTCCCAATCTATTGCTGTTCAGATAATAATCTGTCTTCCTGTTTTTGCCACCGAAGTGGATAACCTCGCATTTATCCACATTATACTGCATCTGCCATGCATCTGCCCAATCACCCAACCTGTCCAAATCATACTGGAGTTTCTCTGCATCCTCCTCACAGCACACACGTCCACCCAGCTTTGTGTCGTCTGCAAATTTGGAGATATTACATCTAGTTCACTCGTCTAGATCATTAATATATATTGTGAATAGCTGGGGTCCTCGCACCGATCCCTGCAGTACCCCACTAGTCACTGCCTGATAAGCCATTAGTGTCCATTGACATAACAACTGCACCACATCTGCATGTACCTCCACCATCCCCTCCCTCACATTTCTCATGTCTGTTTGTTGATCCTATTGCCCACCTGTGGGTACCCCATTGACAGCTCATATAACCCACTGCCAAATTCAGGGAGCAGAGAAAAAGTGACAAAAGTGCAGAAAGAGAGAATAAGAGCGCAGAGAGAAAGAGTAAATACGGAGACAGAAAGTAAGAGCCAGTCTCACAGGCCCTATATCCTAAAAAGATCCTTCTGAATGTATAAAGAAATATTAAGATATTTGGACAGCATTTAATGTACATGAACAAAAATAAATACAGAGAGATAGCTGACTTTGTCTTTGACAAATGAAAAAGGAAACAGCTGCATATGCTTCAATTTTTCTTTTAGCTTTGCCAGCTCAGAGATTGATAACCTGCCAGAACTACTGTTGCCAGGAATCTGATGTCAACACTAACTGAACCTTGGAAAACACAAGATACGCAGAACAATGTTAAGAGGAAAGCAAATTTTGTTGCTGATTGCTATATAAACAAGGTAAGTTGTCAATTAGCTAAAGTGAGAGCATTGGGTTGAGATGAATCCAAGATTTTAACTGTAATAGGACGAGAAACTTTTGAGTTACTAATTTGAGGAAATGTTTATGTCAGAATAATAGGAAAAAAGGCCATTAAAATTTGTGGGTGGCAATAAGGGCAATTATGCCAGGATCATTCCACCAGTACCCTCCAGAATTATGCTGTCAATGGGAGGACAATTCACTTGCTATGGCATTTCTCAAATGTCCATCTGACACATGCTGCTGAAATGCAGAGAAGCAGGAAGTCCAAATCCCCCAAAGCCTCCAATTTAAAATTCTTATCCTTATGTTTAAATCCCCTCATGGCCTCACCCCTCCCTATTTCTGTAACCTCCCCCAGCAATACAATCCTCTGAGAACACTCCATCCCTCCAATACTGGCCTCTTGTGCATCCTCACCACCCTTCACACCACCATTTATGTCTGTGCCTTCAGCCATGTAGGCCTCATGCTCTGGAATTCTCTCTCTAAACACCTCCGCCTCGCCAACAACCTCTCCTTCTTGAAGGCGTACCTTAAAACCCACCTCTTTGACTAAGCTGTTGGTCACTCATCTTAATATCTCCTTCATTGGCTCGAGGTCTACTTTTATCTGATTACACCGTTTTGAAGGAACTTGGGATGATTTTCTATGTTAAAGATGTTTTCTAAAGGCAAATTGTTGTTGTTGTAGGGACTACCTAACCTCTCTCCATCAGTGCCCTTGTAAGGGGTTAGCAGAGGCTTTCTCCCTTGCAAAGCCGAGTAGGATACCTCAACTAACGTTAGGACCCAGCATATCCAGGTTAGGGCTTTTTTTCTGAACTATTTTGCTGGACTCCTGCTGGAATTATGATGGGAGTGCAACTGAATGGTCACTGGAATTCGGCACTAAGACATTAGTGGAACTTTTGTGCTTTCTGTAAACTGATCTTGGAAGAAAGTGAGAAGTAGTATGATAAGCTAAAAAGACTTTGGAATAAATTTAGCAATCAGATAATGCTCCCATAACCCTGGCTATCAGTAGCAGCTTAAAAGCTCCTAGCAGCAAAGAACAGTGTGCAGCTTATCTGCAATTGTAGCTCGGATCTGAAAGACTGTGATTGTCATCGTTGAAGAAGATATAACAGAATCAAATCTAGAATCTGACACAGGCACTTTCTGTTAGCTGGTCAATTGTCTCTCAAAGGTGGCTCAGGCCACTCAAAGTGCCCTGAAAAAGGTTGGGAAGAATGTGATTCAGGTCCTTAAAATGTTAAAAGGAACAGACAACACAGATGTAAGCATGTTATTTATGAGTATTTAGTACAAAATATGCAAGCTTCAAGGAAGACTAGAAAATTGAAGATTTTCATTTCCCCAAGATAGTGAATATGTGGAATGGGCACTCCTTATAAATGATTAATGCTACGTCATTTAAAAGTCATTTAAAAGAAAAAGACCTAGTCAGACATTTAATTAAAAACACGATTGAAAGTTTTAAGGATAGTTATAATGATATGTTTTCTCCATGGAAAGCAGCTCTGCTGCTGGTCTATGGAAATATCAACTGTGACTGTGACTTGTCAGAATTGAATAATTTCCCGAGAATCAAATGTTGTAAAATTCAATTGATGTAACTTCATAGAGCTTTGCATTCTTAAAAGTTTCATGTGTGATTGGTGACTTCCTTCATCTATCTATCTATCTAAAAACTATTATAAAAACAGCAAGTCTAGCACACATTTCCTGTCCCTCACATTTCTTTGTCACCCACTTAATTTTCTGTGTCACACTTTAAGGTATAAAGAAACAAAGAAACTCTCCAGAAACATAAAATATCGGAGCTAGGATGTCAGTAGTATCTTAATTAACATCTCTATAAACCAGTGGTTGCTCAATGGTACCACTCTCGCCTCTGAGTCAGAAGGTTCTGGATTGTAAACCTCAATCCAGTGATTTGGGCATATAATCCAGCCTGACATTTCAGCGCCGAGCAGTGTCAGTTTTCTCAGGCCTAAAGAAGCTAAAACATCAGTCCTTAGAGGGCCCACTGGAGGCTGTCACTAAAATGGTAAGTGTAATGTATTATCACATGGTTTAGTATGAGCATGCTCAGTTTGCTCTGGCCTAATAAACAAGTACATGAACTAGGAACTCATCGTGTCTCTGTCCTTCATTTGTTCTACCCACATATATCACATTTTGGCGACGAGAATGTGATCCCAAAGCCATTTTTAGGGATCATGGAAGGACGCACTGTTTAACCTTCGAGTGGAAAAGTTTCAGGGGAATTTATGACACCTAATCTGAATTTTTGCGATGTTTTACTGTTAATGCTCGTGCAGAATCATTTGTGCTTCACCTTTGCATGTATGTATACACAGCAACAGCAGCGTTGATTCTCACAGGTACACAGGTAGCATGCTGAGTCACTGTTCGATGGGATCGGGACAATCAGGGCCGCGCCTACGGGATTCATCGGCAGCCTCGGCATGTATGACAGAGCTCATGAACCATTCCGTTCTTACAGTGAGCAGATGGAGATTTTTTTAGGGCCAATAACATTATTGAGACCGAAGATGAGAATGTTCAAGTTTAAAATAAAGTAATTTGTGAACGGAAGAAAGCAAATTTTCTAATGGAGATCGGGCCAGATATCTACTGGAACGTTGACAAACCTACTCGCATCAGGGAAAGCGAAGGATGCATCGTTTGAAGACATTGTCGAGAAACTCGAGGACCATTTCAACCCAAAGCCATTAGAAATAGCAGAGAGCTATAAGTTTGGTACCAGAAGCCAAAAACAAAGTGAAACCATCAGTGAGTACATTGTAGCTCTTAAGAACCTGTCTTTGTATTGTAACTTCAGCACATTTGTGGATCATGCGTTGCGAGATGAGTTTGTGTGTGGACTGGTGGATGAGCGCACACAGTTCAAGTTACTGAACGCTCCGAACCTAACATTTGACATCGCATGCAAAATTGCCCTATCTATGGAGGTGGTGTCTAAGAATGTTAGGGAGCTCCGTCCAACTCAAGTAACTAGTGCAACTGAGGTCTACAGTCACAAAGCCACCGCCAAACCTAAAGTTGTGAGACCAAGTCAAAAGCATGTCGGTGAGAGCAGTTCAGTGAATTGTTATCGCTGCAATGGAAATCACTCACCACAGTCCTGCCAATATAGAAATGTGAAGTGTTTTCACTGCCAGAAGCAAGGCCATATTTCAACAGCTTGCAGAGCTGGATCTAAAGCAGGAAGTAAGAACCATTCTAGTGGCAATGCAAAGTAGCAACAAAAAAAGGGAGGAATTCACAATATTGACGTGAACATACCTGATGTTGAAGAACCAGGCATCCAAAGTATCTATGCCACTAGCGGCAATACTAGCAGTCATGAGAAAGACTTCCGTACAAAACATTTGATCAATCAGCAATATATTGATATGTATATCGACACAGCAGCGGACTGCTCTATTATGAGTAAGGACACATATGAGAATAAGTTTCATTCAGTACCATTTAAAAGAGTACCATAGAGTTAAAAACCTACCCTGGAGAAATCCTAGAGACATGTGGACAAATAGAATGTACAGTTTAACACAATGGCCAGTCAGTAAAGCTGCATATTATTGTAGCGAGCTACAACAACAGGCCAACCCTCATGGGCAAAGATTGGTTGAGAAAGTTAAAACTAGACTGGAAAAACATCTTCAGTGTAGATGCTTCAAAGAAGCGACTCGGCACAATGCTGAACAAGTACAAAAGCATGTTCACAGACAGTTATGAGGGCATCACTGGGTATGACGCGCATATCCACATCAAGTCCAACGCGAAGCCTGTCTATTGTAAGGCAAGGCCAATCCCCTATGCGTTGAAAAGTCAGGTGGAGGAAGAGCTAGCAAAGCTCAGAGAGAATGGTGTGCTAGTAATAACTGACAAAAGTGAATGGGCTACCCCGATTGTGGAAGTGCCCAAAGCAGACAACACTGTACGTTTGTGTGGTGACTACAAAGTTACTATCAACCAAGCAGTGACGATGAGCAGTACCCGTTACCTACATCACAAGATTTGTATGCAGGTCAAAAGTTTTCTCCAAGCTTGACCTGTCGCACGCTTATGCTCAGCTGAATGTTGACAAAGAGAGTCAACAGTATCTCACCATCAACACATACAAGGGACTGTACTCATACACCAAGCTGCCGTATGATGTAAAGTCCTCCCCCAAAATCTTCCAGGCTACAATGGATAAGATTTTGCAATGAGTTCCAAATTGCTTATGCAATCAAGACGATATGCTGATCGCAACAAGCAGGAAGAAAATCTAGAACTGTTAGATATAGTGCTTCAAAGGTTGAATGCCTACAATGTCAAATTGAAAAGAAGTAAATGTGCTTTTGTGCAGCCTGAGGTTGTGTACCTTGGTCTGAAAGTTGATGCAAATGGCTTGCAACCAGTGAAGGAAAAGGATGATGCTGTCATCAATGCTCCAAAGCCACAGAACGTGTCTGAGTTAAGATCTTTCCATGGAATGGTCCAGTACTATGCACGTTTCTTACCTGAGTTAGCGACCATGTTAGCTCCATTGCACGAGCTCCTCAAGAAGGATGTTCATTGGAAGTGGACGGAAGCGCAACAGGAAGCTTATGACATTTGTAAGAGAAGTCTCTATAGCGATGTTCTACTTGTGCACTACGACACAGAGCATGGAATTAAGTTAGCATGTGATGCTTCCAGCTGTGGTGTGGGAGCTGTTATAAGCCACGTAATGGATGATGGCCAAGAGAAACCAATTGCTTTCGCATCGTGAACCCTCACAAAGAGAAAAAGAAACTACGTGCAAACTGAAAAGGAAGCACTCGCCATAGTGTTTGAAATCAAGAAATTCCAACAGTTCCTAATCGGCAGAAAGTTCTACGTGATAATCGATCACAAACCGCTCCTAGCAATATTGGGGCCCAAATCTGCCATCCCTGCAATGGCCGCATCAAGAGTGCAACATTGGGCAATGTTGTTGCCACATGAGGACTCGTGTTGGGAGTGAAGGTACTATTTCCACGCTAGGTGCAGTTGACAAAGACTTTCCTGTGAATGCAACTGAGATTGCAGATGAGACTCAAAAGGACTCAGTACTGAAAAGAGTGTATGAAAACACCTTGAATGGAAGGACTGATCAGTGTCTGGACACAGAATTGAAACCATTCCATAACCGTCATACTGAATTGTCTTGTGAGCAAGTTTGTATCAAGTGGGGAACATCCAGGGATCGTCAGTATGAAATCAATTGCAAGAAGCTTTGTTTACTGGCCTGGATTGGACAGTGATCTTGAATCACTTGTCAGCAAATGCAATGTTTGCCAAAATTGCAGAAAAAAAACACCTAAAATTCCACTAAAACCCTGATCATGGCCAAGTAGACCTTTTCAGAGAGTACATGTAGACTTCTGTGAGAAAGCAAATTATTATTTCCTGGTACTTGTAGATAGTCACTTAAAGTGGATTGAAGTGAAACACATGGGTTCGAATACTATAAGTGAACTAGATGAGTTGAGGTCTATCTTTGCATGTCATGCCTTACCTGAAGAGTTTGTTTCTGCCAATGGCCCTCAGTTCCGTTCTCTTTTCCAAGAGTTCATGAAATGGAATGGTATCAAACACACTCTCGTTCCACCATATCATCCAGCTTCAAATGGAGCAACCGAAACATCAGTCAGAATAGTGAAAGAAACTCTCAAAAAGCAAGTGCTGCAGGGTTCTTCAGGACTCAGCATGAAGCAACGTTTGGCAAATTTCTTGCTGAAGTACAGAACTACTCCGCACACTACAACTGGATATACCCCAGCAGAACTCTTGATGAAGAGGAGATTGAGAACACGATTGTGTCTTGTTCAACCAAATTTGGCCTCAAGAGTTGAACAGAAACAGTTGAGTCAGAAACGTTATTATGACAGCAATCAGAAAGAACGCAGTTTCAAACAAAACAAGTGTGTTCATGTTCTCAGTCCCCCTGGAAAGTTGAGTTCACACAAGTGAGATGTAGGAACCATAGTAGAGGTTGGTGGAACCAAGAGATATTTGGTGGAAATTGGTGATAACATAGAATCATAGAATAGTACAGCACAGAAGAAGGCCATTCGGCACATCGAGTCTGCGCTCTTTCGAAGAGCAATCCAGTTAATCCCACTCCCCCGGTCTTTCCCCATATCCCTGCAATTTTTTCTCCTTCAAATATTTATCCAATTCCCTTTTGAAGGCTACTATTGAATCTGCCTCCACCACCCTTTCAGGCAGTGCATTCCAGATTCTAACCACGCGCTGCGTAAAAAAGTTTTTTCTCATGTCGCCTTTGCTTCTTCTGCCAATCACCTTAAATTTGTGTCCTCTGGTTCTCGAGCCTTCAGCCAATAGGAACTCTCTATCTGCTCTGTCTAGACCCCTCATGATTTTGAACACATCTATCAAATCTCCTCTCAACCTTCTCTGCTCTAAGGAGAACAACCCCAGCTTCTCCAGTCTATCCATGTAACTGAAGTCCCTCATCCCTGGAACCATTCTTGCAAATCTTTTCTGCACCGTCTCTAAGGTCTTCACATCCTTCCTAAAGTGTGGTGCCCAGAATTGGACACAATGCTCCAGTTGAGGCTGAACCAGTGTTTTATAAAGGTTCATCATAACTTCCTTGCTTTTGTACTCTATGCCTCTATTTACTTCACCTGAGGAAGGAGCGATAGTTCCGAAAGCTTGTGATTTCAAATAAAACTGTTGGACTATAACCTGGTGTTGTGCGACCTCTCTATTTATGAAGCCCAGGATCCCGTATGCTTTTGGAACCGCTTTCTCAACCTGCCCTGCCACCTTCAACGATTTGTGCATATATACCCCCGGGTCTCTCTGTTCATGCATCCACTTTAGAATTGTAACCTTTAGTTTATATTGCCTCTCCTCGTTCTTCCGACCAAAATGTACTTTTCTGTGTTAAATTTCATCTGCCACATGTCCGCCCATTCCACCAGCCTGTCTATGTCTTCTTGATGTCTATCACTATCCTCCTCACTGTTCACTATAATTCCAAGTTTTGTGTCATCTGCAAATTTTGAAATTGTGCCCTGTACACCCAAGTCTGTGGTAAGTCATTAATATATATCAAGAAAAGCAGTGGTCCGAGTACCATCCCCTGGGGAACACCACCGCTCACCACTACTCTCTGTTTCCTGTCACTTAGTCAATTTTATATCTGTGCTGCCACTGTACCTTTTATTCCATGGGCTTCAACTTTTCTGGCAAGCCTATTATGTGGCACTTTATCAAACGCCTTTTGGAAGTCTATGTACACCACGTCAACCACATTGCCCTCATCAACCCTCTCTGTTACCTCATCAAAAAACTCAATCAAGTTAGTTAAACACGATTTGCCTTTAACATATCCATGCTGGCTTTCCTTAATTAATCCATATTTGTCCAAGTGACTGTTAATTTTGTCCCGGATTATCATTTCTAAAAGCTTCCCCACTACCGAGGTTAAACTGACTGGCCTGTAGTTGTGGAGTTAATCTTTACACCCTTTTTTGAACAAGGGTGTAACATTTGCAATTCTCCAGTTCTAGCACCAGCCTCGTAACCAAGGAGGATTGGAAGATTATGGCCAGTATCTCCGCAATTTCTACTTTTACTTCCCTCTGCATCCTAGGATACATCACATCCGGTCCTGGTGACTTATCTACTTTAAGTACAGCCAGCCTTTCTAGTACCTCCTCTTTATCAATTATTATCCCATTCAGTATCTCAACTACCTCCTCTTTCACTATGACTGTGGCAGCATCTTCTTCCTTGGTAAAGACAGATGCAAAGTACTCATTTAGTACCTCAGCCATGCCCTCTGCCTTAATGCGTAGGTCTCCATTTTTGGTCCCTAATCGGCCCCACCCCTCCTCTTACTATCCGTTTACTATTTATATGCCTATAGAAGACTTTTGGATTCCTTTTTATGTTAGCTGTCAGTCTATTCTCATACTCTCTCTTTGCCCCTTTTATTTCCTTTTTCACTTTCCCTATGAACTTTCTATATTCAGCCTGGTTCTCACTTATATTCTCAACCTGACATCTGTCATACGACCCTTTTTTCTGCTTCATCTTACTCTCTATCTCTTTCATCACCCAGGGAGCTCTGGCTTTCGTTGCCCTACTTTTCCCCCTCGTGGGAATGTACCTCGACTGTACCTGAACCATCTCTTCTTTAAAGGCAGCCCATTCGATTACAGTTTTGCCAGCCAATCTTTGATTCCAATTTACCCGGGCCAGATCCATTCTCAACCCACTGAAATTGGCTTTCCTCCAATTAAATATTTTTACTCTAGATTACTCCCTGTCCTTTTCCATAGCTAATCTAAACCTTATGATACTATGATCACTGTTCCCTAAATGTTCACCTTCTGACAGTTGCTCCACTTGACCCAACTCATTCCCCAGAACCAGATCTAGCAATGCCTCCTTCCTCGTTGGGCTGGAAACGAACTGATCAAGAAAGTTCTCCTGGCCACACTTCAGAAATTCTTCCCCCTCTCTGCCCTTTACACTATTACTATCCCAGTCTATATTAGGATAGTTGAAGTCCCCCATTATCACTACTCTATAGTTCTTGCACCTCTCTGTAATTTCCCTGCAAATTTGCTCCTCTATATCCTTCCCACTAGCTGGCGGCCTATAGAAAACACCTAGTAGTGTAATGGCACCTCTATTGTTTCTCAACTCTAACCAAATAGATTCTGTCCTTGACCCCTCCAGGACATCCTCACTCTCCAGCACTGTAATATTCTCCTTAATCAATACTGCCACCCCACTTCCTTTCTTTCCTTCCCTATCTTTCCTGAACACCTTGTACCCGGGAATATTTAGTACCCAATCCTGCCCTTTTTTGAGTCAGGTCTCTGTTATTGCCATGACATCATATTCTCATGTGTCTATTTGCGCCTGAAGCTCACCAGCCTTATTTACCACACTTCGTGCATTCACACACATGCACTCTAAACCAATCTTAGACCTTCTTGCATTCTCTTAGTCTGACCCCACCTAATACTGTACTATTTCTTACTCTAGTGCTATCTATCTCTCCCAATCCTCAATGCACCTTGTTTCTCCTTCTAATGCTACATGCTGGTGCCCATCCCCCTGCCAAATTAGTTTAAATCCTCCTCAACAGCACTTGCAAACCCTTCCGCAAGGACATTGGTCCCAGCTCTGTTGAGGTGTAACCTGTCCGGCCTGTACAGGTCCCAACTCCCCCAGAACCGGTCCCAATGTCCCAGGAATCTAAAGCCCTCCCTCTTGCACCATCTCTCCAGCCACGCATTCATCTGCTTTATCCTCCTATTTCTATACTCACTAGCTTGTGGCACTGGAGTAATCCGGAGATTACTACCTTTGAGGTCCTGCTTTATAATCTCTTTCCTAGCTCCCTAAAATCTGCCTGCAGGACCTCATCCCTCTTTCTACCTATATCGTTGATACCGATATGGACCACGACCTCTGGCTGTTCACCCTTCCCCCTCAGAATGTTCTGCAGCCGCTCGGTGACATCCTTGACCCTGGCACCAGGGAGGCAACATACCATCCTGGAGTCACGTCTGCGGCCACAGAAACGCCTGTCTGTTCCCCTGACTATCAAATCTCCTACCACTATTGGTTTCCCAATCTTCTTCTTCCCCTCCTGTACAGTTGAGCCTCCCGTGGTGCCGTAGACTTGGCTCTGACTATACTCCCCAGAGGAACCATCGCCCTCACCAGTATGGTTGGAGAGGATGAGGCACTCAGGGGACTCTTGCACTACCTGCCTGGTCCTCCTTGTCTGGCTGGCGGTCACCCATTCCCTCTCTGCCTGCACACTCTTCCGCTGCAATGTGACCACTTCCTGAAATGTGCTATCCACGTAGCTCTCAGCCTCAAGGATGCACCGCAGCGATGCCAGGTGCTGCTCAAGCTCCAAAATCTGGAGCTTGAGCTCCTCCAGCTGATGACACTTCCTGCACATGTGATTGTCCAGGACACAGGAAGCATTCTGGAGTCCCCACATGGCACAAGATGTGCATTCCACGAGAAGTGTTCATGTAGATCATATGATCTCTGCTCGAGATGAACCAAGATGTGATCTTGAACCACTTGATCATGAACTCATACATGAACTTGACTCAGTTCAGACTTCAGTAACTGAAGTACCAGGTTCAAACAAGTCTGAGATAGAAACAGGATCATCTTTGTATTCGGAACCAAAACAAAACAGCCCGAAAATTGGTTCAACACCAAAACCTTCGTTAAGGAGATCAGGAAGGCTCTGCAAACCTGCTCTTAAACTGGATTTGTATTTCATTTGTAGGATTTGTAGTTAATCTGGATGTTTTGTTATGTGGTACACGTAATGCTGGGAAAAGTGGGACCATAGTTTTGTTGTATTTGAGAGGGGAATACATACATTTTTTTAAGGGGAAAGCAGTGTAATGTATTATCACATGGTTTGTCACATGGTTTGTCACATGGCTTAGTGTCAGCATGCTCAGTTCGCTCTGGCCCAATAAAGCAAGCACATGAACGAGCAACTCATCTTGTCTCTGTCCTTCATTTGTTCTACCCACATATATTACAGACAGTAAACCAGGAAATGAAAAGCTGCTTTTATCGCCACTTTTAAAAAATGTTTCAGAGAGCGAAATAAAGATTGGGGCATAGAAATTGGATAAGGCACAAAAACAGGCGGTGCCACCACGGGGTGAGATTTGCTTGCGCCTTTAAAAATATCGCAGGCAGCACCATTGGACAGACCAGTGGTCAAGGTCAGTGAATGCATCTTCAAAAGTCATATAGGTATGTACAGAGGAAAAGATTAGCGAAAGTAAATGTGGGTCCCTTACAGGTTGAGACAGTAGAAATTATAATGGGAAATAAGGAAATGGCAGAGAAATTAAACAAATACTTTGGGCTGGATTTTGTCTTGGGGTCGGGTTGGGGTCGTGTAATCCGCATTTCGTGTTTCCCCCCCGACTCCAGATTAATGTGGGTGCCTGATGCAATTTTCACTTAATTGGGCAATTAAATTGGAGCATGTGGGAACCCATGGACTAATTAGTGTTTTCTGAAACCCGCCTCTGATGATGTCATCAGTACTGACTGCCTAGTCTCAGAGACTGTTGGTGAGAGAGGGGTTGCCTGGCTTATGATGTGAGTGGACCTGGATGCAGAAATGGGAGAGCGAGAGAGAGAGAGAGCGAGAGAGAGAGAGAGAGAGAGAGAGAGAGAGAGAGAGATATATATATATATATGTTGGAGAGAGAGATGTTTTGCCAAGTAAGTCCTCCCAGGACTTCAATGCAGCAGAGGCTCAGACCTAATACTAGCACCACTACCACCTTCATCACTTCATCACATCTCCGTTGTAATAGTGCACTTGCAGCCGAAAGTCAGCTATCCACTTGTGCTCCCGCCAGGTTTCACTGGAGTGTTTCACACCAGGCGTGCTTCACGCCACAAGAGGGTTAAACTAGCTACAGCGTTTCAAAATCGCATTACAGAGCCAATTTAGAGCTTGTTAAGGGCTTTAATGGCCTCTCCCGCCTCTTGGAGACGGGACGGAATCGGGAACCCCGCAACTGATTATGTCAAAATTGGCGGGATGGAGTCGGGATGGGGTCGGAAACCCCGACCCTGCAAATTTAACCCCCCACACGCCTCCAAACCCGACTCCATGGGTCATTCAAAATCCAGCCCTTTGTGTCTGTCTTCACAGAAGAAGACGCAAAAAACCTCCCGAAAATAGTGGAGAACCAAGAGTCTAGCGAGAATGAGGAACTGAAAGAAATTATTATTAGTAAAAAAACAGTACTGGAGAAATTAATGGGACTGAAAACCGATAAATCCCCTGGACCTGATGGCCGACATCCTAGGGTTTTGAAAGAGGTGGCTATAGGGATAGTGGATGCATTGGTTGTCATTTTCCAAAATTCCATAGATTCTAGAACGGTTCCCGTGGATTCGAAGGTAGCAAATGTAACCCCACTATTTAAGAAAGAAGGGAGAGAGAAAACGGGGAACTACAGACCAGTTAGCCTGACATCAGTAGCAGGGAAAATGCTAGAATCTATTATTAAGGATGTGGTAACAGGGCATGGTTATAGGGCACTTAGAAAATAATAATAGGATTGGGCAGAGTTCACACGGATTTATGAAAGGGAAATCGTGATTGACGAATCTGTTAGAGATTTTTGAGGTTGTAACTAGCCGAATAGATAAGGGGGAATCAGAGGATGTGATGGATTTGGATTTTCAGAGGCATTTGATAAGGTGCCACACAAGAGGTTATTGAACAAAATTAGGGCTCATGGAATTGGGGGTAATATACTAGCATGGATTGAGGATTGGTTATAGGACAGAAAGCAGACTAGGAATAAACGGGTCATTTTCGGGTTGGCAGGCTGTAACTAGTGAGGTACCCCAAGGATCAATGCTTGAGCCTCAGCTATTCACAATCTACATCAATGATTTGGATGAGGGGACCAAATGTAATGTATCCAAGTTTGCTGATGATACAAAGCTGAGTGGGAATGTAAGTTGTGAGGAGGATGCAAAGAGGCTTCAAGGGGATATAGACAAGCTAAGTGAGTGGGCAAGAACATGGCAAATGGAATATCATGTGGAGAAATATGAAGTTATCCACTTTGGTAGGAAAAACAGAAAAGCAGAGCATTTTTTTAATGGTGAGAGATTGGGAAATGTTGGTGTTCAGAGGGACCTGGGTGTCCTTGTACACGAATCACTGAAAGTTAACATGCAGGTACAGCAAGCAATTAGGATTGCAAATGGTATGTTGGCCTTTATTACAAGAGGATTTGAGTATAAGAGTAAAGACGTCTTACTGCAATTATGTATGGCCCTGGTGAGAACACACCTGGGGGTAGAAATTAGGTCGCGCCCCATTTGGGGCGCAAATATCGTCCGCGCGCAAATATTAGCGCCTGGCGCTAATTATCGGCACTGACAGGAAACTTCACTTTTACCGCCCCGGGAGGTGAGTGGAGCGCTAAATTAGGCGCTGCACACCTCTCTTAAGGTGCAAAGGCCTAGGAGTGAGGCGCTACCTCAGCGCACGAGCGCAGCGCAGCTGCTGCCAGTTAGCGAGGGAACACAGACACACTGGCGCCGGACACTTCTTAAAGCGGGGGGGGCCACTTGCTCCCCAGCCACACCCTGCTCATTGCAGCCTTGAATCTCAGCCTGGAGAGACCTGTAATCCATTTTGCTGCCAAGCATGGAGAGGGTGAGAGAACGCGCTCATCGCTTCACCGAGCGGGCCTTGGATGCTCTGGTTGATGCAGTGGAGCGCAGACGATGCATGCTGTTCCCGGAGAGTGGCAGGAGGCCTTTGCCACGCGAGTTCAGAAGAGTGTGGAGGGAGGTGGCTCAGAGCGTCTCCTCCAGGAGCATGGTGCCCAGGACCCATGTCCAGTGCCGCAAAAAGTTCAACGACCTCACTCGGGTCGTCAGGGTGAGTGGCTTTTTCTCAATACCTCTCCATCCCTCCATCTCAACCTCACTCTATGGCCAGAGGGTCTTAAAACCCCAATGCACAACACTCATGCAACACCTATGGCCCTTTCATCAAACACACACACACATTCCACACTTTGCATACAGTAAGGGCTATTCACCTATGGGAGGCACATCAGGCAAGACCATGGCTGCATACAGTAAGGGCTATTCACCTATGGGAGGCACATCAGGCAAGACCATGGCTGCATATTGACTCAGATGCTGTCCTTTTTCTTGCAGGCTAAGCTGGCTCATAATCGGAGACAGCAGCAACGGACGGGTGGAGGGCGGCTTCAGCTGCAACCCCTCAGCGATCTGGAGGAGCGCGTCCACAGGATTGTGGCAAGCCGGGTGATCGGTCCCGTCGCCACTGGAGACGCCGACCCCGTTGTGGACAGCAATGGTAAGGTCATCACCTTTTTGTCCTCTGTCCTTCCACTTGTCCCTCACAATACCAGCCTTTGACACTTTCAATCCAACTTGCTAACTCGCTGCACTTATTCCTCCCTTACTGCCACCCTGTCCTCACGCTAAAGCCACTCTTGTACCTCCCTGCTTTCAGATGGTTATTCACCAGCTGAGGAGATGGTCCCTGAAGCTGCCACTGGGAGTGATGCTGCAGCTGAGGAGGAAGAGGAAGCCGGAGCATCAGTGCCACCCTCTCCCGAGGAAGCCCATGGCCACACTGGGAACACGCCTTCCCCGGAGGGGAGCAGGGGGGAAGGGGCTGATGATGGTGAAGTTCCAGGACCCAGCGGGCTGCAGCAACGCCATTGGGGGGGGAGGGAAGAACGGGGGAGCAGGGGGGAAGGGGCTGATGATGGTGAAGTTCCAGGACCCAGCGGGCTGCAGCAACGCCATGGGGGGGGGAGGGAAGAACGGGAGCCTTCTCCCCAGAGGGAGAGTATGCCAGACACTCCTAATGCAATGGACGCAGAGGAGGAGCGGCTGATTGCAGAAATGAACAGCCAGGCGGTGGGCATGCACACTGAGCTCATGGGTGCAGTGGGAAGGGTGCCCGAATGCATTGAGGCACTGGCAAGGAGTGTGGAGCACTTCGCTGTAGCACAGGCGGATGCCACACTAAAGCTTACTGCTGCAATTCAGTCACTGGCTGCCAGGAACCCATCTGAGCCTGCTCTCATGCAGACTCAGATTGAGGCCACGCGAGCACTGACTGCTGCCATCCTCGATGGTTCGTGCACATGTCCCCGGGGCTGTCACCGCGCCGCAGCAGGCCAGCAATCTGTTCTCCGGCAAATTGCTCCGGATGCTGAAGTGCTGCCCCGTGGGAGTGCCAGTGTGTCGGGCGAGCAGGGAGTTGCTGTCCTCTCTCACGATGACAGCATTCCTGCTGCCAACACTGTCACTTCTCCACTGCACTTGCCACCGCCTGTAGGACAGAGTGCTGCCGCCCATGCAGAGTTGGTGCAGTCTGCAGCCGGGCCCTCCAGGCCCAGAAGTGGTCGAGGCCGTCCTTCAGGGGCATCTGCAGTGTCAGGGTCTGACAAGCAGCAGCCTTCCACCAGCCTTGCTGCAGCCACTGAGGTCCCATTACGGAGGAGCAGTAGGGTTAGAAGGGGGGAAGTGCGCAAGGGAAGGAGATCACCCTCGAAGGGCAAAAAGTAGGAGGTGTGCCAAAATGCTGGTCATTTTTTTATTAAAGGCCGAGGTTCATGGCCCAACTTTTGTTTAGTGTTTTGGACATTATCTCCAGGTTGTGAGAACCAGTTATGTTATTGACTGTTTTTTTGTGTTTATTTCTATGAGTTTGTCATGAGGAATTGACACACACAGAGTTTGTACAATAAATAAGTTTCTGTATTCAAAATATACATGGCTGGTGGTTGGAATTATTGGTGCCTTGGCCGGCTTAGGGGTTGCGTGCTGGGTTGATTCGTGTTTGTAGCACTGGCAGGGGCCCTAGAAGCGGCTTGCTATTAGTCGTTGACGGACGGCCCTTGCAGTTTGACCATTGTGGGCCGCCCTCCTGCCTTGGTGCTGCTGCTGATCATCGTCCTCGGCCTGTTCCTCCTCTTCCTCCTCCTCCTCTTGTGGTGCTGCAAGGCCTGGTGGCATTGGCTGCGTCCTGAGGATTGCCATGTTGTGCAACATGCAGCACACCACTACGAATTTGGAAACTTGCTCAGGCGAGTACTGCAGGGCTCCTCCGGAATGGTCCAGACAGCGGAATCATTGTTTGAGCACGCCGATTGTGCGCTCAATAATGTTCCTCGTTGCTTGTTGGCTTTCCTGGTACCGCAGCTCAGCAGGGGTGTTTGGCGCACGGAGCGGTGTCATCAGCCAGGTGCTCAATGCGTACCCCTTGTCCCCCAGAAGCCAACCAACTGGCTGATGCGGTGCCTCAAAAATTTCTGCCACAGTACTCTGGCGCAGGATGAAAGCATCGTGGCAGCTGCCCGGATAGTGGGCATTGACAGCGAGAATCACCTGTCTGTGGTCACAGACCAACTGCACATTCAAGGAATGGAACCCCTTTCTGTTCCGGAACTCCTCTGCATTCTCTCGCGGAGCATGCAAAGCCACATGCGTGCAGTCAATGGCGCCCTGCACCATGGGGAAGCCCGCTACCCTCGCAAAGCCCATAGCACGGTCATGCTGCTTGTCTGGGGTCATAGGGAAGGAGATGAAGTCTCGTCTCCTTGTGAAGAGGGCATTGGTGACCTGCCGGATGCAGCGATGCACCGCAAACTGGGAGATATTGGCGAGGTCCCCAACAGCAGCTTGGAATGAGCCAGTGGCGTAGAAGTTCAAAGCCACTGTGACCTTCACTGCCACCGACAGAGACGTCCTGGACCTCAGCTGAGGCTGCAGATCTGGCTGCAGCAGGTGGCAGAGCTCAGTGACCACCTCCTTGCTGAATCGCAGCCTTCGCAAACACAGCTCCTCGGACATGTGGATGTAGGAGAGCTGTTCACGATATACCCTGGGAGGGTAAGCTCTCCTGTACATGCGCCTGATGGGCCTCCTCCGTCTGGCCATCATTGCCACTCTCTGTCTGCGTCTCACTCTCCTCCGATTGAGCTGGAGCAGGACGACGCCCCCAATCATTGCAGCCCCCATATTCTCTTTGCCAGAAAAGTAATGAGGTACAGCAACGAAAGTAGCAGCAAAGTTAGGATGAACTAGGCAAAACTACCTCACAAAGCGTTGAGTCAATGTAGAAGTCTCTCTCTCTCTCTCTCCGAATCTCTCTCTCTCTCTCAGAACGAGTGGTGCATAAATGTCGACCACAGAAAAAGACAGGAAGAGGCCCCCTTTAAATAGCGCCCCCCCCAGCCCCACACCGATTGATAACGTTCCAGTCTTCCGGTCGTTGGAAGCGCCAGGCGGTAAGGCAGGGGGCGCCACTCAATTTCCGCTCCGGGGCGCCCCAAGGGCGTTGCACCACGGAATGACGTCACAATCTGCGCGCGCAGGTGGTCGCAGCGGTAAGTTTTAGCGCCGCCGCACAATCTCAAGTTAAGTTCTCGAGCGGCGCAAACAGCGCTGCGCCCGGGCGTTAGCGCCTTAACGCCCCATTAGCGCCCATTTAAGGCGCTAACGGGAGGCGCAACCAACTGAATTTTTACCCCCTGGAGTATTGTGTACAGTTTTGGTCTCCTTACCTAAGGAAGGATATACTTGCCACAGAGGGAGTGCAACAAAGGTTCACCAGACTGATTCCTGGGATGGGGGGATTGTCCTATGAGGAGAGATTGAGTAGACTAGGCCTATATTTTCTAGAGTTTAGAAGAATGAGAAGTGATCTCATTGAAACATACAAAATTCTTACAGGGCTTGAAAGGGTAGATGCAGGGAAGATGTTTCCTCTGGCTGGGGAAGCTAGAACCAAGGGTCACAGTCTCAGATTAAGGGGTCGGCCATTTAGGACTGAGATGAGGAGAAATGTCTTCACTCACAGGGTGGTGAATCTTTGGAATTCTCTACCCCAGAGGGCTGTGGAGGCTCAGTCATTGAATATATTCAAGACAGAGATCGATAGATTTTTGAATATTAAGGGAATCAAGGGATATGGGGATAGTTCAGGAAAGTGAAGATGAGGTAGAAGATCAGCCATGATCTTATTGAATGGCCTACTCCTGCTCCTATTTCTTATGTTCTTATGTCTCCTACCAACTGCACCACTAGCCTCACACACTGCATAATGCTTGACACCACCCCCCCCCCACAACCCCCGCCATCATTCAACTACCAGCAAACTCTACCAAACACGAGACACACATCGCATTCCTAGCTTCACTTCACCCTCTTGGAGGAGATGTTGCTGTCCATTCTTGGCAGGGGCATGGCTGAGCCCTTGGCCAGCGGTGGGGCTGAAGGAATACAGGATGCTGGTATCCTCATACGTTATCCTCCTTCTCACATCCTACTTCCTCTCATCCCACAATCTCTTCTGATGTACAAGCTGTGCATGGTGTAAGCATGCAGATGTTGCTTTCCTGCCCTCCCCTCACCACAACCCTACCTTGTGCCTTCCTCATTTCAGGCATCCAAGAAATCCAGCCTGCCCAGGCAGCGGTTGACCAAGAAAAGGGAGAGGAGAGTGAAAAAGAAGAAGAAACACCATCATGCGATTTCACACTCCCAGCCACCAGCTCCTCGAGGTCGTCCTGCAAGGCCATCTATAGGGTCTCCCACTGGGGTAGCACAGCGTGACATCACTAGTATAGGCAAAGGCACACACAAGACAGTCACAATGGGAAGTCACAAGGCTTATTATTTGTCTTTTTGATGTAATATTGGATGCATATATGGATAAAGTTTGATTGGAAAGTTTGCTTTGTGGTGGCTTTTATTTCAGCATTGTGGCCAAGAGGACACTGTGATGGTCAGTAACAGAGGGAAGGTAAGGTGTGAGACAAATGTTGAAAGGGGAATTGGGGTTGTGGTCACTGGTACCACAGGTGGATGATTCGATCACGGATATCCCAGCCAGAAAGGGGCTGTCTGGGTTGCATCCTTCCTTCCGCTTCCTCCTCTTCTGCTTCTTCTCTTCCCTCTGCGAGCAGCTTGTCCACTTTGCTTCATCTCCATGTGCCCCCCAGGACGGTGAGCAAGTGGTCTTCTCAGAGGCAAAATACTGCAGATGCTAGAAATCTGAAATAAAAACAGAAAATGCTGGAAATACTCAGCCGGTCAGGCAGCATCTGGGGAGAGAGAAACAGAGTTAACATTTTAGGTCGATGACCTTTCAGGTGCTGCCTGACCTGCCAAGTATTTCCAGCATTTTCTGTCTTCTCAGAGGCCTTCCTTTAACATCCAAAGCCTTGCAAGTATCCAGCAGCACTCCCTCCACTCCCTGCACACTTTAACAACTTTTTAAATGTAAATCTACTTCAATAATATATAAAACACTGTCCAAAAGCTGAAAACAAAACTTACCTGAAAGATGTGTGTGTCCCTTTAAAAAGTGCTGTTAGCATCTCTGCAGTACTGGTTAGGATAGGGCGGTATGGCGTGTGTGGTTAGGATAGGGCGGTATGGCGTGCGTGGTTAGGATTGGGCGGTATGGCGTGCGTGGTTAGGATAGGGCGGTATGGCGTGCGTGGTTAGGATAGGGCGGTATGGCGTGTGTGGTTAGGATAGGGCGGTATGGCGTGTGTGGTTAGGATAGGGCGGTATGGCGTGCGTGGTTAGGATAGGGTGGTATGGCGTGCGTGGTTAGGATAGGGCGGTATGGCGTCTGTGGTTAGGATAGGGCGGTATGGCGTGCGTGGTTAGGATAGGGCGGTATGGCGTGCGTGGTTAGGATAGGGTGGTATGGTGTGCGTGGTTAGGATAGGGCGGTATGGCGTGCGTGGTTAGGAGAGGGCGGTATGGCGTGCTTGGTTAGGATAGGGCGGTATGGCGTGTGTGGTTAGGATAGGGCGGTATGGCGTGCGCAGGCGTTGTACGGCACGATCTGCACATTTGCATTGGAGAGGAGAGCGCTGGAAAAGCCCAAGTTTTCGTCAGTTTCACTGATTTCACTGATCACACTGATTGCCGGCTGTGGGGCGGAGCGGGGGTTGGGGGTGGTGTCCACAGCGCAGCCAGTGTCGGAGCAGTGAATGACTGACCGCAACTTCAGGATGTCTATGTTTAGATGCGCATGTGCTAAATCCTGAAGTTGTGGTTATTTTCAGAGGGCTAATGAGGAGTCAGCATTCGCCGTCATTACCCACTGCAAAATTTGGGCTATCAATTATGTTCATCGCAGAACTCAAAAACATCTGGGATTCCTATCAACAGTAGAAAAATCTGGAAGCGCTGTGCCATTATTTAGAATGGCTGCTGTGTGATTAGGGAAACCCAATACTCCCACGCTCATGACATCTCTTTGTGGAATCACCAGTGCTGCGGAGGAGCATTACAATGAAGCACACATGAAGATAAAGATAAGAATATAGCAAGGCATAAGTCCAGAGGGGCATTGCAGTATACTCTCAGCACCGTTTTGTGAACTGTGGTAGCATGTTGTGTGCTTCCCAACTTTTACAATCAGAAAAGGACCGATGGTAGATGTGCAGAGGATGTTAGCGAGCCTGGTGGTGAAGACCTGGGCCATGAGGAACAGAAAGCTGGTTCAGGCAATTGCTACTAGACACCTGAGAGACAGAATCATTCAGGACTCCTTCACAGATGAATAGAGCATTATTATTTCGAAGTTTCAGCCCATCAAAGGCCTGCCACCTCTTACCAAACTGGCTGTGGTCTAATCAAAATCCTTGCTCATCACATATAAAGATCACATCCTAATCCTGAGCCACAACATATTACCTGTTCCCTATTTTCATAGAAGAGAACAAAACATCAAGCAGTCCTTCTACCAAATATCCCAGTGATTTTTTGCAGTTAGTAACAAAAACATTACTTGGTTTTGTTACCATGCAGATCTATTGTGACAACACAAGCTTTTCTCTGCCCTATTCTCACACTTCCATTCCAGGAATTTGCCACACATCTTGGGAGAGGCCACTCAGAATAATGAAGGAGTCCATGCCCGCATGCAGCAAGACCTGGATGACGTTCAGGCTTGGACTGATAAGAGGCAAGTAACATTCGCGCCACACAAGTGCCAGGCAATGACTACCTCTAACAATCAAAAGTCTAAACACCGCCCCTTGACCTTCAATGGCATTACCATCGCTGAATCTCCCACCATCAACATCCTGGGGGTCACCATTGACCAGAAACTTAACTGGACCAGCCACATAAATACTGTGGCAACAAGAGCAGGTCAGAGGCTAGGTATTCTGCAGCGAGTGTCTCACCTCCTGACTCCTCAAAGACTTTCCACCATCTACAAGGCACAAGTAAGGAGTGTGATGGAATACTTTCCACTTGCCTGGATGAGTGCAGCTCCAACAACACTCAAGAAGCTCGACACCATCCAGGACAAAGCAACCCGCTTGATTGGCACCCCATCCACCACCTTAAACATTCCCTCCCTCCACCACCGGCGTACTGTGGCTGCAGTGTGTACCATCTACAAGATGCACTGCAGCAACTCGCCAAGGCTTCGTCGGCAGTATCTCCCAAACCTGCGACCTCTACCCCCTAGAAGGACAAGGACAGCAGGCACATGGGAACACCATCACCTGCAAGTTCCCCTCCAAGTTACACACCATCCTGACTTGGAAGTATATCGCCGTTCCTTCATTGTCACTGGGTCAAAATCCTGGAACTCCTTCCAAACAGCACTGTGGGAGTATCTTCACCACACGGACTGCAGCGGTTCAAAAAGGCGGCTCACCACCACCTTCTCAAGGTCAAATAGGGATGGGCAATAAATACTGGCCTTGCCAGTGGAGCCCACATCCCATGAACGAATAAAAACATTTTTTAGCGTGCATTACAGAATGTGAGACACTTGATATTATAGCTGCCTAAGTAACTTTTGCTTCAAGTCTAAGAACATGGGGCTAGAAATTCATTATGTCCCAGGAATGGGCGGTATTATTCGAAAAGTTGGAGATTTAGCACCAGGCGCTAATGCTTTAGATGGCACGCAAAATTCGTGCTCACTGCTCAAAGAAAAAATTGGCGCACTAATTCAAGTCTTAAAGCTCAAGCTCATTGGTGTTACACTCAAAGGGTGGACCAATATCAGGTGCAGTCTAATCGCAAGTCATGATTGCCACAGGCTTTTTTCAGTTCTTAATGGGGAGGTTCATTGATGCTGCAGAACCTCATTCTCAGCATTGCTGGCTGTGCAGCTGCCTCAGCAAGCAGCAGCAGGTCAAGGAGAAGGAGCCGGAGGACTGAAGCAGCTGTACTCATGGTAGATCCATGCACCAGGGAGAGAGCACGCAGATTCTGCAATCAAGCATTGGAGGCATTGGTGTTCGCTGTGCAGAGACGGAGGCGCGGTGCTGTACCCAGCAAGTGGCAGGAGGCCTCGCCACAAGTCTTCCACACCATGTGGAGGGAGGTAGCGCAGCACGACTCGGGCAGCACTGTGGTCCCCAGGACCCACACATAGTGCAGGAAGAAATTTAATGACCTCACTCGGGTGGTCAGGGTGAGTGAATGCTTCAACAAATGATACATACCACCAACTGAACCTCAGTCTGCACACACTGCCCAAAGCACCACACCCGCAGCACTCACCCACCAACAATCTCTACCTACCAACACTCATACCCACATCTCACACCTTGCACACAATGACAGCTATTCAACTATGGCAGGCACATCACTGAAACACATTGCTCCACACTCACTTACACACTTTAGTTTCTCTTGCAGGTGAAGATGGCTCACAACAGGGGGAGCAGAAGTGCACAGGCGGGGGACAAGCCAACACACAACCACTGTCTGCGCTTTTAAAAAAGAGTTCTGCAGATTATTGGGCCCCAGGTGGTGGGCGCCATGGCCATCGGCGATGTTGAACCCCTTGGGGACAACAACAGTAAGTTCATCTCTGCTCCTTCTTCTCACATCCCACTTCTCCCTCACCCCACAAGCGTTTCGCACTTTCCAGCTAATCATGCTGTATGCCTGCATTTCTCCCTTCCTGCCCCCCTTTCCTCACCTTAACCCGACTCTTGTGCCTTTATGCTTTCAGATAATGAGCAAGCACCTGAGCAGCCTGTCCCTGAGGGCACCGTAGAGAGCGCGGCAGGAGAAGAGGAGGAGGAATAACACACCGCGTCACTGCAAGTCTCACCCGCAGGCACCAGCTCAGATACTGGCACTACGCATTCTTTAGAGGCTAGTATAGCAGCAGGATCTGCACAGGATGAGGCACTGGGGACAAATAGGCTGCAGCAAGGGCAGGGGGAAAGGGCAGCTCGGGGGCCAGCTCCCCGGAGGGCGGATTCGCGCGCGAGTTCTGCTGCACAGGACTCAGATGAGGACCTCGATGGGGAGGCATTTAGAAGAAGGGTGATGGGCAGGCACACGGAGATGATAGGTGCAATGGCAAGGATGCCTGAGAGTCTCTCGGCAATGATAAGGAGTGTGGAGGAGTCCACCTCCAACATTGCACAAGGCTCTGTGCACACCATGGGGACCCTCTTTTCTAGTCTGCAAAGGATGGTAGACTCCCAGAGAGACCTGTGGCGACCCACACCTGATGCCGCGTGTGATGGGCGGTCTAGCAACTTACATTACAGCACAGGTGGAAGCAACACAACGTCTTATTGCTGTAATGCAGTCTATGCTTGGTGGCATTCAATCTCAGACTGCTCTCATGCAATCTCAGCTTGATGCCACACAAGCTTTGACTGCTGCCTGTTTTTAAAATTCGCTTATGGGATGTGGGGGTCGCTGGCAAGGCCAGCATTTATTGCCCATCCCTCGTTGCCCTTGAGAAGGTGGTGGTGAGTCGCCTTCTTGAACTGCTGCAGTCCGTGTGGTGATGGTACTCCCACAGTGCTGTTAGGGAGGGATTTCCAGGATTTTGGCCCAGCGACGATGAAGGATCGGCGATATACTTCTAAGTCAGGATGGTGTGTGACTTGGAGGGGAACTTGGAGGTGGTGGTGTTCCCATGCGCCTGCTGCCCTTGTCCTTCTAGGTGGAAGAGGTCGCGGGTTTGGGAGGTGCTGCCGAAGAAGCCTTGGTGAGTTGCTGCAATGCATCTTGTAGATAGTACACACTGCAGCCACGGTACGCCGGTGGTGGAGGGAGTAAATGTTTAAGGTGGTGGATGGGGTGCCAATCAAGTGGGCTGCTTTGTCCTGGATGGTGTCGAGCTTCTTGAGTGTTGTTGGAGCTGCACTCATCCAGGCAAGTGGAAAGTATTCCATCACACTCCTTACTTGTGCCTTGTAAATGGTGGAAAGGCTTTGGGGAGTCAGGAGGTGAGACACTTGTCGCAGAATACCTAGCTCTGACCTGCTCTTGTTGCCACAAGTATTTATGTGGCTGGTCCAGTTAAGTTTCTGGTCAATGGTGACCCCAGGATGTTGATGGTGGGGGATTCGACGATGGTAATGCCGTTGAATGTCAAGGGGACGTGGTCATTATCTGAGGAGTTGTGAATGGCGCTGAACACTGTGCAGTCATCAGCGAACATCCCATTTCTGACCTTATGGCCCAAAAATTCATCGCGGTGCGCGAGAGTATGCAGTGCGTACTCTCGCGTATTCCCTCTGCAATTGCCGGTTTTCTGCATGCCCTGCGCATGCGCTGAAAACCAGCAATTGCTCTTTTGAAAAGGGGGCGGTTCCTCGGTGCATCACGTGCGCGCTACAGGCTGCGCGCACGCTGTGCACTTCATGCTTTGGACGCGCAGGTAAGTACTGAAGATTTTAGAAATGTAAAAAGGAGGAGTAAGACCCACTTTTAACAAGGTAAGTAGTGAATTAAGTATTTTTTTGAATTTTTTTTTACAGGTATATCTTTTTTAGAGACTTTAAAGACAGGTAAGTTTATTTTTATAACTTTTTAAAAGATTTTAAATTTTTTCAAAAATTTAATTTTTTATTTAAAATGGTTAATTTATTTAACTATACTTATTTTATTAATGTGATGTTTTTTTTTAAATTTAATTGAGGTTTAGCTGTTATTTTGGGGGGGTGTAAGATTCATAGATTTCACAGCACGTATGTGAAACTTATGAATGGAAGATGGTGTGCTGCCATTGGCTCTAACTGAGTCACGTGATCCCACAGCTCGCACGAATTCACTACGCCGGTGGGATACACAAGCACTGCCCAGCAGCTGTCCAGAACATCAAGTTCGTGCGAGCTGGATCTGAAAAAGCACAAGCGAGGTGAGACATCGCGGGGAAGGCTTACCCCCGCGGGAACAGAGCGAGATCAATTTCTGGGCCTATGTTGGAGGGAAGGTCATTGATGAAGCAGCTGAAGAAGGTTGGGCCTAGGACACTGCCCTGAGGAACTCCTGCAGCGATGTCCTGGGGCTGTGATGATTGAACTTCAACCATCACAACCATCTTCCTTTGTGCTAGGTATGACTCCAGCCAGTGGAGAGTTTTCCCCTTGATTCCCATTGACTTCAGTTTTACTGGGGCTCCTTGATGCCACACTCGGTCAAATGCTGCCTTGATGTCACTCTCACCTCACCCCTGGAATTCAGCTCCTTTGTCCATGTTTGGACCAAGGCTGTAATGAGGTCAGGAGCCGAGTGGTCTTGGCGGAACCCAAACTGGGCATCCGTGGCTGGGTCTACCACCATCGACCGAGGCTTTCACGGTGCCGCAGCAGGCCAGCAAACTGCTGCCCCGGGGAGTGGCAGTGGGTCAGTGGAGCAGGAAGCTGCTGTCCTCTCTCAGGATGACAGCATTCCTGCTCCCACCACTGCCACTCCGCCATTGCCCTTGTCGCTGCCTGTCATCCAGCCAGCCCAGACTGCTGCCGCCCATGCTGAAGTGGTGCAGTCTACAGCCGAGCCTTCCAGGCCCAGAGCTGGTCGAGGGTGTCCTGCAAGGCCATCTGAAGTCTCTGTCACCAGCTTCCACCAGCCCTGCTGCAGCCATTGGGCCAACACTCGTAGGAGCACGAGAGTAGGCATAGGCACAGTAACGAGAGGCACTAAGGGATTGCTCAAGGGTGAATAGTTAATATAGTTGTTGTAAATATGTGTTCACTGATTTTTGATAAATTTATTAATTCAGTTTGGATTCTTTTGGTGTGTCTCATTTCAGCTTTTCAGTGTGAAAGGGCCTGCGACAGGGATGGAATGATGGGGATGTGGTGAGCAATGGGGATCTGGGGTTTAATTCATTGGAACTGCAGTCTGATGACACGGTCACGGGCTGCCCTTCCAGAAGGTCGATTGAGTGGCTGCCTCCTCCCTCGCTCCTGTTTTTCCTCCTCCTTGTCCTCTCATCGTCTTCCTCATCTTTCTCTTCCTCCCTGTCCTCCTCCTCCTCCTCCTCTCCCTCTTCCTCCTCCTGAGGTGGTCCCACAATCCCTGGTGGCAAGTGCTGGGCCCTCATGATGGCCAAGTTGTGGAGCATGCAGCAGACCACCACGAAATGTGACACCCACTCAGCTGAGTACTGGAGGGCTCCTCCCGAGCAGTCAAGGCAGCGGAACCGTTGCTTCAGCAGGCCGATGGTCTGCTCAATGATGTTCCTGGTGGCAGCATGGCGCTCATTATATGAGTGCTGGGCAGGAGTGTTGGGGTTGTGGAGGGGATTCATGAGCCAGGTGGAGAGCAGATAGCCCTTGTCTCCAAGCAGCCAGCCGCAAACTTGACGTGGTGGCTGGAAGAGTGCTGGCACACATGTCTGGCGCAGGATGAAGGCATCGTGGCTGCTGTCAGGATAGCGGGCATTGACATTGAGGATTCACTGTCTGTGGTCGCACACCAACTGCGCATTAAGTGAGTGTTAGCCTTTGCGGCTACAGAAGATCTCAGGATTGTTATGCGGTGCCCGCAAAGCCATGTGGGTGCAGTCAATGGTGCCCTGCTCCTTGGGGAATCTCACTGTCCTGGCAAAGCCACATGCACACATGTTCTGCTTCTTTCTGGTGATGGGGAAGGAAATGTAGTCCCTTCTCCTACTGTAGAGAGCCTCTGTGACCTCCCGGATGCAGCAATGGACGGCGACCTGCGAGATGTTCACTACATCTCCTGTTGCAGACTGGAACAATCGTTGGCGAAGAAATTGAGGGCGATGGTGACCTTGACTGCCACTGACAGAGCCCTGGTCGCCCTGATCTGAGGCTGGAGGTCTGGTTGCAGGAGGTGGCGGATTTCTGTGACCACCTCCTTGGTGAAGCGGAGCCTTCTAATACACTGCTCCTCGCTTAATTGGAGGTAGGATAAGTGCTCTCGGAATACCCTCGGAGGGTAAGGCCTCCTGTTGAGAGCCCTGATGGCCCTCCTCCTCCCTCTAGGCACATGTGCCAGTCTTTCTCACTGCCTCCGCTCCCTCCATCGTAGTTCCTGGAGGGCGAGATCGACTGCCAGTACAGCTCCCATTAATGTAACCAAGTGTAGCAGTTTAATTTTTTTAAGAATAAATGTAGCTACTTTTTAGTTGCCACTCCTGATACGAAATAACGTTGAAATTAGGGAATGAGACTGTTGCACTATGTGAAACTGACAAGAAAGCATTGAAACACCACTAACCTTCAGCTGCGATTCATTACTGATGACTCCTTTTAAATAACCTCCCTGGAGCCAGCTTCCTGTTGCTTCATGCCAACTCTCCCTGTCGCTGTTTCCTCCAGGCACTAAGGTAGGTGGTGACAATCAATTTTGCAGATTGGGCGGTCAGTGAGCGTTGCACACTCACTGATGTCACGGCTCACCTGGTGTTGAGGCTCCTGGTGATAAGTGTTAGTGGTGGCATTGTGGGGGGGGGGAGGATTTGACATGCAGCGCTGGATTCGCCTTGCCCTGGCGATAATGCTCTAGCGCCCCATTAGTGCCATCTGCTGGCGCTAACGGGAGGTGCTAAGGTACCGAATTTTTCCCCCATGGTGCCATATGATATCCCAAAGGGCAATGCTTGACTATTGTGCTACAATTTTACATAAATATATTCCAGACTGGTGACAACTGTTAACAAATAACAGAAAACTTCTCTTATTTATGCATAGCAGAATTAATTAAATTTTAACTTTCAAGAGCTGATTATAATGCTAGTAGCGATGGCACTCATTAAGCTCCCTTTATGCAGTTTCTGTTTATTACGTAGGATAAAGATCAATACAGCTTTTGTTTTCCATGTTAGGATATTGGCAGCTTAAACAGAATTATAGGAAAATAGGAACATAGGAATAGGAATAGACCATTCAACCCCTCAAGCCTTTTCTGCTATTCAGTTAGATCATGGCTGATCTATACCTCAACTTCATTTATTCACCTTTGCTCCATATTTCTTGATACCCTTACCGATAAAAAATCTGTCGATCTCAGTTTTGAAAATTTCAATTGACCCAACATCTACAGCCTTTTAGGGGAGTGAGTTTCAGATTTGCTTTGCATGAAAAAGTGCTTCCTGAATTCACTCCGAATTGGTCTAGCTCTAATTTTAATATTGGCCCAACAATTGCGGTCCATGGCATAGCTCCGCAGTACACCGCAGACCTGCAAAAAGAATACGCTCCTACCTGATGGGGGCCCTCCTTCATAAACTTGCTCTCTGAAGCTGCGTAATGAAGGGCAGCGGAATGGCCCACGGATCTCAAGGACGCAGCCTGTGCGGAAGTGTACCTGGGATCACGTGGGCCTGGTCCTCCAATAAGGAAACAGAATTAGATTATACATCATTTCAGAAGGGAATCCCGTAATCAGATTTAATTACAATTTACAGGATTGAAATTTAATTCCTAATTAGCTTCTCTCTCATTTAGCATGACGACCTGGTGGTGCAATACGCTGCCACTCATCTACTACTGCTTATCTTTGCCACTACATGCTAACCCATATCCGCCCCCCATTTTCTTGGTCCATCAGATGTCTTGGACTTTGTAGATGCAAAGATGGAGGTGGAGAAAATCCGCACTCATCTTTCTAAGCACCAGCATAGAAATTGAAAGCCTGCATGGAATAGATGTTGAGTTATTGTGGTCTGCATTGGGTATTTCACAGAGCACAGGTGAGCAGGAGCAGGTGCAGGTTGAAAGCACAGCCCAGGAAACAGCTCAGCAGAGTGCTAGCTTGCATCCTAGTTCTGCTGAAGAGTACAGAGATGCAGACCTGAGGGGCCCAGCCTCTGAATGAAATATGCTTTCTCTGCACCAGCGCATTGGACTGTTGCTACATGTCAGAGAGAGTGGAGGAGTCCACTACCAACTTATTTATGGTTCTGGTACATGGTATTGACACTCTGCAGCTCAATAGCAGGGGCAATCATGTAATGGGAATGGAACATTTGCCATCTCTCAGGATGACAGCACATCTGGATCTAGTAACCTCTTCAACCAATGCCAGCCCTGATGCCAGAAAGTCAGCTGGGTCAGACTGCCTCAGCAGCCACTGAACTGCTGTAGTCTGTAGCCGGGCCTTCTCAGGTCTCAGCTCCTAGAGGTCAATGACCATGAGCATCTCAAGAGCCCTTGACTGAACCACAGCGGCCTTCCATTTCCCATGCTGCAGCCAATGGAGGAGCACTCTTAGGAGGACTAGAATAGATGAAAGAGTACTTAAAACAGGCATTAGAGGCACAAACTAGTGTTAGGCATGCATGAAAGCTGTAAAATTATAACCTTTTTAAAATATTTGTGCGCTGAGAGTGTTCCTGTATTATCTGGTGACCTTGCAATGTTAGTTGATATGAATATTACTGCTGATTTTTGGGCTGATATAGTTTATCTGAGAGTGGAAGGATTGGAAGAATGTTGGACATGACTGCTGATGCATGTGGGCCAGGAATTGTTCAGCTGAAGCACTCTTCAATCAATGAGCTGCTGCCATAGAGCTCTAGCTGCCATCAAGTGTTGGTGACCTTCCACTTCCTCACCATCCTCTATATCATCAGTGTCCTCTTCCTCATCATGTCCAATGGTGGCTCCATGTGTTGTCCCCATTCAGAGCAAAGTTATACAACATACAACAAACCACCATCACACATAACATTCTTTGTGGGCTGCATTGCAGAAAGACAACAGGCCTGTCCAGTCAGTGGAATGGTTGTTTGAGGACTCCAATGGTCTGCTCACTGAGGGCTCGAGTCAATCCATGCAGAGCAGTTTGATTGCTGAGCATGGGTTCCTGAGAGGAGTCATGAGCCAAGTGTGTAAGGAATAATCCTTGTCTCCATGCAGCCAGCCTCTCACTTATTGTGCAAAGGTAAAGAATGGGAGAATGGAGAAATGGCTTGGATTTCAAATTAAAGATGAAAATGTCATGGCAGCTGCCAGGAAAGTGGGCACAGACCTGCATGATGCCCTTCTGGTTATCACACAACAATTGCGCATTAATCGAGTGGAAGCCCGAGCAATTCATGAAGGAAGTGAGGTTGTCTGAAAAAGCCTACAGGGCTACCTGGGTGTAATCAATGACACCCTAGACTTGGGGCAACCTGCAATCTGTCCTATCCTGCTGTCTCCGGTGTCTATTGGGAAAGTGAAGAAAGCGTTTTCTCTCGCAAACAGGACATCAGTCACCTGCTTAATACGTGCATGACCTGGAGACTGACCGATGTTACTGATATCCTTGTTGCCTGCCTCCAAGTAGCTGGAGGCAAAGAAATTCAGGGCTGCAGTGACCTTGACTGCAACAGGCAATGTGCTTACTGTGGCAGTATGTTGCAGGTCTTGTTGCAGGAGGTGACACAACTCTGTAACAGCCTCCCTAGACAAGCAAAGCCTCTTTATGCATTGTTCCTTTGAGAACATCAAGTATGTTGCTCTTAGCCAATACACTCTGTTGGGAAGGTAAGGATTCCAGTGAGCACCCCTCCTTCTATTTGCTATCCATGCCGCTGCAGTTCTGTTTGTTTGTTCTGCCTGCTGCTCCCGCTCCTCCTCCTTGCCAGAGTGGATTATGGAAAAGTGCATTGTCAGAAGCCCCTTAACAGTTCAGAACATTTCACAACCACTACAAGCAGTTTGAAATGGTCTAAGCAGGCAAAAAACACGATGTAATAGAAACAAAATGTCTCCTAAATCTTTCCACTGTTTTACCTGAGCATAGCCGAAGATCACTTTAAATATCGCTGGAAATGGCCACCTCCTCACTTGTACTGAGCATGATCTGTGGATAGGACTTATGGTATCAATGTGGGGAGAGACAAGAATAGCTTTGGGAAACTTGACATCATTTGACCCCAATTTGCATATATTCATTAGGTCCCCACCTATTTCTAGTCGGAACTGTGGCCACCAAGAGCAAGGGTCCACCAGAAAACAAGAATGGGTGGACAATCACAGGTAAATCACGGATTCTGTTTCACATGTAGTTTTGGTCCCAATACTATCCTGAATTTAAGGGGGCAATTTTGCCAGCCCTGGGGAGGCGGGACTGCCGGGAAAATGGCAGAATTTGGGGGCGGGTGCCCAACCCGCCCCAACCCGCCTCCATGCTATCTTCCCAGGAGGCGGGTAGCCATCCCACGCCGGGTCCCATCTCATTGGAGGCGGGAAGGGATTAAAGCCTATTAACTGCCTGTTAACAGGTAGTTAACAGGCAGAAAATAGGATTATCCCCTTTTTGCCCTCACAAGTGCGGGCTTCCCGAAGGCTCCAAAACACGCCAGCTCAGCGAGGCGAGTACTGGGTCTGCGGGGGTCGGGGGGGTGCAAAAGTGTGGTGTGAAGGTAAGTGATGGGTGCAAGAGTGTAGAGGTGAGTATCTGAGGTAAGTGCAAAGTGTTTTTAAAAGTGTACTTACCTTTGTTTATTCCTGCAGGCTTCAGTCGGTTTGTATGCGGAGACTCTCGGACCTCCGTGTTGCAGATGAGAGATGGCCATTGCATTCTCAGATGCAACAACCATCTCATTTCTGCAAAAGAAAGAAGGTTGATGAGGTCTTGCATGCAAGACCTCATCAAACTGCAGAGAATGTCACTGTTTGACAGCTTCACAGAGCTGTCAAACGATGACAATTCATCTCTCAAAAATTTTTGACAGATGAAACGTCATACATTGACGTGCTCTGCAACCGGCTTTCCCTTGATTGGCCTGCTAAGCCCGCAAGCAGCAGTCCCGCCTCCAACGCGCCCCCATTCATAAAATCGCCCCCTAAGTGTAAGAGGGTCGGCAGTGAAACAAAAATCGTCCCACTGAATCTAGGATGAGTGAATTGTCTCAATTCAAAGTGGTAGGTGAGCAATAACCTTTCATAACCTTCTTTCTTTCTTTCAAACTGGTCTGTCTAGCTTTAATGCAATAACCCCTATCTTCCGGCTGCTGCAGCAATTTTAATCCTTTGAGAGCTGGATTTAACTAGAAGGTTAATATAAATCACAGCAGGATCCTTTCTGTGGACAAGTGGTCAACGATCCCAGAACTTAACACTGGGTTTCAAAAGAAATTGAGCAATTAGATTGGATGGTTTTTCTGGTGCTTGTTTATTGTTGAGCGGTAGCTTTCCTTACTTGTCAGGTCAAAGTTATTTGTTGATTAGCACAAATATCTTGCTGAATAAATGCACACCTTTCAGCATAGCTAGCTCAATTCAATCACACTTTTTGCCCCAGGCACGCATAATGTCTTTGAAGTGGAATGCTACAGATTTATGCTGGATGTACAATTTTAAATTATTTATATTGTGGAGTTTTGCTGCATTGCCCTGAGTAGGACTGTATCCATGATATGCCCAAGTTCAACGTAGTCTGTGGAAGGAACAATTTTGATGGCTGATCTTATTTAACATTTCTTATACTGTTATTATTATGGAAATGGGTTGTTTTTTTCAGAATCCTGGATGTACTCCATTTAGTTACAAGGAGACGCAGTATACTCAGTTCACAAATAAAAACTGACCTACCCATGCTACTATTTTGATAGAAAAGTTAAAACTGTCAGTTAGGTTTGTTGGATTTATTAATGTCAGCAAGAATAAAGTCTCTGGATTTTCTCAGCAGCAGGGGAAAAGTTTTTGTTACGTACATTTGACATTCTTCATATAAATACTACGGTGACATTTTCTCACTGATGGTAACAGGAAGCAATATTAATTATACCAGTACTGCGAATGTTCATGTGTCAGTATCAGTAAAAATGGAGCACTGCAAGTCTTCAAACTTCCTTACACTCTCTCTAATGGGAGTGACAGCACACCATCTCTGGGGCTCAAGAAGGAGGATGAAAGTGTCCTTGTGCAAGTAGGTTGTTGTACCACAATAGTTGTGCTGCCCCGTGTGGAGACAAGGCCAGTTAGACACAGGTCGTAGTCACAGTAGTCCAGTTCATTGTCCCAGGCTCATCTCCCTTGTTGGGACACAATTCTAGGCCTGCTGCCCAGGAAAATAAAAAGAATTACACCGACTAACTTCAAAACTGGGATAAGCAAATTATTTTGGGCAGACTGTGGGATATTTTATTTGTCACCGGCACAAGGCAAACTTAATTGAATGAAATTGGATAGTGGGTAGAGCTTGTATCAAAGAAAAACATCTTTCAATAAAAACCGCCACATACAAACAAGAAAAAGGGTGAACAACCCGATCACCTTATGAAGGAGCACACCAAAATGTTAACCTACCTCTCACTTTTAGAAACTGGCTGCCCTGTTGCTCATTTCCAGTATTTTCCGTTATTATTACATTGCTTTGTGAATGTACAACCACTGTCCATTAAAAACCCTCTGGGGCCTAAACTCCTTAGCGCCCTGAACCGGGGGCTATCCCGGCGCCGTGCAGCCCACAGGCAAGTCTGGGGGCGGGGGGGAGGGGGGGGGGGGGGCGGTGAGGGAAGCTGACACTGGCCTGCAGCTTTTTTATGGAGACAGGAGGAACACTCCTGCTCCTTCTTACTCTACAAGAATCTAAATTTGAAAGTTCTGCATCTTTTTTTGAGTGGCTTCGAGCACTCCCTTTATGGACTGCTTATTAGAAAGAAAGAAACATAGAAACATAGACATAGAAAAATAGGAGCTATGCCATTCAATATGATCATGGCTGATCCTCTATCTCAATACCATATTCCCGCTCTCTCCCGATACCCTTTGATGCCTTTTGTTTCTAGAAATCTATCTATCTCCTTCTTAAATATATTCAGTGACTTGGCCTCCACAGCCTTCTGTGGTAGAGAATTCCACAGGTTCACCACCCTCTGAGTGAAGAAATTTCTCCTAATCTCAGTCCTAAATGTCCTACCTCGTATCCTGAGACTGTGACCCCTCGTTCTAGACCCCCCCAGCCAGGGGAACACCCTCCCTGCATCCAGTCACTCTAGCCCTGTCAGAATTTTATATGTTTCAATGAGATCCCCTCTCATACAGGCCTAGTCGACCCAATCTCTCCTCATACGACAGTCCTGCCATCCCAGGAATCAGTCTGGTGAACCTTCGCTGCACTCCCTCTATGGCAAGTATATCGTTTCTTAGGTGAGGAGACCAAAACTGCACACAGTACTCTAGGTGTGGTCTCACCAAGGCCCTGTATAACTGTAGTAAGACATCCTTGCTCCTGTACTCAAATCCTCTTGCAATGAAGGCCAACATACCATTTGCCTTCCTAACTGCTTGCTGCACCTGCATGTTTGCTTTCAGTGACTGATGTACAAGGACACCCAGGTCCCTTTGTACATCAACATTTCCCAATCTATCACCATTTAAATAAGAAACATAGAAACATAGAAAAATAGGAGCAGGAGTAGGCCATTCGGCCCTTCGAGCCCGCTCCGCCATTCAATATGATCATGGCTGATCCTCGATCTCAATACCATATTCCCGCTCTCTTCCCATACCCCTGAACACCTTTTGCGTCTAGAAATCTATCTATCTCCTTCTTAAATATATTCAGTGACTTGGCCTCCACAGCCTTCTGTGGTAGAGAATTCCACAGGTTCACCACCCTCTGAGTGAAGAAATTTCTCCTCATCTCAGTCCTAAATGTCCTGCCCCGTATCCTGAGTCTGTGACCCCTCGTTCTCGACCCCCCAGCCAGGGGAAACATCCTCCCTGCATCCAGTCTGTATAGACCTGTCAGAATTTTATACGTTTCAATGAGATCCCATCTCATTCTTCTAAACTCTAGTGAATACAGGCCTAGTCGACCCAATCTCTCCTCATACGATAGTCCTGCCATCCCAGGAATCAGTCTGGTGAACCTTCGCTGCATTCCCTCTATGGCAAGTATATCCTTTCTTAGGTAAGGATACCAAAACTGCACACAGTACTCCAGGTGTGGTCTCACCAAGGTCCTGTATAACTATAGTAAGACATCCTTGCTCCTGTACTCAAATCCTCTTGCAATGAAGGCCAACATACCATTTGCCTTCCTAACTGCTTGCTGTACCTGCATGTTTGCTTTCAGTGACTGGTGTACAAGGACACCCAGGTCCCTTTGTACATCAACATTTCCCAATCTATCACCATTTAAATAATACTCTGCCTTTCTGTTTTTCCTACCGAAGTGGTTAACTTCACATTTATCCACGTATACTGCATCTGCCATTTATTTGCCAATTCACTTAACTTGTCTAAATCGCCTTGAAGCCTCTTTGCATCCTCCTCACAACTCACAATCCCACCTAGTTTCGTGTCATCAGCAAACTTGGAAATATTACATTTGGTTCCCTCATCCAAATCATTGATATATATTGTGAAGAGCTGGGGCCCAAGCACCGATCCCTGCGGTACCCCACTAGTCACCGCCTGCCACCCCGAAAAAGACCCATTTATTCCTACTCTCTGTTTCCTGTCTGTTAACCAATTTTCAATCCATGCCAGTATATTACCCCCAATCCCATGTGCTATAATTTTGCACACTAACCTCTTATGTGGGACTTTATCAAAGGCCTTCTGAAAATCCAAATACACCAACTCCACTGGTTCTCCCTTATCTATTCTACCAGTTACATCCTCAAAAAACTCCAGTAGGTTTGTCAAACACGATTTCCCTTTCATAAATCCATGTTGACTTTGTCTTATCCCATTGATATTTTCTAAGTGTCCTGTTATCATATCCTTTATAATAGACTCTAGGATTTTCCTACTGATGTTAGGCTAACCGGTCTGTAGTTCCCTGTTTTCTCTCTCCCTCCTTTATTAAATAGTGGGTTTACAATTGCCACCCTCCAATCTGCAGGAACTGTTCCATAATCTATAGAATTTTGGAAGATGACAACCAATGCATCCACTATTTCCATGGCTAACTCTTTTAGTACTCTGGTATGCAGATTATCATGCCCTCGGGATTTATCGGCTTTCAGTCCCATTAATTTCTCTAGCACTATTTTTTTACTAATACTAATTTCGTTTAATTCCTCTTTCTCACTAGACCATTGGTTCCCGAGCATTTCTGGGAAGTTATTTGTGTCCTCTTCCGTGAAGACAGAACCAAAGTATTTGTTTAATTGCTCTGCCATTTCCTTGTTCCCCATTATAAATTCTCCCGTTTCTGACTGTAAGGGACCTACATTTGTCTTCACTAATCTTTTTCTTTTTACATACTTGTAGAAGATTTTACAGTCCGCTTTTATGTTCCTTGCAAGTTTACTCTCATACTCTATTTTTCCCCTCTTAATCAATCTCTTGGTCCTTTTTTGCTGAATTCTAAACTGCTCCCAATCCTCAGGCTTGCTACTTTTTCTGGCAACTTTATATGACTCCTCTTTGGATCTAATACTATCCTTAATTTCTTTTGTTAGCCATGGTTGGGCAGCTTTTCCTTTTGTGTTTTTGCACCAAAAAGGAATGTATAACTATTGCAATTCATGCATTCGTTCTTTAAATGTTAGCCATTGCCTATCCACCATCATGCCTTTTAATGAAGCTCCCCAATCTATCATTGACGACTCACTCCTCATACCTTTGTAGTTTCCTTTGTTTAGATTTAGGACCCTAGTTTCAGATTGGACTACTTCACTTTCCATCTTAATGAAGAATTCTATCATGTTATGGTCACTCTGCCCTAAAGGACTCCACACAACATGATTATTAATTAACCCCTTGTCATTGCACAATACCCAATCTAGGATAGCCTGTTCCCTAGTTGGCTCCTCAACGTACTGGTCTAAAAAACCATCTCGTACATACTCCAAAAGGAACGACTTGCATTTATATGGCGCCTTTCATGACTGCAGGATGTTCCAAAGCGCTTTAAAGCCAATTAAGCACTTTTTGAAGTGTAGTCACTGTTGTAATGTAGGAAACATAGCAGCCAATTTGTGTAGAGCAAGCTCCCACAAACAGTAATGTGATAATGACCAAATAATCTGATTCTGTTATGTTGACTGAGGGATAGATATTGGCCAGGACACCGGGGATAACTCCCCTGCTCTTCTTCGAAATAGTGCCATGGGATCTTTTAAATCCACCTGAGAGATCAGACGGGGCCTCGGTCTCATTTGAAAGACGGTACCTCCGAGAGTGTAGCACTCCCTCAGCACTGCACTGGAGTGTCAACCTAGATTTTTGTGCTCAAGACTGGGAAATACCATTCAAGCTCTGACTAGTGTAAACAAATTCATGAATCCGGGTTGGAAATGAATGCAGCCAACTGGCAGGGCCGCCTTAAAAAGGCACCAACCAATTTAATAGTGGCCCGAATTTCCATACAGATCAGCCACGGAGCCCCCGCCCTGCTAAATTGGTTACCGTTGGGCCTATTTTAAGCATAAAACAGGCATAACAATGTTAAATTTAGTAAGTAAAACATGTTTGGCAGATAAACATTTTAGTTTAAAAGGTTACTTATTTAACAAAGCTCCACTGTTCTCAGAGTGCTCCCTGATGGTGGTGTGTGCCTTTCAAGACATTGCTTCTTCTGAACACTGCCACGATTGGGCAACCTACACCTGGCATTTATTTTCAAATTAGATATTTAAATCTTTCCCTTCTGCATTTTTTCTTGAGGGTCCCATTTGCATTGTTGGATTATTTTAAATATTCTTGTGCCCTTCATTCTACGATAGCTCAAATCTTGCTGGAAAATTAACGGTGAGTTCATGACACATGCTGTTGTTAATGCACAAATCGGGCAGCCTATCAACCTCTCCAGCCCAGAAAGGGAACAATTTAAATTGTTGAGTCTCATTTCTGCATCTAGTAAATTCTTGATAGGGATTCAAAAAACATTTTTTTTTAGAAATGTTTCTTACCTTTTCTTTCTGTCGTTTTTCTCTCTCTCTTAATTTAATCTTTCTTTCCCTTTTCTTTATTTCTCTTTCTGTACCTGATTTGACTTTAATTCACCCACTCTAATTCACCCTCCTTCTTTGTTCTTCCACTATTTATTTCTCAACCCTTAAATCTCAATTTTTAAGAAGATACACTGTTGGTCCCATTGTACACTAAGGTCCTAGATGACCCATCGCCCTCACCACGCCGTTATCAGCTTGCACTTCCAGCAACTTATAGAATCATAGAAGATAGGAGCAGGAGTAGGCCATTCGGCCCCTCTAGCCTGCTCCGCCATTCAATGCGATCATGGCTGATCATCCAAATTCAGTACCCTGTCCCTGCTTTCTCCCCATATCCCTTGATCCCTTTAGCCTTAAGAAATATATCCAACTCCTTCTTGAATCTATTTAATGAATTGGCCTCTACTGCCTTCTGTGGCAGAGAATTCCACAGGTTCACCACTCTCTGGGTGAAGAAATTCCTCCTCATTTCTGTCCTAAATGGCTTACCCCTTATCCTTAGACTGTGACCCCTGGTTCTGGACTCCCCGACCATCGGGAACATCCTTCCTGCATCTAGTTTGTCCTGTCCTGTCAGAATTTTATAAGTTTCAATGAGATCCCCTCTCATTCTTCTAAACTCCAGCGAGTATAAGCCCAATCGACCCAATCTTTCTTCATACGTCATTCCTGCCATCCCAGGTATCAGCCTTGTGAATCTTCGCTGAACTCCTTCCATGGCAAGAACATCCTTCCTCAGATAAGGCGACCAAAACTGCACACAGTACTCAAGGTGTGGTCTCACCAAGGCCCTGTACAACTGCAGCAAGACATCCTGTTCCTGTACTCAAACCCTCTCGCTATGAAGGCCAACATACCATTTACCTTCTTAACCGCCTGCTGCACCTGCATGCTTACCTTCAGCGACTGGTGCACAAGGACACCCAGGTCTCGTTGCACTTCCCCTTCTCCCAATCTATTGCCATTCAGATAATAACCTGCCTTTCTGTTTTTGACACCAAAGTGGATAACCTCGCATTTATCCACGTTATATTGCATCTGCCACGCTTCTGCCCAATCACCCAACCTGTCCAAATCATCCTGGAGTTTCTCGGCATCCTCCTCGCAGCACACACGCCCACCCAGTTTTGTGTCGTCTGCAAACTTGGAGATATTACATCTAGTTCCCTTGTCTAGATCATTAATATATATTGTGAATAGCTGGGGTCCAAGGACCGATCCCTGCGGTACCCCACTAGTCACTGCCTGCCACTCGGAAAAAGACCCGTTTATTGCAACTCTTTGCTTTCTGTTTGCCAACCAGTTCTCTATCCAAGTCAATACCTTGCCCCCAATCCCATGTGCCTTAACTTTACACGCTAATCTCTTATGCGGGACCTTATGAAAAGCCTTTTGGAAGTCCAAGGCAGATTTCTTTAGAGCTGAAGGGTGCAGCTAAAGTCTAACAAACGGTGCATGCCGTGAGATGCCCTGCTCCAGCAAGATTTGAGCCATTATTTTGTCCATCTGTAGCTGTCTATATTATATTTAGTTGCCTACTTTTTTGATAAAAGCACACTTCTATTGATGTTTTCTGTCCTTTCACTTTCTCTGCTTAGTTTGACGATTCACTCAAGGTGCCATTTGAACTGTTATGTAACGTTAGGTGCCACCTCAGTGTTGTCACATAACATTACATTGACACCGTCACCTACAGGTGTAATATTTTTGGAATTTTATGACCGCTCATCAGCCCTGATTTTAACTCATGGTGGGAATTGGGGGTGTGGGGCTCAAAGGAGGTGACTTCGGCATTTAAATTGGGTCTCCGCACCTCTAGGGGGGCTTGTGCCTGATTTCAGGTAAGTTAAGATCCGTCCCCCTCATCCACTCCCCGCCATCTTAACCGCCACCTGCACTGTTCCTACCAAGCAGAAGTGAGATTAAAATAATCCCTATCACTGTTTAGCTAAAATGGCCACTCTGCAGATACTACCCTAGATTTTCCAATTGGTACCATTTTATTGCCTGCAGTAATTACTACCAACATCAAATGAATGTGATTGGAAAATCCAGGCAACTGTAGATGAGTGCTGCCATAAACCTGAGAATTATGGTCAAGTATGAGTAGCCATTTACAATAAAAGGAGAACCAAATCAACATTAAGTGTAAATAGAATATTGATAGCTGTGCCTGCTGCTTTTAGGTACACTTATGAAAACGATTTGCTCCAGACAGTAGAGGTAAATTACAACACAATTACTACAGCAGCTCTCCCCTTTGTATACTCATGGTTTTGCGTGCCATTTAAAGCTAACTAGCAAGTATCGCACAAACTTTAATTTCCTCCTACGCAGCATGTTAAATTATTGGTAATCTATACAAATGCATGGGTTGATGACCATTATCAAGTGCCCTTAATACCTGATGAACTATGCACACCCTTAAAAGTATTTCACTAAAGCTGCTACAACTTCAACATAAGGTGAACTGAAAATCAAACTACTTTGGCAGTCTTGACTCAACAGGCACTTACCACTGAGAATTTCATTACTTTCAATATCCATATTGTCAATGCAAGATTGACAATCATTGTCACCATTAGGAGGAGCACAAAAAAGTATAGACAACGCTTCCGCCACCCATAAATTCCTACTTGATAGACTTGTTGATTTTCAGGCCTCTGTAGGTTGTTATGTTGTGTTGCCAAGATATACTGTTCCCTTGTCATCTGCAAACAAAAATAATATTGTCACTCAGTATCAATTCCTCAGTTAATGACAGCAGCTGAACTTTAAATGATAGATATATAATGATGGCAGGTTCAGGGTAACTTACAGATGCATATAGGATTTTAAATTAGTTTGGAGTTAATAATTGAAGAAGTAGCACAACATGAGTACAGACAAACAAAAGCAAAATACTGCGGAGGCTGGAAATCTGAAATTAAAACAGAAAATGCTGGAAATACTCAGCAGATCAGGCAGCATCTGCGGAGAGAGAAATAGAGTTAACGTTTCAGGTCAGTGACCTTTTATCAGAACTGGAAACGGTACAGATTTACGTAAACAGTTTAAGCAAGTACAGAGGCAGGAAAAGCGGGGGGAGAACAAAAGAGAAGGTCTGTGATAGGGTGGAAGGCAGGAAAGATTAAATGACAAAAGGATGATGGGGCAAGGCAAAATGGGGTAGTTAAGGGACAAGTGAAGAAGCATGTACAAACATACAAGCTCAAAGCAAGGAGAACCTCAATATGTATCTGGAATTTAGCCCCAGGCAAACTATGATTTGGCATAATATATACAAACTTCAGGGTGAAGTCACTGTAGATGAAAAAAACATTAATAATGAAGAACAATTGGGACCTAATGCCAGAAGTTCAAAATTATAGAAAAATACTTCCTGACATAAACATGGTTTGTGAAGGATATATAATTTCATAATGTATAAATGGATAAAGTGCCCCGAACACTTCAAGGCCTTGAAATTGGACAAGGCCCGAAAATGGGCGCAGGGATTGCGATGTGCGATCAACCCGCGCCGGTTCCTTCTGATGCAGGTAGCATGCAAACTTCGTGCTGCCTATTAATTTAAATAATAGTAGCAGGCAGCCCAGTGCTGAACGTGCTGCTGAGTGGCTGCATGCCACAGCAGAGGGCCCGAGTTCATGCGAGGCTGGCACCACTTAAAGCTTGCCTGCACTACTGAAAGGCAGCCTGCACCGCTTAAAGGGGAGGTGCATTCTGGCTGCAGCAGGTGCAGCTGCAGGAAGTGGCTGGGGAAGAGAGTGTGAGCAAGAAGAAGACGTACTGATGGCGCAACAGGGCAGAGAGTGGGCTCCAAGATTCTCTGACGCAGCACTGGAGGCCTTGGTTCAGGAGGTGTACAGAAGGAGAGAGGTCTTCTATCCACAGGGGGCCAGGAGGTCCTCCAGACAAACTCTGAGAAGGAAATGGGAGCAGATAGCCATCACGGTCAATGCCAGCAGTGTAGCCCCGAGGACATGGATGCAGTGCCGCAAGAAGTTTAGTGACTTCACACGAGTGGTCAAGTCAGTGAATTCATCCTCAAATGCTATTTCCTTACAACTGCACCACTAGTCTCACACACTGCTCAATTCACCAACCCCCTGCTTCACTCACCTACCAATAATCTCTATCAATCATGACTCATACCTAACATACATTGCTTTACCTCACCCTCACACACTTAGCACTGTTGTAAGTTGCACACCCACATCTCACAGCTTGCACACACTGCCAGCTATTCAACTATGACGGGCACATTACGCAAACACATTGCACCACACTCACTGACACAGTTCCCTCTCTATTGCAGGACAAGGTGGTGCACAACAGGAGACAGCAGGACCTAATCGGCAGGGGACAGACGCGCCTGCATGACCTAACTCCCATGGAGTAGACGGTGTTGGAGATTATTGGAGTAGCCATCGCTGAGACCCTGGCCAGTGGCAGGGCTGAAATAATCCAGGATGACAGTGTCCTCATACCTAATCCTCCTTCTCACATCCAACTTCCCCTCATCCCACAATCTCTTCTGATTTACAAGCTGCAGATGGTGTAAGCATGGACCTCTTGCTTCCCCCCACCCTCCCCTCAGCACAACCTTACCCTTGTGCCTTTCTCCTTTCAGATACCTAAAAACTGCAACCTGGCCATGCAGTGGTGGAACAGCAGGACTGCAAGAGGAAGAAGACAATGAAGAAGAAGAAATACTGTCACTCAATTTCACACTTACAGCCACCAGCTCAGATACTGCGCATACTTTAGAGGATAGGTTAGACGTGGGATCTGAATGTGGGAAGATATTGGGCACGAGTGGCCTGCAACCAGTGCAGGGGGAAAGGGTAGCGCAGGTGCCAGCTCCCAGGAGGGCGAGGTTGCAGACGAGTTCTGCTGCAGAGGACTCAGGTGAGGACTTCGAAGGGGCGGCCTACAAAAGAAGGCTAATGGGTATGCACAATGAAATGCTTGGTGCAATGGCAGGCCTGCTAGAAATCCTGAGTGCAATATCAAGGAGCATGGAGGAGTCCAGCACCAACCCTGCACAGAGCTTGGAGCCCATCTTTTCCAGCATGGAAGTGATGAGCAACTCCATTAGTGCATTTGTGGACGCAACCTTGATGCACCGTCTGATGGCCGATATCTCAGCTTCCATTGCAGCACAAGCAGAAGCCCCCACAATGTCTGGGTGCTGCAGTGGAAGCTCAGACTTCTGTCATGCAGGCTCAGCTTGCTGCCATGCAAACTCAGACTGCTGCCATTGTGGCTGCGGATACCAGTGTTCAAAGGGGCTTGCAGAACGTCACAGCAGTCCAGCAATCTGTCCTCCAACAGATTACTGGGATTACTGAGACACCACCCTGGGGGTGTGGCAGTGGGTCCGTGGAGCACGAACCAGCTGTCCTCTCTGAACATGACAGCATTCATGCTCCCACCACTGCCACTCCTCCAGTGCCCTTGCTTGCTAGCTCAGACGGTTGCCGCCCATGCCGAAGTGGTGCAGTCCAAAGCTGGGCCTTCTAGGCCCATATCTCAAGATTGTCCTCCAAGGCCATCTGCAGTCTCCCACACAGAAAGTCAGCAGCCTTCCACCAGCCATGCTGCAGCCACTGGGGTAGCACTGCATAGGAGCACTAGGGGAACGGTAGCATAGTGGTTATGTTACTGGACTAATAATCCAGAGATGTGAGTTCAAATCACACCACGGCAGCTGGGAAATTTAAATTCAGTTAATTAAAAAAATCTGGAATTAAAAAGCAAGTATCAGTAATGGTGACCATGAAACTCTTGGATGTCGTAAAAACCCATCTGGTTCACTCCAGACCCACAGCAATGTGGTTGACTCCGAACTAGCCTCTGAAGATGGCCTAACAAACCGCTATGAAAAACAATAAGAAGAATAAAACAGACGGACCACCCAGCATTGAACTAGGCACCAGCTTCGGACACGACAACAGCACACCTAGTCGAGTCGACCCTGCAAAGTCCTCCTGACTAACATCTGGGGACTTGTGCCAAAATTGGGAGAGCTGTCCCACAGACTAGTCAAGCAACAGCCTGACATAGTCATACTCACAGAATCCTATCTTTCGGCCAATGTCCCAAACTCCTCCAGCACCATCCCTGGATATGTCCTATCCCACCGGCAGGATAGACCCACCAGAGGTGGCAGCACAGTGGTAGACAGTCGGTTGTGGCCCTCGGAGTCCTCAACATTGACTCCGGACCCCTTTAGGTTTCATGTCTTCAGGTTAAGCATGGGCAAGGAAACTTCCTGCTGATTACCACCTACCAACCTCCCTCAGCTGATGAATCAGTACTCCTCCATGTTGAAAACCACTTGGAAGAAGCACTGAGGGGAGCAAGGGCACGGTATGTACTCTGGGTGGGGGACTTCAATCACCAAGAGTGGCTCGGTAGCACGACTACTGACCATGCTGGCTGAGTCCTGAAGGACATAACTGCCAGACTGGGCCTGCAGCAGGTGATCAGAAAAACCTACTTGACCTCGTCCTCACCAATCTGCCTGTCACAGATGCATCTGTTCATGACAGTATTGGTAGCAGTGACCACCGCACAGTCCTTATGGAGAAGAAGTCCTGTCTTCACACTGAGGGCAACCTCCATCGTGTTGAGTGGCACTACCACCGTGCTAGATTCAGAATCAGAACAGATCTAACAGCTTAAAACTGGGCATCCATGAAGTGCTGTGGGCTATCAGCAGCGGCAGTACTGTATTCCACCACAATCTGTAATCTCATATCATTCACTCCACCATTACCATCAAGCCAGGGGACCAACCCTGGTTCAATAAGGAGTGCAGAAGAGCATGCCAGGAGCTGCACCAGGCGCAACTAAAAACTGGGGAAACTGCAACACAGGACTAAATGCATGCTAAAAAGCAGATGCAGCATACTATAGACAGAGCTAAGAGATCCCACAATCAACAGATCAGATCAAAGCTCTGCAGTCCTGCCACAACCAGTCATGGTGGACAATTAAACAACTAACGGGAGGAGGAGGCTCCATGAATAACCCCATTCTCAATTATGGTGGAGCCCAGCACGTGAGTGCAAAAGACAAGGCTGAAGTGTTTGCAACCACCTTCAGCCAGATGGATGATCCATATCAGCCTCCTCCTGAGATTCCCACCATCACAGAAGCCAGTCTTCAGCCAAATCAATTCACTCCACGTGATATCAAGAAACGGCTGAGCGCACTGGATACAGCAAAGGCTATGGGCCCTGAAAACATCCCAGCTGTTATGCTGAAGACTTGTGCTCCAGAACTAGCCACGCCTCTAGCCAAGCTGTTCCAATACAGCTTGCAACACTGGCATCTACCCGACAATGTGGAAAACTGCCCAGGTATGCCCTGTCTACAAAAAGCAGGACGATTCCAATCCAGCCAATTACCGCCCATCAGTCTACTCCAATCATCATCAAAGTGATGGAAGGTGTCATCGACAGTGCTATCAAGCGGCAATTACTCACCAATAACCTACTCACCAATGCCCAGTTTGGGTTGCGCCACGACCACATTACAGCCTTGGTCCAAACATGGACAAAAGAGCTGAATTTTGGAGGTGAGGCAAGAGTGACTGCCCTTGACATCAAAGCAGCATTTGACCGAGTGTGGCATCAAGACGCCCTCGTAAAATTGAAGTCAATGGGAATCGGGGGGGGAAAACTCTCCACTGGCTGGAGTCATACCTAGCACAAAGGAAGATGGCTGTGGTTGTTGGACATCTATCATCTCAGCCCCAGGATATCGATGCAGGAGTTCCTCAGGGCAGTGTCCTAGGCCCAACCATCTTCAGCTGCTTCATCAATGACCTTCCCTCCATCATAAGGTCAGAGGTGAGAATGTTCGCTGATGATTGCACAGTGTTCAGTGCCATTCGCAACTCCTCAGATAATGAAGCAATCCATGTCCACATGCAGCAAGACCTGGATGACGTTCAGGCTTGGGCTGATAAGTGGCAAGTAACATTCACGCTACACAAGTGCTAGGCAATGACTACCTCCAACAATCGAGAGTCTAACTACCGCCCCTTGACATTCAACGGCATTACCATCGCTGAATCCCCCACCATCACCATTCTGGGGGTCACCATTGACCAGAAACTTAACTGGACCAGCCACATAAATACTGTGGCCAAAAGAGCAGATCAGAGGCTGGGTATTCTGCGGCAAGTGTCTCACCTCCTGACTCCCCAAAGCCTTTCCACCAACTACAGGCACAAGTCAGGAGTGTGATGGAATACTCTACACTTGCCTGGATGAGTGCAGCTCTAACAACACTCAAGAAGCTCGACACCATCCAGGACAAAGCAACCTGCTTGATTGGCACTACATCCACCACCTTAAACATTCACTCCCTCCACCACCTGCGCACTGTAGCTGCAGTGTGTACCATCTACAAGATGCCTGCAGCAACTCACCAAGGCTTCTTCGACAGCACCTCCCAAACCCGCGACCTCTACCACCTAGAAGGACAAGGGCAGCAGGCGCATGGGAACATCACCACCTCCAAGTTCCCCTCCAGGTTACACACCATCCTGATTGGAAATATGTCGTCATTCCTTCATCGTCGCTGGGTCAAAATCCTGTAATTCCCTCCATAACAGCACTGTGGGAGTACCTTCACATCACAGACTGCAGTGGTTGAAGAAGGTGGCTCACCACCACCTTCTCAAGGGCAATTAAGAATGGGCAATAAACGCTGGCCTTGCCAGCAACGCCCACATTCCAGGAACGAATGAAAAAAAAAGGATAGGCAAAGGCACACAGAAGACAGGCGCTAAAGGAATGCACAAGGGTGATTAGTTGACTTTGGTATATAATATTGGTTCGTTTGATTTATAAATTTGTGCTGGAATGTTTGTTTTGTGGTGGTATTATTGTAGCATTGTGGCCAAGAGGACGCTGTGATGGTCAGTAACAAAGGGAAGGTAAGGTACAGGACTGTTGGTGAATGGGAAATTGGGGCTGCGTTCACTGGTACCACAGTCGATTTAGTCGATCACAGACAACCTGGTCAGAAAGAGGCTGTGTTGATCACCACCTCCCTTCTTCTAACTTCTTCTCTTCCTCCCCCTCTTCCTCCTCCTTCTCCCCCTCCTCAGCTCTTTGCCAAATATGTGGTGGCAGGGGCTGTGCCCTCATAATGGCAAGGTTCTGCAGCATGCAACAGACCACGAAGAATCTTGAGACACGCTCTGGTGAGTACTGCAGGGCTCCTCTAGAGTGGTCCAGGCAGCGGAAGCATTGTTTAAGCATGCCAATGGTCTGCTCTCTCAGATTCCGTGTGGAAGCATGGCTTTTGTTATATGCATGGGGCCCACGTGTAGTTGGGATGCGCACCGGAATCATGAGCCAGGTGGTCAGCGGATAGCCCTTTTCGCCCAGTAGCCACCCTCTGGTTTGTTGTGGTGGCTCGAATGCAGATGGTACAGCAGATTTCTGCAGCATGAAGGCATCATGACTGCTGCCAGGATACCGAGCATTGGCCTGCATGATGCCCTTCCGGTTGCGGTACATCTCCGAATTCACATGCGGCACCCTCAAAGCGACATATGTGCAGCCAATGGCACCCTGCACCATGGGGAAGCCGCTATCCTGGCGAAGCCGCCTGATCGCTCCATCTTCTTCTCTCTGGCAATGTATTCACCTCTCTTTGCATACAGAGTCTCAGTGACCTCCCTTATGCAACAGTGCACGGCAAACTGGGAGATGTTGGAAATATTGCCTGCTCCAGCCTGGAAGTAGCCCGATGCATAATAATTCTTGGCCACGCTCACCTTCACAGCCATTGGCAAAGCCATCATCGCCCTGCTCTGAGGCTGCAGTTCTGCCTGCAACAGGTGGCAGATTTCAGTGAGCACCTCCTTAGTGAAGTGGAGACATCGCATACACTATTCCTCGCTGAGGTTGAGGTAGGAGAATTGCTCCCTGAAAACTCTGAGTGGATACGGCCTCCTGCTGAGAGCCCTCCTCCTCCTCCTCCTCCTCCTCCCTCTTCGAGCAGCCTGTCCTCCTCTGAGTCGCCTCTGCTCATTCTCCCTGTCATGCTGCAGGCTAAGGGGGATACAAACTACTGCACCCACATCTGGGATCAACTGGTCTAAGCAGAAGCCTTGAAGTAACCTGCCACACCACTCCCTGGACACTTCAGCAACTTCAAATAAGATAACAAATGAACAAACACTTGTACAAACTCACCAAGAGCCAATAGGAATCAATCAGCAACTAACCTGAAAGCACTCGATGATTCCTTTAAATAGCGCTGGTGGGTGTGGGGGTCCTTCCTGCTGCCTGAGCACATGTTCAGCTGTGCGAGCTTAAGAGAGGGCATTAGCTGGAGCGTTGAGCTCAGAAATGGCAGCATTGGCGTCAAATCAGCGTTGCACGCTGATTGATGTCACGATCTGCGCACTCTGTATACTTCCAGTGCACGCTTCCAGCACTCGTGCTAACGACATCACCAAAATGGCGTCCGGCGCGGCCCGCACCAGAAGTGTGCATGCACTGCGCAGACGCCATTTTGGACTCAAAACAGCACCCATAGCGCCGAAAAACCGGGTGCTATCAAGCCGAATTTAGCGGCCCAAGTGCTGTCAATATCAAATCCCATTTAATTCTCCCAAATGTAAAACCAACTGCATTTACTGTGATTTATAATTAATAAGGCCAAAGACATATGGTAACACCCTCTTCCAGTTTCATCTGCTTCTAATTTGTGATGCAGTATGTCTACTAAGATTATCAATTTCTAACTTTTCATCTCCTGCTCTTAAAATGCATGAGTTTTATTTTAAAATGTGAAAGTCTAGTAACTAATATATCAATATAGACTATCTATGTTATTTGAATGAAGTATTTTCTGCTGTATTACTTAATTGGTTTAACTGGTATTCATTTCCATTGACCATGTATAAATTTAATTTCAGGCACAGCTTAGTGAAATTTTAGCTCTTGTCATTCTTTTTCTCTCATCAATTTGTTCTTTCAGCTTTATTACTTTGCTTGAAGGTATTGGCTCCTTGCTTGGGTATAATTCAAAACCAGACTGTTTTACACTCATCCGTATTTTGTTGCTAAAGTCATTGACTAGGAGAATTTCTCCCTCTACATTTTCCTCTGTGTTCCCCCAGTTTTAATTTCCAATTTCTCTTCCTACATTCTTATTACTTTCAAGTCAACCCTTTGGAAAGTTTGCGGTCAGTGGCGAAGTGACGGCACTCGCCGCTGACCTCGAAGAAAGCAGCCCACAAAGATTTACCGATCTCTGTGGCATGAGTTTCAGCTCTCCCGACCTTGGATTGAATCTGGTGTCAAATCAAGCGAATCTCCAGCGTCCAGCAACAGTGATGTCATCAAGCAGGCTGAGCAGCCAATTACGTTGAAGAATTCTCACAGACAGAAAACCAGGAAGTAAAATGCACAGATTCTATAAGAACATAAGAACTTAAGAAATAGGAGCAGGAGTAGACCATTCGGCCCTTCGAGCCTGCTCCGCCATTCAATAAGATCAAGGCTAATCTTCTACCTCAACTCCACTTTCCTGCACTATCTCCATATCCCTTGATTCCCTTAATATCCAAAAATCTATCGATCTCTGCCTTGAATATACTCAACGACTGAGCATCCACAGCCCTCTGGGGTAAAGAATTCCAAAGATTCACCACCCTCTGAGTGAAGAAATTTCTCCTCATCTCAGTCCTAAATGGCCAACCCCTTATTCTGAGACTGGTTCTAGACTCCCCAGCCAGGGGAAACATCCTCCCTGCATCTACCCTGTCAAGCCCTGTAAGAATTTTGTATGTTTCAATGAGATCACCTCTCATTCTTCTAAATTCTAGAGAATATAGGCCTAGTCTGCTCAATCTCTCCTCATGGGACAATCCCCCCATCCCAGGAACCAGTCTGGTGAACCTTTGTTGCACTCCCTCTATGGCAAGTATATCTTAGGTAAGGAGACCAAAACTGCATACAATATTCAAGGTGTGGTCTCACCAAGGCCCTATATAATTGCAGTAAGATGTCTTTACTCTTATACTCAAATCCTTTTGTAATAAAGGTCAACATACCATTTGCTTTCCTAATTGCTTGCTGTACCTGCATATTAACTTTCAGCAATTCGTGTACAAGGACACCCAGGTCCCTCTGAACACCAACATCTCCCAGTCTCTCACCATTTAAAAAATACTCCGCTTTTCTATCCGTGTGGTACCCCACTAGTTACAGCCTGCCAACCCGAAAATGACCCATTTATTCCTACTCTCTGTTTTCTGTCCGTTAACCAATCTTAAATCCATGTTAGTGCATTACCCCCAATCCAGGAGCCCTAATTTTGTTTAATAACCTCTTGTGTGGCAGCTTATTGAATGCCTTCTGAAAATCCAAATACACCACACCACTGGTTCCCCCTTATCTATTCTGTTTGTTACAACCTCAAAAAACAGATTTGTCAAACATGATTTCCCTTTCATAAATCCATGTTGACTCTGCCCAATCCTATTATTACTTTCTAAGTGCCCTATAACCATGTCCTTAATAATAGATTCTAGCATTTTCCCTGCTGCTGATGTCAGGTGATTATTCTAATTTAGGTTTTATAAATTTTACAGAGAGCAAAATAAAGATTGGGACATACACGTAGGCTTGAGGTAGAAGCTGAAATATCATAAACAAACTTTAAAAAAAAAAATATTTTAAAAACCATGTTAATGGAAAAATCTGACATTCCATAAATATAAATTAGTTTTTCAGGGCCAAAACGATTGTTCAGCAGTCAATACGTTGTTAAAAACCCAGTTACACCTCTTTCAACAAGGCTTAACTTTTTTTTGGCGGGGGGGGTGTTTAACAGCGATATTCCAGCATAATAGGGAATGTTTTCATCCTTCAGTGTGATTTAAATTGATTGCCGGCTCTGGGGAGTACCACAGGGAAACCTGTGGAGGAGCAGGGAATGACTGACAGCAACTTCGGGATTTTTGCATTTGTCTGCACATGCGCTAAATCCTGAAGTTGCTGTCAGATTCAGAGGGGTAATGATTGCAACCGCTGACAGTTTCGCCATCATTACCACTGTAAATCCGGACCTGTATGTTTACTGTCTTATCCTTTACTGTACTACAAGATCAAATCTAACATTTCTTTTCCACCTCGGGCTTACTACTAAAATAGATCAAGTTTAGCCAATTCGTGGCACTCTTTAGAACACAATTTTTTTTACCCTTTTGAAAAATCTACACCATTTCACTCACTTTCTGAATAATTAAAATCACATAACTACCATCCTCCATTCTTCAGTGCTTTCTTTGAATAATCAACATCGATTTATTCCTTTTGTCCGAGTCATCTATAACAATACAGTTGCTAGTTTCTTTTCCATGGTATCATAGGATACCACCCATATAGACAGTCGTCTGAGGTTATATCCTCTTTCATTAGTGGTAAATCCTCACTTATTAGCAATGCTGCCCTATCTGTTTTCTACATTCCCTCTAAACATTTTTGTATGAAACTTAAGTCTATTATTAGATTGTAAGAATATTTCTATTGCTTATATGATATATTTTTCTTTAATTCATTCTCAGGACGTGGGCGTTGCTGGCAAAGCAAGCCTTTATTGCCTTTGCCTAATAGCTCTGAGAAGGTGGTGGTGGGTCTTCTTCTTAAACCACGGCAGTCTATGTGGCAAAGGTGCTTCCACAATGCTATTAGGTAGGGGGTTCCAAGATTTTGACACAGCGACTATGAAATGTCTAAGTCAGAATGATGTGTGATTTGGAGGGGAACCTGGAGGAGATGGTGTTTCCATGCACCTGCTGCCCTTTTCCTTCTAGGTGGTTGAGGTCGCAAGTTTGGGAGGTGCTGCCGAAGAAGCCTTGACGTGTTGCTACAGTGCATTCTGTAGGTTGTACACACTGCAGCCACAGTGCGCTGGTGGTTGAAGGAGTGGATGTTTATGCTAGTGCCGATAAAGTGAACTGCTTTGTCCTGGATGGCATTGAACTTCACCCATCCAGGCAAGTGGAGAGTATTCCATCACACCCCTGACGTGTGCCTTATTAGGTGGTGGCAAAGTTTGAGCAGTCAGGAGGTGAGCCACGTGCCACAGAATACCCAGCCTCTGACCTGCTCTAGAAACCATGGAATTTATGTGGCTGGTCCAGTTGAGTTTCTGGTCAACAGTGACCCCAGGATGTTGATGGTGGGAGACTTGGTAATGGTAATCTCGTTGAATGTCAAGGAAGGTGGTTAGGTTCTCTCTATTTAGAGATGGTCATTGCCTAGCTCTTGTGTGGTATGAATGTAACTTGCCACTTATCAGCCCAAGCCTAGATGTTGTCCAGGTCTTGCTGAATGCCTGAATGCAGGTATGTCCTACTTCATTATCTGTGGAATTGAGAATGGAGCTGAACATAGTACAATTATCAACGGACAGCCCCACTTACGACCTTATGAGGGAGTGAAGGTCATTGATGAAGCAGCTGAAGATAGTTGGGTCTAGCACGCTGCCCTGACAAACACCTGCAGCGATGTCGTGGGGCTGATATGACAGGCCTCCATCAACCACATCTTCCTTTGTGCTAGGTATCATCTTCCTTTCTTCTCCAAAGTTCTTGAATATTTTGTCCCCTCCCAAATCTGTGCCCATCTTTCCCAGAACTCCTTGTTTGAATCCTTCCAATCAGGCTTCCGCCCCTGCCACAGTACTGAAACTGCTCTTACCAAGGTCACAAATGACATCCTAATTGACTGCGACAAAAGTAATCTATCCTTCTTATCTTTCTGGACCTGTCTGTGGTTGACCGCAAAATTCTGCTCCAACACCTCTCCACCGTTGTCTAGCTGGGTGGGACTGCACTCGCCTGGTTTCATTCCTATCTTTCCAGCCGTAACCAAAGAAGCACCTGCAATAGCTTCCCTTCCCGATCCCGCACTGTCACCTCTGGTGTCCCCCAAGGATCTATCCATGGCCCCTCCTATTTCACATCTACATACTGCCCCTCAGTGACATCATCTGGCAACACAAGGTGAGTTTTTACATGTATACTGATGATACCCAGCTGTACCTCTCCTCCACCTCTCTCGAACCCCTCCACCATCTCCATACTATACTACACCATCTCTATGCTTGTCCGGCATCCAACACTGGATGAGTAGAAATTTCCTCCAATTAATTATCGGAAAGACCGAAGCCATTGTCTTCGGTTCACGCCACAAACTCCGTTTCCTTTCCATTGATTCGATCTCTCTGCCTGGAAACTGTCTAAGGCTGACCAAGTCTGTTCGCAAACTTGGTGTCATATTTGATCATGAATTGAGCCTCCTACCTCATATCCGTTCTATCACTAAGACCGCCCTTTTCCACCTTCATAATATCGCCCGTCTCCACCCTTACCTCAACTTATCTGCTGCTGAAACTATCATCCATGACTTTATCAACTCGAGACTTGACTATCCCAATGCACTCCTGGCCAGCCTCCCTAGTTCTACCCTCCATAAACCTGAGGTCATCCAAAACTCTGCCGCCCATGTGCTAACTTGCACCAAGTCCTGCTTACCCATCTCCCCTGTGCTTGGTGACCTACATTGACTCCCAGTTAAGCAACTCCTCGATTTTAAAATTCAAATCCTTGTTTTCAAAACCTTCCATGGCCTCGCCCCTCCTTATCTCTGTAATCTCTTCCAGCCCTATAATCCCCCTAGACCTCTGTGCACTGCCTATTCTGGTCTTTTGAACATCCCCGATTTTAAATGCTCCACCTTTGGCGATCTTGCCTTCAGCTGCCTGGGCCCTGAGCTCTGGAATTCCCTCCCTAAACCACGCCGCCTCTCCATTTCTCTTTCCTCCTTTAAAAGGCTCCTTAAAACCTACCTCTTAGACCAAGCTTTTGGTCATCTGCCCTGACATCTCCTTATATGGCTTGGTGTCAATTTTCTTTTGTTGATAACACTCCTGTGAAGTGCCTTGGGAAATTTTATTACATTAAAGGCGCTATATAACTATAAGTTGTTGTTTTGTTGTTGTTGTATGACTCCAGTTTTAGGAAGTTTTCCCCTTAATCCCCATTGGCATCAGTTTATTAGGGCTCCTTGGTACCACACTTGGCAGAATGCTGCATTGATGTCAAGGGCAGTCAGTATTACCTCACCTCCGAATTCAGGTTATGTGTTCATGTTTGGACAAGGATGCATGCAATAAGGTCTGCAGCCAAGTGGTCCTGGCGTAACCCAATCTGAGCATCGGTGAGCAGGTTATTAGTAAGTGCCACTTAATAGCACTCTTGAAGACGTCTTTCATCACTTTACCGATGATTGGGAGTAAGCTGATAAGAGCATTAATTGGATGGTTTGGATTTGTCCTGTTTTTTGTGGACAGGACATACCTGGGCAGTTTTCCACATTGTCGGATAGATGCCAGTGTTGTAGCTGTATGGAACAGCATGGCTAGAGGCGCAGCTAGTTCTGGAGCACAAGCCTTCAGCACAACAGCTGGGATGTTGTCAGGGCCCATACCCTTTGTTGTGTCCAGTGCAATTAGCTGTTTCTTGATGTCATGTGGAGTGAATCAAATTGGCTGAAGACTGGCATCTGTGATGGTGGGGACCTCAGGGGGACGCTGAGAAGAATCATCGACTCAGCACTTTTGGCTGAAAATGGTTGCAAACGCTTCAGCTTTGTCTTTTGTACTTACGTGCTGGGGTGTGTGATCATTGAGGATGGGGCTGTTCTTGGAGACTCCTCCTCCCGTTAGTTGCTTAATTATCTGCCACCATTCATGACTCGATGTGACAGGGTTGCAGAGCTTTGACTTGAGCTGTTGGTTGTGGGATCACATAGCTCTGCCTATAGGGTGCTGCTTTCATTGTTTTGCATACATGTAGTCTGTGTTGGAACTTCACCAGGTTTTCACCTCATTTCCAGATATGCCTGGTGCTCCTCCTGGGATGCTCTTCCACACTCCATATTGAACAAGGGTTGGTCTCCTGCCTTGAAAACAATGGAGGAATGAGGGACATGCCAGGCTATGAGGTTGCAGATTGTGGTGGTATACAATTCTGCTGCTTCTGATGGCCCACAGTGCCTCATGATGCCCAGTTTTGAGCTGCTAGATCTGTTCTTAATCTATACCACTTAGCACAGTGGTCGAGCCAGATGACACATTGGAGGGTGTCCTCGGTGTGAAGACAGGACTTGGTCTCCACAAGGACTGTATCATGGTCACTCCTAGCAATGCTGTCATGGACAGACACATCTGCTATAGGTAGATTGCTGAGGACAAGATTAGGTAGGTTATTTCCTGGTGTTGGTTCCCTCACCACCTGACGCAAACCTGAAGGTTATTCGTGGAAGGTGAAAATATCCAGTGGCAGCATTTTGTAGTTCAATCTTTAAACTTCATATGAGCAAACTATAGGTCCTCAGACTGCCTCTTGTGCATATAATTGTTTCCTCACATGTGCCACAACCACAGGTTCTTTTCCAGTCATGTTTAACCAGAGCTTCCATTATAACATTCACACTAGGGCCTGGATTTTCCGACGCAGCTCTGGAGGCACTGGTTGTGGCTGTGGAGCGGAGATGGGCTGTCCTCTTCCCACACACTGGAAGGAAGCCCTCATCACACACCTCACGAAGGCTGTGGCAAGAGATAGCCGCCCATGTCAAGACCAGCACTGTGGTGCCAAGGTTGGCCATCCAGTGCCGAAAGAAGTTTAATGACCTCACACGGCAGGTCAAGGTGAGTGAAGGCTTCAGAAAATGCCATATCCTACCATCTGCACCACAAGCCTCACACACTGCTTAATGCACCAGACCCCCAGCACTCATCTACCAACAATCTCTACCTATCACCACTCATACCTCACAATCAGAGCTTCACTTCACCCTCACAACTTTATCACTGCTGCAACACTCACATCCACATCTCATACCTTGAACACACTGACAGCTGTTCAACTTTGGCAGGTACATCACCCAAACACATTGCACCACACTCACTCACAAACTTCTCTTTCTCTTGCAGGCCAAGGTCGCATGTAACTGGAGGGAGCAGTGGCAGACAGGCAGGAGGGCAGGCTGACATCCACGACCTCAGCCAGCTGGAGGAGAGAGTGATGAACATAAATGGATGGCAGATCATAGAGGCCGTGGTCACTGGCGAGGTTGAACCCCTTGGGGACAACAATGGAAGGCTCATTCCTAATCCTTCTTCTCACATCCCACTTACCCTCATCCCACAATTTCTTCTCACTTTCAAGCTGCTGATGCTGTATGCATGCATATTTTGCTTCCTCACCCTTCTCCTCACCATAAACCAACTCTTGTGCCTTTCTGCTTTCATATAATCAACAACAAGCACCTAAGCAGCCTGTCACCAAGGCGTCGCATGAGAATGATAGGGGAGATGAAGAAGAAAAAGAAGAAGACACAGTGTCACTGCATCTGTCACTCGAAGAGAACAGCTCAGAAACTGGCACTGCTTGTACTTTAGAGGCTAGTGTATGAGTGAGTGTGGTGCAATGTGTTTGGGTTATGTGCCTGCCTTAGTTGAATAGCTGTCAGTGTAGCAGGATCTACAAGTGGGCTGCAGCAAGGCCAAGGAAAATGGTAACTCGGGGGCCATCCCCAGAGGATGAGTTCGCGCGAGAGTTCTGCTGCACAGGACTCAGATGAGGACTTCGATGGGGCGGCCTTCAGAAGAATGGCAATGGGCATGCACACCGAATTGCCAGGTGCAATGGCAAGTCTGCCAGAGGGCCTCTTGGCAATGTCAAGCAGCATGGAGGAGTCCGCCTCCAACATTGCACGGGGCTTTGTGCAGAGCTTGGAGCCAAAGAGACAGTGTCTTCCAAATTGAAATATATATAATTTAAATGAGACACAAACATTTTGCCGCTCTGCCCCTGAGCCATTGGTTTAATCAAGCCACTGGTTAAAAATTAATTAGCAGGGAATAGTTGTCCCTCCAAATCACTTATGTGACTTCGGAATTAGAGAAGGACAATGCAGTGACAGATGATAATAACAAAATCAGAAATCCCAAATAAGCAAAGACTTTTCCTCAGCTTGCCCATAGTAACTTGAAGGCATGGGCCGCGATTTCGCCAACCGAGGCGGGTCCGGGGCGGCCGGGGTCAGTGTCGCGGTCCTAGCCCGCTGCCTGCTCCGGCCCGTGCTCTCCAAGTGATTTTACGCTAATAGGGCTTGTTAAGCCCGCCTTGCGAGGTTCTCGGCCAATTAAAAGGAAGCGGGTCTGATGATGATGACGCATCATCAGCCGGTTTCCAAAAAGGGGCCATGTCCGAATTGATTTTGACAGTTCTGCTGTCAGTGTTCTATAGCATTATGGTGCTGCAAACACTGACAGGCACTGCACAAAGGTGCACGGCTGCACCCAGGCTCTCCCATGACTCCCTCCATATGCTTATGGAGGGAGTCACAGCACGCAGGGAGATTCTCTTCCCTTCCCATGGGCGGAAGAGACCTCCCCAGGACACCAATGCAGCCTGGTTGCACATTGCACAGGAGGGCACAAGCAGGGATGTCGTCAGGAGGACCAGGCTGCAATGGCACAAGCCTTTCAATGATCTCAGTACATCATGAAATGTTACTGCCAAGCCACACTCAACCTCATCCTGCTGTGCCACTCATCACATCCCCATCACTCTGCCTTCCCTACCCTACTCCTGCACATCTTTACTTACACCAACTTACCTTACACCTCCACCCATCCCTCTGTATCTACATTATCACTTCCCCATCTCACTAGTCACCCCTCACACTCACCCTCATCATACTGCAAGCATACCAACTAACAACACACAAGAGTAAGCACTTGGGTGATTTAGCCAATGTTCATTTGAAGCTTCTGGTAATGTACTGTCAAACACTGAAACTTTTATTTTCAGCACTTTGCATTCTTGAACAGATTTGTGTGCACCTTTGGAAGTGGCTTAGTGAGTTGTAGTGAATGGTGAGACATAATAGTAGTGACCCGGCGAAGTTAGCGCCCCAAAGGGGGCGCGACTCAATTTTTCCCCCATAATGTCTTCCAAATGCAGGAACCAACAGTTTCTGAGCTTTGAAAGTGAACATAGAGTCATAGGGGGAAAAATTGAGTCACGCCCCCTTTGGGGCGCTAACTTCGCCGGGTCACTACTATTATGTCTCACCATTCACTACAATTAGCGCCCCATAAAAATTAGTGCCCCCGCGCCGGAAATTTAGTCGTTGCGCCCCAAGAGGGAAGCGGGGCGCTACTGGTAGCGCCCCGCATCCCTCTTGGGGCGCTGCGAGTCAATATCGTGGCGCTAGGTGCTGCAGCGCCAGGCGCTGCGGCACGTCGCACCGCGGTATTGCAGGCCTTCCTCCCCTTCTTAAAGGGGAGGGGCCTAGCGCAACGCGAACCAGGGCCCAGCTGGGATCGGGAGCACCGGCAAAAGAGCCCGGCACTCAAGAGAAGTGCCGGGCTCTTGGAGCGCAGCTGGTACTTCGCGGGGAGGACTTCACGGGGGCCGGGGACAGCAACGGGGGCAGGTGCTGGCAGGAGGCCAGCAACAAAAATGGCCGCCTGCCACCTCCCCTTTAACTAGCGCCGCCCCGGCTGCAGGTAGGCCCCCCTAACCCTGTCGGACATAGCGTCCGGCAGTAAGTCAAGGGGCGCTACTGAAGATCGCGGCCGGAGCGCGAGCGGGGCACTGCGTACGATGATGACGTCATCGCCGGCGGCGCAGCGCCACAGGGCGCTACCGGTTAACGCCGCCGCAAACCTCCCGCTGAATTTCGCGGGAGACGTGGGCGGCACTGCACCCAGGCGCTAGTTGCTTTGCGCTTCATTAGCGCCCTCTTAAGGCGCGAACGGGAGGCGCAAACCAACTGAATTTTCCCCCCATAGAGTCATAACGACTCAGGAGGCCATTCAGCCCATCGAGTCCATGCCGGCTCTTTGTTGAGCAATCCAGTCAGTCCTATTCCCCCGCTCTATCCCCATAGCCCTGCAAGTTTATTTCCCTCAAGTGCCTATCCAGTCTCCCCTTGAAAACATTGAGTGTCTCCGCTTCCACCACTTCCGTCGGCAGCGAATTCCAGGTCATCACCACTCGCTGCGTAAAAAAGTTTTTCCTCACATCCTCCCTGTATCTCTTGGCCAAAACCTTAAATCTGTGTCCCCTAGTCCTTGTGCCATCAACTAGTGGGAACAGCCTTTCCCTGTCTAGCCTATCCAAACCCGTCATAATCTTGTACACCTCTATCAAATCACCTCTCAACCTCCTTTGCTCTAATGAAAACAAATCCAGCTTCTCCAACCTGTCCTTGTAGCTAAGATCCCCTAACCCCGCAACCATTCTGGTAAATCTCCTCTGCACCCTCTCAAGGGCCTTCACATCCTTCCTAAAGTGTGGTGACCAGAACTGGACGCAATACTCCAGTTGTGGCCTAACCAGCGCTTTTATAAAGGTTCAGCATAACTTCTCTACTTTTGTACTCAATACCTCTATTTATGAAGCCCAAGATCCCATATGATTTATTAAACACTCTCAATATGTCTAGCCACCTTCAGGGACCTATGCACATTAACTCCCAGGTCCCTCTGTCCCTGCACACTCTTTAAAACTGTGCCATTAAGTGTATATTGCCTCTCCTTGTTCCTTCTGCCAAAATGCATCACCTCACACTTCTCTGTATTAAATTCCATCTGCCACTTGTCTGCCCATACTGCTAGCCTTTCTATGTCCTCTTGCAGTCGATTGGTATCATCCTCACTGTTTGCCACACCCCCAAGTTTGGTGTCATCGGCAAATTTAGAAATTCTACTCTGTATTCCAATATCTAGGGTCATTTATATATATCAAACAGCTGTAACATGGGATCTTTTATACAACTTTGGCAGCTGTCAGATCATGAGATAATTCAATGCTGAATCAACTCACGACATGCTGAGCTGACGTGTTCCCTGAGCAGCGGGTAACCCATGGGGGAGCACGTAAAATTGAAATGTAGACATAAAGTAACACTTAGTGGGCGTTAACAATCCATTTAATGATGTCAATTGCCTCCCCTGCTGCTTGATGTTGGGTCTGCTCAGCACTGACAGACCCGACACCTGGGAGACTCGCGTGGAGGCGGGTTGACAGCGGTTTTCTACAACCACTGTCAATCTTTTCTATTTTGACAATGGACCTGCCTCTGAACCTACCCTCTGAGCGCTGGCAAAATTCAGCCCATGATTTTTTTCAGTAGTACCTCTGCATGGTGCTTGAAAAATGTGTATATAATAATAAAGTAATGGACTTTGTTGAGTAGGATCTTGTGGCTGTTCTCCATTTTAAAGTCTGCAGAAGTACACTACAATCTCATCTGCTAGGGATGTTGCCACATGTTGAACTACTGTTCAGGCTAGAGGCTGGATTTTAGGTTCCATCAGCAACAGACATTCTAAATAATTGGAGTTTGCTTGATAAGGTGTCCCTGAAATGGGACTTAGACAATTGGTGCATCTCCAAGAGGCTTTGTGGGAGAGATATAGGCCTAGAAGTTGGATAAGGCCCGAAAACGGGCACAGGGATCGCGATGCGCGATCAACCCGCACCCATTCGTTGGAAAAGCAAAATAAACCATTCGTCACAATGATGGGCAGTTATATTGTAATAAACCACTAATTTAAAATATGAAACTGAGTGGTGATGAATGATATCCAAAATGTTAAGCAGTCTTTCTGGTGCAGATGCTTTCTAACCTGCTGTGAATTTCAAACATTTTCTGCTTTTATTTCAGATCTGCAACATTTGCATTTTGTTTAAATTCCCTGATATGTATTCTCTATTTATTGTTGCAACACATCAAAGTAAAGTGTTGAAAAGATTTGTTTTGCCTGATGTAAAACGATATTACCCAGTAGTCTCTTAATTAATGCAATTTTGACCAAAAAATGCATTCAGATGTTCTTTAATTAATAGTTTCAGATTCCCTTAATCACAAAATTAAAACCAGTTGCTTTTTTATCTCCAAATTCTGTTTCCGTGCCTCTGTTCCATTAATTAAAAACACAAATCGAACTGAAAATTATCCTGGCTTGTTAATATTTATAACATAGTACAGCTATAATGCAAACTGACAAAGTGAATGACTATCACACACTGCACTACAACAGTGAGACCTCAGACTTTCAAGTACAGAGAAGGGAAGGAAGAAGCTACCTGGCTCTAAAGTTCACAGTGTAACACCTCACATTATCTCAACCAGTGTTTCGTGATTTGTGAAGTGATAGAAACCAAATTACAGTGGAGTGCAAAATAAATGCTTGACATGAATTCAATCTCCTGACCAAGAATTGACAATACTTTAAGGAAATACATCAGTGCAAGCAAAATGATTTATACTCTGGTGCATTAAAAAACCGTCCATGCCTAACATTTTACAGGAGTAAATTGCCAGAGCAATTTAAACCAGTAATCTTTTGAGTTTCAAAACAAGCAATACCTATTTCTGTTATTCTGCTGCAATTACTTGTAACCTCCAAAAGCAAGTCTGTTTTTCATTGCATTACTTTGACGTTTTACTCACCTCTAAATCAATAACATTCAGTGTTATTCATTTCATAAATGTGAAGAGACTTTCTACGTGATAGCTTTTGTTTATGCCCATGTATGTGACAGAGGACACTGCATCAGAGCTGTCAACACTGGGCCACTCCTACAGACCATATTGTTTGAATAAGGGACTTTCACTAGCCCCAGGATTGGGAGGATAGTGCCCCCACCCCAGAACAGAGAAAGCAAGAGATATCTCATCTTCAAAATGTTACAAATATAAGTAGTAACATCTAATCCCATTTAATATCTGTGTTATATTACAATTATGTCCCAGCATTGTTAAATCATGGTACTTACTGAAAATGAATTGTATGTGGAGTTCTGGGTGAAATCATGACATATGATGTTAGCGTGTGATATTAAAATAAACAGGGTAACACCACCATCTGAGAGAAATAACATACACAGCTGTTTCCTGGGAAAATCTATATGCTGCTTCAATGTATCTGATGGGTCTTTTTGTGGAATTTTTAATTCCCTATAAAAAGTGACATCACAAGGGTCTGATCCTGGCAAGATAATACAAATACAAGACACGCTGACAATGTTTTCATTGTTTCTCTATGTGACAACAGTCACTGCACTCCAAAAGTAAATTGTTTTAGGTGAAATGTTTTGAGACATTTGTGGATATGACGAGGTGCTAGCAAAATGCAAGTACTTTTGCTTTCAGAAGAGCATATAAAAGCACGGCACAAGAAAGCCATTTACCCTCTCAAGCACTGAAACAGCCCGAACCAAAGTCACAGATTACATCCGCTATGGTTGTGACTGTGACGCATCATCTCTCCTCATCCTCTGTGACTGCTGTGCAGCCTTTGACATAGTCAATCACGTCATCTTCCTCCAATGCCTCACCTCCATTGTCAAGCTCAGTGGGATGGCCCTTGTTTGGTTCGACTCTTTCCTATCCAAATGTAGCCAGAACATCTCCAGTAATGGTTTCTCTTCCTGTCCCCCATCATTACCTGCGGAGTCCACCAAGGATCTATCCTTGGTCCCCCCTCTACCCCATCTACATGCTGCCCCTTGGTGATATCATCCACAGACATGGCAGCATCTTCCATATGCTGAGAACACCCAGCTATGACTCTCCATCACCTGTCTTGATCCTCCCATTGCCACTGAATTGTCAGACTGCAATGAATGGATGAACTTTAATTTCCTCCAGATAAACATTGGGAAGACCGAAGTCATCATCTTTCGCACCTACCACCTTCTCCATTCCATTCCATTCCTCCTCCCCACCCACTGTTGTAGTCTGAAGCCAACTTTTAGGGCCTTGCATATGCTAAATGCTGTTTTAGGACCCCTCTGCCAAATTGAGCAGTCGGACCTGCTCCGCACAGGTTTCCTGAGGTTGAATGCGGCTGTCACCGAAAAAGTAAGTATAATCACATTTTAAAAATTAATGTAGAGCCACAGCACTCCTGCCACAATAGGATTAGCTTTGGGTTGCTGCCAGTGATGGAGGCGGGCCAAAACTGAATTCTTCAGTCAGGCAGGCTGCTCGCCCGAGGACCGATCCATCATTTGGCGCACGGATAATTCCCTACACCCAATTAGCACTTCAGAACTGAACTAAACTTATTTCTAGGTCATATATCAGTCAGCCATGATATTGAAGTTTTAGATGATAACTGAATTCATGTCTTCTTGAAGGATAATGAGCATTTGATTGATAAACTCCAACTATTGCAATCTATAAACTCCAACTATTGTAATCTATAAACTCCAACTATTGCAATTTATAAACTCCAACTATTGCAATCTATAAACTCCAACTATTGTAATCTATAAACTCCAACTATTGCAATCTATAAACTCCAACTATTGCAATCTATAAACTCCAACTATTGCAATCTATAAACTCCAACTATTGCAATCTATAAACTCCAATTATTGCAATCTATAAACTCCAACTATTGCAATCGATAAACTCCAACTATTGCAATCTATAAACTCCAACTATTGAAATCTATAAACTCCAACTATTGCAATCTATAAACTCCAACTATTGCAATCTATAAACTCCAACTATTGCAATCGATAAACTCCAACTATTGCAATCTATAAACTCCAACTATTGCAATCTCTCAACTCCAACTACTGCAATCTATAAACTCCAACTATTGCAATCTATAAACTCCAACTATTGCAATCTATAAACTCCAATTATTGCAATCGATAAACTCCAACTATTGCAATCGATAAACTCCAACTATTGCAATCTATAAACTCCAATTATTGCAATCGATAAACTCCAACTATTGCAATCTATAAACTCCAACTATTGCAATCTATAAACTCCAACTATTGCAATCGCTAAACTCCAACTATTGCAATCTGTAAAATCCAACTATTGCAATCGATAAACTCCAACTATTGCAATCTATAAACTTCAACTATTGCAATCTATAAACTCCAACTATTGCAATCTATAAACTCCAACTGTTGCAATCGATAAACTCCAACTATTGCACTCTATAAACTCCAACTATTGCAATCGATAAACTCCAACTATTGCAATCGATAAACTCCAACTATTGCAATCGATAAACTCCAACTATTGCAATCTATAAACTCCAACGATTGCAATTTATAAACTCCAACTATTGCAATCTATAAACTCGAACTATTGCAATCTATAAACTCCAACTATTGCAATCGATAAACTCCAACTATTGCAATCTCTCAACTCCAACTACTTCCCTGCAGTCAAAACTGTACGGGATAGTTTTGATTGTAGGCAAATTCATTGGGGTAAAATTTCTTTGGGTGTTCTCCTAATCTTTCACTGTAACTTTGGAAGAAAGGGCAATTCTCATTGATTTCCGTTGAAGTAACGACCGGATATCATGAGAACCCCCATGGACACTTTATCCCATTTTCTTTAGAGGCTGATCCATCAGAGGATGTACTCAAGAAGAATAACACCCGTGATGTGAAAGGCCTTTTTCCGTATCAAGGCACTGCTATAGCTACTCATCTTTTGTGTTCAATTGCTTTTGTTCAGTTCCCAGCTCCATTTATATTTCAATTTCTGACACTTGAGGTTGGATTCTCCTCTGTGATCCTACCTGAAATGGGCTGGGATAAGCAATGGAGAATAAAGTAGAATCCGGCGATAAAGCTTGCTGTTGCATCACTGCCTTGACCTGGATTTCCTTCTCCCTCGCCCATATTGGGATCCTGGCATCTCCACTGCCCACCCCTTCCTTCCCCACCCACTGCATGCAAAATGGTGATGGTGGAAGAGGCCCAGGTCCCCCAGGAGATATTTTGCCCCACACACTGCCACTTCTCAGGGTAGTAGATGGCGGTAGGTGACAGGAAACAATGGTACCGGCTTCTATAGGAACTAGTGATGGGCAATAAATACCAGCCTTGAAAGCGACGCCCACATCCTAAGACAGAATTTTTAAAAGTAATAACAATTGCTTGGGTAATGTTGCTTTGCTGACACAAAAACACCTTTGGAAGTGAGATGTTGCTCATCAAGACAAATGATTCAACTTCATTGAAACATGGGCTCCAGTGAGCCACCGCGAAAGCCATCATTTTCCATCCTGTACCTCCAGAATACAAGGTCAAATTCTTTTGCACAGGTCAACAGCCTCACTGCCACTGCTAGAGCAGTAAATGTAAATAATTTCAACTGACACCTTATGGGTATCTCAACATAACCAGGAGTAAATTAAGATATAATAGATTGGAAAATTTAGTGTTAATGGCTCAACAGTTGCGTATGAAATAAAAACAGAAAATTCCAAAAATACACAGCATGTTCATCAGCATCTGTGAAGCAAAAAGATGAGTTAATGTTTCAAATAGGGCCCCTTTATCAGAGTCCTGACAAAATGTCTCTAATCACAACGTTAACCCATCTTTTCTCTTTTAAGATGATGAACTGTGTACTTCCAGCATTTTGGTCTTAGCTCAGATTTCTAGCGTTTGCAGTTGATCTATTTATCTGTACAGTTAATATACATGCATAGCATCGCAACATTTTCCAAGTGCCTGACACTCCCACTGTCTTTAATACTTTTTATATTTTTATTGTGACCTTACTTCAAACTTGTCTTACCTTCATCCTTCTTTCTTTTATTCTTGCTCCTTATTTTGTGTTGTTTTTCTATCTTAATTCTCAGTCCTTTGTCTCTCTATTTCATCTCTTTCCACCTTTCACCTCTTTCTCCTGTGTGTATTTCACTCTATTTGACTCTTCTAATTCCTTCATGTACTGTCTACAGCTCTCACTGCTCCACATCTTCATTTTTAAAAAATAGCAGCATCACAAGCTTGAGGCTGCATAAAAAATAAACCCGGTTGGAGGCAAAGCAAATGACTAACCAAGGCCCTCAGCTGTGTTTCCTTAAAAAAAACTTTTACAAGCCCATGAGTGATTTGGTGAACAATTTTTATTGAATCAAAAAAAAAATCAATTCAGTGAACAACTTCTTATTGCCCTGAATCTCTCAGGTTCTCATAAATGTTTATTTAGAAAAAAATAACAGAACATTATTAATATTGAAAATAACATTTCAACGTTAGGAATGGGGCTTTACTTTCAAGAGCGAAGATGCAAATAAGCCCTTAGCAAGAAGCTAAGCAACACTGTAACCAATGGCAACAAGATGGCTTTTAGTGGCATTGTGCTCCTGAGGCCAAGCCAAACTAAGTCTGGAGCTGTCAGGGAGCCTCTAGCAATGGTGCTTTTGCCTTGTTTGAATTTGATTTGCAAAAAGTCTGTCAACAAGATAGGGGAATTGTTCTCTGGTGAAGTAAGTATGAGGCACTGCTGGGCAGAAGAGCAATCTTGTGCATCTTCATTTACCTTACAGCTTTCCTCATGTGGAAGCAGTGGCAGCAAGATGAATGATTTTATACATCTATAGTTGCCAGACCATGAGTGTTATACAATAGAGGATACATCATGGGCAGTAGTGTGATAGCACATTATAAATGTTCCACAAGTGCAGCTGCTTCGTATTTTCTAAGAGGCAACATCAGGAGTGAGTTATAATCAGCTTCATGAGTGGGGAATTTATACCAAATGGCTTGCCATGCCATTGTGGCCTAGAATTTCCTCAAAGTCACTTGCACCGCTGTTGCACCTTTAAAAACAATCTGTGCCCGTCCGTGGCCTGTAGAGAGGGTTACATGTACATTTCCTGGGTCTGCTCATTTGCATTCTTATCGGCGTAAACCCTGTGCAAGATGGGTGCAAGTAGCTGAACTGCGTGGAAACTTCTTTGCAGCCTTTAAAGACACAGTTCAGCCTGCACTTTTCAGCAGGAGTCTGGGGGACAACCAACTAAGAGAGGAACAGTGCTTGGCTCCTTCACTTCACTTTCAAATAACTTCTCTGCCTATCTTAGCGATTTTTTTTATACTTGTACATAATTTTGACCAATCAAGAACCATCTGGACTCAGAGGTCAGCAGGGTAAGGCACCAAGCTCGAGAAGAAGAATGCATAGCTTCACTCATTCATACCGTTGAGGCCTTGTGAAGAGGATTGAAGGCAGGGGGAACAGACTTCTGGGTGTGGGTGCCACCTAGCTAGTGGAATTATCACTCGTGCTAGGTAGAGGGAGGTTGCATTAGCAATGAGTGCCAACCCCCTCATCTTAAGGACTGCAGAACAGTGGTGCAAATAGTTCCACATCATCAGCAGAGCAGGTAAGATAACACACTGGACACCTCTCCCTTTTCTTCCTTGCCCATCCTGGGCACCAGAACACTCTTCATCCTCTTAAAGTGACATTTGCACAGCTAAACCTTTAGAATGCTCTGTTTAATGGGGGCTCCAACTCAGCATCTTGCAGTATGGCTACTCAGCTCCCCTCACAGCAATTATTTACATTCCTCAACTTTAACAGCCTCATAACCTTACTTAAGCTCTCTCATGTCACTTGGCACACATTCCTCAATTGTTAGATTTACCCTCATTTACTTTATCTTCTTGCAGGACAAATTGGCATGCAGTGCCCCACAGAGGCAGGGCACCAGGCGATGATTCCCCAACCGTACGTACCTTGACCCCTTAGAGGTGTCCTACACTATTCCAATGAAGCTCAACGTAAGCTCAAGGAACAGCACTTCATCTTTTGATTAGGCACTTTACAGCCTTCTGGACTCAACATCGAGTTCAACAATTTCAGGTCATAACTACTGCCCCCATTTTTTCAGATGGCAGCTGTTGCTGATGATTTTGCTATTACCATTAACACCTCCTCTAGACCCATCTTTTGTTTATTTACTTGTCCCATTACCATCTCCTTTTGCCTTGCACCAGCATCCCTTTTTGTCATTTAACCTCGCCTGCCTTCCACCCTATCATAGACCTTCCCTTTTGTTCTCTCCTCCCCGCCCCCTTTTCCCTGCCTCTGTACTTGCTTAAAACCTGTTATATCTCTAACTTTTTCCAGTTCTGATGAAAGGTCATTGACCTGAAATGTTAACTTCGTTTTTCTCTCCACAGATGCTGCCTGACCTGCTGGGTATTTCCAACATTTTCTGTTTTTATTTCAGATTTCCAGCATCCGCAGTATTTTGATTATGAATTGGGCTGCTATAAAGGGCATCAGTGATCTGAAGAATATATGCCCGCACTGCTCTGTGACTGATGTTGTAGAGATCACCATATGAACCTACATAACCTAGCTCCGAAGCAACTGAAGACATACATAACCAGGCTACACTAAAGACACTGGAAAAAGGGAGTGTCAATCAATTATGCCTGGAGTTTCTTATTAGGACAAAGACTCTACTAAGCTAAATATTTGTGCTTAGAGTTGCTGGTTAATGGCCAAACCACTGTAAAAGATCAAGGAATTTTAAGTGCAAGTTATGTCGAGCGTAAATTGAATTAATGCTGATTTAAAAAACATCACATTGGAAGCCGGCAGCGCAAAACCCATTTTTAATATGGACATAGAAATCTATAATGGGGAAAAAGTAGATACAAAAACATGACAGCAGGATGTCAACTGGTGCAGATAGAAAGTGGGCACAGTTTTAACATCTTATGAATATATTTTAATACATTATAAACTAGTGATGAGGATGATAATAGGTAAAAATATTAAAGTTGTTTAAACTTGGTTGGTTCAATCCAGATCGTGTTTCTATTTCATAAAAAACAGTAGGTCTCTCTGTTCTACAAGGGATTTGTGTCTGGGCTGACAGGTACCTTGGACGACAGCCAAATCTTCACCTGCAGCATTGAGTGTGGCACAGCACCCAAAACTGACGCAGTCTAAACAGATTAGACTTCATTATGAAATGGCAGCCTCAACGAACCAAGCAATTAGTAATGTCAATGCATGTATTATCTTTGATGAGTGCTCCATCTCCACTGCCTCTGCACTGTGCTATCTGTGAGCCAATATTGAGCACAAACTCACTGAAATCAAGCTAGACCTTGCATCAATACCTTGACTAAACAAACTTTTAAATTAGTGGAGCCCAAAATTCCAGAGGATGCGCTGCACCACTGGAAATGTGGGAGGGAGGGACTTACTGCTGCCAGCCTGCCATGCCTCTGACCCTTTCCTAAATCATAGGGTCAGGGACATTTAGAGATGGAGGAGGCAGGGAATGACTTCCCATGCCATTTTTAGCACTACTGCATTGCCCTGCTCAGGAAGGGAAAGGAATGTGAGAGCAGTGCAGTTAATGGGTCTGGGGATGCTGACTGAAGACACCCAGAAACACAAATAAGTTTTCAAAATTTCAAAGTCACAGATTTCCCAAAGGTAAGTGATCACTCTGGAATCGATTGCTATTGAGAAATCAATATTTGAAACATTTGTGGTCCCGCTTAATTCAGGATCAGATCACAGAGCACTAGTAGAATTGAATTCCACCACAATCTGTAAACTCATGGCCCAGCCGATCACTCCCTCCTCCATCACCATCAAACCAGATGACCAATCCTGGTTTAATGAAGAGTGTACACGGACATGCCAGGAGCATCACCAAGCATACCTGAAAATAAGGTGTCAACATGATGAAGCTAGAGTACAAGACGATATGCACGCTAAACAGTGGAAGCAACATGCTATAGACAGAGCTAAATGATCCCACAACAACAACAGCAACTTGTATTTATATAGCACACCCAAGGTGCTTCACAGGAGTGTTATAAAACAAAATTTGACACCGAGCCACATAAGGAACTATTAGGACAGATGATCAAATGCTTGGTCAAAGAGGTAGGTTTTAAGGAGCATCTTTAAGGAGGAATGTAGGTCATTGGCCTCCGGTTAAGCAACGCCTCGATTTTATGGTGGGTGAAGGGACTTGGTGCAAGTTAGGACACGGGCAACAGAGTTATGGATGACCTCAAGTTTACGGAGGGTAGAACGTCGGAGGCTGTCCAGGAGTGCATTGGACTAGTCAAGTCTAGAGGTAACAAAGGCATGGATGAGGGTTTCAGCAGCAGATGAGCTGAGGCGGGGCGCAGTCGAGCGATGTTCTGGGGATGCAAATAGGCGGTCTTAGTGATGATGCAGATATATGGTTGGAAGCTCATCCCGGGGTCAAATATGACACCAAGATTGCGAACGGTCTGGTTCAGCCTCAGACAGTTGCTGGGGAGAGGGATGGTGCCAGTAGATAGGGAACGGAGTTTGTGGCGGGGACCAAAGACAATGGCTTTGGACTTCCCAATATTTAGTTGGAGGAAATTTCTGTTCATCAGACAAGCAATGGATCAGGTCAAAGCTCTGCAGTCTTGTCACATCCAGTCGCAAATGGTGGTGGACAATTAAGCAACTAATTGAAGGAGGAGATTTCATTTACATCCCCTTCCTCAATGATGGTGGAGCCCAGCACATGAGCGCAAAAGACAAGGCTGAAGCATTTCCAACCACCGTCAGCCAGAAGTGTCGAGTGGATGATCCTTATCGGCCTCCTCCTGAGGTCCCGACCACCACAGATGCCAGTCTTCAGCCAACTTTATTCACTTCATGTGATATCAAGAAATGGCTGATTGGATTGAACACAACAAAGACGATGGGCCCCAACAACAACCCAGCTACACCAGGTTACCATTCCTAAATACATCAATGAATACTTTTTAATGGAAAAAGAAAATACAATTATGTTCTATTACGCTGCTCAATTGCACTGGCTCATGGCAGATTTTATGTTTATTATTTTGCAAATAAGCCAACTTGCTGAATTTGTGAGCTAAATTAGTATACTATTAAAACATTGAAGAAAGAAAGGAAGATTTACATTTATTTAGTGCCTTTCACGACCTCAGGACTTCCCTTAGCGCCTTACAGCCAATGAAGTACTTTTGAAGTGTAGTCTCTGTTGTAATGTAGGAAACACGGCAGCCAATCTGTGCACAGCAAGCTCCCACAAGAAGCAATGTGATAATGACCAGATAATCTGTTGTTTGAGAATCATAGAATCATAGAATGGTTGCAGCACAGAAGGAGGCCATTCAGCCCGTTGAGTCCATGCTGGCTCTCTGGAAGAGCACTTCAGCTAATCCCACTCCCCTGCCCTTTCCCTGTAGCCCTGCAAATTTTTTTATTCAGGTACTTATCCAATTCCCTTTTGAAAGCCATGATTGAATCTGCTTCCACCACCCTCCAGATCCTAACCACTCGCTGCGTAAAAAAGTTTTTCCTCATGTCGCCTTTGGTTCTTTTGCCAATCACCTTAAATCTGTGTCCTCTGGTTTGCGACCCTTTCGCCACTGGGAACAGTTTCTCTCTACTCTGTCTAGACCCCTCATGATTTTGAACACCTCTATCAAATCTCCTCTCAGTCTTCTCTGCTCTAAGGAGAACAACCCTAGCTTCTCCAGTCTTACCACATAACTGAAGTCCCTCATCTCTGGAACCATTCTTGTAAATTTTTTCTGCACCCTCTCTCAGGTCTTCACATCCTTCATAAAGTGCGGTGCCCAGAATTGGACACAATACTCCAGTTGAGGCCGAACCAATGTTTTATAAAGGTTCATCATAACTTCCTTGCTTTTGTACTCTTTGCCTCTATTTATGAAGCCCAGGATCCCATATGCTTTTTTAACCGCTTTCTCAACCTGCCCTGCCGCCTTCAACGATTTGTGCGCATCGACCCCCCAGATCTTTCTGTTCATGCGCTCCCTTTAAAATTGTATCCTTTAGTTTATATTGCCTCTCCTCATTCTTCCTACCAAAATGTATTACTTCACACTTTTCTGCGTTAAATTTCATCTGCCAAGTGTCTGCCCATTCCACCAGCCTGTCTATGTCCTCTTGAATTTTATCACTATTCTCCTCACTGTTCACTATACTTCCAAGTTTTGTGTCATCTGCAAATTTTGAAATTATGCCCTGTACATCCAAGTCCAAGGCATTAATATATATCAAGAAAAGTAGTGGTCCTAGTACCGACCCCTGGGGAACACCACTGTGTACCTTCCTCCAGTTCGAAAAACAACTATTCACCACTACTCTCTGTTTCCTGTCACTTAGCCAATTTCGTATCCATGCTGCCACTGTCCCTTTTATTCCATGGGCTTCAACTTAACTGGTAAGCCTGTTATGTGGCACTTTATCAAACGCCTTTTGGAAGTCCATGTACACCACATCAACCACATTGCCCTCATCAACCCTCTCTGTTACCTTATCAAAAAACTCAGTTAAGTTAGTTAAACACAATTTGCCTTTAACGAATCTGTGCTGGCTTTCCGTAATTAATCCACACTTGTCCAAGTGACTGTTAATTTTGTCCCAGGTTATTGTTTCTAAAAGCTTCCCCACTACTGAGGTTAAACTGACTGGCCTGTAGTTGCTGGGTTTATCCTTACACCCTTTTTTGAACAAGGGTGTAACATTTGTAATTCTCCAGTCCTCTGGCACCACCCCCGTATCTAAGGAGGATTGGAAGATTATGGGCAGTACCATCACAATTTCCACCTTTACTTCCCTCAGCATCCTAGGATGCATCCCATCCAGTCCTGGTGACTTATCTACTTTAAGTACAGTCAGCCTTTCTAGTACCTCCTCTTTATCAATTTTTAACCCATCCAGTATCTCAACTACCTCCTCTTTCACTATGACTTTGGCAGCATCTTCTTCCTTGGTAAAGACAGATGCAAAGTACTCATTTAGTACAACAACAGAAAATGCTGGAAACACTCAGCATGTCAGGCAGCATCTCTAGAGAGAGAAACAGAGTTCACGTTTCAGGTCGATTACCCTTCGCCAGAACTGGAAAAAGTTGGAGAAGTAACAGGTATGGGGCAAATGTGGGGCAGGGAAAGGGGGGAGGGGAGGAAAGAACAAAGGAATGATCCCAGCACCAAACACATCTTCCCCTCCCCTCCCCTTTCAGCATTCCGAAGGGACCGCTCCCTCCGCAACACCCTGGTCCACTCCTCTATCGCCCCCAACACCACTTCCCCTTCCCACAGCATCTTCCCGTGCAAGCGCAGGAGATGCAACACCTGCTCTTTTACCTTCTCCCTTCCCACTGTCCAGGGCCTCAAACACTCCTTCCAGGTGAAACTGCGATTTACTTGTACTTCTCACAATTTAGTATACTGTATCCGCTGCTCACGATGTGGTCTCCTCTACATTGGGGAGACCAAATGTAGATTGGGTGACTGCTTTGCGAAACACTTCCGTTCGGTCCGTAAGCATGACCCCGAGCTTCCGGTTGCCTGTCACTTTAATTTTCCACTCCACTCCCACTCTGACCTCGGCCTCTTACACTGTTCCAACGAAGCTCAACATAAGCTCGAGGAACAGCACCTCATCTTTCGATTAGGCACTTTACAGCCTTCTTTACTCAACATTGAGTTCAACAATTTCAGACTATGACCTTGGCCCCCATGTTTTCTTTTCTCTCACATGGCAGCTGCTGATGATTCTGCCATTTTCATTTACACCTCATCTAGAGTCATCTTTTGTTTCTTAACTTGTCCCTTTACCATCTCCTTTTGCCTTGCACCATCATCCCTTTTGTCTTTTAATCTCTCCTGCCTTCCATCCTATCGCAGACCTTTCCTTTGTTCTTTCCTCCCCTCCCCCCTTTCCCTGCCCCACACTTGCACCATACCTGTTACTTCTCCAACTTTTTCCAGTTCTGACGAAGGATCATAGACCTGAAACGTTAACTCTGTTTCTCTCTCAACGATGCTTTGCCTGACATGCTGAGTGTTTCCAGCATTTTCTGTTGTTGTTTCAGATTTCCAGCATCCGTAGTATTTTGCTACTCATTTAGTACCTCAGAAATGCCCTCTGCCTCCATGCGTAGGTCTCCTTTTGGGTCCCTAATTAGCCACACCCCTCCTCTTACTACCCGCTTACTATTTATATGTCTATAGAAGACTTTTGGATTCCATTTTATGTTAGCTGTCAATCTATTCTCATACTCTCTCTTTGCCCCTCTTATTTCCTTTTTCACTTCCACTCTGAACTTTCTATATTCAGCCTGATTCTCACTTGTATTCTCAACCTGACATCTGTCAGATGCCCTCTTTTTCTGCTTCATCTTACTCTCTATCTCTTTCAGGGAGCTCTAACTTTGGTTGCCCTACCTTTTCTCCTCGTGGGAATGTACTGAACCATCTCCTCTTTAAAGGCAGCCCATTGTTCGATTACAGATTTGCCTGCCAATCTTTGATTCCAATTTACCCGGGCCAGATCCATTCTCAACCCACTGAAATTGGCCTTCCTCCAATTAAGTATTTTGACTCTAGATTGCTCCCTGTCCTTTTCCATAGCTAATCTAAACCTTATGATACTATGAACACTGTTCCCTAAGTGTTCCCCAACTGACACTTGCTCCACTTGACCCACCTCATTCCCCAGAACCAGATTGGGCTGGAAACGTACTGATCGAGAAAGTTCTCTTTAACACACTTCAGAAATTCTTCCCTCTCTCTGCCCTTTATACTATTACTATCCCAGTCTATATTAGGATAATTGAAGACCCCCATTATCACTACTCTATAGTTCTTGCACCTCTCTGTAACTTCCCTGCAAATTTGCTCCTCTATATCCTTCCCACTAGTGATGTTGATTGAAGGATAAATATTGGCCAGGACACTGGGGATAACTCCCCTGCTCTTCTTTGAAATAGTGCCATGGGATCTTTTACATCCACCCGAGAGAGCAGACGGGGCCTCGGTTTAACGTCTCAACTGAAAGACAGAAGTATTGGTCTATGGCAATGAAAATAGCAACAATGGAGCTACTTATGTTGTAGGTGCTGTGTGTAACTGATAAGCCAATAAAAGCAGTCGCTTAGAAAAATACTATTCCGCTAACAGGTCTTCAATGAAAAGTGCCATTTACTTTATTGAAACATTTTGTATTCTGTAAGCCTGGACAAATAAACAAAACCATTACAGAACAAAATTAGTTGCACGTACAGATCATTAACTAAATAGGTACTTTTCAAGTAAAACACTATGGCTGTAAAGATTCATTCTGCGCTGTGAAATGAAGCTGGAACTATAAAGCTATTCAGAGACTCTGAAGTTTTACAAGTTGCTTGGTGTAGCCATTAAGTGGATTATTACTTGACAGACTGCAACAAGGTCAAATTCGATTAAAGTCCTCAAACAACACAAATTACATTCAGAAAGGAGTGTATTTTTCCTCTGCTATCCTGCCCCAAATTGAGTGATAGCATGTAGAAAACATGGTGAAATTAGGTGGCGAAGTTTACCTCTGCATTCTCTATAGTGGCCTCCTCTCATTCTGTAATGGCCCTAAAATCTCAACAGCCTGAGGCCTTCAATATGAAATGCAACAAACTCTTCCGTCCCTTTAATTTTGACTCCCACCTCTTCTGGGCAGCAGCGGCTATCATCCTTCTGAGCAGCGGCGGGCTCCTGCTTGGTAGCAGGGATCCCGTTGGGAGTCTGCCCCATGTAACTAATCAGCTCTGACCCAGGAAAATGGGTCAGGGTGGCAGCAGCAGGTGGAAGTACTGCCTTGATCCTCCTCCAGTGCAAAGAGGAAAATACAAGCCAATGTGCATGTGTGTGTATAAATTTTTATTTTCCTCAAATTGCAGAAAGGCCACAAACTATCATAATATTGAGTGGTTGTCTTTTGGCACTTACTTAGCCTCAGGAAAAAAAAAACCTGACATGCTGGGGGCAGCTGTCTAAAAGATATCAGCCAGCTTCAGTGCTTAGTCTCTAAGGTACATAGAAATGAACTATTCACAAACTGAAACCATCAGAATAGCTCAATTTAATGAATCTAGAGCTGTCTTGACCTGTCTATATTCTGGGCAAGCACATTCTCTTTAACCAAATGATGTATTGTTCGGAGTATTCCTTTTAACCTGTTGTCCAAATGCGGAAACATCTCATGCCTGGGTTTGCAATGATGATTCATACAGTTGTTTTCTCTCGTGGTGTCAGTCAAGTAATGAGGAACATAGAAACAGGAGTAGGCCATTCAGCCCCTCCAACCTGTTCTGCCATTCAATGGGATCATGACTGATCTGTATCCTAACTCCATCCACCTGCCTTGGCTCCATATCACTTAATACCCTTGCCTAGCAAAAATCTATCAATCACAGATTTAAATTTTTTAATTGAGCTATTATCTACTGCTTGTTGTGGGCGAGAGTTCCACACTTCTACCACCCTTTGTGTGAAGAAGTGTTTCCTAACTTCTCTCCTGAATGGCCTGGCTCTGATTTTAAGGTTATGTCCTTTTGACCTAACTCCCCCCACCAGCAGAAAAAGTTTTTCTCTATCTACCCTATCAATTCCTTTCAAAATCCTAAAAATCACAATCAAATCATCCCTTAGCCTTCTATATGCCAGGGAATACAAGCCTAGTTTATGTAATCTCTCCTCATAATTTAACCCTTGGAGCCCTGGTAACATTCTGATGAATCTGCACTGCACTCCTTCCAAGGCCAATATATCCTTTGTAAGCTGTGGTGCCCAGGACTGTACACAGTACTCCAGATGTGCTCTAACCAGGGCTTTGTATAGATGTAGCAAAACTTCCTCCCCTTTATATTCTAGCCCTCTAGTTATGAATGGAAGGGTTGTATGAGTATGTGCCTATTTTGCTGAATGGTGCAGCATGTGGGAGGGAATGCATCCATATTCTCTGTCATTTTAGGGAGACATCAGTGGAGCTGAATCTTCATCTGTGCTGGAATTTACACAAATTGTGAAGAAACCTAAGTTCCCATTCCTAAAATGTATTCATTATCTTTGCCTTAGGGTTTTGTCATGCATATAATCATGTGCCGGCTAATGATATAAACTATACATAAGATTTTTGGTTTCATCTTTCTGATGACTTTATCATTATTTTTTTTTCAAATATCTTTATATAGTATTACAGTTTGTGTTACAAGCACAAAATATCACTAAACTTATCTCTTGATTGAGACATTTATATGCACAAGCTCACATATTTCATGCACAATTAGAACAAATTCTAAATTACTAGTAGATCTGTTGCTAATGGGTAGCCTAAAATGTGGATCAGTCAGCTGGATGAAGGGCAAGAAACGTGCATAAAGCCCAGGAAAATATTATAATGATATAAGTGCAGAGCCGGAAAATATTGTGATCACACATACACATGCCAGTGATGGGCAACAAAGCAGCAGTGAGGAGCACTGATCTCAAGTCATGCATGCACAGAGGCTCCAGAAACATTGCAACCCAAGGCCCAGCTGAAGGATTAAAGTTTCAAGAGTAGAGCATTAGCGAGCCTTAAGCGCCTGCGAGTGAAATCCTATACTAGGGAAAGACGTTGGAGGGAGTTGAGGTACGGTAAGTTTTATAAAATGTTTTTCAGAATTGCTGAATTTTTTATGTACTTTTTCTTTTAAAAATCTTATTTATTAGGTATATAAGTGGAGAGACTGGGTTAGCAAGATGGCTGCCCAAAGGACTTTGAGAATAAGAATTCAAGGATGCAATAGATACCTTTTTTTCTGAATAGGGATTTTTTGAGCGAGAGACAAGTGTACTTTATGCATTTGTGATTAGTTCATTTTAATGACAGTGAAATTTGAGGCAATTGGTCTGTTTTGTGCCTTGTAGACACTTCAGGTACTTTCCCAAACCTGTTGGAGAGGCACCAGATGCATTTTTTAAAATTATATTGATGGATTAATGTACTTATAATACATCAACCTCAATGTTTTGGCTACAATACTCATTGATTATCTTAGCAGACCACATCACATTCTTCAACAAGAGTTGCTGTTATTTTATTATTGAATCCAACATATTTACATATATTTTTGTTCCAAAGACATTTGTAGGTTGGAATGTTTGCCAGAGGGCTGTGGAGGCTCAGTCGTTGAGTATATTCAAGACAGAGATCAATAGTTTTTTGGATATTAAAGGAATCAAGGGATATGGGGATAGTGCAGGAAAGTGGAGTTGAAGTAGAAGATCAGCCATGATCTTATTGAATGGCGGAGCAGGCTCCAGGGGCCAAATGGCCTACTCCTGTTCCTATTTCTTATGTACTTAAAAAGAGAATTCCATGCTAATCGTGGTTGCTATAGTTACCACTATGTAGTGTTTATATAGTCGATGCATTTAAGGGGAAGTTAGATAAGTGTATGAGGGAGAAAGGAATAGGTTATGCTGATAGGGTTGATTGAATAGGGTGGGAGGAGGCTTGTGTGGAGCATAAACACCAGCATAGACCAGTTGGGCTGAATGGCCTGTCTCTGTGCTGTAAATTCTATGCAATGAACTGCCTTTGCTTCATTGTTAATATACAAAATGAAATGAACTGAATACAATAGATTACTGCCAATACAAACAAACTAAATCTGATTTTATTGGAAATTCTTTCTGAAGAATCTAAAATGTTCCGATTGCAATTGTCTTCCTGAGCGTGTATAGCAGTTCATTTTCCTTTTCCGTTGAAACAGTTCTGCAAGGTGAGTGCACAGAAGGTGACATGTTAATTTCAAGCCTCTATGGTGTCATTATATTGGTCTTTATATAGCCTCCGCAGTTTCAACACCTGTCCCTTAAACCTTTCATCCTGGTGTCTTACTATTATTGCTTTTGATTTTATGGGATGTTTTTCTTGGAGAAAATGTATCCCACAGAGCACAAAATATACATTTATTATCCTCACTAAATTTATTTAGAATTCCTGTAGGAAATAAAGCATTTGCAATGTTAGTTAACGTCTTCAGTGGTGTATAACGAGGCTTTAACAGCTTCTTAGCATTGGGTTGATCTGTCGTACTCTATTAGTTTAGTTAGAAGCGTCTCTATAGGGCTGGATTTTCGGGTTTCAGTCCCGCCCCCAATGACGTCTGACCAACACACGTTATTTTCCCTTGATTGACCTTGTTAAGCCCGCCCTGCGGGATTACCGGCCAATTAAGGGAAAGCCGGTGACAGAGGACGTCAGCGTATGACGTTTCATCTGTCGAAAATTTATTGACAGATGAATTGTCGGCGTTTGACAGCTTTGAGAAGCTGTCAAGCACTGACAATCTCTGTTCTAAGGTGAGCCCTTGCTCAGAAGGCTCACCAAAACCTCTCTCCTCAGCAGAAAGCAGATGGCTGCTACATCTGAGAATGCAGCAGCGATTCTGTCATTTCTGCCGTTGAAATGAGGCACCTCCGGATCCTCAAAGGTTGAAGCCTGCAGAAAGAAGCAAAGGTAAGGAAACTTTTTCCAACACTTTACACTCACCTCTCATACTTACCTCTCCACACTTTCACCCATCACTCACCTCTACAGCGGACTTTTCGATCCCTCTCACCCCCGCAGACCCAGTGCTCGCCTCGCTGACCCTGGCAAGGTTTGCAGCTGTCGGGAAGCCTGCACTTGCAGGGGTAAAATGTGGGTAAGCCTCAAAACTGCCTGTTAACTACCTGCTAACAGGCAGTTAATTGGCTCTAATCCCCGACCCGCCTCCCGGGAAGATGGCACGGAGGCGGGTTGGGAGCAGGGTTGGTACCCGCTTCCAGTTTCTGCCATTTTCCCAGCAGTCCCACCTCCATACCCTCCTCCCCAGGGCTGGGAAAATTCCCCCCCACGTGTTTACTAATGATTGTGGAAGATTTTGAGGATGGAATGCATCCATGTTACTGACAGTCCAGGGGGCTTTCACCCAAGCCTGCAATTATCAGAAATTCAGTTTAATGCATATTAGAATTTTCAGGACTGTCAATCCCTAAATATATCATCTTAGAACATTTCTCATATTCCACACCTACCTGCCATTTTCCAGCACATTACAATAACTAAAGCTGAAGTTAATTTTCATTAATTCATTCAAATTGGTCTATAATTTTGTAGACTAATGAGCACATGCTCCACAAATGCAATGAGTATTTCAACAAGATGTGGAGTAAATTATTAAATTATCAAATAGTTAAAATAAACATTCTCCTCCCCCACAACTGGTGTTATTGAAAGTCATAAGCTGTTTCAGAAATTTCACTATAGTTTCAATAGAGCAGAGTTTTATTTCTTTGAATTGTCAGTAAGTATCATAAGCACCCTAATGTGCGATACTAAAACTGTATTGGCACAGAAGATAAAAAGCATCTACCTTATTCTCCTTCCATATTTGCAGCAGTGTATTTATTGTTCCAGGCTGTGAGGAAGGGATTGGGTAAAGCCCATTCATGGCACTGCAAATATTTACCAGTGTTATTCTGACATATTGCTGATGTCACTTGGACGTTGGCACATCTCCAGAAATCATGCATGGCATTACCCTAAGTTGGAAACTGTGGCATCCTCTGGGAAGTGCCATTGGAAGGATTGTACAGAATCATTGCCCTTTTGCATAGGCCTCCTTATTACGCCAAAGCACATTTATCTTGACGGTGGAAGCGATAGCTGAAGAGCAGCAATCAAATGCTGAGCTGTCCAGCCCAAGGTGCTCCTCTACTGTTAGAGGATTTTTCAGTTGGGTTGGCAGCCGCAAACGTAGACAATCACCCAATTCTCCTACACTCTAGCCACCCAGTGTTTCATTTATTTAACATAATGTGGATACAATAGACGGTCACAAAATAAGTGATTACTTCTTTTATAACGGCTGCTAAATTGCATAATGATGTTTCTGTGTTAGATGGCACCGGAACAGTAAATAGAATGAAAACCTTCTGCTGTTCATGGAGGCCATGGGATTGATATGAAGAACCCTAATGACCAAATGGGTGGCATCTACAACACCCTGCACTCAAGAGACCTCAGCCACCCAGTGAAAGTTATGTCCCTGATCAACTGCCCTTCCTTTCCACAAGAAAAGTGATGAAGGTGCTATTCCTTGCAAACATAGTGGTTATCACTTGCTTGATACAGGTGTGCATTGTAGATTGCTTGATGTGACAGGTGTCTCTTGTGATGGACTGGTAGTTTGATGTGACAATGGCATTAAAACTTCATGATGTGGAAACCTTCCTCTCTTTGGGAAGAGCCATCCCTTTTCCAGATCTATTCTGCAGATTATCAGTATCCGTTTGGCCCAGTTGGTAGCAGTCTCGCTTTTAAGTCAGAAAGTTATGGACTCAAGCCTCACTGTAGACTTGAGCATATAATCTAAGATGGCATTTCAGTGCAATACTGATGGAGTGCTTTTTTTTTTTGGTGGGGGTGGGGGGGAAATCTTTTGAACAAGACATTAAACCAAGGCTCTGTCTGCCTGTTCAAGTGGACAAAGAAAATCCTATGGCACTATTCGAAGCAGTGGAGGGAATTCTCCTGGTGGCCTAGCCATCATTCCTCCCCAGTTAACATCAATAAAAGTAAATAATTTGGTGGTTCATTTATTTGCTGTGTGCAGGACCTTGCTGTGTGCACATTGGCTGCCATGTTTCCCTACGTAATAACTGACTGCAATTCAAAATTAAAATGCTTTACGACATCCTAAGAATATGAAAAATACCATATAAATACAAGTTTTTCTTTGTTTTATATCCAGCAGCAGATGATTTAACTCTGTGGCATTGCCCTTGTGAAATAGAAACAGCAAAAGCTGGGTCTCCTCGCACTTGTCCGGGTAGGTATTGCAGGTTCTATAACTATAAGTGATAGGTGCAGAAAAAATACTTCAGGTATTGTTGCAACTGGCGAACCTGTCATCCTTATTTGAGTCATGCAGTGCTATTGGAACTGCCAAAGGAATTCGAAGCCCTGCCACTTTATATGTTGCTATTTAAATGGTAGTAACAACCAAGAATAATGAAGAAAAGTATTGGCAGAATAAAAGTACACAAATACTGAGCTACCTACCAAAAATAATGCTTGAAGAATTACGTAGCAACATCTAACAAAAAGCTCAAGAAAATCAAAAACTCTTCATAACAACTATGTAACATTAACCTACTTTTAAGAAGTCCACTTAAACAGGCCAAGCCTCTGACCCTGAATCAACTGGTTGATATAAACAAGTTGTACTCTATGGACAGCATCTCACCTGAAGTCTGGAAATTTAGTGAGGGACCCAATTTAAATTATAATTACATTTAAACCAGGTTCACGGTTGCCAATATTGTGGCCTCATTTTGTCTCCCAAGTTGCATACAGAAAATTGGACATTACGGAATTCAGGTGTGCAAGGTCAGAGGCCCGATTTTCCAACCTGCACCAGCCATCAGCAAGGCTCTGTGCCACTGCTGGGCCTTCACAAAATTGGGACTTTAATTTTTGTCCGCATAATTTTGATCCGAAGGCATATTATTTTCCACCTTTCAAAGAAGTCGCGGGAAGACAGTTGGAATCCCAAGTGAACTTCAATGTTCAACACTGTGGCTAGGGGAAAATTGTTAATCCTAAACATGATATTCCGGCCACAACTCATATAAGGGCACAAGTTTTGGATCAGAGGAGAATCAATCTGCTTATGGAAGCTGCCTTTTTCCCAATGAACATCAGACAGATATGTTGAGAGAAATTGCAAACTGTAACAAGCTAATATTTGTACCAATACCCACAAAATCATCAATATCTGGATTATCAGTTTTGTGACAGAAAGCAAAGAGTAGGAATTAATGGGTCTTTTTCCGAGTGGCAAGCAGTGACTAGTGGGGTACCACAGGGATCGGTCCTTGGACCCCAGCTATTCACAATATATATTAATGATCTAGATAAGGGAACTAAATGTAATATCTCCAAGTTTGCAGATGACACAAAGTTGGGTGGGAGTGTGTGCTGCAAGGAGGATACCGAGAAACTCCAGGATGATTTGGACAGGTTGGGTGAGTGGGCAGAAGCGTGGCAGATGCAATATAACGTGGATAAATGCGAGGTTATCCACTTTGGTGTCAAAAACAGAAGGGCAGACTATTATCTGAATGGCAATAGATTGGGAGAAGGGGAAGTGCAACGAGACCTGGGTGTCCTTGTGCACCAGTCGCTGAAGGTAAGCATGCAGGTGCAGCAGGCGGTGAAGAAGGCAAATGGTATGTAGGCCTTCATAGCGAAAGGGTTTGAGTATAGGAACAGGGATGTCCTGCTGCAGTTGTACAGGGCCTTGGTGAGACCACACCTTGAGTATTGTGTGCAGTTTTGGTCGCCTTATCTCAGGAAGGATGTTCTTGCCATGGAGGGAGTTCAGCAAAGATTCACAAGGCTGATACCTGGGATGGCAGGAATGACATATGAGGAGAGATTGGGTCGATTGGGCTTATACTCGCTGGAGTATAGAAGAATGAGAGGGGATCTCATCGAAACATATAAAATTCTGACAGGTCTGGAGAAACTAGATGCAGGAAGAATGTTCCCGATGGTCGGAGAGTCCGGAACCAGGGGTCATAATCTAAGGATAACGGGTAAGCCATTTGGGACAGAAACGAGGAAGAATTTCTTCACCCAGAGATGGTGAACCTGTGGAATTCTCTACCACAGAAGGTAGTTGAGGCCAAGTCATTAAATATATTCAAGAATGAGTTAGATATATTTCTTAAAGCTAAAGGTATCAAGGGATATGGGGAGAAGGCAGGTACAGGGTACTGAGTTTGGATGATCAGCCATGATCTCATCGAATGGCGGAGCAGGCTCGAGGGGCCGAATGGCCTACTCCTGCTCCTATCTTCTACGTTTCTATGTTTCTATGTGTTTCAAATGCAGAGAAGAAGAAATGGAAGGCACTTGTGGTGCCATAGTTGGGAATAGGATTGTAAGGAGGTATAGCTTGAGATGATCACACATGTATGAAACATAACTTTTTAAACATAACTTGCTAGGAAAAGTGAGAGACAACATTGCCCAGAAATTTGATGGTGCTAAGTCTGTTCTTCAGGTGCAAAGTGGGCACCTAAGCATCCAATATGGCGGCAAGCATGTGCGCTCATTACGTGTTTGAGGTGCGTCACCTGCCATATTGGTGAAGGCAGAAAGGAGGCGTCCAGGAAAAGTGCCTAATACAGGCATTAGGACCTCGGCCTAATGCTTGTTTCATGCTCCCAGTGCAATATTGGGCTGGCCTGAATGCAACCCGTGCTAGGTAGTGCTTCATTTGTCACATTTTTGAGTGTCCATGACATGCAACCTACAGATATCAGACAGAGACTGAACATGGCCTGTTACCCTCAGACAGGATCATCTTCTGCTATGCCACACACCTGGTACAATATCATTCCCAAGTGCTTTGCAAATTGACAGCTTGTTTCAATTAGCTATTCAATTTGTGGTCCTTTACAAAACACACTATGTAATGCAATAAAGTAACCGTGATGGAATGGCAAGACAACAGTATTGATTTGGACCTGCAGAACCTCTGCGAGTGAAAAATTGAGCACAACAAACACATTGCATGTTCAACCCACTTAAATGGATATTGCAATAGATATACAAACTCCTATCCTCAGAGTGAATTTTTTAAACAAATTGCTAATTCAATCTAATTACCATCAGAAAATACCAAAGAAGCAAATGTTCAAGAGTGGTCTGCACAGAGTGATCAGAATGAGAGGGGATCTCATTGAAACTTATAAAATTCTAACAGGACTAGACAGACTAGATGCAGGAAGGATGTTCCCGATGGCGGGGGAGTCCAGAACCAGAGGTCACAGTCTAAGGATAAGGGGTAAGCCATTTAGGACTGAGATGAGGAGGAATTTCTTCACCCAGAGAGTGGTGAACCTGTGGAATTCTCTACCACAGAAGGCAGTTGAGTCCAATTCATTAAATATATTCAAGAAGGAGATAGATATATTTCTTAAGGCTAAAGGGATATGGGGAGAAAGCAGGGACAGGGTACTGAATTTGGATGATCAGCCATGATCGCATTGAATGGTGGAGCAGGCTCGAGGGGCCGAATGGCCTACTACTGTTCCTATCTTCTATGCTTCTATGCTTAAACAGAGTGCTTCTAAACAGAGTGTTAAAGTTGGGAATTTGGAGAGAGTGGGAATTCAGAGCAGAAGGGGGAGGAGGTGCTGCTTTTTGCCTCCAATACTTGTAGTGCTTTGTGTAACATGTAAATATTTTATTTAATCTGCCTATAACTTAAACTAGATCAAGTAATTAGTTAAAAAACTAAACTATAAGCTAAGTTAATTAAATACATAGGGGTAAAAATTCAGTTGGTTGCGCCTCCCGTTAGCGCCTTAAGAGGGCGCTAATGGGGCGCAAAGCCGCTAACGCCCGGGCGCAGCGATGTTTGCGCCGCTCGAGAACTTAACTTGAGATTGTGCGGCGGCGCTAAAACTTACCGCTGCGACGACCTGCGCGCGCAGATTGTGACGTCATTCCATGGTGCAACGCCCTTGTGGCGCCCTGGAGCAGAAATTGAGTGGCGCCCCCTGCCTTACCGCCTGGCGCATCCAACGACCAGAAGACTGGAACGCTATCAATCGCTGTGGGGTTGGGTGGGGCGCTATTTAAAGGGGGCCTCTTCCTGTCTTTTATTGTTGGTGGCATTTTTGAACTACGCATTCTGAGAGAGAGAGGGAGAGACTTCTGGAGAGATTCAACGTTGTGGGAAGGAGTTTTGGGTACTGAGCAGCACTTTGCAGGTTCATTTTGATTTGCCATTCCTTGTATCGATTTAGCAGAGACTGTGGGAGCTGCACTCTGAGCTCTTTGCCTGATACTCTCCATTGTTCTTTCCAGCACATTTGATGTGCAAGTCTCTCCAGGCCGAGATTCAAGGCTGCAATGAACAGGATGTGGATAGAAAGCAAGATTAACCATCCCCTTTAAGAACTGGCCCGTGCCATTGTGTGTGTGTTCCATTGCTGACTGACATTACATGAGCTTCGCCAGCGCTCTGAGTTAGCGCCTCACTCCTTGGCCTTTGCGCCTTAAGACAGGTGTGCAGTGCCTGCTTTAGCGCTCCACTCACCTCCCGGGGCGGTAAAAGTGAAGTTTCCAGTCAGTGCCGATAATTAGCGCCAGGCGCTAATATTTGCGTCCAGACGATATTTGCGCCCCAAATGGGGCGCGACCTAATTTCTACCCCATAAACTCTAATTAATTAAATAAATAAACCAAGGTTATATAGAAATGGCAGTGCAGGTGGTTAGCTGCAACTGCAGCATGTGGGAGGTTGTGGAGAACATCACGATCGCGGTCAACCATGTCTGCAGTAAGTGTTTGCATCTCAAGGAACCTCAGCTCAGAGTTGTTGAGCTGCAGTCCGAGGTGCAGACACTGCAGGGCATCAGGGAGTGCAGAGTTACCTGGACACTTTGATTCAGGAGGCAGTCACACCCCTTAGGTTAGGTAGTGGTACAGGATAGACTGGGCAAATCAAATTGGCAAAGGTGGTCTGGAGGAAGAGTATATAGAATGCATTCGAGACAGTTTCCTAAAACAATACATCATGGAACCAACCAGGGAACAGGCTATTTTAGATCTTGTATTGTGTAATGAGACAGGGTTAATTAGTAATCTCATAATAAAGGATCAACTGGGGAAGAGTGATCATAATATAATAGAATTACACATTGGGTTTGAGAGTAAAATACTTAAGTTCGAAACTAGAGTCTTAAACTTAATTAAAGCCAATTACATAGGTATGAGGGGCAAGTTGGCTAAGGTAGGCTGGGAAATTAGATTAAAAGGTATGACAGTAGATAAGCATTAGCAAACATTTAAGGAAATATTCCAAAATTGTCAACGAATATACATTTCATTGAGAAATAAAAACTCCATGGGAAAAGTGAACCATCCATGGCTAACTAAAGAAGTTAAGGATAGTATTAGATTAAAAGAGGCTAAAAATTTGTGAAGAATAGGAGTAAGCCTAAGGATTGGGAGAACATTAGAAACCAGAAAAAGGTAAAAAGTAGAATATGAGAGTAAACTAGCAAGAAATATGAAAACAGATTATAATGCTTCTACAAGTATGTAAAAAGGAGAGTAGCAAAAGTAAGTGTTGGTCCCTTAGAGGCTGAGAGAGGAGAAATTGTAATGGGGAATAATGAAATGGCAGAGACTTTAGACAAGTGTATTGTATTTGTCTTCACTGTAGAAGACACAAAAAGCATACCAAAAATAGTGGGGAACCAAGGGGTTAATGAGAATGAGGAACTTAAAGTAATTAAGATCAGATGAGAAAAAGTACTTGAGAAACTAATAGGACTAAAAGCCGACAAATCCCCTGGAACTGATGGCCTACATCCTCGGGTTCTAAAAGAGGTGGCTGCAGAGGTAGTAGATGCATTGGTTGTGATCTTCCAAAATTCGCTAGATTCTAGAATGGTCCCAGTGGATTGGAAGGTAGCAAATGTAACCACGCTATTCAAGAAAGTGGGAGAAAGAAAACAGGGAACTACAGGCCAATTAGCCCAACATCAGTTGTCGGAAAAATGCTGGAATTCATTATTAAGTAAGTGGTAACAGGGCATTTAGAAATCATAATGGCCCAGAAATTGATCTCGCTCTGTTCCCGTGGGGGTAAGGAGCAGACGCGATCTCTCACTCCGCGTTGGCTTTTTCAGATCCAGCTCGCACGAACTTGATGTTCCAGACATCAGCTGGGCAGTGCTTGCGTATCCCACCGGCGTAGTGAATTTGTGCGAGCTGTGGGATCACGTGACTCAGTTAGAGCCAATGGCAGCACACCATCTTCCATTCATAAGTTTCACATACGTGCTGTGAAAGCTATGAATCTTACACCCCCCCAAAATAACAGCTAAACCTCAATTAAATTTAAAAAAAACCATCACATTAATAAAATAAGTATAGTTAAATAAATTAACCATTTTAAATAAAAAATTAAATTTTTGAAAAAATTTAAAATCTTTTAAAAAGTTATAAAAATAAACTTACCTGTCTTTAAAGTCTCTAAAAAAGATATACCTGTTAAAAAAAAATTCAAAAAAATACTTAATTCACTACTTACCTTGTTAAAAGTGGGTCTTACTCCTCCTTTTTCCATTTCTAAAATCTTCCGTACTTACCTGCGCGTCCAAAGCACTAAGTGCACAGCGTGCGCGCAGCCTGTAGCGCGCACGCGATGCACCGAGGAACCGCCCCCTTTTCCAAAGACCAAGTGCCGGTTTTAAGCGCATGCGCAGGGCATGCAGAAAACCGGCAATTGGAGAGAGAATACGCGAGAGTACGCAGTGCGTACTCTCGCGCAGCGGGATGAATTTTTGGCCCATAATGATTAGGCAGAGTCAACATGGTTTTATGAAAGGGAAATTGTGTTTAACAAATTTATTAGAGTTTTTTGAGGATGTAACTAGTTGGGTAGATAAAGGGGAACCAGTGGAAGTAGTACATCTGGGTTTCCAAAATGCATTCAATAAGGTGCCACACAAAAGGTTGTTACGCAAGATAAGGAATCATGGTGTTGGGGGTAATATGGATAGAGGATTGGTTAACGGACTGAAGACAGAGAGTAAGGTAATTTTCCAGTTGGCAGGCTGTGACTAGTGGGGTGCCACAAGGATCAGTGCTTGGGCCTCAACTATTTACAATTTATATCAATGACTTTGATGAAGGGACCGAGAGTAATGTATCCAAGTTTGCTGATGATACAAAGCTAAGTGGGAAAGTAAGCTGTGAGGAGGATACAAAAGAGCCTGCAAAGGGATATAGACAGGTTAAGTGAGTGGACAATAAGGTGGCAGATGGAGTATAATGTGGAGAAATGTGAGGTTATTCACTTTGGTAGGAAAAACAGAAAAACAGAACATTTTTTAAATGGTGAGAAACTATTAAATGTTGGTGTTCAGAGAGATTTACGTGTCCTCGTACAGGAAACACAGAGTTAGCATGCAGGTACAGGAAGCAATTAAGAAGGCAAATGGCATGTTGGCCTTTATTGCAAGGGGGTTAGAGTACAAGAGTAAGAAGTCTTGCTACAATTGTATAGGGCTTTGGTGAGACCATACCTGGAGTACTGTGCACAGTTTTGGTCTCCTTATCTGAGCAAGGATATACTTGCCTCAGAGGCAGTGCAACGATTGATTCCTGGGATGAGAGGGCTGTCCTGTGAGGAGAGATTGAGTAGAATGGGCCTATACTCTCTGGCGTTTAGAAGGATGAGAGGTGATCTCATTGAAACATCTAAGATTCTGAGGGGGATTGACAGGGTAGATGCTGAGAGGTTGTTTCTCCTGGCTGGAGAGTCTAGAACAAGGAGGCATAGTCTCAGGATAAGGGGTTGACCATTTAAGACTGAGATGAGGTGGAATTTCTTCATTCAGAGGGTTGTGAATCTTTGGAATTCTCTACCCCAAAGGGTTGTGAATGCTGAATCGTTGAGTATATTCAAGGTTGAGATAGATAGATAGATCTTTGGACTTTAGGGGAATCAAGGGATATTGAGATTACATAGGATATTGGGCGTGTAAAGTTTCGCAATTATCGCGATTCGAAATAACAAGATAGAAACAGATTCGTTTGAAATTCTCCGAAGTATCACGAGTGGTGAGCATATTTCCCGATCCTACAAATCTAGATGTAGTGTAGGTATTGATAGGGGAGGGTGGTTTTATTAAGGATAAAGTATAATGTGTTCCCCTTTTTACGATGTGCCGTGCGTTCTTCATTACTATGGACCAAGCTTTATGAATGTATGTATACTTGTACTATCGTTAATTTGTGCCTATGACATGTACTTCATGATTTTAGACGCTATGCAATAAAGATTTCCATTTCGTACTATTCAACCAGGTCTATTTGAGTTTTTCTCTGCATTACTGCTCTCGCACCTAAGTCCAGTGTTAGAACCGTAAGGGCGAGTGGGTCGAACCACTCACAGGTGCTTATTGCAACAAGGCTGGCCGGAGACCAGAGCAAGCAATAGTATTAGGCAACGAAGGCCTAACCCCGCACCAGCACCATCTGTGATACAAGCACACAAAAACCCCTTACAGGCGGGAAAGTAGAGTTGAGGTCGAAGATCAGCCATGATCTTATTGAATGGCAGAGCAGGCTCGAGGGGCTGTATGGCCTACTCCTGCTCCTAATTCTTATGTTCCATACAGTCATTTCACAGCATACTTGGAAAGACATATTTCTCCACTAGTCAGGCATTGTTTGATTATATTACAGTCAATGATGTACAACAGTGCATTATTTTGAGATTCTGAAATATAGTTATAGGCTAAAAAATGGTTCATACCCAGAAAGAGGAATTAGTGAAGAACTAGGAACCCCATGTTATTAAGCAGGTTTGTCTGTTTGTGAGTAAGCCTGCTGCCAATATCTCTGAGGGGCCACCCTTAAATAAATTCTGCTGGCTTAGCTCCGCAGATTAAGGCGCTGGATTTCTTGCACCTCTCCATCAGCAAGCTACTTGTCTGTGCCCCAAATATGTGAGCAGCTCACTGATAGAATGACAATAAAGCCCAACCACCACCTGTCTAAACCTGAAAATTGGCCCATGTCTGCTCCTCCACCATTGCCAGTGAACGAACCTGGCCTGACCCATTCCAGATCAGTGACCTGTGGGTGCAGATTTGAAAGTGTTTCATTGCCTGAATTGTTGGCCTTGCACCAGGCACTCAGCTGCGTCAATGTCAGTTGATTGAGTGACTTTCAGGCAGGCACCTTAGAGCGGACCCAAGGGACACACGGGAGGCTAAGGTTGCACTGCAGCCTTAGCTGATAACTGGGTTAGTAAATCATTACAGATCACAGCCAATACTAGCGGGAGGGGGTACCACATGAACTGCACTGATTTATTTATTCTGCCCCTGGGCAGCAAGGTTATTTATTTGGGTCAGTTCAGTTTGTTTTTTGGGGATTGATTTCTGGTGAAGATTGGATGCCCATAGTTGGGTGACTGATAGACGCTGGATTCTTGATGCTTTCTATGTGAATGTCAGCTGATGATTTATAAAAATCCTTTCCAGTCACTCCCTCAGAACAGGATGAATGTCCCTTGTTGGAGTCCTGTGCAACTTGGAAAACAGTGACAGGATCGGACAAAGTCAACATGGATTTACAAAAGGTAAATCATGCTTGACTAATCTACTGGAATTTTTTGAGGATGTTACTGGTAGAATAGATAAGGGAGAACCAGTGGATGTGGTGTATTTGGACTTTCAGAAGGCTTTCGATAAGGTCCCGCATAAGAGATTAGCGTGCAAAGTTAAAGCACATGGGACTGGGGGTAAGGTACTGACTTGGATAGAAAACTGGTTGGCAGACAGGAAGCAATGAGTTGGAATAAACGGGTCTTTTTCCGAGTGGCAGGCAGTGACTAGTGGGGTACCGCAGGGATCGGTGCTAGGACCCCAGTTATTCACAATATATATAAATGATCTAGACGAGGGAACTAGATGTAATATCTCCAAGTTTGCAGACGACACAAAGCTGGGTGGGCGTGTGTGCTGTGAGGAGGATGCAGAGAAACTCCAGTATGATTTGGACAGGTTGGGTGATTGGGCAGATGCATGGCAGATGCAGAATAATGTGGATAAATGCGAGGTTATCCACTTTGGTGGCAAAAACAGGAAGGCAGATTATTATCTGAACGGCAATAGATTGGGAAAAGGGGAAGTGCAACGAGACCTGGGTGTCCTTGTGCACCAGTCGCTGAAGGTAAGCATGCAGATGCAGCAGGCGGTTAAGAAGGCAAATGGTATGTTGGCCTTCATAGCGAGAGGATTCGAGTACAGGAGCAAGGATGTCTTGCTGCAGTTGTACAGGGCTTTGGTGAGACCACACCTTGAGTATTGTGTGCTGTTTTGGTCGCCTTATCTGAGGAAGGATGTTCTTGCCATGGAGGGAGTGCAGCGAAGATTCACCAGACTGATACCTGGGATGGCAGGAATGACGTATGAAGAGAGATTTGGTCGATTGGGCTTGTATTCGCTAGAGTTTAGAAGAATGAGAGGGGATCACATTGAAACTTATAAAATTCTAACAGGACTAGACAGACTAGGTGTAGGAAGGCTGTTCCCGATGGTGGGGGAGTCCAGAACCAGGGGTCACAGTCTAAGGATAAGGGGTAAGCCATTTAGGACTGAGATGAGGAGGAATTTCTTCACCCAGAGGGTGGTGAACCTGTGGAATTCTCTACCACAGAAGACAGTTGAGTCCAATTCATTAACTATATTCAAGAAGGAGTTAGATATATTTCTTAAGGCTAAGGGGATCAAGGGATATGGGGAGAAAGCAGGGACAGGGTACTGAATTTGGATGATCAGCCATGATCGCATTGAATGGCGGAGCAGGCTTGAGGGGCCGAATGGCCTACTCCTGCTCCTATCTTCTATGTTTCTATGTAAACCATCAACTGCTCTTGCTGGACCTGCTTTCACTTGTGTTTTGTGTGTTTAAGATAGGGACCCTAGTATTTTTTTCAATCTTTTCCCAACTGTCATCTGATCCACCTGAGGTATAATGCAGGAAAAGTTCACCACCCTCAAAAATTAATCCTATGGTTTTCTTTAAATAAGACCACCAAGTAGCAAGCGATTAGCATTTATTTTGTAGAATGTATGTCTGCAAGAGTAGAGATTGACTAAATTTCAGTCAGGACCCTTGGAGGGGAGACACTCGTGTCTTCGACCTGGCTGACTTCAAATGCAGCTGGCAGGGGTGAAAGTGCTGTTCTGACCCACTGTGTCAGTCAGTCACACTGTGTCTTGTCTGTAAGAACCTATCTGTGCAGTTAATGGCTTTTCTTTGGTATTGGGAAGTAGGGAGGAAAGAAGTGCATTGTGATTTCTAGCTATAGAGAATGAACAGATCTTATTAAAAGGCCACTGTCATTTGGTGAAGTGTATCACTAAAAACTTTGCCAGGTTTGGAAGTAGGAAGGCAGAGTGATGTGACTAATAATGTGCTGCCATGATCTTGTGACTGATCTGCTATGAATTTAAATTTAATTCAAAACTGCATAAATTTCACCAAGGACTCCTGCTGCTGTAGATACAACATTGGAAGCATGAGCATACATTGGCCAGCACAATCAGCTCTGCGCAGAGCTTGCAAAGCAGGTTGCCCGTAGCCCATAGGCCTTCGAAGGAGCGGTGTCAAAATTTGCAGATGATACCAAAATAGGAGGTATAGTTATTTATTTAGAGGACCAAAGGAAACTGCAAAAGGATATTGATAAGATGGGAGGGGTGAGCTAAAAAGGTGCAGATGGAATCCAACCTCAGTAAGTGTAATGTGATGCATTTTTGTTAAAAAAAACAACAGTAATTATATTCTGAAAGGCTCAACGCTGTGGAAGAGCAGAGGGATTTGGAGTACAGGTTCACAGAACATTAAAGGCAGTGCCTCAGGTTGATAAAGCTGTGGCAAAAGCTAATAGAATTCTTGGTTTTATCTCAAGAAGTATAGAATATAAAAGCCAAGAGGCAATGATGAGGCTATGTAAAACCTGGAGAAGACTTTAGTTAGAGTATTGCATGCAGTATTGGGCTCCACACTACAGGAAAGCTATTCAGGCTTTAGAGAGGGTATAGCTAGGGTTGCCAATCCTCCCACATTGTCTGGGAGTCTTTGGGAATGGAAGATTAATCTCTCGAGTACTGCTGTTGGCAATGCAGGAGAAAAGTAGAGTTTTCACTTCACCACATTCGCAGTTCGCCCCTATGGTTTGCACCTGTCTCGTTTCTTCACCTGCTCGCAGGAGCCTCCTGGTTCTCAGAATTTCTCACACGACAGCTGCTGTCACAAAATCGGAAGGAAAGATACTCAACTATAGGGGACCCAACCTTTATAAGATAAATGTAATAACATTTGCCAACTGCCAGCAAGTGGCACGTGATCAAAAGACTAGCAACACCTCCAACCAGAGTTAGCAACCCGATTTTCACTGTTTGTTCCCACAATCAAAGCTTAGACTCAACCTTACCCTTTTCCCAGGCCTACAGTCTCCAGTTTGAACTTTTTTTTCACCTTAAATTATCCTTTATTCATCTCTAGTTGGCCTTTAATTATTTATTTTTCATCCTCATGTCATAGCGTACATCTTCTTTTGCAACTTTATTTTTTTCACCTAGAGGCCGACAACCTCTGGCCTGACTTTAATTTTTCTTTTTGCCTGTTCCTGCTCATACCTAGCCCAAACCGACCTTGACCTTCAGCCCTGGGCTTCAGATTCTGGTCTGATCCACCAGCAGTGCGCCAACCCCATACTGCCTTATTTATACTTTTCAAATATCCCTTATATTTCTACTTACAATTTAATATATTCACTTATACATTTTAAATTTCCCATGATGTTGCTGACAGTTAGTATGGGGCCTAGAAACTTGCTTTCCGATTTTTACCATGGCTCAGCTCCGAGGTCTCAGAATTCTTGTTCTCCTTCTGGAGCTGCTTCCCTGTGACCTCACTCAAAAGCCGGCAACACTCCTCTTAGTGATTCCTAGAGCTTCAACTAATGAGGAAAAAGAAAACAGACATTCAAAGAGGCAAACTGATGGACACTTAGGATCTAGGAGCACTTTGAGAGGGTCCGAGTATCTGGGATGAGGGTTCTGGGAACACTTGAAAAAGATGCTCTGGGAACATTGTGGCAGATTCTGGGATCTGAGAACATTGGGGAGGGAGGTCTCAGGGTCTGGAAGCATTGAGGGAGGTCCTGGGAGCAGGGAACTCTGGAAATGCAATCTAGGAGTTTGTGAGCACTTTGAGGTGGTCTCAGAATCCAAGATTGGAGGTGGCACTCAATGAGATTCTGTGATCCAATAGGGAGGGGGGATTAAAACAATTGGCAATCTTGGGGTCTTGCTGGTATTTGGCAGTATTGGGGTGGGGGGGGGGGTGCAGTTGTTTGCTGGGTCTAACAGCGTTGCAGGGGAGGAGGGTCCAGGAGATAGGGACCCAAGCTACCCTTGGCCTCTTTCAGGACATAGAGCATCAACTTGCTCCCACCCTCCACTATCAGCCTCCTTTCCCAACCCATGCATAGCACCTTTTGTGCCCTCAGGGATCACCCAGTGTTTTCCCGATCATCAGCGACTCCTATATTTACATTCCTGCTATGCACTCCTGGCACGTGACAGCAGCAGGTATGAGGAAATTGCACACCCCGGTCCTTGATTCAAATGGATGGACAATCATGAGTTGGGGCTGTGAAATTTTCTGATATGCATTTCTGACATGCAGCAGGTGTGCAGAAGTGGAAAGCTTACCCTATAGTGCATTGTTGGTGAGTTTTCAATGTATACAGTTAACAAACAAAGATGATGTTATAAAATGCTCCAAGGTTTATTGTTTACAGTTTCCAATTTTTTGTATAAAGAAAATTCTGTAAGCCTTAAAAATGATTCAGAAGAGATTTTTCAAGTGAATCCTCTATGAAATGAAGAGGTGAGTGACTAAAAAGAAAATCCATTTGTGATAAACAATTTTGTTTTGTTCTTTATTAGCTATCAACAAAGAAACTATAATCACTAATGCTGCTTATCATAAAAACTATTTATCTCTATTCATAACAGAAAACCAGCAATTATTAATGAGTTTATATGAATGTCATCACTTGCCTAAAAGAAAAGCTTTGTGAATTCAATCTACAGTTTCTTTCAAGGTTTTGGGGAAAAGGTAAAGAAACTATCAAATGCTCACATGATGAGGGACTCATGCTGATTCACAAATTGTACACTGGGAAATTCTTCAAACAAGGTCAGAATGCACAGATATAGTTGAAAGTGCTCTCCAACTATTCTGAGTTAAAATATTCAGTTGATACCCAAGTTTTTGAGACAGGCTGAGGCATTGAAATAAAAACATTAAGGAAGGCACTAACAGATACAAAAGGTGATTGCATTTAATCATGTATTGTGAAATTGATAATATTTTTACTTTGTCACAAACATACGAACAATGACTGACAGGAAAAGACCCTCTAGTTCATCTAGTATGTCCCACACAATTGTGTAATGTATACACTCTCCATCCCACCCAAAACCATGTGATCATGTTAAAACCTTATTTTGGTTCATAAAAATGTCAGTTGCTGAAGAAAAAAAATGATGGCTCGAATTTTTTTTTCAAATAGCATTTTGGTTTATTAATAAACCATTATGATTAAATGTTGACATAGCATTTTTCATTATGAAATGTTTTCATAGGCAGATTCTGTGTTAAATATTGACATTTAAACATTGGCAAAAAAATCATGACAAGAGGAAATAAGGTTTGTGAACAGGAAGTCTGCATCCTGATTTTTAATTTTTAATAATATAGAGATGATTAGCCGTAGACTAGCCATTCACAGAGTATGCCAGAACTTGCTGTTAATAAGTGCCACTCCCTGCTGTACTCCTGTGTATCAATGGATCATTACTGCAGATCAAACCAGGAGAAGGGAATTTGTTTTTTTGTGTGTAAAACATCAAAACCAAGGTAAATTATGGACTCCATCTTTTTCTGAGGTAACTTTGAAAACAGCAATGAATGTATTATAAACTATCTGACCTATTACAATTACAGTCAGCAAGAGAGATGAACACAGATAGTCTGTACACCATGTGCAACAAAATCATCAACCCATTCTGTTACAAGTTTTACATATATCACTTGGAGGTAATCTTTCTCCATTTTTGTTTATTTCTAGGGACTGACAACCTCTGCAACAATGCAAAGAGTCCAGAGGGTAGACATTATGATTGGTGCCATTCGTTACCAAACACTTAGGGGGCGATTTTGCCAGCGCTCAGAGGACGGGTTTGGAGGTGGATCAGGTGGTAAAATTGCAAATAATGACGGCGGGTTCTGATCCCGCCATCAACCCACCTCCGTGCAACTTTGCCAAAGGCGGGCTCCCAGACTCCCAATAGGCCCTTAAGGCAGTTAACTGCTTGTTAACTGCCTGGATAATGCCATTTTGACAGCCCTTTTAGATTTTGCCAGTTTTTCTGCATGTTCCACGCCATTCCCAAACCACGCCAGCTAATTGTGTCGGGTTCACAAGTGGCTGTCTTCTTGACAGCTGCAGCTCCAGCATAAAAACGGAGCTCTCAACAAGGATCGGTTGCAGGTGACAGAACTTTGTTTTTTCAGGTCTTAGAAAACTTTTTGCAGGTCTACTGATCTTGGAAGTGGTGAAGCTGAGATCCATCTCCCTTGTGACCTCCTGGAAAAACTCTCACCGCACATTGACTGAGCACCTCCTCAACTGAGATATCTACCAGCAGCATGGGAACTATTTATTTCCTTTCATCCTGGTCCTCAGATTCGGAGGAAGAGCAGCCACGGCAGCAGCAGAACCAGGAACAACAGCAGCAGTAACAGCAGGAGCGCCAACCTGCTGCTCACCCACCTGAAGCTGCACAGGGCAAAAGGCGTCAGTGCAGGGATGCACGTCGTCGCAGGAGATACCCCCAACACAGGGTTTACAGGCCGAGGATGACCTTCCTCAACATGACTGAGCAGCAGTGCCAAAGGAGGCTGAGACTTTCGCGAGAGGTAGTCACTGACATCAGCGCAATGCTGCACCAACACCTGGAGCCCAGAGGAGTGGGTGGTTACCCCTTACCAGTGGCTGTCAAAGTCACCACCGCACTCAACTTTTTTGCTTCAGAGTCCTTCCAGGGCTCATCAGCAGACATCAGTGGCATCTCCCAGTCGGCCGCACACACTTGCATCATGCAGGTAACCGATGCCCTCTTTGCAAAGGCGCACAATTACATACACTTCTCCACGGATGAAGCAAGTGTAACCGCGCGTGCGGTTGGCTTTGCAAATATGGCAGGATTGCCAAGGGTACAGGGTGTCATAGACTGCACACATGTGGCCCTTAGGGCACGCAATCACAACCCAGCTGTTTTTGTCAACTGCAAGGGCTTCCACTCCCTTAAAGTGCAGCTGGTGTGTAACCACAGGAAGGACATTTTGCATGTTTGCGTGAAGTACCCTGGCAGTTGTCATGACTCGTTCATCCTGCGGCAGTCTAGTGTGCCTCCGCTCTTCAATCCGCCAACACAACTTTCCGGATGGCTACTTGGAGACAAGGGCTATCCCCTGAAGACGTGGCTGATGACGCCATTGAGGAGGACATCGAACGAAGCTGAGGAGCACTACAATGCCAGCCACATTTCGACCAGATACATCATCGAGCAAACCATCGGCTTGCTGAAGATGTGATTCAGATGCCTTGACAGATCAGGTGGAGCCCTACAGTACTCAGCAGCCAGGGTCTCCAGAATCATCATGGTCTGCTGTGCACTGCACAACATCGCACAGCATCGTGGCTTGCAGCTGCCTGAGGAACAAGTGGCTCAGCGCATAGCCTCCTCAGGTGAGGAGGAGGAGGTGGAGGAGGAAGAGCTTGCGGAGTCGGATGAGCCAGCTGCAGCAGCACGCGAGCATATTGCTGCCCGGGATGCAAGGGATGCACTAATCTTTGCCAGATTCACTTAGGTAGACGAATCAAACACATGTGGCTGGCACCTTCTTATCACACCATAGACAATGGACAAGAACCTGTGGGTTCCTATCACTCTGACCACCATCATTACAAATACAAGTCACCCTGAGCCCTCAATGTACAACTTCCATTTCCCAGATCACATAGGCCAGAACTTCAACTGTTTGCCATCACTTCTGTTTAATCAATGCACAAAAGAATGACAATGGCAAAAATTAAAGACAACACAACAGAACACCTTGTGACTAATTGTGCTTTATCTTCCTCTTACGCATACTTCTACGTGGTGCTTCCCCTGTAGCTTCAGCAGATGTGGAGGCTCCTTGTTCACTTTCATGCTACTCCTGCTTTGACACCTTTGGCGGGCGTCCTCTGGGTTTGCGAGCCTGTGAGGGCTCAGCAACAGTCTGCTCCTCCTGCATCTGTGCAGGGGCTGAGACTCCCATCTCAGTTGGGTGAGGACTCTGGTGGGGCTCTGACCGAGGGCTACTCATTGGCATGGGAGTGTGAGCGCTTGGAGAGGAGCCCTCACTTCGTTGTTGCCTGCCACCAACATCCCTCTCATGGGTCAGCCCCACTTCAGTGCTAGCAAGTGGCTTTACAGCACTTTGCTTCACATCAGGGGGGCCATGAGGACCTGTATCGATACTGGCAGTCCTACTCAAAAGGACTGCCATGAAGCTCTGGTTTCTCTGCTCAATAGCTGCCCATCGCTCCTCCAGAGATGTCAGTCTATTCTGAACATTCACAATGTTTTCCAGACTCTGGCGACTTATTTCCTCCATGGCCGTAGCCATCCTCTCCTCTACCCTAGCCAACCTTTCCAGAGAGGTAGCCATCCTTACCACGGAGGTAGCCATCATTTCCACGGAGGTTGCCATCCTTTCCATGGTGGTGCATTCATGCACCATTGCCTCCACAAAGGCACTGCTCATGTTAGAGTTGGACTCCTCCAACCTCTCCACACTCGCAGTAACCCTGGAGACAAAACCTGCCAGAGACTCCTGCACTTGTTCCTGGAGTTCCAGCACCGCTCTCTTTCTGGATGGACCCGGAGGCACAGGGTCGACATGCAGCTGAGCAGAGCTGGGAGTGCCCTGCGGCCTCTGACGAGGACTCTCCACTGCTGTATCCTGTCTCCATCATCTGCTGATGCTCACTTGTGAGCTGTGATACACCAGGTGACAACACTACTCTATGTCACAAAGGACCCACCGAGGTGTGCGTATCTGCGCTGGTGCTGGGTGCGCTTAATTCTGCTGACGCTGCGGCCTCAGAGGTTGCAGGTTCCTCTGAGGAGTCTTCCGGCTCAGGCTGTTCCTCCTGACAGTGGGGAGGGGGGCTGTCAATGGTCCTGTGGGGGAGTAAAGGCATGAGTTAGACATGTAATATTAACGTAGCATGCACATGGAATTGTGTAGATGATCATAAGTCAATCTGTGTGAGCATCAGGTGCTATATCAGTCACTTATGCAATGTAAATGAGAGAGATGCAAGTCTATTCTGTCACCAGCTTGCTCTGCTGCACCCGTCTGACCGTCCCCCACTTCCAGATCCTCATCGCCTCCAACGATCTCCAGGGCCACCTCCTCAGCGTTGGTGAGATGGGCTATGGAAGGTGGCCCTCCTCCTGTCTTAGCCCTCTCCCTCTTATTGTGGGCTCTCTTTTCCTGCAATGGGGGGCACAAGTGGAGTTTGAGTGAGAATGATGGAGTGTGTGTAGAGAATCCATAGCATAGATGCTTAGAAGGAGACAAAGATGGAGTGAGGTGCCAATACCAAGGGCCCTCCCTGTGCATTGTTAGTTGTTGTCATAGCATCACAGTGATAGCGAGTGTGAGGGCAGCATAGTTGAATAGTGAAGTGATTGTGTACACAGAGAGAGAGGGATGGTTAAGGGTGCAAGGGATGTTAGGGTAAAGTCGGATGTGCAGGTGTAGGTTGACAATGCAGAGTGCTGGTGATGAGAGGAGATGGGGAGCAGATTGAGGCCAAGTGTGATGTTATACTCATTATTCCTAAGCGGACCAGGTCATTGAACCTTATTCTGCACTGCACCCAGGTTCGAGGGCGCATGGATCTGGAGCTGACCTCCTCAGCAATTTGCAGCCAGACTGCTTTTGTTTGCTGTGGTGGCTTCTTCCGCCCAGAGGATGGGAAGAGTACCTCCTTGCGCCCTCTGACTCCCTCCACAAGAACATGGAGGGAGTCATCATCAAATCCGGGAGAGGCCTTGGCCCTTGAGGTAGTCATGGCAGCAGTTGTCAGAAGGAAATCCAGCAGCAAATAATGAGAGAATGAACCAAGGCTGCATGGGTCCCTTAAATGCAGCTGGCTCACAGACGTCGGCAGAGGCGAGTTCCAGACCCAAAACACTAATTGGCCAGGGGAGCGCACACGCAGGGAATCAATTGCCCAATTAGGGCAAAATCACAAATTTTTACCGGCTGAAAGCGGCGGCGGGATCGGAACCCGCCGACCACCTGACCCGCGCCCAAACCGCCACCAATGGGAAAATCATGGCCTTTATATCACTTATACCAAATTTTGCCCTGTGCTATTTTAATGCAGAGATGAATTTGGTATAAGCACATTAGAATCATAGAAATTTACAGCACAGAAGGAGGCCTTTTGCCCTTTGTGCCTGTGCTGGCTCTTTGAAAGATCAGTCGTGCTTAGTCTCACAATCCCGCTTTTGGTCCGTAACCCTGTAAGTTCCTCATCCTCAAGTATCTGTCCAACTCCCTTTTAGAATTATTTATGGAATCAGCTTCCATCACCTTTTCAGGTAGAGTGTTTCAGATCCAGACAACTATCTGAGTAAAACATTTCTCCTCATCTCCCTTCTAGATCTTTTGCCAATGACTTTAAATCTATGATCTCTGGTTATTGACTTACTTACCAGAGGGAATAATTTTTCTCTATCCAATCTATCAAAACCTCTCATCATCTTGAAAACCTCTATTAGGTCACCTCTTAACCTTTTCTGTTCCAAGGAGAACAGTCCTAATTTTTCCAACTTCTCTTCGTAACTGAAGTTCCTCATCCTTGGTAACATCCTGGTAAACCTCCTCTGTACCCTTTCCAAAGCCTTTACATCTTCCCTGAAGTGTGATGCCCAGAATTGTCCACAATACTCCAGCTGAGGCCTAACCAGTGATTTATAAAGTTCTAGCATGATCTCTTTGCTTTTATATTCTATGCCTCTATTTATAAACCCAAGTAACCCATATGCTTTTATAACCACCTTATCAATTTGCCCTGCTACCTTTAAGGATTTGTGTAGATGGACACCAAAGTCTCTCTGCTCATCTACACTTTTCAAAATCATGCCATTTATAGTATACTGTTTTTCCATATTAGTCCTTTCAAAGTGCATCACTTCACACTTTTCCACATTGAACTCCATCTGCCATGCTTCTGCCCATTTCACCATCCTGTCTATTTCATCCTGAATTCTACAACTATCCTCATCACGATCTATTACTTTGTCAAGTTTTGTATCATGTGCAAACTTTATAATGCTGCTCCCTACACCCGAATCTAGGTCGTTTATAAAAATTGCAAAGAGTAATTAACCCAAAAATGACCTTGGGGAATGCCACTGCAAACCACCTCCCAGTCTGAAAAACATCCATCCACCACCACCCTTTGCTTCTTGTCACTGAGCCAATTCCATATCCATACCGCCACTTTCCCCTTAGTTCCATGGGTTTCCATCTTCTTAATAAACCTCCTATGTGGCACTTTGTCGAATGCCTTCCAAAAGTCCACATATACAACATCTACTACACTACCTTAATCAACCTTCTCTGTTACCTCATCAAAGAATTCAATCAAGTTAGTCGGACACGATTTACCTTTAACATATCCATGCCGCCGCTCCTTGATTAACCCATGCCTTTCCAAATGAAAGTTTATTTTGTCCCTGATAATAGTTTCCAATAACTTGCCCGCCATCGATGTTAGGCTGACTGGCCTGTAGTTTCCTGGTTTATCCCTCTCCCCTTTCTTGAATAGTGGTATAGCATTAGCAACCCTCCAGTCCTCTGGCACTACTCCTGTATCCAATGAGGATTGAAAGATTGCAACCAATGTCTCTGCTATTTCTACCTTTGCTTCTTTCAGCAACCTAGGTTCTATCCAGACCAGATGACTTTACCAACTTTCAGTAATGCTAATCTTTTTAGTACGTCTTCTCTGTCTATTACTATCCTGTGCATAACTTCCCTCTCCTCTTTTAGTGTAACCTTCACATCATCCACTTCCTTTGTGAAGACAGATGCAAAGTACTCATTTAATACTTTAGCCATGTCCTCTGCCTCTACATGACGATTTCCCTTTGAGTCTTTAATAGTCCCAACTTTTTCCCTAGCTAACTGCTTACACTTTATGTTTATAAAATGTTTTAGGGTTCAATTTAATGTTGCGTGCTATTCTTTTCTCGTAACCTCTCTTTGCTTCCCGTATTAACTTTTTCAATCCCCTCCTGTACTTTCCATAATCTTCCTGGTTATTAACTGAATCTTGCTCCTGACATTTGTCATAAGCCTCCTTTTTCTGTTTTATTTTAACTTTTATTTTTTTTGTCATCCAGTGCGCACTAGCTTTGGATGCTCTACCTTTTCCCTTCAAAGGAATATGCCTAGTTTGTACCTGAACTATCTCTTCCCTCAATGCCCTCCATTGATCAATTACTGCTTTACCCTGCAATCACCTTCTCCAATCTACCTGTTAAAATGATATGTTTAAAATAAACACTAAATGGGAGAAATACCTGTTCTATTCTGAAATCAGTGAGCCAATCGTAACATTTCAGGGACAAACAGCTTTGAAATGTGTGATTTCTAAGATTACAATTTTCTTAAAGGCCACAAAAAAAGCAAGCAATCACATCATCTTTTAATGCTTCGCAAGCAGCTAATGAGACACTTAACCAGTATAAATGTTGAAAAGTTCATTAATCCGGTGCTGGAGTGTGCAATGTAAGGTGAAAAGGGCTAAATGGCAAATGAGAAAGGCTCATTTGCAGACAGAACCTCGTAAAAAAGGATTTCTGTAATAAAGTAATGCAGGTACATTTTTGGGCAGCGATGGCTGCTTCCCAAAATTTGAAAAAGGCTTCAGGCCTGACAATATATCAGTGTGAGAATGTACTCAGGGTCAATCACTCAGAAACTTGGTCATTCAGAAGTTGCACAACTTAAAGAAGAGCACCAATAATCAAATATAAATATTACTGTAAATCAGGACATGAAGCAAAGTAACAGCTGTTAACTATGAACAATTATTCATTTCAAATATATTTTGAAGCCGTCATTCATCCAATGTTCAGGAAATAGTGTCTGTCATCCAAAAGATAAATAAACAAAGTGACTGACTCCTGGAAGTCCCCTGTTGGTGCTTGGAAGGTACCTATAGCATGAAAGTTGAGGGCAATGGTAACCCTCACTACCACTGGCATGCAATATAGGTGGTTGATTGTCCTTGCAGATGTTTGTGGACTGGGTGACACAGCTCAATCAAGACCAAACCTCTTCCAGACACTGTTTCTCCTTCTCCACCATGTTGCTTCTGTTGAGGTACATCTGAATTCTACTCCTTTTATAAGCTCACTAACAGTAAGTCTGAACTGGTTTGTTTTTAAGCAGCTACCAGAATCCTGCCTGAGTTCATCATTAATAACCTTCAACAAGGTGACAACAAGCAAACATCACATTGGCTATCAAAGGAGGAAAGTTCCAATGAGAGAAACGATTTATGACCTAATATAAACTCTCTGTTACAACTTGCACAAGACACATTTGTGCCATTTTCCCCATTAGTAGTACTGTAATTTTCCAACTGTCAGTAACCCATTTATCCACTGTCTGATTTTTCCCAATCTGCAAGAACTGTCAGTGATGAGCTGCCAGGGCTTGCAGTTGCATTTGATAAGGAGGCTGGTCGAAAGCAATTCCTATCTACCCACGACGATATCATCCGAAAACACAGTGTCAGGTTCCACATGTACTCTGACGACACCCAGCTCCACCTCACCACCACTTCTCTCGACCCCTCCACTGTCTCTAATTTGTCAGACTGCTTATCCGACATCCAGTACTGGATGAGCAGCAATTCCCTCCAACTAAATATTGGGAAGACCGAACCATTGTCTTCAGTTCCCACCACAAACTCCATTGCCTAGCCACCGACTCCATCCCTCTCCCTAGCATCTATCTGAATCTGAACCAGACTGTTCGCAACCTTGGTGTCATATCTGACCCTGAATGAGCTTCCGACCACATATCCACACCATCACTAAGACGACCTATCTCCACTTTCGTAACATCGCTCGACTCCACCCCTGCCTCAGCTCATCTGCTGCTGAAACTCTTATCCATGCCTTTGTTACCTGTAGACTTGACTATTCCAACACACTCTTGGCTGGCCTCCCACGTTCTACCCTACGTAAACTGGAGGTCATCCAAAACTCTGTTGCCCGTGTCCTAACTCACACCAAGTCCCGTTCACCCAACACCCCTGTGCTCGCTGACCTACGCTGGCTCCCGGTTAAGCAAAGCCTTGATTTTAAAATTCTCATCCTTGTTTTCACATCCCTCCATGGCCTCGCCCCTCCCTATCTCTGTAATCTCCTCCAGCCCCACAACCCTCGGATATCTGTGCTCCTCAAATTTTGGCCTCTTGAGCATCCCTGATTTTAATCGCTCATCCTTCAGCTGCCAAGGCCCTAAGCTCTGAAATTCCTTCCTTAAACCCCTCCGCCTCTCTACCTCTCCTTCCTCCTTTAAGACGCTCCTTAAAACCTACTTCATCTGCCCTAATTTCTCCTTATGTGGCTCGGTATCAAATTTTGTTTTATAACGCTCCAGTGAAGCACCTTGGGATGTTTTACTATGTTAAAGGCGCTATATAAATACAAGTAGTTGTTGTTGTTGTTTTGATTAGCCCCTTTCATATTGGTTATTACTACTGTCTAGAATAAGAGAAAATAGAAGCAGGCATTAGTGATCATCTCTGTTCCCAGGATCTCTACAGCCATTAGTTCAGGCTGGATTTGTGTCCTCAGTGGAACAGTACTTCCTGCATAAATTTATAGAAATCATATTTTGATAAGGAAAATGGCCCCATCCACTGGCTTAAACATCCACTCCCTCCACCATCGGTTTACTGTGATTTCAGTGTATATTATCTACAGGATACATTGCAGCAACTCGCCAAAGCTTCTTCAGCAGCACTTTCCAATCTCGCGACTACCTAGAAAGACAAAGACAGCAGGTGCATGGGAACACCATCACCGCCAAGTCACACACTGTCCTGACATGTACATATATTGTTGTTCCTTCATTGTTGCTGGGTCAAAATCCTGGAACTCCCTAGCTAACAGCACTGTGGGAGTGCCTTCACCACATGTATTACTGCGGTGCAAGAAGCAGGCCCACGACCACCTTCTCAACGGCAACTAAGGATGGTAATCAATGCCTTTACAGCAACGCCCATATCCTGAGAATGAATCATTTAAAAAAAAATGTTTCTCCATGATTTTCTCCCAGTAGCAGCTGAAGGAAATAGCAACTGTAGAACAGAAAACTACACTTAACATGTGTTTTAATTTAGTTTTTTAAAAATTCTGCTGCTGAAGAGAAAATTTGTATTTCAGTCAAAAGCACATTTATATTCAGGCAAACCAATGGCAAATCCATTTCCACAAGCCAAGGAGAAAATAATGCATGGTAGATTACCTAGGATTACATAGGATATACGGCACAGAAACAGGCCATTCAGCCCAACAAGTCCATGCCAGCGTTTATGCTCCACTCGAGCCTCCTCCTGTCTTTCCTCATCTAACTCTATCAGCATAACTCTCGATTCCCTTCTCCCTCATATGCTTATCTAGCCTCCCCTTAAATGCGTCTATACTATTTGCTTCAACCACTACCTGTGGTAGCGAGTTCCACATTCTCACCTATCTGGGAAAAGAAGTTTCTTCGGAATTCCCCATTTGATTTCTTGGTGACTGTCTTATATTGATGGTCTCTAGTTTTGCTCTTCCCCACAAGTGGAAACATTCTCTCTGTGTCTACTCTATCAAAACTTTTCATAATTTTATAGACCTCTATTAGGTCACCCCTCAGCCTTCTCTTTTGAAGAGAAAAGAGACCTAGCCTGATAGGTATAACCTTGCATTTCTGGTATCATCCTTGTAAATCTTTTTTGCGCCTTCTCTAGTGCCTCTATATCCTTTTTATAATATGACAACCAGAACTGTACGCAGTACTCCAAGTGTGGTCTAACCAAGGTTCAATACAAGTTTAGAATAACTTCTCTAGTTTTCAATTCTATCCCTCTAGAACTAAACCCGAGTGCTTGGTTTGCTTTTTTATGGCCTTATTAACCTGCACTGCTACTTTTAGTGATTTGTGTATTTGTACTCCGAGATCCCTTTGCTCTTCTACCCTATTTAGATTCTTATTTTCCAAATAATAAGTGACCTCCTTATTTTTCTTATCTGTGTTGAAATTCATTTGAAAATTATATGCCCATTCTCAAAGTTTATTAATGTCTTCTTGTAATTTGTTGCAGTCCTCCTCAGTATTAACTATACCCCCAAATCTGGTGTCATCTGCAAATTTAGAAATTGTGTTTTTGATTCCAAAGTTTAAATCGTTAGTATAAATTGTGAACAACAGTGGTCCCAGCACTGATCCTTGTGGAACACCATTTCTCATCTTCTGCCTCTGTGAATAGCTAACCTTTACCTCTATTCTCTGCTTGTTGTCTTGAAGCCAGCTAGCTATCCATTCTGCTACTTGTCCCCTGACTCCGCATTCGCTGACCTTATTCATTAATCTATTATGTGGTACCTTATCGAAGGCCTTTTGGAAATCTAAATAAATAACATCTACTGCATTACCATTGTCTACTCTCTCTGTTACCTCTTCAAAGAATTCAATGAGGTTGGTCAAGCAAGACTTTCCCTTTTGAAATCCATGTTGACTATTCATTATTATATTTTTGGTTTCTAGATGTTCTTCTATTTTCTACTTTAGTAGGGATTCCATTATTTTTCCTACCATCGATGTTAAGCTGACTGGTCTATAGTTCCCTGGACATGTTCTATCTCCCTTCTTAAATCAAGGTAGCTGTCCACCAGTCCTCTGGCACTGCACCTTTTACTAACAAATTATTAAACATGTGTAATAGTGCCTCTCCTATCTCGTCCCTAGATTCTTTTAAAATTTGCAGATGTAATCCATCCGGACCAGGGGTTTTATCCTCTTTGAGTTTGATTAGTTTATTTAATATTTCTCCTCTTTATTTTAATTGCAGTTATATCATTTCTAATCTCATCTTCCGATGTCATGTCCACCTGATCTGTCTCCCTGCTAAATACTGAAGCAAAGTAATTATTTAATAATTCAGATGTTTCGCTATTGCTGCCTGTGATTTTATCCTGTCCATCCCTTAGTGGCCCTATTCCTACCCCGACGTTCCTTTTTTTATTTATGTGCCTGTAGAATATTTTACTATTTTGTTTTATGTTCCTTGATAATTTAATTTCATAGTTCCTCTTTGCCGTCCTAATTTTTTTTTTGACTTCTCTCCTAATCTCTTCGTATTCTCTGTTATTATGCTCTCCCTTGCTGTCCATGTATTTAATGTATGCCTCTTTCCTTACCCTCAATTTTTCCCTTATGTCTTTATTCATCCATGGTGTCTCATTAGTGTTTAGCTTGTTCTTGTTTTTAGCGGTATTTTTTCTGGACTCTGTTGAACACTGTTTTAAATATTTCCCATTGCTGTTCTACATCACTGTTTGCCAATTGATTAACAGTTAGGATATAGCTTTAATGGGAAAATACCTCAAAATATTCAGTGTTTTAGGCACAGACTTTATGGTAAGTAGTATTTTTTTCCCTCCGTTATTATTCTTTGTCCTATGGGCTCTTGATCATAAAGGCTGACAGGATACAGTCTACAAATGACTACTGATGTCGAAGCTGCTGTCTGCTTAGCCAATAGGAGATGCACTTGCTGTGGGATAAGATGTGCAGATGTAGTCATCCAATCCTCTAAGCTGTAATGCTCACCTCCAGGAAGCAAACAGAAACTATTGAAACTCATCATATATGCAGCTTGTAAGATATGAGTGTCAGACAGTGCTGTGATTCAAGCCCACAAACTACTGCACTACCACCTTGCCGACTGGGCTCGAGTAATTTTTCTGTCTTCATAATATAGCAATATACATTGTGTGCCTTCAGTAACAGGATTATAAGTGAGACCAGTAGTGCATGTTCCAGCTCTTGAACTGTCTAGACGTTCCTGCATTTTGTATGTATTTAAAGAGCATAGAATTAAGTACGCATGGATAATTTACCGGTCAGTTTATTTATTTAGCATCAAGCTAAGAAGGCTAGTTTGGGAAGAAACTGTTGTTATTTCTGATAATACCTATTACTCTGCAATACTTGAGAGGAATAATTCACCAGCATTACATATGTGGCTGGCTAGTCAAGATGAGATGGTTGAATAAACGCATTGATTTGTAATCAATAATCTCAAAAATTATTCAAGTGATTAAGAAAGAATGATGGTAAACATCGACTGGCACTGAAATATATTTTACCTCATAATTAATCAGCAGAATTTACTGAACTATCTAAGCCACTCTATGCTACCTTTCTGGACAACACTGATGTAGCATAACAAAAATTATTCACTTTGAATGTTGGGAAATGTTTGAGAATACATTAATTTATAAGTGCGATAACTTTGTTTTAATGACAATCAGAAGGATCTGAGGAACGATTTTAGAGCAGAGCTCAACAGAAGAAGCTCTAGTACAATGAGGACAGTTAACAGTTTCACATGAAAGAATTAGTTATTATTAAGGAATGCATCAACTCTATGAAGTCTTCAAGATTATAAAAATGGATCTACACACAATATCAGTTCCGCAATCACATGGCAAATCACCTCATGCGTATTCAACAGTACTTTTTAAACAATTAAAGGAAAAAATGTAAGACTATTTGCCCGTATTTTAACTCTTGGTGGGAGTGGTGTGGGCGGGCGGAGTCGGTTGGGGGTTTCTGCAACGTGCCAGCTGACCAGTGGTTGGGAGCGGGGTTTTGGGTGGCAGGAGGTCTCTGCTGGGGACCCGACAGAACCTAGGAGGGGTGGGGGGCGGGGGTTGTCGGGAGGACATCACAGTCGGGGGAGGGGGAGGAATGCCAGTGGTGCTGGAGTCTCAAGGTTTCCTTGTGGGGCACAGAGGAGTACTCCTGTTCATCCTTTCTCACAAGAAAACAAAACATAATTAAAAAATGACCAACCTTTCTGGGCCTCTTCTGGCCCCAGATCCACTTGCTGCCAGGTTTGCCTCGAGGGGAAGTTATAATGGTCTCCCCGCACTGGCCTTGAATTAAAACTGCATTTGAGCCCTGCTGCCTTCTGGCGGGTGTCCCACTCGCCTGCTCAAAGGAGCAGATTAAAATTGTAAGCATCAAAAGAGGTATGTTGCTGTGGCCATTTTAAGAGCCCACCAGTTTCTGCTGGACAGGCAGGGTTAAAATAGATTTGATATTTTACAAGACTACGGTCTGCAGCAAATCGATCCACTGTATTGCAGACAATCCTAAATTGTGCCAACACAGAGCTGTTTACCACAAAAGATGTTCCAGGCTGCTCAATATCTCCACAACCATATGGCAATCCCCTTTAAATTTCAATATTTTCTTCAATTAATATCTAGTTTTTTATTCCAATATGAATTGCTATGGAATTTGGTATCAAACTGATTTGCATTAAGCCTAATATGCATCTGTCTAATCCTTTCTAGTCTAGTGGGTAGAGGAAATTTTTAGCAACGTGGTGGGTAAGCATCTGTTCAACCTTTAAGCTTCTTAGTGTTTGAATAAAGGACAGAAGGGGCTGGTTTAACCAATGTAAACACATTGTATATGTTGTTCATTTCAGCTTTCCCTGCAGCAATGTGCTCTTAGCTCACAGTATGATCTGAATCCACCCAGTAACAGTTAGTTGGTCAGCTGTACCTGAGAAACCTATACTCTGCTGAAAAATGGAAATGATCTCAGTGTATAACTATAGAGGTGAAGCAGTCCTATCATTTCATGAAGCAGCTGTGTCTAAATAAGGAACATTAAAGATCATGGACAAGAATGATGCGATATACCTGGCAGTCAGGCACATTAAAAAAAGACTGTTTCCCCGTTTGCTGCTCCAGCCTTAAAATTCAAGTTACAGACACAGCTTCAAATCCCAGATCTCAACTTGCATGAACTTTCAACTCTGATTCTTCATTTATTGTAAGGTGATATCCCGGACTTGGAGTTTGCTGTGCATGAAGCTCAGTGACAATGTAATGCACTTATATTTAGCAATCTGCAGAGAGAAATTATTTATTGCTCCCGGGTTGAATATAGTTCAGTCCAAAGTCATTCAGACCAGTTGGTTGGATGAGGAAGATCCAGTCCAATGCCTCATCTATCTGGTCTCAGCCGGTAGTACCTCTGCCTCTAAATCAGAAGTTGTAGATTCAAGCACCACTTTAAAACCTGAGCACATAATCTAACCTGATGCTTATTATTGAGGGGATTGTGCATAGATGTAGGTGTCATCCAACAATGCACCATGGGGTGGAAATTGGTTATGGCCCATTTCCGGGTCCATAACCAGTGTCACCCCATGGTGCACAGCCCAACCGGGAGGCGCGAAGCCGGCCCGAAGTTGGCCCTCAGGCATCAGTAACACTTTTTGCACAAACCCACTGGCAGCTTGTACATTTCACTAAAATGAATATCAGGCCACTTACCTCAAAGGTAAGTCCCGGGAGGGGAGGGTTGGAGTGGTAATGGGGGAGGACCAATAGCGAGGACTGTGGAGTCAGGGAAGCTCTCGTGCTGCTTTTGGCTCCACATCCCAAGGCACTTCACAGGAGCGTCATCAAACAAAATTTGACACTGAGCCACATAAGGAGATATTAGGACAGGTGAACAAAAGCTTGCTCAAAGTGGTAGGTTTAAAGGAGGAGAAAGAGGTAGAAAGGCGGAAAGGTTTAGGGAGGGAATGCCAGAGCTTCGGGCCTAGCCAGCTGAAGGTACAGCCGCCAATGGTGGAACGATGAGTGCAGAGATCTCGGAGAGTTTTAGGACTGGAGGAGGTTACAGAGATAGGGAGGGGCGAGGCCATGGAGGGATTTGAAAATGAGGTTGACAATTTAAAAAATCCTGCACTTTCTTGTTATGTCAGTGGTACACAAATAGTGTGATCCATATATTCAGCTCTTTCCATGTAGAGGGCACAAGTTTATATAATAGTATGTTTCAATTTATGTGCTGGTTGACTGATTTGGCCTTGCATGCCTTTTGAATGATTGTTTACTTCAGTGTCATCAAAAGTACATCTCTCTCGTCTTCTTCAGAACAAATGCGTTTGTAGAGACAGATTGGCAACATATACCTGATTGCTTAGCCCATCTAGACTGGAAGATGGTACTGCGAAGATAATTACAACGGCCTGTGGATTTATGAGATGGATGTAATTGATTGTCTATCCAAGCTGATGCAGTATTCCAACTTGATTATTTGGTAAAAGGCATTAAAAGACAATTGGGATTCAATTCATTTATCTTTTACTGCAGAGCAAAATGGCAAGAATTTGGAGGTTTGCTTTGGACTGAACATGCAAACTGCAAGTACAGTCAAAAGTGTCCAGGAAAGAATTAGGTTCAGGCCTAATCAAAACAGGAATTACAGGCAGACTTTGATTTCTGTTTTGATTTGATTATCATCCGTGTACTAAAAGATATACAGACAATCGATCCACTATCAATGGATGTTTTCTTTTAATAAAAATGAGACAATTAACTGAATTTACCTACTGTTGGTGTACAATTAGGGGTCTGCCTGTAATTCAGTAGTTATAGGATTGTACAGACATTATCATAAATGTTCAAACTATCCAATGACCTTGCAATGAAGACAAACTGAAAACAGTGCTCGTTCTCTAATCTGTGCTTTACCTGAATTTCAATTACCGTTAAGTGCTGCTGGTGCTGTAAAACTGCAATGCAGCTTTAATTAGGTATAAATTATTTAAATTAAAGGCAGTATCACTTCTGAGAAAATAAATTATTGCTCGTATATAATGGCTGGAAAGATCAGGACTTCAGATTCACACATGATGTGACTAAGGTAACAATGGCCGCAAAAAATCCATGGGGAAAATTACGTTAGTGTTGCACGCCAGGGGTGGGTCTTCTACCTGCTGGTCTTTCCAAAGTAAATTATATGGCCGTGATTTTGCTGGCCTCAGTGGGTCCGTGGTGGGCCGCGGGCCCTGCTGCTGGCTCCATCCTGCTCTGTGAAATGAATTTTTGTTGATGGGGCTTGTTAAGCCCGCCCAGCATGTTCCCTGGACATGCACTCCAAGGTCCCTCTGTTTCTCTACATTTCTCAGTATCCTACCATTTATTGTGTATTCCCTTGCCTTGTTAGCCCTCCCTAAATGCATTACCTCACACTTCTCCAGATTGAATTCCATTTGCCACTTTTCTGCCCACCTGACCAGTCCATTGTATCTTCCTCACTATCGACCACACGGCCAATTTTTGTATCATCTGCTTATGCCCTCTTTTCCTGTGAATCCACTGCACCAACACTGTGGATGATGAGAAAAGGAAGAAGAACAGGATGAGGAGCAGTAGTAGTGAAGAAAATTCTTTCTGGTGGACAATGATGGTAATGATGTTGAGGAAGAGGCCACATAGGAGTCCCAGGAAAAAGATCCTGTTTTGTGTTCCTCTGCCCCAGCCTCCTCCAAATCATTCACCTTAGGTGCCTTCACCCAAGTGCAATTAAAAAGAAAGAACTTGCATTCACGACCTCATGCGTGTGTGGATGTGGCACTGGTGATTCACAGAGCACGAGGGAGCTGGAGTAGTGAGGAGTCCATGTGGATGTGCCACTCCCCCGTGGAGGCAGAGAGAAGGGTGTGCATGGCTTCAGAGTTATGGTAACCAGAGCTCATGGATACTCACCTGAAAAAAGTGTGCCAGTTACGAGAATGAATGCCTGGTTGGCACCCTGGGTGATATCATACCGCCCCCATGGTTGCTTGAAATGAGCCTGTGACATAAAAGTTGAGTATGGTCACCAATTTCACAGTCAAAGATAGAAATGTCTGGACAAATCATCTTGGTTGCGGGAGATTCTTGAGGTAGCTCCTCATTGCCCCGTTGGTGAAATACACTCTTCTCACACAGAGCTCTTTATTAAGGTCTTCATAGAATCTGCATGGCCTGCAAATTTGTGGGGGGGGCGGTGCTAATATATTGTAGACCACCGATTCTCAAATGCTGTCTGTTCTCCATCCTGCTTTTCCCCTGCTGTTCCTCCATTAAAATTGCAAAGCAGGGAACGCCCATTGGGAATCCCATACCCAGCACTCAGAATTGCTTACTGTGGCTGGGGTAAAGTTTCCTGGTGGTCTCAGAGACAAGTCCAGATTAATCCAGGTGCAAGGCAAAATGAAATACTTTAAAAGCTTTTCTGAAAACCCAGCAATCCCTCTTGAAAGTTTTATCAAGCTACAGGCTCCAACGTAAAGCACTTCCACCAGTATCGGCTGATACTGGCAACAGCTACTGTTCATTTATTTCATTTTAAGCAACTCTTGGTATAATGGGAGCACAAGTCATGGGATTTGGGGATTCCAACACCATTCCACTTCAATGGTGCAGAAATTCCGATCCCTACGGTGTGTACGCGCTGTGTACTCACCCGTAGGGACATCGGAAATGCCGGTTTCAGGCATGCACAGCGCATGCGCTGGAAACCGGCATTTCCGATCTGTCAAGAAAGCTCTGGATAGATCCTCTGGCTGCCCGGGAGAAGGGCCTCTGCGGGCGGAGAGTTCCACTTTTTGGAGACCCTCCGCCCGCAGAAAACACTTACAATTCTTATGCCTGGTAAAAGTAAGTGTAAGGCCTGCTTTTACCAGGATAAGAGTTGAAAAAAGTTCCAAAAAAAAAATTTCCACTGATTTATCATTTAAAAATACTTTAAAGAAAGGTAAGTTTATTTTTAGCTCTGTTAAAAACTTTAATTATTTTTTTCAAAAAATAAATTTTTTGTTTAAAATACTTAATTTATGTAATTTAAAGTCATTTTAAAAATGTGATTTTTTTTAAAATTTATTTAAAGTTTTACTATGTTTTGGGGGTGATCTCTATTCATATATTTGACAGGTCTTCCTGTCAAATGTATGAAGGGAGATTCCCTTCTCTGATTGGCTCCCCATGGCCCACGTGATCCCAGGGACACTGCGAACCACCTGTGCCTCTGGGATACGTGGGCCCTGCGCACCGGCAGTTTGGAGAGGCCCAGCAGCGGAACTCTGCGCCTCCCGGGAGCCCTCCGGTCTTGGCGCAGATTTTTCCAGATCGCAGCCCTCCGCCTGCGGGAGGCCTGCGATCGGAACATCTGGGCCATTATAATTTATGATAATGAGTTCCCTATAGCATCACCGAGCCCACACATGGAGTGCCCCAGATTGTGTTGCAAACTACATCGCTGCCATTATGGGGCAGAAACCCTGTAGAAAGGAGTCCCAATTAACAATCCACCTACAAAAATTCTGGTATGCTCATTTTAAGGTAGAACCTTGCCAAATCCTGTGAGTAAATTCAAGGCCTAATTCAAGATCTAATACAATATAATCTCAGTAGCAGACTTCATATTTTTTCAAGCATGCAACAACCCTGAATAATTTGAATTGTTTTTTAACCTTTTAATGCCTATTCTCCCTTATAGCTAAAATATTGCAAATGTTATGAAAATTATAATTCTGAATATTGTAACATAGTGAAAGATGACCAAAAAAGTTGATCCGAACAAAGTGCGCATAGCGACATAGAATACAAAGCCTACATCAATTAAAAAAGTTAGGAAATTATGAGTAAGCAGGGAATTGAGACAGAATTATTTCACATAAAGGTTAATAAACATATAGAATAACTTACAAGGGAAGACTATTGATGTGACTAGAATAAAAAGGTTCAAGAGATACCTCGACATGTTTATCTGGATAGAGCAATACAGTGAGAAGGCAGGAAGGCAGAGTTGAGAGCAATCACAAAGGGCTGAGCTAGTTAGATCAAATAGCATTTTCCTGTTTCTAAAATTTCCTACAGACAAAACATAGGAACTGGAGTAGGCCATTCAGCCCCTCGCGTCTGTTTCGCCATTCAATGAGATCATGGCTGATCTGTATCCCAAATCTATCCACCCACCTTGGTTCCATATTCCTTAATACCCTTGGCTAGCAAAATATTATCGATCTCAGATTTAAAATTATTAATCGAGCTAGCATCTACTGCTTGTTGTGGTAGAGAGTTCCACACTTCTACCACCCTTTGTGTGAAGAAGTGTTTTCTAACTTATCTCCTGAATGGCCTGGCTCTGATTTTATTTTTATGTCCCCTTGTCCTCGACTCCCCCACCAGTGGAAACAAATTCTCTCTATCAACCTTATCAGTTCCTTTCAAAATCCTAAAAACTTCAATCAAGTCACCCCTTAACCTTCTATATTCCAGGGAACACAAGCCTACTTTGTGTAATCTCTCCTCATAATTTAACCCTTGGAGCCCTGGTAACATTCTGGTGCATCTGCACTGCACTGCACTCCTTGCAAGGCCAATATATCCTTTCTAAGGTGCAGTGCCCAGAATTGTACACAATACTTTAGATGTGGCCTAACCAGGGCTTTTTCTAGATGTAGCAAAATTTCCTCCCCTTTATATTCTAGCCCTCTAGTTATAAAGGCTAACTTTCCATTAGTAATTTTGGTTATTTTATGCACTTGACCACTACATCTCTTTGGACTGCCACTGTTCCGAGCTTTTCACCATTTAAAAAATACTCAGATCTATCCTTTTTTGTTCCAAAATGGATGACCTCACACTTACCTGCGTTGAAATCCATTTACTGCCGTTCTGCCCACTCACTTAATCTATCAATGTCCCCCATCTACACTACTTACTATGCCACCAATCATTGTAACATTGGCAAATGTGGATATATGTTTCTTTATTGTGTTATCTAAGTCATTAATAAATATAGTGAATAGTTGAGACCCCACAGATCCTCGTGGGACTCCACCCTCCATTCCTTCCAATTCAAGTATATACCCATTATCCCTACTTTCTGTCTTCTACCACCTGACCAATCACCTAACCAGGTCAATAATTTGCCTTCAATTCCATGAGCATTAAATTCAGCTGACAGTCTCTTATGTAGAACCTTATCGAATGCCTTTGAGAAGTCCATTAAAACTACATCCAAAGACACTCCACTTTCTACTATTTCAGTTACTTCCTCAAAAAATGCAATTAGGTACATTAGACCTAATCTTTTCCTTTAAACACTATCCCTGTACACCCTTCCTCTAAGAGATAATGGGCTAAATGTGATTTAGCGTCAATATACCTCAAGGAGTAAATTTTTGTCTTGTCTGCATGGGCAGCGATCTGGTGGAGCGGATGGCTCGCCTGCCTGATTATTACATTGAAATCAATGGGATGAAATTTGGATGGGTTCTATAATGAATGGGTGATGCACGCCGCCAGATCAAAAGTTTACGTATAGAGATATATTTTCTAATTGATGAAGTTCCTGCATGAACGCTTAATGCACATACTACAATCCTCCCTGTGTTATTTTTAATATAAATGGGTTAATGCAGCGAGTTGTGGTGATCTGGAATGCACTGCTGAAAGGCTAGTGGAAGCAGATTCAAGAGTAACACTCAGAGAATTGGATAAATACTTAAAGGGAAAAAAATGACAGGCCTATGGAAATAGAGCAGGGGAGTGGGATTAATTGGATCGCTCTACCAAAGAGCTGGCACAGGCACGATGGGCCAAGTGGCCTCCTTCTGTGCTGTATCATTCTATGATTCTAACATCAGCCTGAAAGCAGTGGACAGAGGAAGGTGGTACCACCGTATTAAGTGTTCATAGGTGAGCTTTGCTGATTGGAAAATATACCTTCACGAGAACTTGAATAGGCAGTAAGGATGACTTATTTGTGCATTATTGGGCCATATATTCCGATGCCTACGGGTGTGTACGCGCTGTGTACACACCCGTAGGGACATCGGAAATGCCGGTTTCAGGCATGCCAAGCGCATGCGCTGAAAACCGGCATTTCCAATCTGTCAAGAGTGCTCTTGACAGATCGGACACCTGCCCTAGAGAAGGGCCTCTGCGGGCGGATAGTTCCACTTTTTGGAGAACCTCTGCCCGCAGAAAACCCTTAGAAATCTTATGCCTGATAAAAGCAGGCGTAAGGCCTGCTTTTACCAGCCTAAGAGTTGAAAAAAGTTTTTAAAAATTTTAAAAATTTCACTCATTTATCATTTAAAAATACTTTATAAAAAGGTAAGCTTATTTTTTAGCCCCGTAAAAAAACTTTAATTCGTTTTTTCAAAAAATTAAATTTTTGTTTAAAATACTTAGGGGGAGAAATTCAGTATCGCCCCATTTGGGGCACAATTATCGGCCGGGCGCAAAGATTAGCGCCTGGCGCTAATTATCGCCACCGACTGCAAACTTGACTTTTATCGCCCCTGGAGGTGATTGCAGCGCTATATCAGGCGCTTCACACCTGTCTTAAGGCGCAAAGGCCGAGGAGCGAGGCGCTACCTCAGAGCGCTGGCGAAGCTCATGTAATGTCAGTCAGCAATGGAACACACACACAATGGCACGGGCCAGTTCTTAAAGGGGATGGTTAATCTTGCTTTCCATCCACATCCTGCTCATTGCAGCCTTGAATCTCGGCCTGGAGAGACCTGCACATCAAATGTGCTGGAAAGAACAATGGAGAGTACCAGGCCAAGAGCTCAGAATGCAGCCCCCACAGTCTCTGCTAAATCGATACAAGGAATGGCAAATCAAAATGAACCTGCAAAGTGCTGCTCAGTACCCAAAACTCCTTCACACAACGTTGAATCTCTCCAGAAGTCTCTCCCTCTCTCTCTCAGAATGCGTAGTTCAAAAATGGCACCAACAATAAAAGGCAGGAAGCGGTCACCTTTAAATAGCACTCCCCCTTTCCCTTCATGACTGCAGAACGCTCCCCTCAACCTGTCGTTGCTAGCGTCAGGCGGTAAGGCAGGGGGCGCCACTCAATATCCGCTCCGGGGCGATACCGGGGCGTTGCGCACTTCGAGTGACGTCATGATCTGCCGGCGCAGGAGATCGTGGCGGTAGTGTTTAGCGCCACCGCAAAATGTCTAGTTAATTTCGCGAGCGGCGCAAACTTCGCCACGCCTGGGCGCTAGATGCTTTGCGCCCCATTAGCGCCCTCTTAAGGCGCTAACGGGAGGCGCAACCAACTGAATTTTTCCCCCTTAATTTATTATAATTTCAACACATTTTAAAAATGTGATTTTAAAAAAAATTATTTAATGTTTTACAGTGTTTTTGGGGTGATCTCCATTCATATATTTGACAGGTCTATCTGTCAAGTGTGTGAAGGGAGATTCCCTTCTCCTATTGGCTCCCCATGGCCCATGTGATCCTAGGGACGCTTGCGAACCGCATGTGCCTCTGGGATACTTGGGCCCTGCGCATTTCGAGTTTGGAGAGGCCCAGGAGCAGAACTATACGCACCTCGGGAGCCCTCAGGTAAGTCCGTAGATGTTTTCCAGATCAGAGGCCTCCACACGCAGGAAGCCTCCGATCGGAAAATACGGGCCAATGTTTTTTTTTTCCCAGAGGAAAGTAGATGCTAGCAAAATAGTGTAAGTTGCTTACAGAGTTTGTTAATTTTACAGAAATATCTCCCTCACCATATTGGACATTAAAGTATGTATTGTATACATTAGAAAATATTACTGTACGGCATGGTATTTCAGAACTATAGGTGGAAGAAATGGATGTGATGAGCTTGCTTCAGTCCCAAAACACTGCAGAGCATAGTAATTACTGACATTGTGTTTTTAAATATGACTAAAAAGTGCTTATAATATGTGAAAGAAGGCAAATGAAGACTTTTAGAAATATATAAAATGCATGGATTGTGACTTTTTATAGAATATATTTTATATAATTTAAAATTGAATATAACAGATGATCTTAATCTAGCATTTAATGGGTTGCAATTCTGCTTGATTTCTACATATACTTTTTAAGGCATGTCACGGCTCAAGAGCAGAGAGAGAAACCCAGCTGTACTATTTTCAGTGGCTAGTAAAGCATTATGATAATTATTAAAAGAAGAGAATTTTTTAGATAGGAATAGTGAGAATAAAGAAATCAATTTTGTTTTTTATACTACGGTATAAAAAAGGCAGTATAATTTTGTACCCAGTTCACCAACCCTGACGCAACTGCTCCAGTCAAAATTCAGTTTACCGCTAATATTAATATAGAAAAAATGGAAACTGTCACTCTGCCCCAGGAGGTAAGAGTGAAAGTGAATGTTGCTGGTGGTAAATTCTTCTTGCTATCAAATGAAAAATGGAAAATAGCAATATTGCCTGCATATTATCACCTAACTTAATCCAACCATAAAGGAGAAAACCAAAGCCCTGAACTTCAGTAGGAGATCAGCAGAGCCCTGGGAAAAATGGCATAAATTGTGAGAGATTGTGACAACCCATATGAAAATTCAGGGCCTGGGCCATACCCCTGACCTGGCCCTGCAAAACTTTATAACAGCATAAGATTAGGTGAATCATCATATAGATACACCGGGGTGATTTTCTGAAATGGTTACAGTTTACGTCCAAATGGTTTTGCACTGACACAAATGGAAATGTGCTGTTAGCACCCAATTATCTGAGCTCATAATTATGCATAGCACCAGGTACAGATCTGGACTTGTGCAGGAGCACATTAGGAGTGAAGATGGAAATATGTGCATAAGTAAAATGGGACAATTAAAGGGGAGTGTCAAAATAGAATGATAAAAATCCTGGAAGCCTTTGAAAAGGCTGAAAAGGTATCTAAACCCATTAGGAACCTTTGGCAAAGCTGGGGGGAGAGGGGACTAAGAAGTGACCGGGAAAGTGATGGGATAAAAACCCAAACTGTAAGCATAAGTCTGGAGGCAAGCAATGGGGCAGCTCAGCACCTCACCCATATTTGATGGATGCTGAAGTAGAGATGATTGCAAGGAGGGTTTCCCTCTGTGCCACTCCACAGAAAAATTCCTACCGGTCAGCACACCAGCAAGCCTGCAAGGAGGTAAGCTTCAGATTGTAACTGACATTTCCGATCACTGGATGTACCCACCCTATGCGTCATGGTAACTGCAGGTGTCCTTGCAGCAGATGGCACTCTGATGAAGTGAAGACCCACATAGAATCATAGAATGATACAGCCCAAAAGGAGGCCATTCGGCCCATTGTACTGGTTGTCGGCTCTTTGGTAGAGCTATCCAATTAATCCCACGTCCCTGCTCTTTCCCATGTAAATTTTTTCCTGTTCAAGTATTTATACAATTCTCTTTTGAATGTTACTATTGAATCTGCTTCCACCATCCTTTAAGGAAGTGCATTCCAGATCACAACAACTCGCTGTGTTAAAAAAATGTTTGCTCGTGTTCTTTCGCTCTCTGGTTTCCGACCCTTCTACCACTGGAAATAGTTTCTCCTTATTTACTCTCTCAAAGCCATTCATGATTTTCAACACCTCTATTAAATCTCCTCTTAACCTTCTCTGGTCTAAGGAGAATAACCCAGCTTCTCTAGTCTCTCCACATAACTGAATTCCCTCATCCTTGGTACCATTCTAGTAAATCTCCTCTGCACCCTCTCCAAGGCCTTGAGATCCTTCTAAAGTGTGCTGCCCAGAATTGAACACAATACTCCAGCTGAGGTCTAACCAGTGTTTTATAAAGGTTTAACATAACTTCCTTGCTTTTGCAATTTATTCCTCGATTAATAAAGCCAAGGATCCCAGATGTTTTTTAACAGCCTTCTCAACTTGTCCTGCCACCTTCAAAGATTTGTGTACATACTGTGATTGGGTTGTTTCCAAGGACAGTCAGGCTTTCAAATATCTTAGCAGTGCAACTGGCTCTGCTGTCCTGGCTTTCCTTGGGAATCGGAGGCCGGAATTTTCTGGGGAGGTCAGCGGGCGGGTCGGGTGGACAAGTGTTTTTGTTTGACAGCGGGTCAGGAACCTACTGTCAATCCGCTGCAACGCGCCTTTCCCAATGTCGGGTCTGTCAGCGCTGAGCAGACCCGACAGACAGCGGCGGGCAACCCAATTAAGCTAATTATAATGTACTTACCAGAGCCTCAACAGGCTTTTTTACCTTATTTTTTAACTTTAACTTCATGGCCACAGGAACCATGCTGTTCGGTGACCACGTCTGTCCATCTGAGGCGGGAGTTCAGTGGCCATTGCTCCAGCTGATTCCTTGACAGCTTCAAATGTACAGTAAAAGCTCCCACCTGACAGAGATCACTTTCTTCAGCCACAAGCTGTTCCTCACTGCATTTCTACAATAGATTCAGCATGCTGCAAGTCTTTCCACAAGTCTCCATCCAGTCTCACCTCATTGCCTCTCTCAACATTGACAGATCGCTTCTGTCATCTGTACTTCACCTGCCATCTATTCCATCAGCATAGGTGCCGTTTATACTGTCTCACCTTGGTCCTCAGAATCGGACCACGATCAGCCCCAACACCAGCAGCACCAGGCACACCAGCAGCACCAACAACCACACCAGCCTTCTCCACAATCACCTGATGATGCAATGTGCCCTCTGTCCTGTGCAGGGATAGGTTAGGGAAGGCAGAGTGATTGGGATGTGATGAGAGGCACAGGAGGATGAGGTTGAGTGTGGCTTTGTACTAATGTTTCATGATCTAATGAGATCATTGAAATGTTTGCGCCACTGCACCCAGGTCCTCCTGACCACATCCCTGCTTGTGCCCTCCTGTGCAATGTGCAACCAGGCTGTTTTGGTCTCATCAAAGGGAAGAGAACCTCCCTGCGTGCTCTGACTCCCTCCATAAGCATATGGATGGAGTCATGGGGGAATCTGGGTGCAGCCCTGCACCTCTGTGCAGTCCTGCACCTCTGTGCAGTGATTGTCAGTGTTTGCAGCACCTCAGTGCTGTAGAACACTGACAGCACAAATGTCAAAAGAAAGTTGGCCATGGTCCCTTTAAGGAAACCGGCTGATGACGCATCATGATTGATGTCACCAGACCCGCTTCCTCTAATTGGGCCGGGAAATGCACTGGGTGGGCTTAACAAGCCCTATAAACGCAAATTCATTTTAGACAGTGGGATGGAGCCAGCAGCGGGGCCGCGACCCACCACCTACATCGCCCACACTGGATCTGCCGAGGTGAGCAAAATCCCGGCCAGAGTCTCTGCATTCACTAATTGTCAACCAAAGCAAGGAATGTTCATGCCTTATTGAGGTGATTCAAAACTTGCACAACATGATTGGATACACAGCTATCCATTGAACATTAATCTTTTTATTCAAGTACAATAGTACTTATACAACTCATCAATTACACAGTAAACCTTTTCATTCCTTGATCACAATAAACAATAAAGCCTTAAAAAAACAGCTTTATGGATTAACAATATAAATGCAATGATAAAGTTTTACAAACCATTGAACATTGTCATTGCTTACACAGAAGTTGCTCATTATCCATCCCCCCCACCCTGCCCAAGGTGAGTCCAATTGCCACTTGCTGTCGAAGTACACATATTACAAAACCCAATCTCATCTGGAAAGCAAATTCTCAGGTGATTAATTTTCCACTCCTTTCTCTTGGTTTCCAAATCATGTTTTGCCAGCCCTTAGGTATTAATGGACCCCCTCTGTTCAAGTCATGGTTCTATTTTGAGAGGTGCTTGCAGCATTTTTGTCTGCCCAGTGATTTTATGTCAAAGCACTGAGGCATTCATTCCCCTTCAGCTAGAGGAAGGAATCATCAAGACATGTGCAGTGATATGGGCCAGCTGCAGTATGTTTGGTGACAAGGATTTACCAGCTGACCAGAAGGAGAAGCCTTGTGGCATGAATGATTTCTTGTCCATCTTTGTATCATTTGAAAAATAGAGGCAGTCAAGGAGAGGCCAAAACTATGCTGCATCTGTGCAGTTTGGGGTTTTCTCGCATGCAATAAAATTGGGTTGGATGTCTGTCTCACTGAAACACCATAGTTAATTGCGCTTTTTGATTAACTCCTTTACTCGTTTTGGTTGTGCTGGCACTCTTAAAATGTTGCGATGAAATTGTCTTTGGCTGTTGACTCTGTCCAGTAATTACTGAGAATCATGATTTCCTTTTGCTAAAATTCTATTTAAACTGTAGCAATTTTATTGACAAAATGTTGCAGGGTTGTGAAATGCTATTGTTTCCACAAAAATAATAATAAAGATAATGAAGATAGCAAACCTAACAGAAAGATGGATTAATTACAGAGCACAGATTGTAAAAATGTTAATGCTAAAATAAATCTCTTCTAATTGTGATGGTCCACAGCCTCAACTATGTAACTGTTAGTGAGATTGAATGCAAGGGATGAACGTGCTGCCATAAGATGACACCAGTGTTTGGCAGCAATCGTTTCTCTTTAGTGTGCTGCAATGTTTGAGAACAGAATGGAAGAATATATTTATATAGCACCTTATCATGTCGTCTGAACATCTCAAAGCACTATGCAACTAACTAATTACTTTTGAAGCGTAGTTACCGTTGTTATATAGGGAAACATGACAGTCATGATACCAAGAACCTACAAACAGTAAATTAAATGAATAACCAGTTAATCTGTTTAGATGGTCATGATGCGGAGATGCCTGACGAAGGAGCTACGAAGCTCCGAAAGCTTGTGATTTCAAATAAAACTGTTGGACTATAACCTGGTGTTGTGCGACTTCTCATGTTTAGATGGTGTCAGCTGAGAGAGATAAATTGGCCAGGACACCAGGAAGAACTCCCTGCTTTTCCTTTTACATCTAACTGACCCACTGGAACAGGAACACTTGGCCTTGATTTAATGGAGTAGAAATTAATCTGGCCCGTTTTTGGACTGCTACCGATGAGGACGACAAATTGAGCAGTGGCTCTAAGACACGTGAGATTGGGCACAACCCCTCTCACTAATAAATAGGTCATGTTGCACTCATTTTATGCATGAAAAAACAGACGCAACGCATACCAATTTCTACCCCCAAAAGACAGTGCCTATTGAAGCATAGAAGTTTACAGCACAGAAGGAGGCCATTTGGCCCATTGTGTTTATGTTGGCTGGTTGCTAGAGCAATCTAAAATTAAGCCCGCTTCCATGCTTTCTCCCCATAGCTCAGTATCTTCCTGTGCTTCAAATATTTATCCAATTTTTTTCCATAATGGATGCAATGGTCTTTTCCTCAACCATTCTCTGTGGCAAAGCATTTTAAAAACCTCTATTAAGTCTTCTCTTTCCCTTCTCTGCTCTGGTGGAAATAATCCAGTATTTCAAGCCTTTCCTCATAACCATAACCCAGCTCTGGCATCATCCTGGTGAATCTATATTGTATATTCTCTATGGTTTTAATATCCTTTCTATAAAGGGGCACCCTAACTGCACACAGTATTCTAACTGTGGCCTAACAAATCTTTTGTATAAATTCACCATTACTTCTTTACTCTTGTTCTTTATGCCTTTATTTATAAACCCAGACACTATTGGTCCTTTTTTATAGATTTATCTACGTATACTTGCAGTTTCACAGAATTATGTATTTGATCCCCTAGGTCTCTCTCTTCACCCACAGCCTATAGTGTCCTTCCATTGAGTGTATACTCCTCTTCCTTGTTTTTTTCACCCAATATGTATTACCTCACACTTATTCATGTTAAATTGCATCTGTCACGTATCTAACCATTCTGCTAATCTGTCTACATTATCCTGATGTCTTTTACAGGCTCTTCGCTGTTTGCCAAACCTCCTCCATTTATGCCATCAGTAAATTTTGAGATTGTGTTTCCTATATTCAAATCAAAATGATCTACATATACCGAGAACAAAAGTGGACCCAGCAATGACCCCTGTAAGTGCACCACTTTCAACTCTTCTCCATTCTGAGTGACACTCATTTACCCTAGCTTTTTCTTTCCTGTCTAACAATTAACTTTCTACCCATGATACTGCATTTTCTATTATGAAACACACACCTGATTTTTTTCTCACAAGTCACTTGTGAAGCACTTAAGTCCTGAAATTGAATTGAAACACACACCCTACCAACTGAATCAAGCTGAATAGTGGAAATGACTATAAATTAATAAAAACTTGAGCTAATTATAACTTTAGGAGTAACTAGTTAAAGAGGTAGCTAACTACTAACCTACAGGCTGCCACTAAGTGTGTTGAATTTACATTCAGTGGATGCATCCCAAAAAATGACTGGTATAATCCTGATGCAACAGAGAGTAGAGAGATAGTAAGAAGCAGGAAAATGAAAACACTCTAAATGGGTCCTATGAATAAATGGTAACAATAGTTCATGTGTTTTTTTTACTAGGGCGGAGAATGTTTAGGGCTGACCTAATGGAGGTTTGCAATATTATGAAAGATTACGATAAGCTTGTAATAGGTCATTTCCACTGGTCAACAAGATGGCTCAAATTTAAGATTTAAAGGGGGAATTGGAAAAAAATTACCCAGAAATGATTTAGAATGTGGCATTCTCTGTGAAGCAGAGTCCATTGGGGTGGCTTTCAGTTTAGCCGCGGGCAGAAAACTGGCGGTTGCCGATTGGCTGCCCATTATACACCACACCCAATTTTCTGTTCCATTGACTTGCCCAAACTGAAAATTATCCCCCCTCCCGCATAAATTATTTAAAAAGTGAATTAGTTGGCTGTTTGGAAAACAGGAATATTAAACGGTATGAAGAGAGAGCTGGAGAGTGGGATGAGACTAGGTGGGACCTGTGGAGAATAAAATCAACACAGGCTTTGTGGGTCAAATGTTCTGCTTCTGTGCTTTAACATACCTACAAGTCTATGGGCAAAATTGATTTATTTCTGCCATATATACTTTTGATGAAAGCCTGGGTACCTTAACAAAAAGGTACATTATATATACTTTCTATCTCAGTCACCATGATGTTGGTAGTTGGTTGTGTTATGTGTGCAATACGATTACAAGACTGCAGGCTGAAGAGTTTGATTTCACAATGGATATCCAGTCACTATACCCATACCAATCAAGGACAGAAAACTACTTTTATAAACATATTGGTCCTAAAATTATGTTCTAGTTTACTATTGTACAAACATCTAATGCATTCATCGGAAATTCTTCTCTTCGCTACTTTGATGGAGGCGTTAGTTTTAAATGGCACAATTTTAGGGCCTTTACAATTCATCTTAAGTGGAGAACATACCCCTAAGTGTATTTATTATATTTATAGCACAGCTAGAGGGCACTGCAGCATAAGAACTTGCATTGAGATACATATTCAAATACTTCAGAATTGGGTTTGTATATAAGTGCAATCATCTCATGATTTTCTTTTGCTATTACGCTTTTGTTGTGGACTGCTGTCTAATGGTCCATCGTCAAACTACAGGTATTTTTATTGTTATAACAAACATGCATTTTTAGCCATAAGATATTACATATTATGTGCAATATCTGCTATTAATTTACATCCACAAATCTAGCAGTTTAGGACTCTCAATAGCCCCGTGCAAGCTCTGCCTAGCTGTTAACCAATTTGGGAAAGCGGTCTTAAATTAGCACAATCAAGAGGCCTAATGCCTGTTTTAGGCCGATGCTTGGGATGCCTCTACAGCAACCAAACCAATATGGCATTGTAAATATTTTTGACACTGTTCTTGGGAAGGAAATTAACCCCCTAAATTGGACCTCTGTGCCCCCATTTTCCACCTGGAAAACAGGTGCAACTAGGTCTAATTCGCTCCCTTAAAATCCTCACTGTGCCCATCTAACATAACACAGTGCTAAGAGGTAAAATGAAAATTCACATTGTTCTTTCACTGGGCTTGCCTTAAGTTTCCTTATTTACACCTGCCAGATGTGAAAAGGGAAGGAAATTGTACCATGTTCACATTAACTCCGGCAGGCTAACAGTTACGCAGTGTATTTTCTGTCTAAAATATTCTGATCTGCAGTGGGATGTTGTACCTTAGAAAAATCCATGTATAAAATCAGTGATATGCCACGACTCTGATTCTCCTCCCCTCATGGTATATGATGCATCTGTTTAATCAGGTATATATCAAACACCAATGTTTTAAGATCAGGGCGTGTGCCTGAACATGCCCTCTGTTGAGCGCACCCTAATATTATATACCTTATCAATAGATTAAAAAGAATCGTTTCCTCAAAAAGTCAATTTATGAAAAGAATAGACACACTACTTTCATCTGTTAGCATGTGAAGTTCTTCTGTAGCACAGGGACAGAAAGCAATAATAGCTTCTGTTATTTGCATAATTCAATTCTATCTAGTCTACTTGTGATTTATAAGCTAACACAGCATACATATAAGTGTGAGCTATTTACCCTATGGAAATCTGTAATAACATTTAGGTAAAATTGTTAAGCAGGGAATATTTACAGCTACATATGCTCTGATTTATGGCATTAAAATGTGTAATTGCCATCAATACTCTGGATCTCAGCAGCCAATATCCATTACATCAACATAATTAAAGAGAAAAATCCATCTGTCGTTTCTCTAATGGTTTTCTGATAGCCTGAAGAAAGCTGGTGAATCCTGAAAAATCAAGGTGTAGGTTTCCATTTACATTTCTCTAAATGGCCATTAGTCGGCCAAAGAGTGCAGCCTCATCCTCCAGTATAAACACAACTGCTGAAAACAAATCTTTCCTTTTGATTAATTAAAGGCGCACAAAGCAATGACAACTACATACAGCCCAAGACTTGAGGGAGTTTTCAAAGTAAATGCAAAGGTGCCATCTGGAAATTGAGGAAGAAAAGAGCCACAGGATGTGATGCAAGAATTGGGCTGTGTCTTATAATGGTGCTATGACGTAACTCACTCACTTACCTAATGTGAAATGCGCACTTAAAGTACTGAGCACAAGTTGCTTTGATTGGAAACAATTTTAATCACTTCTTCTTTTCAAAATTACTCATTACTTAGTTGGCTTTAATCCAAAATACCCTGTCATAGATTGGTGTACATTTTTTTCTTATTCCTTCTAATTTTACGACGGATGACTCATCAACTCAGATATTGATTGATGTTTTCTGGACAACATCCACACTCATTCTGCAGCAGCCCTGGTGTAAACAAGGAAGGTACTGAACTCCTTCACACTGTCTCTATCAATCAGACATCAACCTGGGCCAGTAGACTGTGGCCTACAGCAAACTGAATGGATTCTCCACTCCCCGTTAAAGCTTACTCTGACAAGCCACTTCATCTTAAATAAACCTCTTGCTCTACAAATGGATTTAAGGTTGTAATCTTTGAAAGTAACTTGTGTATTTTCACTCGATCTTTTCCAAACCATCGGAACCACTAATGAGAGGTACAGTAGAAATATTACAATGAGAAATAAAATGGCCCCATATTTATGGGGAGGTGGTGAGGGAGCGGAGGAGTGTGTTTGCAGGGTAAAATCCGTAGATAATGGCAGGACCTCATTATCATTTTTAAATTCTGATTCCTGCCCGGGACGTTGGGGATGGTCCCCGGCAATCGGGAAAAATCACGGGGCATAAGGAGAAGTCAGCAAAGATCATGGAGCATAAGGGTGGGTCGGCAAAGATCGAGGGCCATAATGCTTAGGATTGCGGGTCGTGGGGGTGGCTGATTGCAGCAAAAGATTTGCTTGAGGTTGCTGGGGGGAGCACTCCTGCTCCTCCTGGCTCACAAGCAGTGCTATAAAAAGCACTAACCTGCTCGATCCAGCTGCTCCCGTCTCCATTTAGTTGCCGGGTTTCCTGAGCCCTGGAAAACCCGGCCGGCCACCATTACATTTAAATCAGGCTCCCAACTGCACTGTGGGAGCCAGATTTGAATATTATAATGAGGTGCCCTGCCTGTCGCGAGCGGGACACAGACACGTCTCCCAATCTGCCGCCATAAAAATGATGTCATGCATGTATGTGGTGGGTTGGGGTTGCGTTACACGATTTTTAATTTTTAACCCTCGCACGCCCATTATGGGGGGAGTTAAAAGCCCCCCAATATCACTATCATTCACTTCTGCAATACTAACTTTTAATGTGCGATAGGCCCCATTTGTAATGCTACTTTGGGGACTATACAGAAAATATGCAGCAGCCAGTACGGTTACACAGCATATTAAACTTTCAATGCATTGGGCTATGGAGTGGCAAAATGGGAGAGGAACATTGCCAAATAATTTTCCCCAATCACTGTAGTACCATCAGAGGGAAACATTTTACAGGGCTACAGTTAAAGAGCAGGGTGGTAGGACTAATTGAATAGCTCAAAGAAAGAGCGAAAAACTTGCATTTATATAGCACCTTTCACAACCTCAGAACGTCCCAAGGTGCTTTACAGCCAGTGAAGTACTTTTGAAGTGTAGTCACTGCTGTAATGCAAGGCAATTGCAGCAGCTGATTTGCACACAGCAAGGTCCCAAATTTGTAGCTGATTTGCAAACAGCAATAAGGTAAAAGACAGAAAATAGTCAGTTTTCTTTTAGTTGCAATGGTTGAGGGATAAATGTTGGCCAGGACTTTTGCGCACAGCAAGGTCCCACAAACAGCAATGTGATAAGGACCAGATAATCTGTTTGTTGTTGAAAGAGTCAGCACGGGCATGATATGCTGAATAGCCTCCTTCTGTGCTGTAAGATTCTATGGGCTAATAATTCGGGGGTTTAGCGCAGGTCGATACCACCCGATCTGGGAATAAAATGGTGGCCGCCGCATTTCCGCTCGCTGCCGGCAGGTCCCGCGGTGAGCTGCCATTTTCGGTTGGGCAGCAGTGCTGCCGATGTCCACACTCGCGAAAATTATGGAGATTATGCAGATCGTGATGTCAGTGAGCATGCCTTAACTGCGACCAGCTGAGCAAGCGTTGGCAAGCAGGAAGGAGGCTCCAGCAGCGTTATTTAAAGAGATCAGCAGCAACAACTTGCAGCTGACACGCTTCTGCAGTTTTAATGGCTCAGTGGAACTTTCTGCAACTCCAGGAGCTTTATAAACTTCTTTCAAGTTCCTAAGGTGAAGGGAGTGTTGGTGCAAGTGGAGAATGCCTTCATTCTTATTTAAAGGCTTCTGCTCACAACACTTGCTCGCAGTCATGGGGGCTCGACTGGCAGTCCCCCTCGCACTCGAGTATCTTCGGGAGAGGGAGCGGAGGCAGCGAAGAAGACGAGAAGATACGCGCAGAGGGAGCAGGAGAATGGCCAAGAGGGCTCTCAACAGGAGGCTTTACCCACCTAGAGGCTTCAGAGAGCACTTCTCTTATATCCACTTAAACGAGGAGTAGTGTATTAGGAGGTTCCACTTCACCAAGGAGGTGGTCACAGAACTCTGCCACCTCCTGCAACCAGTGGCCCTCAATTTCTTCGCCAGCGGATCCTTCCAGTCTGCAGCAGGTGACATAGCTAACATCTCACAGTTTGCCATCCATCACTGCATCCGGGAAGTCAAAGAGGCTCTCTACTCCAGGAGAAGGGACTATGGGGGAGAAATTCATTATAGCCCCGTTTGGGGTGCTAACTTTTAAAAGTTGCGAAAATTAGCGCCCGACGCTAATGTTTCTCAACTTTTTAAAAATTCGAGGAGCCCACCAGTACTCGGCGGAGTGGGTGTCCCATTTCGTGGTGGTCTGCTGCATACTTCACAACTTGGCCATTGTGAGGGCGCAGCCCTTGCCAGCAGGGATTGCGGGAACCACCTCAGGGAGAGGAGGAGGAAAAGAAGAGGAGGAAGAGCAGGAGGAGGACGACGAGGAGGACAAGGAGGAAGGGAGGAGGCAGGCAGCAAATCCCCCTTCGGCACGGGCTGTCCATGAATGTCTCATCAGACTCTGATTCCTGTGAATGAAACCCCAGATCCCCATTGCTCACCACATCCCCATCATACCATCCCCTCTGTCATGAAATAGCACAGTGTCCTCCTGGGCAGAATGCTGAAATGAAAGCCACCACAAAACAAAGATTCCAAAAAAAATTATTAAATTTATCAAGAATCAATGCACACATATTATATCAACTAATCACCCTTGTGCCATCCCTTAGTGCCTGTCGTTCGGGTGCCGTTTCCTGATCTAGTGCTCCTACGAAGTGCTCCCCAAGTGGCTGCAGCATGGATAGTGGAAGGCTGCTGAGGTCCCGTGGAGGAGACATCAGATGGCCTTGTAGGACGACCTCGAGTAGCTCTGAATCTAGAAGACCCGGCTGTAGACTGCACCACCTCAGCATGGGCGGCAGCAGTCTGGGCTGGCTGGCTGACAGGCAGCGACAAGGGCTAACTGCGGAGTGCCAGTGGTGGGAACAGGAATGCTGTCATCCTGAGAGAGGACAGCAGAATCCTGCTCCACTGACCCACTGCCACTCCCCCAGAGTGGCGCCTCAGCATTCCTAACAATCTGGTGGAGTACAGATTGCTGGCTTGCTGTGACATCCTGCAAGCCCTGGTCGACAGTGGTGAACCCAGCCACGATGGCAGCAGTCTGAGCTTGGGTGGCAGCAAGCTGGGACTGCAGGACAGCGGTCTGTGCTTCCGCTGCAGCACTGAGACGTTGGGCCTCTGCTGCAATGGCAGCTGCGATATTGCCCATCACACGCAACATCATGCCTGGGTCGACACGGTCTCTCCTGGAGTTTTCCATCATTTCCAGCCTGGAAATCATGAGCTCCAAGCTCTGCGCAAAGCCCTGGCCAATGTTGGACTCCTCCATGATCCTTGACATTGCCAAGAAGCTCTCTGGCAAGTTTGCCATTGCACCTCGCAATTTGGTGTACATGCCCATCACCCTTCTTCTGAAGGCCACCCCATCGAGGTCCTCATCTGAGTCGTGTGCAGCAGAACCCACGTACGAGCTCGCCCTCCGGGGAGCTGGCCCCGAGCTACCCTTTCCCCCTGGCCTTGCTGCAGCCCACTCGCGCCCGGTGCCTCGCCCTGTGCAGATCCCGCTTCTACACTAGCCTCTATATTATGCGCCGTGCCAGTTTCTGAGCTGGTTCTGCGAGTGACAGATGCAGTGACCCTGTGTCTTCTTCTCCCCCTCGCTCTCCTCCATCGCCTCAGCTGCTGCTTGTTCTTGGTTATCTGAAAGCAGAAAGGTGAGGAGAGGGGTGGGTTAAAGCAAGATAGCCATGCATACAGCATCAGCAGCTTGTTATTGAGAAGAGATTGTGGGATGAGGGGGAAGTTAGATGTGAGAAGAAGGATTAGGAATGAGCATACCGTTGTTGTCCCCAAGGGCTTCAACTTCATCCGTTGCCACGGCCTCAGTGACTTCCCCTCCAATGATGTCGAGCACTCTCTTCTCCAGTTGGCTCAAGGCCTGTATGGCAGCTTGCTCCCACCTGTCTGCTGCTGCTCACGACAATTATGTGTGAGCTTGGCCTGTAAGAGAAAGGCAAGTGTGTGAGTAAGTGTGGTGCAAGGTGTTTGGGTGATGTGCCTGCCATGGTTGAATAGCTGTCAGTGTGTGTAAGGTGTGAATTGTGGGTGTGAGTGTTGCAGCAGTGGTAAGGTTGTGAGAGTAAAGAGAAGCTCTGATTGTGAGGTCTGAGTGGTGATAGGTAGAGATTGTTGGTAGGTGAGTGATGGGGGTGTGGTGCTTGAGCAGTGTGTGAGGCTTGTGGTGCAGACGGCGGGCTATGGCATTTTCTGAAACCTTCACTCATCTTGGCCTCTCGTGTGAGGTCATTAAACTTCTTTCAGGACTGGATGGCTGACCTTGCGGCATTGGATGGTAGCCTTCACAGAATCAGATATCTCCCGCCACAGACTTCTGCATGTGTGGGTCGATGGCTTCCTGCTGGCTTGGGGGAAGAGGACTGCCTGTCTGCTTCTCCACTTTCCACGACCACCACCAGTGACTCCGGAGACACCTTTGAGAAGCGACTTGCTCTCTCCCTCTGCTGACGCTCAGCTATCTTTTCGTAGTTTCTTGTGCTTCCAAGTGGAGTTCCAAGTGGAATGATAATGAGGTGCTGCTGCATCAATGCACCTCTCTTTTAAGTACTGGATAAAGCCTAGGCCAAACATGACGGAATTAGACTGCACCTGATATTGGCCCACCTGTTGAGCGGTAAGCCAATGTGCAGTGGTTTTAGCATTGAGATCAGCACTATAAACATGTTAATGAGGACTGAGCACGAACTTTGCGTGCTACCTAGACCAGTTTGACCCGGTGCAGCTAAATAGCGCTGGGCCATGACACCACCCGTTTTTAGCCCATATCCAGTTTCTAGGCCTATGACTCTATGAAGACTGGTAAGCAGCGATCATGTGCATCTCCATTGGAAGGGAGGGAAAAGTTAAGAGGGTAAGTTATCTCAGGTTCTTCTCATGAACTTACTGATCACGATTGGCAGATCCCTGGAATAGGATATATCTGATTTTCATCTTGGGTGAGGGAGGAGTGTGGTGTTGTGGAATGACAAAGAGAATAAGAGAAAATCTAAATAGCTGAGCGAGAAAAAGCTTTGAGAGAGAATGTTTTATAGGGGTTGTCTATTGGTAAGGAAAACACAATTATGCAGTATTACAGGTAACAGTTTAGTAATAGTTTAAATAGCTGATAAGTTATGCTTTCCTCACCAAATGCATCATACAGACTGGGTGCATCATGCAATTTGGACCGGGACTGACCAAAATGGCTTAAGTAAAGGCGCACTTCAGTTCAATCACCATAATTTACAATGGCTGAAAATTATATTCAACTTAAGAAAAAATCGATTTTTCTGTGATGTTGGATACAGTGCACTTTGACTTGGAAACAATGGGGGGGGGGAAGGTCGTGGCCACCATGAGAGTTCCATCTCGGGCTAACGGCCACTGAAAATGGACGAAGTGCTACCGGAGAAAAATTCACACTGGGGGCTAAAGATTTTTAGCCCAGTGCTAACTTACTGTGTAACGCCCTCCTGGTGGTGTAAGTGCAGGTGTGGGAGTGGAAGTTCCCATACTGAAGTGGCGTTCCAGCTTCTTACAGCCTCTGGGAGCGAGGCTATGGATTCGCAAGGAATTGTGGGTAATTAAAAGGGCTATGAATTAAAGGGGCAATGCCTTCAGAACTAATAAAAATTAAAAAGTGAAAAAATGCAGTTTTCAGCCCTTACTGTCTTCAAAAAAAAATTAAAAAGATGTCCCATAATGGGAGTCTTCAGCACTTAAAGCTGAATTCCCTTCTGAACCTCAAAAAATGGGAAAAGTGCTGCAGCACGAACACAAATGGCTCAGCAAGCCAGGGAATGGGCACCCAAGGTCTCGTACGCAGCACTCCAGCTTTGTGCAAGGGGTCAAAACTGCGACCCACAGGGGCCAGGAGGCCCACCAGAAAGAAGGATGTGGGACAAGATCACCAAGGCCATCATTGCCAGCAGTTTTGCTCCCACCACCTGACTCCAGTGCCCAAAGAAGCTTCATGACCTCAGACCACTGGTCAAGGTCAATGAATGCATCTTCAAAAGCCGTCTCCTACCAACTGAATCACTAGACTCACACACTGCTCAATGCACGACAGCCCCCACCCCCACAATCATTCACCTACCAACAATCTGTACCAATCACGAGGCACATCTCCTATTCCTAGCCTCACCTCACCCCCTTGGAGGAGACAGTGCAGGCCATTCTTGACAGGGGCATGGCTGAGCCCGTGGCCAGCGGCAGGGCAGAAAGGATACAAGATGTTGGGATCCTCATACATTATCCTCATTCTGGTATGCACCTCTTGCTTTCCCGCATTCCCCTCACCACAACTCCACCCTTGTGCCTTCCTCATTTCACACTCCCAAGAAATGCAGCCTACGCAGCAGCGGTTGACAAAAAGAGGGAGAAGAGAGTGAAGAAGAACAAGAAGAAAAAGATTGATTTGACACTCCCAGCCACCAGTTCCTAAGTCTAGCTACAAGAAATGGGATATCTGCATTCTGCTTCATAAGGCTAAAAAAAGGGAACCTTAGCTGATTTTTTCTTTCCCTTACACAGCCAATTAGATCACCCCTGCTGCTGCATTGTGATCTTTACTGAAAACCAAACTTGTTGTCAGTCACAATTTGGACTAACTTTCTTTTGTGAGGATTATTCCTCTTCTAGCAACTTTTGCAGTCATCGGGGGAGAAATTCGGCTGCTTTGCGCCTCCCATTAGCGCCGGGGGGAGCGGTAACGGGGCGCTAAGTGGTTAGCGACCAGGCGTGCGAATGCAGTGACACCCATGAACTTCCCTGCCGGTTTATCGCTGGCGTTAACACTTACCGCCTCGCCCTCTAGCGCCTCACAGATCATGACGTCATAAAGTGCGCAGCGCCCTGTTACCGGCCTGGATGTGAAATTGCCTCCCGCCCCTTGCTGTATCGCTGGGCGTCAGCAATGGCAGGAAGAGGAGGCGTTGTCAACGTGGCTGGCTGCGTGGGGAGCGCTAATTAAAGGCAGTGGTTTTCAGCTAGGTCAAACTTTATTCTTTGCACCAGTCTGGTACCTGCTGAAACTTTTCGATGCTTTATTGCTGCGAGATGTTCGAGCCCTCCACTCTGAGAGTGTTTGTGGCTGTAATGGCAGTCGTGCAGGTCACCTGGCAACACAGAACTGAGCAGAAATATGTTGTGCACCATCAACGGCCCTTCCCTTTAAGTGAGGGAAGCAGCCTCCGATGCCGGTATCTTTGTGCTCCACATTGTTCAGTGCTCTGCTGCTACCACCCCATTCTCGCACTTTAGCGCCCTAAGAGAAGTGGTTAGCGCTTGATTTAGCGCTCCACTTCCCTCTTGAATTGCTAAAGCTCAATTTCCTGGGACCAGAAAATGATTATCGCCTGGCGATACTTTTCCGAGATTTCAAAAGTTATCGCCCCAAACGGGGCACTACGGAATTTCTAGCCCATCTTCTCCACTTCATTATCAATTCAGTAAGCTGAGTATTTCCCTACTGTACAACAGTGACTGCACTTCAAAAGTACTTCAGTAGTTGAAAGCACTTTAGGATGTTTGATTGTGGCCATTAGATAGTTATTGTTCTCACTTTAATTTGGAATGACTTCAGTGCTGAGGCAGATGAAATAAATTTTAATACAAAGTACACTGCCCTCTCATGTTTGCAAATTTCAGGGAAGATTCCTTTGCACTTGGACACAAATAATCACCTAGGCAGGGCGCACAGAGGAGAATCAAGCAGCGAGGAATGCACACTCATGACAGAGCTGTGCATTGCTTTTCCATTCAATTAAATTAATTGATGGAGAATCAGCTGGGTTCCATTCCATAAAAGTTGTCTTGCCAGCGTTGCCCATATCAGTCGTGGGTTTGAGTCCCAGTCCACAGACTTGAGCACATAATCCAGGTTGACACTCACAGTGCAGTACTGAGGGACTGCTGCACTGTCGGAAATACCCTTTTTCGGATGAGACATTAAACCGAGGCCCCATCTCCCCTCTCAGGTGGATGTAAAAGATCCAATGGCACTATTCGAAGAGGAGCAGGGGAGTTATCCCCGGTGTCCTGGTCAATATTTATCCCTTAACCAATATCACTAAAACAGACTATCTGGTCATTACCTCATTGCTGTTTGTGGGACCTTGCTGTGCACAAATTGGCTGTGGTGTTTCTTACATTACAACAGTGACTGCACTTTAATAAAGTACTTAATTGACTGTAAAGCATTTTGGGACATCCTTAGTTTATGAAAGGTGCTATATAAATGCAAGTCTTTCTTTCAAGTCTTTTTATCCTAAGAACAAATAAAAAAATCCAAAATCTCACAGATTAGGTGAATTTGTGATCCTTCCAATCCAATTTTTCCCTATGTGCTCTGCCCCAAATGATGAATGCTTGTTTTTCTCGGTTTGTCATCTTCATCAATTCCCAAGTGTGTGTCGTTAAAAGTTGGAGACCCCGCTGGCTCATTAAGATGATCCAGTGAATAGCAGATCCATAAACATAAGGAAGAGCCTGGGTTCAATCCATGGACTCTGCTGAGTTAGTTGATTTTAGATGATCGAGGTGCTACATTTGTCTTCAGCAATCCTGGGCTATGGAGGGGAAAGGCAGTGAGGGTCCATTCCTGATCTCTATCCAGTAGATTTGGTGAGGATAAGATATGAACAATAGAACATAAGAACTTAAGAAATAGGAGCAGGAGTAGGCCATTCGGCACTTAGTGCCTGCTCCGCCATTCAATAAGATCATGGCTGATCTTCGACCTCAACTCCAGTTTTCCACCCTATCCCCATATCCCATGATTCCATTAATATCCAAAAATCTATCAATCTCTGTCTTGAATATACTCAACGACAGCATCCTCTGGAGTAGAGAATTCCAAAGATTCACAACCCTTTGAGTGAAGAAATTTCTCTCATCCTAAATGGCCGACCCCTTATTCTGAGACTGTGACCCCTAGTTCTAGACTCCCCAGCCAGAGGAAACATCCAACCTGCATCTACCCTGTCAAGCTCTGTAAGAATTTAGTATGTTTCAATGAAATCACCGCTTATTCTTCTAAATTCTAGGGAATATAGGCCTAGTCTCCTCAATCTCTTCTCCTAGGACAATCCCCCCATCCCAGGAATCAGTCTGGTGAACCTTCATTGCACTCCCTCTATGGCAAGTATATCCTTCCTTAGGTAAGGAGACCAAAACTGTACACAGTACTCCAGTTGAGGTCCCACTAAGGCAATATATAATTTGTGGAGAAATTCGGTATCACCCCGCTTGGGGGCACAATTATCGGCCTGGGCGCAAAGTTTAGTGCCTAGCGCTAATTATCAGCTCCGGCTGCAAACTTGGCCTCTATTGCCCCTGGAGGTGATTTGAGCGCTAAATCAGGCGCTACACACCTCTCTTAAGGCGCTAACACCGAGGAGCGAGGCACTACCTCAGAGCGCTGGCGAAGCTCAGGTGATGTCAGTTAGCAATGGCTCACAGACAGACTGGCACTGGCCAGTTCTTAAAGGGGAGGGTCGATCTTGCTCTCCAGCCACACCCTGCTCATTGCAGCCTTGAATCTCAGCCTGGAGAGACCTGTACATCAATTCTGCTGGAAAGAACAATGGAGAGTCCCAGGGAAAGAGCTCAGAGTGCAGCCCCCATAGTCTCTTCTAAATCGATGCAAGGAAGGTCAAATCAAAATGAACTTGCAAAGTGCTCCTTCACATAGCATTGAATCTATCCAGAATCTCTCTCTCTCTCTCAATGCATGGTGCAAAAATGTCACCGACAAAAAAAGGCAGGAAGAGGCCGCCTTTAAATAGCGCTCCCCTAGTCCCTTCCTGACTGCAAAACGCTCCCCACAACCTGTCATTGCTAGCGGCAGGCGGAAAGGCAGGGGGCACCACTCAATATCCGGTCTGGGGCGCTACCGGGGCATTGCACGCTCGAGTGACGTCACGAACTGCGGGCGCAGGAGATCTTGGCAGTAGGGTTTAGCGCCACCGCAAAATGTCTGGTCAATTTTGCGAACGGCGCAAACATCGCTGCACCCGAGCACTAGTTGCTTTGCGCCCCGTTAGTGCCCTCTTAGGGAGCTAACGGGAGGCGCTAATCAACCGAATTTTTCCCCCCTTTAGTCTAAAACTCCAATCCTTTTGTAATAAATGTGGACATACCATTTGCCTTCCTAATTGCTTGCTGTACCTGCATGTTAACTTTCTGTGATTCGTGTACAAGGACACTCAGGTCACTCTGAATACCAACATTTGCCAATCTCTCATCATTTAAAAAATATTCTTTTCTATTTTTCCTACCAAAGTGGATAACTTCACATTTCTCCACATTATATTCCATCTGCCATGTTCTTGCCCACTCACTTAACTTGTCTATATCTAATTGCAGCCTCTTTGCATCCTCCTGACAACTGACTTTCCCACCTAGCTTTGTATCATCAGCAAACTTAGATACATTACACTCGGTCCCTCATCTAAGTCATTGATATAGATTGTAAATAGCTGAGGCCCAAGCACTGATCCTTGCGGTACCCACTAGTTACAGCCTGCCAACCCAAAAATGACCAATTTATTCCTACTTTCTGTTTTCTGTCCGTTAACCAATCCTCAATCCATATATTACAATATATTACCCCAATGCCACGAGCCCTAATTTTGTGTAATAACCGCTTGTGTGGCATTTTATTGAATGCTTTTTGAAAATCCAAATACATTACATCTACTACTTCCCCCTTATCTACCCTGCTAGTTACAACCTCAAAAGACTCTAACAGATTTGTCAAACACAATTTCCCATTCATAAATCCGTGTTGACACTGCCAATCATATTGGCCTTAAAATTGCGGTCGGCGGCATAACTAAGGAGTACGCCGCCAACTTCCAAAAGAAATCCGCACTTCTTCTTTTGTATGGCAGTAGCAAAGCAAATCAAATGTCAATATCTAAGTTGGATATCCAGGCCAAAGCTTCTAGTGTAACAGCGTGGATATCTTGTAGGCTGGCTGCAAATTTCCTCCGAGGGCAGTGCGCAATGATGTGCTCCTGGGTCTGATTAGGAGCTCCACAGTCGCATGATGGGGATGCTTTAATCTTCCATCTGTGGAGGTGGCGGCAGCATCTACCATGACCGGTTCTGAGGCAGTTGATGGTTGTCCACTGTTTGCGAGGAAGGTTTGATCCTTCAGGTTGTACTGTGGGGTCCTCTATCAGGAATCCATCCTGTATGTCGCAGTTCTTTCAAGTATTTCGCCATTGGTCATCAAGGCTGAGGGGAGATCGCTGAAGGGCTTCGGTGACGGTCCAAAATGGCCTTCTAGATTTGAGACGGGTTGATGGTAGGTTGTTCAAGCCTGGATCGGCATGCCTTTGCTAGTGTAACGGCTGTGTTCTGCATATTTGTGGCATATGTGTGGTGGTACGATGTTTGCAAGCATGGGCAGCCAAGGTGTTGGTGTCGATAAAAGCTTACCGGTGATAATTCTCATAGTAGAATACAGCTGGACATCAACAGATTTGATATGCAGACTTGATAGCCATGCCGGAGAGCAGTACTCCGCTGTAGAGTACACCAGGGCGAGTGCTGCCGTACGGCGGGTTTGAGCGCCTGCTCCCCATGTGGATCTGACGAGTTTCTGGATCAAGTTGACCCTACTATTTAGTTTCTTCCCAAGGTTCTGGAGAAGTTGTCTATATGACAGGGTGCGATCAAGCATGACTCCTAAATAGGAGGTATTTTTGGCATGGTTTACCTCTGTGCTGCAAAAGGAGACTTTCAAAGCTTGGTTTGCTTGATGGGTGTTGAGGTGGAATGTCGATGTGACAGTTTTTTGCGGGTTTGGCCAAAGTCGCCATCAGCGGAAGTAGGCCTCCATCCTCTGTAAATCACTGGTCAGGGTCTCCTCGGTGATGGACAGATTCATGTTTTGCATGGCCAAGGCAATGTCGGGCAGGTCTCTGGTGTAAACATTGAATAACATGGGTGCCAGGACAGAACCCTGTGGGAGTCCATTGTTCAATGTCTTATATCTGCTCTTCTGGGTGCCAGAGTACACATGGAAACATTGGTTGCTAAGCATGGAGTTGAGAAGATGGATATTTGCCATTGCTTATCTACCGTGATATCTTTTAATCTAGTTTCCCAACCTATCTTAGCCAACTTGCCTCTCATACCTACGTAGTTGGCTTTGTTCAGATTTATGACCCTAGTTTCAGACTTAACTAAATCACTCTCAAACTCAAAATAAAATTCTATCATATTATGATCACTGCTCCCCAGAGGTCCTTTACTACAAGGTTATTAATTAACCCTATCTCATTACACAATACTAGATCTAAAATAGCCTGTTCCCTAGTTAGTTCCTTGACATACTAATCTAGGAAACTATCTTGAATGCATTCCATGAACTTGTCCTCTGCACTATTACTGCAAATTTGTTTTGCCCAATCTATATGAAAATTGAAGTCACCCATGATTACATGCACCTCTGATTTCCTGATTTATACTGTGCCCGACACTACAAATACTGTTAGGGGGCCTATAAACTACTCCCACCAGTGTTTTTTGCCCCTTGTTGTTTCTTAGCTCCACCCAAACTGATTCTGCATTTTGATTTTCTGAGCTAAGATCCTTTATCTCTGCTGTCTTTATCCCATCCTTTATTATCAGGGCTACCCCACCCCCCTTTTCTATTGTGCCTATCTCTTCTAAAAGTCAAGTATCCTGGAATATTTAATTCCCAACCTTGGTCAATCTGCAACCATGTCTCCGTAATGGCTATTAGATCAAACCTATTTCTTTCTATCTGTGCTATAATTCATCTATTTTGTTGCAAATGCTTAATGCATTAAGATATAGTGCCTTTAGCTTTAACATTTTTCTACTTTTTCCTGATGTCACATTAGTCACTGATGCCATTTACCCTTTCCTCAATCCTCCCACCGCCCCCCCACCTCCCCCCCTACTTCATTAATTTAAAACCTTATCTACCGCCCTAGTTATTCGATTTGCCAGGACACTGATCCCAGCCTGTCCCAATGGAACAGCTCCCTCTTTCCCCAGTACTGGTGCCAGTGCCCCATGAATTGAAACCCCGCACCACTTTTTCAGGTTCAACTGTGATGTTCTGATCCCCATTCCTCAGTAAATAACTTCTCGACACTTATGCCTGGAATTTCTGTAGGAATTATTCTTAAAGTATTGATGGTGATTACACATTTTAATGCCATAAACCAGAACAGGTGTGGCTGTATATATCTATATTGGCATTTGAGATGGCTATTGTCATACATTTTATGATGCATTTATGGTTTTTGTTTTTATTCAGAGAATTTGTGAATGAAGAAATCACTGTGATTTTAAGCCTTTCTCCAATTCTGGTTTATGCTTTGGAGAATGCCTGTTTTCAACTACTATATAATAGGAAATCTTTTGAAAGGTACAAAGGATACTCAATACTCAAGCAGGGAGAGGCAGCTTATGAATAAAGGATAAATTATGCAATTCACTTTCATTAAAATTGCTAAGGCTGCATGGGTAAAACATACAATGTAGTTATAGATTCAAAAGATCATTACTTATTGCACTGAATAGTTATCGCCAAAGTAGCTGAATGACTTCAAGAATCTTCTGTCTGAATAGTATCTTAAAATTTGATTGTATGCTTCGGCATAGACAATGCATAAATGGATCTGATACTCTTCTTAATACACAAGAATATTAAAGCTTTAGAAAATATTAAAATTGCTGTGGAAGTGCTGCTAAAATTGTACAGTACAAGCAATAGCATTCTAACCAATGCAATCATAGAACGATATCGCACAGGAGGCCATTCGGCCACTGTACCTTGCCGAATCTTTGAAATAGCTATCCAATTAGTTCCACTCCTCTGCCCTTTCCCGATAGCCCTGCAAATTTTTCCCCTTCAAGTATTTAGCCAGTTCCCTTTTGAAAGTTATTATTGAATCTGCATTCTGACAGTGCATTCCAGTTCATAACAAGTCGACGCGTAAAAAATTGTTCCTCATCTCACCTCTGGTTCTTTTACAAATTACCTTAAATCAGTGTCTTCTGGTTACCAACCCTTCTGCCACTGGAAACAGTTTCTCCTTATTTACTCTATCAAAACTGTTCATCATTTTGAACACCTCTATTAAATCTCCCCTCAACCTTATCTGATCTAAGAAGAAGAACCCCTGCATCTTTAGTCTCTCCACATAACTGAAGTTCCACATGCTTGGTACCATTCTAGTAAAGCTCTTTTGCACCCTCTCTAAGGTCTTGACATCATTTCTAAAGTGGTGGTGCCCAGAATTGGACACAATACTCCAGCTGGGGCCTAACCAGTAATTTGTAAAAGTTCGCAAAACCCCCTTGCTTTTTTACTCTAAGTCTCTATTTATAAAAATGAGAAGTCGCACAACACCAGGTTATAGTCCAACAGATTTATTTAAAATTACAAGCTTTCGGAGCTATCGCCCCTTCCTCAGGTAAGGTTACAATGAGTGAATTTTAAATAAATCTGTTGGACTATAACCTGGTGTTGTGCGACTTCTCATTTTTGTCCACCCCAGTCCAACGCCGGCATCTCCGCATCATGACCTCTATTTATAAGGTCATGGATTCCGTTTGCTTTTTTAACTGTCTCCTCAACTTGTCCTGCCACCTTCAAAGATTTGTGTACGTACATCCCCAGATCTCTCTGTTCCTGCACCCCCTGTAAAATGGTACCATTTAGTTTATATTGCCTCTCCTCATTCTTCCTACCTAAATGCGTCACTTCACACTTCTCTGTGTTAAATTTCATCTACCACATGTCTGCCCATTTCACAAGCCTGTCTATGTCCTCCTGAAATCTGTTGCAATCCTCCTCAGTTCTCTCCATTCAGGAATTGTTCCTTCAGATTGGAAAATTGCGCATGTCACTCTACTATTTAAGAAAGGCGAGAGAGGGAAATCAGGGAATTATAGACCAGTTAGCCTAACATCTGTTGTCAGGAAATTGCTAGAGTCTATAATTAAGGATAGGGTAACTGAACACCTCGAAAGTTTTCAGCTGACCAGTGAGAGCCAGCATGGATATGTAAAAGGTAGGTCACGCCTGACGAACCCGATTGAATTTTTTGAAGAGGTGCCTAAGTAGTGGACAGGGGAATGTCTATACATGTTATTTATATGGACTTCCAGAAGGCATTTGATAAAGCCCCACATAAGAGACTGTTAACTAAGGTTGAAGCCCATGGAATTGAAGGAAAATTATTGACCTGGTTAGAAAATTGGCCGAACGGCAGGAGATAATGGACAGGTACTCTAATTGGCAGGATGTGACTGGTGGTATCTCGCAGTGATCTGTGTTGGGGCCTCAACTATTCACTGTATTTATTAGTGACTTAGATGATGGCATAGAAAGCCATATATCCAAATTTGCCAATAATACAAAGATAGGCGGCATTGTAGGCAGTGTAGATGAAAGCATAAAATTACAAAGCGATATTGATAGATTAAGTGATTAAGTGAATGGGCAAAGCTGTAGCAAATGGATTTGAATGTAAGCAAATGTGAGGTCATCCACTTTGGACCTAAAAAGGATAGAACAGGGTACTTTCTAAATGGTGAAAAGCTAAAAACAGTGGAGACTTGGGGTTCTAGATACATAGATCATTAAAATGTCATAAACAGGTACAGAAAATAATCAGAAAGGTTAATGGAATGCTAGCCTTAATATTTAGAGGGCTAGAATACAAGGTGGTAGAAGTTATGCTACAGCTATACAACGCCCTGGTTAGACCACACCTGGAGTACTGTGAGCAGCTCTGGGCACCGCACCTTAGGAAGGATCTATTGGCCTTGGAGGGAGTGCAGAGTAGGTTTACCAGAGTGATACCCCGACTCCAAGGGTTAAATTATGAGGAGAGATTACACAAACTAGGGTTGTATTCCCTGAAATTTAGATGGTTAAGGGGTGATTTGATCAAAGTTTTCAAGATATTAAGGGGAATAGATAGGGTAGACAGAGAGAAGGAGTCTAGGACTAGGGGGCATAGTCTAAAGATTAGAGCCAGACCATTCAGGAGTGAAATCAGGAAACATTTCTACACACAAATGGTGGTAGAAGTTTGGAACTCTCTTCTGCAAATGGCAAGTGATGCTAGATCAATTGTTAATTTTAATCCTGAGATTGATAGATTTTGTTAACCAAAGATATGGGCCAAAGGCGGATGGAGTTAGGTCGCAGATCAGCCATGATCTCACCGAATGGCAGAACAGGCTCGAGGGGCTAAATGGCCTACTCCTGTTCCTAGGTTCCTATGTTTCTATGTTCCTAATTTCCACTGTTTATGTCATCAGCAAACTTTGAAATTCTGCCCTGTATACCCAAGTCCAGGTCATTAATATATTATCAAAAAGAACAGTGGTCCCAACTCCACCCCCTGGGGGACACCACTGCATGCTTCCCTCTGGTCTGAAAAACAACCGTTCACCACTACTCTCTGCTTTCTGTCCCTTAGCCAATTTCATATACTCGCTGCCTCCCTTTAATCCTATGGGCTTCAATTTTGCTAATAAGTCTATTATGTGGTATTTTATCAAATGCTTTTTGAAAGTTCATATGCACAATAGTCTTAAAAATAATTTAATGTTGCAGACATCTCAATTTGCAGAATAGTAGCTGTACAATTATTATTTTATTTCCTTTATGTCCTTACTATTTTCATTCTGCTACTCATTGCTGCATCTTTTTATCTCTTCAATGGTTTCTCTTGGATTTTATCTCTGCAGCTTTTCTTCAGTTCCAACTACATGTTTGTTTTAGCTTGTTTTCTACACTGTGTATAGTCTTTGGAAACATGGTTGCTATTTTTATTTTGCTTCTCATCGCATTTACTTTATATTTTGTGAAGTGCTAATTAGTCTCTAAGTGAGACGTCATGACATACTGTACTATTCACACTATGATCAAAATGCATTGCCCGAGGTGCTTTTCTATTCTGAGCAATTTTACATGTATTACAATTACTTTGGGTGGGGCTGCAATATGTGTTTTCTTTTTAATTTGTCACACTCGAACAGTACTTTTGATTTTACATCACAAACCAAGCTGAAAAAAGTGCAGAAATATTCTGATCAGAGCTCTAAACACAGCACTATGCAAAGACCTGCTTCATTGTTGAAGTGTCTTTATATATTAATAGGCAGTATAGGAGGCTGCAGTGAACCAGATTCATAACCAGAGGGGATGGAAATTGGCTCAAAGCCATGCCATTCCACATTAATTTACAAAAACCCAAATTTTAGCCAATTTGAATGATTTCAGCTGAAGGCTGGGTTGCCTTGTCTCTTTGATAAATGGCAGAGCTCACTACAATTTTGAATAACCTGGCATCCATTTTCTATCGTTGTAGGGGTTGGTCAGCAAATGGCTACTAACCGTCGCTAGAGCTACAGTAGAAGAGAGCTTGCATTTATATAGCTCCTTTCATGTCCTGAGGACATTCCAAAGCACTTTACAGTCAATAAAGTACTTTTGAAGTGTAATCACTGTTGTAATGTTGGGAAAACAACAGCCAATTTGTACTTAGCAAGATCCCACAAACAGCAATGAGGTAAATGACCAAATAATCTGTTCTTTTAATGAGGTTGGTTGAGGCATTAATATTGAAAAGAACAACTGTTTTCGTTCCTCATGATGCGGTCTCCTCTACATGGGGGACACCAAACGCAGATTGGGTGACTGCTTTGCGGAATACTTCTATTCAGTTCACAAGCATGACCCCGAGCTTCCGGTTGCCTGTCACTTTAATTCTCCGCTTCACTCCCACTCTCACCTTGGCCTCTTACACTGTTTCAATGTAGCTCAATGTAAGCTTGAGGAACGTCACCTCATCTTTCAATTCGGCACTTTACAGCCTTCCGGACTCAACGTTGAGTTTAACAATTTCAGGCCATAACCTCTGCCATTATCTTTTCAGATGGCAGCTGTTGCTGATTCCGCCATTCCCATTTACACCTCTTCTGGAGCCATCTTTTGTTTCTTTACTTGTCCCGTTACAGTCTCCTTTTGCTTTGTACTATTATACCTTTTATCATTTAATCTCTCCTGCCTTCCACCCTATCACAGACCTTCCCTTTTGTTCTTTCCTCCCCTCCCCTCTTTTGCTGCCCCTGCACTTGCTTAAAATCTGTTACATCTCTAACTTTTTCCAGTTCTGATGAAAGGTCTCTCTCCACAGATGCTGCCTGACTTGCTGAGTACCAGCATTTTTTGTTTTTATTTCAGATTTCCAGCAGCCGCGGTATTTTGCTTGTCCAACAAAAGAACTCTCCTGCACATCTTCAAATAGTGCCATGGAATCTTTTACATGCACCTGAGAAGGCAGACAGGGCCTCAGTTTAATGTCTCATCCAAATGCGGGACCTTCGATAATGCAGCACTCCCTCAATAGTGCACTGAAGTATGCCTAGATTATATGCTCAAGTCACTGGAGTTGTCCTTGTATCCATAACCTTCTGACTCAGAGATGAGACTGCTACCACTGAGCCAAGGGTGGCACCCATAACAAAGAGGACTGTATTTTTTCAATTTAAATTCTTTTAAACATAGTTATTTTAATTAACAATTAGTGGAAGAAGTATAATACCTGATGTATTAGTGGTGACAATTTGCCCTTTGATGGCCTGTTTGTGACGATACATCTTCTTTCTTAAAGTGAGGAATCCAACCCCAGGCAATCTGGAAAGTTACTCTGTGTTCTCTGTGATGTTATGGAAATATGGGAAAAAAGTAGGCCCAAATGCAGGGAGGAGGGAGAGTGCAAGAGTAGTGATGTTTCTGTTCTCTGGCAATACATGGAGATGCAGACTAGATAGCCTGTCTGAAGGGATCTTTAGTTTTGTGCATTTCCCAACTTTATAGACTCTAAAGCCAAACCTTAAACTCCAATAAATCCAAAAGGCTGAAGATTAGCCATGATCTTATTGAAGGGCCATATGGCCTACTTGTGCTCCTAATTCTTATGTTATGTTTTTATGTTCTTATGTTCAAATACTTTGCATACCCATTATCTCATTTAAAGGGACCTTTATCTGATGTACTTATGTTTTTCTTCCCTATATTTGAATAGAAAACTGGTTGTTTCCAGTAATAATTTAGATCAAGTTTGCTACTTTATTGGAGTAATTTGTAGTCAGCACTGCAATGGAACTATAATTGGGATTAGCAGATGTAAGTAATTCAAACAACAATAATAGCATGTAATTTGCAACATACTTGTGTCTCCTTGTGATGAATGCTGATTAATATTGGCTCAGATTTTGCTGGAGCAGGGTATCTTGCAGCCTGCCCTGTTAGTTAGATTTGTTCATGCACATTTAGGTTTTAAAAAAGTTTTGCCCAAAAAGTTGCTGGAAGTGTGAGCTGATAATGGCACAGCGCAGGCAACAGGACATCTGGGACCTTGGTGAAGAACAGCACAAACAGTATCTCCTCAACCAATGAGATTTAACAATTGAGAAATAAACAGAGGAATGACTGAGGAGGGTAAATTAGAGTGGGTGAATTCAATGTCAAATCAGGTACAGAAAGAAAAATGAAGAGAAGAAAGATTGGATTAAGAGAGACAGAGAATAAATCGACAGAATGGAAAAGTAAGAAAAAAATTTAAAAATGTAATATTTTACATTTTAAATCTCCAACAACAATTCACAACCTGAAGGATGAAACTCCACTTGTAATTGTTCACTTTCTGGACAAGAAAGGTTGATTGCAATCATTAACAATTATCACATCGTTAAAAGGGTATTTACACTGATATTTATTAGACTTAACTTTCTGTGGTGAGTTTAATGGTCAATGAATGTGTAACTGCAGCAACTTCATGAAAATCACAGGAAGATTAAGGGCGAGCTGTCATTTTTGTGAAGCTAATGGCAGAGCAGCATAATTTGGCCAGCAACTTGTGGCGATGCGTAATTCATTAATATGCAATTTGGTAAGCAAATTGTGGCGAGGGATATCTTTTCTTCTCCATAAGTTGCTAACCGATTTTCACATTAATAACCCCATGCGTCATTCACACGCTGTTATACTTTCAGCAAAATCTGGGCCATTAATATTTTTGTAAGCAGATAAACTATAGCTCATATAGTTGTGCATTTCAAAAAAATCAATTTTTTTGTCATAAATAGATCCAAATGGGCTCAATGGTCCAGCTGTCATATTTTGAGATTTCTATATATTTGGTCTGGAGGGGATTTTGCAGTCATGTTATATTATGAAACTTCTGGAAAACTAAATTTCATTCTAACAGGAACACGCACGTTATTCAGAATGTTAATTCACACTTTTAGCTGCAGTAACAGATAAAGTAGTGAACAGAATTGTGTATGCAGTAGGGATAGTGTTGTTTCCACATTCCAGAGATGCTTGCACCTATAATGTTGAATTAGGAACATAGGAACAGGAGTAGGCCATTCAGCCCCTCAAACCTGCCCCGCCATTCAATGAGATCATGGCTGATCTGTATCCTAACTCCGTCCACCCACCTTGGCTCCATTTCCCTAGCAAAAATCTATCGATCTCAGATGTAAAATTATTAATCATTAATTGAGCTAGCATCTATTGCTTTGTGTGGGAGAGAGTTCCTCACTTTTACCACCCTTTGCATGAAGAGGTATTTACTAACATCTCTCCTGAATGTCCCCTTGTCCTAGGCTCCCCCACCAGCAGAAAAAGTTCCTCTCTATCTACCCTAACCCAGGGAATACATGCCTAGTTTATGCAATCTCTCCTCATAATCTAACCCTTAGAGCCGTCATAACATTCTGGGGAATCTGCGCTACACTCTTTCCGAGGCCAATATATCTTTTCTAAGGCGCGTTGCCCAGAACTGTACACAGTACTCCAGCTGTGGTCTAACCAGGGCTTTGTATAGCTGTAGCAAAATTTCCTCCCCTTTATATTCTAGCCTTGTAGTTCTAAACTCTAACATTCCATTAGCTTTTTTGATTATTTTTTGTACCTGACCATTACATCTCTTTGGACCTCCACTGTTCCTAGCTTTTCACCATTTTAAAAATACTTGGATTTATCCTGTTTTGGTCCAAAATGGATGACCTCACACTTATCTGCGTTTAAATCCATCTGCCACTGTTTTACCCACTCAATCTATCAATGTCTCTTTGTAATTTTGTGCTCCTGTCTACACTACTTACTGTGCCACCAATCTGTGTGTCATCAGCAAACTTGAATATATGGCTCTCTATTGCGCTAAGTCATCAATAAATATAAGCCTAGAAATAGGAGTAAGTAGCACGGCATCCAGTTCGACATTTGCCGATGATACCAAACTTGGAGGTGTGGCAAACAGTGAGGATGATACCAATTGACTGCAACAGGACATAGATAGGCTCACAGAATGGGCAGACAAGTGGCAGATGGAATTTAATACAGAGAAGTGTGAGTTGATGCATTTTGGCAGAAGGGATAGGGAGAGGCAATATACACTTAATGGCACAGTTCCAAAGAGTGTGCAGGGACAGAGGGACCTGGGAGTTAATGTGCATAAATCTTTGAAGGTGGCAGGACATATTGAGAGAGTGATTAGCGAAGCATATGGGATCTTGGGCTTCATAAATAGAGGTATTGAGTACAAAAGCAGGAAAGTTATACGGAACCTTTATAAAGTGCTGGTTAGGCCACAACTGGAGTATTGCATCCAGTTCTGGTCACCACACTTTAGGAAGGATGTGAAGCTCCTTGAGAGGGTGCAGAGGAGATTTACCAGAATGGTTCCAGGGATGAGGGATTTTAGCTACAAGGATAGGTTGGAGAAGCTGGGGTTGTTCTCCTCGGAGCAAAGGAGGTTGAGGAGAGATTTGATAGAGGTGTACAAGATTATGACGGGTTTCGATAAGGTAGACAAAGAAAGGCTGTCCCCATTAGCTGATGGTACAAGGACTAGGAGGCACAGATTTAAGATTTTGGACAAGAGATACAGGGGGGATGTGAGGAAGAACTTTTTTACGCAGTGAGTGGTAATGACCTGGAACTCGCTGCCGACTAGGGTGGTGGAAGCGGAGACGATCAATGATTTCAAAAGGAAATTCGATAGGTACTTGAGGGAAATAAACTTACAGGGCTAAAGGGATAGAGCGGGGGAATGGGACTGACTGGATTGCTCTGCAGAGAGCTGGCATGGACTCGATGGGCCGAATTACTCTATAAATTGGAGGTGTTAGCACTGGCCATTAAGGCCGGTTTTGGTGAAAAAAATGGAGGCCGCCTCACTTCCACCCACTTCTGGCGGGTTCTGTGGCGGCCGCCATTTTCGGCAGGTCGGCAGCACTGCCGTTGCCTGTGTGCACGGAAAGTATTTTAATTAGCAGAAGCGTGACATCAATCGGCGTGCAATGCCGAATTGACGCACACGCATCCATTTTGGAGCTCGCCGCTCCTCTTACCACCCTCTGCAAAGCACGCTCGTGCGTGCAGCTGTTGACAGCGTGGAGAGGCGGGAGAAAGCGGCGGTGACCTCTAACCCATACAGTAAACAGCTGCTGGGATAACTGTTAACTGTGGAGAGCTCAGCTTATGTAATTGGAGTGAAAACTGTTTCCAATGAGATGCATCAAATCTCCCCCTGGTCAGTCAAACCATTATAGGAGGTAAATACTTTTAAAATGAACTATTCCGTACTACAGTTGTAATAATCTCAGGAAGAAAATCAAAGCTGCATTTCCTTAAATTTTATACATTGGGTTTTTCTAGTTTAGGAACTGATAAAATAAGATGCAAAGTTTGGAAGTTTGTTTTTAAAAGGTTTGACAGCATATTCTCACCAAGAGTTCTTCAAATGTCTACTGTTGGTAAAAAATTTAATTGAACTCTCTTTTACACCATTTACACCAGCAAACTCCTGACCAAGAGGTTCATGTTCCCCTTTTTAAAATGTATTTCCATTGATGTCTCATGCAACGGTTTTAGGACATCTATGCCACAGTCTTATATGGTGTTTCCAGTCACAGTCCCTCCAGATCTGAGCATGTGTTTTAAGAGACATTCACCAGGGAGTGAATCCCCTATGCAATATGCACTAGTGCACTGTCACTGCTAGCTGCAAGATGGTGCATCACCATCCCCCTCCCCATCCAGCACCATGGTGGAGCACAAACCTCAACACAGCCACCATCTGTGTAAAAGATCTGTGGTGCTATGGCAGCCAGCGAAGGTGGGAGTATCAGGCGGTCTAGCACCCATTTGTGGACCCCACACAAGGCCCAGACAAATGTCTGTGAAAGTAAGAGGGAAGCCCTGGACAAACAAATGCCTCGTGACGTGCCCCAATGCACAATGCTCCAACCCTACAAGGGCCATCAGCGGACTCGATAGCAAAATCCAGAAGCCGACATCAAATGATCCGACACAGCGCATTGCCCGAGAATGCTGCACCGATCCTTCAGATGCGATCTTCGGCCTCCTGCTGAGGTTAGTGCTGGAAAGAGCGCAGTGCATAAGGGATTCTCCACATCGCTCATGTAAATTAGCAGGCAGCACCAAAATATTGGTGGGGCCTGCGCTCTTTTTGCAGGCAGCCATTAGCCTTGGCCTGCGCTGTTACCGGCAGGTTTCCAGCCTACACGAATTTCTAGGCCACAGTGAATAGTTGAGGCCCCAGCACAGATCCTATTGGGACACCACTAGTCACTTCTGTTCAATTCAAGTACACACCCATTATCCCTCTACTCTGTCTTCTACCGCCTTACCAATCTCCTAACTAGGTCATTAATTTGCCTTCAATTCCCTGAGCTTTAATTTTAGCTAACATTCTCTTATGTGGAAGTTATTGAATGCCTTCTGGAAGTCTGTATAAACTACATCCATAGACATTCCCCTATCTACTACTTTAGTTACATCCTTAAAAAATTCAATTAGTTTCGTTAGACATGACCTACCCTTTATAAATCCGTGTTCGCTCTCTCTAATTAGCTCAAGATTCACTAAGTGCTCAGTCACTCTGTCCTTAATTACAGATTCCAAAACTTTCCCCACGACAGATGTTAGACTAACACGTCCATAATTTCCTTGTTTCTCTCTCTCACCTTTCTTAAATAATGCAGTTACATTTGCAATTTTCCAATCCAAAAGGACAATTCCAGAATTGAGACGCTTTGGAAGATTTTGGCTAAAGCAACTGGAATTTCTTCACCGGACCTTCCTTTAAAACCTGGGGTGAAAACCATCAGTTCCTGGGGATTTGTCAGTCTTTCGTGCCATTATTTTTCAAATACTGTTTTCTTGCTTAAGTTAACTTTAGTGAGTTCCTGTCCTTGATTCATTATTAGTTTCCCTGGAATGTCAGGTATTTTATCCTCTTCCTCTACTGTGAAGACTGACACAAAGGGCTGGAGGTAATGAGGTCAGACTGGATGGATCAGTGAGCATGATCGGTGGCGGGTCAGGTGGGAAAGTGTTTTTTTCCCCGGCAGGTCGGGACCCCGCTGTGAACACTCCTTTACCAAATGTCAGGTCTGTCAACGCTGAGCAGACCCGACACGCAGCGGCGGGGGAGGCAATTAAAAACATTAATGGCTTGTGTACAGCCACTTATCAATGGTTTGTTCCCAGCTTTTTGGATTTGACAGGTCGCCCACCGGTTTCCTGCTGTGCCTAGACCTTGTCTGTGAAGCTGAGGCAGGAGGTCAGTGGCCATTGAATCAGCTGATGAGTTGACAGCTTCAAACGTTAAGTCAAAGCTCCCAGCTGATTAAAATATGTTCCCTTAACCACTAGCTTCTCTAAACTGCATTTCCACTACAGATTCAGGATGCTGCAAGTCTTTACACAAGTCTCCATCCAGTCTGACCTCATTACCTCTCCCACCATTGACAGATCGCTTCTGTCATCTCTACTTCACCTGCCATCTATTCCATCAGCAAGGGTGCCCTTGAAACACTCTCACCTTGGGCTCAGAATCCCACCACGATCATCCCCAACACCAGCATCACCAGGCACACGAGCATCACTGGGCACACCAACATCACCAACAACAACACAACCTTCTCTGCAATCAACTGATGCTGCACAGGACACAGGGCATCAGCACCCGACCAGGGATGGCCTCACCGTGGCCAGATTTACTTCACTTGATGCTGTACACCCTGGCTGCCACATGATGTGTCAGGTTGGCACCACCCAACACCAACATCATAAAGCATCCCTACAATGCCCAAGCTATTCCTTTCACACACATCACCATTGCGGGGGGTGGGGGAGGGGGCGGTGGCGGGATACCATTATGTCTCACCATTCACTGCAACTCACTCAGCCACTTCCAAAGATCTGTCCAAGAATGCAAAGTATTGAAAATAAAGGTTTCAATGTTTGACACCATATTAGCAGAAACTTTACATGAACATTGCATAAAACACCCAAGTACCTAGCCTTGTGTGTTGTTAGTTGGTATGATTGCAATAGGATGAGGGTGAGTGTGACGGGTGGCTAGTGAGATGGGGATGTGATAATGTAGATTGAGAAGAATGGGTGGAGGTGCAAGGTAAGTTAGTGTGAGTAAGGATGTGCAGGAGTAGGTAGGGAAGGCAGAGTGATGGGGATGTGATGAGTGGCATAGCAGGATAAGGTTGAGTGTGGCTTTGTACTAACGTTTCGTGATCTACTGAGATCATTGAAATGTTTGCAGCACTGCACCCAGGTCCTCCTGACCACATCCCTGCTTGTGTCCTGTTAATATGCAACCAGGCTGTGCTGATCTCCTAGGGAGGTCTCTTCCACCCATGGGAAGGGAAGAGGACCTCCCTGTGTGCTGTGACTCCCTCCATAAGCATATGGAGGGAATCATGGGAGAGCCTGGGTGCAGCCCTGCACCTCTGTGCAGTGCTTGTCAGTGTTTGCAGCGCCTCAATGCTGTAGAACACTGACAGCACAAATGTCAAAAGAAAGTTGGCCATGGTCCCTTTAAGGAAACCAGCTGATGACACATCACCAAATGACGTCACCAGACCCGCTTCCTCTAATTGGCTGGGTAACACGCAGGGCGGGCTTAACAAGCCCAATCAAAGTAAATTAATTTTAGAGGCCAGGATGGGGACAACAGCGGGGTCGGGACCCACCACCGACGTTACCCGCCATGGACCCGCTGAGGTTCGTAAAATCGTGGCCCAAGTAATTGGCCTGGATTTTGAGGTCAGCAGCGAACGAATGGCTCTCGCCATTCATTATGCTTACAGCTGCCCACAGACATTTCGTGGGCTGTTGCGTAACAACTTACCATCCACAGGTGTCCGATTCAGCATGGTGCCATCTACAGGGGATCTGGGGCCTGTGTGAACAGGGCAAGCAACAGCGTGTCTCTTCAACCAATCAGATTGAAGATTCCTCACTGAGGCATGCAGAGTCTAAACCAGGAAGTGTAAGTTAAAATATTTAAGCCAATGTAAATTATGTACAGAAATCAAAATAAAGGGAGGGAAAGAAAGATGGGATTAAGAGATAGATATAAAAGAGACAGAAAGAAAAAGTAAAAAGAAAAAAAAATTAACTTTTAATTTTTGTAATTCTTCAGCAATAATTAAAATCTGAAGGAATGAGACTGCACACTTGTAAAAGTACGTTTTCAGTGCCCAAAAGGTTGCTTGTTAGTAATTAAGATTTATCACGCCGTTAAACATTCACTTACATTTGAATGGACAAGCCCTAACTATTTCTGGCGTGTTAAGTGAATATCTCGTGGGTAAGTGCCGTAACTTCACAGCTTCATGTGTTTGAATGCCGAGTATGTTGGTGAGGTATCAGTGTAGCGAAGCTTGTGGAGGAGCAGGGCAAATCGGACAGCAACTTTCTGATTTCCCCGTTTAACTGCACATGTGCAGACGCCAGAAGTTACTGATTTACTCCATAATAACGGTGAGCGCTGATAACCTCACCGTTATTCTTAACACAAAATCTGGGCTATTATTCAACAAGTCTGCCATTTCCTTATTTTCATTTGCAATATTGCCCCCATCTGTTTTTAATAGGCCCACCTTACCCTTGAGTACCCTTTTACTTCCAATATAAGTGTAAAAAAAAATGTTTGTGTTAATCTTGATATTCCTCACAAGTTTCTTTTCACATTTCTTTTTGCAGCTCTTACTAACTTTTTTGTCTTCATTTGCTGTTCTTTATATCTATCCCAGTCCCTTGGATTAACACTATTGCACTTTTGTATGCTCTTTCTTTAGTTTTGTTATCTCTCACCTCTTTTGTTGACTGAGGCTGTTTTAATTGATAAGTAGAGCTTTTGCCCCTTAGGGGCATATACTGGTCTCGTATTAAGCTAAATTATTTTGTAAACACCTCCCACTGTTCATCTGTGGCTCAGTGGATAGCATTCTCACCTCTGAGTCAGAAGGTTGTGGGTTCAAGTCCAGAGACTGGAGCACAAAAATCTAGGTTGACACTCCAGTGCAGTGCTGAGGGAGTGCTGCACTGTCAGAGGTGCCATCTTTTGGATGAGACGTTAAACCGAGACCCCATCTGCTCTCTCAGGTGGATGTAAAAGATCCCAAGGCACTATTTCAAAGAAGAGCAGGGGAGTTATCCCTAGTGTCCTGGCCAATATTTATCCCTCAATTAACATAACAAAAAACAGATTATCTGGTCATTATCACATTGCTGTATGTGCGCAAATTGGCTGCTGCGTTTCCCACATTACAACAGTGATTACACTTCAAAAAATACTTCATTGGTTGTAAAGCGCATTGAGACGACCGGTGGTCATGAAAGGCGCTATAAAAATGTAACTCTTTCTTTCTTCCAGTAGTTTTATCCAATAACTGTTTTGACCAGTTTGCTGCTGTCAGTCTCTGTCTCATCCCATTAAAGTAAGTCTTACCAAAATCTGGAATCTTAGTAACTTTATTAACTTTGTTAAGTGGGTAAAACATTAGAGCTGAAGGACAGGCTAAGGTGTATGGCCCAAATAAGCGTTATACAAACACACGGAGTATAAGGAATAAATTGAATGAACTGCAGCTGCCAATTCAAATCGAAGGGCATGACATTGTAGCCATTACTGAAACATGGCTGCAAGACGGTCAGGACTGGGAACTAAATATACCAGGTTATAAGGCCTGCAGAAAAGATAGGGAAAATGGCAGGGGGGAGGAGTAGCCTTAGTGATTAAGGATGAAATCACTTCAATGATAAGAGAGGATATAAAGGGAGGTAAGCAGGCAGTGGAGACTTTATGGGTAGAATTAAGAAATAGGACAGGATTTATGACTGCAGTGGAAGTTGTGTATAAACCCCTTGTAGCAGCTGTGAAGTGCTAGATTGTATAAATGCAGAGATTAGACAAGTGTGTGCAAAGGCAGAGTGGTTTTAATGGGGGATTTTAACTTTCTTATAGATTGGGATAAGCAGACTAGCACCTGTCAGAAAGGCAGTGAATTTCTTGTGTGTCCAGGATAGTTTTCAAGACAATGGCCTAGAAATTCGATTCGGAGGCTTGCCGCGGGGGTAAGGATCGCGAGCGATATCACCCACCGCGTCTGCCGTTCTTGTTTGCCCCCGCAGGAACTTCGGATCCTGGGCCTCTCCCTAGTACCGGCGCGCAGTGCTTGCGTGTTCCAGGGGTGCAGTTAGTGCGATGCGACCCCTGGGATCACGTGGGCCATGGAGAGCCAATGGCAGCAGACCATCTTTCATTCATAGATTTGACAGGACTGTCAAATCTGTGAATTGAAATCGGCACCAAAAGAACAGCTAAACCTCAAATAATTTTTTTAAAAACCATCACATTAATAAAATAACTATAGTTAAATAAATTAACCACTTTAAACAAAAATTTAAATTTTTGAAAAAATTAAAATACTTTTTAAAAGTTATTAAAATAAACTTACCTTTCTTTAAAGTCTCTAAAAAAGTTAAACCTGTTGAAAAAATTTTAAATTATACTTAATTAACTACTTACCTTGTTCAAAAGGGGTCTTACGCCTCCTTTTTACTAGCGTAGAAGATTCAATACTTACCCTCGCGTTGAAACCTGAAAAAAAACCTAAGTGTGCTGCGTGCGCGCAGCCTCTAGTGCGCACGCGGTTCACCTAGGAACCGCCCCCTTCGCCATACCGGAAGTGCCGGTTTCCCACGCATGCGCAGTGCATGCAGGAAACCGGCACTTCGGGAATGAATACGGGTGAGTACGCACTGAGTACTCACCCAAGTGGGCCGAATATTTGGGCCAGAATGTCCTAGAGGCAACAAGGGGGCAAACCATATTAGATTCAATAATGAATAATGAGCCAGATTTAGTTAACAACAACAACTTGTATTTATATAGCACCTTTAACGTAGTAAAACATCCCAAGGCGCTTCACATGAGTATTATAAGACAAAAAATTTGACACCGAGCCACATAAGGAGAAATTAGGGCAGATGACCAAAAGCTTTAAGGTTAGGGTTTTAAGGAGCATCTTAAAGGAGGAAAGAGAGGTAGCGAGGTGGAGAGGTTTAGGCAGGGAATTCCAACGCTTAGGGCCTAGGCAACAGAAGGCTCAGCGACCAATGGTTGAGCAATTATAATCAGGGATGCTCAAGAGGGCAGAATTAGAGGAGCGCAGATATCTTGGGGGGTTGTGGGGCTGCAGGACATTACAGAGGTAGGGAGGGATGAGGCCATGGAGGGATTTGAAAACAAGGATGAGAATTTTAAAATTGAGGCATTGTTTAACCGGGAGCCAATGTAGGTCAGCGAGCACAGGGGTGATGGGTGAACGGGACTTGGTGCGAGTTAGGACACGGGCAGCCGAGTTTTGGATCACCTCAAGTTTACGTAGGGTGGAATGTGGGGGGCCAGCCAGGAGTGCATTGGAATAGTCAAGTCTAGAGGTAACAAAGGCATGGATGAGGGTTTCAGCAGCAGATGAGCTGAAGCAAGGGTGGAGACTGGCGATGTTACAGAGGTGGAAATAGGCGGTCTTAGTTATGCTGCGCATATGTGGTCGGAAGCTCATTTCAGGGTCAAATATGACACCAAGGTTGCGAACAGTGTGGTTCATCCTCAGACAGATGTTAGGGAGAGGGATGGAGTCAGTGGCTAGGGAGCGGAGCTTGTGGCGGGGACCGAAAACAATGGCTTCGGTCTTCCCAATATTAATTGGAGAAAATTTCTGCTCATCCAGAACTGGATGTCAGACAAACAGTCTGACAATTTTAGAGACTGTGGAGAGGTCGAGAGAAGTGGTGGTGAGGTAGAGCTGGGTGTCGTCAGCGTACATGTGAAACTGGCGCTGTGTTTTCAGATGATGTCACCAAGGGGCAACATGTAGATGAGAAATAGGAGGGGGCCAAGGATAGATCCTTGGGGGACACCAGAGGTAATGATGCAGGTGATTTTCTGGCTACAATTAGATAGATAAGAATGGAACCAGGCGAATGCAGTCCCACCCAGGTGGGAATAGGGTCGAGGGAGCAGGAAGGGGGTCTCCTGGACAAGATGAGTGTGGAGAGGTCATGAGGGGAGATCAGAGAGAAGCTGGAGAAAGATGTGAGTTCAAGGCTATGGCAGGGGGGATCCTTATAGGAAGTTTGGGCAAGGGGAAGGGGAAGGAAGGGAAGTGGCAGAGGGCAGCTAAATGGATGGTCTCAATCTTAGAGACAAAGAAGTCCATGATCTCCTCAGCCTAACTGTGCGTGAACATTTATCCAATAGCGATCATAACATGATCAAGTTCAACGTAGCTTTTGAAAGGGAGAAACGCGAGACAGCTACTAAGATTCTAGATTTAGGTAAGACCGACTTCAACGGGATGAGGCAGAGACTGTCCACAGTAAACTGGGCAAATCTGTTAATGGGTAAAATGACAGGAGATCAGTGGGAGATGTTTAAAAAAGAATATAATGTGATACAGAACCAGTTTATACCCCTGAGGGGCAAGAGCTCTACTTGCCAAAAAAAACAGCCATGTATGACTGAAGAAGTAAGGGACAGCATAAAACTAAAAGAAAAAGCACACAAAAATGCAAAAACTAGCACAGATCCTGGCAAATGGGAAATATACAAAGAACAGCAAAGGGTCACAAAACAGATAGTAAGAGCTACAAAAAGGAAATATGAAAAGAAACTTGCAAGGGATATCAAAATCAATACAAAGAATTTTTACAATTACATTAGGATAAAGAGGGTAGTCAGGTGCAATATTGGCCCCTTAAAAACTGAAAGCAGTGATATTGTCAATGATAATCAGGAATTGGCGGGCATGTTGAATAATTACTTTGCATCAGTATTTACAGTAGAAGAAGAGGATAGCATGCCGGAAATCTCAAAGAAACTAATATTGAATCGCGGACAGAGACTCCAAAAAATTAACGTAAGTATAATAACAATAATTAAAAAAATAATGGCACTAAAGAGCGACAAATCCCCAGGACCAGATTTAGAGTTTAAAGGAAGTAGGTGAGCAGCTTGCAGATGCCCTAACTATAATCTTCCAAAGTTCTCCAGATTCAGGAACCGTTCCTTTAGATTGGAAAATTGCGCATGTCACTCCGCTATTTAAGAATTGTGAGAGAGCGAAACCAGGAAATTATAGACCAGTTAGCCTAACATCTGTTGTTGGGAAATTGGTAGAGTCTATAATTAAGAAAATTTTCAGTTGATCAGAGAGAGTCAGCATGGATTTATGAAAGGTAGGTAACGCCTGGCAAACCTGATTGAATTTTTTGAAGAGGTGACTAAAGTAGTGGACTGGGGAATATCTATGGATGTTATTTATATTGACTTCTAGAAGGCATTTGCTAAAGTCTCACATAAGAGACTGTTATCTAAGGTAGCAGTCCACAGAATTGAGGGCAAATTATTGACCTGGTTAGGAAATGGGCTGAGCGGCAGGAGAGAGAGAGTAGGAATAATGGGCAGGTACTCAAATTGGCAGGATGTGACTAGTGGTGTCCCACAGGGATCTGTGTTGGGGCCTCAACTATTCATCTTATTTATTAATGACTTAGATGATGGAATAGAAAGCCATATATCCAAATTTGTCGATGACTCAAAGAAAGGGGCATTGTAGGCAGTGTAGATGAAAGCATAAAATTACAAAGGGACATTCATGGATTAAGTGAATGGGCAGAACTGTGGCAAATGGATTTCAATGTAAGTAAATGTGAGGTCATCCACTTTGCACCTAAAAAGGATAGAACAGGGTACTTTCTAAATGGTGAAAAGCTAAAAACAGAGGATGTCCAAAGAGACTTGGGGGTACAGGTACATAGATCATTAAAATGTCATGAACAGGTACAGAAAATAAACAAAAAGGCTAATGGAATGCTATCCTTTATATCTAGAGGACTAGCTATACAAAACCCTGGAGAACTGTGAGCAGTTCTGGGCACCACACCTTAGGAAGGATATATTGGCCTTGGAGGGAGTGCAGCGTAGGTTTACCAGAATGATACCCCGACTTCAAGGGTTAAGTTACAAGGAGAGATTACACAAATTAGGCTTGTATTCCCTAGAATTTAGAAGGTTAAGGGGTGATCTGATCGAAGTTTTCAAGATATTAAGGGTAACAGATATGGTAGATAGAGATAAACTATTTCCACTGGTTGGGGAGTCTAGGACTAGGGGGCATTGTCTAAAAATTAGAGCCAGGCCTTTCAGGAGTGCAATTAGGAAACACTTCTACACACAAAGGGTGGTAGAAGTTTGGAACTCTCTTCCGCACCGGCAATTGATGCTAGATCAATTGTTAATTTTGAATCTGAGATTGATAGCTTTTTGTTAACCAAAGTTATTAAGGGATATGGGGCAAAGGCGGGTGTATGGAGTTAGGTTGCAGATCAGCCATGATCTCATTGAATGGCGGAACAAGCTCGAGTGGATGAATGGCCTACTGCTGTTCCTATTTTCCTATGTTCCTAGGTTCTCCTTTTCAAACCTAACATTGAATTCAATCATATTATGATCACTGTTAGAAAAATGTCCCCTTAACATTAGATTATTAACTAAGTCTGGCTCATTACTTATTACTAAATCTAGTATGGCCTGCGCTCTTGATGGTTCTGGAACATATTGCTCCAGAAAACTATCTTGAATGCACTCAAGAAATGTACTACCTTTCTGACTTGAGCTACTCTACTCCTACCAATCTACATGGAAATTAAAGTCTCCCATTAAAACAACTCTGCTTTTGCTACAAGCCTCTCTAATCTCTGAATTAATATATTCTGCCACTTCATTGCTGCTACCAGGATGCCTGTAGACAACTCCTATGACAGTTTAAGTCCTTTCTTATTCATCAATTATAACCATGATGCGGAGATGCCGGTGTTGGACTGGGGTGGACAAAAGTGAGAAGTCGCACAACACCAGGTTATAGTCCAACAGTTTTATTTGAAATCACAAGCTTTCGGAGCGCTGCTCCTTCGTCACCTTACGAAGGAGCAGCGCTCCGAAAGCTTGTGATTTCAAATAAAACTGTTGGACTATAACCTGGTGTTGTGCGACTTCTCACTTTTATCAATTATAACCATAGAGTATCCGCTGATTTGCTTCCCTTACCTATATCCTCTCTTATTAATTTTACAATAATTTAATTAATCAATAAGGCTACCCCTCCTCCTCTTCCAGTTTCCCTATTCTTTCTATATACCTTATAACCTGGAATATTTAACTCCCAAATTGATTTAATTCATTGAGCACAGCAGGAGGCCTAGCTAAGCAAACAATGTAATTGCCATGATTCTCACCCCAGGGGAGCAGGCTCCTCATTTGAGGTGGTAGCTTCTATTAGCACAACAGTGAGCCAATTCTCAACATGGAAAGCTGGGCAAAGTTTAGGCATTAAGCTATTTGCTTCTTCTCTCTCCCTTCCTCTCTCTCTCTCTCCATAGAAAAAGACCGTCTACAGAAGTATTGGGTCTAGATCAGTGAGAGAAGTGAGTGGTCTCTCTTTGTAACGTTAGTGCCAGTCAGATCAGTTATGCTGACTTTTAAAGTGAGGTGGATCTACATCGAAGGGCAAAGTTTGTGTTCATTTATTATTTTTGATGTTATGAGTAGCAGTAGGAAGTAAACAAATCTCACTATGAAAATGGCATTCTAAAAATTCTGTACATGTGGTATCATATGCTAGAACATAATATCTAATATACACAATACGAGCTGTTATTGTTACAGTCTCTAGGTTATGGTATCATTCAACTACATACTGGACAATAAAGGTACTTTCCAAATCATAAGGGACATGAAATCTGCTGGCGGGAATGACGCGTGACATTTAACCTTAAGAATATCTAATGCAGACATAAAATTTGGAAAACAACCTTGTGTTAATTGCTGTAAATCGCTGTAAGATGTTTATTTGGTTTATTGTGCCTGTGTGAGCTATCTAGTGATATCCAATTTCAATATTTTTTTTGCATCCTTTGATACTTTTCCTCTTCAAGTGTTTATCTAATTCTCTTTTAAATCCCATGATCAACTTAACTTCAACAGCCATTTGTAGTGGTGCATTCCATATTCTAATAATCCTGTGCACAGAAAGAAACTTCTAACCATCGTCTTTATGCTTCTAGTATTAATCCTGAGTTCACATCCCTTGTTTACTGATTCACGGACCAGTGACGATAATCTTTCACTCTCAAACCCTTTCATAATTTGGAAACACATCTATTAAATCCCTTCTTAACCTTGGTTGCTCCAGTGGTGGAAAGACTTTTTAAAGTATCTAAATGTTCTATGAGTAGGTTTTACATGTTGCTGCGGCCATTTTCTTCCAACGTCTATTGAGTAAGTCAGTGTTTTGTTTATTATTACTAAAGCATTTTATGTCATGCAGAGCTGCAACTTGTCCAGAACAGGGCAGAACTTCAGAGCATAAGCAGGGTTCTAGCAGCACAAGGAATTGAGTTACTCATATGGGAACAGCTTCTACATGAACTTTGTTTCCCTCTCCAGCTGTACTTCAATCAAAAATGGAACATCATATACTAGGTGCCTTGCAGTTCAAATAATCTTCATGTTGCAGTAAAATCAAATATGTTTTGGAAAGAAATATTTTAGGCTTCTTTGTTACAGTAATGTGATGAATGTATCTAAATGCAACAATGATTCACCAGAATGATACAAGGGTTTAAAGGATTAAATTAAGAGGACAAGTTGCATAAAGTTGGTTTTGTATTCCCTGGAGATTAGAAGGTAATCTAATCAAGGTCTTTAAAATGATAAAGGGATTCAATAGGGTAAATACAGAGAAACTATTTCATTTGGTGGAGGTATCAAGGACCAGGGGCATAAACATAAAATTAGAGGAAGGCCATTTAGCAGTGAAATCAGGAATCACTTTTTCACACAAAGGGTAGTGGAAATCTGGTACTCTCTCCCTCCCAAAAGGCTGTGGATTCTGAGTCAATTGTAATTTTCAAGACTGAGATCGATAGATTTTTGTGAGGTAAGTGTATCAAGGAATATGGAGCAAAGGTGGGTAAATGGAGTTGACTGTGATCTGATTGAGTGGTGGAACAGGTTTGAGGGACTGAATGGCTTATTCCTGTTCCTATGTAGCAACAACAACTTGAATTTATATAACATATAAGAAAGAAAGACTTGCATTTATATAGCGCCTTTCATGATCACCGGACATCTCAAAGCACTTTACAGCCAATGAAGTACTTTTGGAGTGTAGTCACTGTTGTAATGTGGGAAACATTAACATAGGAAAACATCCCAATGTGGCTGTACAATATAACAATTAACTCAAAGAATCATACAGCACAGGAGGAGGCCATTCAGCCCACCATGCCTGTGCCGGCTCTTTGAAAGAGCTATTCAATTAGTCCCACTCCTCTGCTCTTTTCCCATAGCCCTGCATTTTTTTTCCTTTTCAAGTGTTTATCCAATTCCCTTTTGAAAGTTACTGCTGAATCTGCTTCCACAACTCTTTCAGGCAGTGCATTCCAGAACATAACAACTCACTGCATTAAAAAATTCTCCTCACCTCCCCTCTGGTTCTTTTACCAATTACCTTAAATCTGTGTCCTCTGGTTGCTGACCCTCCTGCCAGTGGAAACAGTTTCTCTTTATTTACTCTATCAAACCCTTCATAATTTTGAACACCTCTATTAAATCTCCCTTTAACCTTCTCTGCTCTAAGGAGAACAATCCCAACTTCTGTAGGTTCTCCACAACTGTTACACAAGCACACAGATTGTCAAATCACTGTCAAACATTTGCAGTGAATATGCAACTTTCATTTCTTTCAGTTAGTTACAGAAATCAGAAGCTGAATGCAATAGCGTCAGTGTGCTTGTGGTGGCACATGACACATCTGTAATTCTCCATGTCATCCTCACTTGTAATGTAAACCTGGCATGGTTGCAGTTAATCTGTTTGGTGTGGAGTTTACAACTTGCCAACTGGAGTGTTGGACTTACAAAAAACATTTAAATACCATAAATAGGCCACTGGGCCATCAGGCAGTCTTGCACTGCTGCACACTAAAAATGTAAGCTTCAAAGAAAAATAGATATAAGAATGTACTTTTTATGGGATCAAGGTCCTATCAAGGATTCATTGCATATCTGAAGGCTATACAGCTGCAAGAAGGAGAATAATAATAATTTTATCCTCACTCTACCCAGACTATGAAATATTTGCCAAACCTGAGGGCACAAAACTTCACAAGGTCAGTTGCAGAATTCAGTTTTTCTGTTAAATCATGACCTTTCTGAGAAATCAATCCTGTAATCATTGCAATATTTTCATGGCTGAGTCCTTTGCAGGGCAATAATGAGAAGATAATGGCAGTAAGTAACATTACTGTGATAAAATATCCAAGATGAAATACAGTGGAGACCTCTCAGGATGAACATCAGCTTCATATTCATTGTATTCAAAAGCATTTCCATTCATGGAAACACAATTATCATAAATTCTGTGGTAAATTTCTACTATAATTTTAGACTGCAGTGATTTAAGATCAAATACCATTCCCATACCAGAGAAATTTCTTCATCAGATCATTGTGTAAATAATAATGTCATGATTACAAAGGAAGTCTTTTAATCTAGTGACATTAGTGAAACATAAATCAAATTCCTGGCTACTGTTTTGCTAAAGTTTATGTTAACAATGATGGAAAAGATTTTGAGCTCATGTTTCCAAAAAGTTTAAGGAAAGTAAATCAGTTGCTAATAGTGCTGCCCTTTTTCCCAACAATATGAAATATTTTAAAATTTTGCTTCTTATGCAATGCTGCTGCTTCCATTTAATCCAATACAATACATGTTAACAAAGTGCCAATCACTTATTTTCCACTCTTTTAAGCAAAATGTTTAACTGCATAATTGTAATGAGATGTTAACACCAAATAATTAGTTCAACTTGAAGACCTGAATGTGAGTCTACAGGAGTAAGTTAACTTGTTGCCGATAGTGTACACTGGGCGGTATTAGATCGGTCGGCCGTTATGCACCTCTCCTGAATTTTGTTTCCATTGAAGTCAACAGAGAGTAAAATCGGGAGAAGTGTATAATTGCCGGCCGATCCGATATCGCCACTTTTTAGACTATTGGCAAAAGTTAAAATTTCTGTTTCAACTGGACAATTGGTTTTATTTTCTCCTACGTAATCTCACTAGCCAGTGCTATGTTGTCTTGAGTAGAGAGGATAAACGATCGGAGGGGAGTGGGGCAAGAGGGAGAAGGTAACTGAGGACTGGTAATTATGACCGGAAAGCAGCCCTCCTGGCTGTGTGAAATAGGTGAATATGAGTTCGCTAAGAGAAGGAGGCAGGAAAAAAATGGCAGGGAAGAAGAATGAAAATAAAAAGATCAGGATTTGAAAATATTGGCCCAGAAATTCGGCGCTTGTCGGGTGAGTACGCGCTGTGTACTCACCCGTAAGGCCACTTGAAGTGCCGGTTTCCTGCATGCACTGCGCATGCGCGGGAAACCGGAACTTCCGGTCTCGTGAAGGGAGGGGTTCAGAGGTCTTCCTGTCAAATCTATGAATGAAAATGCCCTGCTAGGATTGGCTCTCCATGGCCCATGTGATCCCAGGGGACGCTTCAAACTAACTGCGCCCCTGGGACACGCAAGCACTGCTGGAGGAGGCCCAGGACCCGAAGTTCTCGTGGGCCCAAAACACAACGGCAGGCGCGGTAGCTAAGTACGCGCGCGATGCTTGCACCCGCAGGAAGCCGGAAAACCGAATTTCTGGCCCATTACCTCCACAGAATTTGATATTTAACCTTCAGATAGCATAATGGGCCAAAAATTCGGCCCTTCCCGGGTGAGTACGCACTGTGTAACTCACCCGTAAGGCGTCCTGAAGTGTCGGTTTCCTGCATGCACTGCGCATGCGCGGGAAACCGGAACTTCCGGTCTGGTGAAGGGGGGAGGTTCATAGGTGAACCATGTGCGCGGTAGAGGCTGTGCGCACACAGCAAACTTAGGTTTTTTTTCAGGTTTCTACGGGAGGGTAAGTATTGAAGAACCTGCATATTTAAAAAGGAGGCGCAGGACCCGTTTTCAACAAGGTAAGTGGTTAATTAATTATAATTTTAAATTTATTTCAACAGGTTTATCTTTTTTAGAAACTTTAAAGAAAGGTAAGTTTATTTTTAGCACTGTTAAAAAAATTTTAAATTTTTTCAAAAATTTAAATTTTTGTTTAAAGTAGTTAATTTATTTAACTTACAGTTATTTTATAAATGTGATGGTTTTTTAAAAATTTATTTTAAGTTTAGCTGTTCTTTTGGGGCCGATTTCAATTCACAGATCTGACAGGTCTTCCTGTCAAATCTATGAATGAAAGATGGTCTGCTGCCATTGGCTCTCCATGGCCCACGTGATCCCAGGAGACGCATCGCACTAACTGCGCCCCTGGGACACGCAAGCACTGCGCACCGGCACTTGGAGCAGGCCCAGGAGCTGAAGTTCCCGTGGGCCCAGAGGTCAACGGCAGGCGCGCGGTAGGTAAGTGCGCGCGCGATCCTTACCCCCGCGGCAAGCCGGAGAGGCGAATTTCAGGGCCAATATTTTTTTTAAATGTTTTTTAGGGTAAAATGCATACAGCATTGAAAAAGAGGTGTGTGTTATATTTACACCATAATGGCAACATCTGGGTGTATGGTTTCATGAACTTAAAATTAAATGATACCTATATACGATTATGGTAGTCAACTGAAGATTTAACCCAGGAAACTTTCAGTGATTATGTCCTAATCCTCAGAATGTCATTGTGCACCAATATTAGACTGCATTTTGGCCATTGATATCTGTCATGTGACCAACTACCAGCCACAAAAGTGAACAGCAAAATGACATTTTCCTACGATCTTTAGGATATAGATTTTATTACAAAAAAAAACTCATGGGAATAATTTCTAGTCATTAATATCATCTCAAAATAACAGTTATAATTTGCTGAAATTTCATTCTAATGGTTTATGGTGTCATTTGAAACCTCTGATGTGATTGCTGCCTAGTAATCACTCCCAGTGATTCACTGTTTTCTATTTTTAAATCTAATTTAGCTGCAGAGCATGCCCTTCTGTGTGCCACCCGCTTGCCAATTGGTGTTTGAAGGTAGACTATTCACACAATCGCGGAATGCTTGGCAGCACCCTGTTTACAATAGAAGCTTAGTGCCGCTGCAAAGCAACTTCAGCTTCACACCAATGATAAAGCCGTGGGGGTGAATTGTCACTGTTAGCAGAACATGGGTGGCAGTGGATTGGCTGTTTGTTTTACACCCCGCCCTATTGTCTTTTCCATTCCAGTCTCAGTTCAGGCCCTGACTCCAGATTCAGGCTTTGTTTACATTTTATCTGCACCGTTAATACAAAGTGAAACTGTTTTGCATTGATATTGCAATTGGAAGGCCTGATTTATCGATAATTGGGAAAAAGTGCTGGGACCTGCGTTGCTGCCTCCCAAAAAGTATGCCCATGATGCGTACCCCTAGGGACACATACAGGGGACTCACCTGCCATCAGAGACCAGAAAATTGGTTGTCCGCTGCCACCATATCTGGGGGTTGCCAGGGTCCCCAATGGAAAGAAATCCAAAGTGGTCTTGATTGTATGGGGAGGGGCGGGGGGGGGGAGAAGGCACATTTAATTCAATTTTTAACAAGTCAAAATTTTTTTCTCAGGGGGTGGGAGGAGGGGTAAGGGAGCTCAAGCCATGATCCAAGGTTGGAGCCCCAGATGAGGCCCACATCTGTCAATCAGCTGGCTGGTACACCTGGTTTCACTTGGTGTACTGGCCACCAATGATCCGTGCAACTACTGAGTGGCCAGGGACATAACAACTCAAAAGGCTGGGACTTCCTGCCCCTGGCGTCACCCCTTTCTATAGTGCTGGCCCTGTTTTGGATTAGTGGAGGTTCCATCCATTACAAGGCCCTGCTGGATTCCCCAATATAAGGTCAGGACCCAACATTTTCCGGTTGTGACCTAATTTGCAGCGCCGGTACTTTTTATATACAGTAGTGATTCCCCTGGGTGCTGCTCATGGTGAGTTGGTGAGTTGGATGATGCATTATTTTATAAGGACAGGCGTGTTATTACATGTAATGTGACTTAATGCCAGGTGCTTCTGATCTGGACCTTGAAATTTATAAGGAATTCCTGTTGCACTCTTCAAGTAAGAAGAACATTTCAAACCATTTGACGAAGAAGAGAGGTGTACACCAAGCAGGAGATGGAGGGAGTTAGTGGAAATCAGAAGATCAAAGGCATGGTCATAAAGGTAGGTTTTAAAGGCAGGGAATGAGGTAGCAAGATGAAATTGGTTGGAAGAGAATTCCAGAGGCCAATGGTTGAAAAGTAAAATGGAGGTATGGGGGGAATCAAGCTATAATCTAGAGTCAGAGGAACAACTGGTACAGCCTGGGACATATGAATGGAAAAGATTTCCAAATAAGGTGCTAGCATGCATAAAGGACAAAATAACTACAAAGTGTCCTTTAAATCTAGGGCAAGGATCAAATCCTTATTTTCAGTATTAATGTAACAGCTCAGTCTTTAGTTGTTACTTGGTGTGGGTAGCGGAGTTTTCTAAATGCTCTACAGTCTACTATTACTTAGATGGAGCGGCAAGTGGGAGAAAGCTTGGATTGCATCTGTTGCTTTTTTTAAATTTTAGCCAAACTCCAATGATCAAATGTCTCTCAGGGTCAACATTTTCTCTGGTATACAGAACCTGATCTCAGACTGCAATGTAGTTAATGAGTCTACAAGTAGATATAAATTGGTAAAAATTGCTATTTTTTCACAAATGACACGTGTTGGCCATTATATCACAAATGACACAAATGCCAGAAAGATATCCATCAGCAACAGATAGCACAGTTAGACTCAGATAGTGGCAGAGCCTGGATCAAAACTGCATTACAGTTTGTAACTGCTGCTCAAATGGTATAAAGCATTCTCTACAACTGGTAGACACAGGAGCAAGAGGCACACATGACATATCGAGACCTACACATTCCACAGGCTATTTTGTTTAGTGTACAGACAAAAAGCCCCTGATGGGACAGGAATTCTAAATGTGTCCATTAATGCTATGTTTGGCACCTCAACCAAAATTTATGTCATGCTTCAAGTGCTGCCATTCTCAGGATTGTGCTGTCTGTGGCCTAGAAATTCGAGGTGTTTGCGCTGGCCGATAAGGTCCGCTTTGGGGAAAAAAATGGAGGCTGCCTCACTTTTCCTGCTGCTGGCGGGTCCCGCAGCGGCCGCCTTTTTCAGCAGGTCGGCAGCACAGCCGTTGCCTTCACTCGCCAAAAGTATTGTAATTAGTCGGAGCGTGATGTCACGCGACGTGCAACACCAAGTTGACGCCCGCTCATCCATTTTGGAGATCGCCACTCCTCTTGCCGCCCTCGCCAAAGCACGCCCATGCATGTTTATATTAATCACAAGCCTAGGTCTTGATAGCTAACCTTTGAGATTTATAGGTAAAGTTTAATTTTTTTTTCAGTGGTTTGCTTATTTGAAACTGTCCTGCCTGAGATTGTAAGTGTAACAAATGGGAAAGTGCAGAACATTGCAAGTTATTACTTCTGAGTGACTGGAAGAGTAAGAGTGAGATTGGGATGAGGAATCACCTATGGATGTTCAGTGTTTCAATGTCTGAAATCTGAGTGTGAATTCAAATTCTTTAAGTTATCAGATATGAGTACTCTGTCCTCACCATGGAATAGTAAAAAGCCCTCAATTGTCAGACCCTCCTACGCCAGTGACCTCAGCATATCAATGAAATTATGACTACAGTGTAACGGTTTCAAAAACTACAAAGCGCAGGATTTGATTGTTCCTGTCCTATATCTTTTTCTTCCTGCTTCATGAAAATTTAAACAAGCATTTAAACTAAAGAGCTTTGCTTAGTCTCTATTCCTTTTGAATAAGACGTGTGGGTAAAGTGATAGGGGAGAGTCGTTGAAAGCGTTAAATGAGCCATCTTGGCTCAATTTCTTAAAAAGTGACCTCCGTTGCCTTTCAACAACACATGCCTTCTTCAGCGCAACGAGAGATACAGACTTCCGATAATTAATTTGCCCTGTTGTACACCCACACCACCGCCACCCCCCCACTCCTCTGATCCAATAAAACCCGAAGTACGATCAAACCACAGACTTCCCCGGCGCAGTCGACAGACTCCCCACAAATGAATAAACAATTTGAACATAAGAACATAAGAAACAGGAGCTGGAGTAGGCCAATCGGCCCCTCGAGCCTGCCCCGCCATTCAATAAGATCATGGCTGATCCAATCTTGGCCTCAACATCACTTTCCCGCTCTCTCCCCATACCCCTTGACTCCCTTGTAGTTCAAATGTCTGTCAATCTCCACCTTGAATATATTCAATGACTCCGCCTCCACAGCTCTCTGGGGTAGAGAATTCCAAAGATTCACGACCCTCTGAGAGAAGAAATTTCTCCTCATCTCCGTCTTAAATGGGTGACTCCTTATTCTGAAATTATGCCCCCTAGTTCTAGATACCCGCACTAGAAGAAACATCCTCTCAGCATCCACCCTGTCAATCCCTCTCAGAATCTTATATGTTTCAATAAGATCACCTCTCATTCTTCTAAACTCCAATGAGTATAGGTCCAACCTGCTCAACCTTTTGTCATACATCAACCCCTTCATCCCAGGAATCAACTTAGTGAACCTTCTCTGTACTGCCCCCAATGCAAGTATATCTTTCCTTAAATATGGAGACCAAAACTGTATGCAGTACTCCAGGTGCGGTCTCACCAGCGCCTTGTAAAGTTGCATCAAAACTTCCCTACTTTTATACTCCATACCCCTTGCAATAAAGGCCAACATTCCATTAGCCTTCCTAATTACTTGCTGTATCTGCATGCTAACTTTTTGTGTTTCATGTACTAGGACCCCCAGATCCCTTTGTACTGCAGCATTTTGTAGTCCCACTCCATTTAAATAATAGTTTGCTTTTTCATTCTTCCTTCCAAAGTGGATAACTTCACATTTTCCCACATTGTACTCCATCTGCCAAATTTTTGCCCACTCACTTAACCTATCTATATCCCTTTGCAGACTCTTTGCGTCCTCCTCACAACTTGCTAACCCACCTATGTTTGTGTAATCAGCAAATTTGGCTACAGTACACTCGGTCCCTTCATCCAAGTCATTAATATAGATTGTAAATAGTTAAGGCCCCAGCACTGATCCCTGTGGCACCCCACTAGTTACTGGTTGCCAACCGGAAAATGACCCATTTATCCCGACTCTCTGTTTTCTGTTAGTTAGCCAATCCCCTATCCATGCCAATATATTACCCCCAACCCCGTGCGCTCTTATCTTGTGCAGTAAACTTTTATGTGGCACCTTATCGAATGCCTTCTGGAAATCCAAATATACTGCACCTACTGGTTCCCCTTAATCCACCCTGCTCATTACATCCTCAAAGAACTCTAGCAATTTTGTCAAACACGATTTCCCTTTCATAAAACCATGTTGACTCTGCTTGATTGTCTTATGTTTTTTTAAATGTCCTGCTACTACTTCCTTAATAATGGATTCCAGCATTTTCCCAATGACAGATGTTAGGCTAACTGGCCTATAGTTTCCTGCTTTCTGTCTCCCTCCTTTCTTGAATAGTGGCATTACATTTGCGGTTTTCCAATCCACTGGGACCTCTCCAGAATCCAGGGAATTTTGGTATATTACAACCAACGCATCCACTATCTCTGCAGCCACTTTTTTTAAGACCCTAGGATGCAGGCCATCAGGTCCAGGGGACTTGTCTGCCTTTAGTCCCATTAGTTTGCCTAGTACTTTTTCTCTAGTGGTAGAGTTTGTTTTAAGTTCCCCCCTCCCTATAGCCCCTTGATTATCTATTATTATTGGGATGTTTTTAGTGTCTTCTACCGTGAAGACCGATCCAAAATAATTGTTTAGAGTCTCTGCCATTTCTCTATTTCCCATTATTAATTCCCCAGTCTCATCCTCTAAGGGACCAATATTTACTTTAGCTACTCTCTTCCTTTTTATATACCTGTAGAAGCTCTTACTGTCTGTTTTTATATTATTTGCTAGTTTACTCTCATACTCTATCTTCTCCCTCTTCATAGTTTTTTTAGTCATCCTTTGCTGGTTTCTAAAAATGTCCCAATCCTCAGGCCTACCACTAATCTTCGCAACATTGTATGCCTTTTCTTTCAGTTTGACACCATCCTTAACTTCCTTAGTTAGCCCAACCCTTTTTCGATCTGTAGAAATGTTGATATCTGGAGCCTGAGCTGATTTAAAAGATTACTTCCATAGATAGGTTCCGGAGCTTTGCTTGTGTCACTTTGCACTTTAAACAAGAGGGAGCTTTCTCCACAAAAGCTGAATGCAATACTGTAACATTGATTGGTGAGCGGGTCGCAGGCAAATTGTTGTAACAGATATGGCAACTGTTCCGTACATGGCCTACAGGTTCACTCGTTTCTTCCTCGTTCTGCAAGCGGGACACAGATACATCCTTCGGCCTCCTGCTGAGCTTAGCACCAAAAAGAGTGCGTTACATCAGAAATTCTCCGCACCGCTGATGTTAATTAGCAGGCAGCACCAAAATACCAGTGCTGCCTGTGCTCTCTGTGCGGGCGCCCAATAGTCTTGGCCGGTGCAGTTACCGACAAGTTTCCGGCCTACTCAAATTTCTAGACCTGTTTGAGGTCTGTTGCATTAACTGCCAATCAAAGTTTTATCATGCAGAATTCCCCAGTCTTGTAAGGCACATTTCTTTTTTGTTTGTGTGGCCCATTTAAACAGTTTTCATTGTGGAATGCGTGAAGCTCGGAGAGTTGGTCAGTAGCACAATGGACTTGCAGTTCAGGAACAAATATTTACTTGTTGCCGGCCGCATGGACGCTGTGTGGTTGGAGGAGGGGGAGGAGTGTGGGAGGACAGCTCAGGAACTGAGAAGCCAAAGAACGAGGATCTACTGGTTCTGGAGTCCCCTTTTCACACGAGTATGGTGCTAGAACCACCTACAAGGACCTTGGTGAATTAGAGCGACTCAGCCAGGAGGTAGGGACTGAGATCTGCCAACCAGGGCACTCCCATTGGCAGTAAAATTATTGGACAGTTATTTCCTGTGAGACTGTGCATATCCACTACACGCTGGGCTGTCCACCAACTTCTCAAGGGCAATTAGGGATGGTCAATAAATGCTGGCCTTGCCAGCGACGCCCACATCCCATGAACGAATAAATTAAAAAAAAGTAATCTCCCAGATGAGTTAGTCTGACTAGTCAGGGAAACCTTGCAATGTATCCAAGAGCAGGCTTTCAGAAGAACAATTCTGTCCAGCATGATGCGTGACTTCACAATAGAAAGAGGCCCCAGCTTCTCTCCCTCCCATAATCTGCCAGCTGCAGTGTGATGCCTGTTTGACACCCACAGCAGTCAAATCTGACCCAAACTGAAAATGGTTCAGGCCTCTTGACATCGACCTTGGGCTGGTAGTGTGGTCGCTCCACCAACTTTGCACCGATTTAATTCGGAAGTTGAAGATTGGCTCCTAGCTTTTTAGAATAGCTTTAGATGCAGATTCAAGCGATTGTAGGAAGTGCACTAATGCTGGGAATGGAAAATTGTCTGTGTGAAATTTAAAGGGACCTAAAGTACACAGTTTGCAGGAATGGGTACAGAGAGCTGTATTTTGTGCTGTCAGGTGACTTTGGCTGGAAGCTCCAGTCTGGGGTTTACAATCTCTCTCTGGTCGATATTATCATTCCTGAGATTACCCTATGGATGTCTGCGGCTCTGACATGAACGGTGCGAGATGTCTTCCAGGTTGCTGCGCAGGAACAAAAGGACGTCCACCACAATTGCATGAACAAACTGAAAGCAGCTTTCAAACCTACAGAACACAACTGGCTGCTCGACTCACACACAAGGAGACCAACGTTCCGCACCATAGATCGCAAGAGTACTCTGGAATGGAATCCTAGATATGGGAATCACAATATGATATCTTTTGAAATAAAACTCATTACCACCTCAAGCCAACTTTCTATTTACTTTCAAGCCCTGCCAATTCCACAAGTGTAATGATTAGAATGCTCAAATAAAGCCAGTTATTGCATTCACGCCTCCTTACTATTAAAAAAAAGTAACTGGAACTGGCCCTGTACAAATCTCTTCATAACTGTGTTGTGGTGAGACATGCTGAGACAACTTACATTAGAGTCATGTGCTTATCACCTTCTTACCTGTTCTTCCCACCAAGCATCACAGGAACCATGTGGTGTGACAGTATTTACACATTACAAACTAAATTGAGTCACGGCTGTTGGTGGGGATCTACAAAGCATTGCATGGGAAGATTTCATCAACAAACACGGACAAGGTAGCAGAGACAAGGATCCAAATGCTGACTATCCGCATAAAGGGACGGAGATGACCCTGTTGACAAGACATCCATTACACACTCCTATCATTAACAAAAAAACCCGAAAGTACCGCAGGAAAGGTACATACCATACAAGCATGGTAATGCAGTGATTATGTTAATGAACTAGCATCCCAGATGTCATGGCAGGAATTTTAATTTGGAGGCGGGTAGGGAGTGGGGGGGCTTGAAAGCAGTCGGGAAACCCGGGAGAACGGGTCTCGCCTCACTTTAGCTGCCGGGTTCCCCCGAGGCCTGGGAAACCCGCCCGCCCACCCACAATTAATTTTAAAATAGTGGATCACCATGGTGGATCACCATGCAGCACGGAGCCTCATTATAGTATTTAAAGTGCCCAACCCCGTCCCGCCGCTGTTAAAACCAGAAGTAGATGGGTTGGAGGCAGGTTGGGGTTGGGATTCATATTTTTAACACTTTAACCTCCCATCCGACCCCAACTCACCTGATTTTTGGGGGTTAAAATTCCACCCTATGAGTACAAATCCCACCATGGCAACTTCTGAAATTGAATTCCATAATCTGGTAATTGTGAGCTACCATCAGAAAAAAAAAACGGTGGCATAGTGGTTAGCACTGGTGCCTCACAGCGCCAGAGACCCGGGTTCGAATCTGACCTCGGGTGACTGTCTGTGTGGAGTTTGCACATTCTCCCCGTGTCTGCGTGGGTTTCCTCCGGGTGCTCCGGTTTCCTCCCACAGTCCAAAAATGTGCGAGTTAGGTTGATTTGGCTATGATAAATTGACCCTTAGTGTTAGGGGGGATTAAATATGTGGGGTTATGGGGATAGGATGGGATATGTTAGGGGGAATTAAATACGTGGGGTTACGGGGGTAGGGTGGGATATGTGTACTGTGGGGATTAAAGCAGGGACAGGGTACTGGATTTGGATGATCAGCCATGATCGTATTGAATGGCGGAGCAGGCTCGACGGGCCGAATGGCCTACTCCTGCTCCTAGATTCTATGTTTCTATGTTTCTAAAAGGAGCCTGTCACCCTGTTATGGTCTACGCATGATTCGTATACACAATATGTGGTTGACTCCTAATGCCCTTTGATGTAACCTAGCAAGTCACCATATTCTCAGGCAACTTGGTATGGACAATTAATGTGGCCTTGCCAGTGTCACACACATCCCAAGAACAAATAAAAAAGTTAAAATAAAACATGAACTGTTCGGCATAAGACTTGCATTTATATAGTGCCTTTCACAACCACCAGACGTTTCAAAGTGCTTTACAGCCAATAAAGAACTTTTTGAGGTGTTGTCACTGTTGTAATGTAGGAAACGTGGCAGACAATTTGCGCACAGCAAGCTCTCACAAACAGCAATGAGATAATGACCAGTTAATCTGTTCTAGTGATGTTGATATATATATAATATATATAAATAAGGTCCCACTGCTCAGTTACTGCAGGCAGGAAGGCAATAGAAAGGCATAATGGAATAACCATTAGCCTATAAAATCTAATTATTTGATGTGCATTACAGGGCAGGAATTGAAAACATACAAATACCCCACACCCCCAACCAACATAACTCTATATGCAAGGTACATAAATATTTTTTTAAACTTTTTAAAATCTAAATGATGGCAGGGGATATTTTCTGGAAATTAAATATAACAAAATCTCAGAAAACTATTTCCTATGTGATGCTCACCAACTTATTAAGAAGATTGTAGTTATTAGAAATGAAAAATAGTGGAGGCATCCGACCCGAAGTTTGCAATCAGGAGTGGCGTTGCAGCTTCTTACAGCCTCTGGGAACGAGGCTGTGGAGTTCGCAAGGAATTGTGGGCAACTAAAAGGGCTATGAATTAAAGGGACAATGCATTCAGAAGTAATAAAAAATAAAATGAAGTGAAAAAATGCAGCTTTCAGCTCTTAATGCCTTTCAAAAAAAATTAACATTAAAAAGAAGTCCCGAATGGGAGTTTTCAGCTCTTAAAGCTGAATTCCCTTCCAAACCTCAAAAAATGGGAAAAGTGCTTCAGCACTAACACAAATGGCTCAGCAAGCCAGGGAATGGGCACCCAGGGTCCCGCACGCAGCACTCCAGCTTTGTGCAGGGGGTCAACACTGCCAGGAGGCCCTCCAGAAAGAACGATGTGGGACCAGATCACTGAGGCTGTCACTGCCAGCAGTATCAGCCCCACCACCTGGCTCCAGTGCCCAAAGAAGCTTCATGACCTCAGACCAGTGGTCAAGGTCAGTGAATGTATCTTCAAAAGCCATCTCCTACCAACTGAATCACTAGCATGACTTCCCCCCCCCCAAATCAATAACCTACCAATAATCTGTACAACTCACAAGGCACATCTCCAATTCCTTCACCAGGGAGGAGGAGAATGAGCAGGAGAAGGAGAAGGAGAAGGAGAAGGAGAAGAGGAAGCCATGCTGCAGCCACAGGGATAGCACTGCGTGATGTTAGTAGGGTAGCCAAAGGCACACACAAGACTAAGGGAATGCACAAGGGTGATGAGTTGATTTCTTGATGTCATATTGGATGGATAGATGTATAAAGTTCGATTGGAAAGTTTGCTTTGTGGTGGCTTTTATTTCAGCATCGTGGCCAAGAGGACACTGTGATGGTCAGTAACAGAGGGAAGGTAATGTTAAAAGGGGAATTGGGGTTGTGGTCACTGGGACCGCAGTTGGATATCAGTAATGTATCAGTAATGGGGAGGAGAGGAGGGGGGGAGGAGGGGAGGAGGGGAGGGGGGGAGGGGGGGAGGGGGGGGAGGGGGGGAGGAGGGGAGGGGGGGAGGAGGGGAGGGGGGGAGGAGGGGAGGAGGGGAGGGGGGGAGGAGGGGAGGAGGGAGGAGGGAGGGGGAGGGGGGAGGAGGAGGAGGGGGGAGGGGGGAGGGGGAGGAGGGGGTGGGTGTTGGGGAAGGAGGGGGGGTGGGGGAGGAGGGGGAGGGGAGGGAGAGTGGGAGGGGGAGGGGAGGGGGAGTGGGAGTGGGAGTGGGGAGTGGGAGGGGGGAGTGGGAGGGGGGAGTGGGACGGGGAAGGGGGCGTGGGGGAGGGAGGGGGAGAGGGGGAGGGGGAGGAAGGGGGAGAGGGGGAGGGGGAGGGGGAGGACCGGAGGCTTGGGGGAGGGGGTAATTGGAGGGGGATCAGAGGCTGGGGGGGGGGAACGGAGGCTTGAGGAGGGGATTGGAGGCCTCGGGAGGGGGGGTCTCCGATCACGGGAGGTGGGTTAGTTAGGGATGCTGTATTCAGGAGGTAAGTGGAAAGGCACTTACCTCCTAGATCCAGCAGTCCTTGCCTAGCATTAGCTGGCGAGTTTCACGAGACCTGCAAAACCCGACCAGCTAAAGTTAAATTCAAAATGGAGGTTAAACCAGAGACTTCCAACCTCATTATAATATTTAAATAAATGACCCGCTTCCTGGGAGCTGGTTGGCTGCCTGTCCCCTGTCCAGCCTCCATTAAAACCGTAAGTGAGCAGGTTGGAGGACCTGAAACGTTAACTCTGTTTCTCTCTCCACGGATGCTGCCTCGCCTGCTGAGTTTTTCCAGCGTTTTCTGTTGTTATTTTGGATTTCCAGCATCTGCAGTATTTTGCTATCGTATTAGTGTTTGGTCCACTGCCACCTCTCTTCTAGGAATGCCTACCTTGAAGAAGTTCTGCTCTTCTCTTCGACGGGACCTCCGTTTGTCTCTTATCATCTCTTAATGTCTCTTAATCTCTCCTTTTGTTCTTTCATCCCCTCCCCCTTTTCCCAGCTTTATCCTTGCCTTAAATCTATTTCATTTCCTGCTATTTCCAGTTCTGACGAAAGGTCTTCGACCTGAAACGTTAACTCTGTTTCTCCCTCCACGGATGCTGCCTCGCCTGCTGAGTTTTTCCAGCGTTTTCTGTTGTTAGGTTGGAGGTGGGTTCTGGTCAGGATTCAGATTTTTAGCACTTTAACTTCCCACACGACCACGACCTGCCTATTTTTTTTTATAGCTTAAAATTTCCCCCATCGAGTCTTTACCCACCAAGCATGGGAGCCATGTGAGCAGGCAGGGTATGTGCGTTAGGAACTAATGGGAACCATAGTGGCAGTTGGGTGGCTCTGCAGAGCACTGCTGGGAACATTGAAATCGCATCAGTAAATGCGGACAAGTGGTCACCCGGGCCAAATGCGGATTGCGTGAAACGTGGGCAGTTGCCATGTATGTAGATATCATTATTTAATGTGCTCCACTGTAGCCTATTTTCTTTCAACAATAAACAACATGCAGGAAATATACAGCAGGTCAATCAGCATCTGAAAGAGAGGAGTAAAGTGTTTCAGGTGTAAACTTTCACCAAAATTGAATGCTTATTGACCCATCATGTTTTTACAGCATTATTTCAATTTCAGATTTCCAGTGTTTATAGCTTTCTTTTTTTTTACCTCAGCAACAATATAAATATCAGCTTTACCACAATCCTGTCATGAAAAATACCAAATCTGAACTACCTCGTTAAAAATAAAGTCAACTTACAGTGTGCAGCCAGGAAGCTGGTACTTCACTGAGAGCTATCCCTCTTGTTATCATTGTATCTGGTTCTTTTATTCAATAATTATTAACGTTACACTGTTTGAAACTGTTGTGTTGTGCATTCAAATGGTTTAAACTTCAGAGGACGGCATAATAAATGGCAGCCCTCCAATTGTTGCTTTTGTTAATTAATTTTCAAAATCGTTATATTTAATTCTGTGTGCCAGCCAAAAGTAATTCTGAAAGGACTTCCAATTCATAACTATAACACTATATGACATTTACAAGTGAATGTCAAGTGTTCTATTAGAAAGGTCAGCCACACGTTCTTTCTGGTTAATAAATTTCATCACTGTTGACAGCTTAAAGACAGAAGAAGATGGAATCTGTGTAGGGGCATGCATATTGAAGTTATTATATCTGACGTCATGAAAAAAATATGCTATTCTGACTCTGAAGTAAGGTAAAATGCAGTAAGTGTTAAAACAAAACGGCTTGGGGTAGCGTTTCCGCTTTGGGCGCAAAGGACGATTCCGGTGCAAATTGCGCCCGAAATTGTGCCCGTTTTGAAAAGTGTATTTTCCCCGGCTTTCCGCTCAAACTCATTTGCATATCAGCGAATGCAAAATCTACCATGAACCAGTGCAATCGGGCAGCATTTTAAAATGTAATTTTTAAAAAAATATTGTTTTATAAACATTTTTCTTCATATATTTAAAAGTGGCAACTTGGTGAAATTTGATTAAAACCGTTGAAAATAGGTTTATCACAAAAACTAAGAATTTTTAATCACAGTGTCAATCCACCACCTCAGAGTAACCCGATTTTAAATTACTGAAATTCACTTTTAAAAAATATATAAAGCTATCTTCTAGTTATATTGGGGTACATTAGTCAGTTTCTTAGTAAATTAAAACAAAAGTCACATTTAAAAGCTTTTAAAACGTACCTTTTGGTGTCCTTGCACCCAGAAGAACCAGCTTAATATTTGGAGCCTCCTCGAAGGCCTGCAAACGAGCGCAATTAGCGGAAACTCCCAATGGTGATTAATTCACCCTGGGGGGGGCAATTTTGTGCGCAGGGCCTGCTTCCAGCGCAATGTTTTTAAAACTAGCTCAAAAGATTGATTTGTGCAGAACACAAATTGCACTTAAAATTCCATGATCTTTTGAGCAGGTTACGCTGATTTCGGTCGAATTGCACCCAAAAAACCAGCACAATCGAGCGGAAACTGCAGGCCCATTTTTAACAAAATAAGAAAGTGCATAATATTAATAGACACTCCGCTGCTCTACATTATTTAAGAGCAACTTCATTCAAAGCACGATTGTAGGGGCACTGAAAGGATATTAATGCCCAGTTCCTTGTGAGACTGCATTTCCACTACATTGTTTGACAGGGTAAAACTGCTACAATCAATAAAGTAGGCATGTTAGCAATGAAATTATGTAGCAGCTACTTCTAGGAAGCCATGCTACATAATTTCCTGCAGCAAGCAAGACATTGCAATGGATACATTTCTTCCACAGTTTTTGTATTGCTGAATTCGCCTAACCTTTTTATCAGTTTCTTGGAGTAATCAAGTACTGTCCACAGCCTTTCATTAAACCATTGTCAACACAACACCCTCACATTATATCATCAGCAATATATCATGGAATTTTACAGCACAGGAGACCATTCAGCCCATCGTGCCTGTGCCGGTTCGTTGAAAAAGCTATCCAATTAGTCCCACTCCCTTGCTCTTTTCCCATATTCTGCAAATATTTCCTTTTCAAGAATAAATCAAGTTAATTTTGGCAGTTACAATTAAATCTGCTTCCACCACCTTTCAGACAGTGCATTCCAGATCATAACAACATAAAACAAATCTTCTCATCTTCCCTTTGGTTCTTTTGCCAATTATCTTAAATCTGTAAATTTTGGTTACTGACCTTCCTGCCAGTGAAAACAGTTTCTCCTTATTTACTCTAACAAAACCCCTCATAATTTTGAACACCTCCATCAAATCCTTAACCTTCTCGGCTCTAAGTTGAACAATCCCAGCTTCTCAAGTCTCTCCACATAACTGAAGTCCCTCATCCCTGGTATCATTCTGGTAAATCTGCTCTGCGCCCTCTCCAAGGCCTTGACATCCTTCCTACAGCGTGGTGCCCAGAATTGGATACAATACTCCAGCTGAGGCCTAACCAGTGATTTATAAAGGTATGGCATAACTTCCTTGCTTTTAAGAAAATTACAATGTAGCAAAATAAATGCTCAACTGTAATTTTACAAGCATATAAACTACAAGAGTGGTAAGATTCAGCAGCTAACTAAGTTTTTCATGCAAGTGAAATGTAGAGGAGACATTTTCAGTAGTGTTTTGCTATTCACTCACTATAAGCTGTATCTGTGGAGAGGACACAATTGTCATTTCTAATTCATTACAGCAATACATCCCAATATTGGGGATATTATTTATTTTACAAAGGATCATTTCATATGGAAAATGTACTTCAGATTTTACTTTATTTCCTTAGAACTAGCTCTAGGAGGAGAACTAAGACAAATGTTTGTATACAGTTTTGAGTGGCATCAGGCCATCAGAAGACATTTTCTACCAGTGACTGGCCAATCCCAGCCAGGCAATAGTGGAGGTGCTACAATTGAGATCAGTCTCCCTGTGCTGAGTAAGGGAAAAATATCAAGTGAGGGTTCTCACTCCTTATAACTATCCAATTATTCTTGTCAACAATGCTATGTGTTGACACTGAATGAATACTCAGTCGTAACAGACCCACAATCTCACAGTCTGCTCAGATCCTCTGTCCAGGCTTAAACATCAAGAACAGCCACTTGGACCAGGTACTGAAGGGCTACTGGTGGCATGAAATTTTGCAAAGCATCACTGTTCCATATACAGTGGATCTTCTGAGCCAATCTATGGATTTAGTGGATAGATCTATTAGTCGGTGGTCTCTTCTCCGCACAAATCTGCAGATTTTTCATAAGTCATCACACTGCAATAGAACTATTATATCATTACATCAAGCTTGAAATGATTTTATAAAAAGCAACATCCAAATGACGGTCTGTTTAGTGGTCAAAACACATAACAATAGATTGGTTCTCAGTAATCCTGTATGCAAACATAATTAGGAGCATATGAATATCATTCCAGATCAACACAGCATGATTTCATATCACACAAAGCAACAGATGAACAATTCTAATTATGAGACTGAATAAATGAATGGGAAATCCGTAGGAAATGAGAATGAGACATATCTATAAAATAAAAATATGTGTATGCTATTTAAATGAGAAATCAGCAAAACTGCAACAATATTACTATTAAAGGATTCAATTACCTTGTTAATGGACATCTGTTCACCTTCAAATTTCAGCTTTTTTGCATCAGCATTCATTGTATCCTTGGACACTATCATAAATATGGACAATTGCCCAGGACAGTTTAAAATTAAGTTCAGACAGTAACTGCCATTTTGAATTGGTTTTGGCCGCCCAGGATGCTGCTGAATGCTTTGCATGGCTGGGACATTTTTTTTCTAAGTCTTTAGATTATGCAACAGCCATGATAAGAAAATACTGAAGGTGCAGTAGTCCCTCCGAATAGCAGATTCCAGGTGATCAACATAACTAGACAACATTCCATAAAACTGAAGCACATTCCACAATGGTTGGAGAATGGGATGGACAGAGATAGCTTTGCAATCAAGTCAGCATCAGCAAATAACAGAGGCAAGTGACCTTCAAAAATAACTATACTGAACAATGACTGTTTATTGTACTGTTAGGATGTGATAAAATAATAAAATGTTGGTATTACACTATCAGAGCAGCTGTTAACAACCTAAGAGGATGGGAGAATGATGTTAACACATCTGAGCCAATTACTGCATTATTCTCTGGGGCATGTGAATAATGGGAGGGAATAGATGTCCCTGGTAGCTCAGCTGATTTTGGTGTTGAGGCCCAGTCTGTGTTGAGTTAAGTGATCTTGGCTGAAGCAGTGGCAATGTCACTACAATTGGTCTCTGGGTTAGAGAGGGGAGCATCCAGCCTTTTTGTTATCAGTTGCAAGCCAGTAACCATTTTATTAATGGGAAAGTTTATTAGGGATGGGCATGAATATTTTCTTTAAAAATTGCTGATTCCAAATACATCCACTTTACATCTTTCTATGCTGAAGGCGAATGAGATCTTCCATTTAACACTGTTCGTTCAAGGGTTTGCAAGAATTTTTGGCTGGAATGAGTAGCAAATTTGAAGTAAATAACCTAATTATCCAAATTAAGATTGTTTAATTTGCCATAATTTGAAACCTTTCAGATTTTGATGTGTCTCTCCCTTCACAAAAAATTGCAGTACATGTACAAAGAGATGATGCATCCCTCTGCACATATACCATGATGGGCCTGAGTTTGCGGTCGGCGTTTCCCGCAGGCAAATGCCTCCGAACCGCAAGAAAAATATGAACCAACCTGATGGTCCCGGAGGTTCGAACACTTGTGCTCCTGGGTCTCTACGCGTATGCATGCGTAAAACCCCACGTATCCCAGGGGCGCATGCAGTTTGCAAGCATCCCTGGGATCACGTGGGCCAGGCCAACCAATCAAAAAGGGGGGATTCCCCATTATGCCTGTGGGGATTCCATTTACGTACAGAATCCCCATAAGCATGAATAGGAATCTCCTAAAAAACACAATTACACACACCAGTTAAATAAAAATAAATCATTATATGTTCAAAATTAATTGAAATACAATTAAATTAAATATTTAAACAAAAATTTAATTTTTTGAAAAATAAATGTAAACGTTTTAAAGGAGTTAAAAATAACCTAAATTAATTTTAAAGGATTTTTTATGTTTAAATCATTTTTAAAAATTATTTGAATATTTATTTAAACTCTTACGCTGGTAAAAGAAGGCCTTATGCCTGCTTTTACCAGGCATAAGAGTTTCACGGGCATTCACTGGGCAGTACTCTCCACCAGCGAATGTCCATTTCCCGGGGATGCGGTGGATCTGTCAAGTTGAAACTTGACAGATCGCAAGTTTTGGGTTTTCGCGCATGCGCATCGCACGTGGAAACCCGGAACTAGTGGGTCACTTACAGCCGCGTACGCGGTCATAGGCCCCGGAAAATCCGGGCCGTTATTTTCTGTATCTGGGCAAGCTTTATACTACCCATGGAAGCACAGTGATATGCACATACTCCATCAGAAATATCCTCTTCATCACAGTTCCTGGTTTCTTACTGTTAGAGCTAGAGCAACAAAGGACATTTATTTTAATCCCCAGTGATTTAGAGAGACAGGTTAAGTGCACATTGATTCATTGAGTATTGGCGGGTCAGCGCCTGTGCCTTGGCAAGGCAGGAAGGACAGTATTGCCTAAGTCTCGGCTGATGTACTTCCAAGGATCTTTGCATTCCAGTAGAGATCCACCCTTGTTACAGATCTGCTTTTTTCAAACATAAAACCACAAACTCTCTGGGTCAGACTTTAAACCTGATGCCCGAGCGTAAAACTGGTTTTGCAGATCGGCCGCCCATGATAGAAACCATGGAAATGAAAATCGAGTGGTTTCTTTAATGGGCAGCTGACCCGCAACACAAGTTTTACACCCGGGCGGCAGATTGAAAATCTACCCCAGAGGGTCTGAAACCTGTTAAATTCATCTGAATGCTGTGTCCTCATTTTTACAGATGTTACCTGGCAGATAGCATCCATATTTTAGAACTGCATCCATATTTTAGAACTGAAGAGCCAATAGAAACATAGAAACATAGAAAAAATAGGAGCAGGAGTAGGCCATTCGGCCCTTCGAGCCTGCTCCGCCATTCAATGAGTCGCTCATGTATGATGTCCATGCAGATTTTAAGTAAAGTATAAAGCATTACCATTGTTAAAACTGCATTTCCTAAAAGAAATTAAAAATATAGGGTGAAAAATTCGGGGTCTTTACATCACCCGTTAGCATCAGAAAATGGCGAAAGAGCGGCGGCGCCCGTTCTTTTGCCATCTGGTGTCGGCTCCCGCGGCATCCTCCATTTTCATTGTCCTGGTAGCGCTGCTGGTAAGTATTAGCACCCGGAAAAAAAAAATGGTGGATTGGTAACGTCAGTCGGCATGCAACACCAACTTAATGTCACCACGGCCAACATCAACCCTAACGCAGAATTCAGCACTGGGTCATAACCACGGCAGGGAAACCCAATGTGCAAAGAGACAGACAGAGGCACTGTCAGCACCTCTGTAAAGGGACACATACATCTTTCAGGTAAGTTTGCATTTAAGCTTTTGAACTTGTTTATTAAAAATTTTATTTAAGTAGTGGCTTGCTGCAATAAATGTTAAAAGTTTTTTTAAGTATGTAAGGAGTTCTGCTGGATGCATGCAAGGACTCGGATGGTAAAGGAAGGCCTCTGAGAAACCAGAACATGCTGCAAATACTCAACAGGTCAGACTACATCCGTGGAGAGAGAAACAGAGTTCATGTCTCAGGTTGAGATGCTGCCTGACCTGCTGAGTATTTCCAGCATTTTATGCTGTCATTTCAGATTTACAGCATCCGCTCACAGAGGGAAGAGGAAGACACAGGAGAGGAAGAAGCAATTCAGACAGCCCCTTTGTGGCCGGGATATCTGGGATGGAATCATCCACCTGTAGTCCCAGTGACCACAACCCCAATTCCCCTTTCAACATTTGTCCCACACTTTACCTTCCCTCTGTTACTGACCATCACATCGTCCTCTTGGCCACGATGCTGAAATAAAAGCCACCACAAAGCAAACTTTCCAATCCAACTTTATACATCTATCCATCCAATATGACATCAAGAAATCAATTTATCACACTTATGCATTCTCTTAGTGACTGTCTTGTGTGTGCCTTTGGCTATCCTACTGATGTCTCACAGTTCTACCCCAGTAGCTGCAGCATGGCTGGTGGAAGGCTGCTGACTTTCAGTGAGGGACACTGCAAATGGCCTTGCTGGTCGACTTTGAGGAGCTGGTGGCTGGGAGTGTCAAATCAATCGACTTCTTCTTCTTCTTCACTCTCCTCTCCCTCTTCTTGGTCAACCACTGACTGGGCAGGCTGCAATTCTTGGGTGTATGAAATGAAGGCACAAGGGTGGAGTTGTGGTGAGGAGAGGGTGAGATAGCAAGAGGTGTATGCGAGAATGAGGATAACGTACAAGGATACCAGCATCTAATATCCTGTCAGCCTCGCCACTGACCAAAGGCTCGGCCATGCCCCTGCCAAGAATGGCTTGCACTGTCTCCTTCAAAGGGGTGAACTGAGGCTAGGAATGGGAGCTGTGCCTCGTGATTGGTACAGATTGTTGGTAGGTGAGTGATTGGAGGGGAGTCGTGCCTTGAGAACATAATAACATAAGAAGAAGGAGCAGGAGTAGGCGATACAGACCTTAGAGCCTGCTTCGCCATTCAACAAGATCATGGCTGATCTTCGAACTCAACTCCAATTTCCCGCCCAATCCCCATATCCCTTGATTCCCCTAGAGTCCAAAAAATCTACCGATCTCAGCCTTGAATATACTCAAAGACTCAGCATTCACAGCCCTCTGGGGCAGAGAAATACAAAAATTCACAACCCTCTGAGTGAAGAAATTCCTCCTCATCTCAGTTCTTAAAAGGCCGACCCCTTATCCTGAGACTATGCCCCCTAGTTCTAGACTCTCCAACCAGGGGAAACAACCTCTCAGCATCTATCCTGTCAATCCCCCCCAGAATCTTATATGTTTCAATGAGATCATCTCTCATTCTTCTAAACTTCAGAGAGTATAGGCCCAATCGACTCAATCTCTCCTCATGGGACAACCCTCTCATCCCAGGAATCAATCTTTGTTGCACCGCCTCTAAGGCATGTATGTCCTTTCACAGATACAGAGACCAAAACTGTGCACAGTACTCTAGGTCTGGTCTCACCAAAGCCCTGTACAATTGTCGTAAGACTTCTTTACTCTTGTACTCCAACCCCCTTGCAATAAAGCCCAACATGTCATTTGCCTTCCTAATTGCTTGCTGTACCTGCATGCTAACTTTCTGTGTTTCCTGTATGAGGAGACCTAAATCTCTCTAAACACCAACAATTAATAGTTTCTCACCATTTAAAAATATTCTGTTTTTCTATTCTTCCTACCAGAGTGAATAACCTCACATTTCCCCACATTATACACCATCTGCCACCTTATTGCCCACTCACTTAATCTGTCTATATTCCTTTGCAGGCTATTTGTGTCCTCATCACAGCTCACTTTCCCACCGAGCTTTGTATCATCAGCAAACTTGGATACAATGCACTAGGTCCCTTCATCTAAGACATTAATATAGATTGTAAATAGCACTGATCCTTGTGGCACCCCACTAGTTACAGCCTGCCAACTGGAAAATGACCTGTTTATCCCTACTCTCTGTTTTCTGTCCATTAACCAATCCTCTATCCAGGCTAATATATTACCCCCAACCCCATGAGCCCTTATCTTGCATAACAACCATTTATTTGGCACCTCATCAAATGCCTTTTGGAAATCCAAATATACTACATCCACTGGTTCCCCTTTATCTACCCTGCTAGTTACATCCTCAAAAAACTCTAAGAAATTTGTTAAACACAATTACCCTTTCATAAAACCATGTTGACTCTGCCTAATCATATTATTATTTTCTAAGTTCCCTGTTACCACTTCCTTAATAATGGATTCCAGCATTTTCCCAACGACTGATGTCAGGCTAACTGGCCTGTAGTTACCTGTTTTCTCTCTGCCTCCTTTCCTGAATAGCGGGGTTACATTTGCTACCTTCTAATCCGCTGGGACCATTCTAGAATATATGGACTTTTGGAAGATCACAACCAATGCATCCGCTATCTCTGCAGCCACCTCTTTTAGAACCCTAGGATGTAGGCCGTCAGGTCCAGGGGATTTGCTAGCTTTTAGTCCCATTAGTTTCTCAAGTACTTTTTCTCTGCTGATATTTAATTACTTTAAGTTCCTCACTCTCATTAGCCCCTTGGTTCCCCGCTATTTCTGGTATGCTTTTTGTATCTTCTGCAGTGAAGCCAGATCCAAATATTTGTTTAAAGTCTCTGCCATTTCCTTATTCCCCATTATAATTTCACCAGCCTCAACCTCTAAGAGACCAACATTTACTTTTGCTACTCTTTTCCTTTTTACATACTTGTAGAAGCTCTTACAATCTGTTTTTATATTTGTTGCTAATTTAATCTCATGTTCTATTTTCTCCCTTTTAATCAATTTTTGGTCATCTTTTGCTGGTTTCTAAAGCTCTCCCAATCCTTAGGCTTACTACTGTTCTTCGCAACATTATAAGCCTTTTCTTTTAATCTAATACTATCCTTAACTTCTTTAGTTAGCCACGGGTGGTTCACTTTTCCCGTGGAGTTTTTATTTCTCAATGGAATGTATATTCATTGAGAATTTTGGAATATTTCTTTAAATGTTTGCCACTGCTTATCTACCGTCATACCTTTTAATCTAATTTCCCAATCTACCTTCGCCAACTCGCCTCTCATATCCAAGTGTGTGAGGCTGGTGATGGAGTTGGTAGCAGACGGCTTTTGAAGATGCATTCACTGACCTTGACCAGTGGTCTGTGGTCAAGAAGCTTCTTTGGGCACTGGAGCCAGGTGGTGGGGACGACACTGCTGGCAGTGATGGCCTTGGTGATCTGGTCCCACATCCTTCTTTCTGGAGGGCATCCTGGCCCCTGTGGGCAGAGGACCTCTCTTGCAGTGTTGACCCCCTGCACAAAGCTGGACTGCTGTGTGCCAGACCGTGGGTGCCCTTTCTGTGCCTTGCTCAGCCATTTGTAGGCACTGTGAGATTAGCACTTTTCCCATGTTTTGAGGTTTGGAAGGGAATTCAGCTTAAGTGCTGAAGAATCCAATTTGGGATTTTTTTTTTTAATGGTAATTCTTTTATTGAAAGACAGTAAGGCTGAAAGCAACATTTTTTTCACTGCATTGTAATTTTTATTACTTCTGAATGCATTGCCCCTTCAATTAATAGTCCCTTTAATTGCCCACAATGGCTTGCGAACTCCACAGCCTCGCTCCCACAAATTGTAAGAAGCTGCAACGCCGACTGTGGACGGGAACTTCGGGTCGGAGGCCTGCAGTAATGCCACCAGGAGAGCATTGCATGGTAAGTTAGCCTTGCGTTCCACATCGCCAACCCCCAGCGCAAAATTTTCACCGGTAGCGCTGCGGCCATTAACTCAAGTTGCCAGTGAAAGCAGCAATTCTGTTGGTGTGCACAAGTTTTTCGCCCATAATTTTGCATCAGGTGACAGTTCACAGTTCAATATTAACTAAATAGTGTGACAAAGGCAAAACTTAACTGTAATTTTACAGGATTATAAACTGTGAGAGTGCTAAAAGTCAATAGCTTATGTGTTTCTTCATGTAAGAACGAACTGAAATATAAAGGAGTACTTTCAGTAGTGTACTATCAACCACTCACTACAACAGTTTCTGTGGAGGGGACACAGTTGCCATTCCTAGTCCAGTATTCCAATACTGGAAGGGGGAGGGGGGATATTTACTTTAAATCATCCATTCATATGGGAGACAGTAGCCCCGATTTCCAGGATGGTGGACAGACCTGGTCAAAGGTAGGCACTGTGAGATTAGCATTTATCCAATTGAATGAACGTGAACCAGTATCATTTTACTAAAGTGGGAAGAGCTCTCAGCCAATATTGGTCCTGGTGCGGGAGCTTGCCAGAGGATGGCAGAAAATTACAAGTATGATGGGAAATTCTAAATGGATTTAGCCATTTAAAGGTAAGTAGCAGCATATGGGGGCAAAATTACATTAGCTTTTAGAAAGGCTGTAAATATTTTTAATGCAATTTACATAGGATTACATAGGATATACAGCACAGAAACTTGCCATTCAGCCCAACCAGTCCATGCCGGCGTTTATGCTCCATTCAAGCCTCCTCCCATCTTTCCTCATCTAAATCTATCAGCATAACTCTCTATTCTATTCTGAAATAAAAACAGAAATACTGTAAACACACAGCAGCTCAGGCAGCATTAATGGAGAGTAGAGTTAACGTTTCAGGTTGATAACCTTTTGTCAGAACATTTCTGGTCGATGACCTTTCGTCAGAGCGCTTCAGGTCGATGACCTTTAGCAGACATAGTGCTGACGAGAACCGTTTCTGACTGACTAAAGGTCATCGACCTGAAATGTTCCGATGAAACGTAATTTACCTGAAACGCTAACCCTGCCTTTCTCTCTCCACTGATGCTGCCTGACCAGCTGAGTGTTTCCAGAATTTTCTGTCTTAGTTCCATTTATAAAGTACATGGGCCATGGATACAAGCCACAAAGTGTTGCAGGCAACCTGTTTCACATGTACTGCTGGTGCATGACAAGCCCTCACAGAATCCTACAGCTTTTTCATTGTTGACCATGCATGCTGATAGATCATTCATTATAACTGTAACTTACAAGTGAAAGCACCGACACACACACATCTATAAAAGGTTTCACGTATAAAAGCACAACCTAGTTGCATGAAGCATAGAATCTGAATGACGCTCAGGATAGGCTGCAGTGTCAGCACATATCTGTCACTGTGCATGTGTTCCTATCTACTTACAACATGCTAGGATTAAAGAAAAGAAAGAGTTGCATTTATATAGTACCTTTCATGACCCCAATATGTCCCAAAGCACATCACAGCCAATGAAGTACTTTTAGAAACATAGAAACATAGAATCTAGGAGCAGGAGTAGGCCATTCGGCCCATCGAGCCTGCTCCACCATTCAATACGATCATGGCTGATCATCCAAATCCAGTACCCTGTCCCTGCTTTAATCCCCACAGTACACATATCCCACCCTACCCCCGTAACCCCACGTATTTAATTCCCCCTAACATATCCCATCCTATCCCCATAACCCCACATATTTAATCCCCCCCTAACACTAAGGGTCAATTTATCATAGCCAAATCAACCTAACCCGCACATTTTTGGACTGTGGGAGGAAACCGGAGCACCCGGAGGAAACCCACGCAGACACGGGGAGAATGTGCAAACTCCACACAGACAGTCACCCGAGGCCAGATTCGAACCCGGGTCTCTGGCGCTGTGAGGCACCAGTGCTAACCACTATGCCACCGTTTTGAAGTGTAGTCACTGTTGTAATGGTCTACATGCATGCTTACAAAACAAGATGCCATCTCAGGGAAGGAATGGACTTAAACTTTCAGAGATCTCACAAAATACCAGCTCTTGACTCCCTTGGAGGAGGCTACTGGTCAACTTTGCCTATAAGAGCATCAAAGGAGTAGGTAAAGATGAAGTTGTAGGTCTCCTCCAGTACCATACAGTTTTTATGTCTTGCCACATTTTCGCTCAATTCCACACAGAGATTTGCACAATGAAACAAATAACAATATGAAGTTCCACCATTAATTTCCACAAAGGTTCTCCTGATCAAACGCCGTCTCTTTGGAGTTTCTGTAGATCTTTCCCCAAAGTTATGGCGGTTAATCAGGAGAACTCCAATGGAAATTTTACCCCTTCGTATTTTGTAAGCTCTGTTGGAAGATGTCTGTTAGAGATGACATGAGAACATTAGCCACTTTTTCATATTGTAGGCTTGGCAGTGGGCAGGACAGGACAGCATCTCACACAGCGTAAATGCCCCTCTCATCAAGTTTTGCAAGCAGCCGCTCATATACACAGATTGTGGAGGAAGCTTGAGGAAATAGCACTGGGTGAGTCACAGTGCACAGACTGGGAGGATGGATGGTGGCATGGGAGAAGCAGGAACCTGCTGGCCAGAGTCAAGCAGAGTCAGCATGGTTTTATGCAAGGGAAATCATGTTTAACAAATTTGCTGAAGTTCTTTGAGGATGTAACGAGCAGGGTGGATAAAGGGGAACCAGTAGATATCGCGTATTTGGATTTCCAGAAGGCATTCAATAAGGTGCCACATAAAATGTTACTACACAAGATAAGAGCTCACGGGGTTGGGGGTAATATATTAGCATGGATAGAGGATTGACTAACTAACAGAAAACAGAGAGTCGGGATAAATTAGTCATTTTCCGGTTGGCAAACTGTAACTAGTGGGGTGCCGCAGGGATCAGTGCTGGGGCCTCAACTATTTACAATCTATAGTAATGACTTGGATGAAGGGACTGAGTGTAATGTAGCCAAATTTGCTGATGATACAAAGATAGGTGGGAAAGCAAATTGTATGGAGGACGCAAAGAATCTCCACAGGGATATAGATAGGCTAAGTGAGTTGGCAAAAATCTGGCAGAAGGAGTTTAATGTGGGAAAATGCGAGGTTATCCACTTTGGTAGGAAAAATAAAAAAGCAAATTATTCTTTAAATGGAGAGAGATTACAAAATGCTGAGGTACAGAGGGATCTGGGGGTCCTTGTACATGAATCACAAAAAGTTAGCATACAGGTACAGCAAGTAATTAGGAAGGCAAATGGAGTGTTGGCCTTTATTGCAAAGGGAATGGAGTATAAAAGTAGGGAAGTCCTGTTACAACTGTACAGGGTGTTGGTGAGACCACACCTGGAGTACTGCGTACAGTTTTGGTCTCCTTATTTAAGGAAGGATATACTTGCATTGGAGGCAGTTCAGAGAAGGTTCACGAGGTTGATTCTGGAGATGAAGGGGTTGTCTTATGAAGAAAGGTTGAGCAGGTTGGGCCTATACTCATTGGAGTTTAGAAGAATGAGGGGGGTTCTTATTGAAACATATAAGATTCTGAAGGGGCTTGACAGGGTAGATGCAGAGAGGATGCTTCCCCTCGTGAGGGAACCTAGAACTAGGGGGCATAATTTCAGAATAAGGGGGCACCCTTTTTAGATCAGAAATCAGGAGGAATTTCTTCTCTCAGAGGGTCGTGAATCTTTGGAATTCTCTACCCCAGAGATCTGTGGAGACTGTGTCATTGAATATATTTAAGGTGGAGATGGACAGATTTTTGAACGATAAGGGAGTGAAGGGTTATGGGGAGCGGGCAGGGAAGTGGAGTTGAGGCCAAGATCAGATCAGCCATGATCTTATTGAATGGTGGAACAGGCTCGAGGGGCCAAATGACCTACTCCTGCTCCTATGTATTATGTTCTTATGTATGGCCAGATTGCTGCCATTAATCCCTCGTGCTTTGGGGAGATACAGCATTTTCCTGTTGCTATTTACGGGCAAAAGAATAAAAGTGCTAGCCATACTGACCAATGCAGCAGCCACATGTGCGATGCACATGTGGCCAGTACATTACTGTGTTCGCCTGGAATGAGCTTGAGGCATAAAAGTTAAAGGCAGTAGTGACTTTGATTGTCACCGTCAGTGCTGTCCCTGTGTTGGACTTTGGTTGCAGGTGCCCATGCAACAGATGGCAAAGTTCTGTACTGGCCTTTTGCTGACTCAGAACCTGTGGAGGCTGCTGTCCTCAGTCATTGGCAGTTGGGTACCAAGACTTGCATGGTTGGTCATGTATGGTTATCATAATGCAACGTATGACCATTTTAGCATAGGTGCCTGTGGATTTCTCTGGCATGCCTTCTTTCTTCTTGTACTGCTTTAACCATGAAATACTGGGGGTGAAATTGGTCTTTGGCGGTAGTGCAAATTGGGCAATAGCGAATTGGCAGCCCGTTTTACACCCCACCTGATTTTGAGCAAGGTGTAAAACGGGCTGCTGACTCATTGTCTGTTTTGTGCTACTGTCGAAGACCAATTTCATCCCCATGCTGTTTGATGCACATCCAAATTAAGCTCCTTCAAAAACTTTACATTCGCTAGCTGCCTGCCACAGAGTTCTGCAGCTTGTTGATAGATACCTTGTGGCTTGATGAGCTCCTGTGATCGTATTTAGAAGAAATTTCATTTCATGTATCCTTTTTTATCACATGTTCTTGTTCTGCTGAAGTTCACTTTCCAGTGACTTAGCGAGTAATAATGAATGTTTATTTCCAGATATTTGAAACCAAATCAGAACATAAGAACATAAGAAGTAAGAGCAGGAGTAGGCCATACGGCCCCTCGAGCCTGCTCCGCCATTCAATAAGATCATGGCTGATCATTGACCTCAACTCCACTTTCCCGCCCGATCCCCATATCCCTTGATTCCCCTAAAGTCCAAAAATCTATCTATCTCAGCCATTCCCCAAAAATAGTCCACAAATTCATAATAATAACATTCCAAATATATTGAACAAATCTCTAATGAAAATAACAATATGAAACAGATACTGTAAATTTAGCAACAAACAAAATTTGAAGTCTGTTTCCCATTTAGATCTTCATCACACCCATTCAAAAAGGGCTTTGTAGGGAATCCCTGTGCAAAAGTTGGAAAATTATGCCATGTACTCATAAAAATATTTGCATAATTTGGGGGCCTTAATGAGGCAATGACATGAAATATGCACAAAGGAAAAGGAAAATCAGTCTGGGGTGCCTTTGCTGAAAATGCTATGTGTCGATATTGGACGAGGACTCAAGCTGGAATGGCCCCCATAATCTGGTAGTCTTCCAACACTCATGTCCAGGCTCAAACACAGGCCAGATACAAAAGAACCATTCGTATCATGAAACTATACCCAGCCAAAGAAGAAGAGAATAGAAGTTTTGAACGAGCTGGAGTTTTTGGAGCTGGATGAAGAAGACTGACTTTGAGAGCATTGGAGTAATCAAAGGTAGTGACAAAGGCATATGTGAAGGTTTCAGTGGCAGATGGGCTTAGGTCGGGACAAAGAAAGGCAATGGTGGTGGAAGTTGGCGGTCTTTGTAATGGAGAGGACACTGAGCCATTAACTCAGCTCAGTGTTGAACAGGACACTGAAGTTGTGATCAGCCTGGTTTAGAACATTAATTTACTGTGGCCTGCAGAATATATCAAATACCATATTAAAAACAGTAAGATCTGAAAAAAGGAAATAAATATAGAATTTAATTGATTGTTACAACTGCTCAAAAACATATGGTTCATTGACAATACAACTGTAGCATCGAGTGTGAAGTGGTTCTGCTCGTATCAAATACTGCAGTTATATTATAAATGCAACTCTCTAACATCACAGTGAGGCAAACTGAGATTACCTAGGGGAGGGAGTCTCATTCTACTCTGCTTCAGAGTCAACTCAGGCATTAACTCAGTAATCTACACATTGTTATGTTTACGGAACCTTTTCTCACTGATGCTAAACTTGTTGGCGAAATGCACCCTTAATATGGATTATTAGTCTCTTGTCCCAAACTACATCTGTGCCTCAGTGATTGATGTTCTTGCACCCCATGTTTTGATTTTTTTTCCTTCAAAAACAGTACTTCCATCAAGTTTGTGACTGAGCTTTCCTCACTTCCCATAGTGGCAAGAAATGTTTCCCTGCTCACTGACACTGCAGCACTTCACTTTGCTGAGCCAGTCATTCCTTCCCTATCCAATCCAGTTGTACCTCCTGTTCAATAAAGACAAAAAGAATCAGCTTTCAATTTCTGTGAACAGTTGGAGTTAAATAAACCTGATAACAACTATGTCGTGTCCAACTCCAGGTTGATGAATACAATGCACTTTAAAGTTTACTTGAGTGTTCAGTCTATGCATTTTCTGAATGATTTTGCACAGTGTCCTTGACTACAGCTCTGTATAATGGATTTGGTTGTCGTTATGATGCACTTACACAAAACCCTTATTCGATGAGCCCATTTATTGGGTTTTCTGTGGTTACAAAAGTGACCTCAAGTATTAAAGTGGTGCATTATGTTTTCCTTAAAAAAAGTCTTCATATACAGTAAATCCACTTCATTCTGCAATATGTATAACCTCCCCAAGTGATGCAAATTTTGAAACCACTTTCAGCTATAGGTCAAATGCTTTAAAATAAATTCACATTGAATATTTTATAAGATTAAGATAAAAAATATTTTAAAGCTGCACAAATGTTAATAATTTATAAAGCCTTGAAAATTAACTTCCTAATCGACAGTGATATTGATGTACTAATGCAATGTTTGCTGCATCTTCATAAATCAATGGTTTTTGTGTTTAGAACTGCAATCAACCATTTGGGCATGACTAGAAGAATAGGCTCCAGTCAGCTGTGAACTGGTGCCAAAATGCAAAACCGCAAATGCTACTTACAGCAGTCTACTACAATGATTTGCAAAGAGTTTAGAAATTTTTCAACACCTGTTCTCTAATTCCCCATTTCTTTGAGAACATTTTTAGCCATTTACATCAAGCCAATTGAATGTAAGTAACAATTAATTTCATGGCTTCTGCATTCATTCCTTGTGTGCTCGGTTCAAATATAGCAGTGTTTGCAGTTATTCTGAAATCCTGCTGCCTCCAGAATTAGTGGTTTTGTCAGGAAGTTAGTTTTTGGGCTATGGGAAGGGAGGGAACAGAAATCAGCAGTGCTTCCTTTTCCCCTATGTAATTAATAAAATTACACAAGAGGCTGTGCATTTGCCTTCATCTCATCAAAATACCATCATCTTAACATGTTGACCCCTAAAGGTCAATAGTAAAAGATTGTTTACTCCTGATGTTTCACTCATTTGTGCTGTGAAATGCAGCTGGTTTGGAAGAAAAAATGGCAGCTGCCTTGCCTCATCCCACTTCCGGTGTGGAACACGGTGGCCGCCATTTTGGGCAGGACGGCAGCGCTGCCGTTGCCTGCGCTCGCTCCAGATATGGAGATGAGCCAGATCATGACGTCAATCGGCGTGCAACACTGAATTGACACACGATCTGGTATTTTGGACGTCGCCGCTCATTTTAGTGTCCTCTCCAAAGCACGCATGGCAGAATGTGGGTGCAGCAGTACGATGGACCCACTACCAGTGCTTCTTAAAGGGACACACGCAACTTTCAGTTAACTTTAGATTCTTGCTTTTGTACTGGTTTCTTTACATTTTATTGGAGTAATGGCTTGGTGTAAGACATTTAAAAAGTTGTTAAAGTGTGAAGGGAGTGCTGCTGGACATTTGCAAGGCTTTTGTTCTTAAAGGAAATACTCTGAAAACACCACTTGCTCCCAGTCCTGGGGGCTCCAGTTGCAGTCCCCCTTGGGCTGCAGCATGACAGGAAATGTAGTACAATCAGCAAAGGGGACAAGCTGCTCACAGAAGGAGGAGGAGAAGGAAGAGGAAGAAGCAGAAGAGGAGGAAGCAGAAGAGGAAAAAGCAGAAGAGGAGGAAGCAGGAAAAAGCAGAAGAGGAGGAAGCAGAAGGAAGTAAGCAACCCAGACAGCCCCCTTCTGGCTGCGATATCCGGGATCGAATCATCCGCCTTCGGTACCAGTGACCACAACCCCAATTCCCCTTTCAACATTTGTCTCACACCTTACCTTCCCTCTGTTACTGACCATCACAGCATCCTCTTGGCCACAAAATGCAGAAGTAACAGCCACCACAAAGCAAACTTTCCAATCCAAATTTATCAATATATGCATCCAATATTAGATCAATCAACTAATTACCCTTGTGCATTCCCTTAGTGAGTGTTTTGCGTGTGACTTTGCCTATCCTAGTGCTCATATGCAGTGCTACCCCAGTGGCTGCAGCATGGCTGGTGGAAGGCTGCTGATTTTCAGTGGGGACACTGCAGATGACCTTGTAGGATGACCTCGAGGAGCTGGTGGCTGGGAGTGTGAAATCGCGTGACAGTGTTTCTTCTTCATCTTTGTCACTCTCCTCTCCCCTCTTCTTGTGCAACTATTGGCTGGGCAGGCTGGATTTCTTGGGTTTCTGAAAAGAGGAAGGCAGAAGGGTAGGGTTGTGGTGAGGGGAGAGGGGTAAAATAAGAGGTACATGCTTACACCATGTGCAGCTTGTAAATCAGAAGATATTGTGGGGTGAGGGGGAAGTGAGACGTGAGGCAGAGGATAACATATGAGTATACCGGCATCTTGTATTCTTTCAGCCCCGCTGCTGGCCAAGGGCTCAACCATGCCCCTGCCAAGAATGACCAGCACCATCTCCTCCAAGGGGGTGAGGTGAAGCTAGGAATGGGAGGTGTGCCTCGTGTTTGGTAGAGATTGTTGGTAGATGAATAATGGGGGTGTGGTGCATTGAACAGTGTGTGAAGCTAGTGGTGCAGTTGGTAGGAGACAGCTTTTGAAGATGCATTCACTGACCTTGACCACTTGCCTGAGGTCATAAAACTTCTTTGGGCACTGGAGCGAGGTCCTGGGGGGCGGCACTGCTGGCAGTGACCGCCTCGGCAATTTGGTTCTACATCCTTCTTTCTGGAGGGCCTTCTGGCCCCCTGTGGGTAGAGGACCTCTCATCCACTTTTGACCCCCTGCACAAAGCTGGAGTGCTGTGCTGAGACCCTGGGTGCCCTTTCCCTGGCCTATTGAGCCATTTGAGTTAGTGATGAAGCACTTTTACCATTTTTCATCAGCAGAAGGCAGCTCACCTTTAAGAGGTGCAGACTGCTTTAAGAGGAGCAGGAAAACATTAAGTAAGCTAATCTCGCTTGAACAACGTGAACTTTGGTCCCCTGCTGAGTGCACTGTCTGTCAGCAGCGCATTCAGCGCTAGGCTGTGTGTGGCAATCATTATAATTAGCAGGCAGCACAAAGTTGACATGTTGCCTGCGCTCCTTGAACAGGCCCGGGCATATCACGCATCGCGGCACCCGCGCCTGTTTTTTTGCGTTATCCAATTTCTAGACCTTTGTGTTTACTTTCAGATTTTTGAATGAGATGGTGACATTTTGCAGGCTTAAAATAAACAAAAGAGAAACAAAATAAAGATATACAATGAGTAATGTACAAAGACAGATCCATTGAATCCAAAATGAATTTGAAAGAAAGAAAGACTTGCATTTATATAGTGCCTTTCACGACCACCGGACATCTCAAAGTGCTTTACAGTCAATGAAGTACTTTTTTGAAGTGTTTTTGGCTATATTATTAGTAACCAAAGCTCATCCCAGCCCTTTCTGAAATGAAGTTGGTCTATTATATGCTCTGTAACTAATTGAGTGAAGAATGAATCCACCCTCACAAATCTTATGATTGCTAGCGCAATGTAGCATGTGTTTCACATGGAGTCACAATAATAGAGCAGAAAAATTGCAACACTGTTGCACTACCTGAAGTGCAGCAGAGCTGAAATTCCACCCACCACTATGCTATGGTTAAGACTCCATCCAAAATCCGAGGTGAAGGGTCATTTAAGTAATCAGGATGGGTGCCCATCCCTGTAGCGGCACAGATCAAGCACCCAGCCCGCAAAGGGAACAGAAACTCAGAGTCCTGCCGCTCTGAGAGGGGGACCAATAGATCCAAATTGGGCTGAAGAGACAGCTGAAAAAAATGATCTCTTCTTATTCCTTAGGGGAACAGCAGGGCCGTTAGTAACAGTAATCGATCCTTCTTGGATCGATTACTATTTGATTGTGTAATACTGGGGCCTTCAATAGGCCCAGAACAGGACCTATGTCTGCTTTCAGGAGACACTGGTTTTGCTAGGCCTTCCAGGGCACTGGAATTACCAAGATAAGCCGGGAACGCCTCCAGACACACCTCTAAACTGCTGTCAAATGTTGGGGGAGGGGCCTAGAAGAAGCACCCGCCTCCTCCAATCCGGATTTTCTGTGCAACATAAAAGGGGTGGCATCGTGGGCAAGGTGGGGGGTGGGGGGTGGGGGGCGGGGTGAGTGGGGACATTTCTTCCCTTATGTTTGTTACTGATATCAGAGAACTGATTTTAGAAAAGTGCACTCCCAGCAGCTAGTCTTGTCTTCAGGTAGAATTAGTTTGTAAAATCGGCTCCTAATTGCCCTGTGCATTCTATTCTATTCTACATTATCAGAGAAGATAGATATTCACACGTTATGCATTATTGGTGTGGTCTCGGAGCCTGGTAACGGGGTCAGGGAAAAATACTAGAACTGTCTAATTTGATCGGAATGTAGATCTCACTAAATGTGCTTTCCATTCAACTGTAGAAATGTCATGAACGTTTGAAGCGTGGGACAACAATTTGATACATTTTACAATAGGCAGTCATCATATTCAGACATCAACCAAAAGACCTCACCATCATACTCTTTCTTCTATCACCCCAGCTGTCTGCACACCTTACATTCTTACATTCCATTCAGACCTTCCTATTCCATCATATCAACTTTAACCTTTCAAACAACCTTTCCCAACTAGGATCTGTAATAAAACAGGGATGCTGGAGGCAATCTTACATTTTGAGGAACCAGACATAGTATGGATTACTGAGACATGGCTACAGAAAAATCAGGACTGGGAGTTAAACATTGCAGGGTATAACATATTTAAGACAGATAGGGAGGGGAAAAGGGGAGGTGGATATTAGGGATAACATAATGCTAGAAAAAAGTGACGCAGATATCAACAAGACAAAATAGAATCCATATGGCTAGAGATAAAAGATAATAAAGCATCAATCACACTAATAGGCGTAGTCTACCAACCACCTAATAGTGGAAGGGAGGTGGAGGAAGAAATATGCAGACAAATTAGGGAAATGAGTAAAAAACATAGAATAATAATCATGGGGGATTTCAACTACCCCGATATTAATTGGACAGAAGAGGTAGGTAAAGGGGATAAGGGAATGGAGTTCCTACAATGTGTACAGAACTCCTTTCTAACCCAGTATGTAAAAAGCCCAACAAGGGAGGATTCGATATTGGATCTAGTAATGGGGAATGAACTAGAGCAGATAAGAGAAGTAAAGGTAGGGGAACATATAGGCAATAGTGACCATAATATAATACGCATTAAGATGATAATTAAGATGGACATAAGTATGATGAAAACTAGGTTAATAGGTTGGAGAAAAGCTGATTTTATGGGGCTGAGAATAGAACTTGGGAAACAAAAATGGGCAACAATATTAGCAAACAACAATGTAGAACAGCAATGGGAAACATTTAAAACGGTGTTCAACAGAGTGTAGGAAAAATCTATTCTGCTAAAAGAAAATAGCAAACTAAACACTAATGAGACTCCATGGATGAATAAAGCCATAAGGGAACAATTGAGGGTAAGGAAAGAGGAATACATTAAGTACACAGACAGCAAGGGAGTGCATGATAAGAGAGAATATGAAAAGATTAGGAGAGAAGTAAAAAAAAACAATTGGGGAGGCAAAGAGAAACTGTGAAATTAAATTATCAAGGAACATAAAACAAAATAGTAAAATATTTTATAAGCACATCAATAAAAAATGGAAGGTTGGGATGGGAATAGAGCCCTTAAGGGATAGACAGGATAATAGCACAGGTAACAATAGAGAGGTGGCAGAAATATTAAATAATTATTTTGCTTCAGTATTTACCAGGTAGATAGAACAGGTGGACATGACATTGGATGATGAGATTAATAATGAGGTAAGTGCATTTAAAATTTAAAAAAGGGGATATATTAAATAAATTAATCAAATTCAAAGAGGATAAAACCCCTGGTCCGGATGGATTGCATCCACGCATTTTAAAATAATCTAGGGAAGAGATAGCAGAGGCATTACTATGCATATTTAATAATTCGTTAGAACAAGGTATAGTGCCAGAGGACTGGCGGATAGCTAACATAATACCAATATTTAAGAAGGGGGATAGAATGTCTCCAGGGAATTATAGACCAGTCAGCTTAACATTGGTGGTAGGAAAAATAATGCAATTCCTACTAAAGGAAAAAATAGAAGAACATCTAGAAACCAAAAATATAATAATGAATAGTCAACATGGATTTCAAAAGGGAAAGTCTTGCTTGACCAACCTTATTGAATTTTTTGAAGAGGTAACAGAGAGAATAGACAATGGTAATGCAGTAGATGTAATTTATCTGGATTTTCAAAAGACATTCGATAAGGTACCCCATAATAGACTAATGAACAAGGTCAGAGAATGCCGAGTCAGTGGACAAGTAGCAGAATGGATAACTAGCTGGCTTCAGGACAGAAAGCAGAGTGGGAGTAAAGGGTAGCTATTCACAGTGGCAGAAAGTGGGTAGTGGTGTTTCACAAGGCTCAGTGCTGGGACCACTGTTGTTCACAATTTACATTAACGATTTAGACTTAGGAACCAAAACACAATTTCTAAATTTGCGGATGATACCAAATTGGGGGGGTATAATCAATACTGAGGAGGACGGCAACAAATTACAGGAGGACATTAATTAACTTGCAGAATGGGCAAATAATTGGCAAATGAAGTTCAACACAGATAAATGTGAGGTATTACATTTTGGTAGGAAGAATAGAGAGGTCACTTATCACTTGGAGGGTGTGAGTCTAGGTGGGGTAGAGGAACAAAGGGATCTAGGCGTACAAATACACAAATCACTAAAAGTTGCGACGCAGGTTAGCAAGGCCATAAAAAAAGCAAACCAAGCACTAGGATTTATTTCTAGAGGTATAGAATTGAAAAGTAGGGAAGTTATGCTAAACCTGTATTGAACCTTGGTTAGACCACTCTGAGAGTACTGTGTGCAGTTTTGGTCGCCATATTATAAAAAGGATATAGAGGCACTGGAGAGGGTGCAGAGAAGATTTACAAGGATGATACCAGAAATGTGAGGGTATATATATCAGGAAAGAATGAACAGGCTGGGTCTCTTTTCTCTTGAAAAAAGGCTGAGTGGTGACCTAATAGAGGTCTTTAAAATTCTGAAAGGTTTTGGTAGAGTGGATACAGAGAGAATGGCCGCGATTTTCTCATCGGTGTCAGGATGGGGGCGGGTCAGCTGGTTTCCGGTTTCCAGCCCCGCCCCCAGCTGCCTCCGCTCTGCAGACGTGATTTTCCCTTGATTGGCCTTGTTAAGCCTGCCCTACGGGCTTACCGGCGAATTAACAGGAAGCGGGTCTGATGATGTCATTTGATGATGCGTCATCTGCCAGTTTCCTTCAAGGGACCATGCGCAATTTTATTTTTGCAGTTGATTTTTCACTGTTTGACAGCACTGAGTTGCTGAAAACCCTGACAATCACTGCACAAAGGTGAACTCTTGCACCCAGGCTCTCCAATGACCCCCTCCATATGGTTATGGAGGGAGTCACAGTAAGCAGGGAGGTTCTCTTCCCTTCCAAGGGCGGAAGTGACCTCCCCAGGAAAACCAACTTACCTTGCACCTCCACCCAACCCTCTCTATCTACTTTATCACTTCCCCATCTCACTAGCCACCCCTCACACTCACCCTCATTCTACTGCAAGCATACCAACTAACAACACACAAGGGTGGGCACTTGAGAGGTTTAGCCAATGTCCATGTGAAGTTTCTGGTAATGTGTTGTCATACAGTGAAATCTCTTTTTCAAAAAGTGCCCCTTATTGGACAGATCTGAGCGCACTTGAGAAGTGTCTTACTGAGTTCCAGTAATTTTTCAGTCATAACTCCCCCACTCCTCCCGCCCCGCTATAGTGTTGTGTGTGCATGGAATGGCTAGAAATTAAAGGGATGCTTCACGGTGCTGGTGTGGGATGGTGGCAACCTGGCGCATCATGTGGCAGCCAGGGTTCACGGCATCAAGTAAAGAAAGTCTGGCCATGGTGATGCCATCGCTGGCCTCCTGGGCAGCAATTTTGTCAGGAGCTGATGCCCTGTGTCCAGTGCAGCATTAGGTGATGGCGGTGAAGGTTGGTGATGAGGTTGGTGATGTTGGTGTTGGGGATGATTGTGGAAGGATTTGGAGGACCAAGGTCTGATTGTTTCATTGGCTCCGATGTTGTTGGAATAGATGGCAGCTGCAGGTGAGATGACAGAAGCGATCTGTCACTGGTGAGAGAGGTTCTCCCAATGAGGTGGCACTGGACCTACAGTTGGATTTAAAAACTTGTAAGCTAACGAAATCTGTATATGTATTAAAAATGCAGTAACCAACATTTTCTTTGCTCTGATACTCACCATGTGCAACATGGCATCCTTGACACCACTTCTGCAGCTGTCATCTTTTCACAAACATCAGACCAGACTCACAACACGCCACACTTAACTGGCGTGTTGTCCAGACATCGTAAAACCCAACCCAGAAACTGGAAAATCGAAAAAGACCCTGCAAACTGCGGACAAGTACCTGTTGATAGGCAGTTAATTGCCTTTAATCCATTCGCAAATCGGGGACCCGACACTTGGGAAGGTTGTGTGGAGGCAGGTTGATGGTGGGTGTAGAACCCGCCGTCAATCAAAACAACTTTAACCTCTGACCCGCCTCCTGAGCGCCAGCAAAATCGTGGCCAATGTTTCCACTTGTGCGGAAGCGCATAACTAGAGACCGTATATCCTATGTAATCCTATGTAGGGTCCATTCTATTAGCATATGGTATCTTCAGCATATGGTATACATCGATAAGTGGACATTACAAATTTGTACTTCATCCCAGAATGGTTTCCATAGAGTCTAAAATCTTTCATCTCTTTCTTACAGCATCCATTTACCTATTTCTTACATCCGCCTTTCCCAGGCAAACAAATTCCAAACTATATAAAATTGTCCACTGCTTCTCATTCCCCACTATATTACAACAGCAATGCTACAAACAAATTTGACAGGGCCAATGGCACTTTGTAAGATCAATGTTGCACTGTATGGTCTTTCAGTGCCCGGGTTCCCTCAGGTATATGTTATTTATCCGGCTGTAGTTGTAACCCCTAGCCTACGAAATGATGGCCTGCCACTGTACACCCACATCAAATAGTAATGTGATGCATACACAAGAGGCCAACATAATATGTCAATCCTTTAGAGGATCATTTTTTTAATGCATTAAATATTCTGAACTGCATTCTGAGAATTCCAAATTACCTTTTATAATCTTACAACTCGTCCAATGCATTTGGTCAAATTATTCCTATGAAAGGGAATATGGATTCAGAATGACAGTCATCAGCTATTTGAAAGATGAGATTTATGACATTACACACTACCTGCATATTCACTGGGTAATATTTTTTTATCAATGTGATAAGTGGCCTCATTCAAGGAAAGTGCACATTTTGATTTAGTGGTCCTTAGGGTTCTAGGGAAATCATAGTACTGGCAAATATGTCTTATCGTTCTCTTCCTCAGCTCAGCAGTGACCTCTTTATGTCTACATATAATAAGAGTAAAATCAGATGAAATATGAAGACTCCAGTAGAAGAAAATTTTAATGCTAGCATCATAACAAATTCTTAGCCCTGAATTGGGTGAGTTCAGATTAATTTGTTGCAGTGTGGATACTACAGGTTTAAACGTGTTTCTGCAAGGGACAAACTAGGAAGCTAATACTTATGTGGACAGAATATCCTGGTCACAAATTTTGGGTCTACTTTAAGTATTCTCTCTGGTACAGCAGACCTGGCCACTTCTGTAAGTATTCAGAGCATTTTAAGTTCAGGAGTATGTCCGAATTGTCCAATCTAATGCAACCTGAGGGCGAAATGATAGGTCAGCTCGTGAACTGAATTGGATAATCATGTCCTTCACACATGCCCTTATGTGCGCCTCTCCGATCTTTCAGCAGGCGGACTGGGAAACACTTTAATGATATGAGCCCTGTGAATCGTTAAGCTGCTTTGTTTTACAGAGAATAGATGAACATACAGAGGAACAGTTAAAGCAAATCCCACTTACTTCACAGACAAATATATGAAAAAGGATGGGAAAAGACCAGCTGGTCCATCAATCCTGTCCCATCCCACATGGTGCAACCTGCTCACACCATTAAATCCATTCCAACCATCTCCCGCCATAGTTACACAACTTCCTGGGAGAGGTAAAAAAAAACCTTACGCCAAATAAGAAAAAAATCTCTGGGAAATTCCTCTCTGATCCCTATTGGTGATTAAACAAGCTCCAGAAGACCATGGGGACTAATATCGCTATCCCCATCAGCACACCTATCTTCTATAACTTGAGATGTCTTCCACTCTCAGAAACTCATCCAACTCCCTTTTGAATACTTACAGTGAATCCATCTTCATTGCGCAGACTGGAAAATTATTCCAGAGATTGACGACTTTCTGCGAAAGGAATTTCCTGACATCTAACCTAACTCTGTGCTATTGGAACTTGCAACTTACACTAATGCCCCCTAGTTCTCCGTGCCTATCCAGTGCAAGTAAGCTATCCACTCAATTCTCTCCTTGAAGAAAAGCGAAATAATAATTAACCACATGTCCTCTCCCTTTCATGGGCTGACTTATTTTTACTAGGCAACTTCTAACTGCACAAACTGCCCTCTTGCATCTTAGCTCTGGCTTCAGTTCCTGACCTGTACTTCACAGTTTCCTGTTTAAAACCTAACTGACTGCCCCAGTGCCTCTTTTTATGTTTTCTCTGTGTTCCAGCAAATGGGAAGGATGTGCCTTTAAGTTCTATTCCATTCACAGATTTTCCGGTAGGCCTGTCAAACAACTGACAACCTCTTCTCCAAGAGTAAATTCTCAGCAGACACATCATGATGGCTCACATGAATAGAACTATCCCCACCGTAACAAGTGTGCTTGTTTGTTAGGCCATCAGCGATGAGATAAATTGTTTAATATCTCCGGTCATTGTAGAGAATAATAAGGATAGTTGGCTCATTAACAAATCAACCCCACCACCCCCACCTCATCTCATATGCTGCAGCCTGTGGCATTTTAAACCTGTTTGAATTCACTTTATTTTTAGACACTATACTTAACCATAACACATTCCTAAATCTTCTGTGTGAACATAAAAATGATCAAAAATCCTGAATAAGGACAACCCTCTGCTTATATGCACAAGTATTATACCTATCCTGCCACAAGTTTGCTTTTCATAATACTGATGGTGTTTGAAGCTACAGTTTCAAATGTCAGTTTATTGATCTTTATGATTATGAAAAATCCTGCTGAGATAATTGGGAATATTTGATTCCTAATAATATAATGAGCTGTACAATTCCTGTTGGAATACAGTACACATTCAACTTTTAGAGATATATTTTAGTTTAGTAGTCTGGTCCAAGGGAATGAAGCCTTTCAGGATCTTTGTATTCATCTGATCCTAGGTAACTGATTGTGAAAGGGAGTGGGTAATGCATTCACAGGCCCTGTCAATTACTCAAGATACTTGGCATAAAGGAAACCAATCTATTCAATTATAGAGTATGGACAGAATGTATGTCTTTAAAATGGGAACTGAATTAAATCTGTGCGCCATGATCCAATTATCATCCCTCCCCCTCGCCCTTTAACCCCATTTCACCTGAAGACTGTATACTTGGTCTTGACTCGTTGTGTGCAATGCCATGAGAGATCAGCTAGTGTATTTTTTTAAAAACTGGATCCAATGTTCACTTTGTAATTTTGTATTTTGTACTGGAACATTTGCATTTATATAATCATGTTTCACAGAAAGGGCTCAAAACATTTCACATCGATTGAATTACTTTGAAATGGCTATTGTCTAGTCAAACATAGTGGCCATTGCACACACAGAAATATCCCACAAATAGTTCTGATGAAAGGTCATCGACCTGAACCGTTAACTGTGTTTCTCTCTCCACAGATGCTGCCTGGCCTGCTGAGTATTTCCAGCATTTTCTGTTTTTATTTCAGATTTCCAGCATCCGCAGTATTTTGCTTTTCTACAAATAGTCGTGTTGGTTAAGGAACGAATGTTGGTAAGGACACCGAGAGAATTCTCCGCCTTTCTTTATATAATTCCATGAGATCATTAACATCCGCCTGAACAGATAGATGGGCCTTGATTTAATATTTGATCTGAAGGATGAATACCTCCAATTTACTCAGCACTGGAGTTTCAGCCTAGATTATGCACTCAATGGTAGGTAAAATTTTGGAGTCCATTATTAAGGAAACAGTAACAGGACATTTGGATAATCATAATTTAATAGGACAAAGTCAGCATGGTTTTATGAAGGGGAAGTAATGTTTGACAAATTTGCTGGAGTTCTTTGAGGAAGTAACATATAGAGTGGATAAAGGGGAACCAGTGGACGTAGTGTATTTAGACTTCCAAAAGGCATTTGACAAGGTGCCACACAAAAGATTATTGCTTAAGGTAAAAAATCACGGGATTGGGGGTAATATTCTGGCATGGATAGAGGATTGGCTATCTAACAGAAAGCAAAGAGTTGGGATAAATGGTTCATTCTCAGACTGGCAATCAGTAACTAGTGGTGTTCCACAGGGGTCAGTGCTGGGTCCCCAACTCTTTACAATCTATATTAACGATTTGGAGGAAGGGACCAAGTGTAATATATCAAAATTTGCAGATGATACAAAGATGGGAGGGAAAGTAGTGAGTGAGGAGGACATAAAAAACCTGCAAGGGGACATAGACAGGCTAAGTAAGTGGGCAGAGATTTGGCAGATGGAATACAACACTGGAAAGTGTGAGGTGATGCACTTTGGCAGGAAAAATCCTAGAGCAATTTATTATCTTAATGGCAAGAAACTGGAGAGTACTGAAGTGCAAAGGGATCTGGGGGTCCTGGTGCACGAAACTCAAAAGGTTAGTATGCAGGTGCAGCAAGTGATTAAGAAGGCAAATGGAATGTTGGCTTTCATTGCTAGGGGGATAGAATATAAAAATAGGGAGGTATTGCTTCAGTTGTACAAGGTATTGGTGAGACCGCACCTGGAATACTGCATACAGTTTTGGTGTCCTTACTTAAGGAAAGACATCCTTGCTCTCGAGGCAGTGCAAAAAAGGTTCACTCGGTTAATCCCGGGGATGAGGGGGTGGTCATATGAGGAGAGGTTGGGTAGATTGGGACTCTACTCATTGGAGTTCAGAAGAATGAGAGGCGATCTTATTGAAACATAGAAGATTGTGAAGGGGTTGGATCGGGTGGATGTTCCCGATGACGGGTGAGACTAGAACTAGGGGACATAGTCTTAGAATAAGGGGCTGCTCTTTCAAAACTGAGATGAGGAGGAACTACTTCACTCAGAGGGTGGTAGGTCCATGGAATATGCTGCCACAAAAAGCTGTAGAAGCTACATCATTAAATAAATTTAAAACAGAAATAGACAGTTTCCTAGAAGTAAAGGGCATTAAGGGTTACGGGGAGCGGGCAGGAATTTGGACACGAGTCTAGGTTCGGATCGGTCATGGCCCTGTGGGTAGTGGAGCGGGCCCAGGGACCGTGTAGTCTGATTCTGCTCCTATTTCGTGTGTGCAATTCTGTTAGATGCAGGAGATGGTTCTGTGATAGATAGTAGATTGGCGGTTAGGATCAGATCAGCCATGATCTTATTGAATGGCGGAGCAGGCTTGAGGGGCCGATTGGCCTACTCCTGCTCCTATTTCTTATGTTCTTATGTTCTTATTAATTCCTAGAGTGGATCTTGAACTCACAATATTCTGATTCAGAGGTGAGACTGTTACGAACTGAGTGAAGCTGACATATTGGGGAGAATTTTAACCCCCAAAAAACAAGTGGGTTAGGTCAGGTGGGAGGTTAAAGTGTAAAAAACCTGAATCCTGACCCCCAACCCGCCTCCAATTCGTCCACTTCCGGTTTTAACGGAGGCAGGCCGGGGTCGGGTAGCCGACCTGCTATCATTAAATATGATAATGAGGCTGGAAACCTTGCATTTAACCTACTGTGCAGGTTTAACTGTGGCTGGCCGGTGTTCCCGGCGGCTGCCACGAGGCGAGGACAGCCTCGGGGAAAACTCCTTGTGGGCTGACCCCTCCAAGCTCCTCCACCATCAGCCTCCACCACCCCCCCACAAACAAACCACCCTCCGCCCCCCCCCCCCCCACCCCACCCCCATCCCCCCGGGGAGGGGAACATAGCCCCTGCAGGATCGGATCATCCCCTGGGGTCGCTGCTCACATCTACCTGGGGTTGCGACCTCTAGTCCAGCGCTCCCTGCCCGACTGGTAGCCAGGCTGTCACTCAGGCCAACTTCCGGGCAGGGAAGCTATCCATGACATCACACGCGCGGTATGGAGTTAAACTCTGCAGTGGTGGGGCGCTCTACTGGGCCCCTCCCCCGCTACCGGCAGGTCCAAATCAGCTTTCCTGTTAGGCACAAGTTTTTACTTTTCCTGCACCTGTATTTTTGTTTCTCTTTCTGTATGTTTTCTAAAAGCACCTTAGTGTCAAATTGCTTTGAAGAAGTTTAGGGAAAATTAAACCGACGGCGATGTTTGTTGACTTCTGGAACATTATCTCACAGGTTACATACTTTATACTGTTGGTCCTCTGGGATCTGCTTTTATGGATTTAATCATACACAGCATGGTGTCATATTGAAATATGTTTTGATTTTTTGCAAATGCACGTTGCAAATGGCAAAGTTCCTTACTGACTATTTAGAGGGCTTCCCGTATGATTCTGGAAGGTCCTGCGCATAAGCGACTAGGAAAGGCCCAGGATTGATTCTTGGTCTCTGCCCAGTTAGCTGATCTCAGATGGGACATTGAGGTCACAACAAATGGCTGCAGCGACCCTGGATTACAACAACAACTTGTATTTATATAGCGCTTTTAATATTGTAAAACGTCCCAAGGCGCTTCACAGGAGTATTAAAGGATTAAAAAATTGACACTGAGCCACATAAGGAGAAATTAGGGCAGATGACCAAAAGCTTGGTCAAAGAGGTGGGTTTTAAGGAGTGTCTTAAAAGAGGAAAGAGAAGTAGAGAGGCGGAGAGGTTTAGGCAGGGAATTCCAGAGCTTGGGGCCTAGGCAACTGAAGGCACGGCCACTGATGGTTGAGCGATTATAATCAGGGATCCTCAAGAGGGCAGAATTAGAGGAGCGCATATATCTCGGGGGGTGGGGGGGGGCGTTGTGAGGCTGGAAGAGATTACAGAGATAGGGAGGGGCAAGGCCATGGAGGGATTTGAAAACAAGGATGAGAATTTTGAAATCGAGACGTTGCTTAAATGGGAGCCAATGTAGGTCAGCGAGCACAGGGGTGATGAGTGAATGGGACTTGGTGCGAGTTAGAACATGGGCAACCGAGTTTTGGATGACTTCAAGTTTACGTAAGGTAGAACGTGGGAGGCCAGCCAGGAGTGCATTGGAATAGTCAAGTCTAGAGGTAAAAAAGGAATGGATAAGGGTTTCAGCAGTGATGAGCTGAGGCAAGGGCGGAAACGGGCAATGTTATGGTGGTGGAAATAGGCGGTCTTAGTTATGCCGCGGATATGTGGTCGGAAGCTCGTTTCAGGGTCAAATATGACACCAAGGTTGCGAACAATGTGGTTCAGCCTCAGACAGATGTTAGGGAGAGGGATGGAGTCAGTGGCTAGGGAACGGAGTTTGTGACAGGGTCCGAAAACAATGGCTTCTGTCTTCCCAATATCTAATTGGAGAAAATTTCTGCTAATCCAGAACTGGATGTCAGACAAGCAGGCTGACAATTTAGAGACCGTGGAAGGGTCGAGAGAAGTGGTAGTGAGGTGGAGCTGGGTGTCGTCAGGGTGCATGTGGAAACTTATGCTGTGTTTTCGGATGATGTCGCCAAGGGGCAGCATGTAGATGAGAAATAGCAGGGGAAAAGGATAGATCCTTGGGGGACACCAGGGGTAACTAGACAGGAGCGGGAAGAGAAGCGATTGCAGGTGGTTCTCTGGCTACGATTAGATAGATGAGAATGGAACCAGGTGAGTGCAGTCCCAGCTGGATGACGGTGGAGAGGTGTTGGAGAAGGATGTAGTGGTCAACCATGTCAAAGGCTGCAGACAAGTCAAGAAGGATGAGGAGGGATAGTTTGTCACAGTCACAAAGGACGTCATGTGATTTTGATGAGAGCCGTTTCGGTACTGTGACAGGGGCGGAAACCTGATTGGAGGGATTCAAACATGGAGTTGCGGGAAAGATGGTCACACATTTGGGAGGCGAAAACATGTTCAAAGACTTTGGTGAGGAAAGGGAGGTTGCAGATGGGGTGGTAGTTTACAAGGATGGAGGGGGTCAAGGGTTGGTTTTTTGAGGAGAGGGGTGATGACAGCAGGTTTGTGGAAGAAGTGGACAGTACCTGAGGAGAGAGAACCGGTAACAATGTCAGCTAACATGGGAGCCAGAAAAGGAAGTTGGGTGGTCAGCAGTTTGGTGGGAATAGGGTCAAGGGAGCATGAAGTGGGTCTCATTGACAAGATGAGGGTGGAGAGGTCATGAGGGGAGATTGGAGAGAAACTGGAGAAATATGTGAGTTCAGGGCTAGGGCAGGGGGGAATCTTAGAGGAAGCTTGGCCCGGTGGGCTAGGGGAAGGAATGGAAGTGGCAGAAGCAGCTGCACGGATGGCCTCAATCTTAGAGACAATCAAGTCCATGAGCTCCTCACACTTGTCGGAGGTGAGGGTGGAGGAGACAGGGGAGAAGTGTTTAAGAAGACGGTTAGCAGTGGAGAATAGAAGCCAGGGTTTATCTTTGCATTCTGGAATGATTCTGTACTAGTGAGCAATTTTGGCAGACGAGAGCAGGACCCGGTAATGCGGTATGTGGTCCAGCCAGATCTGGCGGTGAATGGCTAAACCAGTTGTCCGCCATATCTGTTCAAGTCTGCGTCTCTTGGACTTAAGGGAGCGAAGATGAGGGCCAAACCAGGGGGAACAGCCAGGGTAAGAGAGAGTAATTGTTTTAATAGGGACTAGGGCATCAAAGGTGGTGGTGAGAGTGTGGTTAACGAAGGAAAAATTAATGTCCCTTTCAGCTGCTGGTCACTGTATAATGACCCTTGCTGGAACAGAGTGAACATCAGGTGAGGTCAGGATCAGGCTGTCAAACCTCTCTGTCAAAACTGAAAGAATAATAATGACCACTTGAGTGAGGTATCAGAGGGCGTCCACCTCCTTTGACCCTGTACTTCAACAAGGAAGAGAATTGGAGGTGATTTTCTGTTTTGAAACTAACAATATGCTACACTTGTGTTTCTTTAGACATAAAGCACAAACTAGTAATTCTGCTAGAACTCATTCATATTGTTTGTTGGTGCATCAGTACGATATAAACACTGACTGTACAAAGATAGTCTGTCTATATCAAAAACCCAATGTGAAACTTGCAACTACTCATGTTTGTCAGTGACGTTAAGCTCCAGTCTGTGTGGCAGGTTTCATAAAGGCTTAAAATGTCAGAAAAAGCAATGTTGTGTAAGTTGATTAGATGCATTGCATAATAAGCAGTATTTTAGTTCACTGGTGGTCAGCAATTACTGCCATGTTAAACCCAGATCAGAAAGTGCCACTTGACCCTTTCATATAGACACACTGTTAAGCCAAGTCTACAACTCTCAAGGTCGTGGTGCCAAGGCCGTGTACAAACTTACCAATTAGCAGCAAATTGCCACTTTTGTCCGCCGGAGGGATAACTGTCTGGAATCAATGTACTTTACAAAAAAAAATTCTGAAAAATATGATCTTGGTGAATAGGGGGAGTCTTACTTTTTACTTAGTTTTGACAACACTCCCAAAGGCTACTCTTCGCTGGCATGAGCTGAACCATGCCAACAGGTGCGGAGCATTTCCAATTACATTTACATCTAATTCAAATGTAGCTTAATCCTGCTCTGTGAAATGCCTGCCGCCAATAATGAAAATAGCTTTCTAAATACTGAAGTTTTCACTTCCACCAGCAATGACAAAAAGTAGGACCCCATTATCTTTATCCATTATACATCTACCTCTAATTACAAAAGTGCAAGCCACTTACAATGTTACTACTGCACCCTTAAGGATAATCAAGGCACTTAGAGGAATATCATTTTTCAGATTAAGTACCAATCATGCCTTGAAATCTAATGTTCACACAGGGGCTTATTTTTCTTAAAGTAATTAACCACTTTTTCATGAATCTCCTCAAAACTCTGGTAAAAGTACAAAAACATGCCTTCACTGCAACAGATTGATTATTTAACAGAACTTCTAAACCATCATTATATTATAATTTTTAAAAATTCATTCACGGGATGTGGGCGTCGCTGGCAAGACCAGCATTTTTTGCCAATCCCTAATTGCCATTGAGAAGGTGGTGATGAGCCGCCTTCTTGAATCGCTGCAGTCCATGTAGTGAAGGTACTCCCACACTGCTGTTACGGAGGATTTCCAGGATTTTGACCCAGCAACAATGAAGACACGGTGATATATATTTACACAGTAACTTCTTTGAAGGTACTCGATTTTGTTGGCTATAAAAGATGATGGGTGAGATTTTCTTTCAGGAATCCAGCCATTTTTGGGCTATCTTGGAGCATTATCAGGAAGAAAATGGGGCATGGAGGGCTACTGCAGAATCCGCACCCCATAAAAACTACCTGGGAGATTTTCCTTCAACTCTTCTGGGGAAAGACTTCTTCAGTCACTGAATCCTCGATATGCCACAAGCAAATCATGGAGGGTGGCATGGTTTGCTGTGGACCACCTTTCCCTCTCCTTCTACCCAGTGGTTGCCAAAGAGACAGAGTACCTCTGTAGAACAGACACTGGGGCTTGCTTATAGTGGACAAGAGGACACTCCAGTCCAAAACCCACAACAGACCCAGAACAACCTACAGAAATTTATGTTACCATTATATTTTAATTTTTTACAGTATATTTAAGTTTTTGAAGGGTTTTTACGTTTTTGTAATCTGTGTAAGTTTCTTGAATGTTTCTGAGTATTTTAGAGTGTATTTATAAATTTTAAAATGTATTTTAAATCTTTTTTTTTCCAAAGCGTATGTAAGTATTTTAAAAAATCTTTTAAGATTGATCTTGCAGATTGGGCTTTGGGAACCAAGGGACCATCCTCCTCCTGTTCAGCTGCAATGAGGAGGAAGAGAGGAGCATCAGGAGGCCCACTGCATTGTTGCCAGGCTGAACATGCACTGTAGCTGCCTTGGCATCGTTCAAACTGGTATCGATGGCCCCTGTCGGCAGATCGAGGCAATACTACTTCACCCTGACCCCTTGACAATGCTTCAGAAGGCTGCATCTCCCTCAAGAAGCATTAACTGTGTTTTACTAGCTGCCAGAGAGCTGCTGGCACAGCTTAGGAACATAGGGAATAGGAACAGGAGTAGGCCATTCAGCCCCTCGAGCCTATTCCACCATTCAATTAGATCGTGGCTGATCTGTATCTTAACTCAATTCAACCGCCTTGATTCCGTAACCCTTAATACCTTTGTGTAACAAAAATCTATCAATCTCAGTTTTGACATTTTCAATTGACCTAGTCTCAACAGCTTTTTGGGGGAGAAAGTTCCAAATTTCCACTGTGCTTTATGTGATGAAATGCTTCCTGACATTCTCCCTGAGCGGCCTAGCTCTAATTTTAAGGTTGTGCCCCCTTATTCTGGACTCTCCCACCAGAGGAAATAGTTTCTCCTTATCTACCCTATCAAATCCTTTTACCCTATCAAATCCTTTAATCATCTTAAACACTTCAAAAAGATAGTATACTATAAATGGCACCATTTTTAAAAGTGTAGATGAGCAGAGAGACCTTGGTGTCCATAAACTTATCAGGTGGTTAAAAAAGCATATGGGTTACTTGGGTTTATAAATAGAGGAATAGAATATAAAAGCAAAGAGATCATGCTAGAACTTTATAAATCACTGGCTATTGTGGACAATTCTGGGCACCACACTTCAGAAAAGATGTAAAGGCATTAGAAAGGGTACAGAGGAGGTTTACCAGGATGTTACCAGGGATGAGGGACCTCAGTTATGAGGTGAGGTTGGAAAAGTTAGGACTGTTCTCCTTGGAACAAATAAGGTTAACAGATAACCTAAGAGAGGTTTTCAAGATGATGAGAAGTTTTGATAGATTAGATCGAGAAAAATTATTCCCTCTGGTGATTGGGTCAATAACTGGAGGTCATAGATTCAAAATCATTGGCAAAAGGTCTAGAGGAGAGATGAGGAGAATTTTTTTCACTCAGAGAGTTGTCGGGATCTGGAACGCTCTACATGCTGAGGTTTAGTGAGAAAGTTGTCAGATTTGTTTTCCGTGAGATGTTTTTGTCACTGACTATATGTGTGGAATGATGCGGGGAAAAGATGGGAGAATGCCCACATGAAGGAGCAGCAGAATGATCACCAAGTGGGAAACTTTGTAGTTTGGGAGACGAGCTACATGTCAGTGAACAACTGACTTGTGTTTTTTGTGTCAATGGGGGTTCATGATGGTCGGACTCACTTGGAGGGGGTTCAGATCTTAGGCAGCTGAAGATCTCCCTTACAAGGGTAGATGGGAGAAGAAAGTTGCAAAGAGGCATTGACAGATGAAGTGATTGGGTAAAACTATGGCAGATAGAGTTCAACGTGGGAAAGTGTGAGGTCATCCACTTTGGACCTAAGAAAGATAGATGAGTATTTTCTAAATGGCTAGAAGCTAGGAACTGTGGAGGAGCAGAGGGATTTAGGGTTCTGGGTACCACACCACAGGAAGGCTATATTGACCTTGGAGGGGCTGCAGCGCAGATTCACCAGAATGATACCAGAGATAAAAGGATTAAATTATGAGGACAGGTTGCATATACAAGGCTTGTATTCCCTTGAATATAGAAGATTAAGGGGTGATCTAATTCATAGATTCATAGGAACTTACAGTAAAGAAGGAGGCCTTTTGCCCTTTGTGCCTGTGCTAGCACTTTGATAGAGCAGTCGTGCTCAGTCCCACATCCCCGCTTTTTGTCCGTAACCCTGTAAGTTCCTCATCCTCAAGTACCTGTCCAACTCCCTTTTAAAATTATTTATGGAATCAGCTTCCACCCAGAACCCTAAATCTCTCTGTTCCTCCACAGTTCCTAGCTTCTAAATTTTGCGGGAGGTGTTAGTGGCGCCGCACCCAGGCGCTAGGGGATTTGTGCCCCGTTAGCACCCCCCAGGGGCGCTAACCAGAGGCGCAAACCAACCCAATTTTTCCCCCTTAAAGTCTTTAAAGGTTTCTAAAATTATTTAAAAATCTTTAAAAGTCTTTAAAAGTTGTTAAAAGTTTTTAAAAACATTAAAATACACTTACACTCAACATAAAACTGGTAATTTCAATGGGAAAGACTGAGAGATGTTTCTGTGGGCATGGCTTAATTTTGACAGCTTTTGTCACGGTGTCTTCACTTATGCATAGGCTGTACGCTGCGTTCCTGGCCTTCCTGATGTCATACGCTGCGCAGAACTCTGCAGCGCTGAAGACAACGTCTCCATTCCGGGCCTCGCTCAAGGTTAAGTACGTATTCTTTACGTAGGTCAGTGGCGTACTCCGGAGCTACGCCACCGACCACAATTATTGGGCCAATAACACTTCCAGGCCCTTAGAACAAGGCTTTAGTCACCTAAATATAAGGTAAAGTCAGAAACTAAATTTGCCGAATTGGACACTGAGCAGGAATCAAATCCAATCCCTACTGGATCTGTAAGGCTCAGTATCACAACATTTACGCATTTTCTTTGAAAGTTTAAAAAAATTAATTGTGAATTTTTTTTTGAATATATTCTCGCTTGGAGTGGTACAGCATACTGGAACTTTGAAATGTGTCACTGAATTGTAAGATCCAGGTTCACGTCATTACTTCTGCAGACCATGATATCAGCCATTCTGTTGTACAAAAGAGTCAAGCAGAAATCTGGCACTTTCCTACAAGGAGGCTGGGAGAAATTGGAGGTCGATCATTCACTCAGGCTGCTCTCATACCTGAAGGCCTGCACAGAGCAGCACAGACAGAGGCTTGAGATCAAACCATCTGCCAACCTACTTGACTGCAGATGGTGCAAAATGAACACAGTAACAGTGTAAAATATAAGAACATAAGAAATAGGAGCAGGACTAGGCTGCCGACGGAAGTGGTGGAAGCGGACACACTCAATGTTTTCAAGGGGAGACTGGATAGACACTTGAGGGAAATAAACTTGCAGGGCTACGGGGATAGAGCGGGGGAATGGGACTGACTGGATTGCTCTACAGAGAGCTGGCACGGACTCGATGGGCCGAATGGCCTCCTTCTGTGCCGTTATGACTCTATGGGGGCTAAATTCGGCTGAATGGCCTGCTCCTGTTCTTATGGAGGGACGGGGCAGGAGGGAGAGGGCTTCAATGTTGTTGTGTATGGAGACGGGATTTTTGTTTGGAGTGCATGTGGATCTTTCTATTTGTATTGTGGTGTCTTAGTTTTCAAGTTTGCGGTATTATGCATTCTGCATGACTATTGACAAAACTGGGAAACACTTGACGCATTCCTGTTATCAGCACCTAAATAGAATATATCCACCTATATTTGGGCAGACATATTGGACAACCCCCATTACTTCCAGCAGCACATCCTGAAAGCACTGGTGGGAAGCCAGCAGAAGGCTTTTCCTCCATCACCCACTAGAGTTATGCTGGGGAGCTGGCGTAGCTCCAGAGGAAAATTTGGCCCTCATGTCTTGTGACCGAACCAAAGGGACTGCCAGCAATCTGAGACTAGGCAAAAATGCCTCACGTGCAGATTTCACATTTGCGTGTATGAAAGACCGCATTTCTGAATACTCATAGGAGTACTTCTCATGGATTTCCATATATGTATCTGGTCCCAGCTCCAAAATATTGACATCTCTATCTTAATCAATACTGGGGTTCTCAGCCTGTTGCTGAAATCTTCTGTCATTCCTCCTTCATTAAAGGCTGCACCTGTAATTTTCACCAAACCCCTTCTCCCCCTCCCCATCCCTCTCACCCCACCCCACCAGGAAAGTACTTCCAAGTTACTTGGGAGAAGAAACAACAGGGAATATATAAATGGGCCTTGAGGACAGTGTCAGTGCTTGAGTGGATCACAGGTGGAAGTCCCATCCTAGGAGCACATGTCTGGGGCAAATAGCCGCATGGAATTTGGGGCATGAGTAGTATCTCCACTACAAACAATCCTGCTAAGCAGTTAAGAAGTGTGAAGATCTGGTGTTGTACATAAAATGTACCTCAGGTTTGTCCAGTACTAATAGCTTTGGGGTATATTATATTAAACCAAAAATTAGATTTTATTTTAGAATAAAATTAGAATGTGTCCTTGTTAATGCTTTTGATTCTATCTTTTGTGATACCTGCAAAACACATTGGGGGCGAAACGTGATAAAGCTGAAAAACAGACACAGGCACCGCGATGCGCGATCTGCCCGTGCCCGTTAAAAGGAGCTCAGGCAGCATGTCAAATTCAGGCTGCCTGCTACTTTACATGATTGTAGCTCACAGCCCAGTGCTGAATGTGCTAACAGGCTGTGCGCTCAGCAGGGGGCCAAAGTTCTCGATGTTCATGCAAGGCTAGCTTTACTTAAAGCTAACCAGCGCCTCTTAAAGGTGAGCTGCCTTCTGCTGATGAAAAATGTTAAAAGTACTTCAGCACTAACCCAAATGGCTCGACAGCCCAGGGTCTCGGGCACAGCACTCGAGGCCTTTGAGCAGGGGATGAACACTGGAAGAGGGGTCCTGTACCCACAGGGGACCAAGAGGCCCTCCAGAAGTAAGGATGTGGGACCAGATCGCTGAGGTAGTCACTGCCTGCAGTGTTGCCCCCCAGGACCTCGCTCCAGTGCCCAAAGAAGTTTCATGACCTCAGACGAGTGGTCAAGTTCAGTGAATGCAACTTCAAAAGCCATCTCCTACCAACTGCACCACTAGCCTCATACACTGCTCAATGCACCACACTCCCATTACTCACCTACCAACAAACTCTACCAAATGCGAGGCACACCTCCCATTCCTAGCTTCACCCCACCCCCTTGGAGGAGACGGTGCTGGCCATTCTTGGCAGAGGCATGGCTGAGCCCTTGGCCAGCGGTGGGGCTGAAAGAATACAAGATGCTGGTATCCTCATACGTTATCCTCCTTCTCATATCCCACTCTCTCTCTTCCCACAATATCTTCTTGATTTACAAGCTGCACATGGTGTAAGCATGTACCTCTTACTTTACCTCCCTCCCCTTACCACAACCCTATCCTTGAGCCTTCCTCATTTTGGACACCCAAGAAATCCAGCCTGCCCAGCCAGTGGTTGAACAAGAAGTGGGAGAGGAGAGTGAAGAAGAAGAAGAGGAATCACTGTCAAGAGGAAAAACTCCCAGCCACCAGCTCCTTGAGGTCATCCTGCAAGGCTATCTGCAGTCACCCCCATTGAAAGTCAGCAGCCTTCCACCAGCCATGCTGCAGCCACTGTGGTAACACTGCAGAGGAGCACTAGGATAGGCAGAGGCACACGCAAGACAGTCACTAAGGGAATGCACAAGGGTGATTAGTTGATTTTTGTGATGTAATATTGGATACATATATGGATAAAGTTAGATTGGAAAGTTTGCTTTGTGGTGGCTTTTATCTCAGCATTGTGACCAAGAGGACGCTGTGATGGTCAGTAACAGAGGGAAGGTAAGATGTGGGACAAATGTTGATAGGGGAATTGGGGTTGTGTTCACTGGTACCGCAGGCGGATGATTCGTACCCGACCAGAAAGGGGCTGTCTGGGTTGCCTTCTTCCTTCTGCCTCCTCCTCTCCTGCTTCTTCCTCTTCCTCCTCCTTCTCTTCGTCCTCCTCCTCCCTCTGCGAGCAGCTTCTCCACTTTGCTGCCTCTGCTCCATCTCCATGTCATGCTGCAGCCCAAGGGGGACTGCAACTAGAGCCCCCAGGACTGGGAGCAAGTGGTTTTCTCAGAGGCATTCCTTTAAGTGCCAAAGCCTTGCAAACATCCAGCAGCAGTCCCTGCACACTTTAACAACTTTTTAAATGTCTTACACCAAGCCACTACTCAAATAAAATGTACAGGAACCCGCACAAAAGCAAAAATCTGAACTTACCTCAAAGTTGCATGTGTCCCTTTAAAAAGCACTGGTAAGGGGGGTCTGTTGTACAGCTGAATGCACGTTCAGCTGTGCATGCTTTGGAGAGGACGTTGAGAAAGGCATGGCGATGTCCAAAATAGCAGGTCGTGTGTCAATTCAGGGTTGCACGCTGACTGATGTCATGATCTGACTAATTACCATTTTACCAGCGAGCGCTGGAATGGCAATGCTGCCGACCTGACCAAAATGCCATTTTTTCTCCGAATCCGGTCTTATTAGCTAGCGGTAAGGTGCCAAATTTCACGGTGATTATGGGCTCGATTTTGCCATGGGGTCGTGTCAGGTGGTCGTCGTGTCAGGATCCCGACTCCGATGTGAAGTGGGACAAAAGTGCGATTTTGCCCTAATTGGACACTTGATTTCCAACATGTGGAAACCCCTGGCCCAATGAGCCTTTTCATACAGAAACTCGCCTCCGATGATGTCATCAATGCTGCTGGATTTGAGGCCTGCAAGCAGCCTTGCTTCTTTTTCAGCCTTTAAACTTTATGCCCATTGTTCTGAGCGCTTCCTTCACCAATTATCTCCACCAGTAGGCCAAAGTGTGCTCCAAGATTCGATGAGGCCTCCCTCCAAGCTCTGGTGGAGGGAGCAAGAGCAAATAAGGAGGTGCTCTTCCCTTCCTCAGGGAGGAAAAAGCCTCCCCAGCAGACTAAAGCTGTGTGGCTGCAAGTGGCCCAAGAGGTAAACGCAATTTCTATGTGCAGCAGAACCTGGCTGCAGTGCAGGAAGAGGTTTCATGACTTTCTCCGCACAGGAAAAGTGAGTATGACATTCCCATCACCCTCAATCTGATCCTCATCGCCTCTCATCACCAGCATTCTGCTTTGCCAAACTCTTCCTCCACATCCCACTTGACCCTTACATCCTTGCACCCTTACCCATTCCCTCTCTCTCCATGGTCACATTCACTTAACTATTCAACCATGCAGCCCTCACACTCCCTATCACTATGATGCAATGACAACAACTTACAACACACAGGGAGGGCCCTTTGTCTCCTTTTAAGCATCTATGCCATGGATTCTCTCCACTCACTCCTTCATTCTCACTCAAACTCCACTTGTGTCCCTCATTGCAGGAAAAGAGAGCCCACAATAAGAGGGAAAGAGCGAGGACAGGAGGAGTGCCACTCTCAGTAGCCCAGCTCACCACTTCGGAGGAGGCAGCCCTGGAGATCGCCGGAGTGGAGGACGATTGCAAGTGGGGGACAGACAGACGGGCGCATCACAACAAGCTAGTGACAGAATAGTTTAGCATCTCTCTCATTGACATTGCATAAGTGACTGATAATGATTCTGATGCTCTAACAGATTGACTTATGATCATCTGCACAATTCGATGTGCATGCAACCTATACCTCACATCTCTAACTCTTTCCTTTACTCTCCCACAGGACCATCAAGTGCCCCCGTCCCCACTGTCCAGGAGGAACAGCCTGAGCCTCAAGACTCCTCAGAGGAAGCTGCAACCTCTGAGTGCGCAGCGTCAGCAGAATTCAGCACACCCAGCACCAGCGCAGACAATCACACCTCGGTGGGACCTTCGCGAGATAGAGTAGTGTTGTCACCTGGTGTATTACAGATTACAAGTGAGCATCAGCAGATGGTGGAGACAGGGACAGCAGTGGAGAGTCCTCATCGGAGGGCGCAAGACTCTGCCAGCTCGGCTCAGCTGAATGTCGACCCTGTGCATCTGGGTCCATCCAAAAGGAGAGCGCTGCTGGAACTCCAGGAACAGGTGCAGGAGTCTCTGGCAGGTTTTGTCTCCAGGGTCGCTGCGAGTGTGGAGCGAATGGAGGAGTCCATCGCGAACATGAGCAGAGCCTTTGTGGAGGCATTGGCGCATGAACGCATCACCACGGAAAGGATGGCAACCTCCGTGGAAAGGATGGCTACCTCCGTGGTAAGGCTGGCTACCATAGAGGAGAGGATGGCTACGGTAAAGGACAGGATGGCTACGGCCATGAAGGAGCTTAGTCGCCAGGGTATTGAAAACATGGTCATTGTTCAAAATAGACTGATATCTCTTGAGGAGCGATGATCAGCTATTGAGCATAGAAACCATGGAAGTCATCTGGAGTAGGACTTCCAGTGCAGAAACGGGTCCTCATGGCCCCCCTGAAGTGCAGTAAGGTGCTGTCAAGCCACTTGTTAGCTCTGAAGTGGGGCTGACCCATGAGAGGGATGTTGGTGGCAGACAACAAGGAAGTGGGGGCTCATCTCCAAGCGCTCACACGACCATGCCACTGCAAAGCCCTTGGCCAGAGCCCCATCAGAGTCCTCACCCAACTGAGATGGGCGTCTCATCCCCTGCACAGCCGCAGGAGCAGCAGTCTGTTGCCGAGCCCTCACAGGTTCGCAACCCCAGAGGACGGCCGCCAAAGGTGTCGAGACAGGAGCAGCAAGAAAGTGAGCAAGGGGCCTCCACATCTGCTGAAGCCACAGGGGAAGCACCATGTCGGAGCACGCGTAAGAGGAAGATAAAGCACAAGTAGACACAACGGTAGTCATTTGGGTATTCTGTTGTATTGATTTTTGACAAGCCATCCTTGAATTGTTATGATAAACAGATTTGATGGCAAACTGTTGAAGTTGTGGCCTGTGTCATTTCGCAAATGGGACTTCCACATTGAGGGCTTAGGGCGACTTGCAATTGTCAGTATGGTGGTCAGAGTGATAGGAATCCGCACGTTCTTGTCCATTGTCGATGCTCTGGTAAGACGGTGTGAGGCAAAAGTGTATCATTGTGCAGGCTAAGCAAATCTGGCCAACATGAGTGCGTCCCTTTCATCCCGGGCAGCAATGTGGTCGCGCGCTGGCGCCTTCTGGCCTGTGCAGCTTCAGGTGGATGAGCAGCAGCTTGGTGCTCCTGTTGTTGCTGTTGCTGTTGTTCAGGGTTCTGCTGCTGCTGCGGCTGGTCTTGGTCCAATTCTGATGTCCAGGAGGAAAGGAAATAAATGGTTCCCATGCTTCTGGTATATACCTCAGTTGAGGAAGCGCTCAGTCAAGGTGGGGAGAGGGGTTTCCCAGGAGGTCACACTGGAGATGGGTGTCAGGCTCCAAACTTCCACAACAATGAGTAGGCCTGCTAAAAGTTCCCCCAGACCTGAGACAACAAAATTCTGCCACCTGCAAATGATGATTGGTGAAAACTCCATTTTAATGGTGGAGCTGCAGCTGTTAGTAAGCAATCCACTTGTGAGGCCGCCAGGATTAACTGGCGTGCTCCAGAGGAGAGATGCAGGACAGGGGAAATGTGTTAAAATCAGAAAGGCCTCTCAAAATGGGATTATAGAGGCAATTAACTGGTTGTTAAGGGCCTTAATGGCCTATCCCACCTCTTGGAGGACCAGAGTCCTCACCCAACTGAGATGGGCGTCTCATCCCCTGCCTCATCTTGGAGGCGGGATGGAAACAAGGTCTGAAACCACGAATGTGGGAAAATTGCTCAGAGGCGGGATGGAGGCGGGATCGGACCCACCCGCCATTTTTTGCAATTTTGACAACTCACACGCCTCCAAACCTGCCTCCTCGGGCCTGGTATAAAATCGAGCCCTATATGTCTAGCAATGTGACTGGGTCAATTCAGTAATCATTTAAAATCCTGAAATGACAGAGAATAGGTCATTTCTTGGAACAGCTTGGGAGCAAAAGATAGAAACACTTCAATATTCAGTGTAAATCTCTGTTGTGCAATCGATCCTTGGTTGTTTTCTAAATATTCTCTCAACTGTATTCTGGCTTTTTATTGTCTGACATACAGAGGAGCACCAAATGGCAAATGGACAAGTGAGAAATATTAGGGTTAATGGGACTGAGTTTTTTATGAGATATTTTAAGCATGAAGATGAAATACTAGAGCATCTATAGTTTAAACTTAACTCAATTTTCATGTTTCATGGTTTCTGAGTGATTATCTGCAGCTCTTCAGAAGTTGTTAATAATGTTTCAGATCACTCAAGCCCAATGTTCCATATCATGATATCTGTCAGAAGATGAAAAATACAGTCTGGCCAGGTTCAGCTATTCTTTTCTATTGAAAAATGTATTTTTTTTTAGTAATTCTGTGCACTCATCAAGGTGAGGAATATCAATGTCCAGGCAATGGAAAATTTTATACGTGATGCCAATATTATGCACTACCATCAGGTATAATACAAGTCTGAGGCAGGATAAAGCTCTCTCTTCACTGGTGTAACAATGGCTTGGAATTTCTGTGGGGGTTCTTTCGATCTCCTGCCGTAACTTTGGCAAGAAATCGATGGAACCCTAAAAGAAACAGTGTAAACTGCTGAAGATTTGACAGGAGATGGCGAGAAACCATGTGGCTTTAACCCTAACCTTAGAAGAGCATCCCCCATTATGCCAGTATTACACACCCAACACATCATGTCCAGTCTTTTCTCTTTACAGATGCTGACTGACCTGCTGTGTATTTCCAGCATTTTCTGTTTTTACTTGACATTTTCTTGTCCGATACTAGCCATCAGTACACCTTCTCTGTGTGGGGTTGTCAATACTGTGCCAATTTGTGTGCAAGTTTGCAACTTGGACTCACTCACTAGAAACAACTTTGAGACTGCACTAAATCTATTTCACTTAGGACCACTGAAAGAGAGAGTGAGTGAGTGAATACAGGGAGGTCCGACTGTATTGAAAACAAGCCAACACAGTACTTATTTTCAAGAAAGACAAAAGGACAATCCTGGGTAACTGCAGACCCATTTCCCTTAGATTAGCAAGTGGCAAAATAATAGAATGAATCACTAGGAACCAAGTTGAGTCATACATTTATGAAAATAACTTAGGAAATGGCAGCCAACAAACTTTCAGAAAGGGAAGATCCTACCTGATCAACCTCCTTGACCTTTTTGAGAAAGAGGCAATCCATGTGGATTTTCCAATGCCTATGGGTGTGTACAAGCTGTGTACACGCCCGTTGGGACATCGGAAGTGCCGGTTTCAGGCATGCGACGCGCATGCGCTGACAACCGGCATTTCCGCCTGGTAAAAGCAGGCGTAAGGCCTGCTTTTACCAACGAGTTTAAAAAAGTAAAAAAAATATTTTTTTTTCCACTCATTTATAATTTTAAAATACTTTTAAGTAAGTTAAGTTTATTTTTAGCCCTGTAAAAAATTTAATTATTTTTTTCAAAAAATTAAATTTTTGTTTAAAATATTTAATTTAATGTAATTTTAACTCATTTTAAAAACGTGATTTAAAAAAAAAATTATTTAATGTTTCAGTGTCTTTTTTCAGTGATCCCCATTCATACTTTTGATAGGTCTATCTGTCAAAAGTATGAAGGGAGATTCCCTTCTTTCATTGGCTCGCCTGGCCCACGTGATCCCAGGAACGCTTGCGAACTGCCTGCGCCCCTGGGATACGTGGACCCTGTGCATTTCGACTGTGGAGAGGCCCAGGAATGGATGTGTCTGGACCTCGGGAGCCCTCAGGTAAGAGCGTAGATTTTTTTCGGATAGGAGGCATCCACATGCAGGAAGCCTCCTATCGGAAATTACGGGCCATTATAGCTAAATTTTGAGAAAGTCTCTGATAATATTCGACATGAAAGGCCGATACACAAGCTTTAAGCAATGGGTATCCCAAGTAAAACTTGAAAGTGGATAAGGAATTTTCTGAAAGAGAGGAAGCAATGCTACTATTTAGAGGAATGATGTTAGGCTGGGCAATGCATTGAATAGATCATTACAGGGACTCCTATTGTTTAGGATCTACATAAGTGACCTGGATTAAGAAACAGAAAGTAGGTTGCTCAAATTCACAACAGCTCAAAGATTATGCAGGCAAATTTGTCTTTTTTTTAAATTTGTAACAGGCAGTCCTCCACTGAATCAACAGCCAGAGACCCTAATGCCAGCAGCCCGGAGTGCAGCTGCATTCCTGTTTCCTACCTTCTGGTGTTAGGCCCAGCTAGGGAGAAGGCCTGTGTCAGGAGTGCACACAGGCCATGCAAATGGCTTAGGATGGAAAATTAGCGGGAGCCTTTCCTTCTAAAGGCACGGTGCAGCTTTAGAATGTTGCGCCTTTCTTGTAATCAGCAGGTTCCCAAGAGACAAAAATTGGCCATATATGGTAATAATCGCCGCACTGCACAGCCACTCTTCCCTAACTATGTCCCCCATTTCTCTTCCTATGTGTAAAACCTTGTGCTTATCTATATTGAATCTCATCTCTAGCAATGGATTCTCCTCCCAGCCACACACAGAAACCTCTGAAATACCTCAAGATTCTATGCTTGGGCTCCTCCTTTTCCTCATTTACATATTGATCCTCAGGGACATCATTTACAACCACAGAATAGTTTCCATATGTATACTGATAACATCAAGTTCTCTGATAACATCAAGCTCTCTCCATCACCTTTCCCTACTCCCGGCCATCTCTTTGTTGTAGACTGGTGTCTGATATCAAGTAATGGTTGAGCCCAAACTTTCTTCAATTGAACACAGACGACAGATGAAGTAAAAATGGACTGAAAATCATGATCGGTGTGTGCTACTGTACTGTGAATATATCTTCCTCAACTTTTAACTTAGCTGTGGCAAATGATATTGAAATGAATTTATGTTAATGCTGAAAATCAATTACATACATGTTAGCTTTGAGTAAAATGGTCAAAACAAAGACATTTTGTAAGATTTATTTTTAAGAAGTGATTATTTCCATTTCCTATTTTAATAAGCCTTTAAGCCTCCGTTCTCTTGATTAAATAGCTTTCTTCAGACTTGATATCTTGATACAGGATTGTTTTAAATGATCAGCAGTATAACTCTACAGTAATTGAAGCAATTTGTTCCAACACGATATACTGTCAAAACCTGTCTTCGCTTTACTACTTCAATTAATCTCTGCAGTTTGATCTAGACTCCACTTGAGAGAATAAAACCTATCACTGTTTTAAAGAGGCAATGTGTTGTGGGAATCCAGTTTTAAAGGTCACGAATAGCTTTTGAAGTAAGGTTTACTATTAGTGTGTTTTTCCCTCAGAATTTCATATAATGGCGATTTACAACAAAATGCCACTCTTACAGTCAGAACATTTGCTTCAGTGGTGATGCAATGGACTTTTACCCAGAAGAACCAAATAAAACTATCATTTCAACATGTTTGCTTTCAATTGGAAATAGTGCCAGATCTCAGTCAGCGAAAAGAACATATTCAAAGCTATCCAATTTCCTGTTTTTCACCGGCAGATGAAATAATAGTGCTTGGCAGTGAAAAAAATGGCAACTTGATGGTTTTGAGTTTCCTTAATGTTGATGAGCAAAGGATTTCTCTTTAAAGTTTGGTAATGTCTCGTGATGGATTACATTACTGACCTGACAAATCATTTCATGAAAGTGACATTTCCAATCATGTCCATTTTCAAAGGAACTCATTATTTGCAGAGGCATTGGCCCATACATTGGTGTCTCTTTGCTCATGAATAAAAATTTGTCACCTTAATAACATAAATTCTAATTCTAATAGAGTGAGGTGGTGACAAAACACAAAGAAAATATCAAAGTTTCAATATTAACATCATTTTGCATGTTAGACTATTTTTGCAATCCCCAGTACTGTTATGAAATTGAGATGAATGTGTACTCTTAGAGTGACCTTTAAATGTTTCAGTATTACTGTTTGTAGATCTTTCTACGAGGGCTCCAATGAAAACTGACACTTATTTTGCTTCGGCTTTAACTGGTATAAAGGTGTAAAGTTAGAAATGACATTAAGCGATGTTATCACACAGCTTAATGCTCTCGTACTAAATTACTCTTTCTGCTAATTCAAGAGCAGCATTAACCTGCTTATTTTAAATGAGTTAAAACCACTGTTAAAGTAGAAGGGTGGAAGCTGTGTGCATTAAACATTTGTACAATAACACTGTTGACAGTAATTTCTAATCTATAGCTGATGCACGCTGAAATAAAGTAGCTTATAAAGGATTACATTTGTCTTTACAGTCTCTCTGTAGTTCTGCTATAAAAGAAGTATCCTGCGTTAGTAAGAACGTGGTACTACTTCCTAATTGTTGTCATAAAGATAGATGCTCAGGGGATAAGGTGATAAGTTGGATCACCTTTCACCTCCAGACCTGATGTCAAGTCCAGCCCAGACTGATGGGTTGGAAGTCTTCTAAGTTCTCTGACTACAAGAGTACTTATGAAATGAGCTGGGGAAAGGTCAATGCAGTTCGTAATGGGAATGTACCCAAAGACAAAGCAATCAATACTATATTTGCAATCTTATTTAGTGAAACCACAAGATGTCTGGTGTGGGTGCTGGAAAAAAATGTTACACTGGTACAGTGGGGGATGCTCATCTAAGATTGGAGCTGAGGCATAGTATTGGGGCAGAATAGAGGGAATTTTACTCTGCAACTACCTAAATTAACAATGACACTTGCAGAACAGTTTTATGAATGTGCCCTCCTAACAAAGAGTCGCGCCCACTGGGAGTGCATGTCAGGAAACTGCAGGTTCCATAACAGCTGAGAAATAGGTTTTTGGTACCAAATATCTTTTTTATTCGTTCCTGGGATGTGGGCATCACTAGCAAGGCCAGCATTTACTGCCCAACCCTAATTGCCCTTGAGAAGGATGGTGGTGAGCCCCCTTCTTGAACCACTGCAGTCCGTGTGGTGAAGGTACTCCCACAGTGCTGTTAGGTAGGGAGTTCCAGGATTTTGAACCAGCAACGACGAAGGATTGGTGATATATTTCCAAGTTAGGATGGTGTGTGCCTTGGAGGGGAACTTGCAGATGGCCGTGTTCCCATGCGCCTGCTACCCTTGTCCTTCCAGGTGGCAGTGGACGCGGATTTGGGAGATGCTGTTGAAAAAGCCTTGGCGAGTTGCTGCAGTGCAACTTGTAGATGGTACACACTGCAGCCACAGTACGCCAGTGGTGGAGGGAGTGAATGTTTAAGGTGGTGGATGGGGTGCCAATCAAGTGGGTTACTTTGTCCTGGATGGTGTGGAGCTTCTTGAGTGTTGTTGGAGCTGCACTCATCCAGGCAAGTGCAGAGTATTCCATCACACTCCTCACTTGTGCCTTGTAGATGGTGGAAAGGCTTTGGGGAGTCGGGAGGTGAGACACTCGCCGCAGAATACCCAGCCTCTGACCTGCTCTTGCAGCCACAGTATTTATGTGGCTGGTCAAGTTAAGTTTCTGTTCAATGGTGACCCCAGGATGTTGATGGTGGGGGATTCGGCGATGGTTATGCTGTTGAATGTTAAGGGGCGGTGGTTAGACTCTCGCTTGTTGGAGGTAGTCATTGCCTGGCACTTGTGTAGCACAAATGTTACTTGCCACTTATTAGCCTAAGCCTGAATGTCATCCAGGTCTTGCTGCATGCAGGTATGGACTGCTTCATTATCTGAGGAGTTGCGAATGGAACTGAACATTGTGCAGTCATCAGTGAACATCCCCATTTCTGACCTTATGATGGATGGAAGGGCATTGATGAAGCAGCTGAAGATGGTTGGGCCTAGGACACTGCCCTGAGGAACTCCTACAGCGATGTCCTGGGGCTGAGATGATTAACCTCCAACAAAGCAACCATCTTTCTTTGTGCTAGGTATGACTCCAGCCAGTGGAGAGTTTTCCCCCTGATTCCCATTGACTTCAATTTTACAAGGGCTCCTTGATGCCACACTTGGTCAAATGCTGCCTTGATGTCAAGGGCAGTTACTCTCATCTCACCTCTGGAATTCAGCTCTTTTGTCCATGTTTGGACCAAGGCTGTAATGAGGTCCTGAGCCCCGTGGCCTTAGCAGAACCCAAATTGAGCATCGGTGTGTAAGTTATTGTTGAGTAAGTGCTGCTTGATAGCACTGTCAACAACACTTTCCATCACTTTGCTGATGATTGAGAGTAGACTGATGGGGCGGTAATTGGCCAGATTGGATTTGTCCTGCTTTTTGTGGACAGGACATACCTGGGCAGTTTTCCACATTGTCGGGTAGGTTCCAATGTTGTAGCTGTACTGGAGCAGTTTGGCTAGAGGCGCGGCTAGTTCTGGAGCACAAGTCTTCAGCACGACAGCCAGGATGATGTCGGGGCCCATAGCCTTTGCTGTATCCAGTGCACTCAGCCGTTTCTTTATATCATGTGGAGTGAATCGAATTGGCTGAAGACTGGCTTATCTGATGGTGGAGACCTCAGGAGGAGACCGAGACTGATCATCCACTTGGCAATTCTGGCTGAAGATGATTGCAAACGCTTCAGCCTTGTCTTTTGCACTCATGTGCTGGGCTCTGCCGTCGTTGAGCATGGGGATATTTATGGAGCTTGCTCCTTCCGTTAGTTGTTTAATTGTCCACCACCATTCTCAACTAGATGTGGCAGGACTGCAGAACTTTGATCTGATCCGTTGATTGTGGGGTCGCTTAGCTCTGTCTATAGCATGCTGCTTCTGCTGTTTAGCATGCATGTAGTCCTGTGTTGCATCTTCCCCAGGTTGGCACCTCATTTTTAGGTATGCCTGGTGCTGCTCCTGGCATGCTCTTCTGCACTCCTCATTGAACCAGGGTTGGTCCCTGGCTTGACGGTAATGGTAGAGTGAGGGATATGCTGGGCCATGAGGTTACAGATTGTGATGAAATACAATTCTGCTGCTGATGATAGCCCACAGCACCTCATGGATGCCCAGTTTTGAGCTGCTAGGTCTGTTTTCAATCTATCCCATTTACCACGGTGGTAGTGCCACAGACACGATGGAGGGTATTCTCAATGTGAAAACGATACTTCGCCTCCACAAGGACTACCAATACTGTCATGGACAGATGCAGCAACAGGTAAATTGGTGAGGACGCGATCAATTAGGTTTTTCCACCTCGTGTTGGTTTTCTCACCACCTGTCGCAGGCCCAGACTGGCAGTTATGTCCTTCAGGACTTGACCAGCTCGGTCAGTAGTGGTACTAACGAGCCACTCTTGGTGATGGACATTGAAGTCCCCCACCCAGAGTACATTCTGTGCTACTCTCAGTGTTTCTTCCACGTAGTGTTCAACATGGAGGAGTACTGATTCATCAGCTGAGGGAGGACGGTAGGTGGTAATCAGCAGGAGCTTTCCTTGCCCATGCTTGACCTGAAGCCATGAGACTTCATGGGGTCTGGAATCACTCCCTCCCGACTGTACACCACTGTGCCGTCACCTCTGGTGGGTCTGTCATGCCGGTGGGGCAGGATATACCCAGGGATGGTGATGGAGGAGTCTGGGACATTGGCTGAAAGGTACGATTCTGTGAGTAAGACTATGTCAAGCTGTTGCTTGACTGGTCTGTGGGACAGCTCTCCCAATTTTGGCACAATTCCCCAGATGTTAGCGAGGAGGACTTTGCAGGGTCGATTGGGCTGTGTGTGCCATTGTCGTGTCTGAAGCCGGTGCCTAGGTCGATGCCGGGTGGTCTGTCCGGTTTTATTCTTAATATTGATTTTCGTAGCGGTTTTGTTACAACTGAGTGGCTTGCTAGGCCATTTCAGAGGGCAGTTAAGAATCAACCACATTGCTGTGGGTCTGGAGTCACATATAGGCCAGCCCAGGTAAGGACGGCAGATTTCCTTCCCTAAAGGACATTAGTGAACAGAGGGGTTTTTACGACAATCCGGTAGTTTCATGGTCACCTATTCAACGTAAGATCGCAAATGCCATTATCACTACAGAATGTGAGTGCAGCAGTAAAGCATTCAAAAAGTAAATCTGCATTTTGCAACAGTATCACCAACAGCTCCTACCTGTCAATGAACAAAAGCTAATCACAAGATTTACCCAGTCCTGAGCCACAAAGTGAGAATTGACTGCTAATTATGTCTCACTAACTTACAACTATTGCACCGTAATCAATCATATGGCTGAAATTAACTGCATAAAAGTTAACAAACAGGTTGATGGATCAGCAGTCGGAAATCTGTTGATCAATAGAGGGATTAAATCTAAACTGAAACATAAAAGGGAGCAATATTATAAAGTTAGCAATACTAAAGATAATCATAAAGAATGTAGAAAGTGTAGTGCTGAGGTGAAAAATTAGATAAGAAGGAATAAAAGGGAAAATGAAAAACGGGTAACAAGTAATCTAAAAGGAAATAGGCTTTTATACAGATCTAAAAATAAAATTAATTGTTAAAGAAAGGGGAGGACAGCTCAGGGATGAAGGAAGGATTATAATTGTGGTGAATGAAACTATGGTGAAGATATTAAATAAACATTTTGTAATGTTTTTACAAATGATGGTGGAAGTGAGAATGTCAGTGTACTGGTGAAGGATATGGAACAACTGATAGAGATAACTGTAGAATTGGAATTTGTTCTAAAAAAGTTCGTAAAACTGGAGATGGATAAGTCACCAGACCGTGATGGCATACATCCTAGGTTGTTGAAAGAAGTCAAAGAGGAGATAGTATAAGCTTGGACACAACTTTTCAATCCTCATTAAATATGAAAATTGTACCTTGGGACTGGAGAGTAGCCAATGTACCACCTTGGTTCAAGAAGGGAGAGAAGGATTAATCGGGGTAACCATAGACTGGTTGTTCTAACATCAGTTGTAGACAAACCCATCAAATCCGTAATTCAAGAAAAAATTAGTAAGCATTTAGAAATGCATGGTATGGACTTGTTAAAGACAAGTTGTGTTTGACAAATTTAATAGAATTTTTTAAAGAAATAACTGATTAGATCGATAAAGGGAATTCAGTATCTGGGTTTTCAGAAGGCATTCAATGAGGCTTAATAGAAAAATTTAGACAGATTGTATAAGAGGAAATGTTGTAGCATGGATATAAAGTTGGTTGATAGACTGGTTAGACAAGTTAGGATAAGTGGGTATTGCTTGAATTGGAGAATGGTTGGAAGTGATGCACCCAAGGTTCAGTACTAGGTTCATTTTTGTTTTGATGTGTAGAGATGATTTAGACTTAGGTATATGAAAAATAATCTTAATTTGCTGAGAATATAAAATTAAAGGGTTTGGTAACTGTAAAAAAAACTTCAGAACAAAATAGACAGGTTAGTGGAATGGGCAAACAGATGACAGTTGTAATTTTATGTTGATAAGTGTGAGCTAATACATTTTGGGAGAAAAACAAGGAATGGGAGTATACACCCAATGGAAAGATACTGTAAGGTGTTGATAAACAAAGAGAACAAGGAGTTCAAACATGTAATTCCCTGAAAGTGCAAGTGCAGGTTGAAAAAGCCATAAAAAGCCAACAGCATTTTGGGTTTTATAAATAGAGAACAAGAGTAACGTAATGATGAATTTGTACAAAGCATTGTTTTGTTAGAGTACTGTATGCAGTTTTAGGTGTCCCATTATGTAAAGGATATTAAAGCCATAGCGAGCGTAGAGTGTAGATTCACCAATATGATACCACAGATGGGAAACTAAAGTTATGAGGAGAAACTTGAGATACTGGTTGTGTAGTGCCCGTTGTTTGGGCGCTGCGGGTGCTGAATTGGGTCCAAAATGGCGTCCGAACAGTGCGTGCACACTTCTGGTGTGGTCTGCGCCGCACGCTATACTGTTGAGGGTGGTAGGGCGGCCGTTAGGAGCGTGCGCTGGAAGTATGGTAAGCAGGCAGATCATAACGTCGATCAGCATGCAACACTGATTTGTCACCAGCGCTGCCATTTTCATCATTATCGCTGGAGCTAGCGCCCTGTCTTCATCTTGCACAGCTGAGCATGTGTTCAACAGCAGGAAGGACTTCCCACCAGCGCTATTTAAAGAGATTAACAACTTTCAGGAGATTTGCTTTTTGATTTCCACTGGCTCTGTGTAAGTTTGTAGCAGTCTTTGATGTTTTCCACAGCTGTTTGAAGTTGGTGAGGTGACAGGGAGTGGTGCTGCAAGTGGAGAAAGCCTTGGTTCTGACTTCAAGAGTTCTGGTCAGACCACGTGCTGCCAGTTATGGATGCTCAGGCCTCCTTGGTCTGCAGCATGACAGGGAGATGGAGCAGAGGCAGCAAAGAGGACAAGCTGCTCTTTATGCCAGGAGAGGGGACTTCATTGTCTTCTCTCTGACCAGAAAGAAGCAGGCAGAGCGTGCACGTGCCTTTGCCAGGATAGCGGGCTTCCCCATGGTGCAGCGTGCCATGGACTGTATGCACGTAGCTTTGCGAGCGCCGCATCTAAATACTGAGATGAACCACAACTGGAAAGGTTTCCACTCGCTGAATGTACAGTTGGTGTGCAACCATGCTCAGTACATCATGATGGTGAATGCCCAGTATCCTGGCAGCAATCATGATGCTTTTATTCTGCCCCAGTCTGCTGTTCACTCAGTCTTTGAGCCACCACATCAAACCAGAGGCTGGCTGCTGAGCGACAAGGGCTATCCCTTGACCACCTGGCTCATGACTTCGGTCCGCCACTCAAGTATACGTGGCCAGCATGCGCACAATGAGAGCTAGAAAAAACATCATAGAGCAGACCATTGGGGTGCTGAAGCAACGGTTCCGCTGCCTGGATCATTCTGGAGGAGCCCTGCAGAGTGTCCCGATTTGTGATGGTCTGTTGTATCCTCCACAACCTGGCCATCACGAGGGCACAGCCCTTGCCACCAGGGATAAGGCCACCAGCTCAGGAACAGGAGCAGGAGGAGGAGGAAGAGGAGGAGGAGGAAGCAGAAGGAAGGAGGCAACCCAGACAGCCCCTTTCTGACCGGGATGTCTGGGATCGAATCATTTGCCTGCGGTACCAGTGAACGCAACCTCAATTTCCCATTCAACATTAGTCACATACGTTACCTTCCTCTATTACTGATCATCACAGTGTCCTCTTAGCCAAAGTGCGAAAATAAAAGCCACCACAAAGCAAACATTCCAATCCAACGTTTACATCTAAACATCCAACATTACATCAAAAAATCAACTAATCACCCTTGTGCATTTGCTTAGTGCCTGTCTTGTGTGTGCCTTTGCCTATCCTAGTGCTCCTACGCAGTGCTACCCCAGTGGCTGCAGCATGGCTGGCGGAAGGCTGCTGACTTTCAATGGGGAGACTGCAAATGGCCTTGCAAGGATGACCTCGATGAGCTCTGGGCCTAGTAGGCCCGGCTTCAGACTGCACCACCTTGGCATGGGTGGCAGCAGTCTGGACTGGCTAGCTGACGGGCAACAGCTAGGGCACAGGTGGAGTGCCAGTGGTGGGAGGACGAATGCTGTTGTCCTGAGAGAGGACAGCAGGGTCATCATGCTGTCCTTTTCAACACTGGTAAACACAACCATGATGGCAGCAGTCTGTACTTGTGTGGCAGCAAGCTGAGCTTTCATAACTTCAATCTAAGGCTTCATTGCTGAACTCAGATGGTCACATTGGGTGGCTTCTGCTTGTGCTGCAATGGAAGCTAAGACTTCTCCCATCAGATGTGACATGATGGTTGGGTCCACAAGTGCATTAATGGATCTGCCCACCCCTTCCACGCTGGAAAGGATGGGCTCTAAGCTCTGCCCAAAGTCCTATGCAAGGTTGGAGCTGGACTCCTCCATGCTCCTTGACATTGCATTCAGGCTTTCTGGCAAGCCTGCCAATGGACCAAGCAATTCATTGTGCGTACCCATCAGCGTTCTTCTGTAGGCCGCCCAATCAAAGTCCTCATCTGAGTCCTGTGCAGCAGAACTCCTGTGCACTCTCCGGGAGCTGGCACCTGCGCTACCCTTTCCCTCTGGCCTAGCTGCAGGCCACTCATGTCCGGTGTTTCACCACGTGTAGATCCCACGTCTAACCTATCCTTTAAAGTACGTGGAGTGTCAATATCTGAGCGGCAGCTGGGAGTGTGAAATCGAGTGATGGTGTTTCTTCTTTTTCTTCACTCTCCTCTCCCTCTTCTTGTTCAATCACTGGCTGGGAAGGCAGCATTTCTTGGATATCTGAAATGAGAAAGGCTCAAGGGTAAGGCTGTGGTGAGGGGAGAGGGGGAAAGCAGAGGTGCATGCTTACACCATGTGCAGCTTGTAAATCAGAATAAATTGTGGGATGAGGGGGAAGTGGGATGTGAGAAGGAGGATAACGTATGGGGATACCAGCATCTTCTATTCTTAAAGCCCCGCCGCTGGCCATGGGCTCAGCCATGCCCCTGCCAAGAATGGCCAGCACCGTCTCTTCCATGGGAGTGATGTCATGCAGGCGAGCCTGTCCCCTGCCGGTTATGCGCCACCTTTTCCTCCAAGAGAAAGGGACGTGTGTCAGTGAGTGTGGTGTAATGTGTTTGGGTGATGTGCCTGTCATGGTTGAATAGCTGACAGTGTGTTCAAGCTGTGAGATGTGGGTGTGAGGCTTGCAGCAGTGGTAAGTGTGTGTGGGTGAGGCGAAGCTATGAATGTGAGGTATGAGTTGTGTTTGGTAGAGATTGTTGGCAGGTTCGTGATGAGGGTGTGGTGCATTAAACAGATGGTGGAATATGGCATTTGAAGATGAATTCACTGACCTTGACAACTCATGTGAGGTCATTAAACTTCTTCATGCACTGAGTCCAGGTCCTCGGGGCTACGCTGCTGGCATTTACCACAGTGGCTATCTGCTCCCACTGCACACTGGTCTTTTGCCTGGAGGGCCTCTTGGTCCCCTGTGGAAAGAGGACCTCTCTCCTGAAGTTGATCTCCTAGTCCAAGGCCTCCAGTGCTGCAACGGAGAACCTTGGTGCACGCTCTCTCCCCTGTTGTGCCAGCATCATAACTTTCTTGTCCACTGTCTTCCCAGCCATTTCCACCACCTGTTGCAGGCAGAAGGCACCTCCCCTTTAAGAGGAGCAGATTGCCTTTAAGTAGTGCAGGCTAGCTTTAATTGGAGCTAGCCTCACATGAACTTGGGCCCCTTATCTGAGTGTTCAGCCACTCAGCAGCGCGTTCAGCGCTGGGCTGAATGCTACAGTAATGCAAATGTGTGGGCAGCACAAAGTTCACGTGTTGCCTGCAGTCCTCCGAACGGGCGCGGGTTGCTATCGCATCGCGATCCCTGCGCCCGTTTTCTGGGGCTACCAAATTTCTAGGCCTGGGACTTTTTCTACTGGAGCGGAGAAGGTTAAGAAGAGATTTAATGAAGTTTTTCTACATTATAAAAGGTTTTGACGGAGTGAATAGATTAAAACTATTTCCTTTGACTGGGGAGTCAATGATGAGGAGTCACCACTTTAAAACTGTCACTAAGAGAGTGAGGAGATAGGTTAGGAGAAAATTCTTTATGCAGAGGATTGTTCTCATAGTCACTGATGCAGTCTTCAGAAAGGAAACACAAGTCGAATGAGGTTATATTAAATGTGAATGAGATTGTACACTTTAATTGAGCTATATATAGAATTAAAATGTCATTGTTCAACTATTGTTCTTCCCTTAGTTTGTTTTATTTTATAAAAAACATGAGTTGCCTTTCAAACCCTCACCAGCAAAATTAATGAATTACCCAGTGCCTAAGTAGACTCAAATATGGGGACATTAAGGTATATTTTTGTCTTCATCACCTGGGCAAGAAATTGCCCACTTGTTATAGAATCTGCCTGATTGCAATGGAATGATAATGAGGTGGGTTTTATAAAGGGTAGTCGATTCATTTCACCAGATTAACTCCCAGGCCTGAAGATGAAAATCTACCCCGTTATATTCATTTGAGTGGATAGCAAGCATATCAGAAATCTAATTTTTGGAAGATGAATCCTCCATGAAATATAACTCGTGGTCTGCACTGATTCAGAATCTAGAGCCTTGTGGCCCTCAGGCATCTGGGAACAGTATTATGCAGCCATCTGCCATTTGCCCCAAGGCAGCTTGGTGACCACACTACAGGGTCACACTAACTAAAGATTACAGTCCACTCACTGGCTAGACAGTGCCAATTTGCTACCATTATCAATCATCAGCAAAAATATTTAAGCTACTGAGCTCACATCTGTATGTGCCCTCATCTGCAATTCACAAAGTGCTCTAACTCTTTGCCCCTCCCCCCTCCACACTTCCACTAAAAGGGGAATGAGGTTAACGGTAACATTTGCAAATGCAATGCATTATGAGATTAATGAATCTCATCTTTCAATTAAGTTAGGTACATTATTTAAATATTTGGTGTTATTCTTCAGTAAATGGTCAGATCTCTTGTTGTAACCTTGATTAGCTCCAACACATATTAATATTAACAACATTAATTTACCCCATGGCAAGAACATTTCAGCACATCTATTTCTGTACATTGACTAAAGGATATACATCTGAAGGTGAAGGTTAATCATTCCCTGAAAGATGTACAGGAAGCATTGAAGGGGTGTGCGTGAACTTGTTCACTGTTTCATATCTTCATATTCACAAATTGTTATCCCAAGCCTTATGACTTAATCAAATCTAAAGACGATGTAAAACACCTTGCACAGTTCATCAAATTACTGAAGCAAGTAAAATCCCCTGAAATTATTTCATGTTGCGAGCATACTCCAGAGCAAAAAAGATAGTGTAGCTTTTTATGCTGAGTTATTCACCAGGTAGTTAAGCTTTGCTGTTTCTATCTGTATTTTTGACATGACATGGATGAGAAAAGCCGTGCACTAGCAACCTGACCATGGTCCATCCAGGTTTCAAAAAACAGTGGTCTAACTCATTGATTTCCAGGTCCTCAAAAGTGTGGAACCTCTTACCGCCCTGAATCTTCCCTTTCTTCTCCAATTTACAGGCTTTTAAAACCCTGGCTTTGGATCTCCTCACTACTAGCAGGACTGTCGTATGAGGAGAGATTGGGTCGACTAGGCCTGTATTCACTAGAGTTTAGAAGAATGAGACGGGATCTCATTGAAACGTATAAAATTCTGACAGGGCTAGACAGACTGGATGCAGGGAGGATGTTTCCCCTGGCTGGGGGGTCTAGAATGAGGGGTCACAGTCTCAGGATACGGGGTTGAACATTTAGGACTGAGATGAGGAGAAATTTCTTCACTCAGAGGGTGGTGAACCTGTGGAATTCTCTACCCCAGAAGGCTGTGGAGGCCAAGTCACTGAATATATTTAAGAAGGAGATAGATAGATTTCTAGACACAAAAGGCATCAAGGGGTATGGGGAGAGAGCGGGAATATGGTATTGAGATAGAGGATCAGCCATGATCATATTGAATGGCGGAGCAGGCTTGAAGGTCCGAATGACCTACTCCTGCTCCTATTTTTCTATGTTTACTATTTCTTACCTCATCTTTTGCTATTTTTAACTTGGCAGTGTCCTACACAATTGGCTCATCACTTAAGCTTCTGAATAAAAATTATAGTACTGTAACACAACAAATGCAAAGGGTTTTGAAAGACAGTAATGGAATAGTAAAGATTGGGGAAAAATACATTTATTTATCATTTGGGTGTATATTTTCTTTCAAATTGTTTCCATGTATTGGGCTCTATAAATAATTTAATTCATAATGAAAAATCTTATTATCTGAACCAAAAAAAGACTTGCAAGCAAATACATTTAGATAGTGCCTTCAACGCAGGGGACATCTCAAGGCATTTCACAGAGGAGAAATGGATGTTACACAGTATAAGGAGAAATGGTAGAGGAGGTGATTGAAGGCAAATTTCAAATAGGACAACCAGTAAATAAGAAACATAGTGCAAATAGGACCAAGTCTCCTGGGCTTCAGGGGCAGATTGTCAGGGCTCAAAGCAGCATGTGGCCCACAAGACAAAGTTTAAACACCTCTGTGATAGCGTACAGGGTGCCAATGAATATCAGAGTGATGGTCAAGTACAACCTAGTGTGGGGCATGATATAAGTTACAGTGTATGTAGAATGGAGCTTCGGAGACTGGAAAAGACAGGCAATGTTGTGGAAGTGGGGGCTTTGGTGATAGGACATGGGTTTGAAGCTCAGCCCAGGGTCAAACAGGACTCTGAGGACATTCAATTCAGCCCTCTTGTGTTTTTGTAATAATGAAAAGAATAGTATGATAGAATACAACTTGTGCATATGTCTGATCGGGCACACTCTTTCTTTGCACAGGTCTCTCTCTAGGTATCTACCTAATTAATTTAAACACAACTGTGCTTGTCAATGACATGTTAAACAGATGTATGCCTTCAGGAAACTTATCGCTTAGTCCCATTTGTAGCACAAATTGTTTTATTTGTTCCACAACAATACCTTGCAGGAATGAAGATTTTTTTAAAGGAAGGTTGTGGCAAATCTTGATGGCTCAGCAGATACATTCACCACTTGATGTGATACTGAGCCATACAGATGAGGAAGGTCCCAGTTTTGATCCCTGCTCTATGCAAAGTTACTTATTTCAAATTGGGCAATAGTGGAAGCAGGAGTGTCCCCAGGTTAGGAAAACACAGAAACATAGAAAAATAGGAGCAGGAGTAGGCCATTCGACCCTTCGAGCCTGCTCCGCCATTCAATATGATCATGGCTGATCCTCGATCTCAATACCATATTCCCGCTCTCTCTAGGACTACATTTAGCCACTGCCCCTGCTCCTGATCACCACCCAGTAACCCCTGCGGGAAATTCTACATTTGTGGGCATCAGGTGAGGACAGGATCAAGCTCTTCTGTGGTGCTCTCCACTCTCCTCCCCCCACCACCTCAACAGCTGAACAGCCTACCAGCACTCTGTCCCAACTCATACATGAATAATGGCCACTTGGTTGAAGTACTGAATGGCTGCCCATATCAAAAATGGCACAGAACAAAATGAAGAATAAAAAATGTTTGGAACTGTTAAATCTACTCAAGAGGATGACATATAATAGATACATCATGAAAAGCCATTTGATGCCCAGAAATTAAATTACAACTTTTGGATTACTCTGCCATATCTATTTTTGTATGGCCGTTGGACTGATACCAACAGCCAGTGCACTCCACATCTTAAGTTCAAGTTGATGGTCAGACACAAGGATTAACAAGTGTTATATAATTACTCAGGACTAGAAAATTCTGTGTTCAGTGCATACTTATTTATGTATGTCATGATTAAACTGAAAAATATGCCACATCGAATTGTCAACTGTAATATTATTCAACTGTTTTGTCAAAACTTGCTTTCTAGTTGTAAATGTTCTGGAACACATAAAACTATTCTTTTGTAAGATTAAATAGAGAATACAAAGTTTGGGAGGTGCTGCCGAAGAAGCCTTGGCGAGTTGCTGTAGTGCATCTTGTAGATGATACACACTGCAGCCACGGTACGCCAGTGGTGGAGGGAGCAAATGTTTAAGGTGGTGGATGGGGTGCCAATCAAGTGGGCTGCTTTGTCTTGGATGGTGTTGAGCTTCTTGAGTGTTGTTGGAGCTGCACTCATCCAGGCAAGTGGAGAGTATTCCATCACACTCCTGACTTGTGCCTTGTAGATGGTGGAAAGGCTTTGGGGTGTCAGGAGGTGAGACACTCGCCGCAGAATACCCAGCCTCTGACCTGCTCTTGTTGCCACAGTATTTATGTGGCTGGTCCAGTTAAGTTTCTGGTCAATGGTGACCCCCCAGGATATTGATGGTGGGGGATTCAGCGATGGTTATGCCGTTGAATGTCAAGGGGCAGTGGTTAGACGCTCGCTTGTTGGAGATAGCCATTGCCTGGCACTTGTGTGGCGCAAATGTAACCAGCCACTTATTAGCCCAAGCCTGAATGTCATCCAGGTCTTGCTGCATGCGGGCATGGACTGCTTCATTATCTGAGTTGCGAATGGCACTGAACACTGTGCAGTCATCAGCGAACATCCCCACTTCTGACCTTATGATGGAGGGAAGGTTATTGATGAAGCAGCTGAAGATGGTTGGGCCTAGGACACTGCCCTGAGGAACTCCTGCAGCGATGTCCTGGGGCTGTGATGATTGACCTCCAACTACCATAACCATCTTCCTTTGTGCTAGGTATGACTCCAGCCAGTGGAGAGTTTTCCCCCCCGATTCCCATTGACTTCAGTTTTACTAGGGCTCCTTGATGCCACACTCTGTCAAATGCTGCCTTGATGTGAAGGGCAGTCACTTTCACCTCACCTCTGGAATTCAGCTCTTGTCTGGACCAAGGCTGTAAGTGCAATCAAATGCAAAGAGATTAAGATGTGCTATATGGCCACACCATGGCAAATGGCATTTAACTTAGATAAGGTAGGGCCAACACCCAACACACTTGCCGGGAATAATACTGAAAGAGGTTGAGAGAGGAAAAGATCAAGGTGTTATTGTGCATAGATCACTGAAGGTTCATGACCTACCTGCCGATTTTGTTCAGGGCAAGAAGCCCACTGCAGGCAAGTGGGGGCCTCAGTAATATTTAAATGTCGGTGTTCGATTACATAATTCGGGGAAATTTTATACCGGAACACAGTTGTGATGCCCAGTCAAGGATCTGCCATTCAAACCTGACGGTAGGCAGGATCGGGCTAGAAGAGGTCAGGTAAGTTTGATAAAATGTTTTAAAGGTTTCCTTGTGGGCCAGTGGAGCAGGAGTGCTCCTCCCAGCTTCAGAGTAAACATTGAGCCTCCCCTTCCCCGGGTTCCCCCCCTGCATTGAGCGCGATTCTCATTAGGCCGTTGCTTAGTACTTACCTTAGTGTTGAACTGTTCCCTGATGGCAGCATCCTACCACTCCTGTTTGCCAACCTACTTGTCATTCCTGCTGGGTACAGGTGAGAGTCAGCCTTCCATCATTTAAATAAAGCCCAAGAGGTAAAATTGCCTGGGCCTCCCGTGAACGATGTCATGGGGTGGGGGTTTCCCGCCCGCCTCTGGCCCCGCCTGCCCCGAGATAAAATCGGCCTTAAAGCACTTAAGTTTAGGACCGGACATCAACAAGTCAACTGAATTGTAGCCTTGGAAGTCCCTCGGTGTGATACCTAACACTTGGAACTGAGATCAACCAAGAGCTAAAACCCTTAAGTGTATGAGCACTGGGACAGTGCTTTGATATCTTTCAAAATATTCCAAATTTTTAAAATTCATGATATGTCACTTTATGATATAAAAACAGCTTTGATCTCAGCTATCAAAGCAGTCTAAATTACCTTAATGCCTCTTGCCAGTCTTAAGGGGAGAGAATTACAAGGATATTCTGCTACAATGGGTACTTGCTACTGAGTCATGTGCACTCAGTAAGAGTTGTTCTTTATTAGACACTTACACAACTCAGTCATTTCAGGACTCGCCATACAGAAATTCCATTAATGGATGAGATGCTGGTAATATCTTTTATTGAAGACATGTTAATAAAAAAACTATACAGAGGCTGCAAGTTGTGGGAATTGATTATTTTACTCTCTGCCTTTCTGCACTCCTTGTACATCTTCTTTTAACCAATGCAAAGCATGTAGATTACTTATGTAGCAAGTAGATAGGATGTAATGATCTCAGAAAATTAGCAATATACTGAGCATTACAATGTTAGCAGCATGAAAACATAACAATCATATTGATAAAACATGGCTGATTTTAGGGGGAGGACTACTCCAGTTTATCAGATGTGGAGTGCCTGTAATATGATTTAAAATGGTAAATCAGTGAAGTCCTCAATTCAGTCACAAGAAAGCACCAAGGAGAGAACTATTACAGAAGGCTTAGCTACCCATCCCTAAATTGTTCCCCATCGTCTGCAACACAGAAGTACCGTTTGTGAAAAAAAAAACAATTGTATGTGATGATGCTTGGCATGGCTGTGGGTTGAACATATTTTTAAAACTATTCTCCACCGTTGTATAGGGTGATGATACTGTGTGAGAAATGAACAAGCAAGTCAGACTGTATTGGCCAATAATATGATGTTATTATGCCAGTACCAAATTCATAAAGTACCAAATTCGTGAGGGTTGGGACTTCTTTGGTTTCATGACCCCCAGCATGCCATGGTTTTCTTCCTCCAGCAAGACACATTGGAATGAATTTTCCTCTGCTATCCCACCTGAAACTGGAGCTTGGGTTATCCGCCCATTTCCTTCCCACCTGCCCCTGTCCCAATTGCTCCTCAGGACTGCCAGTACACCATGGAGGTAGGCCAAGGGTAGCGGCTGGGATTTGCACTACACACAGAAAATGGAGGGGGGAGGCTACCTCTTCCTCTGATCACTTACCTGGTGAAGGACTCGGTCTCGGCCAAGGCTTTCAGTCATTATGCTTCTCCATTCATTGGGGCCTTCTGAATCCCATTGAGAGCCCACCATGAATACCAAATGTCCGAAGAAAAACCAGGCCAGTCATGGGGGATCATGAAGTGGGCGCTCTGTACCCTTTCAGGGCGGGATCAAGACAATGCAGCCCATTAAGTCCCCGATTGATCAAATTTACAATCTGGAAACTAGGGCCCGTATGCAACCCGTTATTAAGGGCGCCAGGGCACAGAGTTTGTGGTGGGGGTTAAAGTTGATGATTTGGTCTTCCTAATATTTAACTGGAGGAAGTTACAGCTCATCCAAGACTGGATGTTGGGCAAGCAGTCTGGCAGCATAGAGGCAGTGGAGGAGTTAAGAGTGCTGGTGGAGGCGTAGAGCCCGCTGTCCTCAGCGTGCATTTGGAAGCTGATCCCATGTCTGTGGATGATATCGCCACGGGCAACATTTGGATGAGGTAGGGGATGGAGGCATGGATAGATCCTTGGGGATTCCTGAGCTAACAACGCAGGGGTGAGGAGCGAAGCCCTGTCATTGGTTAGGAAAGAGTGGAATCAACTGAAGTAGTGGCACCGAGCTGAACAATAGAGGAGAGGCATTGGAGGAGGATCACGTGGTTGACTGTGTCAAAAGCTACAGAGAGGATGAAAGCAATGATGAGGGATAAAGTGATTCATGGGAGGGAATTTTAACCCCAAAAATGGGTGGGTTGGGGTCGGGTGGGAGGTTAAAGAGTTAAAAAATTAAATCCCGACCCCAACCCGCCCACTTCCGGTTTTAACGGAGTCGGGACTGGGGGCAGGCAGCCAACCCACTCCCAGGAGGGGGATCGCCTATTTAAATATTATAATGAGGGTGGCGTGCCTCAGATTGAATCGGCATTTCAAACTTAACTTCGGCTGGTCGGGTTTCTCAAGCCTCGGGGAACCTGCCAGATAAAGTAAGGTGAGGACTGCTGGCCCCAGGAGGTAAGTGCCTTTACTGTGATCAGAGACCCCTCTGAGGCTTCTGAGCCCCCCACGAAGCCTCTGATTATCTTCCCGGATGCCCCCCACCCCCCACCCTGGCCCCCAGCCCCGATGCTCCTCCGGCCCTGATTCCTCTCCACCCCCCCACCGATCCTGCTGTAGTCCTGATCCCTCCCCCCGGTCCATTGCTCCAGCCCCAACCCTTTGATCTTCCCCCTCCTGATGCTGTTGCCCCCATCCTCTCCCCTCAATGCTGCTGCTACCCCAATCCTTCCACCTCCCGATGCTGTGGCCCCAATCCTTCCTCCCCCGCCTGAAGCCTGGGCCCCCAACAGGCACCCGGTCCCCAAAGGTGCTGCTGCCCCGGACCACCAAACACCCCCGACTAGCCCCTGGCGTCCACACCACCCCCCCCCACCCCCTGATCCCTCCCTCCCTCCTGCAGCCTAGTGCCACAGGCCTACCCTTCCGCAGCCAGCCAGCCAGCCTCTTCATCTGGTTGTCTGTGGGTGGGAAACAGAGGCCCTGGCGTTGAATTCGGCAGGGCCTGCAGGAAACCCATTCTCCCGTGTTTCCTGACCGCTTTCTAGCCCCCCCGCTCCCAACCTGCCTCCCTATTAAAATTCCTGGCTGGTTAGTATTGTTTCGATATGGTGGCAGAGGCAGAAATCTGATGGGAGGGATTCAAGCAGAGAGTCATGGGAAGGATGGGCATGGATCAAGAAGGCAACAACACATTCAAGCACCTTAGAGAGGAAAGGGAGTTTCGAGGTGGTGTGTTAGTTTGCAAGGACAGGGGAGTCAAAGGAGGGTTTTTGAGGAGGGGAGCGATGACAGTGGTTTTAAAAGGAAGGAGGGGACAGTGCCTGAGGAGAACCATTTATAATGTCAGCTAGCATGGGGCCAGGAAGGGAGGCTAAGTGGTCAGCAGTTTAATTAGAATAGGTCAAGTGACCATGAGATGGGTTTCATGGATTAGATGATCTCAGAAAAGACATGGGCTGGTGATGAGAAAGTAGAGAGGGACAGGGATTCAGGGCTAGAGCAGGAGACCCCGAAGGTTTGGCTTGTTTGGTAAAGTGGGAGGACAGGGAAGCAGCAGAGGCAGCTGAATGGTTGCTCTCTTCTTGGTGATGAATTCCATGAGCTCCTCACATTGTAGGAGGTGAGGGTGGAGGATACAGGGAGTAGGATTAAAGGAGATGGTTGGTCGTGAAAAAAAGCCTATCTTTACTCGAAGATCAACCTGGAGAGCAGTGAGTGGTTTTGGCAGAGGAGAGCTAGGCCCAGTAGTGGCACTGAGCCAAACAATGGGGGAGAGGCATTGGAGGAGGATGAAACATTGGGAAGGCCGAAGCCATTGTTTTGTTCCCCACCACAAACTCCGTTCCCTAGCCACTGACTCCATCCCTCTCCCTGGCAACTGTCTGAGGCTGAACCAAACCATTTGCAACTTTGGTGTTGTAATTGACCCCGAAATGAGCTTCCAACCACATATCTGCTCCATCACCAAGTTCACCTACTTCCACATCTGTAACATTACCCAACTCCGCCCCTGCCTCAGCTCATCTGCTGCTGAAACCCTCATCCATGCCTTTGTTACCTCTAGACTTGACTATTCCAACGCTCTTCTGACTGGTCTACCATCTTCCACCCTACATAAAATTGAGCTCATCCAAACTCTGCTGGATATTTTAACTTGCACTAAGTCCCGTTCACTCATTCCCCCTGTGCTCACTGACCTACATTGGCTCCCGGTCCGGCAGCACCTTGAGTTTAAAATTCACATCCTTGTTTTCAAATCCCTCTATGCCTTCGCCCCTCCCTATCTCTGTAACCTCCTCCAGCCCAACAATCCTCCGAGATCTCTGTGCTCCTCCAATTCTAGTCTCTTGCGCATCCCCAATTTTAATCGCTCCACCATTGGTGGCCGTGCCTTCAACTGTCTCAGCCCTAAAGCTCTGGAATTCCCTCCCTAAACCTCTCCGCCTCTCTACCTCTCCTCCTTTCAGATGCTCCTTAAAGCCTACGGGGGAAAAATTCAGTTGCTTTGCGCCTCCCGTTAATGGGGTGCAAAGCAACTAGCGCCTGGGCACGGCGATGTTTGCGCCGCTCGCGAAATTAACCAGACATTTTGCGGTGGCGCTAAACACTACCGCCACGATCTCCTGCGTCCGCAGATCGTGACGTCAGTCGAGCGTGCAACGCCCCAGTAGTGCCCTGGACCGGATATTGAGTGGCACCCCCTGCCTTACCGCCTGCCACCAGCAACGACAGGTTGAGGGGAGCGGTTTTCAGTTGGGAAGGGACTGGGGAGCGCTATTTAAAGGCGACCGCTTCCTGCCTTTTTTTGTCGGCGACATTTTTGCACCACGCATTGAGAGAGAGAGAGAGAGACTTCTGGAGAGATTCAACGCTGTGTGAAGGAGTTTTGGGTACTGAGCAGCACTTTGCAGGTTCATTTTGATTTGACCTTCCTTGCATCGATTTAGAAGACTGTGGGGGCTGCACTCTGAGCTCTTTCCCTGGGCCTCTCCATTGTTCTTTCCAGCAGAATTGATGTACAGGTCTCTCCAGGTCGAGATTCAAGGCTGTAATGAGCAGGGTGTGGATGGAGAGCAAGATCGACTCTCCCCTTTAAGAACTGGCCGGCGCCAGTGTGTCTGTGTTCCATTGTTGACTGACATCACATGAGCTTCGCCAGCGCTCTGAGGTAGCGCCTCGCTCCTCGGCGTTAGCGCCTTAAGAGAGGTGTGTAGCGCCTGATTTAGTGATCCAATCACCTCCAGGGGCGATTGAAGCCAAGTTTGCAGTCGGAGGCGATAATTTGCACCAGGTGCTAAACTGTGTGCCTGGCCGATAATTGCGCCCCAAACGGGGCGATACCGAATTTCTCCCCCTACCTCTTTGACCAAGCTTTTAGTCACCTGTCCTGATATCTCATGTGGCTCGGTGTCAAATTTTGTTTGATAATACTCTTGTGAAGCACCTCGGGACATTTTACTACTTTAAAGGTGCTATATAAATGCAATTTGCTGTTGTTGTTGTTGATGTGTCACAATCCCAGACCCTCTGTGAAAACATTGGTACACTTCCAGTGACCACCTACAAATATTGGCATGCTCCGGAGAACTCTCTGTAAATACTGGTACACTCTGAATTTGTAGTGCTAGCTCCCCAAAAGAAAATGCTATTATTGTAGGAATCACAACAGGAATAACACGCTAATAGGTCAACAAATACAAAAACACACAGTCCGGCCGCCATTTTATTAAAGGAGGCGGGTTGAGGGCGGGCCCGCTGCTCAGCAGCGTCCAGACCCGCTCCCAGATGTCGCCGGCCCGCAGTTCCGATTTTGGCTTCATTTTGATACTGGGGCGGGTTGGGGTCGTGTCATCCACTTTTCGTGTTATCCACCCAACTGCAATTGGATTTGGGAGATTGATGCAATTTTCACCTAATTGGGCAATTGAGTTCCAGCATGTGGGAACCCATGAACCAATTAGTGTTTTCAGTCTGAAAGTCGCCTCTGATAATGTCATCATTGTTGCTGCATTGCAGGTCAGAGACTGCCTGGCCTTTGCTGTGAGAGGACCTGGATACAAAAGGGGAGAGAGAGAGAGAGAGAGAGGGAATTTTTTTCCCACATATGGCTCCTCCACCATCCCAGATGCCTGCCAGCCAGCCACTCACTCACTGATAGTCAGCTATCCAAATGTGCTCCCGCCAGGTTTCACAATCGTGTTTCAGAACAGGCGTGCTTCATGTAGAACAAGGGTTAAAATCACAAAGGCCTTTCAAAATGGCATTATTGAGCCAATTTAGTGCTTGTTAAGGGCCTTAACAGCCTATCCCGTCTCTTAAAGGCGGAACGCAGTCGGGACGAGCAAACACGATTTCATGAAAATTGCGTGGAGGCGGGATGGAGGCGGACTTGTGCCCGCCCGCCAGTTTTCGCAATTTTAACCCCCCACACGCCTCCAAACCCGCCTCCACGGGTCAATGAAAATCCAGCCCATTGGCTTCGTTACGGCCGACGTGTGGGTCCCTCCAGGCAATTGCTTGGAGCATGTCAGTTTCTCGCGTCTGATGACGTGTTGTTTGAGTAAAAAATTAAAGGGATCATGTTCCCTTTGCAAAAAATGTAAATGAGATGGCTTGGTGATGTATTATCTAGAAAGGGGAGTTGACAGCGGCTGGTCTGAACACAATTTATTGAATGAAATTGCTGGTCATATTATTCCAGAAACACATTTATGATTTTTTTAGATATCAATTTAGTATGTGACAAAGAAATGAAAAAGATGTGTTCCAATCATTGGCTTAGTAATATTAATGCTTTTTTCTCTTAAAGGCGCTGGCTGCTGCAGGAATGGCAGCCCCAAAAACTAAGGCTGCAGCCAGGTTCAATGAGGGCTCCCTCCATGCTCTTGTGGAGGGAGTTAGAGACGTCAGGAAACAGAAGGCGGAGGCCTCCTCAGCAAACCAAGGCAGCTTGGCTGCAAATTGCTGAGGAGGTGAGTTCGAGGTCTGTGTGCAGATGCACATGGGTTCAGTGTCGAAAAAGGTTTAATGATCTACTGAGATCACTAAAGTGTGGCCTCTGTGTTCTGGGAAATGGAAGTTCAAGAGTGAGGGTTCAGAGCGAATTCCATGTGAAATGTTGGTTGTGACACTGAGCGCAAACCACCGTTTATTGGACAAATGATGCCTGGGGTTTTGAGAATGTCAGACTTATATTCATCTCCATTTGCTAGCCACCTGTGGTTGAAGCGTAAGCTTATGCGAATGTGGCATGGATGAGTGCATCCCTTGCCTGACGGCCAGCAATGTGGTCGCCTGCTGCTGGATTGGCCACATCCGGCCCCGCAAGGTGTCGCTCCCCGTCCTCCTCCTCATCCTCCTCCTTGTTATCCTCCTTGTCCTCTTTCTCGTCCTCTTCCTCTTCCTCCGAGGAGGCTGTGTGCTGAGCCACTTGTTCTTCCGGCAGCACTAAGCCGCGCTGCTGTGCGATGTTGTGCATGGCACAGCAGACCATGACGATTTTAGATACACTATCTGGTGCATACTGCAAGGCTCCTCCAGATCTGTCTAGGCGTCGGAAGCGCATTTTGAACAAGCCGATGGTTTGCTCGATGATGCTCCTGGTGGATATGTGACTCATATTGTACCGCTCCTCAGCATTGTTTGATGGCCTCCTCATCGGTGTCATAAGCCACTTTTTCAGGGGATAGCCCTTGTCGCCAAGAAGCCATCCGGAAAGTGGTTTGGCGGATGGAAGAGCTGAGGCACAGTAGACTGCCGCAGGATGAAGGAGTCATGGCAACTGCCAGGGTACTTTGTGCAAACATGCATAATAATCTTCCTGTGGTTACACACCAGCTGGACGTTCAGGGAGTGGAATCCCTTGCAGTTGACAAATACAGCTGGGTTGTGATAGGGGGCCCTAATGGCTACATGGGTGCAGTCTATGACGCCCTGCACCAATGGAAAGCCTGCCATATTGGCAAAGCAAACCACACGCACCATCACACTTGGACCATCCATGGAGAAGTGGATGTAATTGTGCGCCTTTGCAAAGAGGGCATCGGTGACCTGCGTGATGCAGATGTGTGTGGCCGACTGGGAGATACCACTGATGTCTGCAGCTGATCCCTGGAAGGAACCCGAAGCAAAGAAGTTGAGTGTGGTGGTGACTTTGACAGCAACTGGTAATGAGTGTCCACATGCTCCTCTGGGTTCCAGGTGTTGGTGCAGCATTGCGCAGATGTCAGCGACTATGTCTCTGTAAAGTCTCAGCCTCCTTGGGCACTGCTGTTCAGTATTGATGAGGAAGCTAATCCTCTGCCTGTAAACCCTGTGTTGGGCATCTCCTGTGGTGAGGTGCAGCCCTACGCTGAAGCCCTCTACCCTGTGCATCAATAGGTGGTTGAGGAGGAGGTTGGCGCTCCTGGTGCTGGTGCTGATGTTGTCACTGGTTGTGGTGCTGCCGCGGCTGCTCTTCCTCCGAATCTGATGACCAGGATGAGAGGATATAAATGGTTCCCATCCCGTTGCTATAGATTTCATTTGAGGCAAGAAACTTGCAAGCGCACAGTTGAAGTGGCCTGAAATTATTCCAATCAGGTCACACTACAGATAGCTGTCAGCTTGAACAGTCACAAGGTCAGTAGATGTGCAAAATCTTATCCCAAACCTCCAACAACAAGGTTGTTGCATTTGAATGTCAGCCATGTTTCAGGAGCGCTTTTAAAGTGCTGCACCAATTACTACAAATCATGTCCTCCAGCAACTCGTCTCCTTGCAGCTGGCCTGTTTCTGACAAGATGGGAAACAGGAGCCAGAAGCACGAAAATGGGAAACCACTGTCAAAATAGGATTAGCAAGGCAGTTAACAGGCTGTGAAATGCCTTAACTACCTGTCCCACAGGTTCCAGTCGGGTCAGTCTGGGAGCAGCTGACCCGACACTCACGAAAATTGGGTGGGGGCGGGTTGGGTGTCTGAAGCCATTTTTTCCGATTGTCGCTGCTGACCCACCTCCAAACCTGCCTCCTCAGGGCTATTAAAATCGAGCCCATAGTGTTGACCCAGACAGACAGAAAATTGATGACCTTACAGAATCTCTTTATAAAACTATTCTCTACATTAGGGATTCTATATAGCAGAAATACTTAAACCAAATAACAATGGGCTGGATTTTGATACTGGGGCGGGTTGGGGTCGTGTTATCCACTTTTCGTGTTATCCACCCGACTGCAATTGGATGTGGGAGATTGATGCAATTTTCACCTAATTGGGCAATTGAGTTCCAGCATGTGGGAACCCATGAATCAATTAGTGTTTTCAGTCTGAAAGTTGCCTCTGATTATGTCATCATTGCTGCTGCATTGAAGGTCTGCAAAGACTGCCTGGCCTTTGCTGTGAGAGGACCTGGATGCAAAATGAGCAGCAGCAGCCCTAAGTCTGCTCCCAGATATTTTTACACCACTGCTCCCAGATATTTTTACACCACCACACACACAGAGAGAGAGAGAGAGAGATCTCCAGCCAAATGTGCTCCTGCCAGGTTTCATAATCGTGGTTCAGAACAAGGGTTAAAATCACAAAGGCCTTTCAAAATGGCATTATAGAGCCAATTTAGTGCTTGTTAAGGGCCTTATCAACCTATCCCACCTCTTAAAGGCGGGACGGAGTTGGGACCAGCAGACACGATTTAATGAAAATTGCGTGGAGGCGGGATGGAGGCGGACTTGTGCCCACCCGCCAGTCTTCGCAATTTTAACCCCCCACACACCTCCAAACCCGCCTCCACGGGTCAATGAAAATCCAGCCCAATGTGTTTGGATTATTTGCTGCTGGGAAAAGAAGCTTCCCAAGGTTACCAAAAAGTAACATAGACTGAAACTCTGCAACAGTTAACCTTGTTAGTTTCAGCAAACAGGCTAAACAGGGAGCAACAAGAAGTTTGATTATGAGAGCTGACATGCTAATATTCCTTAGAGATTTCGAAGGATAAGCAGTTGTAATTAAATGGTTCGGACAGGCAAGTGCATGTTGGGAGGCTTTGGGAATACCAAAAGGCAGATAGTGAAAAAGGCAGATAGTGAACACAGTCTAGGTGTTGTGCATAGGCGCTGAGTATAGAAAAATATGTTTCTAAATCACATAACCAGGACCTGAGTCAAAGTGCAAACTAATCAAAGGATGCTGGAATAAAGCCAGCTTCTCCAATAGAAAAGATATTTGGAAGATCATCTCACAAGTGCAGTTGGCAAAGCAGGAAGACTGAGCATAGTAACAATACTCTAATCATCTAAATGCTGAGTAAGCACATATGGTAGGACAAATCCAGGCCTTTGAGTTACAAAATTGCAAAGACTGGAGGATTTGGTCAACTATACAATTATATTTTGGGTAAACCTTACTTCCGATTACTGAAATGTAATGAAGAATAATTCAGTTCATAGTGAAAATATACATACTTTAATTAATGTGTCAGTAGTTATTTAATCTTTTGTCCTAGTGGAAAAACTATAACAGTGTTATTTGATGCATTAAATCAGAAAATGACAAAGGAATTTGTTAAACCTTCTCATCACATGATTCTGTCCTTCTTCATACCGATAAATGTATTTTAACTGTAATTAAATCATTTGATATGATAGATTAAAATCAACCATTATGGACCGTTAACAATTTGCTATTGCAGTAATACAGTAAATGGAGACTGCAATTATCTAACAATAATTTTAAATACAGGAAACTTTCGTTTATCCGGCACCCAAATATCCGGAATTCTCGCTTAACCGGCAAAAATCATCCTCCGAAAACTCCTCTCAAATAACCGGCAATGTTGCCGAGTCGCAGTCGAGTCTCCGCGAACGCCGAGTGCTCCGAAAAATCCTCTCAAATAACCGGCAATGTTGTCGATCCCGAGTCAGAGTCCGAGAACGCCGATTTAGTCAGTAGGGGTACTTTTCAAAAGTGCCACTACTCGGCCTCCTGGCACAAGTCCGAAACATTGCAGTAGCAGGAGTAGATTCTCCTGTGCTGCTTGGAGTCTCTTTGTTAAAAATAGCCTCGGTAGATATAACTCTCTGTTATCCGGTACTTTCGATAAACCGGCACCACGCCGGTCCCGTCGATGCCGGATAAACGAAAGTTTCCTGTACTGCCATTGGGATCTACAACTCTAATGAGTAATTACTATATAATATAAACAAGAGTTTTATGTCATTAAAACAAAAGACTGAATTAAATTTTTCACACAGGTGTTGGCAGCACACAACACTTTAAACTACTGTTATTGAGTAATTCCCCAGTTACCTGCAAGCACTCAATAAAGGAGCAGTTGATGCAATTGATCGCTATTCAATCTGCACTCATTCCACTGTTCTTTTATTATCATGAAATAAATACCAGATACAAGGGCTGGAATTTTGCCGGTCTTCAGGGTGCGGGATTGGAGGCGGGACCGCCGTCAAAATTGCAAAGATTTCTGGTTTCACAGGTGCCAGTTATTCTTAGCTGCCTCACCCATGGTCCATTATTCATGTGTGAGCATTGCAGTGAGTGCTAGCACTCACTGCTGAGACTGATTCTGTGCTCACCTCACACCCACACTCTCACCCACATACATACATTTACCAACAGGCATTGCTGGATAGTTGATCAGGAGTAAGGATGCTGTCTGACTTTTCCTCTCCATAACTTGAGTCCAATTGTAGCACCCCTACTGTCACTGATCAGCCAACTGAGCACAGGCCCAGGATTGAACCTGGAATATTCCTGATCTCTGTGTCTCACTAGATTAATTTGTTGAACCATTGGAGAGCAAGTAGAACTGCCTTAAGCAGGGTGTAAGTAGATGACTGTGTGATCCCATCCACCAAATTAAAGACCCAGATTTGATCAGGGTTAATAGCAAGTTGATAATATGTCGAGCTGTAGAGTGCTGTATCTTAATTCCAGCAGCAGCTAAATACTGGCATGGGCATACAGCCATGATCTGATGAAAGACAGGCCACAGTAATAGTCAAAAATGTTAACACTTCAGTGAATAAGGAAGATCAAGCAACCAGACAGTACAGGAAAGCCTATCACCATACTAAATCCCAATTTAAAAAGATTACTTCATCAACTCACTACATACACACCCCAAAATCAGTTCCAAACTGCATTCTTATGAAGCAGACTTAAGTATTAGTGTAAGATCCTCTAGAATAATTCTACCTCACTTGGACATGAAAGGACCTTTCTGATCTGTTTCCCTTTATCTACTATGTACACAATCTAAAAACTTTCTCAGATCTTCCTCCTATCTAAAATCAATCATGCTATTGATAAACTATAGAAATAATCACTAAAGCCAAAATATTAACCTATTTACAGGTAACTAAGCTATCTGATGGACTGCTAAGTACTGAATTGAATATAGAATCTGTCTTTGTATTCTGCTTCTTATGCTGTGTTAAGAAGCAAACCAACTCCCCTTATGACCTACATTGTCTAATCATTTATCTCATTGCTGTTTGCAGGACTTTGCTGCTTGCAAATTGTCTGCCACATGTCCCCACATTACAACATTGAATACATTTCAAAAGTATTCCATTGCCTGTGAAGCACTTTGTCCTGAGATCATGAAAGGTGATACATAAATGCAAGTTCTTTCTTAGTGTGTGAAGGCATTGACTGTATATCACTCCGTCATAATAGACCAGAAGGTCCCAGTTGAATTTCCCATCTTTTGCTGAGTGAGTTGATCTCAGCCAGGGCAGTGATTCGGATGCTACAATTGATTTCAGTGTCCCTGGGGAGGTAAAAAATAAAATCAGCCATGGTGCCTTTTGCCAATCACTATTGCTTTTTAGTTCTCCAGCTATCTTTATGTTTATGATAGGAACCCAAGATCCGATACAGCTGAATATTCTGTGTCAATCTCAAAAGTCTGCACAGAATATCAATAATACTTCTGTAGATAATATTACTCTTGTAGACAATATAGAAACCTAAAACCCTGTCCCTTGTATGCAAAGTTCAAATATAGAATCAACATCACTTGCTGAACTAGAATTTCTGGAGCATGCATTAGACAACAGGAAATTGGACTTCCTAGTTGGCATCCCAGTGTAATTTCTTTGCGTGCTCCCAGCAATTACCAGGATCAGCTTCCTGAGAATCTGTACTTGTTCAAGTGAACTCTGGCTGCATGTTATTATGCCACTAGTGTGCAAAAAAGTGTTCCCTTTATAGGGATCACTTTTGCTTTTATTCTGAAATATATATGATCAAAAACCAATATATACAGTAAAAATCAAGACACAACAAACACGAGTTTAACTGTCCAAAGCCAACAAATAGGAGCATAGTGGCTAAAAAATAGAAAGCAGAGAGTAAGGATAAAGGGTAGTTATTCAGATTGGAGAAAGATAGAAAGTGGTGTTCCACAAGGATCAGTGCTGGGACCACTGTTATTCATAATTTACATTCATGATTTGGAGTTGGGAACAAGTAACTCAATATCAAAATTTGCAGACGATACCAAACTGGGGAGTATAACTAACAGCGAGGAAGAATGCAACATAATACAAGAAGACATTAGAAAACTTGCAGACTGGTTAGTTAACTGGCAAATGAACTTTAACATAGATAAATGTGAGGTGATGCACTTTGGTAGGAAAAATAGAAACATCACCTACACCTTAGAAAATAAGAAATGAATGCGATAGAAGAGCAAAGGGATCTAGGGATACAGGTGAACAAATCATTAAAAGCAGCATCGCAGATCAGCAAAGCAATTAAAATTGTTAACAAAACACTGGGATTTATTTCTAGGGGTATAGACTTCAAAAGTAGTGAAGTTATGTTAAACTGGTATGGGACCCTGGTCAGGTTGCACTTAAAGGACTGTGCACAGTGCTGGGGGGCGATTTTGCCAGCCCTGGGGAGGCGGGACTGCTGGGAAAATGGCAGAATCTGGGGGCGGGTACCCATCTCACCCCCAACCTGCCTCCGTGCCATCTTCCCAGGAGGCGGGTAGCCGACCCGCGCCGGGTCCCGTCTCCTGGAGGCGGGAAGGGGATTACAGCCACGTAACTGCCTGTTAACAGGTAGTTAACAGGCAGTTAAGAGGATTATCCCCATTTTTCCAGCTGAGGTGTGGGCTTCCCGGCGTCGGGAAACCCCGCCAGGGTCACCAAGCAAGCAGTGGGTCGGAGGGGGTCGGAGGGGTCCAAAAATGTGCTGTGGAGGTAAGTGATGGGTGCAAGTGTGGAGAGGTAAGTGTGTGAGGTGAGTGAAAAGTGATAGAAAATGTTTACTTATCTTTATTTCTTCCTGCAGGCTTCAACAGTTGGGGATGCGGAGACTCTCGCATCTCACTGGCAGAAATGACAGATGGCTGCTGCATTCTCCGATGTAGCAGCCATCTGATTTCTGCTCAGCAGATAGGTTTGATGAGTCTTGAATACAAGGACTCATCAAACAACAGAGACCTTTGTTCTTTTATCCCCTCCCCCTTTTCCCAGCTTTACTCTGGCCTTAAATCTATTTGATTTCCGGCTCTTCACAGTTCTGACGAAAGGTCATCGACCTGAAACGTTAACTCTCTTTCTCTCTCCACGGATGCTGCCTGGCCTGCTGAGTTTTTCCAGCGTTTTCTGTTGTTGTCTCTTAATGTCTCTTCATCTCCCCCTTTGTTCCTTTATCCCCTCCCCCTTTTCCCAGCTTTACCCTGGCCTTAAATCTATTTGATTTCCGGCTCTTCCCAGTTCTGATGAAAGGTCATCGACCTGAAACGTTCGTCCGTCTCCTGCTCTCGCCCTGAACTAGAACATTTCATTCACTATGCTTCCAATTTCCACCCTTCCCTCACCTTCACATGGTCCATCTCCGACTCTTCCCTTCCCTTCCTCGACTTCTCCATCTCCATCTCTGGGGATAGGTTATTGACTGACATTCACTACAAGCCCACTGACTCCCACAGCTACCTGGACTACACTTCCTCCCACCCCGCCTCCTGTAAGGACTCTATTCCATTCTCCCAGTTTCTCCGTCTCCGCCGCATCTGCTCTCGTGATGCCACCTTCCATACCAGTGCTTCCGACATGTCTTCCTTTTTCCTCAACCGAGGATTCCCCTCTACCGTGGTCGACATGGCCCTCGACCGTGTCCGTTCTATCTCCCGCACTTCTGCCCTCACCCTTGCCCCTCCCTCCCGGAACCACGATAGGGTCCCCCTTGTCCTCACCTTTCACCCCACCAGCCTCCACATTCAACGGATCATCGTCCGCCATTTCCGCCACCTCCAGCGTGATCCCACCACCAAACACATCTTCCCCTCACCTCCCCTTTCAGCATTCCGCAGGGACCACTCCCTCCGCGACACCCTAGTCCACTCCTCTACCACCCCCAGCACCCCTTCCCCTTCGCCCGGCACCTTCCCGTGCACGTGCAGGAGATGCAACACATGCCCTTATACCTCCCCTCTTCCCACTGTCCAGGGCCCCAAACACCCCTTCCAGGTGAAACAGCGATTTACTTGTACTTCCTGCAATTTAGTATACTGTATTCGCTGCTCACGATGTGGTCTCCTCTACATTGGGGAGACCAAACGCAGATTGGGTGACTGCTTTGCGGAACACCTCCGTTCAGTCCGTAAGGGGGACCCCGAGCTCCCGGTCGCCTGTCACTTTAATTCACCGCTTCACTCCCACTCTGACCTCACCGTCCTCGGCCTATTACACTGTTCCACGGAAGCGCAGCGTAAGCTCGAGGAACAGCACCTCATCTTTCGTTTAGGCACGCTACAGCCCTCTGGACTCAATATCGAGTTCAACAATTTTAGATCATAACCTCAGCTCCAATCACATTTATATTTTATTTTTTCCACCCTTTTATTTGCCCCCCCCCCACCTTTTTTTTCCTCCTAGAAGCTGGCAGCTGTCCTTCATTCTGCCAGTGGATTTCACACTTCTTTCAGCCTTAATCTGTCACATTACACTGTTTGACAGCTTCACAGAGCTGTCAAACAATGACAATTCATCTGTCAAAAATTTTTGACAGATGAAACGTCATACGCTGATGTTCTCTGTAACCGGCTTCCCCTTAATTGGCCTGCTAAACCCGCTGGTCAAGCAAGGGAAAATAGCATGGGTTGGCCACAAGTCGATGGAGGCGGGACTAAAACCTGACAAGCAGCAGTCCCGCCTCCAACGCGCCCCCATTGGCAAAATCACCCCCCTGATCTCCATACTATGAAAAGGACATAGAATCTTGGCAAAATCACCCCCCTGATCTCCATACTATGAAAAGGACATAGAATCCCTGGAGAAAGTGCAAAAAAGATTGACAAGTATGGTAACAGTTCTAAAAGATTACAGCTATCGGGAAAGATTGAACAGGCTGGGGAATTTTTCTTTAGAAAAGAGAAGACTTAAAGGTGACCTGATAGAAGTCTTTAAAATTATGAATGGGTTGGACAGGGTAGATGTGGAGAGAATGTTTCTGCTTGTGGGAGAATCCAAAACTAGGGGCCATAAATACAAGATAGTTACTAATAAATCCAATGGAGAAATTTCGTTACTCAGAGGGTGGTTAGATTGTGGAACTCGCTACCACAGAAAATGTTGAGGCAAATAGCTTAGATGCTTTCAAAAGGAAACTAGATCAGTACATGAGAGAAAAAGGATAGAAAGATATGCTGAAAGGCTGAGATGAGGTCGATGGAATGGGACGAGACTCGTGTGGAGTATAAACACCAGCACAGACTAGTTGGGCCAAATGGCTTGTTTCTGTGCTGTATAGTCCATATAATTCTCTGTAATTGTAACTATTGGGCTAGCTGCCTGCATGCTAGTGCCGATGGGAGGCCTGATCCATTTTGAGGGCCACGCCTCATTACCATACAGCCGGCAAGCTGCAGACACCAACTGAACTCAACGGCTTCAGGTCAGCGCAGCATTGGACAGCCCAGAGGCTGACTCGGACTGCATCAAGGTAGGCCCAGGAGGGGCATTCATAGAAATGGGGAAACCCGGTGCGGCAGTGGCCCATATTATTTTTCTGGGATCAAAAGAAGCACTCCAGCACTAAATAAAAACTTACCTTTTTGGCTCCCTTTTGGCTGAACCGCCAGGTGAAACTGGGCGGGCCGTGTAAGATGCACCCTCCACCCAGTTGTGTCCCAAAAATGGCAATCAGGGTCCTATGTACATAAGTAATAGGTTTCCGGTTTGCATAGTACAAGGGCATACATGCTGCATCAGGTGGACTTTCCGGCCACTTTTGTAAATGTGCGTTGGACAGATCAGTAAGCTTTTCCCCACCAGTATAGCGGTGCTGCCTTCCTGTTTCCACCCAGAATTGCCAGTGAAAATGTCCCCCATAGAATTCAGTCTGAGAAAAAAACTGCTTCCACAGAATACAAGAACAATGTGCAATGTGGATAAATATACTGCCGGCAGTGCAGGAAGATGTTAACTTGATGATATACTAGTGACACAGTTTATTTGTTCTCAGGATGTGGGTGTTACTGACAGCCCTACTGACAGCTCTGTAATATCACCTGTCTCCACTCATGCTTCAGCTCATCTGCTGACTGAAACCCTCAGACTCGACTATTCCAATGCTCTCCTGGATAGCATCCCAACTTCCACCCTCCATAAACTTGAGCTTATCCAAAGCTCTGCTGCCCGTATCCTAACTCGCAGCAAGTCCCGTTCACCCACCCGTCCTGTGCTTGTTGACCTACATTGGCTCCTGGTCAGGCAACGCCTCGATTTTAAAATTCCCATCCTTGTGTTCAAATTCTCAATGGCCTTGCCCCTCTGTAACCTCCTCCATCCCTACAACCCTCCGAGATCTCTGTGCTCCTCCAATTCTGGCCTCTTGCGCATCTCCGATTTCCATCGCTCCACCGTTCCTTCAGCTGCCCAGACCCCAAGATCTGATTTACCTCCCTAAACCTCTCCGCCTCTCTACCTCGCTCTCCTCCTTTATGTCACTCCCTAAATCTTACCTCTTTAACAAGCTTTTGGTCATCTATCCGAATGGCCTGGAGTTTCCGCTCGATTGCGCTGGTTTTTCAGCACAATTCGGCGTAACCAGCACAGAAGATTGCGTAATTTTAAGCGTAATTTGCATTCAGTGCAGCTCGCGTTTCTGTGATCTTTTGAGCTAGTTTTAAAAAGTCGTGCTGAATGCAGGCCCCACCCACAAAACTGACCAGACCCCCAGGGTGAATTAATCACCATTGAGAGTTTCGGCTAATTGCGCTCGTTTGTGGCTTTCGAGGAGGCTCCAAAAATTAAGCTGGTACTTTTGGGCACAAGGACACTAATAGGAATGTTTTAAAAGCTTTTAAATGTGATTTTTGTTTTAATTTACTAAGAAACTGACTAATGTACCCCAATATAACTAAAAAACAGTTTTATATTTTTTTTTAAAGTGAATTTCAGCAATTTAAAATAGGGTTACTCAGAGGTTGTGGATTGACGCTGTGATTGACAATGCTTATTTTTTGTGATAAACCGATTTTCAGCTGTTTTAATCAAACTTCACCAAGTTACCACTCTTACATATATGAAGGAAAATTTTTCAAAGCAACATTTAAAAAAAAGACGTTATAAAATGCTGCACTATTGCTTTGGTTAAAGGCAGATTTTGCGTTTGGCAATATGCAAATGAGTTTGAGCAGAAACTCAGGGAGAAAAAAAAACTTTTCAAAACGGGCACAAATTTGAGCGCAATTTGTGCCGGAATTGGCAATTGTGCCCAAAGTAGAAATTATATTCCAATATCTCTGTGTGGCTTTGTGTCAAATTTTGTTTGATAATGCTCCTGTGAAGCACCTTCGGACGTCTTTACAATATTAAAAGTGCTGTATAAATGCAAGTTGTTGTTGTTGCCCTGAAAATGTTTATTTTTATATGTGGCTTCCTAGACCATGAAGAGTGAACCATACAGTGTGGGCCTGGAGTCACACATTGGCCAGACTGGGTAGGAGTGCCAGTTCCTGTCCTTGAAGAACATTACTGAACCAAGTGGGTTCTTACAACAATCCAATAGCTTTCATGGTCATTTTCTAAACTGGAATTTATAAGATTTATTGAAATCATCTTCATAATTTGCCGTGGTGAGATTAGTCCAGTACCATAACTGTTGCACCAGAATAGTAGAGGCCCTATCTACACAAAATAAACAGATCAATACTCTAAAAGTTTGAAGAATACTTCATTGTGAGAATATAAATCAATGCAATTTCCCTGTCATTTTAAAATATCCTAACAAATTTACAGTGATTGCATTGAAATAATTAACCTTTCAGAATGGACGTCTACACACATCACCAATATGCGTCACCCTAATCCCAGCAGTATCCACTATGACACATGCTTAAAAAAAACCACTACTCTTTACATTATAAAAATAGCATTTACAAGGTAGTCATTACAAGGCAGTAAACACGCCGAGCATCCATTATTCTCTATATTATTTAAACTTATTAAAACTAAATATAACCAAGTGTAATGTATCCACGTTTGCTGATGATACAAAGCTAGGTGGGAATGTAAGCTGTGAGGAGGATACAAAGAGCCTGCAAAGGGACATAGACAGGTTAAGTGAGTGGGCAATAAGGTGGCAGATAGAGCATAATGTGAGGTAATTCACTTTGGTAGGAAGAATAGAAAAACAGAATATTTTTTAAATGGTGAGAAACGATTAAATGTTGGTGTTCAGATAGATTTAGGTGTCCTCGTACAGGAAACATAGAGATTTAGCATGCAGGTACAGCAAGCAATTAGGAAGGCAAATGGCATGTTGGCCTTTATTGCAAGGGGGTTGGAGTATAAGAGTAAAGAAGTCTTACTACAATTGTACAGGGCCTTGTTGAGACCACACCTGGAGTACTGTGTACTGTTTTGGTCTTATCTGAGGAAGGATATACTTGCCTTAGAGGCGGTGCAACAAAGGTTCACTAGATTGATCCCTGGGATGACAGGGTTGTCCTATGAGGAGAGATTGAGTAGAATGGGCCTATACGCTCTGGAGTTTAGAAGAATGAGAGGTGATCTCATTGAAACATATAAGATTCTGAGGGGGATTGACAGGATAGATGCTGAGAGGTTGTTTCCCCTGGCTGGAGAGTCTGGATCTAGGGAGCATAGTCTCAGGATAAGAGGTCAGCCATTTAAGACTGAGATGAGGAGGAATTTCTTCACTCAGAGGGTTGTGAATCTTTGGAATTCTCTGCCCCAGAGGGCTGTGAATGCTGAGTCTTTGAGTATATTCAAGGCTGAGATAGATAGATTTTTGGACGCTAAAGGAATCAAGGGATATGGAGATCGGGCGGGAAAGTGGAGTTGAGGGCGAAGATCAGGCATGATCTTATTGAATGGCAGAGCTGATTCGAGGGCCCGTATGGTCTACTCCTGCTCCTAATTCTTATGTTCATATGTTTTTATAACTGAAGAACATGTGTAACATTAATTAATTGTTTCACTTTCTGCTTATTGTAGACCAATTATAAACGCACCATTTTTTGTAACAAAAATGAAAGATACCTTAAATTACTGTGTTTTTGTACAGACCTGTAAAACACAGTTAAGTTTTAAACTGGTTACTTTTTGAGAATACATTGCATTTTGTTTAATTTGTTTGTGCTGGTTTCAACACCAGCCCGCAGCTCCTACTCTGTTTATCATTTTATATTTGTATTGAATTGTAAGGATTTTAGATACAGGCATAGCAGTAAAAGTGCTAAACTGATCTGTTATAAACAGGTGGGTTATGACTCAATGGTGGATATCTACTGTTTTAGCCAGGGTAAATCACGCTTTCATGACACTATTAACTTCAGCCCCCCTCTGCCACACTTCACCCCCCTATTTTCTACACACTATAATTCTCACAACTTGTTGAGATACATTCAATATCTGCTAACCTTCCTGTGTCATAGCTTTATTTAGAAAGATAATGGAGTTCGGATAATGCTGCCATGAAATGCAATCATAAATTGAATTTGCAATTTTATGGTAGCAAGCACTGTTCTGAATCCTGGACATGTTTTATTCAGTACACAAATTACCCAAGATTCTCATAATGCAGAGCTCAGTTCTTTGTTGCAATAAATTTATCTGCATTTTGTCTGAGGCAGTAAGAGGCTTTCTGTATGATAATGTTGCCAATTTTAGATCAGCAGGGAGCTGGTATTGATTCTATGAGACCTTTTCTAAGTTGACTTTCCCCGTCATGTCCTGCCGTAGATTTCCAAAATAGTTGCAAATGACAAGAGAAATTGCAATTTCATACTTAGATTTTTTAAAGGAAATTAATGATATTTACTGTTATCCCCATTTTAAATTTCCTGATTTCTGGGAAGGGTTGTTATGACTTCAGAGGAGGACGAAACTAAGTTAAAACACTGTTGGTATGGTGGTAGGAAGTGGTCAATCAGTCCAGATTAATAAGAAAAGCAATGGATCGCTACGTTCAGAAAGGTAGAAGTTAATGGCACAGAAGGAGACAATTCAGCACATCTTACTGGGCCAGATTTTTGCAAGAGAACTCCAAATCTAATCCCACTGCCCTGCTCCCTCCCCATAGCCCTGCATCTCTTCTGCTTGAAATATTTATCCAATTCTCACTTAAAAGATGCAATGATCTCAGTCTGATATGTATTGTTTCTCACCCCGGCATCATCCTTCCATGCTTTCCTTTTACACATTGATAAGAAACAGTGTTCAATGAAATACCAAACAGACGGATTCATCGCAGCTCTAAAATGTTGCAAGTTGTCAGTTCCGCTTGTCAAACTTGTGCTTTCAGTGTTTCTCAGTTATGGGAAAATCTTGCTGTAATCAATGTCAGTGGGAAGAAACGAGTTTCAGAATTTGTTCTTAAAAGCAGTTTGGAGGCCACAAAACTGCCATTCATTAGCTTACCAGCTTTGTGAGGAAGGGAAATACATTTCTGGTGAAGTCTTTAAAAGACTAACCAGTTAATGCGCAATATCAGTTGCAAGCAAGATTTCAGAAGAAGCAGAAACCTTGGGATATTAGCAGCTAGAAGGGTCCCTAGATTTTACAATGAAACCGTGGAGGTGCTACTGGCAGAAATGAGGGCCAGGAGAGACTGTCTGATGGGCACTGAGGGCAGAAGGTCCCATACAGAGTGGTGCAGGCTGTGTGGAGGGAGGTGGCACACACAGTCAGTGCTACATCCAGCATACCAAGAACTGCCAAACAATGCAGGAAGTCATTTAATGGTCTCACAAGGACAACCAAGGTAAGTCAAGACTCTGGTGCCAATATACTTCCCCTACCACTCAGATAGCTTCACTTATTTCCTTACGTATCATACTCTTTCTCTTCCAGCACCTGGGTGTCAGGGAAGTTCCAGATCCACATGTCCTCACCAACTCCATTCTGGCATCTTATCTGTGCAAGCACCTGCACAGAGACACTCATAAGGAATTAGTTAGACAATCAGAAGGGTTGCCACTGGGTGAGTCATTGAGAACTAGTGAGAATGAGGACCTGGGAGTGGAAAAGAGGGAGATTGCCATTCCTGCACAGAAGGGGGGAGACATGATCTTCCTCAGCTAAAGGAACCTAGGAACTAGGATCTCTGGGGCCCACTCTTCAAAATGAACAATGATTCGGGAATTTTGATCCCATGTGAAAGCAGCAACAACAGCTTCCAGACATATGGTTGAGATGATGATGTTGAGAAGAATCCACTACTAGCATTTGCAACTCATTGCAGGAAATTTCTCTTGAACATACCACATTTCTAGATAAAGAAAAAATAGTTAGAAGTAGCCAGCACAAATTTCAAAATTGTGCATGAAAACCTCATAGAATTTTTCTGAGAAGGTAACAGGTATTGTAGATGGCGGAAATGCAGTGGATGTGATGTATTTTGACTTTAAGAAAGCCTTTTACAAGGTATCACATGCAAGATCATTAGAGAAGAGCGTTCTTACTCAACCTCTAAAGTACTACAAAGATCGTTATGCAGGCAAAATAACACCAATTTTCAGTAGCAGCACACAAAAAAGGCCTCCTTATTGTGGTATCCACCTCACAGATACTTTTCAACAGGTCTTATCAACATTGCTAGAGTGGCGTTCATTATTTGGGGCAGAAATGGAGGAGAATGGGGCAGAGGCTATGCCCACTTGATGCCAATTAAATGTGGCAGTGCTGGCTTCTGGAAGGCCTTAGAGGGAACTGATGCTTTTATGGGATGAGAATGCAGATTTTTTTGTACTGGATTTGAGGTGATAGCCTTTAAGAACATATTTTACTCTGTTGAGAGAAGAATCCAGGCTGTGGCTAGGATTTTTTTTTAAGACAATGTTAGTGAAAGTGTAGATCCAAATAGCATGACATTTTGCCCACTCACAGGCCGCAATTTTATTGGCACTGAGAGGGCGGGTTTGGAGGCAGGTCAAAGGTTAAAATCGTTTTGCTTGACGGCGGGATGCGATCCCGCAGTCAACCCGCCTCCAAACAATTTTCCCAAGTGTCGGGTCCCCGATTTGTGCATGGACCCGACACCTAGCGACGGGAAGAGGATTAAAGCCAATTACCTGCCTATTAACAGGTAGTTAATAGTAGTTGACAGGCTATTTTTCATTTTGCCGCTTCTGCCAAAGGTTTCCAGATGTCCGGACACCACGCCAGGTAAATGTGGCATGTTGAGTTTGCTGTAATGTTTCTGGATTGATGACAGCTGCAGAAGTGGTGTGAAGGATCCAATGGTGCACTGGTGAGTCTCAGAGGTAAGAAAATGTTGGGAAATTCATTTTTAATGCATTTACACATTGCTTTAGGTAACAAGTTTTGAAATCCATGTCCAGTGCCACCTCATTGGGAGAACCTCTCTCACCAGTGACAGATCGTTTCTGTCACCTCACCTGCAGCTGCCATCTATTCCAGCCTATGGAGGGAGTCATTGGAGAGCCTGGGTGCAACAGCTCACCTTTGTACAGTGATTGTCAGTGTTTGCAGCACCTCAATGCTGTCAAACACTGAGAAATCCGCTGTCAAAAAAAAAATTGTGCGTGGTCCCTTTAAGAAAACCGGCAGGTGATGCGTCATCAAATGACGTCATCTGACCGGCTTCCTCTTAATTGGCCGGCAAGCCCACAGGGCGGGCTTAACAAGGTCAATCAAAGTAAAATCATGACTGTGGGCCGGATGCAGTTGGGGGCTGAACTGGAAGCCGGAAATCACCTGACCCGCACCCAGCCCGCCTCCAATGAAAAAATCAACGCCACAGTCTCTGTATTTGTCAACTGAAATTTGTGCAAAAATAGCTCAAAAATTGCTGTCAAAATAACGGTAAGGCTAATAGCGCGCGCCGTTATTTATGTGCAAATGTCACAGCAACTTCCAATCCCAAATGGCCCTGGATTGCTGGCAATAAAAGATGCACTTTATGAAATTCCTAATTTCATAAAATAATTAAAATTAAATAACCATGCATTATATATCCTTAAGAGCAGCAAAATCAAATTATCAAATTTAAGTAGTGTGAATTATTATTTAATACCATGTATCTGGTCTAAAGTTTGTTGGTCTAGAAATCAGAGCGCACCCGAATTGGGTGCGATTCCAGTGCAGCACATGCACATATTGAGGCTGGCGGCAGGATCATGGCAAATTGGCCCGGAGTTTTAATGTGGAGCTGGGAGGAGCACTCCTTCTGGCTCCAGAATATGGCAAGCAAAATAGTTGAAACTTAACCTTTGGTTAGTTTGGCTGCGAAGCACTTGAAAAAACTCACCCCACGGTTCACGGCGCGTGTTGCAGTCAGTTGCAGACAAATTTCACAAAGGGGCCTAAAACAGGTGTTAGACCCCTGACTTGTATATGCAATGGGCCTAATGCCAGTTTAGGTGCGTGCCCTGGACGCCTACTGAGCAGCCCAATGGAATATGGCAGGTGGTGCACTTCTGGCGTGGAATGAGCAACTCCACTCCACTTGCAATATTGAACCTTTATGTACCTGTTTTATGCCTGTAAAACGGGTGCAGCACAATTCAATATCTAGGTTGTTGTCTCATAGACATGGAATAGAATTTGTTCGTCAGGTAACGATCCAGCCCAGCAATACATCTTCAAGGGTCACCTACAGTTTAAAAATAAATCAAATAGCTGTGCGCTCATCCTAACCAACAGTAAGTGCCAACTGTAATTATGCCAACTGCCTCACCTTGACTGCCCCCAAATATTATGAAGAGTCAGCAGTTAAAAAATGTAACTCATTGTTGGATCCTCCTGTTAAGGGACATGGGACTTTGCTAAACATTGCATTGCTAAAGTACCACTTCAATTAAATAATTATTGTTTGGATTCACTTGGAATTTTGTAACATTTGTTGAAGTACTTTGTCTCCATGCTACGGGTAGATTGCAGGTTTCTGTTGATAATTTGTGAATGGATTTGATAAAGCAGCTCAAAACTGAGCTTCCATGAGGCACTGTGGGCCATCAGCAGCAGCAGAATTGTACTCCACCACAATCTGTAACCTCATGGGCCGGCATATCCCTCACTCTACCATTACCACCAAGACAGGGGACCAACCCTGGTTCAATAAGGACTGTAGAAGAGCATGCCAGGAGCAGCACCAGGCGTACCTAAAAATGAGGTGCCAACCTGGGGAAGCTGCAACACAGGACTACATGCATGCTAAAAAGCGGAAGCAGCATGCTATAGACAGGGCTAAGCGATCCCACAATCAACGGATCAGATCAAAGCTCTGCAGTCCTGCCACATCCAGTCGTGAATGGTGGTGGACCATTAAATAACTAACGGGAGGAGGAGGCTCCATGAATATCCCCATCCTCAATGATGGTGGAGCCCAGCACGTGAGTGCAAAAGACAAGGGTAAAGCATTTGCAACCATCTTTAGCCAGAAGTGCTGAGTGGATGATCAATATCGGCCTACTCCCGAGGTCCCCACCATCACAGAAGCCAATTCGATTCACTCCACGTGATATCAAGAAATGGCTGAGCGCACTGGATACAGCAAAGGCCCCAACAACATCCCGGCTATCATGCTGAAAGATTTGTGCTCCAGAACTAGCCGCGCCTCTAGCCAACCTGTTACAGTACAGCTAAAAAACTGCCATCTATCCGACAATGTGGAAAACTGCCCAGGTATGTCCTGTCCACAAAAAGCAGGACAAATCCAATCCGGCCAATTACCGCCCCATCAGTCAATCTCAATCATCAACAAAGTGATGGAAGGTGTCATCGACAGTGCTATCAAACGGCACTTACTCACCAATAACCTGCTCACTGATGCGCAGTTTAGGTTCCGCCAAGACCACTCGGATCCAGCCCTCATTACAGCCTTGGTCCAAACATGGACAAAGGAGCTGAATTCCAGAGGTGAAGTGAGAGTGACTGCCGTTGACATCAAGGCAGCATTTGACCGAGTGTGGCATCAAGGAGCCCCAGTAAAACTGAAGTCAATGGGAATCAGGGGGAAAACGCTCCACTGGCTGGAGTCATACCTAGCACAAAGGAAGATGGTTATGGTGGTTGACGGTCAATCATCACAGCCCCAGGACATTGCTGCAGGAGTTCCTCAGGGCAATGTCCTAGGCCCAATCATCTTCAGCTGCTTCATCAATGACCTTCCCTCCAACATAAGGTCAGAAATGGGGATGTTCGCTGATGACTGCACAGTGTTCAGCACCATTCACAACTCCTCAGATAATGAAGCAGTCCATGCCCGCATGCAACAAGACCTGGACGACGTTCAGGCTTGGGCTGATAAGTGGCAGGTAACATTCGCGCCATAGAAGTGCCAGGCAATGACTATCTCCAACAAGCGAGAGTTTAACCACCTCCCCTTGACATTCAACGGCATTAACATCACCGAATCCCCCACCATCAACATCCTGGGGGCCACCATTGATCAGAAACTTAACTGGATCAACCACATCAAGGCAGCATTTGACCGAGTGTGGCATCAAGGAGCCCCAGTAAAACTAAAGTCAATGGGAATCAGGGGGAAAACGCTCCACTGGCAACAAGAGCAGGTCAGAGGCTAGGTACTCTGTGGTGAGTGTCTCACCTCCTGACTCCCCTAAGCCTTTCCCCCATCTACAAGGCACAAGTAAGGAGTGTGATGGAATACTCTCCACTTGCCTGAATGAGTGCATCTCCAACAACACTCAAGAAGCTTGACACCATCCAGGACAAAGCAGCCCATTTGATTGGCACCCCATCCACCACTTTAAACAAAAAGTAGCAAGCCTGAGAATTGGGAACAGTTTAGAGTTCAGCAAAAAAGGACCACAAGATTGATTAAGAAGTGAAAAATAGAGTATGAGAGTAAACTTGCAAGGAACATAAAAGCAGATTATAAAAGCTTCTACCAGTACGTAAAAAGATAAAGATTAGTGAAGATAAATGTAGGTCCCTTACAGTCAGAAACGGGAGAATTTATAATGGGGAACAAGAAAATGGCAGAGCAATTAAACAAATACTTTGGTTCTGTCTTCACGGACGAGGACATAAATAACTTCCCAGAAATGATAGGGAACCAAGGGTCTAGTGAGAAGGAGGAATTAAAGGAAATTAGTATTAGTAAAAAAAATAGTCCTGGAGAAATTAATGGGACTGAAAGCTGATAAATCCCGAGGGCATGATAATCTGCATCCCAGAGTTCTAAAAGAGGTAGCCATGGAAATAGTGGATGCATTGGTTGTCATCTTCCAAAATTCTATAGATTATGGAACAGTTCCTGCAGATTGGAGGGTGGCAAATGTAACCCCACTATTTAAAAAAGGAGGGAGAGAGACAACAGGGAACTACAGACCGGTTAGCCGAACATCAGTAGTAGGGAAAATGCTAGTTTATTATAAAGGATGTGATAACAGGACACTTAGAAAATATCAACGGGATTAGACAAAGTCAACATGGATTTATGAAAGGAAAATTGTGTTTGACAAATCTACTGGAGTTTTTTGAGGATGTAACTGGCAGAATAGATAAGGGAGAACCAGTGGATGTGGTGTATTTGGATTTTCAGAAGGTCTTTGATAAAGTCCCACATAAGAACATAAGAAATAGGAGCAGGAGTAGGCCATTCGGCCCTTCGAGCCTGCTCCGCCATTCAGTGAGATCATGGCTGATCTTCTATCTCAACTCCATTCACCGACCCTATCACCAAATTCCTTGATGCCCTTACTAGTCAGAGATCTATCGACTTCTGTTTTGAATATACCCAATGACTGAGCCTCCATAGCCCTCTGGGGTAGAGAATTCCAAAGATTCACCACCCTCTGTGTGAAGAAATTTCTTCTCATCTCAGTCCTGAATGGCTTACCCTTTATCTTGAGACTGTGGCCGCTGGTTCTAGACTCCCCAGCCAAGGGAAACATTCTCCCAGCATCCATCCTATCAAGCCCTGTAATAATTTTGTATGCTTCAGTGTGATCCCCTCTCATTATCTGAATTCAAGAGAATACAGGCCTAGTTTACTCAATCTCTTCTCATACGACAGTCCCGCCATCCCAGGAATCAATTCCGTGATGAACCTTCATTGCACTCCCTCTATGGCAAGTATATCCTTACTTAGGTAAGGAGACCAAAATTGTACACAGTATTCCAGATACTCCACATAAGAGGTTAGTGTGCAAAATTAAAGCACATGGGATTGGGGGTAATATACTGGCATGGATTGAAAATTGGTTAACAGACAGGAAACAGAGAGTAGGAATAAATGGGTCTTTTTCGGGGTGGCAGGCGGTGACGAGTGGGGTACCACAGGGATCATTGCTTGGGGCCCAGCTATTCACAATATATATCAATGATTTGGATGAGGGAACCAAATGTAATATTTCCAAGTTTGCTGATGACACAAAACTTGGTGGGATTGAGAGTTGTAAGGTGGATGCAAAGAGGCTTCAAGGCGATTTAGACAAGTTGAGTGAGTGGGCAAATACATGGCAGATGCAGTATAACGTGGATAAATGTGAAGTTATCCACTTCGGTAGGAAAAACAGAAAGGCAGAGTATTATATAAATGGTGATAGATTGGGAAATGCTGATGTACAAAGGGACCTGGGTGTCCTTGTACACCAGTCACTGAAAGCAAACATGCAGGTGCAGCAAGCAGTTAGGAAGGCAAATGGTATGTTGGCCTTCATTGCAAGAGGATTTGAGTACAGGAGCAAGGATGTCTTACTACATTTGTACAGGGCCTTGGTGAGACCACACCTGGAGTACTGTGTGCAGTTTTGGTCTCCTTACCTGAGAAAGGATATACTTGCCATAGAGGGAGTGCAGCGAAGGTTCACCAGACTAATTCCTGGGATGGCAGGACTGTCATATGAGGAGAGATTGGGTCGACTAGGCCTGTATTCACTAGAGTTTAGAAGAATGAGAGGGGATCTCATTGAAACGTATAAAATTCTGACAGGGCTAGACAGACTGGATGCAGGGAGGATGTTTCCCCTGGCTGGAGGATCTAGAACGAGGGGTCACAGTCTCAGGTTACGGGGTAGGACATTTAGGACTGAGATGAAGAGAAATTTCTTCACTCAGAGGGTGGTGAACCTGTGGAATTCTCTACCACAGAAGGCTATGGAGGCCAAGTCACTGAATATATTTAAGAAGGAGATAGATAGATTTCTAGACACAAAAGGCATCAAGGGGTATGGGGAGAGAGCGGGAATCTGGTATTGAGATAGAGGATCAGCCATGATCATATTGAATGGCGGAGCAGGCTCGAAGGGCCGAATGGCCTACTCCTGCTCCTATTTTTCTATGTTTCACTCCCTCCACCACCGGCGCACCGTGGCTGCAGAGTGTACCATCTACAAGATGCACTGCAGCAACGCACCAAGGCTTCTTCGGCAGCACCTCCCAAACCCGCAACCTCTTCCACCTAGAAGGACAAGGGCAGCAGGTGCATGGGAACACCACCACCTCCAAGTTCCCTCCAATTCACACACCATCCTGACTTAGAAGTATATCGCTGATCCTTCATCATCGCTGGGTCAATATCCTGGAGCTCCCTCCCTAACAGCACTGTGGGAGTACCTTCACCACAAGGACTGCAGCGTTTCACCACCACCTTCTCAAGGGCAACTAGGGATGGGCAATAAATTCTGGCCTTGCCAGCGATGCCCAGATCCCATAAGCAAATTAAAAAAATAATCTGATAACAGTAGCACACTTGCTGATGGATGGCAAACTTTCATTGCAAGGAACAGAAAATATTGCTTCCTGTCACTTCCGTTGCAGCAACCATTTGATGTTACCCACCCACACCCCATACCTTTCTCTGCATATTGCTTATCTGAAAGTATCTATTTCTCATTTTGTTTAAATTTCTATCAAATCAAGACCAGTTCCCAGAATCGCCTCTTGACTAGACCTAGCTGAGTACACACAGAACTACTGGCCAGGAATAGGGTCCCTTTCAATCATCTCCATAAAAGTGTGGTCAATTTTATTTGCATATATTACTAATATTCTTTGCACGGTGGTCAGGTGAAGGCACAGAGCAGAAGCCAAATGCTTAACAACTGGAATGAATGAGATGAGAAGGATGCGTCATCCTAGTTATTCCCAGGCACCTGCTCACAGTAATTAAGCCATTGTTGGCAGAGAGCAGGCTCTCCACCAGCACCTTCTCAGCTGGTGAATGATATGCAGCGAAGACAGACAATAAAAATGCATCTGAGAGAGAGAAAAGCTTATTGAAGAATTACCGGCTCAACCTCAAGGCTTCCCATGACTATATTCATCTACATAGACACTAATCTCATGACAGAATGATTTATATAGTCTGGAATCTGGACTTTCCAGTAATCACAAGTATACTGATCTCTGCACTGGATTTGAAAACCCAAGCAGTTCTGCAATTCATGGTTGTTAATGGGAAATTTCAAGCATCCTCTAATTGTCTGCCTCTGGCGCTCAATATTTTAAAAATACAAGCTTGTCACTGCAACGTTAAGAATATATTCCAGGCACTGTCATCTTGTCACATAAAGAGAACCACTCATGAAGTCATTCAAGAAGCCCTAACTTGTTTATCTGGATTATCAGAACTCCTGACTATAATTATCTGGATAATTTTGCAACTGAAGAAAAAACTTACCAGTATTTCTCAGAGCAGCTATTGATATATGTGCCCTAAATGCACTACAACACCTATTAATTTTTTTTAATGATTATGAAAACTATTATGAGCATTAACAAAGAAGACAGATATTTATATTTTCCAAATGTGCTGTGTATATAACTGTTCATAATATTATGTTTAATGTTTCTCATAATATCGGCCTGGAGTTTTTGCTAGGTTTTTTTCAGCGCAATGCGCCTGAAATTAGACAAACCAACTCAAAATAATCGAGGAATTTCAAGTGCAAATTACGTCCAACCCAAATCGAGTTTCTGCAATATTTTGCGCCAGTATAAAAAACATCGTGCTGGAAGCCACCCACAGATTGAATTAATCACCATGGCAGGTTTTCGCCAATTGCACCCATTTGTGGAACTCTGAGGAGGCTCTTAAAATTAAGCCTTTTTTTTAGGCACAAGGACACTAATATAATAGGTACCTTCTTAAAGCTTTTAAATATTAAAAAAATCTCTCATTTATTCGCAAACTGACTGACTACTGTACACCAATGAAACTAATAAAAGGTTCTGTATAATTATTTAAAGTCATTTGCAAGTAAGTAAAAGCGGGTTATTCACACGTGGTGGACTAGACACTCTGATTAAAAATGCTTATTTTTTGTGACAAACACCAGGTTAACACTCGTAAATATATCGAGGAATATTTTTTAATGCAATTTTTTTTAAAACAACACTAAAACGCTGCCCGATTGCACTGGTTCATGTAAGCTTTTATGTTTGGTGATATGCAAATGAGTTTAAACGGAAACTTGAGCAAAAAAATCACTTCTGAAGACTAGCAAAATTTTGAGCGCAATTTGTGCCCAGATTGCCGATTGCGCCCAATGTGTAAACTCTTGGTCATTGTGTATAATTCTCTCATCAGTTTTTATGCTGAGTTAATATTCTTTAATGTAATGGAAGATTGTAACAATATGTGACCAATTAGTGACTCTTTCATTTATCTAAACAGGAATGTTGCCCAAAAATTTCAGACAAATAAGACAATGTGGGATAATGTGCAATTACATTCACCCACTAGTGCGCATGTCCTGCAAAAATTCCAGGGGCAAGTCTAACAGTAAGATTGTAGGCAAGCTCCCAGTGGCTAAATGGATTTAAGATACAGATCAGCCATGATCTCATTGAATGGCGGAACAGGCTTGAGGGGCTGAATGGCCTACTCCTGTTCCTATGAAATACCTGTGATTGGAAGTTTTCCCAGTGTTGGGAAGGAGTTTAGATGGTGCTGCAGCAGATTAAAAGGGCCAGAACTAGCAAGGTCTGGAGAAAAGCTATGTCTGCAAGAGTGGAGTAGGCCACAGATTAGCCTGGCATTCCAATGGAGCAATCAAGATTCTTCTGGAAGAAATGAGGCAAAGGAGGGGGCCCTCTTTGACCCCTATACACACAGAGCAGCCAAGTCACTTCATTCATGTACTCCTGTCACTGAGATAGCACCTAGATGAAGCACACGGCTAGGGCTAAAAGTACATATGTCTCGTACTGTCACCAAGGGTATGTCTATGTGGTAGTAAACATTAAGCGCTCTCACATATGGCTTGGTTTGACATGAAAAATCGGATTGTGCTGAAGCTGTGTACAGAGAGTGCTCTTGCAAAGGTTCTTGTGCCAGCCATCAGGTTCTGCACCATAGCCTTTTCAAGCTCCTCCTGCTCCTCTTCATGGTTCCCTTGATGTGCGTGGGGGCTTTCCTCCTTTAGGGACTCCCCGATGATGACTTCTTGACAAGGTGAAGTTGTGGAGTTCTCAGCATACAACAAACAAAGCAAAGAAAGAGCTTGCATTTTTTAGCGCGTTTCACAACCTCAGGACATCCTAAAACACTTTACAGCCAAGTACTTTTGAACTGTAGTCACTGTTGTAATGTAGGAAAAGCGGCAGCCAATTTATGTACAGCAAGGTCCCACAAACATCAATGAGATAAATGACAAGATAATCTGCTTTTTAGTGATGTTTGTTGAGGGATAAATATTGGCCAGGACACAGGGGATAAACTTTTCTTCAAATAGTGCCATGAGATCTTTTGCATCCACCTGATAGAGCAGACCAGGCCTAAGTTTAACGTCTCATCTGAAAGACAATCCTTGAACCATAGTTGGGCTGCAATGCAAGACTGCCCTCGATATATCTAAGCACATGAAACATTACCTCAATGTACCAATGATTGTTCTGATGGATGCTAGCAACTCTTTATACCTGTACTCAGCTGGAACCCTAAGATACCACACAGGTTTCACGAGACATGATTCTAAAGGCTAGTCTTGATTGCTCATAAGCCAACCTCCGATATGTCTTTGTAGGTCAAATCTTGGTGGGCTGGTGGACTGCCTTAAAATGAAGGCATCATGATAGCTGTCTGGGAAGTGAGCAGTGACCCAACATGATCTTGATGGTCGTAAACAAACTGAACATTGAGAGAATAGAATCTTTTCTTATACATGTAGGTAGTGGCATTGTGCAAAGGAGCATGTAATGCCACGTAACCCGCTGGATCTACAAGAATCCTGCCACTCTATAAAATTGCACAGCTCTCATGCTGATAATATTTGTCAATGGGGAGGGAGATGAAATTATTTAATCAAACAAATACAGCATAAGTCACTTGATTTACACATGTCCACAGCTGATTAGCTCACACCGATGTCTTCAGTGAAAACCTGAAATGACCCCAAAGCATAAAGGTCAAGGGTGGGTGTAACCTTGACAGCCACTAGCTGTGCTGTTGTAGCAAAGGAGTTTAGCTGCAGGTCTGATTGGAAATGTGACATAATGCTGTTGCATGATCCCTTGTAAATTACAATCTCTGCAGGCACTCTGACAAATAAATTCTGGTGTGGGGTATTTGTGGGTTGATGGGGAGCATCTTTGGTGCAGTCTGACCTGACTAGCTTTCTCCATTGGTCCTCTTCTTTCTCCAATAGGGGGTTCTCATTAGGAAACCCATCGTAGCACTACTGGAGGTACTGAAAAAAAGGCAGCACAATTGTCACAGAAGTCCCTGAAAATCTAAAAGACAAAACAGCTGAGAAATAGCCTGATAATTTGGCAATGGTCTCACTGGTCTCTTTAAACTTACTTCCACATTCACAGAGAGGGCCAAATGGACTGCAATGCTCTTTTCTGGTCCTGTACATTCCTACATTTGAATGTATACAGCTCAGCAACTTGCAACCCTGGGCACCCAGTTAATACAGGTGGGTAACGGAAACAGGCTAAACCAGAGGAAATGATGGAAGATTGTGTAAAAATGTCATGATGTCATTTTAGCCTCACTCATATGCAGCTGCAGACAAACTTGACCCCTTACAATTTCCAGTGTAAAATTGGAAAAGACGAAAAACGGACAGTGATTCACCATGACAGGTTCCTGGCCAATTTTCTGATTGTTAATGCCCACTTTATGCGCAAAAATTGGGTGTTACCAATCAGGAAATCTCAACTATGGTGTCTTACTGCATTTTGTTTCATACGTGTACAGTTAAATAAAGATCGTACAGGCTGTAGCACCATTCAACTGTTACATCTAAACAGATTAATAGGAACAGGAATGAATGAGTCACAGATAATAATAGTTACAGTTTCTTTACTGTGCCTAGAAAAAAGTTGTAATTATACTTTTGCATTTCATTGTCTAATGACACTGTCAGGTAACGAAGCATCCAGTAATGATTTGTGTAGATATCCTTAATCAGAACTCGAAGTACACTTCTTTTTCACTTTAACAGAAATTTGTCGAGAGAGATTTATAAAGTATTCTGGTCACTCATCATTTATTTTGCAATGAGTACACTAAGAAGAAAATTCGATTGTACAAAGTTGGAAGAGTGCCAAAACGAAAACTTAATCTCAATTCAGAGGTTGTAAACTATAAAGGATCTTACCAGTAATTGTTCAAAATTCCGTATCTCTCCACGTCTCCTGTAGCCTTAGAAAAATCGTTTCAAAGATTTCCAGGTTTTGTGAGCAGTTTATGCTCCTGATCAATTTAATCAAAGTTAACAATATTTCAGGGCTATCAGGGCGTGGAGAAATGGTTTGTGCACCTGTTCAGCTTAATATTTGAGTGAATTTGGCTGTTTAAACTAATGAACAGTGCAGTTGGAAAATTATTTCATGGATTTTCAGGTCACTGTTTGGCAGACATTTGTTATATAGACTTTTTACTAAATGAAAAAATCATATTCACAGCACAATTTCAAAAACTCATGTTGTGTTTATGCTAAAGAATTGCTCTCGGTGTAGGTTGCTGGTACTGTTGAATCCGTTCCATTTACAGTACAGCATGCATTCCACAGCATTGGCAGCAATAGCCAAACCACTGCACACCTACAACCTTGAGCACACACTATTGTATGAAAGTGGGAAAGGCACGCGCAGACTGACAATGGTGCATTGCTGGCCTGACCACCCAGCCCACAGTCAGAAGCTGCATATACATCGGCACTATTGCTTCTGGAGACACCAGTGAAAACCATCTCTTCAGGTTGGGTCTCTATTCCTCTGGTAGCAGCCATGCTGCTGAAATTAGGGCTAACAATGAAAGGTAAGCTCATCGACCGAGATCACAATGGGGTATGGGGAGAGAACAGAGATGTGGGATTAGTTCTGGATTGCTCTCGCAAACACGTGGTATAGGCATAGGTAAATAGAATCCTTATGTGCTGTGTTCCACAGTCACATGCAAGTCAGCATTCTACTGTTATGAACGAAAACACTCATAATGGACAATTTAATTTTAATGATTGAACGTTGGGTGGGCTGCATAATATATGCACAATCCTCCGCACGCTGTTTTTCAAAGTATGCTCCTGGTGTGTGCTGCCTTACGGCAGGAGTGGGCAATTTATCCCCAAATTTCTTTTGTCAATGGTAAGTTAAGTCATCTGTCAAATACAGCAGCTTGGTAACTTTTTAGAATGGAAAGTATTGAAAATAAAGATTTCAATATTTGACAGCTCATTAACAGAAACTTTACATGATTATTGGATAAAACACCCAAGTGCCTACCCTTGTGTGCTATTAGTTGGTATGATTGCACTAGGATGAGAGTGAGTGTGAGGAGTGGCTCGTGAGATGGGATTGTGATAATGTAGATAGAGAGGGATGGGTGGAGGTGCAAGGTAAGTTGGTGTGAGTAAGGATGTGCAGGAGTAGGGTAGGAAAGGCAGAGTGATGGGGTTGTGATGAGTGGCACAGCAGGATGAAGGTGAGTGTGGCTTTGTACTAACGTTTCCTGATCTAATGAGATAATTGAAAGGTTTGCGCCACTATACCCAGGTCCTCCTGACGACATCCCTGCTTGTGACCTCATCTGCAATGTGCAACCAGGCTGTCTTGGTCTCCTGGGGAGGTGTCTTCCGCCCATCGGAAGGGAAGAGGACCTCCCTGCGTGCTGTGACTCACTCCATAAGCATAGGAAAGGAGTCATGGGAGAACCTGGGTGCAGCCCTGCACCTCTGTGCAGTCATTGTCAGTGTTTGCAGCACTTCAGTGCTGTAGAACACTGACAGCACAAACATCAAAAGTACGTTGGTCAGGGTCCCTTTAAGGAAACCGGCTCAAGACGCGTCATGAATTATGTCACCAAATCCACTCCATCTAATTGGGCCAGAAAATTCACTGGGCGGGCTTATCAAGCCCCATTGAGGTCGTTCATTTTAGGCAGCGGGATAGAGCCAGCAGCGGGGCCACGGCCCACCACCGACACCGGCTGCACCAGACCGTCCGAGGTGAGCAAAATCTCAGCCACCGTTATCTTTTCAGCAAGTTCTGGACCATTGTTTCTGCAGCTGAGGGGAGCTGGAAAAAGTGCACATTGTAAAGAAAAGCACAAAAGTAAGGTGCGAAGCAAGGCATGAGAAACAGGACATATTAATGTAAAATAGAGGCAAATTATGAAACACGTAACAGACACTCTGCTCTGAAGGTATTGACATATATGAGCAAACAATGTTGGACTTGATCAATAAGGAGCGCCTGGGAGACATTGGGCCTGCTAAAATTGGAGGAGAGAATAGAAATATTAATTACCACCGGATTAATCAGATATTCTGCCATTTGTATATATCAAAATATCTATACACACTGTTTGTGTGCTCATGGGCCTGGATTTTGAGATTGTAATAATGGCGATACGGTCAGCATTCGCCGTCATTACTCTGTGAAACTGACAGCAACACGTGCAGTTAAATGCGGAAATCCAGAAGTTGCTGTCAGTGATTCCCTGCTCCTTCACAGGGTGCACTCTTTGGAGTCCCTGCAGATGGAAATCTTTAGAAATCAATTGAATTGACGTGAACTTTTAATTTTTCTGATCTAAACTCGCTGTCGAAACCCCAAAAAAAGTTAAGCCTTGTTGAATGAGGTGTAATTGGGTTTTTAACAGCGTACTAAGTCGTAACTACTGCTGAACAATCTCCTTGGCACTGGAAATCTAATTTTATATTTGTGGAATGTCAAATTTCTCCATTATGATAAAAATTCCATTGGTTTTTAAATATAATTAAAAAATATATTTTTTAAAGCTTGTTTATGATATTTCAGCTTCTACCATAACCTCATGTGTTTGTCCGAATCTTTATTTCGCTCTCTGTAACATGATTAAAAGTGAAGGATAATCTGTGCATTTTATTTCCTGGTTTGTTGTCTGTGAGAACTCTTCAACGTGATTCGCTGCTTAGCCTGCCATCACTGTTGCTGGAGGCTGGAGATCCTCTATAGTTGGCGCCAGAATGAAATTAGCATCGGGAAAGGTGAAATCCATGCCACAGAGATCACTAGATCTTTGTAGGCAGCTTTCTTCGAGGTCAACGGTAATCGCCGTCACGTCACTGCTGACTGCAAAATCCCGGCCATAATGTCCTGGCACCTGTCTTCACAAAGCAAGAAGAACCTAGTGGACCAACAGCCACACCCAAATAGCATGACACACTTGAACATCAACTGTCACAAGCCCCACTTGAGGCAGTCACCAACACTGTTAAACATGCTACAGAGATGTATATATTAAGGAGGATGCAAATCATTGGTGATGAAGGGATAGTACTGATGAGTTGCCGACTGATACAAGGTAGAAACCCAACATACTTGTGCTCCCACTGAGTTGTCTGGAGGTACAGACCTTCGTGGGTCTGCTTTTAAACAAAGTTAGTGAAATAGGCCAACAGCAGGCCTAGAAGGGGGCAAAGTAATAAATTATTTAAACAGATGTTTAAAAAAATTAATGAATAAAATAAAAATTTACATTGGAAAGAAACTTAAGTTTAGAAACTTACCTGCATAGAAATCAAAATGGTATCTGAGCTGGGAGAATCAGATTTAGTTTATAGAGCCATCCAGTGGCCAGATTGTACAATTAAAAATCATGGAACGTCGACATAGACATGTGGACATAAACATTTCTTATAGAAAAAGTTGGCACAAAAGTGTGACAGAAAATATGACAAGTATGGTTATGTAGTCAGGAAATGTGTTCAGGCATAAGATTTTTTATAAGATATATCATAGAATCATAGAATAATACAGCACAGCAGGAAGCCATTCAGCCCATCGTGCCTGTGCCAGCTCTTTGAAAGAGCTTTCCAATTAGTTTCATTCCCCTGCCCTTTCCCCATAGCTTTGCAAATTTTCCCCTTTAAGTATTTATACAATTCCTTTTTGAAAGTTATTATTGAATCTGCTTCCACCACCCTTTCAGGCAGTGCATAACAACTCTCTGCATAAAAAAAAATTCTCTTGTCGCCTCTGGTTCTTTTGCCAATTACATTAAATATGTGTCCTCTGGTTAGTGACTCTTCTGCCACTGGAAACAGTTTCTCTTTATTTACTCTATCAAAACCCTTTATGAATTTGAACACCTCTAATAAATCTCCCCTTAACCTTCTCTGCTCTAAGGAGAACAACCCCAACTTCTCTAGTCTCTCAGCGTAACTGAAATCCCGCATCTCTGGTACCATTCTTGTAAATCTACTCTGCATCCTCTGTAAGGCATAGACATCCTTCCTGAAGTGTGGTGCCCAGAATTGGACACAATACTCGAGCTGGGGCCTAACCAGTGATTTATAAAGGTTTAGCATTAATTCCTTCCTTTTGTACTCTGCCTCTGTTTATAAAGCCAAGGATCCCGTATACTTTTTTGATAGCCTTCTCAACATGTCCTGACACCTTCAAAGATTTTTGTACGTATATCCCCAGGATTTTTACATCTGTGCACACTGCCTGTGTGAACATATCCTATTATAAATTTCTATGTCCATATTTACAATGGAAACTGTGGCCGAGATTTTCCTTACCTCGGCGGGCGACGTCAGTGGCGGGAGTCATGGGAGCTGCTGGGCCTCTCATCACATCCCCATCACTCTGCCTTCCCTATCCTACTCCTGCACATCCTTACTCACACCAACTTACCTTGCACCTCCACCCATCCCTCTCTCTCTATCTACATTATCACATCCTCATCTCACTAGTCACCCCTCACACACCCTCATCCTAGTGCAATCATACCAACTAACAAGGGTAGCCACTTGGATGTTTTATCCAATGTTCATATAAAGTTTCTGTTACTGTGACGTCAAATATTGAAACCTTTATTTTCAACACTTTCCATTCTTGGACAGATTTGTGTGCACCTTTGGAAGTGGCTTAGTGAGTTGCAGTGAATGGTGAGAAATAACGGTATCCCCCGCAAGGTGGTGAGTATGAAAGTAATGACTTGGACATTGTAGGGATGCATAATGGTGTTGGTGTGGGGTGGTGCAAACCTGGCGCATCATGTGGCAGCCAGGGTGTACAGCATCAAGTGAAGTAATTCTGGCCATGGTGAGGTCATCCCTGGCCTCCCGGGCAGAAATGTGCTCGGGTTCTGATGCCCTCTGTCCTGGCAGCATCAGGTGATTGCAGAGTAGGCTGGTGTTGTTGTTGGTGCTGCTGGTGTGCCTGGTGCTGCTGGTGTTGGGGCTGATCGTGGTCAGAATCTGAGGACCAAGGTGAGACAGTATAAAGGGCACCCATGTTGATGGAATAGATGGCAGGTGAAGTAGAGATGACAGAAGCATTCGGTCAATGGTGAGAGAGTTCTTCCAATGAGGTATGAGTGGATGGAGAGTGGAAAGTCTGCAGAATCTGTTCTGGAAATGGACTGAGAAACAGCTTGTGGCTGAGGAAAGTGATCATCTGTCAGGTGGGAGCTTTTACTGTACATTTGAAGCTGTCAAGTAATCAGCTGGAGCAATGGCCACTGAACTCCCACCTCAGGTTGACAGCCGTGGTCCCCGAATAGCATGGTTTCCGTGGCCATGAAGTTATAGTGAAAAGGTAAGTTAAAAAAGCCTGTTAAGGATCTGTCAACTAGATGCTAATGCGTTTAATTGGGTTGCCCGCAGCTGACAGACCCGACATTGGGAAAGGTGTGTTGTGGCGGGGTCCCGACCCGGTCAAAAAAATCAAATTTCTCACCTGACCCATCACCGATCCCATCCGCCAACCCCCCGGGAAAATTCCGGCCTGTACATGTAAACTGGTCACCCTGTAATTACACCCGCCTGCCAGCGGTGGTGATATAGTACCTCAATGTTTGGTCACCCAGCTACTCAGCCGATACTCCTATGCTTTAACCAACTCTCTATTTCCGCTTCCCAACTCAAGTGTAAATGTTGTTATTTTACTATAAATAATATAAAATCAAAGTAAAAATAAGTACAGAATTTATGACTTCAAAATGGGGATATTATGTCTGTGCACCCTGGTCCAATTATCTTCCACCCACTAACTCTGTCTTACCTGAAGAGAACATTTGATCTGCACTTCCTATGGGCAATGAACATTCTTAACTGCCCTCTGAAGTGGCCTAGCAAGCCACTCAGTTGCATCAAACTGCTAAAGTGAAGAAGACCCAGCACCACTTTCTCAGGGCAATAGCAATTGGCAATGTATCTGCATATACTTACATTCCAAATTCCTATGTCCATATTTATAATGGAAAACACCTATGTAAATGTGTCGCACTGTAATTGCACTAATTGGCCAAAAGTGATGCTGCAGTGACTCCGTTTTGTATCTCTCAGCTCCTCAGTTTGTGTTACAGAGAAGCTCCTATGCTCCAACCAATTCTGTTTCTCTGCTTCCCAAACTGCTGCAAGTTTTTCTACTTGTCTATAAATCATCATATAAAATCAAAATATTATATAAAAATAAAGGACAAAATGTATGATTTTAAAATAGGGTCTGAATTATATTTGGGCAGCCTGGTCCAATTATTCTCCTGCTCTCTAATCATATTTCACCTGAAGATTACAATTGACCCCCATGTACAATTTCATGAGAGAATGGGGTCAGAAAGTACCTGAAAGGGTGATACAAGGGAAACAAGAGAGCCATGGGGAAGAGAGAGTGAGGCTTGGAGGAAAAAAAGATATGCAAGCTGAAATATTTGTTGCAAATAATTTGTTTTCAAATCTTTGCTACATCATATAAATAAAGTTTTTTAGTCAGTTGGCTGAAGGAAACAATGGGTTCGAAACAAACATTTTGAGTGATTTGGTTGGTTCAGCTTTTTTCTAAATTCATTCTTGGGAAGTGGGCATCACTGGCAAGCCCGGCATTTATTGCCCATCTCTAGTAGCCATGATTAGGGAGTTCTGACTTGTTCTTTTTAATTGAACCAATCAAAAGGTGTGATGCCAGAATATGAACTGTGGGCCCAGAGGATCAGGACGTCCATGCTATTTTCTTTTCTAAATACAAGATAAACATTTTATATAGATACACTTTCTAAGGATCCATGATCTGGCATTCCCAGAATGGAGTGGTGCTCGCAAGGAGCATATTGCAGGCCGCCATCCTGTGATTTTCCGCTGATTAATTCTACGTGCCCATGATTCCTTGCAAGCGACAGATTGAAGAACTGCCTCTTACTCCCGAAGACAACCAATCAATATCCTTTTGAAGTTTCTGTCACCCCTTTCTATCCAGTTAACATACTTTAAATATTAAGAATAATACTGCCTACATTTCTCAGTCATTAGCATATTTCTTAACAGAACAATGGCAAAGCTAGTGAGTGATTCACAAACACTTTAAGCCTGCTATAGACACATGATAATTGGTCTTCCATGTGATTTTTCAAACTACTCAAAGGACTGGTAATTTATTGCCCATCAGACAACTAACTGAAACATCCTGCAGGTAATATCACCATGTGTATCCAATGTGCAGTGTGTAATGGTGCTTACACAGCACATAACGAAGTAATTTGATCAAATTTACTCTTCACTGTGTTCTGCTGTGTTACGTGTTACTAGTTTAGATATTTGGCAAGTTCTGCCAGATTCAGATATTTCATGTACAATTCCAGCTAATGTATCTCTTACAGCTTGTAGATTAGCAGGTTTATATACACTTCTAACAGTTTACTGGAGCACTGTTAGCATTACTATTCTTATTGAGACTCCTGGGTGCAGCTTAAGAAATTGAGGGCACATTTTATGGTTTTAATCAAGGGAACAATTGCATTTGCTTCTTCAAAACCCCCAGAAAATGCTGAAATAAAAACATCATTTTATTTGTTTCTTGTTCATAGCCAGTTGGGGTATCTACTCTGTAAATATGGTACTCTATGAAATAATACTGTAGCATGTGTCACATGAAGTCAAAAACTGTGGTGTGTTTCCTGTCGGTGATGGACTGTTCCAACAAAGGTCAGCAGCAAAAAGGTAAAGAAATGGATTGTAATAGCAAATATCCATACCGTTCACTAGATGGTAAAACACACACATATAACAGATTTAGACTTTCTGGAGTGTGTCTTCTGATTACAGTAACAATCTCCATATACTAATTAATTAAAAAAAAATATTTCCAATCTATCTGTCTACCTTTTACAATTTAAAATTTGGTTGACTGACCTGAACTAGGATACTGTACATTAAAATTCTTAGCTCTGACAATGCAGTCCTGATGCTGTGCCACTTGAAGTGTGGCAGGACCGGACTTCTGCCTGCCCATTCGTCTTCGCCTTGACCCCAATCCATATCCTGGAGACAGGGTCACAATGGCATAGGTAAGAATGGGTGGGGAGTGTTCAGGGTGTTCAAGTAGCCTCAAAAGTTGATGGGCCCAGAATTTGTGGTCAGCGGCGAAGCAAAGGCATTTGCCGCTGGCCCTGAAGTAAGCTTTGCACAAAGATCTTGCAATCTCTGTGCCGAGACGTTCGGGTTTTCCAACGAGTAATTCAAATCAATGTAGTATAGTGGGAATCCCCTAGTGCGAGCTGCTGTGATGTCAACAAGCTGTCTAAGCAGCCAATCAAAATACAGAAATCTCACAGACAGGGAACAAAGAAGTGGGTAAGGACTTAAAATTCTAACTTTTTAAGAATGTTAGAGAGTGCAAAACAAAGATTGGGGCTCTCACATGGGGAAAAGGCAAACCTGAAATAAAGATGAACATTTAAAAGAACGTGCCATAAACCACTTGATGGAACACAGAAACAATTAATATTCTTCCAGAACTAGTCAGTTCTGCAATCTGATTAATTGGGTTTGCACTTCTAAATGTTCACCAGGATATTGCAGTTAATAGTAGCGAAGTTATTGATAGACTCATAACACATAACAGGCTATGGCCTTTGTGCTTTATAAGTTTTGTCCGACAAGACTGTTTTTATTTTTATTTGCTTTATCTGAATTGTTAGATTAATGAAAGTAATAATGTTTCTATTTGAACCTTATTGTGTAATTCCTATTTGAAAGATAGATAGACCTGTTGAAGTCATGCTGTATAGTCTAGCAAGCTCATATCCAAACACACCCCCTCCTCCCCCACCCCACCTCAAATTTTTTTCCCCTGCAGGATCATTTAAATAATAAATAATAATTTAAAAAATAGAGCCAGGTGCTCACGCTAGTACAGGTGCGACTGTGGCACCTGGGCCATAGATTCGTATGGGATTTTCAGATGGCGGGGAAGGGGCGGCACACAGGTAAGTTTGGCTGCAGTTTAAAACTTTACAGATCTTCTTCTATGCTGCTCCCTCACTATTCTACTGAACATTGAAGTGGCAATCAATCTCTCTGATCGATTACCATTTGGATAGCGCGTTGTGGGGCCTGTTTAAAGCCATCAACGGTAAGGACGACTGCTTCAAGCAGGTCGTCCAAGAGGCAAAACTGGTGGGATTTCCAGAGAAGCCTAGGGTCCTGTCAGCAAACTGACATCACAAACAGAAGAAGCACCTACCCTCAATGGAATTTGTCATCACTGCCACAGAAAGGTAGTAACCCGTTAGAAACGCATTCTGTCCCAAATTCCCACACTTCTGCTCCTACTGTGCTGGATTTTCACATCTTAAAGCTCTGGAATTTCTAGTCTCTTGTTCTTACAATTATGAAATAGGTTTTTTTCTTGGAAGATATGAGCCTATGCATCAAGTCTATCTTCATCTGGTAGACTGGAGTATATTTTTTGTTATTCTAACTATTTTATCAATCAGATTTCTCACATCAACATCTACAACATTGAACAGATTTGTCAAACAAATTGAAAAGGGCACACAGAGTAAAGAAATTAAATTAAATTAAAGCAATTAGAGAAATGAGGCTAGAAACATTAAGTAGAGTGTGAAGGATTAATTATAAAGGTTATGAGTATACAATAATGCACTTGTGAATTTAAGACTATTCAAAGCACTGTTCGCATTTCAGCTGGTCAGAGATTTACACATAGCTGGACATTCAAAGAACTGATGTTTTTTAAGAAAACTATTTAAAATATGCATTAAAAAAAATTGTTTTGAAATTAGGGAATCAATGACTTAATCCAGTCAGTACTGGTTCACTCCAAGTTAGCTAAAGTAAATAACTATACTGCACCTCTCATCATACTGCACGCTGCATTTGGGTAAGAATATACAACCACTGTGTACTCAGCTACAAGAAAATTAATACAAGAAAAATCTTGCTTGAAAAGGTCAGGATACCTAAACAAGAATGTTGGCACCACTGCCATGAAAATATGGTCAGATTAGGAGAATTTTCCACCTGGTTAGAATTTTTTAAAAGTTGATATATAATTTGTAGATTGTTGGTAGTGCAATTGCAGTACTACTGATTATGGCCCCAAACTTCCACAGGTTGTCCTGACCTCCCACCATAACTTCAGTGGGAGACCATTGAAACCCTGAGAAATGGAGTAAATAGATATTTTCAACTGTTTACACCATTTCTCCTGGGGATCCACCAATCTCCCTCCGAACTTATGGCAGGACACCGGAAGAACCCCCACAGAAATTTCGAGCCACTATCACCAGCTTGATGGCAATTAAGACAAATAAAGACAATTAAAGAGTCACTTGCTTTGAGGAAAAAAAAGTGTTTGGAAAATCAGAGGTGTTGTGCATCATTCTTACGATAAAGAAAGAAAAGAAAAAGTTGCATTTATGTAGCACCTTTCATGATCTCAAGATGTCCCAAAGTGCTTTACAGCCAATGAAGTGCTTTTGCAGTGCAGTCGCTGTGGTAATGTAGAAAACGTGGCAGACAAAAAGTGCACACAGCAAGATCCCACAACCAGCAATGTGATCATGACCAGATAAGCTTTTTAGTGAAGTTAGTTGAGGGATAAATATTGGCCAGGACACTGGGGAAAACAGCCCTGCTCTGCTTCGAAATAGTGCCATGGGATCTTTTATGTCCACCTGAGAGGGCAGATGGGACCTCGGTTTAATGTCTTATCTGAAAAAAGGCACCTCTGACAGGACAGCAGTCAGTACTGCACTGGAGTATCAGGCTAGATTTTTGTGCTTAATCCTGGAGTGGGAGTTGAATCCACTACCTTCTGACTCAGAAGCAAGAGAGTTACCACTGAGTCACAGCTGACACCTCAGTCAGCACAGATTGCTAAAGGGCAGGCAATGCTTGACTAACTTTATAGAAATCCGTGAAGAAATAACAGAGAGGATAAATAAAGGAAATGTAGTGTATGTGGTTTATATGGATTTTCAAAAAGCACACAAGAAACTTATGGCAAAGATAATGACATGTAAATTTATGGGGAATATAGGAATAGAGAGATAGTTGGAGGGCAGACACAATAGATAGGTATACAATAAATTTAATTAAAGGTCTAGTGATTGGTGTCCCAGAGGAGTCCATGTTGTGGCTGCTCTTAAAAATTATATAACTAAATGATCTGAACTTCGGAACTGCAGGAACAATATTGCTAAATTGGAAATGGGTGGTTGAATTATAGCAAATTATGAAGAAGATTATGAAAGTCTGCAGAAGGACGTAGGTAAGCTATCAGGGTGAGCAGAAAGGTAGAAAAGGCCATTCAATGTAGAAAAATGCAAATGGCGAGATTTTAAATGGAGTAGAGGAGCAGAGGGACTTTGGTGTGCAGATGCACAGGTCATTAAAGGTGCGCTCAAGTAAATAAGGCCATGAAAAAGCAAACTTAAATGGAGGAATAGGAGAAAATATAGAAAATAATTTAATATAAAAAAATATTCTTTGTATTTGTAGTAATCCTCTTAAAAACTAAGTACAAAATAAAGACTTAATAATAAATTAATTGGACAGCTACATGTATATTATGAATAGAATTTGTTATGAATGGTTTTTTCCTAGATCTCGCACTACCGAGTGCAGTTAGACTGGAGGGGAGGCTGCCAGAGTAGCAATGGGAGTTGCTGGGAGTCGAAACTGAAAGCAGTGCTAATCCGATTTGATTGCTTATTATTCTACAATGAAGTGTCAAGTTGATTCTTCCATACGGGCCTCCTGAGCAGAACCTATCACATTACTTTATTAACGATTATGAAGCTACTTTTGATTAAATAAATTATAACACAGTATAGCTTTAATGTGTCAAATAATTTGCCCTTTCACTGTAGATGTATTATTTCAATGCATTACAAAAGAACAAGTGAAACAAATTCTGTCAAAAAAAAAGCAGCTGGGGAACAACCATTTAAAAATCAAAAGAACCTAGTTTATTAAAACAGTACAATTCCAATACTCAACCCCAAACAGTTTTGCCATAGATCCTTATTTACTTCTCAGAAATTCAGTATTGGAAAAATTCTGATCTTACAAGCTTTAAATTATAAACCAAGATTTTTCTGAAATTCAAATAACCAAATGTTGGCGTGATTGTATTGCAAATAGTATTTTCTTGAATAGTGAGCAATCCTCACATAGTATCTGGCACGGTTTCCCCCCTTCTCCTTTGTTGAACTCTTTACATTTAATTTTTGTCTTTAAATTTATAATGACATGCACTCATACTCCCTTTGAGGATAAATGTTCTGTTTTCATTATTCTTATTCAAACAAACATAGTTTTTCTGTCAAAACTCCCGAGCTACATGGCTCTCAACTTTATAGGTGTGCTAAAATAGGAAAATTGCAGTATGGACAAATAGCACAGTCCTGACTTACAGCACCAATTGCAGTTCTAATTTATTGCAGAGTTAGCCCTCACTGTTAATAAGGAAGAAGTAATAGTTTCACAGGTGCTGTGAACAATGGTGTGAAAGTGGTCTTCAGCGTTAGCGCAAAATGGGCAATAGCAATTAGCAGACTGTTTTACACTCCACCCAATTTGGAACAAAAAATTGGGACAGGGTGTAAAATGGGCTGCCGATTTGCTATCAACCAATCTCCATTACTGTCCTAGACCAATTGCACCCCCCGATGTCTCAGCTCTGTGTTAGGAATACTCTGAACCTCAGACCCTTCAGGAAAATTGGGCTGGTAATTACTAAATCTGCAAAAATCTAAAATCTATGGTCTAGAAATTGGTTATCAGTTAAAACCTGCCAGTGCCACCGCGGGCCAGTGTTAATGGCCGCCGAAAATGGTGGCATTGGCAGGACCAGTAAATTGGCGCTGGTGGCTAATTAACATTAGCCCAGCGCAAAACTTGGATTAGAATGTTTACTTTGTAGCAGCTTTTATTTCATCATTGTGGCCAAGAGGATGCTGTGATGGTCAGTAACAGAGGGAAGGTAAGGTGTGGGACAAATGTTGAAAGGAGAATTGGGGTTGTGGTCACTGGTACCGCAGGCAGATGATTCCATCCGGATATCTCATCCAGAAAGGATCTGTCTGGGTTGCATCTTTCCTTCTGCTTCCTCCTCTTCTGCATCTTCTTCTTCCCTCTGCGAGCGGATGCTGTAAATCTGAAATAAAAGCATAAAATGCTGGAAATACTCAGCAGGTCAGGCAGCATCTCAGCTTGAGATGTGAACTCTGTTTCTCTCTCCACAGATGTTGCCTGACCTGCTGAGTATTTGCAGCATTTTCTGTCTTTTCAGAGGCCTTCTTTTACCATCCAAGGTCTTGCAAGCATCCAGCAGTACTCCCTGCACACTTAAAAAACTTTTAACATGTATTGGACCAAGCCACTACTTCAATAACATTTTAAAAAATCCAATCCAAAAGCTTAAATGCAAACTTACCTGAAAGATGTGTGTGTCCCTTTCAGAAGTGCTGACAGCGTCTTTGTCAGTCTGCTGAATGCTTGCTTTTCAGAGTGAGCTGAGGAACCAGTGCTGAACTCAGCGCTAAGGTTGAAGTTCGCAGAGCATGACGTTAAGTCGGCGTATACTTTCTGCCCATTTACATCTGCAGAGCCAGCGCTGCTATTGGCAGCGCTAAGGTCCTCACCAAAATAGCGACCGCCAAGTCCCGCACCAGAGAAGGCCGTCAGAGTGGCGGTCACCATTTTTCGCCAGGATAACAGCGCAAATGGGTGGCGCTAAGGTTGGGAATTTCTAGGCCTAAACATTTAACCTACAAAAAAACATAATACCTAAAATATTATGATCTTTTCTCATTCTGCCAATGATGAATTATACATCAAAAAACCTGTTTTATATATTAAACCTATATTGTGTAGATAAAACTCAGACTACTAATTAAGAGCTTTGGTAAACCAGTAGGGGATATTAACTTTCATCTGTAAATGGCTCTTATGAAACGTTGCCAATAAGAATATAGTAGGTAGGAATGAGTGAAGGATATTCAATGGCTCTAGCTTGCCCAGTTAGATCCTTATTCATGACCAACACAATAATGTTAATTGACCTCTTTCCTGTATTCTCCTCCTCTCTGTAAAATCAAGCATCTACCTACTTCATACTTGAATACTTCAGTTGGCATTTATTATGCTAATGTATACCATGAGCTAGATTCCCTATTCCCTAACTTAACAGCTGTAACTGAAAAATGTAGTCCTTGACCTTTCAGAACCATAATCTCAATAACGGCATTATACCTGGAAATCTGGGTGGAATCTAGAAAACAGACTGGGATTTTATTAGAGTTTAACATAAATAAGTTAAGTGTAATTTAACCCTTCTAAAGGACTGCTATATTCATGTTATTTATAGCTCTGAACTGACTATTTTTAAGATTTTGGCTCAAGCAATATGAAACACAAAATATGACCTTAAGTAACGTGACTGACATTAGGAATGGCTTTCTTACTGTTATACTCAGTTCAGAGCTATAAATAATATGAATTTAGCAGTCCTTTAGAAGGATTGAATTACACTTAACTTATTAATATTTAAATTATAATCCCCCAGTCTGTTTTCTAGATTCCACCCAGATTTCCAGATGCCGTTATTGAGCTCATTCATAAATATTATAAGAAACAAAAGTCCCAGAATGAAACTCCAAGGCACTGTTGGCCATAACTGATTAGAACCAACTACCCAGATTCCAATTTTATGTTGAATTCATTTTCCAAGCTATAACTTGCTCTCATAAAGTATACTCAGGAAGAAAAGAGAAAGTTTCCCAAGTCACATTAGATTTCCAGAAATAGGTGGAGGTACTAGTCATCATGCAAATGATGGATATATATCGTTATAAAGGTTAGATGCTCTTAACATACAAGTCTCCCCTTGGGTACTGTCCCCCTCCCCATCAAATCTGCTGTCATCACTCCCTTCCTCAAAAAACCCACCCTTGACCCCTACGTCCTTGCAAACTACCGTCCCATCTCCGTCCTTGCAAACTACCACCCCATATCCAGCCTCCCTTTCCTCTCCAAAGTCCTTGAACGTGTTGTCGCCTCCCAAATCGGTGCCCACCTTTCCTGCAACTCCATGTTTGAACTACTCCAATTAGGTTTCCACCCCTGCCACAGTACCGAAACGGTCCTCATCAAAGTCACAAATGACATCCTATGCGACTGTGATCATGGTGCACTATCCCTGCTCCTCCATCTAGACCTGATCTCACACTTTTCACATGGTTGACCTCACCATCCTCCTCCAATGTCTCTCCTCCGTCATCCAGGTCGGTGGGACTGCACTCGCCTGGTTCCATTCTTATCTCTCCAGTCATAGCCAGAGGATCACCTGCAATGGCTTCTCTTCCTGCTCCAGCATCATTACCTCTGGTGTCTCCCAAGGATCTATCCTTGGCCTCTTCCTATTTCTCATCTACATGCTGCCCCTCAGAGACATCATCCGAATTGACAACATCAGGCTCCACAAGTACGCTGACAACACCCAGCTCTACCTCACCACCACCTTTCTCGACCCCTCTATTGCCTCTGAATTGTCACACTGCTTGTCCGACATCCAGTATTGAATGAGCAGAAATTCCCTCTGACTAAATATTGAGACGACTGCAGCCAGTCTTCAGTCCCCGCTACAAACTCCATTCACGAGCCACCAACTTCATCCCTTTCCCTGGCCACTATCTGAGGCTAAACAAGACTGCTCGCAACCTTGGGATCTTATTTGACCCTGAGATGAGCTACCAAACCCATATCCATTCCATCACCAAGACCACCTACTTCAGTAACATTACCCGTCCCCACCCTTGCCTCAGCTCATGTACTGCTAAAACCCTCATCCATGCCTTTGTCACCTCTAGACTCGACTATTCCAATGCTCTCCTGACTGGCCTCCCACCTTGCACACTCCAAAAACTTGAGCTCATCAAAAACTCTGCTGCCCGCATCCTAACTTGCACTAAGTCCTGTTCACACATCACCCCTGTACTTGCTATCCTAGATTGGCTCCCGGTCCGGCAACGCTTCAATTTTTAAATTCTCATCTTTGTTTTCAAATCCCTCCATGGCCCTGCCCCTCCCTATCTCTGTAACCTCCTCCAGCCCTACATCCCGCTGAGATCTCCATGCTCCTCCAATGCTGGTCTCTTGCGAATCCCCGGTTTTAATCGCTCCACCATTGGTGGCCATGCCTTCCGCTGCCTAGGCCATAAGCTCTGGAATTCCCTTCCGAAACCTCTCAGCCTCTCTACTTCTCTCTCCTCCTTTAAGATGCTCCTTAAAACCTACCTATTTGTCAAACTTTTGGTCACCTGTCCTAATAGCTTCTTATGTGGCTCGGTGTCAAATTTTGTTTGATACGCTCCTGTGAAGCGTCTTGGGACGTTTTACTACATTAAAGGCGCTATATAAATGCAAGTTATTGTTGTCTTAAAATAAATGGGGACTGAATTTAGAAAAGATTTAACTGTAGTTCACTACATTTCTGAGAAATTCTTCAGATAAGGGCAGGGTATCTAGCTAAATCTTAGCGTGCTTTCTATTTGTCCATATATATCCATCACATTTCAGACAGAACTCTTTGTTGGTTGGCTCAAAGTTAAACAGCACAAAATCAGAACTGGGGATGTAGGGAATGAACAAATCAAAAATGAGAAAGTAGCTAGAAAAATTATTAAACTACTAAACAAGTGTGAAAAGAACAAATCAAACATGTGCAGTTGCCACTAAAAGCCAATGAGATCACTTCATTTAAAAGCACCAGCTTGCTTTTCCAACTAAACTAAGAACATATTCCTGAAAGTAAAACTTTTAACATAATAAAGACATAAAGGTCTAGAAATTCGGTGCATTTGCCCCTCTCGTTAGTGCCCCTGGGGGTCGCTAATGGGCGCAAACAACTTTTCACCCGGGCGCGTCGTCGCCAACAACTCCCGCTAAATTCAGCTGGAGTTTAACGCCGGCGGTATCCGGTAGCGCACTGCTCTGCTGCGCAGGCGATAACGACGTCACCACCGTGTGCAGCGCCCCGTTCTTGCCCCGCCTGCAAATTGGCCTGCACCCCCTGAATCTGCGGCGGGCAATGACAGTGACTGATTCAGGGGGCGGGGACAGATCGGCAGGAGGTTCGCAGGGCACTAACTAAAGGGGAGGTGGCGGGTAGGGGAAAATAAATCGCCAACTTATTTGTCACGGCCTGTTCCGTCTTTGAATGCGGGGTCTGTGCCACGATCTGGCAACTCGGCACTCCTCTCAGGGTCAGGGTGCCATGTTTGTGGCCGGGGTGGCGCAAATTAAAGGGCAGGTTCCAGGCAGCCATTTTTTCTTGGGCCGCCTGCCAGCACCTGCCTCCTCTTGAGTGCCGGGCTCTTTTGCCGGCACCCTGCTCTCCGGTGGTCCAGCAGGACCCCGGTGCGCGCTGCGCTAGGCCCCTCCTCTTTAATCAGGGGAGGGAGGCCTGCTGTACCACGGTGCTATGTGCCGACGCACGTGGCGCTGCTGCACGTAGTGCCGCGATATTCACTTGTAGCGCCCCAGGAAGGAGTGGGAGCGCTTCCAGTAGCTTGGGGTGCTACCATTCAATTTCGGGCGCGGGGGCGCTAACTTTTTCGGGGTGCTAACAGTAGCGCCCCGGCGAAGTTAGCACCCCAAAGGGGGTGCGACCCAATTTTTCCCCCAAAGTGTCCTTGATGACTAGCAGAAGCCCCTGTGGCATGCTATGTGAGTTGACAGCGTGGTTTTAAGTTAAGACGGTGCTTGCGTGGTTGCAGAGGTTGCCCTGACACCAGGTGCTGCCAGAGAAAGAGCCTGAGAGGTAAGGAAGTGAGTGAAGCTTCCATCAGTGGCACAGGATGTAAATTGGCAACAGTGCCTTGACTTCTGGGGCTTCCTGTCCTCAGTACCCAACAGTCAATCCCATCTTCTCCTGACATCATCCAGCAACACAGATGAATTTGAAAATCTGGGAGCCCTTCCACCTGCTGATGTTCCCTGCCACTGCCAGCCCCCCTCACTCCACCACACCTCTCCCACCACCCCCCCCATCAGCTGAGACTGCTGCACCTTTTAAAGGTTAATGGCTGCACCAGGTCTGTATTTCCCTCCTCCCAGCTGTGGTAACCTAATCTGGAGTGATAGCACTGTATCTAAGCCACTATGCATTGCTAACTGGTTAGCGGCAGGTGCAAGCCACGTTTTGCATCTAACCTGTCAACAGTAGGGAAATCAGTCCCTTGCTGGCCCAGTCAGGTTTTTTCTCCTCACTTGCACATTAGTTTAAATTAGCAGCACGTTTTAAAATGCATGTGTTCTCTCTCAGCCCAATTTGCATTGAAGGAAGTTTCCAGCTGGCCAGACAGTTGGCAAACACTCAGCTCAACTGTAGTGTTTAAAATTAGGAGGGCCGAAAATGCGCAGCTGTGCGGGTGCACTTACATTGCAAATTTGGCAGAAGGGCCGCAAAACAGGCTGGGACCAGGATACGCCAGGCAGTACGTCATAGAGTGGAGACCAGGTGTACTGGGCCACCAAGCATGCTCGTGGGTTGATTTCTGGACATGAATGGGGTAGTTCTGCCTTCTGGCCTTTTCCTTTTTCTAAATATTCTGAAGATGTTCCTAAGATAGTTTGAAGACGAACCATATTATCATCGACCCGCAACTCTTACATTTTTAAAGAATTAGAATAAATTTGTTAGGCACAGTTTGCATTTCTCAATTTTTGTTGGTTTGGTTTTATTATAATTACACTCATTAGATGCCGTTGAATAGCTTTTTTTTAATAATACATTGTAGTATTTTCTGACTGTAGATAAGTTACTGATTTTATAATTCCCAGGATCATGCTTCTGACCTTTTATTTAAAGCTTGGATTAACATTCAATCTTCTGTTGAATGAGTTGCAGCAATTTCCACTTTTAATGCTCTGTGGGCTCGAACCTCCGCCGACCCTATCGATTGGCCGAAAGCGCAGTGGGGAAGGAATCCTCCCTGGTACTTTGCCCTACAGTCGCCCACGCCCAAATTCCTGAGGAGGGGTCATTTTAATATTCAGGGCAGGCCACCCCCACCTGTAGAAGCACAACAGAGGCAACAGCCCACTTTGCTGCTGGAAACTCTGCTACTCCAAGACGGCAGTAAATCTCTTACCAGACCGAATAAGAAAAGAATAAGAAAGAATAGGTGGGCAGCATTATGGAGGTAATCGATCCCTCTGGGACGTGGAAGCAGGATGGGGGGGGGGAAACAGACAGACGATCACGATTAGTATTTTATCCTTAATATAGATGGAGCTAAAATCTAATGAATCTGGGTTCCATCCCAAACTGCAATCCCTCTGCCACTAGTCCACCAGAAATCTACTTCCGTGGGAGTGGAATTTCTATCTCATTTCTTTAAAGAAGTTGATCCATGAACATCTATTATTAAAATTCAAGCCATTGCAAGAAATTATGCTTAGACAATTGATTGTGTTCTTTTGTTATTTTCTGTTGATTTTTTTAGTGATGATCATTGTTTGAACATTGAGTCCTGTTGATAATGTCACTGGAGAACGGAGTTGGGGAATTTAATGATTCTGGTAACATAAGAGAACTAAATTAACTCCATTGATACTATCAGTAACTCAGGGTGTGTCAGCTTCTGCTGTGTGTATGTTAAATCAGTTCTGTCATATCATTCAGCTCAATTACTATTCCAAGCCATTCCCTGAATAATGTCATCAGCATTCACTGATCAAACAAGAATATAAAATATCAGCAGATATGACAGAATAAATATCAAATGGATGTCAAACTTGATCTTCATTCTTGTTAACTGATTGATTCTTAGAAAGGTCCTGTTGTTTAGACACTCATATATAATTCATCTGGTGCTTTAAGATTTTCAATTGCTTTATATCACCTTTTCATTGGTGTATGGTATTTTCAGTATGAGATGGCATCCTCCCTTAAAAGGAAGATAACCCAATGGATATTTAATTCCTGCAATTATATACTGATAAAATGATAATCTGCCAGGAAAAGCAACAACTGAAAAAGTAACCTAAAAAAGGAAGAAATAAAAAGATTTAAAAGGTTATATTCCCTTTAAAATAATTGAGAAATCGGATATGCATCCAATTGCATGGAGCACTAGAGATTAGAAATATATAAATTAAAATCTGGCGTGTTTGAATATTCATAGAACAACAGGACCAGATGGAATGCATGCAAGAACATTGAAGGAAATGAGAGTGGATTTAAGGGGTGCTAAAATTGAAATTTTCTGTGATTCATTATATACTGGGCTAGTACTAGAAAATTAAAAAGTAGCTAATTTTTGAAAAATGACAGAAGTCCGATACTGAGGTTGATAGACCAAATATTTTTACTTAAAGAACCATAGAAAATTACAGGGCAGATGGAGACCATTTGGCCCATTGCATCTGTACTGGCTCTTTGTTAGAGCAATCCAAAACTAATTCCAATGCCCCACATCTTCCCATATCCCTGTACTGAAAGCGGTTGGGAGATAAAAGGATCTAGATATTATTTGTGCACACATCACTGAAGGTTCATGATCAATGAAGCCATAGCCAAAGCAAACAGGCTACTACTGGGTTGTATTAATAAAACCATTCAATCCAATTCAAAGGACATCATTCTGTCCTTATACAGGTCCTTGGTTAGACTGCATCTAAAGTACTGCACCGATTTTTGATCCCCTCACATGGTGGGTTATATAGTAGCCTTGGAAAAGGTTCAGAGGAAAGCTACATGTTTAAAGAACCGTAATTACTCAGATAGGCTTAAAGAGCTGGGTCTATTTACTTTAGAGCAGCATAGACTTGGAGGCATCCTGATAAAGGTATATGAAATAATGAAATGGCTGGATTACGTTCCTATTGTTAGATTATTTCAGTTTGACAGATTGGGGTGGATTTAAACTACACAAGGGTAGGAATAGATGTTGGGAGCTGCTTCTTTTTCCAGAGACCTTTGGAATAAGTTGCCAGCTTGTGTGGAGTGTGCTGACTCTCTTAAAAGGCAAGTTGGACCGGTTCTTAGTTGGGACAGAGATCACATCTTAGAAAAGATATGTGATTTAACAGTTAACGTATGCATGGTCAATGTGATCTTCTGGACTAGTTTTGATTGCCTATGGGAGTAAAAGAGGAATTTTCCAGATGTTTTCCTCCCTTTTTGACCCCAGATTTCTTCTCAGTTTTTTTATGCCTTTCCCATGAGTTTACATGGCTGCTCGGGGGTAGGAAGAAAATAGTGATGATGCTCCAGGCATAGTGAGTGTGAGGCAGGCTGGATAGGCCAACTGGTCTTTTCCTGCCTGTCATTTTTGTAAGTTTCGTATCTTCCTCTGCTTAAAATATTTATTCACTTTTCTCTTGAAGATAAAATCATCTCTGCACCAATGATTCCCTGTTGCAAAGCCGACATGATCTAAGAGCTCTCTATGCAAAGAGTCAGACAAACATTGAATTTTACTACGAAGCAACTCATTCAAAAGCATTTACTCTGTTAAAGGCGATAATCCCAGCCAACATTGGCATGAAAAGCAGTTCATGCCGAACACTTATCTGAGTGCTGGTGGGCAGCTAAAATGAACCCAACTTTCCGGAGGCTGGCATTGACTTCTTGCTCACTCACGCCTGTTCTTGACACAAAGTGGACTGGCGGCATTTTGATGTCACCCAGGGGTTATAATCACTGTGACCTCATATAGCTGCAGGCAGACAGCAAATTAACTGAAACCAGCAGTTTCCTGCCGAAAGCCTGTTGGTAGTTAAAATCCCCCAAACTTGTCAGTTATGTAATAACCTAGCTCAATAACAAAGGGAAGTAATCAATCCAAGGTACAAATTGTGACTTGTGTGTGTGTGTCTATATTTATCTATACAGACACAAATAAATTGAAGAACCTGCACTTATATAGTACCATTTACATCTGCACGATGTCCCACATTGATAATTACTTTTGAAATGCAGTTAAAAAGAAAAGACTTGCATTTATATAGCGCCTTTCATGACCTCAGGACGTTCCAAAGCACTTTGCAGCCATTGAGGTATTTTTGAAGTGCAGTCACTTTTGTATGTAGGAAACATTCCTTCATCGTCGCTGGGTCAAAATCCTGGAACTCCCTCCCAAACAGGACTGTGGAAGTACCTTCTCTCTTCTCTTTCTCTTAGGCAGTCCCTCGGAACCGAGGATGACTTGCTTCCACACTAAAATAAAGTTCTCAGGTGACTGATGAGTCCAGTGCGGGACCTACAGTCTCTGTCACAGGTGGGGCAGATGGGGTTGAAGTGGCGGGTGGGTGGGGTGCTTGGTTTGACGGGCGCTCCTTCCGCTTTTTGCGCTTGGCTTCCACTTGTTCCCGGCGAAGAAACTCGAGGTGTTCGGCGCCTTCCCGGATGCTTCTCCTCCACTTTGAGCGGTCTTGGGCCAGGGATTCCCAGGTGTCGGAGGGGATGTTGCACTTTTTCAAGGAGGCTTTGAAGGTGTCCTTGAAGCATTTCCTCTGCCCACCTGGGGCTCTCTTGCCGTGTCGAAGCATACAGGAGGGCAGGAATCACTACTGCTCTGTAGACCATGAGCTTGGTGCTGGGTTTGAGGTCCTGGTCTTCAAACACTCTCTTCCTCAGGCGACCAAAGGCTGCACTGGCACACTGAAGGCAGTGTTGGACTTCGCCATTGATGTCTGCCCTTGTTGACAGTAGGCTCCCGAGGTATGGAAAGTGGTCCACGTTGTCCAAGGCCTCGTCGTGGATTTTGATAATCGGGGAGCAGTACCGAGTGGCGGGGGCAGGTTGGTAGAGGACCTTTGTCTTACGGATGTTTAGTGTAAAGCCCATGCTCTCGTACGCTTCGGTGAAGGTGTTGACGATGGTTTGGAGTTCGGCCTCAGAGTGTGCGCAGACGCAAACGTCGTTTGCATACTGTAATTCGATGACAGAGGATGGGACGACCTTGGATCTGGATTGGAGGCGACGGAGGTTGAACAGTTTCCCGTTTTTCTGTAGATTAGCTCCACTCCAGCGGGGAGCTTACTGAGGGTGAGATGGAGCATTGCAACAAGGAAGATCGAGAAGAGCGTTGGTGCGATGACACATCCTTGCTTGACCCCGGTCCGTATGTGAATTGGGTCTGTGGTGGATCCGTTGGTCAGGAGCACGGCTTGCATGTCGTCGTGAAGCAGGCGGAGGATGGTGACTGTGGAAGTACCTTCACCTCGTGGATTGCAGCGGTTCAAGAAGGCAGCTCACCACCACCTTCTCAAGGGCAATTAGGGATGGGCAATAAGTGCTGGCCCACATCCCATGAATGAATAAAAAAACAAAGCAGCAAATTTGTGCACAGCAAGCTCCCACAAACAGCAATGTGATAATGGCCAGATAATCTGTTATTTAGTGATGTTGATTGAGGGATTAATATTGGCCACGACACCGGGGATAACTCCCTTGCTCTTCTTCATATAGTGCCATGGGATTATATCCCCCCGAGAGAGCAGATGGGGCCTAGGTTAAACGTCTCATCTGAAAGACAGCACCTCCAACAGTGCAGCATGCCCTCAGTACTGCACTAGAGGGTCAGCCTAGACTTTGGTGCTCAAGTCTCTGGAGTTGGACTTAAACCCACAAGCTTCTGACTCAGTGCTGCCAACTGAGCCACGGCTGAAACTGTTGTGTCAGCTGTGGCTCTGTTGGGAGCACACTCGACTCTGAGTCAGAAGGTCAACTCTCTCAGATGGATGTAAAAGATCTCATGGCACTATTTCGAAGAAGAGCAGGGGAGCTATCCCTGGTGTCCTGGCCAATATTTATCCCTCAACCAACATAACAAAAACAGATTATCTGGTCATTATCACATTGCTGTTTGTGGGAGCTTGCTGTGCACAAATTGCCTGCCGTGTTCCCACATTACAACACTGACTCCACTTCAAAAGTACTTCATTGGCTGTAAAGCGCTTTGAGATGTCCGGTGGTCATGAAAGGCGCTATATAAATGCAAGTAACAACAGAAAACGCTGGAAAAACTCAGCAGGCCAGGCAGCATCCGTGGAGAGAGAAACAGAGTTAACGTTTCAGGTCGAAGACTTTTCGTCAGAACTGACAAAAAGTCTTCGACCTGAAACGTTAACTCTGTTTCTCTCTCCACGGATGCTGCCTGGCCTGCTGAGTTTTTCCAGCGTTTTCTGTTGTTATTTCGGATTTCCAGTATCCGCAGTATTTTGCTATCATACAAATGCAAGTCTTTTTTTTAAATCGCTTATGGGATGTGGGCGTCGCTGGCAGGCCTGCATTTATTGCCCATCACTAATTGCCCTTGAGAAGGTAGTGGTGAGCCGCTGTCTTGAACCGCTGCAGTCCATGTGGTGAAGGTACTCCCACAATGCTGTAAGGTAGGGAGTTCCAGGATTTTGACCCAGCGACGATGAAGGATCAGCGATATACTTCTAAGTCAGGATGGTGTGTGACTTGGAGGGGAACTTGGAGGTTGTGGTGTTCCCATGCGCCTGCTGCTCTTGTCCTTCTAGGTGGAAGAGGTCACGGGTTTGGGAGGTGCTGCTGAAGAAGCCATGGCAAGTTGCTGCTGTGCATCTTGTGCTGCAGCCACGGTACGGTGGAGGGAGTGAATGTTTAAGGTGGTAGATGGGGTGCCAATCAAGCGGGCTGCTTTGTTCTGTATGGTGTCGAGCTTCTTGAGTGTTGCTGGAGCTGCACTCATCCAGGCAAGTGGAGAGTATTCCATCACACTCCTTACTTGTGCCTTGTAGATGGTAGAAAGGCTTTTGGGAATCAGGAGGTGAGACACTTGCCACAGAATACCTAGCCTCTGACCTGCTCTTGTCACAGTATTCATGTGGTTGGTCCAGTTAAGTTTCTGGCCAATGGTGACCCCCAGGATGTTCAAATAAAGCAGTCAATTTGTATTCAGCAAGATCTAACGAGCAGCAAAACACTAATTTATCAATGAATCTGTTTTGGTGGCATTAATTGAGAGATAGTGTCAGGTGATATTTTACATAAATAAGCAGACAGGACTTCATGAAGCTTGATCTCTCATCCAAAAAACAGCAGTTCTGACAATGCAGCAATTCTGACAATGCAGCAATTCCTCATTATTGCACTGAAATGTTAGCCTAGCTTACGTATTCATGTCCTGGAGTAGGACTTGAATCCGCAACCTTCTAACTTGGGCAAAAGTGTTACCAACAGAGCCAATAATAAATAAACACATAATAAATAGAGTCATACTTCAAATATCACTTTTTGTGTAAAGCACCAACAAATCACAAGGTAATAATCTTATGAAAGGTATAAATAAAGAGAAAGAAAGCTAGCCATTTTCCGTTGATTTTTCTGACCATCAAATAACCTGACCTTGCCCCAAAGAGACGAATGAAGCAGCTGCCAGTCTGGAGAAACTTCCAACAGAAACAGCAAATTAGCCTCTAATTAATTTCAGGATGTCCCTATTGCATCACTTTCCCACAGAGAGGAGGCCTTAACGGGACAGACCAAGATAGCAACTAATCATTACAACCATGCTTTAGACCCTAGAACACCCATAATTAATGCAATGGGAGATCAGCTTGTATTTATAAATGACGGAGATATTCAACAGAATTGTGAAGTTGGCAGGTGATATTAAGTTGGGAAAACGGTCTAGGTGTAATAATTGGCCAAACATAAGGCCTGGGAATTCCATTAGGGTCTTCCCAATCTTCCACTGTAATTGTGGCAGATCAGTGGAACCCCCAAACTAATCTCATTAATGGCCATTTATGCCCTTTCCCCAAAGTTATGGCAGAAGATGAGATGAGCCCTGTGGAATTTCCAGGTCTAAAAATGTTGTCACAATGCAAGAACATAAGAATATAAAAAATATGAGCAGGAGTAGGCCATACGGCCCCTCGAGCCTGCTCCGCTATTCAATAAGATCATGGCTGATCATCGACCTCAACTCCACTTTCCCGCCCGATCTCCATATCCCTTGATTTTCCTAGAGTCCAAAAATCTATCTATCTCAGCCTTGAATATACTCAAAGACTCAGCATCTACAGCCCTCTGGGGCAGAGAATTCCAAAGATTCACAACCCTCTGACTGAAGAAATTCCTCCTCAGTCTTAAATGGCCTACCCCTTATCCTGACACTATGCCCCCTAGTTCTAGACACTCCAGCCAGGGGAAACAAACTCTCAGCATCTACCCTGTCGATCCTCTTCAGAATCTTGTATGTTTCAATGAGATCACCTCTCATTCTTCTAAACTCCAGAGAGTATAGGCCCAATCTACACAACCTCTCCTCATAGGATAACCCTCTGATCCCAGGAATCAATCTAGTGAACCTTCGTTGCACCGCCTCCAAGGCAAGTATAGCCTTCCTTAGATAAGGAGACCAAAACTGTGCACGGTACTCCAGGTATGGTCTCACCAAGGCCCTGTACAATTGTAGCAAGACTTCCTTACTCGTATACTCCAACCCCCTTGCAATAAAGGCCAACATGCCATTTGCCTTCCTTATTGCTTGCTGTACCTGCATGCTAGCTTTCTGTGTTTCTTGCATGAGGACACCCAAAGCTCTCTGAACACCAACATTTGAAAGTTTCTCACCATTTAAAAAATATTCTGTTTTTCTATTCTTCCTACCAAAGTGAATAACCTCACATTTCCCTACATTATATTCCATCTGCCACCTTACTGCCCACTCACTTAGGCTATCTATATCACTTTGCAGACACTTTGGCCACTATCTTACCTGAGGAGGCGCACTGGGAGCGGGATTGCTGGTTTCCAGGGTTCTAGTCCCACCACTAGCGACGTCTGATGAACAAACGCTATTTTCCCTTGATTGGCCTTGTTAAGCCCGCACTGCGGGCTTGCCAGCCAATTAAGGGAAGGCCGGTGTCAGATGATGTTAGTGCATGACGCTTCATCTGCCGGTTTTCTTAAAAGGGACAGGCCCCATAATTTTTTGACAGATGAATTGTCAGTGTTTGACAGCACTGAGGTGTTGTCAAACACTGAATCACTGTCCAAAAGTGAGCCCTTGCACCCAGGCAGAATGACTCTCTCCTTAAGAGAAAACAGATGGCAGCTGCATGTGAGATTGCAGAAGCCATCTGTCAATTCTCCCGATCAGATGAGACTTCACAGAAACATCAACTCTTGTCGCCTGCAGATATATATAAACAAAATAAAAATGTTTCTCACCACATTCTCTCACCTGTCATACTTACCTGTGCATCATTGCACCCATCACACTACCTCTGCAGCTGTCATTTGCACACTTACACTGCAGCAGAGCCACAGCTCGCCTCGCTGACTCTGGCGATGTTTCCTGCCATCGGGAAGCCCACATCAGCAGGCGGAAAATGGTGAAACGCCTCCTAACTGCCTGTTAACTACCTGTTAACAGGCAGTTAATTGGCTTTAATCCCCTTCCCATCGCTAGGAGACGGGTCCCTGCGCGAGTCAGGGACCCGCCTCCTGGGAAGATGGTTAGGAGGCGGGTTGGGAGCGTGGATGGGTCCCGCTCCAATTTTTCCCATTTTCCCAGCAGTCCCGCCTCCAAACCCGACTCCTCAGGGCTGGTAAAAACCAGCCCTTTGTGTTCTCCTCACAGCTTACTGTCCCACCTAGCTTTGTATCATCAGCAAACTTGGATACATTACACTCGGTCCCTTCAACTAGGTCATTCATTTAGATTGTAAATAGCTGAAGCCCCAACACTGATCCTTGCGGCACCCCACTAGTTACAGCCTGCCAACCTGAAAAAGATCCAGTTATCCCTACTCTCTGTTTTATGTCCGTTAACCAATCCTCTATCCATGCTACTATAGTCATAGAGTCATACAGCACAGAAAGAGGCCCTTCGGCCCATCGTGTCCGCGCCGGCCACCAAGCCCTGTCTATTCTAATCCCATTTTCCAGCACTAGGTCCGTAGCCTTGTATGCTATGGCATTTCAAGTGCTCATCTAAATGCTTCTTGAATGTTGAGGGTTCCTGCCTCTACCACCCTTTCAGGCAGTGAGTTCCAGATTCCAACCACCCTCTGGGTGAAAAAGTTTTCTCAAATCCCTCTAAACCTCCTGCCCCTTACTTTGAAACTATGCTCCCTGGTTACTGACCCCTCTACTAAGGGGAAAAGTTCCTTTCTATCTATCCTATCTATGCCCCTCATAATTTTGTACACCTCAATCAGGTCCCCCCTCAGCCTTCTCTGCTCGAAGGAAAACAACCCCAGCCTGTCCAGTCTCTCTTCATAGCTGAAGCGCTCCAGCCCAGGTAACATCCTGGTGAATCTCCTCTGCACCCTCTCCAATGCAATCACATCCTTCCTATAGTGTGGCGACCAGAACTGCACACAGTATTCCAACTGTGGCCTAACTAGCGTTTTGTACAGCTCCATCATAACCTCCCTGCTCTTATATTCTATGCCTCGGCTAATGAAGGCAAGTACACCATATGCCTTTTTAACCACCTTATCTACCTGTCCTGCTGCCTTCAGGGATCTATGTACATGCATACCGAGGTCCCTCTGATCCTCTGTCCTTCCTAGGGTCCGACCATTCATTGTGTATTCCCTTGCCTTGTTAGTCCTCCCAAAATGCATCACCTCACACTTTCAGGGTTAAATTCCATTTGCCACTGTTCTGCCCATCTGACCAACCCATCTATATCATCCTGCAGACTGAGGCTTCCCTCCTCACTATTTACCACTCCACCAATTTTTGTGTCATCTGCGAACTTACTGATCATACCTTCTACATTCATATCTAAATCATTAATGTACACTACAAACAGCAAAGGACCCAGCACTGATCCCTGCGATTCACCACTGGACACAGGCTTCCAGTCACAAAAACAACCTTCGACCATCACCCTCTGCCTCCTGCCACTAAGCCAATTTTGGATCCAATGTGCCAAATTGCCCTGGATCCCATGGGCTCTTACCTTCTTGACCAGTCTCCCATGCGGGACTTTGTCAAAAGCCTTACTGAAGTCCATGTAGACTACATCAACTGTGCTACCCTCATCCACACACCTAGTCACCCCCTCGAAAAATTCAATCAAATTAGTTAGACATGATCTCCCTCTGACAAAGCCATGCTGACTATCCTTGATTAATCCTTGCCTCTCCAAGTGGAGACTAATTCTGTCCCTCAGAATTTTTTCCAATAATTTCCCGACCACTGATGTTAGGCTCACTGGCCTGTAATTCCCTGGTTTATCCCTACTACACTTCTTGAATAATGGTACTACGTTAGCTGTTCTCCAGTCCTCTGGCACCTCCCCTGTGGCCAGAGAGGTTCTGAAAATTTGTGTCAGAGCCCCTGCAATCTCCTCCCTTGCCTGGGATACATCTCGTCTGGGCCTGGGGATTTATCCACTTTTAAGCCCGCTAAAACCGCTAGTACCTCCTCCCTCTCAATACTAATTTGTTCAAGTATATCACAATCCCCCTGCCTGATTTCTATGCCTACATCGTCCTTCTCCATAGTGAACACAGATGCAAAATATTCATTTAAAACCTCACCTACATCTTCCGGCTCTACACACAGATTGCCACTTTGGTCCCTAATGGGCCCTACTCTTTCCCTGGTTATCCTCTTGCCCTTAATATACTTATAAAACACGTTGGGATTTTCCTTTATTTTGCCTGCCAGTGTTTTTTCATGTCCCCTCTTCGCTCTCCTAATTTCTTTTTTAAGTACCCCCCTGCACTTTCTATACTCCTCTAGGGCTTCCACTGTTTTTCGTCTTTTGTATCTGCCAAAAGCCTCCCTTTTTTTCTGAATCCATTCTTGTATATCCCTTGACATCCAGGGTTCCCTGGACTTGTTGGTCCCACCCTTGACCTTTACGGGAACATGTTGCCATTGTACTCTCTCTACTTCCTTTCTGAATGACTCCCACTGCTCTGATGTGGATTTTCCTACAAATAGCTAATCCCAGTCCACTTTGGCCAGATCCTGCCTTATCATATTAAAATCGGCCTTCCCCCAATTTAGAACCTTTATTTCTGGTCCATCTTTGTCCTTTTCCATGACTACCTTAAATCTCACCGAATTATGGTCACTGTCACCAAAATGCTCTCCTACTATATTACAAACCCCATGAGCCCTAATCTTGTATAATAACTTTTTATGTGGCACCTTATCAAATGCCTTTTGGAAATCCAAATATACTACATCCACTTGTTCCCCTTTATCTACCCTGCTAGTTCCATCCTCAAAAAACTCTAATAAATTTCCCTTTCATAAAACCATGTTGACTCTGCCTAATCATGTTATGATTTTTTAAGTGACTTGATACCACTTCCTTAATAATGGATTCCAGCATTTTCCCAACGACTGATGTCAGGCTAACTGGCCTGCAGTCCCATGTTTTTTCTCTCCCTCCTTTCTTGAATAGCGGTGTTACATTTGCGACCTTCCAATCCGCTGGGACCTCTCTAGAATCTCGGGAATTTTGGAAGATCAAAACCAATGCATCCACTATCTCTGCAGCCACCTCTTTTGGAACCCTAGGATGTAGGCCGTCAGATCCAGGGGATTTGTCGGCTTTTAGTCCCATTAGTTTCTCTAGTACTTTTTCTCTACTTATATTAATTACGTTAAGTTCCTCACCCTCATTAGACTCTTGGTTCCCCATCATTTTTGGTATGCTTTTTGTGTCTTCTACTGTGAAAACAGATACAAAATATTTGTTTTATGTTTCTCCCATTTCCTTATTCCCCATAATCATCTCCTGTCTCAGCCTCTAAGGGACCAACATTTACTTTTGCTGCACTTTTCCTTTTTACATACTTGTAGAAACTCTTACAATCTGCGTTTATATTTCTTGCTAGTTTTCTCTCAAATTCTAATTTTTCCCTATTTATCAATTTTTTGGTCAACCTTTGCTGGTTTCTGAAATTCTCCCAATCCTCAGGCTTTATATTATTCTTTGCAACATTATAAGCTGCTTCTTTCAATCTAATGCTATCCCTAACTTCTTTAGTTAGCCACGGTTGGATCACTTTTCCCGTGGAGTTTTTGTTTCTCAATGGAATGTATTTTGAGAATTATGAAATATTTCTTTAAATACTAGCCACTGCTTATCTACCACCATACCTTTTAATCTATTTTTCCAATCTACCTTAGCCAACTCACCCCTCATACCTATGTAATTGTTTTTATTTAAGTTTAAGACTCTAGTTTCAGACTTAGGCAAGTCACTCTCAAAATTAATGTGAAATTCTGTCATATTATGATCACTCTGCCCCAGAGGATCCTTTACTATGAGATTGCTAATTAACCCGGTCTCATTACACAATACAAGATCTAAAATAGCCTGTTCCCTGGTTGGTTCCATGACATATTGTTCTAGGATACTGTCCCGAGTGCATTCTATGAACTTGTCCTCCAGACTACCTTTGCCAATTTGATTTGTCCAGTCTATATGAAGATTAAAGTCCCCCAAGATTATTGCATTACCTTTGTTGCAAGCTCCTACTATTTCTTGATTAATATTCCGTCCAACAGTATAGCTACTGTTAGGGGGCCTATATATTACTCCTACCAGTGTTTTCTGCCCCTTGTTATTCCTGATCTCCACCCATACTGATTCTACTTCCTGATCTTCTGAGCCGGGATCCTTTCTCGCTACTGTCCTTATGCCATCCTTTATTATCAGGGCTACTCCCCCTCCTTTTCCATTCTGCCTATCTTTTCGAAATGTCAAGTACCCTGGAACATTTAATTCCCAACCTTGGCCACCTTGCAACCATGTCTCTGTAATGGCTATTAGATCAAACCCATTTATCTCTATTTGTGCCAGTAGTTTGTCTATCTTGTTACGAATGCTTCGTGCATTCAGATAAAGAGCCTTTACTTTTTTTTTTTTACCATTATTCCCTGCTTTGACCTTATTCTCTGTTGCACTGCTGCCATTAAACTCTCTGTCCCTTCCTGTCACACTCTGCTTATTTTTATCCAAATCACTACACTGCTCTGTTGCCTTGACCTTTCAGTTTAGATGTCTAAATTTCCCCTCACCTGACCCCTCCCCCCCTTTTTTTAGTTTAAAGCCCTATCTACAGCCCTAGTTATTCGATTCCCCAGGACGCTGGTCCTAGCCTGGTTTAAGTGGAAAATGGTCAGATCGGACTTGAAAGTTGAGATGAGTTAACAGTAACCTGGACAGAATAAATTCTTACATTTTGATATCATTAGATGAGATAACGACAGTCTGCACAGGATCTCGAGAGCTAAAAATTGCCGTGCTCCAAAAGCCTTACCAAAAGATAAATTAGACATAGTAAAACTTTACTTTACACCCACCATTAAATGGCTTCTCCAGATAGCTGTTAACAAAAGTGATGAATAATCTAAACAATCTATACAGGTAGAATACTGATTATGTAACTGGACCAGTAATCTAAGTTCAAAGTCTACCATGACAGTTGAGAATTTGAATTTAGTTTAAAAAGATCTGGAAATAAAAAGCTGACGTCAATAATAGTGACCAAAAGCTGTTGGATTGTCATAAAAGCCCTTCACTTGTATCTTTTTAAGGAAGGAAACCGGTCATCTCGTTAATAGTGACTCCAGTTCCAAACCAATATAGTTAACTCTAACTGCCCTCTGAAGTCCCCTAACAAGCTATTCAATTATATCAAACCTCAAGGAAGAATAATAATATAGCATTGTGGGAGCACCTTCACCACACAGACTGCAGCAGTTCAAGAAGAAGGCTCACCTCCATCTTTTCAGAGCAACAAGGGCTGGTTGCCGGCCTTGCCAACTATGCCCAAAACCTGAGAATTAATAAAAAATACAGAACAAATAGTTTATGGCAAGTGCTGTGGGGACCATAAGCATAGCAGGCAGGCATAGGTCCAAAGATACTGAGATAAACAGTTGATATGACCCTGCTCCCAACACCAACGGTGGGCTGGAAATCCACAATAAATTCCAGGAGCAGGCACTGCCTAAAACCTGGATTATACAAGCGAGAGTCCTGGGAAAGAGATAGCTGAACTTTTCTAGACCGAGAAATCCTATTTGCTTCAATTGTGCGCTGAGCAGTCATCGGAATAGAAACAGGCGTAAAACGAGCACAACAAGGCCTTATTTTGGGGACCGATGTCCATTGCCCCAAGAACGTCTGAAGGAAGTCAGACCTGAAATTGGGCTTGCCTTGAGGCTCCCAGCTGGGGCATGCCTGCCTGTGCAGCATCGATTCCTGGCCTGTAAATGGGCTCAGACAAATTTCCACCCCATTCCGTCTATTTCACAGAAAACTGCTCTTTCTTGAAATCCATGTAAATAAGAATGCTCATAGAGTACCTAGAATAGTAACATGAGCTGTCATCACTAGACAGTTCTAAAATCTGTGGTTGAAATTAGTTCACATAAATGCACCCACTTCTGGTAACTAATGCTCCAGTTGGAACTTGAGTCTAGCTACTGTTCCGAATGGTAATTTGAATGTGGACATCTTATAGACTGATCACACAGAGCCACTTATCCAGCTGAATGCTCTGTTTTATGGCTGGCAAGCTGACTATCCTGAATTTCACTTCATTGAATCACTGCCAGGAGAGAAACAATGGTAGTGAATTACAAACAGTTTCTTTGGAAATGTATTCCCAAGGCCATAGAGTCAAAACCTGAAGCTACTGAAAGTGGTTACTGTCAACTCACTCGCTTTGATACTGGGAAATAGAATCACAGAACTACAGAAGCTTATAGCACAGGAGTGCTTTCGGCCCATCATGTCTGTGCCAGCTCTTTTAGAGCAATCCATAACTAATTCACTTCCCCACTATCTCCCCGTTGCTCTTTATCTTCCTCTGCTTCAAATCTTTGGGTGGAACTTTCAACTTCTGCGATGGATGGCAGCAGCTCAGTCTTCAATGGAAAGGAAAATTGGACCGATGTATAACAGGTGGCCAATCTGCAACCACCCATTTTACACTCCCGCCAAAGTTGAAAGTACCGCCCTTCATCTACACTTTCCTTAAAAGATGCAATGGTCTCTGCCACAAGTTGAATGCATCCCGGGCCCTGGACATATTGAAGGTGTAATCTCTAATTACCTAAAAAGCTGACACTAAATTCCCGGATGGAAAAGCCATGGTCACTCAGTAGGCACTTGGGGCACCAGCCGTAGGCATTAGCAACTCAGAAGGGTTTCCTGCAACTTCCACTTTAGAGAAGAAAGTTTTGTTCCCCAAAGAAAACACAAATAAAATTTCAGAAACTCAGTCCAATGGCCTTGTATTAAGTACAAGATGAGGCTATTGCTGGATAAAGGTTTCTTGCATGCATAGGATCAATCCAAAACTGAAAATCTTACTGACTATGATACAGAAGAAAAATAGAAAAATCTATGGGGTCACATTCGGTCATTCGCTAGATTGGTCATATGATTAAAAGAATGAAAAGGAAGTTTTGTAATTATATAGCGTCTTTCACAGGATGTCGCAAAGCGCTTTACAGCCAATGAAGTATTTTTGAAGTGTAGTCACTGTTGTAATGTAGGATTAGATGGCATATTGCACAACAACAACTTGCATTTATATAGCGCCTTTAATGTAGTAAAACTTCCCATGGCGCCAGGCGCCCAAGGCTAAACTTCCCCCTTTTAAATGTGTTATTTGCAAAAGCAGGATAATTGTAGTAACAGTGTTAGTAAGCATACAAAATCTACTTTTTCTTCTGTATTCATTTGCTGAGCAGCCAGAACTAACCTTGTTACAATAGGGAATTTGCATGGTTACAACACACATTAAAAATGACTATTTCATTACAGCTCATTGCAGTTGAATACAAGGAATATTGTTGTATTACTGTGCCATATCGGTGTTCATGTCATGTCAAGTAGCTACATGAGCTGAGTTATTAAGTAGCAAAGCAATAAGGTAAAATTAACTGCAAAATTTGGATCTACAAGTAAACTGTATCATCTAAGCACAATGAATGTGGTGGCTAATGATTTTTCATTAAATTCAACACAAAAAAGAAACATGTTTAGTGCCAAGATAATGGGATAAGTGTTTTATTTGCACTGACTAATTTACAGACATTTTATTGAAGATATGGATCCATGCATCACCAACCAAAACAACCCTACTTTAATGGGCTACAATTTCACTTGGAAGGACATAAGTACCGAAACTCTCATTACCAGAACCCTCATTAGAGGGAGATCTAAATGAATTTTTCATAGGCATATCTATTTTTGAAATTTGTTAAACATTGAAAAATTATTTTGCTCTACATCATTATAATAGAAAAATAGTTCTTTTGACAGCTAAATGACCTCTAAATTCAGCAGGTCTAAAAGATGTCTTCTGTACTTTATAGGGGAGATTTTATTGGGTCTGTGCCCGGGTGCACTGGACCACCTGGGCGCTGCAAATATGGGAAATACGGGTGAGTTGGAACCCACCTGTTTTTCCTTCGTCTAAAGTAATGGAGTGGGCATCTCTACAGGTGTGCGCTATGTCCCATTTGATTTTCCAATGTTTGCTGCTCCCAGGTGGTCCAGTGCACCCGGGCACAGACCCAGGAAAACCTCCTCTTTTTCAGACATTATTAGAATTAAAGAATTGTAATAGTGTATGGATAGAGAACACATGGGGCAGATTTTCAACTTCCATCCAAACTGTGCATGAAACGAGTGGAGCGGCTATGCCACCCACCCAAAGCCGGCGTTGGGAGGCCCCAACCATTTTCAGCTGGACCTTATTTGACTGCTGCTGGCACCAAATGGGTAGCCTGCTGCATCTTGTCGGTTGTGGGAAGGCACAGAAATCGGCCAGCTTCCATGCTGAGCCAGCCAGCAGGTTGGTTCTGGGATTGGGCTAGGGTTGTGGGGGAGGGGGTTCGGGGGCTTGCACAGGCTGGCAGCAGGCCAGAGCTTTATTGTGGGGCCAAGAGGAGCACTCCTGCTCCTCCTGCCCCACAAAATGAATCATTAAAAATAACCTGGGCTGTTCTTTGAGTGGCATCGATCCCGTTAGTACCTGAAAATTGCAATTGTGATCCTACAACCAACATAGGACCCCAATTTGCATATTTAAGCAGCTTCCTGCCTATTTTGAGGTGGGCATGCTGCTCACACACTTACAGGCTGGCTTTTAAGTTGCATCAGGCAGGCCTTGGTTGTCAATGGGGCAGCCTACATTCCCCACACCCATTTTCAACTGCCAGCGACCAGTGTTTCAGATACGAAATTGGCAGCCGGCAGTTGAAAGTCGACCCCATTATGTTTCACAACCCTTTGTAATACACTTGCAACTATTATCTTTCAATCTGGCATAATACTGCAGACATAGATACCTTGTCATTAATCTGTAATTTGTTCTTCAGATGAGACAATAAATCTAGCCCCCCTCTGCCTAGTAGTGTTTTAGGATACTGAAGATGCCATAGCACTATTCAAAGAGCAGGGAGCTGGTCAACATTCCAACCTCAAACATTATCATAAAAATAGATTAACTGATCATTTATCTCATTGCTGTTTGTAGGATCTTGTTATATGTAAAATGGTTACAGCACGGCCCAAAGTCAAGTCACCTGATATCAGCGTAACTGAGATTTCTGGAGTTTGATCATGATTTTCTTTGTGATACATTTTTTTTAATTGCTCTTACTGAGACCGGCACTATACGAAGTGCTGCCAGCCCCAGTGAACCTGAGGTTTTTCCTTCTCCTTTGCCCACTCCCCCCTCCCCACCGTGTCCAGAAGGACTAAGCAGATAGATAGCCCAATGGGCATACTCCTGTTCTGCCTAATAATGAGAGGGGAAGAGAAGCAGCAGAGACAAGAGGCTCTGAGAGCAAGGCGCCATGGCAGAAGGCAACAGGCCAGTCTATTACCCCCATTGGTAATGTTGCATTTACGCTTGTTTTATGCTGGTTTTTTAACCTTCCGGTGTAGGCAAATGAGGTCCACAGGAAAAGTAGGCAAGATTGGCAGAGATTTTGGCATATTTTTTGCCTAAGTGCGATCCAGGAAATTCCAGGCCAATGTTTGAAAACAATTCTATCCCATCACAATTTAGCAGGAGCAAGCGTGAAACAGGAATTTTCTTCCCTCTTGTGCTAATTATCTCCAACTTTGCCAGCAAACTTGCCATTCCAATTAGAGACATCTTTATTCACTGTTGTTTTAGCAGGATGACCTTTCAGCAGATAACCACATCATTTTCAGAAATTGCTATTTGCTTAATTCACGTATTTTAGAGCATAGGGTGGAGTGTACATTAATAGGAAGCATGGAAGGTACCGTGAGATTTACTCTCACCACAGATTTGGAGGCTTTCCAAGAACTACATTTGAAATCCAACTCAAAATGGAGCAAGTAGTAAACCATCTTGTGTGTGCTCTTTCCAAATCTGAGCCTCAATATGGTTATTATTATGTGCATTGTTCTGTGCAGCTATGTTCCCAATCCTCCATCTAACCAGCCGAGGCACTGCAAAAGCAGCTGCAATTTCAATATGGCAGTTTTAATAGTACTGTTTTCATTACTTGTTTCATTCTAAATATTTGTGAGATGTAACAAAGTATCCATTGTGACAGGCAACTGAGGTAATCTACTGTTCATGAATCTGGCAGAGGCATTCTGATAGTGTTATATTGAAATGACAGAATCACAATTGTTGCAGACAATGCTCCTATGGTTCCCAAATAGCTCATCGTCTCAGCTAGTTATCACACTGCACGGAAATACATAAGCATACAGTAGAAATTGCAGGCGTGTTAAAAAGGGCTTAAAAAAAATTAAGCTAAGTACCATTATACTGGAATTGCTTTTGATAAGACATTTTTAAAAGTTTTGAAATAACAGATTATTTGACTAAAAAATACATTTAAAAACAAAAAATGCTAAATAGACATGATATTCCTTTCAAGGTGAGGCAGTTCTTATGATATGAATGAGCTTATCTTCCACATACCATAGACAAATCAGACAGTCCCACTGGGGAAATCCGCTCATGAAATGTCATCGCTTGAAACACATCACTACCCCTTGCTGCATCTGATAGTGTTTCTGTGCTGCACAATTAACTTGTGTTCACAGCAAAAAGGCAGTTTCCATAAGTAGACTGTGTCCTAAGAACTAAAAACTGCACTGCTGTCTGCCATGACATGGATAGCATGCCATGGACTAACAATTATCTTTCACCAGGGTATATTGTATTGGAGACCACACGGGCAACCTACCACATTCTCCTTACGTTCATAAATGTTAAGACCTGCTAGAAACTGAAAGCACTCCTGTGTCTGCTTGGCATGAGCTGGCATCGACATAGGAGTCTAAATTATATGCTGGCAGCAAGGGAGCTCAACTACTACCAGCATATATTGGAAAATGTAATTGAAATTAATGGACAGGAGATTGTGGGCCTGTACTTGGAAATTTACTTCATTCATTGCCCTTCAAAGGACCAATCATTTGTATTGCACCTGAAATAATGCTTTTGCATCCCATCTTATGAAATGATCAAAGAATCTGCCTGCTTTTTCATTTTGAAGTTGCATTACGGGAAGTTTCCATTTTAACTCCAGCCATTTCAAAACTGTAGAAAGGAAAATAGAGATTTTCCCCTATTTGATGTAGGAGAAAAACTCTGCTTTTGTCACAACAATCTTAGTTAGCCTCTTCTTAAATCAACCAGAAGAAGACCAAAGGGTAGAAACTAGAAATAAAGGGCTAAAAATTCGGGGGCTTTACGCCACCCATTACCGTCAAAAACTGGCGAAAAGAGGGCGGCCGCCGCTCTTTTGCCAGATGGTGGTGGGTCCCGTGGCGTCCTCCATTTTCGAAGGGCCGGCAGCGCTGCCGTTAAGATGTATTGCCCTGCAAAGTAAAATGAAGGAGTAGTGACGTCAGTCGGCGTGAAACAGAAATTTTATGTCACCACGACGAACCTTTGCACGGAGTTCAGCGCTGGGTCCTAAGCTCGCCAGGTAAACCCAGCGTGATAGCAGACTCACAGAGGTACTGTCAGCACCTCTTAAAGGGACACACACATCTTTCAGGTAAGATTGCATTTTATCTTTTGGACTTTTTTTTTTGATTATACTGAAGTAGTGGCTTGCTGCAATAGATATTAAAAGTTTTTTAAGTGTGTAGGTAGTACTGCTGGATGCTTGCAAGGCCTTGGATGGTAAAGGAAGGCCTCGGAGAAGACAGAAAATGCTGCAAATACTCAGCAGGTCAGGCAACATCCGTGGAGAGAGAAACAGAGTTCATGGGTTGGATTTTACCTTAGATCCGGAGGTCGAGGCGGGACTGCTGGTTTTCAGGTTTCAGTCCCACCCCCAGTGACGTTTGATGAACAGACGCTATTTTCCCTTGATTGGCCTTGTTAAGCCGGCCAATTAAGGGAAAGCCGGTGTCAGATGACGTCAGTGCATGACGCTTCATCTGCCGGTTTTGTTAAACTGACAGGCACCATAATTTTTTGACAGATGAATTGTCAGTGTTTGACAGCATTGAGGTCCAAAAGTGAGCCCTTGTACCCAGGCTCTCCAATGACTCACTAGTTAGGATGAAACAGATGGCACTTCTCCCGATGAGATGAGCTGCACAAACACATCACAGCTTGTCACCTGCAGAAGCATCAAACCACAGTAAAAAAAATTTCCCCAACATTCTCTCACCGGTCATACTTACCAGCGTCCCATTGCAGCCTTCACACTACCTCTGCAGCTGTCATTTCTACTGTTACAGTACAACAGACAACAGCTCGCCTCACTTACCCTGGCGGGGTTTCCCGACGTCGGGAAGCCCGCAGCAGTTGGCACAAAATGGAAAAAAGCCTCTTGACTGCCTGTTAATGGGCAGTTAATTGGCTGTAATCCCCTTCCCGCCGCTAGATGGGTCCCTGCGCGAATCAGGGACCCACCTCCCGGGAAGATCGTTTGGAGGTGGGTTGGGAGCGGGTTCAGGACCCGCCCCCATTTTTTACCATTTTGCCACCGGTCCCACCTCTAAACCCGCCCCGAGCGCTGGTAAAATCCTCCCCCCCTCCCCCCCCCCATGTCTCAGATCAAGATGCTGCCTGACCTGCTGAATATTTCCTACATTTTATGCTGTTATTTCAGATTTACAGCATCCGCTCGCAGAGGGAACAGGAAGATGCAGAAGAGGAAGAAGCCAAAGAGGAGGAAACAGAAGAGAAGGAAGCAGAAGAGGAAGAAACAGAAGAGGAGGAAGCAGAAGGAAGGATGCAAAACAGACAGCCCCTTTCTGGCTGAGATATCCAGGATGGAATCATGCACCTGCGGTACCAGTGACCACAACCCCAATTCCCCTTTCAACATTTGTCCCACACCTTACCTTCCTTGGGTACTGGAGCCAGGTGGTGGGGGGGCAACACTGTTGACAGTGCGGCCTCAGTGATCTGGTCCCACATCGTACTTTCTGGAGGGCCTCCTGGCCCCTGTGGTAGAGGACCTCTCTTGTAGTGTTGACCCCCTGCACAAAGCTGGAGGGCTGCGTGTGACCCTGGTTGCCCCTTCCCTGGATTGCTGAGCCATTTGTGTTAGTGCTGAAGCACTTTTCCCATTTTTTGAGGTTCGAAAGGGAATTCATCTTTAAGTGCTGAAGACTCCCATTTGGGACTTTTTAATGTTAATTTTTTTTTCAAAAGTCACTTCGGGCTGAAAACTGCATTTTTCACTTCATTTTAATTGTTATTAGTTCTGAAGGCCCTTTTAATTCATAGCCCTTTAAATTACCCACAATTCCTTGTGAACTCCACAGCCTCGCTCCCAGAGGCTGTTAGAAGCTGGAACGCTTCAGGACGGGAACTTCGACTTCCAGGCCTGCACTAACACCACCAGGAGGGCATTACAAAGTAAGTTAGCGCTGGGCTAAAAATCTTGCGGTGATACCGGCAACTCTGGTGGAAGCCATGAATTTTTCCTCCAAAGGGTCACCCCATGGTTAGGAAGCCAGCGTCCTCCTTTTTGTATAACTTATTTGTAAATCTGCAAAACTTAGTGAACAACCTAAATGATTTTTTTTTGGAAGTAGTGGATGATGTAATCCATTTAACCAAATTTGAAATCATTTTGCTATCTCATTATTTTCCTCTATATCCTCAAACTAGGTCAAGATCCAAAGAGAAGAGGATAGGAATGTTGCTTTGAGGAGGATACATTTATTGGAAGAGTAAAAACTATGATACAATCAGACAAGTACTGTGCATTTCTTTTTCATTAGTTAACTGCCATGTACCATGTGCTTTGCCAACCAAACAAGAACCTCTTTAAGAAAAAAGGGAAGACCCATCAGTAGACGCTTCAGCCGATTTTAGTACTGTTCTGCCAAAATGCATGGCATATCTTATTTTGAGCAAAATCTAAAATGTCCGATTACATTACGACAGGCTCTTTCCTTACTAACTGGTAACGGTAATATACGCTCTCCAAATTCTCTGCTTGATGACAGGCTTATCTTTAACATCTATGGTATATAAAGGACAATTTTAAACTTGTTTTTGTTGTTATAACTCAGAAACTCACAAAGAATAGCACTGATGTGCACAAGAAGGTTGCCAAGTATACTGTCAAAATTAGTTCGAGGTGGTGTTCTATGGCCGTGATAATTCAGTGCAGTAATTCCTTGGACACCTCGAACATCACAATGAATACAATGCCGCCAGTTTGAATTTAATTATCTGTTACAAAGAACAGATTGTAAGAAAATTGTGACTTTTAGCTCCATTATTATATGCCATGGGCGAATATAAGACTGAATCAAAATGGCAAACTTACCAAAGTTGTCTGTTTGTTTTTACAGAGAAGTCTTGATTGTACTCAATTAATTTAGTTTGTTACAATTTTTAACTTACTGCTCCCAAAAAGACAATGGAGGTGATTTTCTCAGCCACGAGGAGGCGGATTTGGAGGCGGCAAAATCAGAAAAAATGAGTGCGGGTTCGGAACCCGCTTCCGTGTGATTTTGCTGGTGCCGGTTTTGCAGGGTGGGAAACGGTCCCGCCTCCAGCTGGCCAAAGAGGTTGTTAAGAGCCTTAAGTGGTCGTTAAGGGCCTCTCTAATCTTATTTTGAGAGGTCCTCGTTATTTTTTGACCATTTCAGCATGTTCCACGACCCTCCTAAACCACGCCAGCTAAACCTGGCAGGTTGACAGGTGGGTGGCCTCCTCACAGCTGCAGCTCCACCATTAAAACGGAGCTTTCATCAGGGATTAGTTGCAGGTGGCAGAACTTTGCTTTAAAAGGTCTTTCAGCACTTTTAGCAGGCCTTCCGAAGTCGGAGGTGCTGCAGCTTGTATCCATCAACCTTGGGACCGCCTTGGAAGACCCTCTCCCCCCTTGGAATGAACGCTTCCCCAATGGAGGCATCTGCAAGCAGCATGGGAACCATTCATTTCCTTTCACCATGGACCTCAGATTCGGATGAGGAGCAGCCACGGCAGCAGCAGAACCAGGCAGCTCAGCAGGAACAGCAGCAGGAGCCCCAACCTCCTGCTCAACCACCTGATGCTGCACAGGGCAGAAGGCGCCAGCGCATCGAGGCACCTCGCCACAGGAGATACCCCCAACAGAGGGTTTACAGACAGAGGATGAGCTACCTCAACATGAGTGTGCAGCAGTGCCAAAGGAGGCTGAGACTTTCACGAGAGGCTGTCTCAGACATCTGCGCACTGCTGCACCAACACCTGGAGCCCAGAGGAGCGGGTGGACACCCCTTACCAGTGGCTGTCAAAGTCACCACCGCACTCAACTTTTTTGCCTCAGGCTCCTTCCAGGGATCATCAGCAGACATCAGCGGCATCTCCCAGTCGGCCACCCACAGTTGCATCATGCAGGTTACCAATGCCCTTTTCGCAAAGGCCAACAATTACAGCCACTTCTCAAGGGATCAAGCAAGTGTAACCGCGCGTTCAGTTGGCTTTGCAAATATGGCAGGTTTGCCAATGGTGCAGGGCATCATCAGTGGAGGCGGGTTTCGAACCCACCCGAACCGAAACCCGCCTCCAGTGGGAAAATCGCCCCCAATGTGTTGAGATAATCACTTGGAATCTAGATTCCATGTTACAGGCTCAGGGTATGACAATTTAGGACTCAATTTTAATTCCCATGCAGGAATGCCGCAGAGCAACGAAAGAGGCCCAGAAGTCATGGGAAGTGGCTGCCCAGCCGTTAAAAATCGGGCGGCAGGAGGCCACCTCCAGGGACTCGTGGGTATGGTCCCTGGCACCACAAGGTAAATGTTCCAGGAGGGGAATCCCGATCGGGGGAGGGGAGCCCAAGGCTTCTTTGTCAAGCCTGGAGGAGCACTCCTCCTCCTGGCCCACAAAGCAACTAAAAACATTTTTAAAACTTACCTTGCTGGGTCTCTCCTGGCCCTGGCTGCTGTTCCGGCAGGTTGTGCCTGGCAAGTATTCCACCACTGCTCCCTCACTCAGCCTTTGGGTTAAAATAACATATTGGGCCCTGATTATTTCATTGTCAGCCAGATCGGGGTGGGACAGGAGTGGATAAGTCCCCTACCCCCTTATAACTGCTCCCACTGCCTGGTTTCTGCCAGGAGTTAAAATCATCCCCATAGACTCATACAATCTCTTATTTGGCATTTATTTATTGTCAGCTGTTGTCCAGGTCATAGGTTGCAACAAGAGATGTGGGGGAGAAATTTTAGTGTGTTAGTGACATGCTTTTATTGCTGCCATCAGTATGTTCACAATATAAGTTCATGGAGCTGATCAAATTTGTTTCTTTTTTAGGAGATAGAAAGTCAGTCTTGTTGACTGACTGTAGAACAGCAGTCTCGGGCTTTTGAGGAAGCTTCAAACCAAATTTCTATATATTGTATGGGGGAGAAATTCACTATCGCCCCGTTTGTGACGCTAATTATTAAAAGTTTGAAAAGTTAGCGCCAGGCACTAACGATTTCAAACTTTTGAAAAATTCGCCGTTTGCGCTCCAAGAAGGTAGTGCAGCGCTAATTCAAGTGCTCCACTTCCTTCTTGGCGCATAATCGGCAGCAGGCGGGACAGAGACTTCAGCAGCGCTGCACACTGGGCCGTGCAGCACTGCCACGTTCAAAGGCTCCTTCCCTCCCTTAAAGGGAAGGGCCATCACTGCAGGCTCTGCGATATAAAAAGTACCTACCTGGACCACCAAGGCAGCTGCGATCCCGCGCAATCAGCCTGGCACTCAAGCAAAGTGCCGGGCTGATCGATTGTGGGCAGGAACCCGTGAAAAAAACTGGAAGAATAAAGGTAAGTTTTCTTTTACTTACCTCGGCCACCTTGCCTTTAATTAACGCCCCCGAAGTGACCGGCCGCCCAATGCATGCCTCCTGCAGCTGTTGGTGTTTTCGACTGGCTCTGCTGCAGGGGCCGGAAGTCAATTTCGGGTCCGGGGCGCTACCGGGGCGATGACGTCACGATCTCCGGGCGAAGGAGTTCGGGGCGCAATGCCGTAACGCTGCTGCAAAACTCCTGCCGAATATGGCGGGAGTCGATGTCAGCGCCGCGCCTGGTCGCAAAGCCATCTGTGCAAAGGCACCCAATTTCACCCCTTAAAGTTACAAAAAAAAGTAGATGCACAGCAAGTCAATAAGCATCTGAAAGAGAAAGTTGGGTTAATGTTTAGTGTGTGGCCATTTATCAAAACTGAAGAATAGTCGTTCGAATCCTCTTAAAATGAATGAAGTTTGGGGGTAGTCCCATTTTAACATGTAAAACATTTCCCTGTACAAATCACAATGACTAGGTTAGTGGCATAGCAGACACATTTGAATCTTTTTTTATTACAATATATGCAATCGGTAAAAATATGAAATAATCTTCATGACTACTGGCACTTTAGTGCTGTGACTTGCTATGAAGATCTAAAACATTATCACTTACCACTTTAATTTCATTCAGTGTATGAATTCTGAGCTCAAAAGGTATCATGAATCTTTTACTTTGTATTAAATTAGAGAGTTGCAGCCTTATCCTATCCCTGTAGATCAGTGATAGAATGCAACTTGTTTTGAGAAAGATGACTCCAAAATTTTAATTTTTTATGCCCATTAGAGAATTTTAAAGAGAGTGAGCATTCAATTTGGGAGGAAGGTTAACTGGATTGAACCTGATGTGACCTACTGAAGAGTGAAGAAATGTCCTTCACATGTGCAATGATTCTCAAATTTAAAAGAAAGTAAACATAACAATTGCCAGTGTTATAGAAACATGGAGAAAATGCTGGAAATACACCAGCTCTGTCAACATCTGAAAGGAGAAAAGGCAAGTAAGCCTTTTCAATAGTTGCCTTTTGTCAGTTAACCTGTCCTTTTTCTTTTTTCCATATGCTGAAGGGCCTGTTGTGCATTTTAAACATTTTCTGTTTTATATTTCAGATTTTCAGCATTCAGTTTTTTTTAAATACATGTGTGTGATAGAAAGCACAAAGAGGTTGAAATTGATCAACACCCTGCCCGATTTTCTTTTCCAATGGTGTAGAACGAGTTGCCAATTCACTATCAGCCTATTTTGCGCTATTTGCCTTGACCAATTTCACCCCCAAATTCTCCTCTGGTACCTCATAAAAAGGTTATACACTATAACAGTGCCATCTCTGTAGCCCACAAAATAGGAAACCATTTTATGTAAGTACGCCTTTCAGAGTAAATTGTGTTCAAAGGAACACTTATATTTAATGAAGAGGTGGAAAAGTAAAATCTAAAACCATACATGGATGTTGTCCTACTAATAACGATGGCCCAGATTTTCCTGAAAAAATAACGGCGTCTGAACCACGCACGCCGTTATTAATGTATGTACCATCCAGCAACTTGTGGAGAGGAAGAGATACCCTTTGAATTGTAAATCGCCATAAGTTCCTGGCCCATTTCCGCCGCTCCACCGTTAGCTTTGCAAAATTGGCATTTCGCGCTCAACCTCTCTGTGATTTTCATGAAGTTGCTGCATTTGCTCATTAATTGCCAATTAAACTCGCCTCAGAAAGTTAAGTCTAGTAAATGTCAGCTAAGTACATTTTAATGATGTGATAATTGTTAATGACTGCCAATTAACCTCCCTTGCTCAAAAGTAAACAATTATATATGTGGATTCTCATTTCTTCAGGTTGTAAATTGTTTTACGATATTTAAAAAAAGTCAAATTTAAGTTTTTAAAATAATTTTTCTTACAATTCCTTTCTGTCTCTTTTCTTTCTCTCTCTTAATCCAATCTTTCTTTCCCTCTCTTTACTTTTCTTTCTGTACCTGATTTGACATTGAATTCACCCTATTTCCTTCACTGTCATTCTTCTATTTTTTCTCAATCCTTTAATCTCATTGGTTAAGGAGATGCACTGTTTGGCCCATTGTTCACCAAGGTCCCAGATGCCCTGTTGCAAAAAATGTTGAAACCTAAGCATGCAATTGTAAGTCTAACTAACGGGGCATGCCACAGGATGCCCCGCTCCAGCAAAATCTAGCCCAATAATGATTCAGACTGTTAAACAGCAATGCATAGTCCCTCTCAAAAAGGTATTATTTCTGGCTCTCTCATGTACAATCTTTGTTCCCTCTTGAGTAGTTGATACAAAACTTGTTTGAACAATACACTACAGAATGAATTCTGTCATTACAGCAGCATCCCGCTGAATGTGACTGAGAAGAAAACCGTGAACTGTAACTCACACCAGTAAAATAGTGAGTAATATCACCACTGCCATGTACCTTGTGGAACCAATGCTGAATGCCTACTCCTCTAAAAAGAAAAATATCAAAGATGCAAGTCTGGAAATCATGTGGGATTTTGCCAGCCAATGACCTCTGTCACTGACCCCGCCTGAATAGGGAGGTTACCCTATGTAAATATTGTTGGCAGGCACCCGCACCAGTATAGGCTCACCACTGTTCCATCAGACCTCAGAGACCTAGGTCATGAGAACTCCCAATGTAGGGAGTCCTAATCACCTCCATGTCATTGGCTTTGTAAGGGGCAAGCAGAGGCTCCTTCCCTTACAAGACCATTCAGAAACTTAGCATGGAGTTCGGGACCTGATGTATCAGTGCCCTGACCTAATTTATATCCCTTCTGCCAGAGTTACATAGGATTACATAGGATATACAGCACAGAAACAGGCCATTCGGCCCAACCAGTCCATGCCGGTGTTTATGCTCCACTCGAGCCTCCTCCCGTCTTTCCTCATCTAAATCTATCAGCGTAATCCTCTATTCCCTTCCCCCTCATATATTTGTCCAGCCTCCCCTTAAATGCATCTATACTATTCGCTTCAGCCACTCCCTGTGGTAGCAAGTTCCACATTCTCACCACTCTCTGGGTAAAGAAGTTTCTTCTGAATTCCCTATTAGATTTCTTGGTGACTATCTTATATTGATGGCCTCTAGTTATGCTCTTCCCCACAAGTGAAAACATTCTCTCTGTATCCACTCTATCAAAACCTTTCATAGTTTTAAAGACCTCTATTAGGTCACCCCTCAGCCTTCTTTTTTCAAAGAGAAAAGAGACCCAGCCTGTTCATCCTTTCCTGATATGTATACCCTCGAATTTCTGATATCATCCTTGTAAATCTTCTCTGCACCCTTTCCAGTGCCTCTATATCCTTTTTAGACTATGACGACCAGAACTGCACGCAGTACTCTAAGTGTGGTCTAACCAAGGTTCGATACAGGTTTAGCATAACTTCCCTACTTTTCAATTCTATACCTCTAGTGCTTGGTTTGCTTTTTTTATGGCCTTGCTAACCTGTGGCGCAACTTTTAGTGATTTGTGTATTTGTACTCCAAGATCCCTTTGTTCCTCTACCCCACCTAGACTCGCACCCTCCAAGTAATAAGTGACCTCCCTATTCTTCTTACCAAAATGTAATACCTCACATTTATCTGTATTGAACTTCATTTGCCAATTATTTGCCCATTGTGCAAGTTTATTAATGTCCTCCTGTAATTTGTTGCAGTCCTCCTCAGTATTGACTAACCCCCCCCCCCAATTTGGTATAAGAACATAAGAACATAAGAAATAGGAGCAGGAGTAGGCCAATCGGCCCCTCGAGCCTGCTCCGCCATTCAATAAGATCATGGCTGATCTGATCCTAACCGCCAATCTACTATCTATCACAGAACCATCTCCTGCATCTAACAGAATTGCACACACGAAATAGGAGCAGAATCAGGCTACACAGTCCCTGGGCCCGCTCCACTACCCACAGGGCCATGACCGATCCGAACCTAGACTCATGTCCAAATTCCTGCCCGCTCCCCGTAACCCTTAATGCCCTTTACTTCTAGGAAACTGTCTATTTCTGTTTTAAATTTAATTAATGTTGTAGCTTCTACAGCTTTTTGTGGCAGCATATTCCATGGACCTACCACCCTCTGAGTGAAGTAGTTCCTCCTCATCTCAGTTTTGAAAGAGCAGCCCCTTATTCTAAGACTATGTCCCCTAGTTCTCGTCTCACCCGTCATCGGGAACATCCTCCCCGCATCCACCCGATCCAACCCCTTCACAATCTTATATGTTTCAATAAGATCGCCTCTCATTCTTCTGAACTCCAATGAGTAGAGTCCCAATCTACCCAACCTCTCCTCATATGACCACCCCCTCATCCCCGGGATTAACCGAGTGAACCTTTTTTGCACTGCCTCGAGAGCAAGGATGTCTTTCCTTAAGTAAGGACACCAAAACTGTATGCAGTATTCCAGGTGCGGTCTCACCAATACCTTGTACAACTGAAGCAATACCTCCCTATTTTTATATTCTATCCCCCTAGCAATGAAAGCCAACATTCCATTTGCCTTCTTAATCACTTGCTGTATCATCTGCAAATTTAGAAATTGTGTTTTTGATTCCAAAGTCTAAATTGTTAATGTAAGTTATAGTGGGAGTGTGCTGGAAGGGTTGTGGAATTTTGGCCCCAGTGTCTTTAGCCCTTTAGAATATCATGGGCATATTCACTTATATAAAAAAGGGCTTTCCTGGGTATTGTAGAAAAAACTGCCAGCTTAAAATTCCCATTCCACAGTCACCATTTCAGCTGCTGGTAAAGTTCATGGAGCAAAAATAAAGAATCAATTGCCATACAAGAAATTGTGATGCTGATTTCATAGGGACATTTTTTAAAACAGTTCAAATTTGTTTTATCATAGATACAATATGAATTATATAATAACATAACTGTGCTACTGTCTGCCTCATCGTGCATTTGTTTACAAACGTCTAAAAGTAATATGGAACCATGGAAGAACTGGAGAAGTTTACAACACAGAAGGAGACCATTTGGCCTATTGTGTCTGCGCTGGTTCTTTGCTAGATTAATCCAAAACGAATCTGAATGCCCCACCCTCTCCTCACAGCATTGTATCTTCCTATGCTTCAAATATTTATCCACTTTTCTCTTACAAGTTTAATGGCCTCTGCCTCATCCACTCACTGTGGCAAAGGATTCCACACTCCAACAAGCTTCTGCACAAAGAAGTTTCTCCTAACCTCTCTCCTCATTCTCTTAGTTACAATTTTAAATTCATGACTCTTTGTCACTGACTCCCCAGCCAAAGAAAATATCCTTTCCCTAACAAATCTCTTCATAATTTTGGAACCCTCTATTAAATCTCCTCTTCACCATCTCAACATCAGTAGAAATAGACCCACTCTCTTAAGTCTCTCTTCATAACTACAGTTTCCCATCCTGGCATCATCCTGGTGAATCTATGCTGTATGGTCTCCGTGACTTTAATGCCCTTTCTATAATGGGGCACTCAAAACTGCACACAGTAGTCTAACTGTGGCCCAACCAATATGTTATAAATGTATCCTTTCTTCTTTATTCTTGTACTCTATGCCCTTATTTCTAAAACCGTTTTTACGGCTTTACGAGTTGTACCATTTTCAGCAAATTTCCGTTGAGCATATACTCTCTTTCCTTGTTTTTTCTTCAAAATGTACGACCACACATTAAATTGCATCAATCACCTGTTTGTACACTCCACTAACCTCCACAGTCTTCCTTGCTAATCACTAAACATCTTACTTCTGTGTTGTCAGCAAATTTTGAGATTGCAGCAATTGCTTTCCCTATACCCAAGTCTAAGAAGAAAAATGGACCCAGCACTGCCCCAATCTGAGCAACACCACTTTACTCTATCTCTTTGTTTTTTGTAAAACAATGACTAATTTACCAAGATAATGAATCCCTATAAATCTCTCATTAAGTAGTTGAAGTAATTTCCTGCAGTTTTACTTGAAAAATAGTACATTGATCTACTCATAGATCCTTTAAATCCATAAATCACGCTGCTGCCAGATCACCAAGGGCCAACCAGCATCATTATGTAACAGTGGCAGCGGCTATAAAAATAGCGTTACTTCTGGAAATTCACAATCACCATTGATTTTAATGAAGGGCTGAGCTACGATAATTAACATCACACTGTTTCGGAGAGGGTAACGGTGGAGTGGCACTAATATCTCCGGAAATTATGATGTGGTGTAATGGCGTAAGTCACACCATAATTTCCTTAAGCTTTTGCACCGTAAATCCAGCACTACCATTTAGATGCAATGGTGCATGTCTCCAAGAAATTCTGGGCTCCGACATCACATTCCTCTATTACAGGAAACTCTCGTTTAAACGGCACCTAAATATCCGGAATTCTCTATTAACCGGCAAAAATCATACTCCGAAAACTCCTCTCAAATAACCAGCAATGTTGCCAAGTCCGAGTCTCCCGCGAACGCCGAGCTAGTCAGTGGGGGTAGTTCTCCAAAGTGCCACTACTCGGCTTCCTGGCGCTGTCAGAAGTCCGAACACTGCAATAACAGGAGTCTGATTCTCCCGCGCTGCCGGGAGTCTCTTCTGATCAGCCATTTTACTGTGTGTCTCCCGCGCTGCTGGTAGTCTCTTCTGATACACCATTTTACAGTGTGTCTCCCGCGCTGCTGGTAGTCTCTTCTGATCCACCATTTTACTGTGTGTCTCCCGCGCTGCTGGTAGTCTCTTCCTAGCCACCATTGTTCTGTGTGTCTCTCCATCTTTATCAGGAATTATCTCCCCCATCTTGCATTATGGAATTCCCAAAAGCTGGTCCAAGCAAAATGAAGAGAGTGGTCTTAACTTTAAAACAGAAAATCGAGATATGCCAACGACTAGAAAGGGGACAGAAGCGTATCAACATTATGAATGAATTCAAAATCGGTTCGTCAACAATCTACAACATCAAATCGCAGAAGGATAAGCTGCTCAAGTTTTATTCAAGCTCGGAGACATGTAAGAGTGTAGAGAAACGGCGTACGCTTCGTAAGCCTAAGCTTGAAGAGCTGGATACCGTGCTTTATGAATGGTTTTCTCTTAAGCGTTCAGAGGGTGTTCCAATTTCCGGACCCATGCTAATCGAGAAAGCGAAGGATTTCTACGAAAGGATGGAGCTCACTGACAAGTGTGCTTTCTCCGAGGGATGGCTAACGTGCTTCAAGTTACGGCACGGGATACGACGACTCGATATTTCCGGGGAGAAGAAATCAGCTGATCATGACGCCGCAGAAGAATACTGCGATTATTTCAATCGGATTGTGCAGCAACATGATTTGTCGCCAGCACAGATATATAATGCCGATGAAACTGGCTTGTTTTGGAGGTTTTTGCCAGAATCAACGCTTGCTGGGGCTAGTGAGGCTAATGCTTCAGGTTACAAGAAAAATAAAGATCGTGTAACCGTGCTAACATGTGCGAACGCTGCTGGATCACACCGGGTTAAACTTCTTGTTATTGGGAAGTATAAAAATGCCCGTGCATTTAAAAATGTGAGGCACTTACCTGTTGAGTACAAAGATCAAAAAATGCTTGGATGGATAAGGAAATCTTCTCCGATTGGTTCCATCATATTTTTGTTCCATCTGTGAGGGAACATTTCCATAAAATAGGGAAACCTGAAGATAGCAAATGCATTTTATTGCTTGATAATTGTAGAGCCCATCCGCATGAATCCGAGTTGGTTTCGGGAAATATTTTCACCATTTATTTGCCACCAAATGTAACTTCTCTCATACAACCCATGGACCAGGGCATTATCCAAAATCTGAAGTGTCATTACAAGAAAGACTTCCTACGTAAACTGATAAGCCAAGATGACAATATTCACGCATTTCAGAAGGAATACAATCTTAAAGATGCCATCTATGATGTTGCATGTTCCTGGAACTTTGTGAAAAGTCACACTCTGAGGCAAGCCTGGCACAAATTGTGGCCTTCTGTAATGTTTGCTGAAGGTTCTTCTTCAGAGGAGGAATTTCATGGGTTCAATGTTCGTCCCAAGAAGAGTACAATAATGGAAATGGCTGGCATGGTGAAAAATGCAGGCCCAGCAAACCCTCTACGTCACCTCAGTGAAAGTGATATCGAGCAGTGGGTTGATGCAGATAGAGAAGTTGGTGTTGTGCATATGCTAAGTGATGATGAAATAATTGAGAATGTTTTGAATCCAAAGAAAGAAAAGGAAAGTGAGATGGAAAGTGAAGAGGATGATATTTCTGAAGAGAACAAGATTTCTTGGGCTAAAGCTGCAGAAGGATTTTCTTCAATCCTCAAATTTGCTGAAAGGCAGACTTGCTACTCTGCCCAAGAAGTTATGCAACTCCATATTCTGCATTCCACGTTTCTACAGAAAAGGCAAGAGACCACTAAGCAAACCGACATCCGCAACATGTTTAAGAAAGCTTCCAAAAGAGTCGAAGCAGCGGAAGTGCCTGAAGAATCTGTGGAATCTGTGGAAATGCATGATCCTGGTGACCCAGCTGGCACGGATATTCCTGATGAACCAGCTGACTCGGAATAAGTGTACAGTCAACTACAGTACTGTATACAGTCGTTTATAAGTTTTGTTTTACTGTTAAGTAATTAAAGAGTTATGGATTACCCTCAACTGGCAGTACTGTACTTAATCAAGCATCTTCCACCATCCATTTAACACAACATTCTATAAGTGAGTACCCAAACACTGTATACTGCACATTTCTTGATTTTTTTATTTTTGTTTGTTAAAAATAGCCTCGGTAGATATAATTCTCTGTTATCCGGAATTTTTGTTCAACCGGCACCACCCCGGTCCCGTCGGTGCCGGATACCAAAGAGTTTCCTGTATTATGAATGCTTCTAACTCTCCAACTGTGTTTTGAATATATTGGCCTAGAAATTGGCTTGCACTGGTTTGTCAGCACAGACTGGGAGCAGGGAACAATCCCTGCACAGGAATTGTCCTTTAAAGACCACTGGTGAAGCCGCATCTAAACCTTGTTTTCCTGAAAAGTTCTACCTATATTTTCTATTTTCTTTTGCTGTCCTTAATTTATTAATATGCCCTTATGTGCTAAATACTGTACATGGCGGAAAAGCTCATTTGAATCCAATTTGTCCAAAGCTTTCATACTTTTAATCACTCCTATCATATTCCCTCTCAGTCATTGACTTTTCAAGATAGAAAACACCCATCTTTCCTCACCAGAATTCACCAGGGCCAAATATAGCTTTATGATGGCCTCTCTGGCTTTATATGTTAAACACTTTGCTATGCATCCCAACATTGTTTGTTTTTTTACCTGCTAGAGAACACTGTGCTGATGGTTTTAGTAACCTATCCAGTAAACCCCCAATATCTCTCTCCTAATCCGAAGCCTCAAGTATATTCCCATTTAGCATATATCCACATCAACTTTCCCTCTGTCAAATTTCATGAATTTACTTTTCCTTCTGTTAAACTAGGTCTCCCATTTCTCTGCCCACTGAGTGAGCTTGTCAAGATCCTTTTGAATTTGTGCACATTGATATTCATCATTTGTCATTGCTCTCAATTTGGTATCATCTACAATTTGGACACATTGGAAACAATTCCTTCCTCTAAATCATTTATAAATATGAGCCTTGTTCTTCCCTTTTCTCTTTGATGATATTTTCTCACAAATTTTTCTGTGTCTATTTTTCAACAGCTTTATTAATCCTGCTCTCTCTTTAGTCTAAAACCTTATCTTTCCCCATTCTCTGTTGGCCATGTGAATGGTCACCTAGTTCTCTCTTTCTACACTATCCCTGTGTCCTAGACTATCTTGCACCTCTTGGGTGACTGGTGACTGGTGAGTACAATCCAAAAAACCCTCATCCTTTCTGATGCTGCAAAGTATGGTCGACTGCTCCTCAAGCAAAGAGATCGTCATTTTTCCAACACTTAGTGAAAACATGCTGACCCTCAATCAATGTTCCCTCTAATTTTTTGGGGGGGAACGTGGCCCCTTTAATAGGCTGTGCGGCCCATTCAAATTTGCGTGCATGCGCAGTTTTTCCATTGTGAAGCCAGCAAGTGGCCTGTGCAGGACCTCCAGAGCGTTGTGCAGCCGCATGGCCTTGCGGTTTAACGGGCACATTGCCCTGGATGCACTGTGGATCCATGACGGCCCACATGTCATATTCTACACACCTCACAAGGATTCCTTGTACTGCCATTGTTTTGTGTCTAACTTTAAAAAGATGTAGATAGTGTTAGCCTGAATTCACAGTAGCATCAAATGCTCTCAAATATCAAACTCCACTTAATCGCTTAACTTACGTTTTAAGGAGAAAAAAAACTCTTGTTCAATGTTCATCATTCTGGCCTTTCACAGCTCAAGAATCCAAGTAACTTTGCCATGAAAAAAGACAAAGCATTGTCCATTTCATGACTAACATGGATGAACATCAGTATCTGTACTGCACATTTGGTCACTGTTTTAGTGATCATCAGGACATATCAATGTTGGAGTGTGACCAAATACCTGTGAATGTGCAGCAAGTAATAACCATCATTGTTGGCTAAGCAGATCCATTGAGAACAATGAGTATAGTGTTTGTGTGTGCTATGAATCAAAAAGATTGTAGTAATATACACTGTTCTGCAAATTAATCTTAAAAGCTCCCATACTGAACAAAACAACCAACTTAATTGCTGTTCATTAGAGGATGTTTGGTCATTTGCATTGATGCAAACACAAGACAATCTGTCGTGCTAAACTGCTTTCTCAATTCTGACCAAATCAAGAAACCAGAAGGAACTTAATTTATTAGATTAGAACAAGATGCTCTCCAGAACAAAGAAATCCTGAAATGGTTGGAATGTTGTTTCAAGAAGTTCTGATTAAATTAAGAGGTACTTCATTGTAATGAAAGAGGAAAAAGTACTTGGTTATGTTGCTGAGCTATTATTTTAAAACAACTTCTACTTTCAATGGGTCTTGATTTCTTCAGAAATAATGATTACGATCCCCATTGCTCAGTATCTTGGACTTGGAGTAAAAGAACATGCTCGAAAGGAAGTGGCATACTTCTGTTCCTATGTCCCTAGTATACACTACTATCCTTACATCACACTCTATAATCTGCATATATTTTATACAAGATGCCTCCTACCACAAGTGGTCAGAAGAAAAGTAGGAATATGTGGTAGCAATTTTAAGTAACACATTGATTAGATGCAGGACAAGCCTCGAATGAAACTGAAACCCAAATCTTTTTGTTCCTTGACAATGCATGCTTAGGCCCATACAGACTCAAATACCTAGCCCTTACCACTCAATACTTTCCAAACACTGTGTTAGGGCACAGAACTAGTCAACTAATCTGCTTAGTTATACAAAAAACACCATCTGGCATCGTTGTGATACCAATGACTTGAGCTGTAATTATGCCAAATTGTATAGTTACACCCTGCAGCACCCTATCTCTTGAGAACGGAAAGGTTTTTTTTTCTGCTTTCAAAATGTACAGTTTCATAGAGATAAACAAACGTGATGTTCTGCAAATTTCTGAACAATAACTTCAAAACTGAAATTAGATAAATGAACAGAATCAAAGAAGATGTCTTAATTTAAAGAATGCCTGGATTAAACTATAATATTACAAGCTGGCACAAGTTTTATCTTTATTCAGAAGTGATGTTGCTATTCTTTTATGTTATTTAAGCAGCAGAAAACCATTTACCTGGCTATTCAAATTGTTGCTCAATTAGATGGTTACAGGTATAGCGGTAAAAACTGAATTTAATAACTTGCATTTATATAGCGCCTTTAAATAAAGAACATCCAAATGCACTTCACAGATAGGCATAAGGAAAACGGATACTGAATATATTATTTGTTATAGCAAAAACTGCTAAACTTTATCAATATGCTACATGGTTATAAACAAATCATTTAAGATGTATTTAATAAAAATGTATAATGAATGTTATAATAATAGTCCTGAACTTACACCATGGAATATCAATACTTAATTTGTCTCTGTTATTTCAGCAGAAGCATTAACCTATTTAAAATAAATGGGTTAAAATGTCTCCACTGAAATAGTGGAGAGAAGAATTTTGGACGAACACATTAAGTATTCATGCTTTAGTATCTCGACAACAACAATAACAACTTGCCTTTAACATACTAAAACATCCCAAGGCACTTCACAGGAGTATTATAAGACAAATATTTGACACCGAGCCACATAAGGAGAAATCAGGGCAGATGACCAAAGGCTTGGTCAAAGAGGTAGGTTTTAAGGAGGGTTTTAAAGGAGGAAAGTGAGGTAGCGAGGCGGAGAGGTTTAGGCAGGGAATTCCAGAGCTTAGGGCCTAGGCAGCAGAAGGCACGGCCACCAATGGTTGAGTGACTATAATCAGGGATGCTCAAGAGAGCAGAATTGGAGAAGCACAGATATCTCGGGGGGGTTGTGGGGCTGGAGGAGATTACAGAGATAGGGAGGGGCGAGGCCATGGAGGGATTTGAAAACAACGATAAGAATTTTAAAATCAAGTCGTTGCTTAACCAGGAGCCAATGTAGGTCAGCGAGCGGAGGGGTGATGGGTGAACGGGCAGCCGAGTTTTGGAGGACCTCAAGTTTACGGAGGGTAGAACGTGGGAGGCCAGCCAGGAGTGCATTGGAAGAGTCAAATCTAGAGGTAACAAAAGAATGGATGAGGGTATCAGCAGCGAATGAGACGGGCGATGTTATGGAGGTGGAAAAAGGTGGTCTTAGTTATGCTGCAGATATGTTGTCGGAAGCTCATTTCAAGGTCAAATATCTCATAAGGTTATTTCAGGGTACATGTAGACTAAATTCCTAAGAGAACAAATTTTTAATAGGGGTTACTACTGCATAGCAAAGAAACATCAATGCTTGTGATGAAACAAGATACAAGGCTGGCTCCGGAGGTTTGGGGACTCCCTGAAATGGTGCACTGTGACTCTTCTCTACACTCCCCAACTGTGGTCTTCAAGCACTGAAGGAGGGCTATTATTCTGGGGAGATTTGCAGCATGTATCTCCTTGGAAAATTCAGAAATGTACACTGGAATTATTGCAATTTGGTGTATTTTTATTCTATTTAATGATTTTTGTTCTGGTGCACATAACACATAATGCAAGGATTCCCAATTATATTGAATTAAGGTTCACCTAATTTATTTATCAACCTTCCTGAGGTCCAGATAGGACACTACCACAACTGTAGTTTTTTATGGCATTTTTTTTCTACTTTTCTTGATAGAAGCAGAAATCTTAAAAAACAATTACTGCACTAGAGTCTATTGCATAGCGATTATCATTCAACATGGTGACTCTATTAGAATCCGCAGTAAGTTATTGATTCAACAACAGCAGGCATTGCTGCAAACTGCTATGAATGTATCTGACATGTATCTAAGTAGCTATCTAGGTAGCTCTGTGGATAGCCATTGCAAAAATTTAAGAGGTACTGAGGTTATTAAGAAAAAGGCCGGAATTTTCTGTAACTGGGCGGTCGGGTGCGGGCGGTCGCTGTGGCGGGTCACGGCCCCATTCTTCATTCCATCCCGCTCCTGAGATCGACTTTCCGTTAATGGCACCTATTAAGGTAGTCCTGCACGTTACCCGGCCCTATTAAATGGTGCGGGTCTGTTGATGTCATCGATGATGCTTCTTCAGCCGGGATATTTAAAAGGAGCCATGGCCACATTGCATTTGAAGGATCATCTAGGATTATGCAGGCACTGCACTGCACCACTGGAATGTTGCAAAGAGTGGCAAACATAACTACACAGAGACAGAGGGCTGCACCCAGGTTCTCAAATGACTCCCTCCATATGCTTGTGGAGGGAGTGAGAGCACGCAAGGAGGTCCTTTCCGATGGGAAGGGACCTTCCCAGCAGACCAAAGGAGCCTGGCTCCAAAGAGCAGCGGAGGTAAACAGCAGGGATGTTGTCAGGAGGACCTGGGTGCAGTGCCGCAAATGTTTCAATGATCTCATCAGATCAGGAAAGGTGAGTGCAAAGCCACACTCAACTTCATCCTGCTGTGCCTCTCATCACATCCCCATCACTCTGCCTTCCCAACCCTGCTGCTGCACATCATTACTCACACCAACACACCTTGCACCTTCACCCATCCCCCTCTCTCTATCTACATTATCACATCCCCATCTGACTAACCACCCCTCACACTCACCCTCATCCCAATGCAATCATACCAACCAACAACACACAAGGAGGTTACTTAGCATTGCCACCCCACTCCATCATAGTCACCCTCTAAAGATGTAACCCATTCATTCCTTACACTCATTCCATTACTCTCACTCAACCTTCTCTTCTTTCCCTCCTTGCAGGAAAAGAGAGCCCACAATAAGAGGGAGAGGGAGAGAACCGCAGGTGGCATGCCATCATTGGCGACCCTAACATCAGTAGAGGAGGCTGCCTTCGAAGTTTCTGAAGGCGCCGAGCAGCTGGAGGTGGAAGACGGTGAGAGGGGGGACATCTCAGCAACTTGAACACAGAATTGCATATCATACAGCTAAATGGCATATATCAGCCACTCATATGGGGACTGGTGTCATCAGCCACTTCATCATGTGCATAATGTTATCTGTACCCATTCTTGATCTGACATATATAACTTATCCCTTTACTGTCTCACAGGTCCATCAAGAGGCCCGCCACCCCACTGTCCAGGAGGAAGAGGAAGATGATTCCTCAGAGGAGCCTCCAGCCTCTGAGGGCGCACCGTCACCAGACATAAGTAAACCCAGCACCAGCGCAGATATGCACACCTTGGTGGGTGCCACACGAGATAGTGTAGTGTTGATACCTGGTGTCTCACAAGTGCGCAAGAACAGATGGTGGAGAAAGGGACAGCAGTGGAGACTCCTCGCCGGAGAGCGCAGGACGCTCCCAGCTCTGCTCAGCTGCATGCAGATGCTGAGCCTCAGGGGCCATCCGGAAAGTGGGTGATCCTGGAGGTGCAGGAGGCTTTAACAGGTTTTGCAAGCACAATGTCTGCAAATGTGCAGAGAATGGAGGAGTCCATCTCCAACATGAGCACCACCATGTCGCAGGCGATGGTGACTGTAGGCTCTTCCATGGATAGGATGGCTACCTGCATGGAACAGCTAATGCATCACTCACAGGAGCACATGGTCTATATGGAGCATAGATGGCTATCTAGGGATAGATGGTAGACGCTCATAGACCTCCTGTCTAGGAAGAATGTCAATGTAGACGTGTGTCCTCATGGCCCCACTGCTGTGCAGCAAGGTGCTCTCCAGCTCCTTGCTAGCAGGGAAGTGCGGGTGGCCCATGAGACGGATAATGGTGAGAGGAGACATGGAAGTGGGGGCTCCTCTCAAAGTGCTCACACTTCTCCCCCATTGCCCCCCCCTCAGTCAGAGCTCCAGATGGCTCCTGGGATCGCGATGGCAGAGTCTGGCCCTGCACAGTTGCAGGTGGAGCAGACTTTGGCAGAGCCATCACAGGCTCCAACACCCAGAGGACGCGCAAGAGAAAGATGAAATAGAAGTAGGTGCACAAGGGTAGCCATTTCGGTGTTTTAATAAATGTTTATGCGAAGTTTCTGTTAGTGTGATGTCACAGATAAAAATATTTATTTTCATCACTTTCTGGTGGACAAGTTTGTGTGCAACTTTGGAAGTGGTTTAGTGAGTTGGAGTGAATGGTGAGACCTAACGTTACATCCAGCAATGGTTGTCAGTGTGAAAGGAATGACTTGGTCATTGTAGGGATGCTTTATAGTGTTGCTGTGGGATGTGGGATGGTGGGAACCTGGTGCATGTGGCAGCCATATGGGTGTAATGCTTGAAGTTAAGTAAATCCGGCCATGATGAGGCCATCCCTGGCCTCCCAGGCAGCAATGTGCTCAGGTGCTGGTGGGATCTGGACCGCAGGTTCCTCCTGCTCCTCATCTTCCAGCTGATGCTCCTCCTGCTCCTCCGCCTCCTCCTCTGAAGAGGCTGTGCGCTCAGAGGCCTTGCTCCTCATGCAGCACTAATCCTCGCTGCTGCGCTATGTTGTGCAGGGCGCAGCAGACCATGATGATTCCGGAGACCCTGGCTGGTGCGTACTGAAGGGCTCCTCCAGATCTGTCAAGGCATCTGAAGCGCATTTTCAGCATGCCTATTGTCTGCTCTATGACACATCTGGTGGAAATGTGGCTTTCATTATATCTCTGCTCGGCCTCAGTACTTGGCCTCCTCAATGGTGTCATGAGCCACGTTTTCAGTGGATAGCCCTTGTCTCCAAGCAGCTAGCCGGAAAGTCTGTTTGGAGGAGCAAAGAGCTGAGAGAGGGTGGACTGGCGAAGGACGAAAGAGGCACTGCTGCTCAGTAATGTTGAGAAACTCATCCTCTGTCATGGCAGCTGCCAGGGAATCTACCACACACATGCATGATGATCTTCCTGTGGTTGCAGACCAGCTGCACATTGAGGGAGTGGAAGCCTTTCAGTTGACAAAGACTCCTGGGTTATATTCAGGTGCCCTGATGGCCACGTGTGCAGTCGATGACACCCTGCACCCGTGGGAAGCCAGCCAGAGTGGCAAAGTCGAAAGCCCACTCAGTAACACTGGCCTCATCAGTGGCAAAGTTGATATAATTGGCTGACTTGTCAAAGAGGGCATCGGTGACCTGTGTGATGCATCTGTGGGTGATCGACTGCAAGATGCCGCAAATGTCTGCTGCAGATCCCTGGAAGGAGCCTGAGGTGAAGAAGTTGAGGGTGCTGGTGACTTTGACAGCCACTGGTAAGGCGTGTCCACACACTCCTTTGGGCTGCAGGTCTTGCTCCAGCAATCTGCAAATGTCTGAGATGACCTGGCGCGATAGCCTGAGCCTCCTTTGGCACTGCTGCTCAGTCATGTTGAGGAAGCTCATCCTCTGCCTCTATACCCTATGTTGGGGTAATTGCCTCTGGCACAGTGCAGCCCTGCACTGATGCCCTCTGTCCTGTGCAGCATCAGGTGATTGCGGAAAAGGTTGGTGTTGTTGTTATTGGTGCTGCTGGTGTTGGGGCTCATCGTGGTCCGATTCTAAGGACCAAGGTGAGACAGTATAAATGGCAGCCATGCTTATGTAATAGATGGCAGGTCAAGTAGAGATGACAGAAGCAATCTGTCAATGGTGTGATAGGTTCTACCAATGAGGTGACAGTGGATCCCGACTTTGCTGAAAAGACATGCAACCTCTAGAAAGCAAAATCTGTGCTGACAATGAACTCAGCAACAGCATCTGCCTTAGGAAAGTGACCAGCTATCAGGTGGGAGTTTTTATTGTACTTTCCATGCTGTGCACTAATGGGCTGGATCAATAGCCACTCAATACCTTCTGTCTCAGGTTCGCAGACGTGGTTCCCGAGCTGCGTGATTCACGTGGTCACCCAGGGGAATTTGAAAGGTAGGGTTAAAAAGAGGTTTAAGGGTCTGACAAGTACCTCATAATGATCTAAATTAGCTCAACCTCCTCTGCCGTTTGGGTCGCTGCCGCGCTGGCAAACGTGCCCGAGGGGAAGGTGCGTGGGGGCGGGATGACAGCGGGTTCCCAACCCGCTCCAAGGTATTTCAAATTTCCCTCCCAACCAGCATCCAATTGCTCCTGCACGGACGCCAGAAAATTCCGGCCAAAGTTTGGCAGAGATGAGAGATGTTCAATCGGGTCTCAGTCGGATTGACAACATTCAGCTTCAGCAAAACCAGAACATAACACAATAGACAAAAAACTAGGTGGTGGGGGGGGGGGGGAATTGCTTGGGCATGATTTGGGAGAGCGGGGTGGGGGGATGTGGGAAGCACCTAATTAGCATCAGGCAGGCAGGCACAAGAGCCACTATAGGTTGTCCAATTCCCCCACTCAACTTTTAGCATGTTCACCTTGGCCCCCTTGGTTAGAACAAAATTCCCTGGTCTGCACCCCTTTGATGGGGCCTACATTTGCAAATATCAAGACCAGTACATTTCACCTTTCAAACATACATCAGATTCCTACACAGCCAATAAAGCAGGAACCCCTGGCATAGGGTGTCCCCAACCATGGCTCTACCTCCGAACGATATTTGGCTTGTAAGGGCCAAACAAAGATACTGTGGGCGAAATTGAGTGCCTTTGCACCTCCCGTTAGTGCCCCTGGGGGGCGCTAATGGGGAGTAAATGGCTTTACAACCGGGTGCGTCGCTGACATCGATTCCTGCCATATGTGGCGGGAGTTTTGCGGCGGCGCTACGGCATTGCGCCCCGATCTCCTTTGCCCGGAGATCGTGATGTCATTGCCATGCGCATCACCCCAGATCCAAAATTGACTTCCGCCCCCTGCAGCAACGCCGGTCGAAAACACCGACACCTGCAGGAGGCATTCATCGGGCGGGCAGCCACTATGAGGGCGATGATTAAAGGTGAGGTGGCCGAAGTAAGTAAAAAAAAAAACTTACCTTTCTTGTTCTAGTTTTTTTCGCAGATTCCTGCCTGCGATCGATCAGCCCAGCACACTGCTCGAGTGCCGGGCCGATCGCGTGGAATCGCACCTGCCTTGGTGGTTCAGGTAGGTACTTTTTATATTGCAGAGCCTGGAGCGATGGCCCTTCCCTTTAAGGGAGTGAAGAAGCCTTTGAACACGGCAGCGCTGCACGGCCCAGTGTGCAGCACTGCTGAAGTCTCCGTCACGCTTGCTGCCGATTGCGCTCCGATTCCTTCCTGGAGTGCAAAACCAAAGTTTTTTTTTTAAAGTTTCGAAACATTAGCGCCTGCCACTAATTTGCTCAACGTTTAAAATTTATCGCCCCATAAATGGAAACCCAGTACAATTGGATTTCTGCCATTTTCTGGGGGCTTCCAATGGTCTCCCACTGGAGTTATGGTGAGAGATCGGCAGAATCCATGAGGAATTTCTGCCCCGAGCTCTTTTAAATCAGCAGTCTGCCTATGATGTTGTAGAACCCAAGCACTATCTTGTTACAACACCCTCTAGAACACATTAACTCGTCCTTTGAAGCAAATCATGACATTCTGTGGTCTGATGCCTAAGCATCATAGCGTTGCTGATGCCATCCTTTTCCCACACAGGTCAAACTACACACACATCCTCATATAACCTCTGTCTCAGAAGGTAGTGGAATGACAGGGAATCAAAAGGGATACAGTCAAAGCCATATAGGCAGTCAGTGGCACAAAGTTCAAAGTTCTCAGTGAGAATATTACAGAAACACACACAGTAGCCACAGATACTTTACATTAGAAAACAAGTCAATTTTCTGCTACTTCTCTGCAATTGCTGCTTTAATTGAGGTATAAATTACCACGAAAGACATGTAGCCACACTCTATTAGTAAGGAATAGAGTACAGCTAGAACCATGAACATTTTTGGTGACAATAAAAGTGAATGAGGATGTCCACAATTGTTGGGGATACTAGTGCACAACCTATGGGTTAAGGTACATCATGAGGCAAGAGGTAATGAATGGATTACATAGGCGGTAAAGGTTATAATGACAAGAACGATTGCCTCAGCTGAAGTGTTGTTCAACAAGGTTGCCGCCAAATGCCTTGCCAGCATGAATACAACTCTCCTGAGCAAGTTGTTAGAACTCCTAACCATCCCTTGCCAGAGCACCAATGCATTATTCTGTATTTTCCAATTGGACAACCCTTCACATTGGGGATGTTACTCAGCAGTTAGCACATGACTGTTACTTTTTTAAACTCATTTCTGCATCTTATTTTAGAGCTACACTATCCTTCTACCCTTCCCTCGATGCCACCTCCCTTGCCGCCCCCACAACCCGCCCCAACGGATCCAGGTTCCAAAATGTCACTGTATAATGTTACACATAGTCTTATTCACATGGTTATATCAATGCTCAGTGAGTGGGGACTGGTTTATAATGGTGCCTTTTATGAATTCCCAATCCTGGAATGGGGCTTTGCACATCAGTATTGCATAACAGGAATTTGGAGATGGATGTCGATGCCTTGCAGGATTTTCTGTCCAATAATTTTAATGGACGGAATTTTCGCTGACTTCTGTGCCAGAATTCCTGGAATGCAAATTTGAAAAACCTTGCCAAAGGTGTCAATAGCCATAGTTTCTTGGTACACCCATGGTCATTCAAAATAACAAACTAACAGATCAGTTCAGAATGAATGAGTTTGTGTGAGCCTCAGGAACTTAGCATTCACCAGGAGGTTGACTTGCTCAGATTCACAGGCAAATCCTTACAGATCATGGCCCAAAAATTTGTGAGGAAGCCTTCGTGCGAGGGTAAGGCCTCCCCGCGATCTCTCACTCCGCGTTGGCTTTTTCAGTTCCAGCTCGCACGAACTTGATGTTCTGGACAGCTGCTGTGCTGGGCTTGCGTATCCCACCGGCGTAGTTAATTCGTGCGAGCTGTGGGATCACGTGACTCAGTTAGAGCCAATGGCAGCACACCATCTTCCATTCATAAGTTTCACATACGTGCTGTGAAAGTTATGAATACTATAGCCCCCCAAAAGAACCGCTAAACCTCAATTAAATTTTAAAAAAAAACCATCACATTAATAAAATAAGTATAGTTAAATAAATTAACCATTTTAAATAAAAAATTTAATTTTTGAAAAAATTTAAAATCTTTTAAAAAGTTATAAAAATAAACTTACCTGTCTTTAAAGTCTCTAAAAAAGATATACCTGTTAAAAAAAAATTCAAAATAATACTCAATTCACTACTTACCTTGTTAAAAGTGGGTCTTACTCCTCCTTTTTTGTGTAGAATCTTCCGTACTTACCTGCGCGTTGAAACCACTAAGTGCACAGCGTGCGCGCAGCCTGTAGCGCGCACGCGGTTCACCTAGGACCCGCCCCCTTTTCCATTCACCAAGTGCTGGTTTTCAGCGCATGCGCAGTGCATGCAGAAAACCGGCAATTGGAGACAGAATACGCGAGAGTACGCAGTGCGTACTCTCGCGTACTAAGACTAATTTTTGGGCCGATGTGTTATGGAATATTGTCAGGACTTTACAAAGCACAATACATATAATGAAATAAATTGTTTAGTGCAATCACTGGCCTAGAATTTTGTAGTGTTAGCGCTGGCCGTTAAGGCCTGTTTCGACAAAAACATGGCGGCCGCCACACTTCCACCTGCTGCCAGCGGGTCCACCATTTTTGGCTGGGAGGCAGCACTGGCGATGTCCGCGCTCGCTAGCAATATGGAGATTATGCAGATTGTGACATCAGTGGGTGTGCAATGCTCAAGAAATGCCCGATCTATCATTTTGGAGTGTGCCGCTCAACTTACCAGTCTGTGTTAATTACGACCAGCTGACCAAGCGTTCACAAGCAGGAAGGAGGCTCCAGCAGTGTTATTTAAAGGGACCATCAGCAACAACTGGCAGCTGACATGTTTGTTCAGTTTGACTGGCTCTGTGGACTTTTCTGCAACTCGAGCAGATTTATAAACTTCTTTCAAGGTCCTAAGGTAACAGGGAGTGTTGGGGCAAGTGAAGAGCACATTAATTCTTATTTAAAGGGCTAAAAATTGGATATGGCCAGAAAAAGGGCGGTGTCATGGCCCAATAATATTAAGCTGCGCCAGGTCAAAATGGTCCAGGTAACATGAAAAATCCGTGCTCAGTCTTCATTAACATGATTATAGTGCTGATCTCAGTGCTAAAACTGCTGCTCATTGGCTTACCACTTAACAGGTGGGCCAATATCAGGTACAGTCTAATTCCTAGTCATGTTTGGTACAAGCTTTATTCAGTAGTTAAAGGGGAGGTGCTTTGATGCTACAGCACCTTATTGTCAATACAGTTCGATCTCTACCTGGAAACAGATAGTACTGGAAACAGATGGCTGAGCCTCAGCACAGGGAGAGCCCAAAGTTTCTCAGATGCGGCTCTGGAGGCACTGATGGTGGCCGTGGAGAGGAGTCAGTTTGTCCTCTTCGAGTCATAGAGTGACAAAGGCACAGAAGGAGCCCATTCAGCCCATCGAGTCCGTGCTGGCTCTCTGTAGGGCAATCCAGTCAGTCCCATTCCCCCGCTCTATTCCCGTAGCCCTGCAAGTTTATTTCCCTCAAGTGCCTATCCAGTCTCCCCTTGAAAACATAGAGTGTCTCCACTTCCACCACTTCTGTCAGTAGCGAGTTCCAGGTCCTCACCACTCGCTGCGTAAAAAAGGTTTTCCTCACATCCCCCCTGTATTTCTTGCCCAAAACCTTAAATCTGTGTCCCCTAGTCCTTGTACCATCAACTAGTGGAAACAGCCTTTCCCCGTCTAGCCTATCCAAATCCGTCATAATCTTGTACACCTCTATCAAATCACCCCTCAACCTCCTTTGCTCTAATGAAAACAAATCCAGCTTCTCCAACCTGTCCTTGTAGCTAAGATCCCCCATCCTCAGAACCATTCTGGTAAATCTCCTCTGCACCCTCTCAAGTGCCTTCGCATCCTTCCTAAAATGTGGTGACCAGAACTGGACGCAATACTCCAGTTGTGGCCTAACCAGCGCTTTATAAAAGGTTCAGCATAACTTCTCTACTTTTATACTCAATACCTCTATTTATGAAGCCCAAGATCCCATATGCTTTGCTAACCACTCTCTCAATATGTCCTGCCACCTTCAGGGACCTATGCACATTAACTCCCAGGTTGCTCTGTACCTGCACACTCTTTAAAACTGTGCCATTAAGTGTATATTGCCTCTCCTTGTTCCTTCTGCCAAAATGCATCACCTCACACTTCTCTGTATTAAATTCCATCTGCCACTTGTCTGCCCATTCTACTAGCCTTTCTCTGTCCTGTTGCAGTCGATTGGTATCATCCTCACTGTTTGCCACACCCCCAAGTTTGGTGTCATCGGCAAATTTAGAAATTCTACTCTGTATTCCAATATCCAGGTCATTTATATATATCAAAATAAAGCAGTGGCCCCAGCACTGACCCTTGGGGAACACCACTGTCTACCATCCTCCAGTCTAAAAAACAGCCATTTACCACAACTCGCTGTTTTCTGTCCTTAAGCCAATTCCTTATCCAAGCTGCCACTGACCCACCTATTCAATGAGCCTCAATTTTGTTAACAGCCTTCTATGTGGCACTTTGTCAAACGCCTTCCAAAAATCCATGTAGACTACATCCATTGCATTCCCTTCATCAATCCTTTCTGTTACTTCATCAAAAAATTCAATTAGATTAGTGAAACACGATCTGCCATTTACAAATCCGTGTTGGCTCTCCTTAATTAGCTTAAACCTCTTCAAGTGCCCATTAATTTTTTCCTTGATTATTGTTTCTAAAACTTTAACCATCACTGATGTTAAACTGACCGGCCTGTAGTTACTAGGATTGTCCTTACACCCGTTCTTGAAAATTGGTGTCACATTTGCCACTTTCCAATCCTCAGGCACCTCCCACGCATCTAGGGAAGATTGGAAAATTATGGCAAGCCCTTCTGCTATCTCCTCCCCTAATTCCCTTAGCAACCTGGGATGCAAGCCGTCTGGACCAGGCGACTTGACCACTCTAAGCATACCAAGCCTTTCTAGTACATCCTGTCTATCAATTTTCACCCCTTCCATTGCTTCTACCGATATTTGTCAGCATCCACCTCCTTAGTAAACACCGATACAAAGTACTCATTAAGTATTCTAGCCTTGCCCTGCACCTCTAACCATATATCACTTTCTTTGTCTCTAATAGGCCCCACCCCGCCTCTTACTACCCGCTTGCTGTTTATATGCCAGTCGAAGATTTTTGGGTTCCCTTTTATGTTAACCGCCATTCTACTCTCATATTCTCTCTTTGCCAATCTTATTTTTATCTTCACATCCCCTCTCAACTTACTGTATTTGGTCTGGTTCGCCCTTGATGAATTCACCTGACATGCAACCTACACCCTCGTTTTTTGTTTCATCATCTTCTCTATCTCCCTCATCATCCAAGGAGCCCTTGCTTTGGTTCCCTTACCCTTCCCTCTTGTTGGAATGTACCTAGCCTGTACTTGGAACATCTCCTCCTTAAAGATCACCCATTGTTCTGTTACAGTTTTTCCTATCAGTCTTTGGTTCCATTTTACCCTGGCTAGATCATTTTGCATCCCATTGAAGTTAGCCCTATTCAGTTTAGAAGTTTCACTCTAGATTGTTCCTTGCTCCTCTCCATTGCTAGTTCTAAATCTTAAGATACGATGATCACTCACACCCAAGTGTTCTCCCACAGACACTTGGTCGACCTGGCCCACCTCATTCCCCAGCAGCAGATCTAGCAATGCCTCCTTCATAGTTGGGTCAAGAATGTATTGGTCAAGGAAATTTTCCTGAACATAGAAACATAGAAGATAGGAGCAGGAGTAGGCCATTCGGCCCCTCGAGCCTGCTCCGCCATTTAATGAGATCATGGCTGATCATCCAAATTCAGTACCCTGTCCCTGCTTTCTCCCCATATCCCTTGATCCCTTTAGCCTTAAGACATATATCTAACTCCTTCTTGAATATATTTAATGTGTTGGCCTCAACTGCCTTCTGTGGTAGAGAATTCCACAGGTTCACCACTCTCTGGGTGAAGAAATTCCTCCTCATCTCAGTCCTAAATGGCTTACCCCTTATCCTTAGACTGTGACCCCTGGTTCTGGACTCCCCCACCATCGGGAACATCCTTCTGCATCTAGTCTGTCTAGTCCTGTTAGAATTTTATAAGTTTCAATGAGATCCCCTCTCATTCTTCTAAACTCCAGCGAATACAAGCCCAATCGTCCCAATCTCTCTTCATACGTCATTCCTGCCATCCCAGGTATCAGTCTGGTGAATCTTTACTGCACTCCCTCCATGGCAAGAACATCCTTCCTCAGCAAAGGTGACCAAAACTGCACACAATACTCAAGGTGTGGTGTCACCAAGGACCTGTACAACTGCAACAAGACATCCTTGCTCCTGTACTCGAAACCTCTCGCTATGAAGGCCAACATACCATTTGCCTTCTTAACCGCCTGCTGCACCTGCATGCTTACCTTCAACGACTGGTGCACAAGGACTCCCAGGTCTCGTTGCACTTCCCCTTTTCCCAATCTATTGCCGTTCAGATAATAATCTGCCTTCCTGTTTTTGCCACCAAAGTAGATAACCTCGCATTTATCCACATTATACTGCATCTGCCATGCATCTGCCCAATCACCCAACTTGTCCAAATCATACTGGAGTTTCTCTGCATCCTCCTCACAACACACACACCCACCCAACTTTGTGTCGTCTGCAAACTTGGAGATATTGGCCCAGAAATGAAAGACGGAGCCTTCCTGCGGGGGTAAGGCTTCCCCGCGATATCTCACTGCGCACCTGCCTTTTCCTTCCGAGCTCACATGAACTTTAGTTTCAAGGCTGCAGCTGTGCAGTGTGTGCGTATCCCACAGACGCAGTTAATTCGTGCGAGCTGTGGGATCACGTGATTCAGTTAGAGCCAATGGCAGCACACCATCTTTCATTCATAGTTTTGACAGCAAGGGCTGTCAAAGCTATGAATCTATAGCCCCCCAAAAGAACAGCTAAACCTCAATTAAATTAAAAAAAAACCATCACATTAATAAAATAAGTATAGTTAAATAAATTAACCACTTTAAACAAAAAATTAAATTTTTGAAAAAATTTAAAATCTTTTTAAAAGTTATAAAAATAAACTTACCTTTCTTTAAAGTCTCTAAAAAAGATAAACCTGTTGAAAAAAATGTAAAATACTTAATTAACTACTTACCTTGTTAAAAGAGGGTCTTACACCTCCTTTCTTTATGTGCAAAATCTTCCATGCTTACCTGCGCGTTCAAAGCACTAAGTGCACTGCGTGCGCGCAGCCTGTAGCGCGCACGCGATTCACTTAGGAACCGCCCCCTTTTGAGTTCACCAAGTGCCGGTTTTCAGCGCATGCGCAGTGCATGCAGAAAACCGGCAATTGGAGACAGAATATGCGAGAGTACACAGTGCGTACTCTCGCGTACTAAGACTAATTTTTGGGCCATTACATCTAGTTCCCTCGTCTAGATCATTAATATATATTTTGAATAACTGGGGTCCTTGCACCGATCCCTGCAGTAGCCCACTAGTCACTGCCTGCCACTCGGAAAAAGACCCGTTTATTCCAACTCTTTGCTTCCTGTCTGCCAACCAGTTCTCTATCCAAGTCAGTACCTTACCCCCAATCCCATGGGTGTAAGGTACTGAACACATTTCAGAAATTCCTCCCCTTCCTTTCCCTTTACCCTAGCATTTTCCCAATCGATATTTGGCTAATTGAAGTCCCCCAATATCACCACTCTATAGCTCTTGCATATCTCTGCTATTTCCCTGCAGATTTGCTCCTCTACCTCCCTCTCACTATTTGGAGGCTTATAGAATACCCCAATAGCGTGATCATACCCTTTTTGCTCCTCAACTCTAACCAAATGGATTCTGTCCTTGTGCCCTCAAGAATATCCTCCCTTTCCAACACTACAATGTCTTCCTTAATCAGCACTGCCACCCCACCTCCCTTTTTTCCCCTCCCTATCTTTTCTGAACACCTTGTACCCTTGAATATTAAGTGCCCAGTCCTCACCGTTTTTAAGCCATGTTTCCATTATTGCCACAACATCATATTGCCACACGGCCAATTGTGCTTGTAGCTCACCAACCTTATTCACCACACTTTGTGCATTTACGTACATGCATTCTAAACCCATTTTTGAATTTCTTGTGGTCTTTCTTAGTCTGCTCCTATCTAATAAGGTACTACTTCCACCTCTAGTACTATCCAACACACTCACTCTTTTATGCACTTTATTCCTCTTTTCTACTCCTATATGCTGGTGCCTATCCCCCTGCCAAGCTAGTTTAAACCCTCCCCAACAGCACTAACAAACTTCCCCGCGAGAATATTGGTCCCAGGCTCTGTTGAGGTGTAACCCGTCCAGCTTGTACAGGTCCCACCTTCCCCAGAAATGGTCCAAATGCCTCAGGAATCTAAAGCCCTCCCTCCTACACCATCTTTCCAGCCACGTATTCATCTGTTCTATCCTCCTATTCCTGTACTCACTCGCACATGGCACTGGGAGTAATCCGGAGATTACTACCTTTAAGGTCCTGCTTTTTAATCTCTTTCCTAGCTCCCTATAGTCTGCCTGCAGGACCTCATCCCTCTTTCTGCCTATGTTGTTGGTACCGATATGGACAACGACCTCTGGCTGTTCACCCTCCCCCCTCAGAGTGTCCTGCAGCCGTTCGGTGACATCCTTGACCCTGGCACCAAGGAGACAACATACCATCCTGGGGTCACGTCTACGGCCGCAGAAATGTCTGTCTGCTCCCCTAACTATCGAATTCCCTACCACCATTGCTCTTCCACTCTTTTTCCTCCCCCCCATGTGCAGCTGAGCCACCCGTGGCATGGACTTGGCTCTGGCTGCACTCCCCAGAGGAACCATTCCCCTCAGCAGTATTCAGAACAGAATACTGGTTGGAGAGCACGTTGCACTCCGGGGACTCCTGCACTACCTACCTGGTCCTCCTCTTCTGTCTGGCAGTCACCCATTCCCTCTCTGCCTGCATACTCTTAAGCTGCAGGGTGACCTCTAGAAACATGCTATCCATGTAACTCTCAGCCTCGCGGATGCACCGCAGTGACTCCAGCCGCCGCTCAAGCTCCGAAACCCGGAGCTCGAGTTGCTGTCGCTGGTGACACTTCCCGCACATGTGGTCGTCCAGGCTACGCGAAGCATCCAGGACTTCCCACATGGCACTCTTCCAGCAGACTGGCAGGAAACTATCTGCCCATACATCTAGAGGGCTTTGGCAGAAGCTAGTCGACTATGTTACAGCCAGCACAGTGGTCCCCAGGTCGTCGATCAAGTGTGGCAAGAAGTTTAATGACCTCACACGGGAGGTCAAGGTGAGTGAAGGCTTCAGCAAATGCCCTATCCCACCATCTGCACCACAAGCCTCACACACTGCTCAGTGCACCAGACCCCCAGCACTCACCTACCAACAATCTCTACCTATCACCACTCAGACCTCACAATCAGAGCTTCATTTCACCATCACAACTTTACCACTGCTGTAACACTCACACCCACATCTCACCACTTGCGCAAACTGACAGCTATTCAACTATGGCAGGCACATCACCCAAAAACATTGCACCACACTCACTCACACACTTCCCTTTCTCTTGCAGGCCAAGGTGGCGCATAATCACCGGGAGCAGTGGCAGACATGCGAGGGGTGGGGGTGCAAGCCACAATACAGGCCTTGAGCCAACTGGAGAAGAGAGTGCTCAACATCATTGGAGGGGAAGTCACTGAGGCCGTGGCAACGGGCGAGGTTGAAGCCCTTGGGGACAACAACGGTACGCTCATTCCTAATCCTTCTTCTGACATCCCACTTACCCTGATCCCACAATCTCTTCTCACTTTAAAGCTGCTGATGCTATATGCATGCTTGCTTCCCCTCGTTCCCCTCAATATAACCTGACTCTTGTTTCTTTCTGCTTTCATATAATCAAGACCAAGCACCAGACCAGCCTGTCCCCAAGGCGATGGAGGAGAGCGAGGTTGGAGAAGAAGACGACGACACAGCGGCACCTCATCTGTCACTCACAAACACCAGCTTAGAAACTGGCACTGTGCGTAATTTCGAAGGTAGTGTAGAAGCGGGATCAGCTCAGGGTGAGGCAGAGCCTTCTAGACATATTGGCAGATGGCTTCCACCACCAGTGCCTCCAGAGCCGCCTCCGAGAATCGTTTAGCTCTTTCCCTCTGCTGCTGCTGCTGCTGCTGCTGCTCAGCCATCTCTTGCAAGTTCACGACTGACTCCAAGTGGAGCTCCAAATAGAATGACAATGAGGTGCTGCTGCAGCAAAGAATCTCCCCTTTAAGTAGTGGAGAAAGTCTAGGTCAAATATTACATGCAATTAGACTTCACCCGATATTGGCCCACCAGTTGAGTGGTAAGCCAATGAGCAGCAGGTTAAGTGCTGAGATGAGCACTATAATCATGTAAATGAGCAATCAGCATGAATTTTGTGTGCTACCTAGACCACTTTGAACTGGCTCAGCTAAATAGTGCTGGGCCATGACACTGTCCGTTTTCGCGTCACATCCAGTTTCTAGGCCACTGTTAAGTTGGAAAATATTGCAGCCAATTTTCATACAACAAGATCCCACAAACAGCAAATGAGATGAATGACCAGTGAATCTAATTTTGAGGGTGTTGGTTGAGGGAGGAATATTCCCAGTCTACTGCTCCTCTATGAATATCATAGGAGCTGTTTCATTCACCTGAACCATGAGAACAGTCCGATCGGCCCTTGGTTAAATTCTCATTTTAAAGGAAGATACTTTTGACAAATGTAGCATTTCCTCAGTACTGCACTGGCGTGTCAGCATAGATTATGTGCTCAAGACCTGCAGTGAAGCTTGCTCTGTCTCAACTCGCTATGTGAGAGCCATCTACAACACTCAGGACTCTGAGAAACCTAAAGCATGGTAAAATTCTTGCTGTATTTTCAAGTATGTGAGGACTTTTGACAAAATGGATGTACATACCAGGAATACCAAGCAGTGCAACAATCTGATTGCAGGTCGACACGGTGCACTGACTAATAGCAACAAATTTATTCCATGAAAATAGCTTTTTGTCACATTGATGGTCAACTTGTATTTTTAAATTTCCTGACAGAAACCATTTCTGGATTTTATTGCCCCCGAACATATGATTTCACATTAATAATCTACCAAGTACGCTATGTTCTGCATGATTATGAGTCAGTGTAAAAATTAACATTACATAAATAGACACCAAAGAGTGCTAAAAACTCCATTCAGGTACAATGACATTTTCTCATGGCAAACCAGGTTTCATGTTTAGAGAGTTTCAGTACATCATTATTGTTTAGGAATAAAAATATTAGTACAGGAAACTTTCGTTTATCCGGCATCGACGGGACCGGCGTGGTGCCGGTTTATCGAAAGTACCGGATAACGGAGAGTTATATCTACCGAGGCTATTTTTAACAAAGAGACTCCAGGCAGCGCGGGAGAATCAACTCCTGCTACTGCAGTGTTTCGGACTTCCGACAGCGCCAGGAGGCCGAGTAGTGGCACTTTTGAAAAGTACCCCTACTGACTAAATCGGCGTTCGCGGACTCGGACTCGGACTCGGGATCGGCAACATTGCCGGTTATTTGAGAGGAGTTTTCGGAGCACTCGGCGTTCGCGGAGACTCGACTGCGACTCGGCAACATTGCCGGTTATTTGAGAGGAGTTTTCGGAGGATGATTTTTGCCGGTTAAGCGAGAATTCCGGATATTTGGGTGCCGGATAAACGAAAGTTTCCTGTAGAATATTTCTGTTGGTGGTTTTTCGGAATGTTACCGATGCTACTTCAGTTTATTCATGGAAAGTAGGGATATCAAAAGGTATATAATTTTCCCTGTTCCTTATCACAAGTTGTGCAGAACCACTGCAGAGAATCAGGGATGTGTGAGAGCAGAATGGTATTTGACCTTCCCATTTTACCTTCCCATTTTACCAATTGATATACAACTTGGGAAATTAAGAGGGTGAGAGAGTCTAGTCTGCTATAGCTACAGTTGTGCCCTGGAATCTTGAGTCAGAGTATGATTAATTTGTTAATCTGATTAATCTGCCCAAACAGAGGGCTGGATTTTCCGGGGGGTCAGCGGGCGTGATCGGTGGCGGGTCGGGTGGGAAAGTGCTTTTTTTCCCCCAACGGGTAGGGACCCCGCTGTGAACCTGCCGCCACACGCCTTTCCCCGATGTCGGGTCTGTCAGCGCTGAGCAGATCCGACACGCAGCGGCGGAACCAATTCGGCTAATTAGTGGCTTGTTTAGAGCCATATACGAATGAATTTTAGTTCACCTTCAGCATTTGACAGCTCGCCCACGGGGTCCACGCTGGTCATGGACCACGTCTGTCAAGCTGAGGCGGGAGTTCAGTAGCCATTGAATCAGCTGTTGAGTTGACAGCTTCAAATGTACAGTAAAAGCTCCCACCTTACTGAGATATCTTCCCTCAGCCACAAACTCTTCCTCACTGCATTTCCACAACAGATTCACCATGCTGCAAGTCTTTACACAAGTCTCCATCCAGTCTGACCTCATTATCTCTCTCACCATTGACAGATCGCTTCTGTCATCTCTACTTCACCTGCCATCTATTCCATCAACATGGGTGCCCTTTATACTCTCTCACCTTGGTCCTCAGAATCCCACCACGATCAGCCCCAATACCAGTAGCACCAGGCACACCAGCAGCACAAACAACACCACCACCAACCTTCGCTGCAATCACCTGATGCTGCACAGGACACAGGGCATCAGCACCTGACTACATTGCTGCCCGGGATGCCAGAGATGGCCTCACCATGGCCAGATTTACTTCACTTGATGCTGTACACCCTGGCTGCCACATGATGCGCCAGGTTGGCACCACCCCACACCAACACCAGAAAGCACCCCTACAATGCCCAAGCCATTCCTTTCACACTCATCACCATTGCGGGGGGTACCGTTATGTCTCACTATTTACTGCAACACATTAAGCCACTTCCAAAGGTGCACACAAATCTGTTCAAGAACGCAAAGTGTTGAAAATAAAGGTTTCAATGTTTGACACCACATTAAAAGAAACTTTACATGAACACTGGCTAAAACACCCAAGTGCCTACCCTTGTGTGTTGTTAGTTGGCACAATTGCGCTAGGATGAGTGTGAGGGGTGGCTAGTGAGATGGGGATGTGATAATGTAGATAGAGAGGGATGGGTGGAGGTGCAAGTGTGAGTAAGAATGTGCAGGAGTAGGGTAGGAAAGGCAGAGTGATGTGGATGTGATGAGTGGCACAGCAGGATGCAGTTGAGTGTGGCTTTGTACTAATGTTTCATGATCTACTGAGATCATTGAAACGTTTGCGGCACTGCACCCAGGTCCTCCTGACCACATCCCTGCTTGTGCCCTCCTCAGCTATTTGCAGCCAGGCTGTGTTGATCTCCTGGGGAGGTCTCTTCCACCCATGGGAAGGGAAGAGGACCTCCCTGCATGCTGTGACTCCCTCCATGAGCGTATGCAGGGCGTCATGGGAGTGCCTGGGTGCAGCCCTGCACCTCTGTGCAGTCACTGTCAGTGTAGAATACTGACAGCACAAATGGCAAAATAAAGTTCGCCATGGTCCCTTCAAGGAAACCGGCTGATGACGTGTCATCAAATGACGTCACCAGACCTGCTTCCTCTAATTGGCCGTCAAACGCACTGGGCGGGCTTAACTAGCCCAATCTAGGCAAATTCATTTCAGAAGCCAGGATGGAGACAGCAGCGAGGCCGGGACCCGCCACCTACGTCGCTCACCACGGACCCACCAAGGTGAGTAAAATCGCGGCCAGAGAGTCTGTGTAAACGGCACGTATCGTGGGCGGAGGAGGGTGAAGGCTTGGTGTTGGGACTAATATTCTTCAACATTTTCATAACTGATCTGGAAGAGGGTGTCAGTAGCGTTATCTCAAAGTTTGTGCATGACACCAATATAGCAAGAATAGTTAATGCCGTGGAAGATGGAGGACAAGCTTCGGGGAACTTAGCTTGGGGAGGTGAGCAGACAAGTGGCAGATGCATTTTATTTCTGTTAAATGTAAGGATTATTGGGTTAATCGGAAAATATTAATAAAGACAAATCATAAAAAGGATCAACAGTCATAGTAGACAATTTGGTCAAAATATCAAGCCAATGTCTAGGTGAATGTCAAAAAAGCAAATCACAGAATCATAGAATAAAATCATAGAATGGTTATAGCACAGAAGGAGGTCATTCGGCCCATCAAGCCCATGCCGGCTCTCTGCAAGAGCACTTCAGCTAGTCCCACTCCCCCACCCTTTCCTCATATCCCTGCAATTTTTTTTCTTTCAGGTACTTACCTAATTCCCTTTTGAAAGCCATGAATGAGTCTGCCTCCACCAGCCTTTCAGGCAGTGCATTCCAGATCCTAACCACTCGCTGCGTAAAAAAGTTATTCCTCATGTTGCCTTTGGTTCTTTTGCCAATTACCTTAAATCTGTGTCCTTTGGTTCTCGACCCTTCCACCAATGGGAACAGTTTCTCTCTATCTACTCTGTCTAGACCCCTTATGATTTTGAACACCTCTATCAAATCTCCTCTCAACCTTCTTTGCTCTAATAACAACCCCAGCTTCTCTAGTCTATCCACGTAACTGAAGTCCCTCATTCCTGGAATAATTCTCGTAAATCTTTTCTGCACCCTCTCTAAGGCCTTCACATCCTTCCTAAAGTGCGGTGCCCAGAATTGGACACAATCTTCATCTTCTTCTTCTTCTTCTTCTTCTTCTTCTTCTTAGGCAGTCCTCTGAACCGAGGATGACTTGTTTCCACACTAAAAATGAGTTCTCAGGTGACTGATGAGTCCAATGTGGGACCTACAGTCTCTGTCACAGGTGGGGCAGATGGTGGTTGAAGGGGCGAGTGGGTGCTTGGGTTGATGTGTGCTCTTTCCGCTTGGCTTCCGCTTGCTCCCGGCGAAGCGACTCGAGGTGTTCGGCGCCTTCCCGAATGCTTCTCCTCCACTTTGTGCGGTCTTGGGCCAGGGATTCCCAGGTGTCGGTGGGGATGTTGCACTTTTTCAAGGAGGCTTTGCAGGTGTCCTTGAAGCGTTTCCTCTGCCCACCTGGGGCTCTCTTGCCGTGTCAGAGCTCCGAGTAGAGCGCTTGTTTTGGAAGTCTCGTATCGGGCATGCGGATGATATGGCCCATCCATCGGAGCTGATCGAGCGTGGTCAAAGCTTCGATGCTGGGGATGTTGGCCTGAGCGAGAACACTGACGTTGGTGCGCCTATCCTGCCAATGGATTTGCATGATCTTGCAGAGGCAGTGTTGGTGGTACCTCTCCAGTGCTTTGAGGTGCCTGCTGTGCATGGTCCATGTCTCTGAAGCATACAGGAGGGTGGGTATCACTACTGCTCTGTGGACCATGAGCTTGGTGCTGGTTTTGAGGTCCTGGTCTTCAAAACTCTCATCCTCATGCGACCAAAGGCTGCACTGGCACACTGAAGGCAGTGTTGGACTTCCTCATCGACGTCTGCCCTTGTTGACAGTAAGCTCCCGAGGTATGGAAAGTGGTCCACGTTGTCCAAGGCCTCGTCATGGATTTTGATAATCGGGGAGCAGTACTGTGTGACGGGGGCAGGTTGGTAGAGGACCTTTGTCTTACGGATGTTTAGTGTAAGGACCATGCTCTCATATGATTCGGTGAAGGTGTTGACAATGGTTTGGAATTCGGCCTCAGAGTGTGCGCAGAGTATTGGACACAATACTCTAGTTGAGGCCGAACCAGTGTTTTATAAAAGGTTCAGCATAACTTCCTTACTTTTGTACTCTATGCCTCTATTTATGAAGCCCAGTATCCCATATGCTTTTTTTTTTAAACCACTTTCTCAACCTGCCCTGTCATCTTCAATGATTTGTGCACAAATACCCCCAGGTCTCTCTGTTCACCCACCCTCTTTAGGATTGAACCCTTTAGTTTATATTGCCTCTTCTCATTCTTCTTACCAAAATGTATCACTTCGCACTTTTCTGCATTAAATTTCATCTGCCACGTGTCCGCCCATTTCACCAGCCTGTCTATGTCTTCTTGAAGTCCAACACTATCCTCCTCACTGTTCACTATACTTCCAAGTTTTGTCACCTGTAAATTTTGAAATTGTGCCCTGTACTTCCAAGTCCAAGTCATTAATATATGTCAAGAAAAGCAGTGGTCCGAGTACCGACCCCTGGGGAACACCATTGTATATCTTCCTCCGGTCCGAAAAACAACCGTTCATCACTAATCCATGTTTCTAGTCACTTAGCCAATTTTGTATCCATGCTGCCACTGTCCCTTTTATTCCATGGGCTTCAACTTTGCTGGTAAGCCCATTATGTGGCACTTTATCAAACGCCTTTTGGAAGTCCATATACACCACGTCAACCGCATTGCCCTCATCAACCCTCTTTGTTAACTCATCAAAAAACTTAATAAAGTTGGTTAAACACGATTTGCCTTTAACAAATCCGTGCTGCCTTTCCTTAATTAATCCATACTTGTCCAAGTGACTGTTAATTTTGTCCCTGATTATCGTTTCTAAAAGGGTCCCCATTACCGAGGTTAAACTGACTGGCCTGTAGTTGCTGGGTTTATCCATACACTCCCTTTTGAGCAAGGGTGTAACATTTGCAATTCTCCAGTCCTCTGGCACCCCGCCCCTATCCAAGGAGGATTGGAAGATTATGGCGAGTACCTCCGCAATTTCCTCCTTAACCACCCTTAGCATCCTAGGATGCATCCCATCTGGTCCTGGTGACTTATCAACTTTAAGTACAGCCAGCCTTTCTAGTATTTCCTCTTTATCAATTTTTATCTCATCCAGTATCTCAACTACCTTCTCTTTCACTATGATGTTTGCAGCATCTTCTGCCTTGGTGAAGACAGATGCAAAGTACTTGTTTAGTACCTCAGCCATGCCCTCTGCCTCCATGCATAGGTCTCCATTTTGGTCCCTCATTGGCCCCACCCCTCCTCTTACTACCCATTTATTATTTATATGTCTATAGAAGACTTTTGAATTCCCTCTTATTTTAGCTGACATTCTATTCTCATACTCTCTCTTTGCCCCTCTTCTTTTCTTTTTCACTTCTCTTAATTTTCTATATTCAGCCTGATTCTCACTTGTATTCCCAACCTGCCATCTGTCATATGTGCTCCTTTTCTGCTTCATCTTACTCTCTATCTCTTTCATCATCCAGGGAGCTCTGGCTTTGGTTGCCCTACCTTTCCCCCTTGTGGGAATGTACCTTGACTTGACCTGAACTATCTCCTCTGTAAAGGCAGCCCACTGTTCGATTACAGTTTTGTCTGCCAATCATTGATTCCAATTTACCCGGGCCAGATCTGTTCTCAACCCGCTGAAATTGGCCCTCCTCCAATTAACCAGATCCAGCAATGCCTCCTTCCTCGTTGGGCTGGAAACGAACTGATCAAGAAAGTTTTCCTGAACACACTTCAGAAATTCTTCTCTCTCTCTGTCCGTTACACTATTACTATCCCAGTCTCTATTAGGATAATTGAAGTCCTCCATTATCACTACTATATAGTTCTTGCACCTCTCCATAATTTCCCTGCAAATTTGCTCTTCTGTATCCTTCCCACTAGTTGATGGTCTATAGAATACACCGAGTAGTGTAATGGCACCTCTATTGTTTCTTAACTCTAACCAAGTAGATTCTGTCCTTGAGTACTCCAGGACATCCTCTCTCTCCAGCACTGGAATAGTCTCCTTAATCAGTACTGCCACACCACCTCCTTTCTTTTCTTCCCTATCTTTCCTGAACACCTAATATCCAGGAATATTTAGTACCCAATCCTGCTATTTTTAGAGCCAGGTCTCCTTTATCACCACGACATCATATTCCCATGTGCAGCTCACCAACCTTATTTACCACGCTTCGTGCGTTTACACACATGCACTGTAAACCTCTTAGACCATCTTGCATTCTCTCTTAGTCTGACCCCACCTAATACTGTACTATTTCTTACTCTAGTGCTATCTGTCTCTCTCAATCCTTTGTGCACCTTGTTTCTCCTTTCTAATGCTACATTCTGGTGCCCATCCCTCTGCCAAATTAGATTGGTCCCAGCTCTGTTGAGGTGCAACCTGTCCAGCCTGTACAGGTCCCACATCCCCCAGAACCATTCCCAATGTCCCATGAATCTATAACCCTCCCTCTTGCACCATCTCTCCAGCTATGAGCTCATCTGCTCTATCCTCCTATTTCTATAATCACTAGCTCGTGGCACTGGGAGTAATCCAGAGATTACTAACTTTGAGGTCCTGCTTTTTAATCTCTTTCCTAGCTCCCTAAAATCTGCCTGCAGGACCTCATCCCTCTGTTTACCTATGTCGTTGATACCAATATGGACCACGACCTCTGGCTGTTCACCCTCCCCCCTCAGAATGTCCTGCAGCCGCTCAGTGACATCCTTGACCCTGACAGGAGGGAGGCACCATACCATCCTGGAATCACATCTGCGGCCGCAGAAACGCCTGTCTGTTCCCCTAACTATTGAATCTCCTATCACTATTGCTTTCTTGGTCTTCCTCCTCACCCGTGGTGTCGTGGACTTGGCTCTAGCTGTACTATGTGCTTATTATTTAGAACATCTGTGTTGCATAATATTATTGTTTCTCATTGAGAAATAAGGTTAACTGAGGTCAATATAGACTTACTGTGTACCAACCACCCTGAAAACTTCATTGCAATTCAAGAAAGGTTATTGGGTGGCAGGGGCTTACACAAAGACAGAGGGGGAGAAATTTGTTGTAGCCAGGAAAGTTGTCGGAGTCACTGGCAACTGGAGATAACGGCCGCAACGCTAATGGGGCAAAATTCATCTGGGGGGCTGGAGATTGTTGGCACAGCACTTACCTGCTGTGCAACGCCACCCTGGTGGTGTTAGCTGGAGGCATCCGAGGCGAAGCTCCTGTGCAGGTGCAGTGTTGCAGCTTCCCACAGCCTCTGGAAGTGAGGCTATGGAGCGCGCAAGGAATTGTGGGCAATGAAGAGGTCTGAGAATTAAAGGGGCCATGCACACTGAAGCAATACAAATTAAAATGAAGTGAAACAATGCAGTTTTCAGCCCTTTCTGCCTTTTCAAAAAATATTTAACATTAAAAAGTCTCAAATGTGAATATTCAGCTCTTAAAGCTGAATTCCCTTACTAACATCAAAAAATTGGAAATATGCCTCAGCACCAACACAAATGGCTCAGCAATCCAGGGAAGAGGCACCCAGCACTCCAGCTTTGTGCAGGGGGTCAACACTGCAAGAGAGGTCCTCCACCCACAGAGGCCAGGAGGCCCTCCAGAAAGAACCATGTGAGACTACATCACCGAGGCCGTCACTGCCAGCAGTGTCGCCCCGACCAGCTGGCTCCAGTGCCCAAGAAGCTTCATGACCTCAGACCACTGGTCAAGGTCAGTGAATGCATCTTCAAAAGCTGTCTCCTAGCAACTGTATCACTAGCCTCACACACTGCTCAATGCACGACCCACACCCCCAATCACTCACCTACCAACAATCTGCACCAATCACGAGGCACACCTCCCATTCTTAGCTTCACCTCAACCCCTTAGAGGAGACGGTGCAGGCCATTCTTGGCCAGGGCATGGCTGATCCCTTGGACAGTGGTGGGGCTGAAAGGATACAAGATGCTGGTATCCTCATACGTTAACCTCCTTCTGGCATGCACCTCTTACTTTCCCGCCCTCCCGTCACCACAACTCTACCCTTGTGCCTTTCTCATTTCACACACTCAAGAACTACAGCCTGCCCAGCCAGTGGGTAACCAAGAAGAGGGAGAGGAGAGTGAAGATGAACAAGAACAACAAGAAGATTTGACACTCCCAGCTACTAGCTTCTCAAGGATGCTGTCAATCTGAAATGACAGTATAAAATGCTGGAAATACTCAGCAGGTCAGGTAGCCTCTCGATCTGAGTCATGAACTCTGTTTTTCTCTCCACAGATGTTGCCTCAGCTGCTTGAGTATCTGTAGCATTTTCTGACTTTTCAAAGGCCTTGATTTACCATCCCAGTTCTTGTAAGTGTCCATCAGCACTCCCTACACACTTAAAAAACTTTTAACATCTATTTCAGCAAGCCACTACTTCAATAAAAAAAAACACTCCAAAAGATTAAATATAAACTTTCCTGAAAGATGTGTGCGCCCCTTTCAGAGGTACTGACATCGCCACTGTCAGCCTGCTCGCACGCCAGGTTAATCTGGCGTGCTTAGGACCCAGTGGCACTGGGGTCGAAGTTCGCATTGGTGACATTAAGCCAGTCTCTGGCAGCGCAAAGGGAAGCAAGAAAATGGCGGCCGCTGCAGGACCCGCCACCAGCTGGCGAAAGAGCTGGCCAGAGTTTTAGCGTCATTTACGGAATGGCACTGAGGGGAGCAATTTCTAGCCCAAAGTCTTCAATTATATCATTTAGACGTACTACTTAAGAGACAACACTGAAACTATTTCAATCTTTCATGAATGGTAATATTGTACATTTATCATTTCTAAATATAAATCTCACTTCAATTTTTCGGATACTATTTGAGAAGCAACAAATATCTTCCATACGTCAGCAATTATTCAAAACTGAAGAATTTATTGCCTTTTACAGTCTTGACAAAAGAAGCTGGTGTTTAATTAAAGAAGGATGAAGGAAAATACAACCAGGTAGAATTTTTCTCGAAAAATACTTTAGGCCAGTTCTGAACAGCCAAATGGATGCAGGGAATAATCCCTATTTCCAAGGACGGAAGCCCGAGGCCTCATCTACATAACTGCAGCGAGCTGCGGGCGCCCATCATGCCTCTACAGGCAGCTTGCCCAACTGAAGTGTCCAGTTCAGGGTCAATTTGACAGAGAGGTCCGAAAAAAGGTGTCAGGCCCCTCATTAGCATATAGCAGAGACATAACACCTGTTTTAGGCAGCCGCCCCAGATGCCCGAAAAATGGCCTGACCCAATTTCAGATCAGCTGTTTTCAGGCATCCTTGGGCACAGGATATCCAAGACCCTGAAAATGGACTAAGTTTTAAAATGGGCTCATCCAGGTTCAATTTCTACTGCTTAGTATGTAAAAATTGTTGTCAAACGGTCAATGATTTAGATCAGTCATTGCCATTTCTACCTGCCGCAGATGCATCTGTCCATGACAGTATTGGTAGCAGTGACCAAAGCACAGTCATTCTGGAGACTAAGTCCCGTCTTCACACTGAGGACACCCTCCATCGTGTTCTGTGGCGCTACCACCATGTGAGAATGGATAGATTCAGAACAGATCTAGCAGCTCAAAACTGGACATCCATGAGGCGCTGTGGGCCATCAGCAGCAGCAGAATTGTATTCCACCACAATCTGTAACCTCATGGCCTAGCATATCCCTCAATCTACCATTACCATCAAGCCAGGGGACCAACCCTGGTTCAATAAGGAGTGTAGAAGAGCATGCCAGGAGCAGCACCAGGCGTACCTAAAAATGAGGTGCCAACCTGGGGAAACATAGAAACATAGAAGATAGGAGCAGGAGTAGGCCACTCAGCCCCTCGAGCCTGCTCCGCCATTCAATGAGATCATGGCTGATCATCCAAATTCAGTACCCTGTCCCTGCTTTCTCCCCATATCCCTTGATCGCTTTAGCCTGAAGAAATATATCCAACTCCTTCTTGAATATATTTAATGAATTGGCCTCAACTGCCTTCTGTGGTAGAGAATGCCACAGGTTCACCACTCTCTGGGTGAAGAAATTCCTCCTCATCTCAGTCCTAAATGGCTTACCCCTTATCCTGAGACTGTGACCTCTGGTTCTGGACTCCCCCGCCATCGGGAACATCCTTCCTGCATCTTGTCTGTCTAGTCCTGTTAGAATTTTATAAGTTTCAATGAGATCCCCTCTCATTCTTCTAAACTCTAGCGAATTCAAGCCCAATCGTCCCAATCTCTCTTCATACGTCATTCCTGCCATCCCAGGTATCAGTCTGGTGAATCTTCGCTGCACTCCCTCCATGGCAAGAACATCCTTCCTCAGATAAGGTGACCAAAACTGCACACAATACTCAAGGTGTGGTCTCACCAAGGCCTTGTACAACTGCAGCAAGACATCCTTGCTCCTGTACTCGAATCCTCTCGCTATGAAGGCCAACATACCATTTGCCTTCTTAACCGTCTGCTGCACCTGCATGCTTACTTTCAGCGACTGGTGCACAAGGACACCCAGGTCTCATTGCACTTCCCCTTTTCCCAATCTATTGCCATTCAGATAATAATCTGCCTTCCTGTTTTTGCCACCAAAGTGGATAACCTCGCATTTATCCACATTATACTGCATCTGCCCAATCACCTAACCTGTCCAATTCATACTGGAGTTTCTCTGCATCCTCCTCACAGCAAACATGCCCACCCAGTTTTGTGTCGTCTGCAAATTTGGAGATATTACATCTAGTTCCCTCGTCTAGATCATTAATATATATTGTGAATAACTGGGGTCCTAGCACCGATCCCTGCGGTACCCCACTAGTCACTGCCTGCCACTCGGAAAAAGACCCGTTTATTCCAACTCTTTGCTTCCTGTCTGCCAACCAGTTCTCTATCCAAGTCAGTACCTTACCCCCAATCCCATGTGCTTTAACTTTGCACGCTAATCTCTTATGCGGGACCTTATCGAAAGCCTTCTGCAAGTCCAAATACACCACATCCACTGGTTCTCCCTTATCTATTCTACCAGTTACATCCTCAAAAAATTCCAGTAGATTAGTCAAGCATGATTTACCTCTTGTAAATCCATGTTGTCTTTGTCCGATCCTGTCACTGTTTTCCAAGTGCTCTGCTATTACATCTTTTATAATGGACTCTAGCATCATCCCCACTACCAATGTCCCATTTTCTCTCGACCACCTTTTTTAAATAGTGGGGTTACATTAGCTACCCTCCAATCCATGGGGACTGTTCCAGAGTCTATAGAATTTTGGAAGATGACCAGCAATGCATCTACTATTTCTAGGGCCACTTCCTTAAGTACCCTAGGATGTAGATTATCAGGCCCTGGGGATTTATCGGCCTTCAATCCCATCAATTTCCCTAACACCATTTCCCTACAAATACTGATTTCATTCAGTTCTTCCCTCTCATTAGACCCTATGTTCCCCGCCATCTCTGGGAGGTTATTTGTGTCCACCTTTGTGAAGACAGAACCAATGTATGTATTTAATTGGTCTGCCATTTCTTTGTTCCCCATTATAAATTCTCCTGATTCTGACTGCAAGGGACCTACGCTTGACTTCACCAATCTTTTTCTCTTCACATATCTATAGAAGTTTTTACAGTCAGTTTTTATGTTCCCTGAAAGCTTACTGTCATACTCTATTTTCTCCCTCTTAATTAATCCCTTTGTCCTCCTTTGCTGAATCCTAAACTGTTCCCAATCCTCAGGTTTCCTGCTTTTTCTGGCCAATTTATATGTCCTCTCCTTGGATCTTATGCTATCCCTAATTTCCCTTGTTAGCCATGGTTGAGTCACCGTTTTTGTTTTATTTTTATGCCAAACAGGGATGAACAAATTCTGTAGTTCATCCATGCGATCTTTAAATGTTTGCCATTGCCTATCCACCGTCAACCCTTTAAGTAACATTCCCCAATCCATCCTAGCCAACTCGTGCCTCATACCATTGTAGTTTCCTTTATTTAAATTCAGGACCCTAGTCTCTGAGTCAACTACTTCACTCTCCATCTTAATGAAGAATTCAATCATATTATGATTGCTCCTCCCCAAGGGGCCTCGCACAACAAGATTGCTAATTAATCCTTTCTCATTACATAATACTCAGTCTAAGATGGCTTGATCGCTAGTTGGTTCCTCGACATATTGGTCCAGGAAACCATTCCGTATACACTCTAGGAATTCCTCCTCCACAGTATTGTTACTAATTTGGTTAGCCCAATCTATATGTAGATTAAAGTCACCCAAGATAACTGCTGTGCCCTTATTGCACGCATCTCTAATTTCCCATTTAATGCCATCCCCAACCTCAGCATTACTGTTTGGGGGTCTGTATACAAATCCCACTAATGTTTTCTGCCCCTTGGTATTTCTCAGCTCTACCCATACAGATTCCACATCATCAGAGCTAATATCCTTCCTTACTATTGTGTTAATCTCCTCTTTAAGCAGCAATGCTACCCCACCTCCTTTTCCTTTCTGCCTGTCTTTCCTGAATATTGAATACCCCTGGATGTTGAATTCCCAGCATTGGTCACCCTGGAGCCATGTCTTTGTAATCCCAATTATATCATATCCTTTTACATCTGCAAGCAGCAACACAGGACTAGATGCATGCTAAAAAGCGGAAGCAGCATGCTATGGACAGGGCTAAGTGATCCCACAATAAACGGATCAGATCAAAGCTCTGCAGTCCTGCCATATCCAGTCGTGAATAGTGGTGGACCATTAAACAGCTAACGGGAGGAGGAGGCTCCATGAATATCCTCATTCTCAAAGATGGTGGAGCCCAGCACGTAAGTGCAAAAGACAAGGCTGAAGCGTTTGCAACCATCTTCAGCCAGAAGTGCCAAGTAAATGATCCATATCGGCCTCCTCCTGAGGTCCCCACCCTCATAGAAGCCAGTCTTCAGCCAATTCGATTCATGCCACGTGATATCAAGAAACGGCTGAACACACTGGATACAGTAAAGGCTATGGGCCCCGACAACATCCCGGCTATCGTGCTGAAGACTTGTGCTCCAGAACTAGCCACGCCTCTAGCCAAGCTGTTCCAGTACAGCTACAACACTGGCATCTATCCAACAATGTGGAAAACTGCCCAGGTATGTCCTGTCCACAAAAAGCAGGACAAATCCAATTCGGCCAATTATCGCCCCATCAGTCTACTTTCATTCATCAGCAAAGTGATGGAAGGTGTCATCAACAGTGCTATCAAGCAGCACTTACTCACCAATAACCTGCTCACTGATGCCCAGTTTGGGTTCCGCCAAGACCACTCGACTCCCGACCTCATTACAGCCTCGGTCCAAACATGGACAAAGGAGCTGAATTCCAGAGGTGAGGTGAGAGAGACTGCACTTGACATCAAGGCAGCATTTGACTGAGTGTGGCATCAAGGAGCTCCAGTAAAACTGAAGTCAATGGGAATCGGGGGGAAAACTCTCCCATGGCTGGAGTCATACCTAGCATAAAGGAAGATGGTTGTATTGGTTGAAGGTCAATCATCTCAGCTCCAGGACATCGCTGCAGGAGTTCCACAGGGCAGTGTCCTAGGCCCAACCATCTTCAGCTGCTTCATCAATGAACTTCCCTCCAACAGAAGGTCAGAAATGCGGATGTTCGCTGATGACTGCACAGTGTTCAGCGCCATTCACAACTCCTCAGATAATGAAGCAGTCCATGCCTGCATGCAACAAGACCTGGACGACGTTCAGGCTTGGGCGGATAAGTGGCAGGTAAGATAGTGGATGCATTGGTTGCAATTTACCAAAATTCCCTGGATTCTGGAGAGGTCCCAGCGGATTGGAAAACCACAAATGTAACGACAGAAAGCAGGAAACTATAGACCAGTTAACATAATATCTGTCATTGGGGAAATGCTGGAGTCCATTATTAAGGAAATAGTAGCCGAACATTTAGAAAATCATAATACATTCAAGCAGAGTCAGCATGGTTTTATGAAAGGGAAATCATGTTTGACAAATTTGCTGGAGTTCTTTGAGGATGTAACGAGCAGGGTGGATAAAGGGGAACCAGTGGATGTAGTGTATTTGGATTTCCGGAAAGCATTCAATAAGGTGCCACATAAAAGATTACTGCACAAGATAAGAGCTCACGGGGTTGGGGGTAATATATTAGCATGGATAGAGGATTGGCTAACTAACAGAAAACAGACAGTCCGGATAAATGGGTCATTTTCCGGTTGGCAAACTGTAACTAGTGGGGTGCCACAGGGATCAGTGTTGGGGCCTCAACTATTTACAATCTATATTAATATCTTGGATGAAGGGACCGAGTGTAATGTAACCAAATTTGCTGATGATACAAAAGATAGGTGGGAAAGCAAGTTGTGAAGAGGACACAAAGAATCTGCAAAGGGATATAGATAAGTTAAGTGAGTGGCCAAACATTAGGCATATGGAGTATAATGTGGGAAAATGTGAGGTTATCCACTTTGGTAGGAAAAATAAAAAAGCAAATTATTTAAGTGGAGAGAGATTACAAAATCCTGCAGTACAGAGGGATCTGGGGGTCCTTGTACATGAATCACAAAAAGTTAGCATGCAGGTACAGCAAGTAATTAGGAAGGCAAATGGAATGTTGGCCTTTAATGCAAGGGGGTTGGAGTATAAAAGTAGGGAAGTCCTGCGACAACTGTAAAGGATATTGGTAAAACAACACCTGGAGTACTGTGTACAGTTTTGGTCTCCTTATTTAAGGAGGGATATACTTGCATTGGAGGCAGTTCAGAGAAGGTTCACGAGGTTGATTCCTGAGATGAAGGGGTTGTCTTATGAAGAAAGGTTGAGCAGGTTGGGCCTATACTCATTGGAGTTTAGAAGAATGAAAGGTGATCTTATTGAAACATATAAGATGCTGAGGGGGCTTGACAAGATAGATGTAGAGAGGATGTTTCCCCTCGTAGGGGAATCTAGAACTAGGGGGCATAGTTTCAGAATAAGTGGTCGCCCATTTAAAACGGAGATGAGGAGGAATTTCTTCTCTCAGATGGTCGTGAATCTGTGCAATTCTCTACCCCAGAGAGCTGTGGAGGCTGGGTCATTCAATATATTTAAGACGGAGATAGACAGATTTTTGAATGATAAGGGAGTCAAGGGTTATGGGGAGCGGGCAGGGAAGTGGAGTTGAGGCCAAGATCAGATCAGCCATGATCTTATCGAATGGCGGAGCAGGCTCGAGGGGCCAAATGGCCTACTCTTGCGCCTATTTCTTATGTTCTTATGTATTCGCACCACTGACGTGCCAGGCAATGACTATCTCCAAAAAGCGAGAGTCTAACCACCGCCCCATGACAGTCAAAGGCATTACCATCGCCGAATCCCCCACCATCAACATCCTGGGGGTCACCATTGACCAGAAACTTAACTGGACCAGCCACATAAATACTGAGGCAACAAGAGCAGGTCAGAAGCTAGGTATTCTGCGGTGAGAGTCTCACCTCCTGACTCCCCAAAGCCTTTCCACCATCTACAAAGCACAAGTAAGGAGTGTGATGGAATACTCTCCACTTGCCTGGATGAGTGCAGCTCCAACAACACTCAAGAAGCTCGACACCATCCAGGACAAAGCAGCCCGCTTGATTGGCACCCCACCCACCACCTTGAAGATTCACTCCCTCCACCACTGGCGTACCATGACTGTAGTGTGTACCATCTACAAGATGCACTGCAGCAACTCGCCAAGGCTTCGTCGGCAGCACCTCCCAAACCCGCGACCTCTTCCACCAAGAAGGACAAGGGCAGCAGGCGCATGGGAACACCACCACCTCCAAGTTCCCCTCCAAGTCACACACCATCCTGACTTGGAAAAATATCGGCGAACCTTCATCATCGCTGTGTCAAAATCATGGAACTCCCTACCTAACAGCACTGTGTAAGTACCTTCACCACACGGCTGCAGTGGTTCAAGAAGGCGGCTCACCACCACCTTCTCAAGGGCAATTAGGGATGGGCAATAAATGCTGGCCTTGCCAGCGACGTTCACATCCCATAAACGAATAAAAAAAAAAATTCACAAAAAATATCAATATAACTTTACATTATTTTGAAGCAGTTCAAACAAGTTGGTATATCAGGATTGAGCTCTTTTATCGCTGACTGCCATCAACAGGTGCTGTGCATCTTGTTGACATCTAAGTACTTTTTAAGTCACATCAAAAGACTATGGAGTAGAAATTCTTGGGCATGCGGGGTCAAAGGGTGCATTTCCTGGGCCTGAATGGTGAGGCCCGAGTGGGCACTGATATTGGGCCTCAAAGCTCATTTCAATAGAGCTGGCGTTGCGCAAACAGTCAGCCAGTGAAGAGGAAACTAAGATTAGACCACTGCTAATATCGCTAACCTGCTAATGTCAGGCAAGTGGAGGTCAGGAGATAGGTGGTCGGGGGACAGACAGGAGGCTGGCGGGGCAGTTTAGATAGCAAGCTGGGCTGAGGATGGGGGGGGTGGGGGAATTGGAGGTTAGTGAGGTATCTGAGGTGATGTGGGGGAGGGGGAGAACGGGAGGGCAGCAGCCCGCTTTAGGTAAGTAAATTTCAAAAACTTACTATTTTGGTAATAGCTGGTCACAAGGTCTGGTTTAACTGAATGCATTCGGTGCTGGTGCTGGTTGCCTCAGGGCAATCCAATCTTGCAATGGGGGCCTCATACAGACATTAGGGGGGCTCAATTCGGTTGATTTGCGCCTCCCGCCCTAAGAGGGCGCTAACGGGGCGTAAATCAACTAGCGCGAAATTCAGCAGGAGGTTAGCAGCGGCGCTAACTGTTAGCGCCGCCGGCGATGACGTCATAGCCGTGCGCAGCGCCCCAGCTGTAATATTGGGTGGCGCCCCCTGACATACCGCCAGACACTATGTCCGCCGGGGTCAGGGGGGCCTACCTGTGGCCGGGGCGGCGCTAGTTAAAAGGGAGGTGGTGGGCGGCCATTTTTGTTGCAGGCCACCTGCCAGCACCTACCCCCATTGCTGCCCCCGGCCCCCATGAAGCCCCCCCCGCGGGGTGTCGGCTGCTGTCTGAGAGGAAGGCCTGCAGTACCGCGGCGTGATGTGCCAGTAGCGCCCCTCCTCCCTGTCGGGGCGCTACCTGGCAAAATCGGCCGCGGGGCGCTAACATTTTCGGGGTGCTACCCAATTTTTACCCCTAGGCCCCTTATTTAGATATGCAATGGTCCTAACACTTGTTTTGGCATAGGCCCATGACGCTTATTTTTTTCCTTTCCCAATATGATGCGCGGCGTACTTCCAGTCGAAAATGAGTGCGCATGCTTCCTTCCTGCCATATTGGGGTCATAGTAGGCCAGCTTGCTCCCAAAGAACAGGTGCTGCACGGCTGAATTTATAAGCCTATACCTGAGCAACACTGACACTGGGGGAAATTTTAACCCCCAAAAACGGATGGGTTTGGTTTGGGCGGTTGGTTAAAAAGTTAAAAATCTGAAAACAGGAACCCATCCGCCTCGAACCTGCCCACTTCTGGGACGAGGGGCAGGTGACCAATCTGGTCTCAGGAGGCAGGTTGTGCATTTAAATATTTTAATGAGGCTGCGTGCCTTCATTTTAACAGTGATTCGATTTTTAACTACATTCTGTCAGGTTTTCCTGGCTTCGGGAAACTCGGCAGGGGAAAGGAGGTGAAAAGTGCTGAATCAATGAGGTAAGTTTTTTTTTAATTCGTTAATAGGATCAGGGCATCACTGGCAATGCCAGCATTTATTGCCCATCCCCAGTTGCCCTTGAGAAGGTGGTGCTGAGCCGCCTTCTTGAACCGCTGCAATCCGTGTGGTGATGGTACTCCCACAGTGCTGTTTGGTAGGGAGTTCCAGGATTTTGACCCAGCGGCGATGAAAGATCGGCGATATACTTCTAAGTTAGGATGGGCGTGTGACTTGGAGGGTAACTTGGAGGTGGTGGTGTTCCCATGCGCCTGCTGCCCTTGTCCTTCTAGGTGGAAGAGGTCGCGGGTTTGGGAGGTGCTGCCGAAGAAGCCTTGGCGAGTTGCTGCAGTACATCTTGTAGATGGTACACACTGCAGCCATGGTACGCCAGTGGTGGAGGGAGTGAATGTTTAAGGTGGTGGATGGGGTGCAAATCAAGCGGGCTGCTTTGTCCTGGATGGTGTCGAGCTTCTTGAGTGTAGTTGGAGCTGCACTCATCCAGGCAAGTGATTTTGCTTTTACAGCATTGCTTTTGGGCCAGGAGGAGCAGGAGTATTTCCTCCAGGCCCAACAAGCTGACCAGTAAAACCCTCCCCGCGATCTATCAGCCCCCCCCACCCCCGCCGATGAGACCCCCCTCCCCGCATTCTGTCTGCTCCCTCCCTCATGATTGGACACCGCCTCCTGCGAGCAGACCCCCAACCACCATCTGCCCTGCCCCGGGATTGGACCCGCACCTGACCACCATCTGCTCTCCCCCTCCAACCACCCTCTACTCGCCCCCCCACATTTGCGATTGGAAGCAGTCCCGACCCTCCCCACACTATCTCTCCCATCTCCCCCACTAGACCTACCTGCTCTCAGCTTGGCTGTGGTCTTATGCTGCAGGCTTTCCTTCCCGACAAGCAGCTAGCCATTCAATCAGCCAACTTACAGAAAACCCGTACTTCTGGGTTTCCCGTTGCTAACTTCATCCACCCCCCACCACCACCACCACCACCACAGAAAGCAGCTCGGAGATAAGATCGGGGCCACTGTATTCCCTTTCTCAAATATTATGAAATTGTAAAGTATTAGATTGACCAATAACAGTGACAATAACACTTTTGACCTTTTATCATTCAGAGACAGATTCCTAAAATGGCTTTTATACTTGCTAAATGGAACAATTAACATTTTGAGATTTCTTTTAAATCGCATCATGTTCTCTTTTAAGTAATACATTGCTGAATTGTGAATTGTGAAAAGGATGGTCTGTAATGTAATTTTTAATTTTGTGTAATTATACCAGTTACAGTGAGTCACTAGAGACTGAAGCCTCCAGGATATAAATGATCAAAAGATATTCAACGATTTGCTGTGACATTAAGTGAATCTGGCCCTTACTGAAAATATGTATAGGTCATCTATTGCAATTTTATTTGAGCACATTTGTGTGTTAGTCGCTCAGTTTGGAGCATTTTTTATAATACTAAAGAGGTGCCTCAGTATTTACTGGAATAATAATGGTCAGCTTTGACAATTCAAGGACAATGAATAAATAAATCTGCTGCAGAGCCAATGCTTTTAGTAAATTAATTCTAATTATCCTGAAATAAAGTGTAGGGCAAATAGCAAGTGACATCAGATGAAACTCAGCCAAATCTGTCTGATGCTGCAGGCTGTCCATACAGAGTGTGTATGGCCTGTAAAGTATATTCGGGTTAGAAAAGATTTAGAATGAAAAAGAGAAACACAGATTCTACCCTTTATAGAGAAAATGAAAGACATCTAAAATAAATGCTGTCTTCATGAAAACAATGGCAAATCTTCCTTTTTGTTTGGAGAGGGAGAAGGAGTCATGTGCCATTTCTGTCATGAAAATATCACAACAGAGTGAAGTGCTGATGCTTTCAACCCAACTTACATGATGACCCCAGATCGGAACAGAGTGTTAAACTGCGAGTTTGGTGAGTGAGGGAGTAAATCTTAAAGGTTAATCTCTTATTTTTTTTATAAATTCTAGTCTTGTGTGCTTGCAATTAGCATTTAAATTTACTGTTTCAAGTTTTAAGTTTCTTCTCGGCTTGGGCAGGGCTTAGCAAGCTCTGTGCTGGAGAGCAGGTGAGAGTAATTAATTAATTAAGTGGTCTAATCTGGTTCTGTAACTGCCAGAGAGCTCACTTATTTAAATCTCAGCAGTATAAATAAGGGAGGCAAGAGTGCAGTTTGTCACAGAGTGCAGATCGGAACAGAGTGTTAAGCTGCGAGGTGAGTGAGTGAGTGAGTGAGTGAGTGAGTGAGTGAGTGAGTGAGTGAGTGAGTGAGTGAGTGAGTGAGTGAGTGAGTGAGTGAGTGAGTGAGTGAGTGAGTGAGTGAGTGAGTATTTAGGGAGGGAGGTGTTCCTTTCTTTTTCTATATTTGTCAGCTTCCAGGCGAGCAGGAGCTAAAAAGCTGCACAAGAGGGGACAGAGAACCAGTGGTAAGTATTTCTACAGCATATCTACATTCTAATCATTAAAGTAAAAGTAAGGTCTCTAGTTTGGAGTAAGTAGTGTTTAAAGGGAAGTAAGGTCCCTAGTGTATTTAATATTCTTTAATTTAAAGGGACTAAATTAAGGGTAGGACATGGCAGGACAGCTCGGCAACGTAGAGTGCTCCTCCTGTGCTATGTTGGAAGTCAGGGACACTTTAGGTGTCCAGGGCGAACACATGTGCAGGAAGTGTCTCCAGCTGCAGCTACTCGACATCCACGTTTCGGAGCTGGAGCTGCGGCTGGAGTCACTGTGGAGCATCCGCGAAGCTGAGATCTTCATGGATAGCACATTTAACAAGGTGGTCACACCGCAGGTAAAGAGTGCACAGGCAGACAGGGAATGGGTGACCACCAGACAGAGTATAAGAACAAGGAAGGTAGTGCAGAAGTCCCCTGGGTCCATCTCCCTCTCCGACAGATTTTCTGTTTTGGATACTGATGGGGGAGAGGGTTTCTCAGGGGAATGCAGCAAGAGCCAAGTCCGTGGCACTACGACTGGCTCAGCTGCACAGGAGGGGAGGAAAAAGAGTGGGCGAGCAATAGTGATATGGGATTCTATCGTAAGGGGAACAGATAGACGTTTCTGTGGCTGCAGACGTGATTCCAGGATGGTATGTTGCCTCCCTGGTGCCAGGGTCAAGGATGTCACTGAACGGCTGCAGGGCATTCTGAAGGGGGAGGGTGAACAGTCAGAGGTCGTGGTTCACATTGGTACCAACGACATGGGTAGAAAGAGGGATGAGGTCCTTCAACAAGAATTTAGGGAGCAAGGTAGCAGATTAAAAAGCAGGACCTCAAAGGTTGTAATCTCTGGATTACTCCCGGTGCCACGTGCTAGTGAGTATAGGAATAGGAGGATAGAGCAGATGAATGCGTGGCTAAAGAGTTGGTGCAGGAGGGAGGGCTTTAGTTTCCTGGATCACTGGGTCTGCTTCTGGGGAAGGTGGGACCTGTACAAGTTGGACGGGTTGCACCTGAACCGGAACGGGACCAACATCCTTGCAGGGAGGTTTGCTAGTACTGTTGGGGGGGGTTTAAACTAACTTGGCAGGGGGATGGGATACGGAGTGGAGCTATAGTAGGGGGTGATGCACAGCCAAATATAGAGGAAAAAACAAGTCCGCCTGGAAGGCAGAGCAAATATGTAACGGCACAAAGGAGTATGGCAAGGCTGGATGGCATTTATTTTAATGCAAGGAGTCTTGCGAGTAAGGCAGATAAATTGAAGGTGTTGATGAACACATGGGAGTATGATATTGTTGCTATCACAGAGACATGGTTGAGGGAGGGGCAGGACTGGCAGCTCAATATTCCGGGGTATAGAATCTTCAGGCGAGACAGAGGGGGGTGTAATAGAGGAGGGGGTGTCGCAATATTAATCAAGGAGTCAATTACTGCTGTAAGGAGGGATGATATAGAACATAGAACAGTACAGCACAGTACAGGCCCTTCGGCCCTCGATGTTGTGCCGAGCATTGTCCGAGACCAAGATCAAGCTATCACACTCCCTATCACTCTGGTGTGCTCCATGTGCTTATCCAATAACCGCTTGAAAGTTCCTAAAGTGTCCGACTCCACTATCACAGCAGGCAGTCCATTCCACACCCCAACCACTCTCTGAGTAAGGAATCTACCTCGGACATCCCTTCTATATCTCCCCCCATGCACCTTATAGTTATGCCCCCTTGTAACAGCTGCCTCTACCCGAGGAAATAGTCTCTGAACATCCACTCTATCTATCCCCCTCATCATCTTATAAACCTCTATTAAGTCGCCTCTCATCCTCCTCCGCTCTAAAGAGAAAAGCCCCAACTCCCTCAATCTTTCCTCATAAGACCTCCCCCCCAAACCAGGCAGCATCCTGGTAAATCTCCTTTGCACTCTTTCCAATGCTTCCACGTCCTTCCTATAGTGAGGTGACCAGAACTGCACACAATATTCCAAATGTGGTCTCACCAAGGTCCTGTACAGTTGCAGCATAACCTCACGGTTCTTAAACTCAAACCCTCTGTTAATAAATGCCAACACACCATAGTCCTTCTTTACTGCTCTATCCACTTGAGTGGCAACCTTCAGAGATCTGTGGATATGAACCCCCAGATCCCTCTGCTCCTCCACGTTCCTCAGAACCCTGCCGTTGACCCTGTAATCCTTATTCAAATTTGCCCTACCAAAATGAATCACCTCGCACTTATCAGGGTTAAATTCCATCTGCCATTTTTCGGCCCAGCTCTGCATCCTATCAATGTCTCTTTGCAGCCTACAACTGCCCTCCACCTCATCCACTGCTCCACCAATCTTGGTGTCATCAGCAAATTTACTGATCCACCCTTCAGTCCCCTCCTCCAAGTCATTGATAAAAATCACAAACAGCAGAGGACCCAGCACCGACCCCTGTGGCACACCGCTGGTAACTGGTCTCCAGTCCGAAAATGTTCCATCCACCACCACCCTCTGCCTTCTACTAGATAGCCAGTTACTTATCCAATCGGCCAAATTTCCCTCTATCCCACAACTCCTTACTTTCTTCATGAGACGACCATGGGGAACCTTATCAAACGCCTTACTAAAATCCATGTATACGACATCAACTGCTCTACCTTCATCTACACACTTAGTTACCTCCTCAAAGAATTCAATCAAATTTGTTAGGCAAGACTTACCCTTCACGAATCCGTGTTGACTATCCCTGATTAAGTTGCCCCTTTCCAAATGGTCATAAATCCTATCCCTCAGGACCTTTTCCATTATCTTACCAACCACCGAAGTAAGACTAACCGGCCTATAATTACCAGGGTCATTCCTATTTCCTTTCTTGAAGAGAGGAACAACATTCGCCACTCTCCAGTCCTCTGGCACCATCCCCGTGGACAGTGAGGACCCAAAGATCAAAGCCAGAGGCTCTGCAATCTCCTCCCTTGCCTCCCAAAGAATCCTAGGATATATCCCATCTGGCCCAGGGGACTTATCGACCCTCAGGTTCTTCAAAATTGCTAAAACATCTTCCCTCAGAACATCTACCACCTCCAGCCTATCCACCTTTATCACACTCTCATCCTCAAGAACATGGCCCCTCTCCTCGGTGAACACTGACAAAAAGTATTCATTCATCACCTCTCCTATCTCTTCTGACTCCATGCACAAGTTCCCACTACTGTCCTTGACCGGCCCTACCCTCACCCTGGTCATTCTTTTATTTCTCACATAAGAGTAAAAAGCCTTGGGGTTTTTCTTGATCCGACCCGCCAAGGACTTCTCATGCCCCCTCCTAGCTCTCCTAAGCTCTTTTTTTAGCTCATTCCTTGCTACCTTGTACCCCTCAATCGACCCAACTGAACCTTGTTTTCTCATCCTTACATACGCTTCCTTTTTCCTCTTGACTAGACATTCAACCTCTTTTGTGAACCATGGTTCTCTCACTCGGCCATTTCCTCCCTGCCTGACAGGGACATACCTATCAAGGACACGCAGTAATTGCTCCATGAAAAAGCTCCACTTTTCGTTTGTGCCTTTCCCTGATAGTTTCTGTTCCCATCTTATACTCCCTAATTCTTGCCTAATCGCATCATAATTACCCCTCCCCCAATTATAAACCCTGCCCTGCCGTATGGCCCTATCCCTCTCCATTGCAATAGTGAAAGTTACCGAATTGTGGTCACTATCTCCAAAGTGCTCTCCCACATACAAATCAAACACTTGGCCCGGTTCATTACCCAGTACCAAATCCAACGTGGCCCCACCTCTTGTCGGCCTATCCACATATTGTGTCAGGAAACCCTCCTGCACACACTGTGCAAAAACTATCCCATCCGAACTGTTTGACCTATAAAGGTTCCAATCAATATTTGGAAAGTTGAAGTCACCCATGACAACTACTCTGTGACCTCCACACCTATTCATAATCTGCTTTGCAATTTCTTCCTCCACATCTCTATTACTATCTTAGCAGGTTCCTTTAATGAGGCCATATGGGTAGAACTTAAAAACAAAAAGGGGGAAGCACTTTGCTGGGAGTGTACTATAGGCCCCCAAACAGTCAGGGGGAGATAGAGGAACAGATATGTAGGCAAATATCAGAGAAGTGTAGAAATAATAGGGTGATAATAGTAGGGGATTTCAACTTCCCAATATTAACTGGGATAGTCAGTGTGAAAGGCTTAGAGGGTGCGGAATTCTTAAAGTGCATCCAGGAGAGCTTTTTGAGCCGGCATGTAGAAAGTCCTACAAGAGAGGGGGTGGTACTGGACCTAATTCTGGGGGAATGTAGCCGGGCAAGTGGTAGAAGTGTTAGTAGGAGAGCATTTTGGTGACAGTGACCATAATTCGGTGAGATTTAAGGTAGTCATGGAAAAGGACAAAGATGGACCGGAGATAAAGGTTCTAAATTGGGGGAAGGCCGATTTTAATATGATAAGGCAGGATCTGGCCAAAGTGGACTGGGATCAGCTACTTGTCGGAAAACGCACATCAGAACAGTGGGAGTCTTTCAGAAAGGAAATAGAGAGAGTACAACGGCAACATGTTCCCGTAAAGGTCAAGGGTGGGACCAACAAGCCCAGGGAACCCTGGATGTCAAGGGATATACGAGAATGGATTAGGGAAAAAAGGGAGGCTTTTGGCAGATACAAAGGACTAAAAACAGTGGAAGGCCTAGAGGAGTATAGAAAGTGCAGGGGGGTACTTAAAAAAGAAATTAGGAGAGCGAAGAGGGGGCATGAAATAACACTGGCAGGCAAAATAAAGGAAAATCCCAAGGTGTTTTATAAGTATATTAAGGGCAAGAGGATAACCAGGGAAAGAGTAGGGCCTATTAGGGACCAAAGTGGCAATCTGTGTGTAGAGCCAGAAGATGTCGGTGAGGTTTTAAATGAATATTTTGCATCTGTGTTCACTATGGAGAAGGACGATGTAGGCATAGAAATCAGGCAGGGGGATTGTGATATACTTGAACAAATTAGTATTGAGAGGGAGGAGGTACTAGTGGTTTTAGCAGGCTTAAAAGTGGATAAATCCCCAGGCCCAGATGAGATGTATCCCAGGCTGCTGTGTGAGGCAAGGGAGGAGATTGCAGGGGCTCTGACACACATTTTCAGAACCTCTCTGGCCACAGGGGAGGTGCCAGAGGACTGGAGAACAGCTAACGTAGTACCATTATTCAAGAAGGGTATTAGGGATAAACCAGGGAATTATAGGCCAGTGAGCCTAACATCAGTGGTCGGGAAATTATTGGAAAAAATTCTGAGGGACAGAATTAGTCTCCACTTGGAGGCAAGGATTAATCAAGGATAGTCAGCATAGCTTTGTCAGGGGGAGATCATGTCTGACCAATTTGATTGAATTTTTTGAGGGGGTGACTAGGTGTGTGGATGAGGGTAGTGCAGTTAATGTGGTCTACATGAACTTCAATAAGGCTTTTGACAAAGTCCCGCTTGGGAGACTGGTCAAGAAGGTAAGAGCCCATGGGATCCAGGGCAACTTGGCACATTGGATCCAAAATTGGCTTAGTGGCAGGAGGCAGAGGGTGATGGTCGAAGGTTGTTTTTGTGACTGGAAGCCTGTGTCCAGTGGTGTACCGCAGGGATCAGTGCTGGGTCCTTTGCTGTTTGTAGTGTACATTAATGATTTTAGATATGAATGTAGGAGGTATGATCAGTAAGTTTGCAGATGACACAAAAATTGGTGGGGTGATAAATAGTGAGGAGGGAAGCCTCAGGCTACAGGACGATATAGACGGGTTGGTCAGATGGGCAGAACAGTGGCAAATGGAATTTAACCCTGAAAAGTGTGAAGTGATGCATTTTGGGAGGACTAACAAGGCAAGGGAATACACAATGAATGGTAGGACCCTAGGAAGGACAAAGGATCAGAGGGACCTTGGTGTGCATGTACATAGATCCCTGAAGGCAGCAGGACAGATAGATAAGGTGGTTAAAAAGGCATATGGGATACTTGCCTTCATTAGCCGAGTCATAGAATATAAGAGCAGGGAGGTTATGATGGAGCTGTACAAAACGCTAGTTAGGCCACAACTGGAATAATGTGTGCAGTTCTAGTCGCCACACTATAGGAAGGATGTGATTGCATTGGAGAGGGCGCAGAGGAGATTCACCAGGATGTTACCTGGGCTGCAGCGCTTCAGCTATGAAGAGAGACTGGACAGGCTGGGGTTGTTTTCCTTCGAGCAGAGAAGGCTGAGGGGGGACCTGATTGAGGTGTACAAAATTATGAGGGGCATAGATAGGGTAGATAGAAAGGAACTTTTCCCCTTAGTAGAGGGGTCAATAACCAGGCGGCATAGTTTCAAGGTAAGGGGCAGGAGGTTTAGAGGGGATTTGAGGAAAAACTTTTTTGCCCAGAGGGTGGTTGGAATCTGGAACTCACTGCCTGAAAGTGTGGTAGAGGCAGGAACCCTCACAACATTCAAGAAGCATTTAGATGAGCACTTGAACCGCCATAGCATACAAGGCTACGGACCAAGTGCTGACAAATGGGATTAAAATAGACAGGGCTTAATGGCCGGCGCAGACACAATGGGCCGAAGGGCCTCTTTCTGTGCTGTATAACTCTATGGGGGAAAAATTCAGTTGGTTGCGCCTCCCGTTAGCGCCTTAAGAGGGCGCTAATGGGGCGCAAAGCAGCTAGCGCCCGGGCGCGGCGATGTTTGCGCCGCTCACGAAATTAACTAGACATTTTGCGGCGGCGCTAAACACTACCGCCATGATCTCCTGCGACGGCAGATCGTGACGTCAATCGAGTGCGCAACGCCCCGGAGCGGATATTGAGTGGCGCCCATTGCCTTACTGCCTGCCGCTAGCAACGACAGGTTGAGGGGAGTGTTTTGCAGTCAGGAAGGGACTGGGGGAGCGCTATTTAAAGGCGACTGCTTCCTGCCTTTTATTGTTGGTGACATTTTTGAACCACGCATTCTGAGAGAGAGAGAGAGAGAGAGAGAGAGAGAGAGAGAGAGATTCAACGCTGTGTGAAGGAGTTTTGGGTTCTGAGCAGCACTTTGCAGGTTGATTTTGATTTGCCCTTCCTTTTATCGATTTAGAAGAGATTATGGGGGCTGTACTCTGAGCTCTTTCCCTGGTACTCTCCATTGTTCTTTCTAGCAGATTTGATGTGCAGGTCTCTCAAGGCCGAGATTCAAGGCTGCAATGAGCAGGATGTGGATGGAAAGCAAGATCAACCATCCCCTTTAAGAACTGGCCCACGCCATTGTGTGTGTGTTCCATTGCTGACTGACATCACATGAGCTTCGCCAGCGCTCTGAGGTAGCGCCTCGCTCCTCGGCCTTTGCGCCTTAAGACAGGTGTGAAGCGCCTGATTTAGCGCTCCAATCACCTCCAAGGGCGATAAATGTCAAGTTTGCAGTCGGTGGCGATAATTAGCGCCAGGCGCTAATCTTTGTGCCCGGCCGATAATTGCGCCCCAAATGGGGCGATACTGAATTTCTCCCCCTATGACTCTATAAAAGTTTCCATTACTGTTTCTTGCAATCATTTTTGTAAAAAATTGTGCATAATGCAGGTCTTCAAATGCAACCAGTCACAATGGATGTGACACGTCGTTTTTCTCCAACAAGCTTAATTTCAATTTTACATGCTTCAGTATTTCCCCAATCCCTGATCCTGCCTTTTACTTTTCCATAACTTAGGATTTCATTATGACTACTGACATAAAAAGAGCACTGCAGGGGTTAGAATTCCTTTTCTTGTATAAGTCAGGAGATCTCATTCCCTGCAGTGTTCTCTTTATATTGAACATGGGAATCAGTACCACCACAATAATGATAGGTTGGGAACCAGTGTCCCAGATTTCATAGGTAGTGCTGCGGGTATCCCAACACTGCTGTTCGGTTTAAAAATAACATGCAGGTAAACTATTTATGAGCACTTTGTGTTCGGAAGTTATTAGTTTCGGCTGGAACTTTGGCTCAGGGTTGATGAGCTGGAGTCCGAGCTTCGGACACTGTGATACATCAGGGAGGGAAAAAGCTACCTGGACACATTGTTCCAGGAGGCAGTCACAACCCTTCGGTTAAATAAGTCAGATTTTGTCCCTGGTCAGGGACAGGCGGGTGTGACTACGAATGAAGCAGGTATGGGGATCAAGAAAGTAGCATTGGAGGAGCCTCAGCCCTTGCACTTGTCCAACAGGTACGAGGTTCTTGCAACCTGTATGGACGAGAGCAGGGACTGCAGGGAGGATGAGCAAACTGAACACAGCATGATGGTACAGGAGGCCATTCAAGTTGGGGGAGTAAAAAGGAATGTAGTAGTGGTAGGGGACAGTATAGTTAGGGGGATAGATACTGTTTTCTGCAGCCAACAGCGTGAGTCCCAAAGGCTGTGTTGCCTGGGTTAAGGAAACCTCCTCAGGGGCAGGAGGGAAACTTGGAGTGGGAGAGGAAGGATCCAGTAGTCGTGGTCCACGTAGGTACCAACGACATAGGTAGGACTAAAAGAGGTTCTGCTGAGGAGTATGAGCAGCTAGGGGCTAAATTAAAAAGCAGAACCACAAAGGTAATAATCTCTGGATTACTACCTGAGCCACAAGCAAATTGGCATAGGGTCAATAAGATCAGAGAGTTGAATGTGTGGTTCATGGATTGGTGTGGGAGAAATGGGTTTTGATTCATGGGGCACTGGCACCAGTACTGGGGAAAGAGGGAGCTGTTCCATTGAGACGGGCTTCACTTGAACCGTGCTGCGACCAGTGTCCTGGCAAATCTAATAACTAGGGCTGTAGATAGGGCTTTAAACTAAATAGTGGGGGGTAGGGTTCAGGTGAGGGGAAACTTAGAAAGTTAAAGAGAAAGGACAAGGCAATAGTGTAGGGTAGCAATAGGGGTAATGGTAACCAGAGTGTGACAGGAAGGGACAGAACGTATAAGCATAAGAGTGCACCAGCAAATAGGGTCAGAGTAGGGAAAAATGGTAAAAAGACAAAATTAAAGGCTCTTTATCTGAATGCATGCAGCATTCGTAACAAAATAGATGAATTAACGGCACAAATAAAAATAAATGGGTATGATCTGATAGCCATTACAGAGACGTGTTTGCAAGGTGACCAAGGCTGGGAACTGAATAGTCAGGGGTATTTGACATTTCGGAAGGCTAGGCAGAAAGGAAAAGGAGGTGGGGTAGCTCTGTTAATAAAGGATGAGATCAGTACAGTAGTGAGAAATGATCTTGGCTTGTAAGATAAAGATGTAGAATCAGTTTGGGTGGAGACAAGAAATAATAATGGAAATAAGTCACTGGTGGGAGTAGTCTTTTGGCTCCCTAACAGTAGCTACATGGTAGGACAGAGTATAAATTAAGAAATAATGGGGGCTTATAAGAAAGGTACTGTAATAATCATGGGTGATTTTAATCTTCATATAGTTTGGACAAATCAAATTGATAAAGGTAGCCTTGAGGACAAGTTCATAGAGTGTATTCAGGACAGTTTCTTAGAACAATACGTTGAGGAACCAACCAGGGAACAGGCTATTTTAGATCTGGTAATGTGTAATGAGACAGGATTAATTAATGATATCATAGTAAAGGATCCTCTAAGGAAGAGTGATCATAACATGATAGAATTTCAAACTCAGTTTGAGGGTGAGAAACTTGGGTCTGAAACTAGTGTCTTAAACTTAAATAAAGGCAATTACAAGGGTATGAAGACAGAATTGGCTAAAGTGGACTGGGAAAATAGATTAAAAGGTAAGACAGTAGATAAACAGTGGCAGACTTTAAGGAGATATTTCATAACTCTCAACAAAGATATATTCCAATGAGAAAGAAAGACTCTGTGAGAAGGATGAACCATCCATGGCTAATGAAGGAAGTTAAAGAGGGTATCAAATTGAAAGAAAAGGCATACAATGTTGTGAAGATTAGTGGTAGGCCAGAAGATTGGGAAATTTTTAGAAACTTGCAATGGATGACTAAAAAAAAAAGGGAGAAAATAGATGATGAGAGTAAACTAGCAAGAAATACAAAAACAGACAGTAAGAGCTTCTACAAGTATATAAAAGAAAGAGAGTAGCTAACGTAAACGTTGGTCCCTCAAAGGATGAGACTGGAGAATTAATAAGGGGAAACAAGGAAATAGCAGAGACTTTGAACAAATATTTTGTATCTGTCTTTATGGTAGAAGACACTAAAAGCATCCCAATAATAGTGGAAAATCAAGTGGAAAAAGGGAGGGAAGAACTTAAAACAATCACTATCACTAGAGAAAAAGTACTAAGCAAACTAATGGGACTAAAGGTTGACAAGTCCCCTGGACCTGATGGCCTGCATCCTAGTGTTTTAAAATAAGTGGCTGCAGAGATAGTAGGGTGCATCGGTTGTAATCTTCCTAAATTCCCTAGATTCTGGAACGGTCCCAGCAGATTGGAAAACCGCAAATGTAACACCCCTATTCAAGAAAGGAGGGAGACAGAAAGCAGGAAACTATAACCCTGTTAGCCAACATCTGTCATTGGGAAATTGCTGGAATCCATTATTAAGGAAGTAATAGCAGGACATTTAGAGAATCATAATAAAATCAAGCAGAGTCAACATGGTTTTATGAAAGGGAAATCGTGTTTGACAAATTTATTAGAGTTCTTTGAGGATGTTACGAGCAAGGTGGATAAAGGGGAACCAGTAAATGTAGTGCATTTGGATTTCCAAAAGGCATTCGATAAGGTGCCACATAAAAGGTTACTGCACAAGATAAGAGCTCATGGGGTTGGGGGTAATATATTAGCATGGACAGAGGATTGGCTAACTAACAGAAAACAGAAAGTCGGGATAAATGGGTCATTTTCAGGTTGGCAAACTGTAACTAGTGGGCTGCCACAGGGATCAGTGCTGGGGCCTCAACTATTTATAATCTATATTAATGACTTGGATGAAGGGGCCGAGTCTACTGTAGCCAAATTTGCTGATGATACAAAGATAGATGGGAAAGCAAGTTGTGAGGAGGACACAAAGGGGGGAATTTTGCCTGCGTTCAGGGGGCGGATTTGGGGGGGGGACATCTGGTAAAATTGCAAAGATTGACAGCGGGTCCCGAACCCACTGTCAATTCGCCTCCATACAATCTTCCCAGGTGTCGGGTCCCCGATTTGAGCATGGACCCGACACCTAGCGGCGGGAAGAGGATTAGGCACTTAACTGCTTGTTAACAGGTAGTTAACAGGCAGTTAAGAGGCTTTTTCCAATTTTGACAGGTCTACTGCAGGCTTCCCGACGTCTGGACACCATGCCAGTGTACATGTGGTGTGCTGTGGGTCTACTGTAATGTTTCTTCATTGATGACAGCTGCAGAAGTGGTTTGAAGGATCCAATGATATACTGGTGAGTTTCAGAGGTAAGAAAATATTGGGAAAATCATTTTTAATGTATTTAGACTTTTCTGTAGGTAACAAGTTTTGAAGTCTTTGTGTCATCTCACCTCATTGGGAGAACCTCTCTCACCAGTGACCGATCGCTTCTGTAACCTCACCTGCAGCTGCCATCTGTTCTAGCATAAGGAGGGAGTCACTGGAGATCCTGGGTGCAAGGGCTCACCTTTGTACTGTGATTGTCAGTATTTGCAGCACCTCAATGCTATCAAACATTGAAAAATCACCTTTCAAAAAAAATTGTGCCTGGCCCCTTTAAGAAAACTGGCAGATGACACGTCATCAACTGATGTCATCTGACATCGGCTTTCTCCTAATTGGCCGGCAAGCCCGCAGGGTAGCCTCAACTATTTACAATCTCTATTAATGACTTGGATGAAGGGCACGAGTGCACTGTAGCCAAATTTGTTGATGATACAAAGATAGGTGGGTTAGCAAGTTGTGAGGAGGACAGAGTCTGCAAAGGGATATAGATAGGTTAAGTGAGTGGGCAAAAATTTGGCAGATGGAGTACAATGTGGGAAAATGTGAGTTTATCCACTTTGGAAGGAAGAATGAAAAAGCAAATTATTATTTAAATTCAGTGAGACTACAAAATGCTGCGGTACGAAGGGATCTTGGGGTCCTATTACATGAAACTCAAAAACTTAGCATGCAGGTACAGCAAGTAATTAGGAAGGCTAATGGAATGTTAGCCTTTATTGCAAGGGGTATGGAGTATAAAAGTAGGGAAGTTTTGATGCAACTTTACAGGGTGCAGGTGAGACCGCACCTGGAGTACTGTGTACAGTTGTGGTCTCCATATTTAAGGAAGGATATACTTGCATTGGAGGCAGTGCAGAGAAGTTTCATTAGGTTGATTCCTGGGATGAAGGGGTTGACCTATGATGAAAGGTTGAGCAGGTTGGGCCTATACTCATTGGAGTTTAGAAGAATGAGAGGTGATCTTATTGAAACATATAAGATTCTGAGGGGGATTGACAGGGTGGATGCTGAGAGGATGTTTCCCCTAGTGGGGGTATCTAGAACTAGGGGCATAATTTCAGAATAAGGGGTCGCCCATTTAAGACGGAGATGAGGAGGAATTTCTTCTCTCAGAGGGTTGTGAATCTTTGGAATTCTCTACCCTGGAGAGCTGTGGAGGCGGAGTCACTGAATATATTCAAGGTGAAGATTGACAGACATTTGAACTACGAGGGAGTCAAGGGGTATGGGGAGAGAATGGGAAAGTGGTGTTGAGGCCAAGATTGAATCAGCCATGATCTTATTGAATGGCGGAGCAGGCTCAAGGGGCCGATTGGCCTACTCCTGCTCCTGTTTCTTATGTTCTTAACAAGGCCAATTGATGCAAAATAGCATCTGTGCATCGGACATCGTTGGGGGCGGGATCGGAACCCGGAAGGAAGCTGTCCCACCCCTAAGACGCACCGAAAGGTAAAATCCAGCCAAAGAGTCTGCAATGGAATATAGATCGGTTCAGTGAGCGGGCAAAAAATTGGCAGATGGCGTATAATGTGGGAAAATGTGAGGTTATCCTCTTTGGTAGGAAGAATAGACAAGCAAAATATTATTTAAATGGAGAGAGACTACAGAATGCTGCGGTACAGAGGGATCTGGGTGTCCTCATACATGAAACACAAAGTTAGCCTGCAGGTACAGCAAGTAACTTGGAAGGCAAATGGAATGTTGGCCTTTATTGCAAGGGGGATGGAGTATAAAAGTAGGGAAGTCTTGCTGCAACTGTACAGGGTTGAGACCACACTTAGAGTACTACGTACAGTATTGGTCTCCTTATTTAAGGAGGGATATACTTGCATTGGAGGCAGTTCACTAGGTTGATTCCTGGGATGAAAAGGTTGTCTTATGAGGAAAGGTTGAGTAGGTTGGACATATACTCATTGGAGTTTAGAAGAATAAGAGGTGACCTTATTGAAATATATAAGATCCTGAGGGGGCTTGACAGGGTAGATGCTGAGAGGATTTTTCCCCTTGTGGGGGAATCTAGAACGAGGGGGCATAGTTTCATGATAAGGGGTCACCCATTTAAGATCGAGATGAGGATGAATTTCTTCTCTGAGGGTCGTGAATCTTTGGAATTCTCTACCCCAGAGAGCTGCAGAGGCTGAGTCATTGAATATATTCAAGGCGGAGATAAGACAGATTTTTGAACTACAGGGGAGTCAAGGGTTATGGGAAACAGGCAGAAAAGTGGAGTTGAGGCCAAGATCAGATCAGCCATGATCTTATTGAATGGCGGAGCAGGCTCGCGGGGCCGAATGGCCTACTACTTCTCCTATTTCTTAAGTTAGTTTCATTCATATTATCTCAAAACCAAAATGTTGCATTTACTGCAGGAAATTTTAGCAGGATGTTTTCTCTCCACAGTAAATGATTCTGATGGGTTGACGTATTGGCTAATTGACTAAAATCTTTATCCTATATTTTACAGATTGCGCCAATTTTTAAACTAGCAATGAAAACAAAATCCATTTGCAACATAGAAAGTGATGTAGAAATACCATTATGCTTTGCTACTGATTATTGATAGTAATAAAATTGCTGTGGTTTCTTTTACCATAAAACGTTATGCCAACAATACATAAAGAAACCACAGACTGATACAGGTTTTGAATTCCATCCAGTACTACCTTGTAATTTAATTTGTTTCTTGAAAATATTTTTTGCCTAATTAAAACTGATTGTACAACATTCAAACAGCATCTTGCAGGAACTGTACCAAACCTAACCAGCTCAAAAATTTAGGCACCAAATATATGTTTTTAAATTTTCAGAATCTCAAGTGCTGAAGAAAGTGATGTTCAATTTCTCTGGCAAATTGAGATGCTCTAACCATGCAGTATGTGTGGCCAGCGATACCACCTTAAGTTGTACCTTCCTTTTTTATTGGCGTGCATAAAATAAACTCAGAAAATATGAATGTTTTTCAGACAACTGCTGCTATCAGATTTAGTAAAAGTGAAATATCTTGCCAAAGTACCACAGACTTAGGGGGAGAAATTCGGTATCGCCCTGTTTGGGACGCAATTATCGTCTGAGCGCAAAGTTTAGTGCCTGGCGCAAATTATCGCCTCCGACTGCAAACTTGACTTCTATCGCCCCTGGAGGTGATTGGAACGCTAAATCAGGCGCTACACACCTCTCAAAGCGCTAAAGCTGAGGAGCGAGGCGCTACCTCAGAGCGCTGGCAAAGCTCATGTGATGTCAGTCAGCAATGGAACACAGACACACTGGCGCCAGCCAGTTCTTAAAGGGGAGGGTCAATCTTGCTGTCTATCCACACCCTACTCATTGCAGCCTTGAATCTCGGCCTGGAGAGACCTGTACATCAAATCTGCTGGAAAGAAGAATGGAGCGGCCCAGGGAAAGAGCTCAGAGTGCAGCCCCCACAGTCTCTTCTAAATCGATGCAAGGAAGGTCAAATCAAAATGAACCTGCAAAGTGCTGCTCAGTACCCAAAAATCCTTCACACAGCAGTGAATCTCTCCAGAAGTCTCTCTCTCAATGCGTGGTGCAAAAATGTCGCCGACAAAAAAAGGCAGGAAGCGGTCGCCTTTAAATAGCGGTCCCTCAGTCCCTTTCCGACAGCAAAACGCTCCCCTCAACCTGTCGTTGTTAGCGGCAGGCAGGGGGCGCCACTCAATATCCGGTCCGGGGCGCTACCGGGGCGTTGCGCACTCGACTGACATCACGATCTGCGGGTGCAGGAGATCGTGGCAGTAGTGTTTAGCGCCGCCACAAAATGTCTAGTCAATTTCACGAGCAGCGCAAACATTGCCGCGCCCGGGCGCTAGTTGCTTTGCACCCCATTAGCACCCTCTTAGGGTGCAAACGGAAGGTGCTAATCAATCGAATTTTTCCCCCTTAGTATTTGAACATGCTCTTTTTCCACCAGGTGCTGCACACAGTTCATAGTACTCAGCAGCAGGTTAAAACAGACCATGATTTCACACTGAAAAACAAGTTTATTAAAATTACATATGGAGGCATCACGTAACTATTAGGGCTACTTCTGTGGCCCTGTGCGCTGGGAGAGCAGGTGTGCAACTGGTGTGGAGGAAGGATTAAATTGGGAAGGCATGTTGTGTTCCAATTTCCTTCTAGCCTGCAATTTCATTATCTTCTTTTAGTGAGTTGAAGTAATTACAATGGTTTGATGCATGAACCGCATTAAAGCTCCAGAGCAAATCCAAGAGAAAATATTGTCAATTTGTGCTAGGTGCAAAAACAATGCAAACATATTTGCATCTAGCACAAATCAACAGTTTCTAGGCTGGGTTTGCTCTTTTTCCTTTGTACACCCTTTTGGAACATATATAAGAGAGACTCTGTGGGCATAAAAGCTGTTGCATAGACTTTTAGCAAGATTTTTTTGTAAGAACATAAGAAATAGGAGCAGGAGTAGGCCATTTGACCCATTGAGCCTGCTCCGCCATTCAATAAGATCATGGCTAAACTTCTACCTCAACTCCACTTTCCTGCACTATCCCCACATCCTTGATTCCCTTAGTGCCCTAATATCTATTGACCGCAGTCATGAATATAATTATTGACTGAGCATCCACAGCCCTCTGGGGTAGAGAATTCCACAGATTCACAATCCTCTGAGTGAAGAAATTTCTCCTCATCTCAGTCTTAAATGGCCGACCCCTTATCCTGAGACTGTGACCCCCGAGTTCTAGACTCTCCAGCCAGGGGAAACAGCCTCACAGCATCTACCCTGTCAAGCCCTCAATGAATTTTATACTTTTCAATGAGATCACCTCTCATTCTTCCAAACTCCAGAAAATATAGGCCCCTTCTACTCAATTTCTCAACCACAAAACAACAACTTATATTTATATAGCGCCTTTAACGTAATAAAAATTCCTTATAGGACAGCTCTCTCATCCTCGGAATCAATCTAGTGTGCCTTTGTTGCACCCCCTCCAAGGCAAGTATATCCTTCCTTAAGTAAGGAGACCAAAACTGTACACAATACTCCAGGTGTGGTCTCATCCAAGCCCTAAGCAAGTCTTCCTTACTCTTAGGGGGCGATTTTCCCATTGGAGGCGGGTTTCGGTTTGGGCGGGTTCCAAACCTGCCTCCACTGTCAGGTGGGAAAAATTTGCGATTTTCCCCTAATTGGCCAGTTGATTTCAGAGGTGTGGGTTCCCCTGGGCCAATTAGTGTTTTGGGACTGAAACTCGCCTCTGCTGACGTCACTTATCCAGCTTCATTTAAGGGTTGCTTGCTGCCTTGGCTCATTCCACTGGATTTTGGTCGATGCTGCACCACCTCCAAACTTTTATCTCATTGAAGAATGGCCAGCTCCAAGGCAAGGTGAGGCACTGGGTATCCTGGTTGAGGGGGCGAGAGCTAGCAGGGAGGTGCTCTTCCCCTCATCTGGGAGATAGAGGCCTCCCAAAGAAACCAAGGCTGTGTGGGTCCAGCTGGCAAGGGATATAACCTGCAGATCTGTGTGCAGATTGGGCGATTGTTTCTGTTTATTGATGAAATGCCATCCCTGTGTGAATGTATTAAGATTAGGTGATGGCAAACTGTTGGCGTGATGGCATCTGTTAGTTTGGCTTAGGCAGCTCCACATTGCGGGCTCCGCGACACTTGCGTGGTCAGGTTGGTGGTCAGAGTGAAAGGAGGCCAGAGAGTCATGTCCATTGTCTATCATGTGTTAAGAAGGAGCCAAGCACATGTGCCACAATGGGCAACCTATGCAAATCTGGCCAGGATGAGTGCATCCCTTGCAACACGGGCAGCCATGTGCTCGCGTGCTGCCACTGCTGCTGGTAGATGTGCCGCCGCACGGTCCTCCTCATCCTCCTCCTCATCTAAGGAGGCTATGAACTGAGCCACTTGCTCATCAGGAAGCTGCAAGCCACGATGCTGTGCCATGTTGTGCAATGCACAGCAGACCACAACCATTCTGGAGACCCTGGCTGCTGATTACTGCAAGGCTCCACCTGATCTGTCAAGGCATTGGAATCGCATCTTCAGCAAGCCAATGATCTGCTTGATGATGGACCTGGTTGAAATGTGGCTGGCGTTGTAGCGCTCCTCAGCCTCATTAGCTGATCGGCGTCATTAGCCACTTCTTCAGGGGGTAGCCCTTGTCACCAAGGAGCCATCCGTTAAGTTGGTTTGGCAGATTGAAGAGTGGAGGAACACTAGAGTTCTGCAGGATGAACGAGTCATGGCAACTACCACAGAACTTGGCACAAACATGCAAAATCTCCTCCTTGTGGTTACACACCAGCTGTACATTGAGGGAGTGGAAGCCCTTGTGGTTGACAAAGATAACTGGATTGTGATGGGGTGCCCCAAGGGCCACATGTGTGCAGTCTATGGCGCCCTGCACCACTGGCAAGCCTGCCATATTTGCAAAGCCAACTGAACGTGCGGTTACACTTGCCTGATCCCTTGAGAAGTGGATATAATTGTGCACCTTTGCAAAAAGGGCATTGGAGATGCCGGTGATGTCTGCTGATGATCCCTGGAAGGAGCCTGAGGCAAAAAGGTTGAGTGCGGTGGTGACTTTGACAGCCACTGGTAAGGGATGTCCACCTGCTCCTCTGGGCTCCAGGTGTTGGTGAAGCAGTGCGCAGATGTCTCCGACAACCACTCGCGAAACTCTCAGCCTCCTTTGGCACTGCTGCTCACTCATGTTGAGGTAGCTCATCCTCTGTCTGTAAACCTTGAGAGGGGGGTATGTGCTGCCATGCGCTGGCGCCTTCTGCCCTGTGCACCATCAGGTGGGTGAGCAGGAGGTTGGCGCTCCTGCTGCTGAGCTACCTGGTTCTGCTGCTGCCATGGCTGTTCCTCATCCAAATCTGAGGTCCATGATGAAAGGAAATAAATGGTTTCCATGCTGCTGGCAAATACCTCCGTTGGGGAAGCGCCCAGTCCAAGCGGGGAGAGGGTCTTCCAAGGAAGTCCCAAAGTTGAGAGAAAATTTGCAGCACCTCCGATTTCGGTAGGCCTGCTAAAAGTGCTGAAAGACCTGTGGAACAAAAGTTCTGCAACCTGCAACTGCTCCCTGATGAAAGCTCCGTTTTAATGGTGGAGCTGCAGCTGTGAGGAGGCCACCCACTTGTCAACCCGCCAGGATCAGCTGGTGTGGTTTAGGAGGGTCGTGCAACATGCACAAAATAACAAAGGCCTGTCAAAATAGGATTATAGAGGCCCTTAACGACTATTTAAGGGTCTTAACTACCTCTCCCGACTGATGGAGGCGGGACCGAATTGCACCCATCAAACCCGCCTCTGGCAAAATTGCGTGGAGGCAGGTTGGAGGTGGGTTCTGAACCCGCGCTCACTTTTTGCGATTTTCCCAACTGTCCTGCCTCCAAACCCGCCTCCTCGGGGCTGGGAAATTCGTGGCCTTAGACTTCAACCCCCTTGCAATGAAGGCTAACATACCACTTGCCTTCCTAATTGCTTGCTGTACCTGCATGTTAACTTTCTGTGATTCATGTACAAGGACACCCAGGTCCCTCTGAATACCAACATTTACCAGTCTCTCACCTTTTAAAAAATATTCTGCTTTTCCATTCTTCCTACCAAAGTGGATAATTTCACACTTCCTCACATTATACTCCATCTGCTACCTTCCTGCCCAATCACTTAACTGGTCTATATCCCTTTGCAGTGTCTTTGCGTCCTCCTCACAGCTTACTTTCCCACCTAGCTTTGTATTGTCAGCAAACTTGGGATACATTACACTCGGTTCGCTCATCTAAGTCATTGATATAGATTGTAAATAGCTGAGGCCCCAGCACTGATCCTTGCAGCACTCCACAAGTTACACTCTGCCATCCAGAAAATGACCCGTTTATTCCACCTCTCTTTTTTCTGTCCATTAACCAATCCTCCATACATGTTAATATATTGCTCCCAATCCCATGAGCCTTAATCTTGTGTAACAACCTCTTGTGTGGCACCTCATTGAATGCCTTCTGAAAATCCAAATACACTGGCTGAGATTTTCCTTACATCGGTGGGTTCCGACCCCACTGCTGGCTTCATCCCACTCAGGAAAATTATTTTACGTTGATAGGGCTTGTTAAGCCTGCCCAGCGCATTTCCCAGTCCAATTAAAGGAAGCGGGTCTGGTGACGTCATTCACCACGCAGAGAGGTCCTCTTCCCTTCCGATGGGCGGAAAAGACCTCCACAGGAAACCAACACAACCTGGTTGCACAGTGCAGAGGAGGTCACAAGCAGGGATGTCGTCCAGAGGATCTGGGTGCAGTGGCGCAAACCTTTCAATGATCTCGTTAGATCACGAAACGTTAGCACAAAGCCACACTCAACCTCATCCTCCTGTGCCTCTCATCACATCCCCATCACTCTGCCTTCCCTACCCTACCCCTGCACATCCTTACTCACACCAACTTACCTTGCACCTCCACCCATCCCTCTCTATCTACATTATCACAATCCCATCTCACTATCCACCCCTCACCCTCATCCTAGTGCAATCGTACCAACTAACCACGCACAATGGTAGCCATTTGGGTGTTTTATCCAATATTCATGTAAAGTTTCTGTTAATGTGCTGTCAAACATTGAAACCTTTATTTTCAACACTTTCCGTTCTTGGACAGATTTGTATGCACCTTTGGAAGTGGATTAGTGAGTTGCAGTGAATGGTGAGACATAACGGTACCCCCCGCAATGGTCATCAGTGTGAAAGGAATGGCTTGGGCACTATAGGGATGCTTTATGGTGTTGGTGTGGGGTGGTGCCAACCTGGCGCATCATGTGGCAGCCAGGGTGTACAGCTTCAAGTTAAGTACATTTGGCCATTGTGAAGCCATCCCTGGCCTCCTGGGCAGAAATGTGCTTGGGTGCTGATGCCCTCTCTCCTGTGCAGCATCAGGTGATTGTGGAGAAGGTTGGTGTTGGTGCTGCTGGTGTGCCTGGTGCTGCTAGTGTTGGGGCTGATCATGGTCGGATTCTGAGGACCAAGCTGAGACAGTATAAAGGGCACCCGTGTTGATGGAATAGATGGCAGGTGAAGTAGAGATGACAGAAGCGATCTGTCAATGGTGAGAGAGTTCTTCCAATGAGGTGAGACTGGATGGAGAGTGGAAAGTGAAAAGCCTGCAGAATCTGTGCTGGAAATGGACTGAGAAACAGCTTGTGGCTGAGGCAAATTATGATCTGTCAGGTAGGAGCTTTTACTGTATATTTGAAGCTGTGAAGTAATCAGCTGGAGCAATGGCCACTGACCTCCTGCCTCAGGTTGACAGCCGTGGTTCCCGTGACCATGAAGTTAAAATGAAAAGGTAAGTTAAAAAAGCCTGTTAATAATCTGTCAACTAGATGGTAATGAGTTTAATTGGGTCGCCCGCCGCTGCCTGTCGGGCCTGCTCAGCATTGACAGACCCGACATTGGGAAAGGCGCAGTTGCGGCAGGCTGACAGCAGGAAACCAGCCACTGATCCCACCCGCTGACCCCCTGGAAAATTCCAGCCACTTTATCCACTGGTTCTCCCATATCTATCCTGCGAGTTACATTCTCAAAAAACTCTAATAGATTCGTCAAACATGATTTCCCTTTCATAAAACCATATTGACTCTGCCTAATCACATTATGATTTCCAAGTGCCCTGTTATCACCTCCTTAATAATAGATTCCAGCATTTTCTCTACTATTGATGTCAGGCTAACTGGCTGATAGTTCCCTGTGTTCTCTCTCCGTCCTTTCTTGAACAGTGGTGTTACATTTGCTACCTTCCAATCCACAGGGCCCGTTCTAGAATCTAGCGAATTCTGCAAGATCAAACCCAATGCATCCACTATTTCTACAGCCACCTCTTTTAAAACTCTAGTGTGTAGGCCATCAAGTCCGGGGGATTTGTCAGCTTGATTTCTCCAGCACTTTTTCTTTACTAATATTAATTACTTTAAGTTCCTCACTTTCATTAGACCCTTGGTTCCCCACAATTTCTGGTGTGTTCTTTGTGTCGTTGACTGTGAAGACAGACACAAAAATCTACATCCGCGACAATTCCGACGCCCTCCGCCACTTTAAAACCATTTCTCTGCTCCCCTCACTCACTCCAACCTACCTCCCTCTGAACTTGCAGCTCTCCGTTCTCTCTGATCCAACCCCAACATTGTCATTAAACCTGCTGACAAGGGTGGTGCTGTTGTTGTTTGGCGAACCGTCCTCTATCTAGAGGAAGCTGAACGCCAACTCTCCGACACCTCCTCCTACCTCCGCCTGGACCATGACCCCACTACCGAACATCAAGCCACCGTTTCCAAGACCGTCACTAACCTCATCTCCTCTGGAGATCTTCCCCCCACGGCCGCCAACCTCATAGTTCCCCAACCCCGCACAGCCTGCTTCTACCTCCTTCCCAAGATCCACAAACAGGACTGCCCTGGTAGACCCATCGTTTCAGCCTGTTCTTGCCCCACGGAACTTATCTCTTCCTATCTCAACTCTATTTTTTCTCCCCTTGTCCAGTCTCTTCCCACCTACATCTACGACACTTCCGACGCCCTCCACCACTTTAACAGTTTCCAGTTTCCTGGCCCCAACCACCTCCTATTCACCATGGACGTACAATCCCTCTACACCTCCATCCCCCACCAGGATGGCCTGAGGGCGCTCCGCTTCTTCCTTGAACAGAGGCCCAACCAGTCCCCATCCACCACCACCCTCCTCTGCCTGGCTGAACTTGTTCTCACATTGAACAACTTCTCCTTTGACTCCACTCACTTCCTCCAAATAAAAGGTGTTGCTATGGGTACCCGCATGGGCCCTAGCTATGCCTGCCTTTTCGTGGGCTATGTGGAACATTCTTTGTTCCAGTCCTACTCAGGTCCCCTCCCTCACCTCTTTTTCTGGTACATTGATGACTGTATCAGTGCCGTTTCCTGCTCTCGCCCGGAACTAGATGATTTAATTCACTTTGCTTCCAATTTCCACCCTTCCCTCACCTTCACTTGGTCCATCTCCGACTCTTCCGTTCCCTTCCTCGACTTCTCCGTCTCCATCTCTGGGGATAGGTTATTGACAAACATTCACTACAAGCCCACTGACTCCCACAGATACCTGGACTACACTTCCTCCCACGCCGCCTCCTGTAAGGACTCTATTCCATTCTCCCAGTTTCTCCGTCTCCGCCGCATCTGCTCTGACAATGCCACCTTCCATACCAGTGCTTCCGACATGTCTTCCTTTTTCCTCAACCGAGGATTCCCCTCTACTGTGGTTGACACGGCCCTTGACCGTGTCCATTCTATCTCCTGCACTTCTGCCCTCACCCCTGCCCCTCCCTCCCGGAACCACGATAGAGTTCCCCTTGTCCTCACCTTTTACCCCACCAGCCTCCACATACAACGGATCATCCAACGCCATTTCCGCCACCTCCAGCGTGATCCCACCACCAAACGCATCTTCCCCTCACCTCCCCTTTCAGCATTCCGAAGGGACCGCTCCCTTCCAAATCTGGCGCAACCATTTGGCAGAGTTTAGCTAGAATATTCCCTTTGACCATTTATATCTTAATATATTGATCCTCTGATACATTTTGCAAAGGTTTGGTACAGTCTTTCTCAGAGTGGGCCCAAACCTAGTTCTCTTGCTCCTTTATGGACCCCTTCTCTTTCTCTTGCTTCTCACACAGATACATCAAAGTTTAAGAAGTACAAAGTCATCTACTTTGCACTTATATTGTAGACCAGTCCTTTAACATTAACAAAGCATGGTTCAGTAATGGTTTATTGTGCAAATGGTCTAAAAGCTTAGCCATTTCAGAAATGGTGCTGTACTTACATTTCATTGAAACTAATTATTAACTCAGATGGTGTTTTTAGTCTATCGGCAGTAAACTTTTATTACTGTGTTAAGGCCATATTAAAAAAAAAAAATAACGCATGTCTGCTATTTTCTGCCTGGTACTATCAATGTATAAATAACTAATACTAAAAAATAGCCCTCATAGTGTCTTTAAATGTACTAAACAAATTGTTATTTTTTTTAAATGTCAAGATATGTTGGGTTTGTTCCATTTAGGAGCCATCAGGTGTTGCAAAACATAAATATACATTATCTTCTCCATTTCTGCAGGAAATATAGAAATAGCAACATCAATTAAAACATACAGAAATTTTGCTTTGCCCCAAAATATAACTGAAGTATTTATATACCAAAAAATGATTCATTTCCTCAATATTATTCAATAGTATTCTGGGTCAAAAGGCTGTGGGTTTAAGTCCCACTCCAGAGACTTGAGCACAAACATCTAGGCTGACACTCCAGTGCCGTACTGAGGGAGTGCTGCACTGTCGGAGGAGCCATCTTTCCGGTGAAATATTAAACCGAGGCCCTGTCTGCTCTTCAACTTTACTCAGGAGCAATGATCTGGGACTAATCACAGAGGGTTGGGTACAGGAGCAATGTCGCAGGCGCCTTCGCTTCATCAAGGAAGCTGTCACTGAGCTATATTACCTGCTGCAGCCACAACTTGAGCCTTGAACCAGGTATGGACAGTACTGTCTTTGGCGGTCGAGATCACACTCAAAATTCATGCTGTAACAGGCGATGTCAGCAACATCTCCTAGTTCACAGTACTCTGATGTATCAGGGAGGTCACTGAAACACTCTATGCCAGGAGAAACACCTACATCACCTTCTCTATGGACAGAGCAAAATAGGACAAGACAGTACTAGGCTTCGCCCACATGGCAAGTTTCCTCAGGGTGCAAGGTGCCATATACTGTATCCACATTGCCTTGTATGCTCCCCATCACATGCCTGAAATCTTTATCAATCGAATGGGATTCTTGCCTAACGAGGATGTTTCCTGCCTAATGAGGATGAAGGAATTGCTGGATCTAGTCCTGGGGAATAAAGTGGGTCAAGTGGAGAATGTCACAGTGGGGGAGCAACTCGAGGATAGTGATCATAATATCTTAAGGTTTAGACTGGTTATGGAGAAGGACAAGGATCAATTTGGAATAAAAATACTTAACTGGAGGAAGGCTAATTTCAGCAAATTGATGAGGGATCTGGCCCATGTAAATTGGAACCAAAGACTGGCCGGTAGGAATGTAATGCAGCAATGGGTGGCCTTTAAAGAGCAGATTGTTCGGGTACAGTCTAGGTACATTCCTACAGGGGGGAAAGGTAGGGCGACCAAAACCAGAGCTCCCTGGGTGACGAAGGAGTTACAGAGTAGGATGAAGGAGGAAAAAGGGGGTGTATGACAGATGTCAGCTTGATAATACAAGGGAGAATCAGGCTGAATCTAAAAAGTACAGACGAGAAGTGAAAATGAAATAAGAGGGGCAAAGAGACAGTACGAGAATAGATTGGGGGCTAACATAAAAGGGAATCCAAAGGTCTTCAATAAGCATATTAACAGTAAAAGGGTTGTCAGAGGAGCGATGGTAGAGGTACTAAATGAGTACTTCGAATTCTTGTTTACCAAGGAAGAGGGCTTTGCCAAAGCTATGGTAAACAAGGAGGTTATCAGGATACTGGATGAGATAAAAATAAATAAAGAGGAGGTACTAGAAAGGCTGGCTGTACTTAAAGTGGATAAGTTACCCAGTCCAGTTGCACTGAATCCTTGGTTGCTGAGGGAAGTAAGGATAGAAATTGTGGAGGTGCTGGCCACAATCTTCCAATCCTCCTTAGATACAGGAGTGGTGCCAAAGGACGAGAGGATTACAAATGTTAAACTCTTGTTCATAAAAGAAGAGAAGGATAAACCTAATAATTACAGGCCAGTCAGTTTAACATCTGTGGCGGGGAAGCTTTTAGAACAATAATCCAGGAGAAAATTAATAGCCACTTGGACAAGCATGGACTAATAAAGGAGAGCCAGCATGGATTTGTTTGGGGCAATCGTGTTTAACTAACTTGATGGCGTTTTTTGATGAGGTAACAGAGAGAGTTGATGAGGGCAGTGCGGTTGATGTTGTATATATGGATTTTCAAAAGGTGTTTGACAAAGTACCACATGCTAGGCTTGTTAGCAAAATTGAAGCCCCTGGAATAAAAGATGCAGTTGCAACATGGATACAAAATTGGCTAAGGATAGAAAACAGAGTTGTGGTGAATGGCTTTATTTCGGACTGGAGAGATATATACAGTGGTGTTCTGCAGGGGTCGGTACTAGGACCACTGCTGTTTTTGATATACATTGATGACTTGGACTTGGGGGTACAGGGCAAAATTTCATAATTTGCAGATGACACAAAACTTGGAACTGTAGTAAACAGTGAGGAAGATAGTAATAGACTTTAGGAGGATATAGACAGGCTGGTAGAATGGGCGAACACATGGCTGATGAAATTCAATGCAGAAAAGTGTGAGATGATATATTTTGGTCAGAAAAATGAGGAGAGACAATACAAGCTAAATGGTACAATTTTAAAGGGGTTGCAAGAACAGAGGATGTTTGTGCACAAATTTTTGAATGTGGCAGGACAGGTTAACAAAGCAGCTAATAAAGCATATGGGATCTTGGGCTTTATAAATAGAGGCGAGGGGCTGGATTTTCTCAATGGAGACAAGTTGGAGGCGGGACTGCTGCTTGTCGAGTCAATGTCCCGCCTCCATCATCTTCTGGCCAACCAGAGGGATTTTCCCCTGATTGACCTTGTTAAGCCCGCCCTGCGGGCTCAGCAGACCAATTAGGGGGGAAGTCGCTGACAGAGCACATCAATGTCTGACATGCTATCTGTCAAGACTTCTTGAAAGAAGAAATTTCAGCGTTTGACAGCTCTGTGAAGCTGTCAAACACTGACATTCTCTGTAGTTTGATGTGTACTTGTGTTCAGGACTCATCAAACCTTTCAACTTTGTAGATTTCAGATGGCTGTTGGGTTGGAGGATCCAACAGCCAGTCTGTGAAATCGACAAGGATAATGTCAGGTCTCCCGATCCAGGGTGGATAAAGGCTGTCGACAGAAAACAAGGTAAGTGAACATTTTTTAACACTTAACACTCACCTTCCATACTTACCACTCCACACTTGCACCCATCACTCACCTCTACATCTTACTTTCAGGCCCCTCTGACCCCCGCAGACCTCCTTTACGTCTCCTCCAACCCGGCGGGGTTCTCCGAGGTCGGGAAGCCTTCATCTGAGAAGGTAAAATGGCACTAATCCTTTTTTCTGCCTGTTAACAGGCAGTTAAAAGGATTTAATCCCTTTCCCGCCTCCAGGAGACGGGACCCGAAGCAGAACATCTTCCCGCCTCCTGGCGAAAGGGCACAGAGGCGGGATGGGGGCGGGTTTGCCATCTGCCCCCACTTTCTGCTACTTTATCGGCAGTCCCGCCTCCAAGCCCGCCTCCTCGGGGCTGAGAAAATCCAGCCCAAGGAGTACAAAAGCCAGGAATTTATGCTAAACCTATAAAACACTAGTCTGGCCCTAGCTGGAGTATTGTGTCCAATTCTGAGCACCACACTTCAGGAAGGACGTGAAGGCTTTGGAGAGGGTACAGAAGAGATTTACTAGAATAGTTCTAGGAATGAGGGATTACAGTTACATTGTTAGACTGGAGAAGCTGGGGTTGCTCTCCTTATAGCAGAGAAGGCAAAGAGGAGATTTGATAGAGGTGTTTAAAATCATGAAGGGTTTAGATAGAGTAACTAAAGAGAAACTGTTTCCAATGGCTGAAGGGTCGATAACCAGAGGGCACAGATTTAAGGTGATTATCAAAAGAACCAGAGGTGACATGAGGATAAACTTTTTTACGCAACGAGTGGTTAGGATTTGGAATGCGCTGTCTGATAGGGTGGTGGATACAGATTCAATAGGGATTGGATAAATACTTGAAGGAGAAAAAATTGCAGAGATATGGGGAAAGAGCGGGGCAGTGGGACTAACTAGATTGCTCTTTGAAAGAGCTGGCGCAGACTCAATGGCCAAATAGCCGCCTTCTGTGCTGTACTATTCTATGATTCCACTCCTTCAGCATCCAACTGGTTTGTGACCACAGGGAGAGCATCATGCAGGTTAGTTCCTGTTATCCTGGCAGCAACCATGACTCTTTTATCCTGAAGCAGTCCTCTGTGCCGCCTTTATTCCAATCAGGCTGCCAAGTTACAGGCTGGCTATTGGGCGACAAGGGCTATCCCCTCCAGACATGGCTTATGACTCTTGACAGTTGCAGAGCAGGTTTGCAATGTGAGCTATGCTGTCACAAGAAACATCATCAAGCAAACAATCGGCATACACAAGCAATGCTTCCGCTGCCGGGATCATTCCAGAGGAGCTTTGAAATACACCTGTGAGCGGATTTGTCATCGTCTGCTGTATGCTCCACAACTTTGTCATCATGTGCGTCGAGCCTTTACCACCACCTAGGCAGCAATAAGTGCAGGAGCAAGAGGAGGAGGAGGAGGAGGAGAGGAATCGACCATTCCTTGTACTTCAACAGGCTTGTCTCGGCCCAGGTTTCAATATCAGTTAGATCACAAATTTTTTAATGTTTACATTTACTTATGGTTAGTTCTGTCTGTGACAGTGTAATGGCGCTTCCAGGTCAGGCGTGGATTAAATGTAGTATTATAGCAAATATACTCTTGAGCAGATCTCTCTGAATAATAAAATTACTGGGTATGCTTGTTGGATAAATATTGTATCCAATGAGCTCTCAGATGAATAAATATGTGGTTAGAAATTAAACTGAAAGTTTTAGGCATAACTAAAGAGATGATTGAATGTTCTCTAAAATTTGATGGTTCCTGAGCTGCTAACACAATGGAAATGTCCAACCATGGATATTAATCAAAAATATACATGAATAGCCGTAACTTTCCGAAAACGTGCACCAAAACAATGGTGTAAGTATGGCGAATGCTGATTTTTCAGTGCAAAGAAAATTTCTGCTCGTTTTCATGCTACGCCTGAGTTTTCGCGATCATTTGCGCCAATTCAGCGAAACCTCTGCTGAAACCCTCCGTTGCTCATTAACATATCGCTGCCCCCATGCAGAAGATCAGAGAATGCATGTGAATTGACCCCTAAAATTTCAGGACCCAAAGTTACATTTTTGCTGTTTGATGGTGATTTTTTTTTAGCAATTCTTAAAATATATTTCTCCTCACTGAGGTCTGTCCTGTATTTTCGGCCTATTTGAATGCCTTTTTATGGCATCAGAATGAGTGACATTCAAAATTGAAAAGGTTCCACAACTGCATGTTCTTAATTGTGCCTAATTTCCATAAAAAGTGGTTTGATGGCTTCAAACTTTAATTTTCATACAAAGAGGAAAAGAGAGACTTAAAGAAGGAAAATAAAGTAATTTCCGTGTTTTCCCAATTGTTTACGCTAGTTTTTACATTCCTGTATATGCTAATGAGATCGTCAGGAAATTTTGACGCAAATTGCCGACGACAAGATTCAGCGTAAATTTCGTCGTAACTTGCGGAAGTTCCAGGCTGCTAGGTCTGAGATTAGACAGACAGTATACAGTTTTGCATTCAAATTTAACTATTGAAAGTAAAATGACTATATTCATCTCTGATTTTATTTCTATTTCATATATATTTATATCTGACAAGGTCACACATGAACAGCAGTAGATTGGGCAAGTTACGAGAGGACAGTCATAGAACTGTACTTTCGCTTCCTTTAGATCTCCTCTCCAAATGCCAAGAAGACAAAGAGTTTCAAGTCCTCTGTAAATGCTATGCTATGACTGAATGACATATACCAACTAACTCTCTAATTTCCCTTACCTATGGAAAAAGCACATCTAGTTTAGAGACACACTCTGCCACTATAGCTCTTACTGCCAATTCACCATATGGGAAATCAAAGGTGCCACTATGCAGCACACAAATAGGGTCATTATTCTCGTGAAAAAAGTGTTTGACAAATCATTTTTTTTGGAGAGAGAGAAAATTCATAGCTGCAATCATGCCTTTTGCAAGAGCTGTGATGAGAGAACAATTTTCTTCCCCTCTCTCTGCCTGGACACCAGTCAGGTGGAACACACCCAAAGTGCACACTGCCTGACCTGACCTGAGGCTGCCTCTATTCTGGGTTCAAGTCACCTGCACAGGCCCACCACTTGGCAGGGGAATGCATTCAGAAATTTGGGAGGAAGGCCTCCAACTCTGACGTTCATTCTGTTGACACTGTAAAAAACGTGCTTACCTTTTTGGGCCATCATATACTTTCTACCTGTCCTTCTCAGATCCTATGATCTGAGGGGGTTGAACACAGGCAGAAATGGCTACTAATTGCTGGCCACTAAGGTCAGGGATGTTGCTCTAGTTGGGCAACCACCAAATGCAAACCCAGGAAAATAAGGTGAGGGAGAGAGATAGCAAGACAAACTTGCATTCGTACAGCGCCTTTTATGACCTCGGGACATTGCAGAGCACTTCACAGCCAATGAAGTATGTTTAAAATGCAGTCACTATTGTAATGTAGGGAGACATGGCAACCAATTGCACTCAGAAAGTTTCCACAAACAGCAATGAGATAAATGACCAGATAATCTAGGTTCCAGACCTCATTACAGCCTTTGGTCCAAACATGGTCAAAAGAGCTGAATTCCAGAGGTGAGGTGAGAGCGACTGCCCTTGACAACAAGGCAGCATTTGACCGAGAGTGGCATCAAGGAGCCCTAGTAAAACTGAAGTCAATTGGAATCGGGGGAGAAAACTCTCCACTGGCTGGAGTCAGACATAGCACAAAGGAAGATGGTTGTAGTTGTTGGAGGGCAGTGTCCTAGGCCCAAGCATCTTCAGCTGCTTCATCAATGATCTTCCCTCCATCATAAGGTCAGAAGTGGGGATGTTCGCTGATGATTGCACAGTGTTCAGTTCCATTCGCAACTCCTCAGATAATGAAGCAGTCCACGCCCTCATGCAGTAAGACCTGGACGACGTTCAGGCTTGGGCTGAGAAATAGCAAGTAACATTTGCACCACACAAGTGCCAGGCAATAACTATCTCCAATAAGCAAGAGTCTAACCACCTCCCCTTGACATTCAATTGCATTACCATCCCCAAATCCCCCACCATCAACATCCTGGATGTCACCATTAACAGGAAACTTAACTGTGACAGCCACATAAATACTGTGGCTACATGAGCAGGTCAGAGGCTGGGTATCCTGCAGCAAGTGTCTCAGCTCCTGACTCCCCAAAGCCTTTCCACCATTTACAAGGCACAAATCAGGAGTGTAATGGAATACTCTCCACTTGCCTGGATGAGTGCAGCTCCAACAACACTCAAGAAGCTTTACACCATCCAGGACAAAGCAGCCCGCTTGATTGGCACCCCATCTACCACCTTAAACATTCACTCCCTCCACCACCGGCGCACCCTGGCTGCAGTGTGTAACATCTACAAGGTGCACTGCAGCAACTCGCCAAGGTTTCTTCAACAGCACCTCCCAAACCCATGACCTCTACCACCTAGAAGGACATGGGCAGCAGGTGCATGGGAACACCATCACCTCCAAGTTCCCCTGCAAATTACACAACATCCTATATCGCCGTTCCTTCATTGTTGCTGGGTCAAAATGCTGGAACTCCTTCCCTAACAGCACTGTGGGAGTACCTTCACCACACGGACTGCAGCGGTTCAAGAAGGTGGCACACCACCACCTTCTCAAGAGCAATTAGGGATGGGCAATAAATACTGGCCATGCCAGTGGCCCCCATATCCCAGGAATGAATAGAAAAAAATCTATTTTAGTGATGTTGATTGAGGGCCAGGACAGTGGGTGAATTGTCCTGCTCATTTTCAAATAGTTCTATGGGATCTTTTATATCCACCTGAGAGGACAGATGGGACCTCTGTTTAACGACTCAACCTTTGCCTATCGTTTTCATTTTCAAGCCTTTGATTTATGACAAGAAATCATTTTAACTATCAGATTTTCAAAGAGGTTTGTCAACAATTACACATGAACCCTCTCTGAATATAAATGCAAATATTGAGTTCATTTTGTCCAAGAACTACATGCAGTATTAACATCTACAATACCCATGCAAGTGGTCACAGAGCAACTGGAAATTACATTTATTTTATATTATAACATTTATACTATTTCAACTGCTATCACTCATAATTTTCCAGTGTAATAACATATCTTTATTACCTTGTACTAAACTTAGAGTGCTATGGCCCTAAAGGAGCTTGCAGGTTTTGGAATGTCATTTGGAATTAATATCATTTTCAGATTTTTTGAGAGCTGAAAAGAACTTTCTAGATATCTTGTTAACTAGGTCACCTCTGCCTTTTAGGAGCTGTAACATTTTGCATTCGACCCCTCCATATTTTAAAGGTCAGCCCTTAGAATCCAAAATACTGAAGGCACCCATAGCCATAGCTATTTAAATTACCTACCAAACTGGAGAACTGCTTTTTAACAGCCTCAGCATAAGGTTATTTTGTTAGTGGGAAACACAACCAATACAATTTCATGGACTATTGCTGCAACACAATCAATACTACAGGCTGCAAGCAATACTGCTGTGGCATTTTATACAGTGGATGCCATAATCTTCAGAGACCCTCTAGGGCACTATTTTGGAGGATTTATAGATTTTTTTTTTATCAAGTTCCAAAATCCATCACCATTTGTAACAGAAAATCCCATCTTAGTGATTGTGAACATTTGTACTGATGAATGGAGATATTTTGATTAATATTTAGTTTAACTAAATTCATATATAACAGGATTACATTTGTTATACATATATGTAAACTTTACTGCACAATGTCACTTCTTTAATTAAAGAAATACACCAGAATAACGACCTAGTACTGTCTTATTCTAGCTATTACCTGCTTGTACAATTGTCATAGACTAATTTTCTCATTTTATATATTTGCCGGTATCTATAAACGTCCCCAGTGGCTGCCTCCCATTTGCAATTGCCATTATTGGTTAATTTCCTGTATATATCACAAGACTGGTTCAGATAACACATGGATCCCTGGCCAGCCACCTCACTTCCTCGCCTCACTGTGACTGGGCTTCCATTATGAAGCTGGCTGGGCAGACTGGCTCAGACTGCTTCACAAAGTAGCAAGAGTTGAAACAGGTTATTGCGAACTGGAAGGGTATTCCAAGGGTTTTAAGAAAAATAAAGTGGTTACTTTTGACAATACTCTCTAATTGACAATGAAGGTTCTCCTAATATTCTCAGAAAGAGAATCTTCCAACAGGATCTTGTAATCCTGTGTTGTAGTTTCTAATATCTGAAAGTTTTTGCTTCTCTGGAACATTTAAATTTAAAGCCTTTACCTTGGACACACTTGGCCATCATGGTGTCGTGGAGCTTTGCTTGATTGCTTTAGGGTTTCAGAAAGAAATTTATCAGAGATATTCCTAATTCAGCGACCACTTTATTGTCTCTCGCAGGAGATTGTGTGGTTAAGGGGTGGGTAAACGGTGTATATGGTCGCACGTATCAGGATGGAGCAGGATTCATGGGCCCGATTTTCTTTTCTATCTTTACTTATGTTTATTTTGTATGGACAAATTGAATAATCTTCTGTTTCTATTAAGGAAAATTGCAGTGGTACAATTCAGGCTTCCTCCCAACTCTTCATGTGCACAGCAAAGAACAGCTTTTATAAGCACACCACTATGAAGAATAGTTCACAAAAGAAGCAAAAATTACCCTTTTCTACAGTGTTAAGCACTGGAAATCCACCATGTGCGCCTCTCCATTCAGCATGATGGAAAATGCCACATTGTCAGACTGCATATAGGCTAAATCTAATAATTGCATTTACTTACAATCATTTATAGTTGCCAAAAAACAAAAGAATACAGAAAGTTATTGATAATATGAATACTTAGAAAACAACAAGAATTGAATCAGTCCATGAGAGTTTAAATACCTTCTCCATAACATTTGACTTATGCAGTCTCATAATCAACAAGGCTTTTGGAGGATACAGATTTTAGTCGACTACCAATTTAATGCCTGTATGTGGGTGAGATGATTTTCCTGCCTACAAGATGGAATGTAAGGGGGGCATTTTCCCAGCCCTCGGGAGGCAGGTCTGCCGGGAAAATGGCAGAAACTGGGAGCAGGTACCGACCCCGTTCCCAACCCGCCTCCGTGCCATCTTCCCGGGAGGTGTGTTCCCGAGTCACGCAGGGACCTGTCTCCTCGAGGCGGGAAGGGGATTAGAGCCAATTAACTGCCTGTTAACAGGTAGTTAACAGGCAGTTTTGAGGTTTTTCCCCATTTTACACCTGTAATTGCGGGCTTCCCGATGGCTGCGAACCTCGCCAGGGTCAGCGAGGCGAGCAGTGGATCTGCGGGGGTGAGAGGGGTCGAAATGTCAGCTGTAGAGGTGAGTGATGGGTGCAAGTGTGGATAGGTAAGTATGAGAGGTGAATGTAAAGTGTTGGAAAAAGTTTCCTTTGAGGATCCAAAGGTGCCTCATCTCAACGGCAGAGATGACAGAATGACTGCTGCATTCTCAGATGCAGCAGCCATCTGCTTTCTGCTGAGGAGAGAGGTCTTGGTGGGCCTTCTGTGCAAGGGCTCACCTTAGAACAGAGACTGTCAGTGTTTGACAATTCATTTGTCAAAAAAAATGTCACAAAAAATCTGTCACCGGCTTTCCCTTAATTGGCTGGTAAGCCCGCAGGGCGGGCTTAACAAGGCCAATCAAGGGATAATAGCGTGGGTTGGTCAGACATTGCTGGGGGCGGGACTGAAACCCAGAAACCAGAAGTCCCGCCTCCAGCACGTCTCCATTGATAAAATCCAGCCCTAAGTGTCAATTATAGAAGCTGAAACAGAGTTAAAAGTTGCACTCTAAACTTGAACATTGAACTGATAAAACAGGGAAAACCTATTACACACTGTTCCTCTGAGTTTCCATGGCAGAATACAACACAAAAGATTGAAAAAAATCTCTCCCACTAAGCAGGCAATTATATTACTAATCAATTTTGCGATTCAAGTTGAAAAATGTGAACAGCAGCCCTTGGCTGTCTGTTGCCTCATTTACTTTTGACATGACTTGAATGTCATATAGTTTGATTTTGAGAATAATTCTAATTTTTCTGACAGTTGTATGCAAGTTCTGCAAAAGAATTGCTGGAGTAATTAACTTGTAAGTATAGGCAATCAACAGCATTAAGAAAACCCAGCTGGCAACCACCCCCTGAAACCAAAACAGATTTATATATTGTCTGATTGCCACACAAAGCCAAAATAATATTGAAGAAAATAGCTAATTATGTGCATTTAAAATGTTATTTTTTATCTTTAAAAAGACATAAAAAGGCATAGAACACTGAAATGTTATTATATGAGGCATGACGGAAATCTGCTTTCATCATGAGGGCTCTTCCAAAGTAGGCCAAAAAATTGTCCAGCTACACTGAGATCATTGAGGAGGCCAGAGTGTGGGAATCCAGCACACATTCAAGCCTGTCAGACTTTACTGGGCCACATATGTGAAGCTACTTTGTTTACGTAAGCTTGATTTTCTTTTCCCCTTAATAACTTTTCCATCTTTTTATTTAATTTTGCTTGACAATTGTTACCTTGGAATTAAGGAATTAAAGGGGGAATTTTAACTCCCAGTCAGGAAGTCAGCAAGACACATGGACCGCCCACAAGAACTTGCAGTTTAGAGGCCACACCTCATTAACATCCCGTCAGCCAGCTCCCCGCCCAAAATGAGCATCCAGTGGCAGTGTGCCGAATCCACAAAGATCAGGTTTCCAGGCTGTTGGTCACGTAAGTCACGGAGGAAGGGAAATTGGGAAGGTTTCGCACCTGTGAAAGGGGGAAGCCTGGGGTGACAACATCAAAACTTTCTTTGTGGGGCTCTCAGGAGTACTCGCCCCTTAATGATAAGTTTTACACTTAACTTAGAGCCTCCACTGGGTGTGCGCCAGCTTTTACTGAGCTGAGCATACGCAGCGGGCACCCATTCAGTAGGTGATAGAACTCCAAATTACATATATTTATAAGGCTTCTGTCTGAGTCAGGCATCTCAGGTTCCCAAAAGTAGTCACAGTAAATGAGCGGTAAGTGTACCACTTAGATTTGAACTCCTGTTCCGCCTGGTTTCCAGCGGGCAGAGGAAGTAAAAATTCCCCCCTTAAAATTCAGCGTTCTACGATTGCTTTCTCCAGGAGCTCCTAAAAACTGCTGTGAAAGTTCATCTTCATTCTTTTTTGATAGCGATAACGCAGAATTCACATCCGTTAGAGATCTGGTAAAGATCCAAGTGAGTGTAAGGGGCTGGTGGCAACAGCTTGTAATAAATTATCACCATCATTAGAAACTTACAAGTGGAGGGGGTTAAAATGTATGCAGCGTAGCAATCCCCAGATCCACGATGTACATGTGCCCATTTTAACAGGCGTGTTTCGGGCAGCGTCTGAGGCACTTGCCCCAGGCAGGCAAGAGCCTCATTGAGATTCAATCCACAATCTTTGCATAACCAGGGTTTGCAGTTAAAATTAATATTCACATCTAACCCCCACAACTTTTATTTCAACCACTAATGTGGCATAATCAAGATAAAAAGGTTAAGAATAGTGAGTTTCCAGTCAGTCAACTTATGAGGTCCAAATCTATCCGCAGCTTTTTTTTTTTTTTTTTTTAGGTATTTTTCGAGATCTACAAGGGAGAAAAATTCAAAAACGCAAACTAATTATGGAACCTCAGCTTATTCCATCAGGCAATTAAAACTCTTATGTGAAACAGCCCACAAAGGTGGACTAAAATATGGTTACCAAACATTTTTTAAATGCAAAGATTCATTATTTTAACCTACAACTAAAATGATCATTAGTATTCACATTAATATTTAAACTGCATTGCACTGACATTTGCCAGCCTTTGTGTGAAGCATGTAATATGATTTTGTTCACTTCGATCTGATGCTTGATTTGAGTTTGAAGTAATAAAAAGTATTGGCCAAGATTTTGCTGGAGCGGGGCATCTCGCGTGCCTTGTTAGACTTTTTCCCTCACCCTTCAGCTCAAAAATGTTCTGTCCTGAAAATTGCTGTAAGTGTGAGCTGATAACAGGGCATTCAGGAACTTGGTGAATGACAGGACCAGCGGTTTATCTCTAACTAATGAGATTTAATGATTGAGAAAGAAACAGAGGAACGACGGAGAAGGTGAATTAGAGTCAAATCAGGTACAGAAGGAGAAATAAAGAAAGGGAAAGAAAGATTGGATTAAGAGAAGAGAGAAAAAAAGAGAATTAAAAATGTTAATTTAAAAAAAATCTCTAAGAACAATTTACTACCTATGGGACTGAGACTCCAAAATTTCAACCTGTTCCCTTTCTGGGTCGGAGAGGTTGAGTAACATTGCAGGAACATAAACCTCCTCATTAAAAGGGTCCGTACACTGTAAAGTACCAGCCCTAACTTTCTGCAGCAAGTTTAATTGGCAATTAAAATGCACATGCAGCAATTTCTTGAAAGTCACGGGGAGGTTGAGAGTGAGCTGCCACTTTCATGAGGTTAATGGTGGAGTGATGCAAATTGTCCAACAATTTGGAATTCATGGGGTATCTCTTCCTCGCAACAAATTTCTGGACGATTTACACAAGAATAACAACATGCGCATTAAACTCACTGTTATTTTGGCAGCAAAATCTGGGCAAATATTTTGTTTGCTATATTCCAAACTCACAATTGCATTTTTTTTCTTTTGTCCTTTCTGATTTTTTTTATGATTCCTTCTTTCTTGAAAGTGGTATATTTTGCTTGGCGCAGTTCTACAGGCGGCAGATGCTCTCTGGCACCCAAGATGAGCATTCTTCTTAGCAAGGTTCAGCAGCAAATGTTGGAGAGTTACTCAACCATGGAGTCACCACCTGAAAACAACTCTCAGCAGGGGTTACTGAGCAGTGAACTGGGAATGTGAAGGACATTAAAGGTATCATTCTTATGAAGTGCAAAATTTACAAAAAAAATCCTGGTTGTGATTGAAGGACAGGTTCTCTGAATCAAACTTTCTTTCCATGTCAGAAGTTTACCTTTCTGCAGAATTTCACTCAACCATATCAGCTGATACACTGATGGAAGGGAGGCCAAAAGAACTGGGAGTAACAAAATGAAGCATCTGTTAACGAATCAGCATGGCTAATAGGGAACATGTGGATCCCGAGTGGGATGGCCCTCAACAATCTTCAGTGACAGAGGCGGAATCTGGAGTTGGTGCACATGCATTTCCAGTGGGGGTTTTTAATTTTTCCACCCTTCCCTCCAATTTAAAATATAAATGACAAATTGGGTGGGGAAATACTAGAAGGAATAATAGAAATAAAGAGGGCGATATCATGGAGTAAACTTTTCAGGTCTCACGCTTGGTATAACGTTCAGCTACTTCACACAAAAGGCTCAACAATTAAGATAGAGTAAATATACCATCATTGCTACAATGCCATGATTCTATGTATTATTTATATAATTATACTCCCATTGTTAAAATAAAGTATTCTATCTTTTTCTTTGGATTTCCTGTATGAGGCATCTCTTTTGGTCAATAACGGTGGATGGTCAACCTGCTTCCATGTATCAACCAATGACATTCTGAAATGAGTTGCTGGTAGCACCAGATGAAACTAAAGTGACTCACGTTGATGTCTTAACTCTCTGTTTGGGCTGGATTTTGCCAGCCCTGGGGAGGCAGGGTCTGCCAGGAAAATGGCAGAATTTGGGGGCGGGTGCCCAACCCGCTCCCAACCCGCCTCCGTGCCATCTTGCCAGGAAGCAGGTAGCCGTCCCGCGCCGGGTCCCGTCTCCTTGGAGGCAGGAAGGGATTACAGCCACTTAACTGCCTGTTAACAGGCAAATAAGAGGATTATCCCCATTTTGCCCACACGATTGCGGGTTTCCTGAAGGCTCCGAAACCCGCCAGGGTCACCGAGGCAAGTAGTGGGTCTGCGGGAGTTGGAGGGGTGCAAAAGTGCGCTGTGAAGGTAAGTGATGGGTGCAAGTGTGGAGAGGTAAGTATGTGAGGTGAGTGGAAAGTGTCAGAAAAAGTGTACTTACCTTTGTTTCTTCCTGCAGGCTTCAAGAGTTGGGTATGTGGAGAGTCTCGCACCTCCACGGCAGAGATGACAGATGGCCGCTGCATTCTCCAATGCAACAACCATCTAAGTTCTGCAAAAGAAAGAGGTTGATGAGGTCTTGAATTCAAGAACTCATCAAAGTAAAGAGAATGTCAGTGTTTGACAGCTTCACAGAGCTGTCAAATGATGACAATTCATGTCAAAAAATGTTGACAGATGAAACGTCATACGTTGACTTTCTCTGTTAGCGGCTTTCCCTTAATTGACCTGCTAAACCCGCTGGGCGGGCTTAACAAGGTCAATCAAGGGAAAATAGCGTGGGTTGGCCAGAAGTCGATGGAGGCGGGACTGAAACTCGACAAGTGGGAGTCCCGCCTCCAAAAGCTCCCCATTGGCAAAATCCAGCCCATGCTTGTGTCGAGATTAACCTTACCTTTGTTTGAGACCTCTTCCCCAATGGGAACTTGATGTGTGAGGAGAGGGTTTACATAGGATTACATAGGATATACGGCACAGAAACAGGCCATTCAGCCCAACCAGTCCATGCTGCTGTTTATGCTCCACTCGAGCCTCCTCCCGTCTTTCCTCATCTAAAGCTATCAGCATAACCCTCTATTCCATTCTCCCTCATATGCTTGTTTAGCCTCCCTTTAAATGCATCTATACTATTCGCCTCAACCACTCCCTGTGGTAGCGAGTTCCATATTCTCACCACTCTCTGGGTAAAGAAGTTTCTTCTGAATTCCCTATTGGATTTCTTGGTGACTATCTTATATTGATGGCCTCTAGTTATGCTCTTCTCCACAAGTGGAAACATTCTCTCTGTATCCACTTTATCAAAACCTTTCATAATTTTAAAGACCTCTATTAGGTCACCCCTCAGCCTTCTTTTTTCCAGAGAAAAGAGACCCAGCCTGTTCATCCTTTCCTGATATGTATACCCTTGCATTTCTGGTATCATCCTTGTAAATCTTCTCTGCACCTTTTCCAGTGCCTCTATATCCTTTTTATAATATGGCGACCAGAACTGCACACAGTACTCTCAGTGTGGTCTAACCAAGGTTTGATACAGGTTTAGCATAACTTCCCTACTTTTGATTTCTATACTTCCAGAAATAAACCCTAGTGCTTGATTTGCATTTTCAATGGCCTTGCTAACCTGTGTCACAACTTTGAGTGATTTGTGTATTTGTACTCGGAGATCCCTTTGTTCCTCTACCCCACCTAGACTCGTACCCTCCAAGTAATAAGTGACCTCCCTATTCTTCCTACCAAAATGTAATACTTCACATTTATTTGTGTTGAACTTCATTTGCCAATTATAGGCCCATTCTGCAAGTTTATTAATGTCCTCCTGTAATTTGTTGCAGTCCTCCTCAGTATTGACTAACACCGCCCCCCCCCCCCGCAATTTGGTGTCATCCGCAAATTTAGAAATTGTGTTTTTGATTCCAATGTCTAAATCGTTAATATAATTATTAAGCCTCCTATCGGAAATTACGGGCCATGGTTTTTGGTTTCTAGATGTTCTTCTATTTTCTTCTTTAGTAGGGATTCCATTATTTTTCCTACCACCAATGTTAAGCTGACTGGTCTATAATTCCTTGGACATGTTCTATCCCCCTTCTTAAATGTAGGTATTAAGTTAGCTATCCGCCAATGCTCTGGCACTACACCTTTTTCTAATGAATTATTAAATATGTGTGGTAATGCCTCTGCTATCTCTTCCCTAGATTCTTTTAAAATGCATGGATACAATCCATCTGGACCAGAAGTTTTATCCTCTTTGAGTTTGATTAATTTATTTAATATATCTCCTCTTTTTATTTTAAATGCCCTTATCTCATTACTAATCTCATCATCCAATGTCATGTCCACCTATTCTATCTCCCTGGTAAATACTGAGCAAAATAATTATTTAATATTTCTGCCATCTCTCTATTGCTACCTGTGGTATTATCCTGTCTATCCCTTAATGGCCCTATTCCTATCCCAAACTTCCTTTTTTTATTGATGTGCCTTTAAAATGTTTTACTATTTTGTTTTATGTTCCTTGATAATTTAATTTCATAGTTCCTCTTTGCCTTCCTAATTGTTTTTTTGACTTCTCTCCTAATCTCTTCATATTGTTCCTTATCATGCTCTCCCCTACTGTCTATGTACTTAATGTATGCCTCTTTCCTTACCCTCAATTGTTCCCTTCTGGTTTTATTCATCCATGGAGTTGAATTAGTATTTAATTTGTTCTTTCCTTTTAACGGAATATATTGTTCCTGCACTCTGCTGAACACCTTTTTAAATGTTTCCCATTGCTGTTCTACATTGTTGTTTGCCAATATTGTTGCCCATTTTATTTTCCCAAGTTCTATTCTCAGCCCCTCAAAATCAGCTTTTCTCCAATCTATTAGCACAAACCCAAACCCAAACCTTATGCCATAGTGCATTGTGCTTCCAGCAGGCTGCTTAGAACTCCCAACTTTTGGAAGCAAAATTTGGGGATTGCACGATGAGACCATTTGCGTTAAAATTTGTGAGGACAGTGTATGAAAGAAGGTACAATTAATCCAGTTGTGCTACCCGTGATGAAAATTAATATGCACACGTTCAGGATCAAAATACTCTGAGTCCTTCTCACATGTATGTATTTTGGATACATAAAAAATAAAAATCAGAATATCTGCATGCAATTAATCTCATTCAACATAAGCACCATGCCCGCACATCCCAATCAGACTTCTTCACACAACAAAATTTCTTTTTGTATATTGTGGGGAATTCCTATATCTTCCTGTGTACATACAGTTGTGAAAATTTAACAAAGCATAGGAACAATTAAATTGCGAAGCTATTTTGATCTATGGTTACACAGAGAATAATGGATCTCGAGCAGTGATCACAAGCTGGTAATCTTATCAAGGGTTTTGGATGAAGTCAAGGACGCAGCGAGCTAAGGTGAACCAATCATAACTGTTATCTGAAACCCAGATAAGTTTATAGCCTTGAAATTACTCTAATAAATTTTTGTGATATATAATGTAGCATTTGCAGTGGTGTTTTAATTTGATTGAAACCTGAGGCTTTTCTTTCGAGCAACAGGTATGATGGTGTTCAATGACAGCCAATGCACCAGTGATAGTACAGAGTTTGTCACTGATATAGGCTGTGTATTATGATCATACATCATTTATAACTTTATCTTTTTCTCACTGCATAAAAAAAGCTGGGATGTCATAAAAAAGACACAGAGAACAAGAAAAAGGCCTTTGGTCCATTAAGCTAACTCCTTCAATACGCCATGTGCAATGTACCCTGTCATGAATTCTATCACACCAGTATAATCTCACAAGGAAAAATACGGCATAATTGCTGCCAATAACAATAAAGAAAATCTCTGGAATATCTATCTATCTATCTATCCTATATCTGCACTGCTTCACCCTGGCCTGTTTCCCACTACAGAAAAAATAATCCCTGCAGTTCCTGCATCACAAGAACTACCAAATTAAATTTCAACTTTATATCATTATCAGCCTAGCTGCAATGCACAGAATGGATTGCTGGGAAACATGGACTGCACGTGATTGACTAATCACTTGGTGATATAGAAACAGAAAATGCTGGAGATATACAGTAGGTCTGTCGGCTCAAAGTGTTCACTTGTCTTTTCTCTTTTCGGTTATTGATGGATCTGCTGTGCATCTCCAGCACTTCGTTTTTATTTCAGATTTACAGCATTTGCAGTTGTTTTGATTTAATCACCATGTGTGCGTTTTCAGAGAATGTCTGCAGCTACCATTTTCGAAGATTTTCATGCCCAGTTTCAGCAGAGAAAATTTTACATGACTTTCAACAGTCAGCTAAAGAAAGAATAAAGATAAAGGACATGTATTTTTATAACATCTTTTCACATTCTCAGGATGTCACAAAGCATTTCACAGCCAAAATAACTCTTAAAGTGCAGTCACTTTTCTTATGTAGGCAAACATGGCAGCCAATTTGCATACAGGAAGGCCCGCAAACAGAAAACAAGAGGAATAGCCAGTTAATTTGTTTGGATGGTGTTCGTTGACAGAGGGATGTTGAACATGACATTGGGAGAATTCCTTGCTCTTTATTAAATAGTGCCAAGGGATCCTTTACATGCACCTAAACGCCTAATCAATCATCAGCAAAGTGATGGAAAGTGTAGTCGACAGTGCTATCAAGCGGCACTTACTCACCAATAACCTGCTCACCAATGCTCAGTTTGGGTTCCGCCAGGACCACTCAGCTCCCAATCTCATTACAGCCTTGCTCCAAGCATGTACAAAAGAGCTGAATTCCACAGGTGAGGTGAGAGTAGCTGCCCTTGACATCAAGGCAGCATTTGACCGAGTGTGGCATCAAAGAACTCTTGTAAAATTAAAGTCAATGGGAATCAAGGGGAAAACTCTCCACTGGCTGGAGTCATACCTAGCACAAAGGAACGTGGCTGTGGTTGTTGGTGGCCAAACATCACATCCCCAGGACATTGGTGCACGAGTTCCTCAGGGCAGTGTCTACAGCTGCTTCATCAATGACCTTCCCTTCATCATAAGGTCAGAAATGGGGATGTTCGCTGATGATTGCACAGTGTTCAGTTCCATTCGTAACTCCTCAGATAATGAAGCAGTCCATGCCCGCATGCAGCAAGACCTGGTCAATATTCAGGCTTGGGCTGATAAGTGGCAAGTAACATTCATGTCACACAAGTGCCAGTCAATGACTATCTCAAGCAAGAGAGAGTCTAACCACCACCCCTTGACATTCAACAACATTAGCAACGCCAAATCCCCCACCATCAACATCCTAGGGGTTACCATTGATCAGAAACTTAACTGGACCAGCCACATAAATACTGTGGCTACAAGAGCAGGCCAGAGGCTGGGTATTCTGCGGTGAGTGTCTCACCTCCTAACCAATGTTCCCTCTAATTATTTTTTTTGGGTGTATGGCCCATTCAAACTTCCGTGCATGTGCAGTTTTTTGCATTGTGAAGCCGGCAAGTGGCCCTGCTCGGGACCTTGAGACCGCTGCGCGGCCACACAGCTTAACTGGAACATTGCTTCTGACTCCCCAAAGCCTTTCCACCATCGACAAGGCACAAGTCAGGAGTGTAACGGAATACTCTCCACTTGAATGTTGTTGGAGCTGCACCCATCCAGGCAAGAAGCTCGATACCCTCCAGGACAAAGCAGCCCGCTTGATTGGCACCACATCCACCACCTTAAACATTCACTCCCTTCACCACTGGCGTACCATGGTTGCAGTGCGTGCCATCTACAAGATGCACTGCAGCAACTCGCCAAGGTTTCTTTGGCAGCACCTCCTAAACCTGCGACCTCTACCACCTAGAAGGACAAGGGCAGCAGGCGTATGGGAACACCATCACCTCCAATTTCCTCTCCAAAAGAAAGACTTGAAAGACTTGCATTTATATAGCGCCTTTCACAACCACTGGATGTCTCAAAGCGCTTTACAATTAAGTACTTTTGGAGTCTAGTCACTGTTGTAATGTATGAAACGCGGCAGCCAATATGCGCACTGCAAACTCCCACCAACAGCAATGTGATAATGACCAGATAATCTGTTTTTGTTCTGTTGGTTGAGGGATAAATATTGGCCAGGACACCGGGGATAACTCCCCTGCTCTTCTTCGAAATAGTGCCATGGGATCTTTTACGTCCACCTGAGAGAGCAGATGGGGCCTCGGTTTTAACGTCTCATCCGAAAGACGGCACCTCTGACAGTGCAGCACTCCCTCAGCACTGTACTGGAGTGTCAGCCTAGCTTTATGTGCTCAAGTCCCTGGAGTGGGACTTGAAACCACAACCTTCTGACTCAGAGGCGAGCGTGCTACCAACTGAGCCACAGCTGACATGATCCTGACTTGGAAAAATATCACTTTTCCTTCATTGTCACTGGGTCAAAATCCTAGAACTCCCTCCCTAACAGCACTATGGGAGTACTTTCACCACACATACTGCAGCGGTTCAAGTAGACGGCCCATCACCACCTTCTCAAGGGCAATTTGGGATGGGCAATAAATGCTGGCCTTGCCAGCGACGCTCACATTCCACGAACAAATTTTAAAAAGCCGATTTTTTTAATTAACTCCTGCGGCTGACTGAGGGATAAATGGTGGCCGGAACACTAGGAGAATTCCTCTGCTCTTCATCGAATAGTGCATGGGATCTTTTACATCCATTTAACGGGGCAGACACGTCCTCCGTTTAACATCTTATCTGATAGACGGCACCTACAACAATGCAGCACTCCCTCAGTACTGCACTGAAGTGTCAGCCGAGATTATGTGCTCACATCTCAGGGGTGGGATGAGCCCATGACCTCTGACTCAAAGCTGAGCATGCTACCACTGAGCCAAGTCTGACAAGAAGGCACTTGATAAAATCGCAAACCACCTAAAATATATATAAGGACAGTAAATATGTAACTCCATATTTCCATCGTGCTAGTTATTTTATGCATAGAAATAGATTGAAAAATGGATGGACTGTGGTTTGCTTCACAGTCAGAGATGCTATTGCTAATGTTTCTGGAGGCTGGAGCACTGAGACAAGATATATCTGAACAGAGTGATCTGCTCTTTTCAGTGAAGTTTGGGGATTCTCTCTTTATCTGCTGTTCAAACATCTTCCTTCACAATTTCAAACTAATTGTGATCTACTCTGATCTGCAGTAATGGTTTCAGATTGAACCTCAAAGCTACTTTGCTTGAAGTACTGGAAATGGCTTTCACTCAATTGTGAGTGACAATATGGCTGCTGACTTGGGCATGATTGCAGCATCATTAAAAGTTCCACAATGCTCCAGTCTGAAAGCTAAACCACTGTGGCAAATGTTTAGAATGTGTGTCCGAAGAATTTAAGAAAGTGAAAAGACTTCTATGGCTCTCTGTATTATATATATGTATAGTTTTTCTTTTCTTGCCATTTTTTAAATCAATTTGTTTCATTCACATTTTTTTTTAACCATCTGGCAATATGAAACAAAAACAGGCATTAGAAATTCCAGCCACACATACGTTGGACATATGTGTGGCTGAAGGGTGAGGACACAACTGATATTGCCTTTGATACATTGTCACCTCACACATGTAGAACTGGCAGTCAAGCAAGATCAGGGCATAACTGGCATCCATGAAACCATATCCCAGCAAGGTGGCAATACCTTCAGAAAAGGGAGAAAACTGGGGGAAAAGAAAATAGAAAATAAAATATAAAAATATGTTACACTGGTACAGCTTGGGGATGTTGTGGAACCATTTGGTGTAGTACTGAACTAGAGAGACCTGGGGCTGAATTTTAATGGGGAAGGTGGGTTGGGGGCGGGGGGGTTCCGAGGTAGTCGGGAAACCTGGGAGAACGGGTTTCCCGCAGGCCCTCCCGAATTTAACGACAGGGCCTGATTTGCATGGGAAAACTCTGTTTCCCACCTGCAGCCAGCCACATGGAGAGGCTGGCTGGCTGTGGGCGGGTAGGCCTGCAGAACTAGGCCGCACAGAGGAGGGAGAGAGGGATCGGGTGGGGGCCGGGGTCAGCCAGAGGTGGATCAAGGGGTGGGAAAAAAGGATCGGGGCTGGAGCATCGGTGGGGGAGGGCAGAATGGATTGGGGCCGGACTCCTGAGCATCGGTGGGGGGGAGGGCGCAGAAAGGGAGAGATGATCAGGGCCGGACTCCAGAGCATCGGGGTGGGAGAACATAAGAACATAAAAAATACGAGCAGGAGTAGGCCATTTGGCCCTTCAAGCCTGCTCCACCATTCAATAAGATCATGGCTGATCTTCTACCTCATCTCCTCAGCAGACTAAAGCTGTGTGGATGCAAGTGGCCCAGGAGGTCAACTCAACCTCTATGTGCCGCAGAACCTGGCTGCAGTGCAGGAAGAGGTTTCATGACCTTCTCCGCACAGGAAAAATTAGTATGACTTTCCCATCACCATCAATCTGATCCCCATCGCCTCTCCTCAGCCAACCTCTTCTTCCACATCCCACTTGACACTGACATCCCTGCACCCTTACCCATTCCCTCTCTCTCTATGGTCACATTCACTTAACTATTCGACCATGCAACCCTCACACTCCCTATCACTGTGATGCAATGACAACAACTTACAACACACAGGGAGGGCCCTTTGTTTCCTTCCTAAGCATCTATGCTATGGATTCTCTCCACTCACCCCTTCATTCTCACTCAAACTCCACTTGTGTCCCTCATTGCAGGAAAAGAGAGCCCACAGTAAGAGGGAAAGAACGAGGACAGGAGGAGAGCCACCCTCAGTAACCCAGATCACCACCTCGGAGGAGGCGGCCCTGGAAATTGTCGGTGTCGAGGAAGATTCGCAAGTGGGGGACGGACAGACAGGCGCATCACAGCAAGCTGGTGACAGAATAGTTTGGAATCTCACTCATTGACATTGCATGAGTGACTGATAATGATTCTGATGCTCTAACAGATTGACTTATGATCATCTGCACAATTCAATGTGCATGCAACCTTTACCTCACATCTCTAACTCTTTCCTTTACTCCCCCACAGGACTATCGACAGCCCCCATCCCCACTGTCCAGGAGGAAGAGCCTGAGCTTCAAGACTCCTCAGAGGAATCTGCAACCTCTGAGGGCACAGCGTCAGCAGAATTCAGCGCAACAAGCACCAGCGCAGACACTCACACCTCGGTGGGACCTTCGCGAGATAGAGTAGTGTTGTCACCTGGTGTATCACAGCTCACAAGTGAGCATCAGCAGATGGTGGAGACAGGGACAGCAGTGGAGAGTCCTCGTCGGAGGGCGCAGGACTCTGCCAGCTCGGCTCAGCTGCATGTCGACCCTGTGCCTCTAGGTCCATCCAGAAGGAGAGCGGTGCTGGAACTCCAGGAACAGGAGTCTCTGGCAGGTTTTGTCTCCAGGGTCGCTGCGAGTGTGGAGTGAATGGAGGAGTCCATCACGAACATGAGCAGAGCCTCTGTGGAGGCATTGGCGCATGAACACATCACCACGGAAAGGATGGCAACCTCCATGGAAAGGACGGCTACGGTACAGGAGAGGATGGCTATGGCCTTGGAGGAGCTAAGTTGCCAGAGTGTTGAAAACATGGTCATTGTTCAGAATAGACTGGCATCTCTTGAGGAGCGATGGTCAGCTATTGAGCATAGAAACCAGACCTTCATGGAAGTCCTCTGGAGTAGGACTTCCAGTGCAGAAACGGGTTCTCATGGCCCCCCTGAAGTGCAGCAAGGTGCTGTCAAGCCACTTGCTAGCTCTGAAGTGGGGCTGACCCATGAGAGGGATGTTGGTGGCAGACAACAAGGAAGTGGGGGCTCCTCTCCCAGCAATCACATGACCATGCCGCTGCAAAGCCCTCGGTCAGAGCCCCACCAGAGTCCTCACTCAACTGAGATGGGCGTCTCATCCCCTGCACAGCCGCAGGAGCAGCAGACTGTTGCCGAGCCCTCACAGGTTCGCAACCCCAGAGGACGGCCGCCAAAGGTGTCGAGACAGGAGCAGCAAGAAAGGGAGCAAGGGGCCTCCACATCTGCTGAAGCCACTGGTGAAGCACCATGTAGGAGCACCCGTAAGAGGAAGATAAATCACAAGTAGTCACAAGGGTAGTCACTTGGGTGTTATGTTGTCTTTATTTTTGAAATGCCATCAGCTGCTTGTTGTGATAAAAAAATTCTGATGGCAAACTGTTGAAGTTGTGGCCTGTGTCATTTCGCAAATGGGACTTCCACATTGAGGGCTTAGAGCGACTTGCAATTGTCAGTATGGTGGTCAGAGTGATAGGAATCCGCAGGTTCTTGTCCATTGTCGATGCTCTGGTAAGAAGGTGCGAGGCAAAAGTGTTTGATTGTGCAGGCTAAGCAAATCTGGCCAACATGAGTGCGTCCCTTGCATCCCGGGCAGCAATGTGGTCGCACGATGTTGCCTTCTGGCCTGTGCAGCTTCAGATGGGTGAGCAGCAGCTTGGCGCTCCTGTTGTTGCTGCTGCTGTTGTTCATGGTTCTGCTGCTGCCACGGCTGGTCTTCGTCCGAATCTGATATCCAGGAGGAAAGGAAATAAATGGTTCCCATGCTTCTGGTATATGCCTCAGTTGAGGAAGCACTCAGTAAAGGTGGGGAGAGGGGTTTCCCAGGAGGTCATACTGGAGATGGGTGTCAGGCTCCAAACTTCCACAACAATGAGTTTGCCTGCTAAAAGTTCCCTCAGACCTGAGTCAACAAAGTTCTGCCACCTGTAAATGATCATTGGTGAAATCCCCTTTTTAATGGTGGAGCTGCAGCTGTTAGTAAGCCATCCACTTGTGAGGCCGCCAGGATTAACTGGCGTGTTCCAGAGGAGACATGCAGGATGGGGGAAAAGTGTTAAAATCAGAAAGGCCTCTCAAAATGGGATTATAGAGGCAATTAAGTGGCTGTTAAGGGCCTTAAAGGCCTATCCCGCCTCTTGGAGGTGGGCTGGAAACAGGGTTTGAAACCCCGATTCTGGGAAAATTGCTCGGAGGCAGGCTGGAGGCAGGATCGGAGCTGCCCGCCATTTTTTGCAATTTTAACACCTCACACGCCTCCAATCTCGCCTCCTCGGCACTGGCAAAATCGAGCCCAAAGTATTTGTTTAATTTCTCTGTCATTTCCTTATTCCCCATTATAACTTCTCCTGTCTCAGCCTGTAAGGGACCCACATTTATTTTCGCTAATCTTTTCCTTTTTACATACCTAAAGAAGCTTTCACAGTCTGTTTTTATATCTCTCGCTAGTTTACTCTCATATTCTATTTTCCCTTTCTTTATCAATTTCTTGGGTCCTCCTTTGCTGAATTCTAAAATCCTCCCAATCCTAAGGCTTACTACACTTTTTGGCAACATTATAAGCCTCTTCCTTTGATCTAATACTATCTTTAACTTCTCTTGTTAGTCACGGTTGGACCACTTTTCCTGTGGGGTTTTTGTGCCTTACAGGAATGTATATTTTTTGTAAATTATGTATTAATTCTTTAAATACTAGCCATTGCTTGTCTACCGTCATACCTTTTAATGTAGTTTCCCAATCTACCGTAGTCAACTCGCCCTCATACCTACGTAGTTTGCTATGTTTAGATTTAAGACCCTAGTTTTGGATTTAACTAAATCACTTTCAAACTGAATATAAAATTCTATCATATTATGGTCACTCTTCCCTAAAGGCCCCTTTACTACAAGGTTATTAATTAACCCTTTCTCATTGCACAATACTGGATCTAAAATAGCCTGTTCCCCAGTTGGTTCCTCAACATACTGATCTAGAAAACTATCTTGTATACATTCCATGAATACGTCCTCCACACTATTACTGCAAATTTGGTTTGCCCAGTCTATATGTAGATGAAAGTCCCCCATGATTATTGTATTACCCTTGTTACATGCGCCTCTAATTTCCTGATTTATACTCTGCCCTACATTACAACTACTGTTTGGGGGCCTATAAACAACTCCCACCGATGTTTTCTGTCCTTTGCTATTTCTTAGCTTCACCCAAACTGATTCTACTTCTTGATTGTCGGAGCTAAGATCCTTTCTCTCTACTGTCTTTATCCCATCTTTTATTATCAGGGCTACCCCTCCTCCTTTTTTGCTTTGCCTATTTCTTCTAAAAGTTAAGTATCCTGGAATATTTAGTTCCCAACTGTGGCCACTTTGCAACCACGTCTCCGTTACGGCCATTAAATCAAACCTGCTAATTTCTATCTGCACTATTAATTCATCTATTTTTTTGCGAATGCTTCACGTATTCAGATATAGTGCCTTTATCTTTGACTTATTTCTATTTTTCCCTGATGTCATCGAAGTCACTGATGCCTTATCACCTTTGTTAGTCTCTCTGTCCCTTCCTGACCCACTCTGCTTATTTTTACCCAAAATTCTACTCTGCTCTAGAGCCTTGACATTTCTCTTGCTGCTTTTAAATTTGCTCTTTCCTGAATCCTCCCAGCCCCCTTTCATTAGATTAAAGCCCTGTCTACTGCCCTAGTTATTCGGTTTGCCAGGACACTGGTCCCAGCCCGGTTTAAGTGGAGCCCATCCCAATGGAACAGCTCCTTCTTTCCCCAGTACTGGTGCCAGTGCCCCATGAACATTGGCCTTTATTGCAAAGGGAATGGAGTATAAAAATAGGGAAGTCCTGTTACAACTGTACAGGGTGTTGGTGAGACCATACCTGGAGTACTGCGTACAGTTTTGGTCTCCTTATTTAAGGAAGGATATACTTGCATTGGAGGCAGTTCAGAGAAGGTTCACGAGGTTGATTCCGGAGATGAAGGGGTTGTCTTATGAAGAAAGGTTGAGCCTATACTCATTGGAGTTTACAGGAATGAGAGGAGATCTTATTGAAACATATAAGATTCTGAAGGGGCTTGACAGGGTAGATGCAGAGAGGATGTTTCCCCTCGTTGGGGAATCTAGAACTAGGGGGCATAATTTCAGAATAAGGGGCACCTATTTAAAACGGAAATGAGGAGGAATTTCTTCTCTCAGAGGGTCGTGAATCTTTGGAATTCTCTTCCCCAGAGAGCTGTGGAGGCTGGGTGATTGAATATATTTAAGGTGGAGATAGACAGATTTTTGAATGGTAAGGGAGTCAAGGGTTAAGGGGAGCAGGCAGGGAAGTGGAGTTGAGGCCAAGATCAGATCAGCCATGATCTTATTGAATGGCGGAGCAGGCTCGAGGGGCCAAATGACCTACTCCTGCTCCTACATCTTATGTTCTTATATTAAACCCCTTCCTCCCACACCATTCTTTGAACCATGCATTTAAACCTCTAATCTGTTTGTCCCTATGCCAATTTGTTCGTGGCTCAGGTAACAATCCAGAGATTTTTACCTTTGAGGTTCTGCTTTTTAATTTGGATACTAGCTCCTCAAACTCCCTCAGCAGAACCTCATTCCGAGTTCTACCTATGCCGTTGGTTCCTACGTGGATGACGATAACTGGATCCTCCCCCTCCCCCTCCAAGTTTTTCTCCAGCCGTGAGGAGATGTTTTTAACCCTGGCACCAGGCAGGGAACACAACCTTCGGAACTCTCGGTCGTGGCTGCAGAGAACAGTATCTATCCCCCTGACTATACTGTCACCTACCAAAACTACATTTCCTTTCACTTCCCCCCACTTGAATGGCCTCCTGCACCATGGTGCCGTGGTCAGCCTGCTCATCCATCCTGCAGGCTTTTCCCTCATCCAGACAGGCAGCAAGAACATCATACCTGTTGGACAAGGGCAAAGGCTGAGGCTCTTCCAGCACTGCACCTGAGGTCCCCTTACCTGCCTGATTTGCAGTCACACCCTCTTGTCCCTGACCACTAACCAGACCTGTACCACTACCTAACCTAAGGGGTGTGACTGCCTCCTGGATCTAAGTGGAGTGAGAGATGATTGGTGCCGGACTCCTGAGCATCGTGGTGGGTGGGGTGGTGGGTGGCGGTGGGGGAAGAATGGATCGGGGCCGGACTACTGAGTATCGGTGGGGAGGGAAAGAGAGACGATCAGGGCTGGGCTCCTGAGCATCGGGGCTGGAGCATTGGTGGTGGGGAAAGCATAGGGGCCAGCCTGAGGATTTTTGGTTGGGGGGAAAGAGACGAACGGGGCCAGTCTGTGGATCATCGGTGGTGGGGGTGGGAGGGGGGGCGCGGTGAGGGGAGGTGGAAGCATCGGGGCTGGCCTGAGGATCATCGGTGTGGGTGGGGGGGGCGGTGGGGGGAAGAGGAGTCCGGGAAGGTGATTGGAGGCCTCGTGGGGGAGGGGTCTCCAATTGCTGGTGATGGGTTAGGTAAGGACGGTGTATTCAGGGGGTGAGCGTAAAGGCTCTTACTTCCTGGATGCAGCAGTCCCCACCTTGCTATAGCTAGCGAGTTTTACGAAGTTTGCAAAACCCGACCAGCTACAGTTAAACACAAAATGGAGGGTAAAGAAGAGGCTTCCAGCCTCATTATAATATTTAAATGGACTGCCCAACTCCTGGCAGTGAGTTGGCTGCCCGCCTCCATCCTGCCCCCCCATCCCACCCCCATTAAAACCGAAAGTTGACGGGTTGGAAGCGGGTTCAGGTCGGGATTCACATTTTTAATACTAACTACCCCAACACAATGGAAATCAGGTAGGCTCTACATAGGCAGGTGATCCACTCCACCAGAATCCCACCCAGGTGATGAAGAGAAAAATTTATCCCAGTGTCTCTGATGCTAACCACCATCCAGAATTGAATGCTGGGAAGTACACCCATGTGGGTATCCTGTGAGGATTCAACTTTTATATGATTCCCTACACAGTTGAGAAGCCTGCTAGCACTCACTGGCTAGACTCACACATACAGAATCGACACTTGGGCAAATTATTTCAGGGTTGCCGGCTGCTGTGGAATTATACCCAAGCAAAGGAGAGAATATGGGGAGAAAACAGAGACAAATAAACTGTTAAAGTATTGGATATTCTCCAGCAAAAATAGATCTAAAGGAGAAAATCATTATTATTTCTCTACAGCACAAGTGGCATATGAAGGACGCATGGCGATGTTTAGTGGTTTATGAAAAACATGCACAAAAAGACCTTTTGAGTCAACTTCACATAGTGGCTTGCTTTTTCCGTAAAGCACCAAGCAGCACCATCCATATATCCTCCATTTCCAAATTGCGTGGCAGAAACCTTTCTGAAACAATGATACTTCACAATGAGTGTGAGCAACATCCGCTAAAAGTATTTAGGGCATGGAACTATATATCAAAGTAGGAAAATGCACTAAACAGCTATAACACAATATTAGCATGATGCCATTTAGATCTCACTGGTGAAAATTGCTTTCTAGCTGACATGTAAGAATAAGCTTTTAGAGTAACATTTTATGAAAGCTTTTGTTAGATAATTACGATACAGAGATGGTCATTACTACAATAAAAGCTGAAATTGTGGTGTGATGTCATTCATAACAGGTTTTATGACTTAGCTTTTGACAGCGTTTCACTGTTCTGCACCACTAAAATAGCTAGATGCCTTTCAGTCTCCTTGGAAACCACCAACCACTGCAGCATCTTGTCCTGGAACTTTTTTGTCCTCTAGCCGTGCCACTATATTCAGTTTGTTTCTTATCCTAAAATATTTTTTTTTTTTACTAGTGCTCTAAAATAAGTACGCAATTAAATAATATACTTCAGAGCGCATAAAGTTCAAACTTTCCCTTTGGTGGAGACATCAGGGGCTAAATTGGATAGAATTGAAACCGGGCACGGGGATTGCGATGCATGATTAGCTCATGCCCATTCCCGTTGCTTCCGATGCAGGCAGCACACCAACTTTGTGCTGTGTTCATTTACATGATTTTAGCGTGCAGCCAGCATTAACCGTGCTATTGAGTGGCTGCAAACCTCAGTCGGGGGCTAATTTTGTGAGAGGCTCACAGCAGTTGAAGTTAGCCTGCACTACTTAAAGCCAGCCTTAACCTCTTAAAGGGGAGGTGCATTCTGGCTGGAGCAGGTGCTGGAACTCTTTATGAAGGGGACTCTGAGCAGGAAGAAGATGGAATAATGGCAGAACAGGGGAGAGGGCATGCTCCAAAGTTCTCTGATGCTGCTCTGGAGGCTTTGGTGGAGAAGGCGGACAGGAGGAGAGAGGTCCTCTATCCACAAGAGCCCTCCAGACAAACTCTCAGAAGGCAGTGGGACCGGATAGCCATGGTGGTCAATGACAGCAATCAAGTACCAAGGACCTCGATGCAGTGCCGCAAGAAGTTCAATGACCTCACAAGAGTGGTCAAGTTCAGTGAATTTACCTTCAACTGCAATATTCCACCAACTGCACCACTAGCCTCCCACACTGCTCAATGCAACACACCCCCCATCACTCAGCTACCAAAAATCTCTATCACACAGGACTCATATCTCACATTCATAGCTTCACCACACCCTCACACACTTAACACTGCTGCAAGCCTCACACCCACATCTCACAGCTTTCAACTATGACAGACATCACCCAAACACATTGCACCACACTCACTGACACACTTCCCTCACTCTTGCAGGACAAGTTGGCACATAACTGGAGGCAGCAGGAGCTAACTGGCGGGGTACAAGCATGGCTGCATGACCTTACCCCCATGGAGGAGATGGTGGTCGCCATCATTGAAGCAACCATCTCTGAGGCTGTGGCCAGCAGCGGGGCCGAAACAATCGAAGATGACATTATGCTCATACCTAATCCTTCTTCTCACATCCCACTTCCCCCTCATCCCACAATCTCTTCTGATTTACAAGCTACAGATGGTGTAAGTATGCACCTCTTGCTTCCCCCCCCACCCCCGACCCCTCCCCGCACCACAACCATACTCTTGTGCCTTTCTCCTTTCTGATACACAAGATATACAACCTGACCACGCAGTGGTGGAGGAGCAAGAAGTGCAAGAGCAGCAAGACAGTGATGAAGAAGAAACACCATCACTCAATCTCATACTTGCAGCCATCAGCTCAGATACTGACACCATGCATAATTTAGAGGAGAGCTTAAAGGCAGGATCTGCACACGGCGAGTCATCGGGCATGAGTGGCCTGCAGCCAGGGCAGGGAGCAAGGGTAGCGCAGCTGCCAGCTCACCGAAGGACGAAGTCACACACAAGTTCTGCTGCAGAGGACTCAGAGGAGCACTTCGATGGGATAGGCTACAGAAGAAGGCTGATGGGTATGCACAATGAAAAGCTTGGTGCATTGGCAGGCCTGCCAGAAAGCCTGTGTGCAATGTCAAGGACCATGGAGGAGCCTGGCCCTAACTTGGGACAGGGCTTTGCGCAGAGCTTGGAGTCCATCCTTTCCAGCATCGAAGTGGTGGCCAACTCCATTAGCACACGTGTCGACCCAACCATGATGCAGAGTCAGATGGCCGATGTCTCAGCTGTCATGGAAGGTCAGCTTGCTGCCAGTTACCAGTGTTCAAAGGGTGTCACAGCAGTCCAGCAATCTGACCTCCAACAGATTACTAGGATTGCTGAGGCGCCGCCCCAGGCGAGTGGCAGTGGCTCCGTGGAGTAAGAACCTGCTGTCCTCTCTCAGAATGACAGCATTCATCTTCCACCCCTGCCATTCCGCCAGTGCCCTTGTTGTTGCCTGTCAGCCAGCCAACCTGGACTGCTGCCGCCCAAGCCGAGATGGTGCAGTCTGAAGCCAGGCCTTCTAGGCACAGAGGTTGTCCTCCAAGGTCATCTGCAATCTCTCCAAATGAAAGTCAGAAGCCTTCCAGCAGCCATGCTGCAACTATTGGGGTAGCACTGCGTAGGAGCACTAGGATAGGCAAAGGCACATAGAAGACATGCACTAGACACGCACTAAGGGAATGCACAAGGGTGATTAGTTGACGTTAATATGCAATATGTCATGTTTTGATTTATAAATTTTGTTTGGAATGTTTATTTTCTGTTGGCTTTTATTTTTGCATTGTGGCCAAGCAGAAACTGTGGTGGTCAGTAACAGAAGGAAGGCAAGGTGTGGGACTGTTGGTGAATGGGGAATTGGAGTTGTGTTTACTGGTATCGCAGCCGGATGAGTTGGTCACGGAGAGCCCAGCCAGAAAGGGGCTGTTTGGGTTGCCACCTCCCTTCCTCTTCCTCCTCAGCTGGTTGCTGTCTAGCTGGTGGCAAGGGCTGTGCCCTCATGATGGCGAGGTTATGCAACATGCAGCAGACCACCATGAATCTCGACACCCGCTCTGCCGAGTATTGCAGGGCTCCTCCAGAGCGGTCCTGTCAGTGGAAGCGTTGTTTCAGCATGCCAATGGTCTGCTCGATGATATTTTGTGTGGCAGCATGGCTTTTGTTGTATGAATGCTACCCACGTGTGTATCATGTCATCAGCGGATAGCCTTTGTTGCCCAGTAACCACCCTCTGGTTTGTCATGGTAGCTCCAATGCAAAGGGCACAGGGGAATGCCGCAGATTGACGGTATCATGACTGCTGCCAGGATACCGAGCAGTCACCTGCATGATTTGCTGAGTATGGTCACATACCTGTTGGGCATTGAGGGAGTGGAATCCCTTTTGGTGGTGGTACATCTCAGAGTTGACATGCGGCGCCCGCAAAACGACATGTGTGCAATCAATGGCACCCTGCACCAAGGGAAAGCCTGCAATCCTCGTGAATCCACGTGCTCGCTCTGTCTGCTGCTCTCTGGTTAGTGAGAATGAAATGTAGTCAGCTGTCTTGGAATACAGAGCCTCAATGACCTCCCTTATGCAACAGTCCATGTCAAACTGGGAGATGTTGCAAATATCGCCTGCTCGACACCGGAAGGAACCTGACGCATAAAGTTCAAGGCCACCGTCACCTTCACAGCCACTGGCAATGCCGTCCTCGCCCTGCGCTGAATTGCAGTTGTGGTTGTAGCAGGTGGCAGATTTCAGTGAAGACATCCTTGGCGAAGCGTAGACGTCTGACACACTGTTCCTCGCTGAGGTTCAGGTAGGCGAATTGCTCCTGAACACGCTGGACGGATATGGCCTCATGCTGAGAGCCCTTCTTCCCCTCCTCCTGCTCCCTCTTCCAGCAGCTTGCCCTGCTCTATGGCACCTCTGTTCATTCTCCCTGTCATGCTGTAGGCAAAGGGGAATGCCTACTACTGCATATATGTCTGGGAGCAAGTGGTCTGTGCAGAATCCTTGAAGTGAGGACGAAGTCCTTCAGCACCTGCCACCCCATTCCCTGTAGACTTTAGCAACTTTAGATTTTTTTTTATTTGTTTATGGGATGTGGGCGTCGCTGGCAAGGCCAGCATTTATTGTCCATCCCGAATTGCCCTTGAGAAGGTGGTGATGAGCCGCCTTCTTGAACCGCTACAGTCCGTGTGGTGAAGGTACTCCCACAGTGCTTTTAGGTAGGGAGTTCCAGGATTTTGACCCAGCGACAATGAAGGATCGGCGATATACTTCTAAGTCAGGATGGTGTGTGACTTGGAGGGGAACTTGGAGGTGGTGGTGTTCCCATGCACCTGCGGCCCTTGTCCTTCTAGGTAGAAGAGGTCGCGGGTTTGGGAGGTGCTGCCAAAGAAGCCTTGGCGAGTTGCTGCAGTGCATCTTGTAGATAAGACACTGTAGCCACGGTATGCCAGTGGTGGAGGGAGTGAATGTTTAAGGTGGTGGATAGGGTGGCAATCAAGCAGGCTGCTTGTCCTGGATGGTGTCAAGCTTCTTGAGTGTTGTTGGAGCTGCACTCATCCAGGCAAGTGGAGAGTATTCCATCACACTCCATACTTCTGCCTTGTAGATGGTGGAAAGGCTTTGGGGAGTCAGGAGGCGAGACACTCGCCACAGAATACCTAGCCTCTGACCTGCTCTTGTTGCCACAGTATTTATGTGGCTGGTCCAGTTACGTTTCTGGTCACCCCCAGGATGTTGACGGTGGGGGATTCGGCGATGGTAATGCCGTTGAATGTTAAGGGGAGGTGGTTAGACTCTTGCTTGCTGGAGATAATCATTGCCTGGCACTTGTGTGGCGCGAATGTTACCTGCCACTTATCAGCCCAAGCCTGAACGTCGTCCAAGTCTTGTAGCATGTGGGCATGGACTGCTTCATTATCTGAGGAGTTGTGAATGGCACTGAACACTGTGCAGTCATCAGCGAACATCCCCATTTCTGACTTTATGTTGGAGGGAAGGTCATTGATGAAGCAGCTGAAGATGGTTGGGCCTAGGACACTGCCCTGAGGATCTCCTGCAGCTGTGATGATTGACCTCCAACCACCACAACCATCTTCCTTTGTGCTAGTTATGACTCCAGCCAGTGGAGCATTTCCCCCGGCTTCCCATTGACTTCAGTTTTACTAGGGCTCCTTGATGCCACACTCGGTCAAATGTTGCCTTCATGTCAAGGGCAGTCACTCTCACCTCATCTCTGGAATTCAGCTCCTTTGTCCATGTTTGGACCAAGGCTGTAATGAGGTCAGGAGCACGGTGGTAGTGCCACACAACACAATGGTCACTCCTACCAATACTGTCATGGACAGATGCATCTGCGGCAGGTAGATTGGTAAGGACGAGGTCAAGTAGGTTTTTCCCCTCGTGTTTGTTCTCTCACCTGTCGCAGGCCCAGACTGGCAGTTATGTCTTTCAGGCCAGCTCGGTCAGTAGTGGTGCTAGCGAGCCACTTTGAAGTCCCCCACCCAGAGTATATTCTGTGCCCTTGCTACTCTCAGTGCTTCGTCCAAGTGGTGTTCAACATGGAGGAGTACTGATTCATCAGCTGAGGGAGGGTTTTAGGTGGTAATCAGCAGGAGGTTTCCTTGCCCATGCTTGACCTGAAGCCATGAGACTACATGGGGTCCGGAGTCAATGTTGAGGACTCTCACGGCCACTCCTTCCCGGCTGTATACCACTGTGCCACCACCCCTGGTGGGTCTGTTCTGCCAATGGGACAGGACATACCCAGGGATGGTGATGGAGGAGTTTGGGACATTGACATGGCTGAAAAGTATGATTCTGTGAGTATGACTATGGCAGGCTGTTGCTTGACTAGTCTGTGGGACAGCTCTCCCAATTTTACACAAGTCCCCAGATGTTGGTGAGGAGGACTTTGCACGGTCAACTGGGCTGGGTGTGCCATTGCCGTGTCCATAGCCGGTGCCAAGGTTGATGCCGGGTGGTCCGTCCGGTTTCATTATTGTGTTTCGTACTGAGTGGCTTGCTAGACCATTTAAGAGTCAACCACATTGCTGTGGGTCTGGAGTCACATATAGGCCAGACCAGGTAAGGACGGCAGATTTCCTTCCCGAAAGGAGATTAGTGAACCAGATGGGTTTTTACGACAATCCGATAGTTTCATGGTTACCATTACTGATACTAGCTTTTTATTCCAGATTTAAACTGAATTTAAATTCCACAGCTGCCGTGGTGGGATTTGAACTCAGGTCTCTGGATCATTAGTCCAGGCCTCTGGATTACTAGCCCAGTGATATTACCACTACGCTACTGTCCCCTTGACTGTACAAACCACGAAACCCTTCTAAAGCACAGCAAGAGCCAGTAGAAATTAATCAGCAACTAACCTGTAAGTAGTTGATGATCCCTTTGAAATAGTGCTGGTGGGGAGGGGGGTCCTTCCTGCTGCTGAACGCATGTTCAGTTGTGCACACTTGAGAGAGGGCATTAGCTGGAGCAGCGCTAGTGTGAATCAGCATTACACATTGATTGACGTCACAATCTGCCTACACTGCATACTTCAGGCGCACACTCACTGCACCCATGCAAACACCCTACCCAAGATGGCGTCCGGCACGGCCCGCATCAGATGTGTGCACGCGTGGTGCAGATGCAATTTTGGGGCTGAAACAGCACTCATAGCGCTGAAAAAACAGGCACTAAGGAGCCGAGTTTTGCTGCCATAATCTTTACATGACCATAAGAAAAAAAAAACAATCTTGCATTTATAGAGCACCTTATCACATCCTCAGGATGTCTCAAAACACTTCAAAAGAAGTGCAGTTACTGCTGTTATATAGGCAAACACAGCAGGCAATTTGCGCACAGCAAGACCCCAAAACAGCAAATGACTTGAGCCCCAATTTTAACCCAACTTCAATGGAGCGTTAGTTGAGACACAAATGTCATCCAGGACGAGAGAAGCTCTTCTCTGTATAGTAGCTTGGTATTTGTTATATGCACCTGAACAAGCAGAAAAAGCTTTGATTTTATATCTCATCCAGAAGACATCACCTCTGACATTGCAGCACTCCCTCAATACTGCACTGAAATGTTAGCCTAGATTATGTGGTTAAGTTTTGGAGTGGGGTTTAAACCCACAATTTTCTGACTTGGAATGCTCCAACTGAGCCAAGCTGAGATTTTAAGAAGACATAGAACAAAAAAAAGCCTAGCAACTTGATTCCTTCCCATTGACACTGTATGGTTTGCACTGTCGTGGACCCATCCTGATTCATTTAATTTCCTGAGGGAGGCGAACAATCAAAGTAAAACTTTCAAGACAAGAAAGGTCCATTTACTTCCAAATAAAATTAAGCAAAACTCTAGGATATCAATCCAACATTAATTTCTGCATTATTCAATGATAATCAGTCACACTGCATAGATTTAGTTTGTGCACCAGATCTACAGTGTTGTGGACAATGATTTGGAGTACTCGATCTTCTACACTAATCTCTATCCCGATAATCTAGAAATTTGTCCGACTCATTTTCAAGGAGTGGATCAATATATACCATTTACTGTTTAATAGGAGACTATTCTACTTGAGGAGAGACATTGGACATAATTATATTTTTTCATAATGAATTGCACATGGAAATGTTTAAATAGCACTAAGTTTTACGAGGTATTCATGGTTTAATAATAGTGAGGCATCAATATTATGATTAAAATTAAAAAACAAATTAACTGTTTTATCTTTTTCTGTGACTTGTTTGAAATTCTTTTTATTTAAATAAAGTACTGATATATCAGAGGAAATAATTTGGAGGAATGACAAATCCTAAAAAGTGTCAGGAAGCTGAATTGAAGGAAAAAACAGGATCCAAACATTTTTTAAAATGTCATATATTTTAATACATTTTTGCCAACAAACAAATATACATAGAACAAATTATTAAGAACCTGTGATACCTGCCCATAACAAAGCTTATTGTAGATTTAATTTAATTGTATGTCCTAACCCACAGGTCACGTTCAATACATCCTTGGGATGCTTCCAAAACCACTACCCCAGGCTCAGGAAGCTCATTAAGTTAGCCTTGGCGCAGTGGTAGCACTCTCACCTTCTAAGTCAGAAGGTTGTAGGTTCAAGTCTCACTCCAGAGACTTGAGCACATAATCTGGGCTCACAATTCAGTGCAGCACTGATGGTGTGCTTCACTATCAGAGGTGCTTTCTTTCAGATGAGACGTTAAACCAAGACCCCGTCTGCCCTCTCAGGTGGACGTAAAAGATCCCATGGTGCTATTTTGAAGAGCAGGGAAGTTCTCCCCGGTGTCCTGGCCAATATTTATCCCTCAACTAACATCATTAAAAACCAGATTATCTGGTCATTATCTCATTGCTTTAGGAGGAAGCTTGCTGTGCACAAACTGGCTGCCACATTTCCTATATTACAACAGTGACTACACTTCAAAAGTACTTTTGACTTGAAACATTAACTCTGTTTCTCTCTCCACAGATGCTGCTTGACCTGTTGAATATTTCCAGCATTTTCTGTTCATATTTCAAAATACTTTGTTGGCTGTAAAATGCTTTGGAACACCCTGAGGTTGTGAAAGGCGCTATATAAATGCAATTTCTTCCTTCCTATTACCACAAAACCTTCCCAAATAGATAGAAGATTTTCTGCAAAGAGGGATATATTTGCGTCAATTTTTTAAAGATTTATTATCTGTATCTTGCACTGTCTGCTGCCACTGATGTTCTTTCCTCTAACGTGGATTGAGGGGAAGTGGCTGAAAATGACTCTCTTAGTCATCACAAGTAAACATCGAATCATTGCTAAACAGGTTGCTCCTCCCAAGAGCATCAAGGTCATCAAGGAGATGAAGGCAGCTTGTAGTTAATACATAAAATACCGTTCCAACAGCAGAACAAGTTCATTTTTTAAATCAATACGTCCACAAAGGAAAAGCAAGTTTATGGAAAAACACAAGCAGGGGCAAAAAGAGGTAATTTGAAACACTGACATGTGCTTATTCTAACCAGAGTGTTGTGCCCTTCGATCACAATGTAAATCTACTACTTGGCTCTAGAGGGAAGTGAAAATGCAATGTTGTTGTGGGTGCTGAACAGTGACAGCACAAATATTGCCTGTGGCATTGCACTGAGAGGAAATGTGGGCAATTTTCTTTCTCACAGCTAAAATTTCTGGGGAATAATTGTCTAGAGTATAATTAACTGCTTTATTCAAATAACTTTATAACAGAGCTGGTTACTCTAATGCAAGTATAAAATCAAATTCCTAGGTTTAGCAGGGAACATATCATTCACACAAAGCAGCACATAAGATTAATTATATAGCCAAAGCTTACTTTCGATAAAAGGTACTGCAGTTAAAAATAGGTTTGTCTTAACATGGCAGATAGGAAATTCACAAAAATAAATATTTTCTTGAATTTACAGCAAAGTAACCATACACTGCATAAATTTGAAGCATAAGAAGTACAGAAATATGTTAATATTTTAGTATTATAGAACCTTTTCTCTTGGGACAGTTAGAGACTCCAGATGGGAGTACAAATGCATACAGCGTGTAACATAGCAGTTAGATTGAGATTAGCTATCACAAAAGTGAGTTTTCACCGAGATCAATGGCAGAGTTGCATTTCTATTGTATTCATGGACCAAGGTATAACAAAAATTATTTCTAATCATAGCCAGAGCATTTCTAGAAATGGCTTCTCTTCCCACTCCTACACTATCACTTCAGGAGTTCCCCAAGGATCTATCCTTGGCCTCCTCATCTTCCCCATATATATGATAGGCCATGGAAACATCATGTGCAGACATAAGGTGAGCTTCCACATATACGCTGATGTCACAGAACTCTGCCTCTCTGCCACCTTCTCTTCACCCCTTCAGTGCTATCAGATTGTTTGTCTGCCATCCAGTCTTGGATGAGTCCTAACATCCTCTATTGAGTAAACCAAAGCTGTTGCATTCTGCCTCTGCAACAAATTCTGTAGCCTCACCAATGACTTCATCCCCTCCATGTCTGCTGAACCTGACTGCGAGAAACCTTGGTAAGCTGTTCAACCTTCAGCTGCATTTGCAACCTAATAAAGAAAGAACTTGTATTGATATAGTGCCTTTCACGACCTCAGGATGTCCCAAAGTGCTTTACAGTCAATGAAGTACTTTTCAACTGTAGGCACTGTTGTAATGTAGGACTCTCTATCATAAGGACTGCCTACTTCCACCTCCAAAACATCACTGCCTCGGACACTAACTCAGCCCATCTGCCATTGATATCCTTATCATCTCCAGACTCAATTACTCTAATGCTCTCCTGGCTGCCCTTCCATCCTCCAACCATCATAATTTTCAACTCTGCAGCTTGCAGCCAATCCTATGCCAAATCCTGCTCACCCATCACCCATATTCACTGATCTTCATTGGCCCTTGGTTCCCCCACTACCTCAAATTTAGAATTCTCAAGCTTGGATTTAAATCTCTCCATGCCTGCCCCCTCCAGCATGATAAATTTGCCCCCTCCCCAGAGCTCTTTCTCACTCCAGCCTCTTGTGCATTTCCCCTTCCTTTCAGCCTATCATAAGCAGCTATGCCTTCAGGTTCCTAGGCCCGACACAAAGGGTACCTCTGCCTCCTCTCTACCTCACTCACCCTCTCTTAAGACCCTTCTTAAAGCCCAACTCTTTGACGAAGCTTTGGTCACCCCTCCTATATATTTCCTTCTTTAGTTCAGCGTCCATTTTTCCTTACACCTCTGTGAAGTGCCTTGAGAAATTGTACTCAAATAAAGATGCTATATAAATGCAAGGGCCTAGAAATTGGCCCAACATGCAATCAACCCATGCCCGTTCGGAGGACTGCAGGCAACACGTAAACTTTATGCTGCCTGCTGATTAGCATGGTTGCAGTGTTCATCCCAGCGCTGAATGCGCTGCTGAGTGGCTGAATGCTCAGCAGGCAGCCTCAAGTTTGTGTGTGGCTCCAATTAAAGTTAGCCTGCACTACTTAAAGGCAGTCTGCACCTCTTAAAGGGGATGTGCCTTCTGCCTGCAACAGGTGATTGAAGTGGCTGGGAAGACAGTGGACAACAAAGTTATAATGATGGCACAACAGGGGAGAGAGCGTGCACCTAGTTTCTCCATTGCAGCACTGAAGTCCTTGGTCCAGGAGGTCAACTCCAGAAGAGAGGTTCTCTTTCCAGAAGGGGCCAGGAGGCCCGCCAAGCAACACACCTGAGGGCAGTGGGAGCAGATAGCCAATGTGGTAAATGCACGCAGTGTAGCTCCAAGGACCTGGACTCAGTGCAGGAAGACGTTTAATGACCTCACACAAGTGGTCAAGGTCAGTGAATTATCTTCAAATGCCACCATCTGTACCACAAGCCTCACAAAATCCTCAATGCACCACACCCCCATCATTCACCTACCAAGAATCTTTACCAAACACAACTCACATTCATAGCTTCACCTCACCCACACACACTTGCCACTGCTGCAAGCCTCACACATCTCACAGCTTGAACACTCTGTCAGATATTCAACCATGACTGCCACATCATCCAAGCACATTACACCACACTCACTGACACACTTCCCTTTCTCTTGCCGGAAAAGGGGGTGCCTCAGCAGTGCCAGCAGAACTTAACCGCAGGGACAGGCTTGACTGCATGACCTCACCCCTATGGAGGAGTCAGTGCTGGCCATTTTTGGCAGGGGCATGGCTGAGTTTGTGGCCCACGCCGGAGTTGAAAGAATAGAAGATGCCAGTGTCCCCATACATTATCCTCCATCTCACATCCCACTTCCCCCTCATCCCACAATCTCTTCTGATTTACAAGTGGTGTAAGCATGCACCTCTTGCTTTCCCGCACCACCACCACCCCCCACCCCTCACCAGAGCCCTACCCTTGTGTCTTTCTCATTTCAGACACCCAAGAATTCCAGCATGCCTAGCCATTGGTTCAACAAGAAGAGGGCGAGGAGAGTGCAGAAGAAGAAGTAACACCGTCACTCGATTTCACACTCCCAGCCAGCAGCTCAGATACTGACATTCTGCGTACTTTAGAGGATAGGTTAGTCGTTGGTATTGCACATGGTGAAACACCAGACACAAGTGGGCTGCAACCAGGGCAGGGGAAAAGGGTAGCGCAGTTGCCAGCTCCCCGGAGGGCGAGGTCGCACACGTGTTCTGCTGCACAGGACTCAGATGAAGTTTTTGATGGGGCGACCTACAGAAGAATGCTGATGGGTATGCACAATGAAATGCTTGGTCCATTGGCAGGCCTGAATGCAATGTCAAGGAGCATGGAGGAGTCCAGCTCCACCCTTGTACAGGGCTTTGGGCAGAGCTTGGAGCCCATCCTTTCCAACGTGGAAGAGCTGATGCCGCGTCTGATGGCCAAAGTCTGAGCTTCCATTGCAGCACAAGCAGAAGCCACCCATATCTGAGTGCTGCAATGGAAGTTCAGACTGAAGTGATGCAAGCTCAGCTTGTTGCTTTGCAAGCACAGACTTCTGCCATCATGCCTGGGTTTGGCAGTGTTGAAAGGGGCTTGCAGTGTGCCACAGCAGTCTGTACTCCAGAAAATTACCAGGATTGCTGAGGCGCTGCCCCAAGGGAGGGGCAATGGATCTGTGGAGGCCGACCCTGCTGTTCTCTCTCAGGATGACAACATTCATACTCCCACTCCACCAGTGCCCTTGCTGTTGCCCATCAGCCAGATAGCCCAGACTGCTGCCGCATATGCCAAGGTGATGCAGTCCAAAGCCGGGCCTACTAGGCCAGGAGCTGCTCGAGGTCATCCTGCAAGGCCATCTGCAGTCTCCCCCACTGAAAGGCAGCAGCCATCCACCAGCCATGCTACAGCCACTGGGGAAGCACTGCGTAGGAGCATTAGAATAGGCAAAGGCATACACAAGACAGGCACTAAGGGAATGCACAGGGGTGATTAATTGATTTTTTGATGAAATATTGGATGGATAGATGCATAAATTTGGATTAGAATGTTTACTTTGTGGTGCCTTTTATTTCAGCATTGTGGCTAAGCAGGCGCTGTGATGGTCAGCAACAGAGTGAAGGTAAGGTGTGGGACAAATGTTGAATTGGGAATTGGGGTTGCATTCACTGGTAGCACAGGCGGATGATTCGATCCCGGATATGACGGCCAGAAAGGGGCCTGTCTGGGTTGCCTGCTTCCTCCTCTTCTGCTTCCTCCTCCCAAGCTGTTGGCCGTATTCTTGATGGCGAGGGCTGTGCCCTCATGATGGCCAGGTTATGGAGGATGCAGCAGACCACCAAGAATCGGGACACATGCTCCAGTGAGTATTGTAGGTCTCCTCCAGAGTGATCCATGGTCTGCTCTATGATGTTTCATGTGGCAGCATGTTGGCCACTTGTGCTTGTGTTGCAGAGTGGAGTCATGAACCAGGTGGTTGCCCTTGTTGCCCAGTAGCCATCCTCAGGTTTGTCTTGGTGGCTCAAAGACTGAGGGAACAGCAGACTAGCACAGAATAAAAGCATCATGACTGCTGTCAGGATACTGGGCATTCACCATCATGATGTGCTGAGCATGACTGCACACCAACTGCACATTCACCGGTGGAAACCTTTGCGGTTGCGGCACATCTCAGCATTTAGAAGCGGTGCTCGCAAAGCCATATGCGTGCAGTCCATGGCGCCCTGCAGCATGGGGAAGGCTGCTATTCTGGCAAAGCCACTTTCATACTCTGCCTGCTTCTCTCTGGTCAGAGAGAAGACAATGGTGTCCCCTCTCCAGGCATAAAGAGCGTCTGTCCCCTCTCTGATGCAGCAGTGCACAGCAAACTGCGAGATGTTACAGATGTTGCCTGCACCAGAAGTGTGCGTGCGCTTCTCAGATGCCATTTTGGACCCAATTCGGCACCCGCAGCACCCAAACAACGGGCGCTACGCAACTTAATTTTTAGCTCAAGTTGTTTTTTGTTGAAATTGATGAATCTCATTGTGGAAACTGTAGTCTGTTCATTTGTGCATTATGCAAATTAAACTTGTTTGTTGGTGTACAACCATCCCTCGTCCTGATCGTGTTTTCAGTCCGCCTTCCATAAAGACAGAAGAATGCATGCGATGGTATGTAACAGATTACAGTAACCAGTACATACAACAAGGGCTCTCTCTTTCAGCCCCCCACCTTGGGTGACTCTGTCATCTAAGTAGCTATTGGGTAATAAATGTGCATTCCAGATCATAGGATACATGCGGTCTGCTTACAGTACTCACTGATGACACTAAAGCCAATAAACTATGTAGTGCAAGACCGGCAAATTTGGTAACAGTGACATTACCACATTGTTATTCCATCTCTGGGTTTCTCCATTGAAATCTATGTTTTCCTTCTGACAGCTGTAAGTATTGTAAATGAAATGCACCATCAATCTTGAGCCAATTTCTAGTGGGTATAAGTTTACAGCACTAAACTGCCCAAAACTAACAATTCCAATTATAGCTCATAAGGATGGCTCATGTGGAAAATGGAAAAGTTATTGCAGTGCAGCAGGAGGATAGAGTTAAAGAACATTATTGGAACACTGTAGTAGCTTTACCCTAAATCTAACCTACATTTAAAGTGACCTGAAAGCACTTGATGCTGGGATGGGATGCTAAATGTTCAATTGCCATCCCTTACCTTGATAAGTACTGCCTGAAGAAATGAATATATAAGAAAAATCAGTGAGATAATATTCCATTCTATCAATGACCCCTCCTACCCCAGCCAAAGACACATTGAATATATAAGTAATATCCTTGGATTCAACTAAAAGTTACATTGGACACAGGTTTTGTAACAACATTTTGCAACACATGTGAACATTTTTTATACTGTGAAAATGATTTTTTTATTAAATGTTCTGCATCAATTTTACCCCCAAAAAAGGAATGGGTTAGGGTCAGGTGGGAGGTTAAAGAGTTAAAGATCTGAATCCTGACCAGAACCTGCCTCCAACCCGCCCACTTCTGGTTTTAACAGAGGCAGGACTGGGGGGGAGGGGGAGAGCGGACAGCCAACTCACTCCCAGAAGGGGGGAGGTTACTCATTTAAATATTATAATGAGGCTGGCACGCTTCAGATTTTACCACCATTTGAAATTTAACAGTGGCTGGGCGGGTTTTGCAGGCCTCGTGAAACCCGCCAGCAAATGGAAGGCGATGACTGCTGGATCCAGGAGGTAAGTGCCTTTACACTTACCTCCTGATCCAGCGTCCCTGCCTAACGCACCCCCCGCGATCGGAGAGCGCCCACAAGGCTTCTGATTACTCCCACCCGCAGGCCCCCGATCACCTTCCTGGCCCCCTCACCCCTACGATGCTCCTCCGGCCCTCGGATGTCGTCTGCCACCCCCCCGCCCCGATGCTCCTCCGGCCCCCACTCAATGTTCCCCCAGCCCCCCAATGCTCCTCCGGCCCCCACGCGATGAGCCCTTGTCCCCCCAATCAGCCCCCGGCACCTACGCGATGAGTCCCCAGTCCCCCGTGAGCCCCCGGCCCCCCGATGCTCCTCTGGCCCCCACACTATGAGTCCCTGGCCCCCCAATCAGCCTTGGCACCTCCCCACCCCACCCGATCATCCTCCAGACCCAACTCCCCCCCATGCTTCTCCAGTCCCACCGACCAGCCCCCAGCCCCCACCCGACCCCTCCCTCCCTCCTCTCTGCGGCCTTGTCCAGCCTCTCCATCTGGCTGGCTGTGGGTGGGAAACAGAAATTTCAAATGCAAATCAGACCGTGCCGTTACTTTCGGCAGGGCCTGCGGGAAACCCGTTCTCCTGGGACGCCCCGCTCCCAACCCGCCTAAAGTATTAAAATTCAAGCCAATGTGTCACACATGGGAGGGGCAATTTTTTGACTTTGTACTTCAAGGGGATATCTTTGTCCTTTGGGAGCACATATCAGAAACTCGTGGACACACTCTGCACAATTTTCTGACCATTCATTTACATTTATCTTTCAGCATATTTTCCTATATCTAACTGAACCATTGTATTTGGGAGAGAAAAAAAACATATATAGGGAGTGATTTTAACCTGGAGTGGGATTGCTATGTGGCAGCACAGCTGAAAAATGAAATCAGAGCGAGGCCCGACCAATTTTAACGACTGGGCCTCTTTGAAATATGATGGGTGGGTGGGCCAGCCGGCCAGCCGATTGTGTCGGAAGCAAGCCACCCCCCAACCTTGACCTCTTAAAGGGAGGTTGTATTCACTGAATTTCGACATTTATTCAATTTTTATTTCCTCCCCAGATTTTCAGACACCTCCCTCGAGGTGTTGTGGCAGCAGTCAGGACCAGGAGAGAAGTGATTTTTTCACAAAGTGGAAAGGAGATGCCCAACAACCTCTCAAAGAAAGCCTGGCTAAAGGTGGCAGAGGAAGCCAGTATCACCCCAAGGATCTGGATCCAGTGAAGGATGAGATTCAATGACCTCACTAGATCAACAAAGATGAGTACATCTCCTCCTTTCCCAATCTCTTGCATTGCACTTGGTCACAGTCCCTCCCCTCCATCCTTCAGAGCAATGACCCTTTCTGCACCACATTGCTCACCACCAACCACAATAGCACACTGTACTACCTCTCATGCTCACTCCTAATACACACTCAGCTCCTGCTTACTGACTTCACTGCTTCCACTTGCAGCATTCTCTTCTCATTTGCGGTCAATTGTTGAACCTACACCTCATCTCATAACTTCTTCCTTAATTCACACTCATACTACCTACTTCCCACTCAAAACATTCCCATTCTCCTAATATCTTGCTTCCTTCCTCTCTCAGCTTATGCACTACATGTAGAAGCCCCACTTCTCCACTTGCCTTTCAGTAGTCACACGTAACTCTCTCCTTACCCTTCTGCAGGAGAAGACAGGGCACAACATAAAGGAGAGGAATAAGACCAGTGGAGGAATGTAGGACCACAGTAGGCCATTCGCCCGCTTGATCCTATTCTGCCATTCATCTAGATCATGACTAATCTGTACCTCAACTCTATTTGCATGCCTTTGCTCCATATTCATTGATATCCTCACCCAACAAAAATCTATCGATCTCAGTCTTGAAAATTTCAATTGACAAAGCATCCACAGTTTTTTGGGAGAAAGAGTTCCAGATTTCCACTAGTATTTGTGTGAAAAAATGCTTCCTGATTTGTGCTGCCTAGCTTGAATTTTAAGATTATGCCTTTTTGTTCTGGATTCCCCCATCAGAGAAAATAGTTTCTCTGTATCTACCCTACTGAATCCTTTTATCATTTTAGACACCTCAATTAGATCACCTCTTGAACTTCTAAACTCAAGTGAATACAAACCAAGTTCATGCAACCTGTTCTCATAATTTAACCCCTTAAGTCCTTGTATTATTCTGGTGAATCTGTTCTGTACCCCTTCCAAGGAACAGCTGACATCATAGAAACATAGAAGATAGGAGCAGGAGTAGGCCATTCGGCCCCTCGAGCCTGCTCCACCATTCGATGAAATCATGGCTGATCATCCACACTCAGTACCCTGTACCTGCCTTCTCCCCATATCCCTTGATACCTTTAGCTTTAAGAAATATGTCTAACTCATTCTTGAATATATTTAATGAATTGGCCTCAACTACCTTCTGTACCATCGGGAACATTCTTCCTGCATCTAGTTTGTCCAGGCCTGTCAGAATTTTATATGTTTCGATGAGATCCCCTCTCATTCTTCTATACTCCAGCGAGTATAAGCCCAATCGACCCAATCTCTCCTCATATGTCATTCCTGCCATCCCAGGTATCAGCCTTGTGAATCTTCGCTGAACTCCTTCCATGGCAAGAACATCCTTCCTCAGATAAGGCGACCAAAACTGCACACAGTACTCAAGGTGTGGTCTCACCAAGGCCCTGTACAACTGCAGCAGGACATCCCTGTTCCTATACTCAAACCCTTTCGCTATGAAGGCCAACATACCATTTGCCTTCTTCACCGACTGCTGCACCTGCATGCTTACTTTCAGCGACTGCTGCACAAGGACACCCAGGTCTCGTTGCACTTCCCCTTCTCCCAATCTATTGCCATTCAGATAATAGTCTGCCTTTCTGTTTTTGACACCAAAGTGGATAACCTCGCATTTATCCACGTTATATTGCATCTGCCACGCTTCTGCCCACTCACCCAACCTGTCCAAATCATCCTGGAGTTTCTCGGTATCCTTCTCGCAGCACACACTCCCACCCAACATTGTGTCATCTGCAAACTTGGAGATATTACATTTAGTTCCCTTATCTAGATCATTAATGTATATTGTGAATAGCTGGGGTCCAAGGACCGATCCCTGCGGTACCCCACTAGTCACTGCTTGCCACTCGGAAAAAGACCCATTAATTCCTACTCTCTGCTTTCTGTCCACCAACCAGTTCTCTATCCAAGTCAATACCCACACCCACAGCTGGATCAGGAGGCTATGGAAATAAGTGGGACATCCAGAGCAATCAGCATTGGAGATGGCGAGGCTGGCAGCTTGTCCGAGCAGGGTGACTGTTCTTCACTTGTATCTCTTCATGTGCCACAAGCAATTATAGCTTCAGCCAACTTCAAAACCTCAACCGGCAAGCCTTTCATATACAAATAACAACAGAAAACGCTGGAAAAACTCAGCAGGCCAGGCAGCATCCGTGGAGAGAGAAACAGAGTAAACGTTTCAGGTCGAAGACCTTTCGTCAGAACTGGAAAAAAAGCAGGAAATTGAATAGATTTTAAAGCAAGTTTAGGGGCTGGGAAAAGGGGGAGGGGATGAAAGAACAAAAGGGAAGGTCAGTGATGGGATAGAAAGCAGGAGAGATTAAGAGACATTGAGAGAACAAGGTTGAAGAGACAAACGGAAATGCCGTCGAAGAGAAGAACAGAACTTCTTCAAGAGAGGTGGCAGTGAACCAAACACTAATACAATAGCAAAATACTGCAAAATACTGAAACGTTAACTCTGTTTCTCTCTCCACAGATGCTGCCTGGCCTGCTGAGTTTTTCCAGCATTTTCTGTTGTTATTTCGGATTTACAGCATCCGCAGTATTTTGCTATTTCATATACAAATATTCAGCCTCTCAGTTGATGACAATTGATGATGCCTCCTGACTGCTCTTGTGATGCCCTGATGATAACATGAGTGCAGTCAATAGTGCCCTGCACTCGGAGAAAGCCAGCCATTGCTATGAACCCCAAGGCTCTCTTGTTTTGACTGTTGTCATCAATGGGAAATACAATCATTGGTTCGCCCTTGCAAATGGAGCATGGGTCACCTCATTGATGCACTTATGGACCACTGACTGCGAGTTGTCTCCAGGTAGCACTTTGGAATGATCCTGAGGCAAAAAAGTTCAGGCCTGTTGTCACCTTTACAGCTACTAGCATGACATAGTTCTCTGGCACTGCAGACAGCAGGTCTTCATGCAGGAGGTTACAAATGCTTGAAACAACTTGCCTTGAGAAGCGCAAGGTAAGGCCATCTATGAGCAGGCACCTTCACCTATTTTCTTCTCAGAAATCCAACTGCAGCTCCTCCTGCATGTTTAGGCCTGTGCTTCTGCTCTTCTTCCTCCACCTCGTACAGCACCGCCCATCATAAGGTTTCACTGCTTATTGAGGGCAACTAACCAAAAGAAATTATTACAAATAGGCAATTTCCAAAGTCAAAACTCACTTCAACTCCAAATACACCAATGCCACTGTTCAGAGTGACTGTTGCAGCCTGGTGACTCTGAATAAAACCCCTCAGGGTTCACCTAACGGACATAAGAATATAAGAAATAGGAGCCTGCGTAGGTCATACGGCCTCTCGAGCCTGCTCTGCCATACAATAAGATCATAACTGATCTTCTACATTTATTCCACTTTCCCACTCTATCCCTATATCCCTCAATTGCCTCAGTGCCCAAAAATCTATTGAATATACTCAACAACTGAGCATCCACAGCCCTCTGAGGTAGAGAATTACCAAGATTCACAACCCTCTGAGTAAATAAATTTCTTCTCATCTCATCCTAAATAGCCGGCCCCTTATTCTGAGATTGTGATCCCTAGTTTTAGACTCTCCAGCCAGGCGAAACAGCCTCTCAGCACCGACTCTGACAAGCCCTCTCAGAATTTTATATCATCTCTCATTCTTCTAAACTCCAGAGAATATAGGCCCATTCTACTCAATCACTCCTCATCGGTCAGCCCTCGCATCCTAGGAACAGACGGTAAGTACACTTGTCCAATTTTATCCCCTCGCACACTCCATTCCCTCAAGGCAGGGAAGATTAAAATCAGCCCCATAATTTGTGTGCTGTTGTTTAAGTTACCTGAAAGTGGCATATGTAACAGCAGAAAGCAAAACCAACTACCATGTTGGAGCAGTGATTCCAATTTCAATACAGATAACAGATAGTGGTGGTACCAGTATAGCCATGTTGCTCAAAGAGAGGATTCTCTTGGGATTTAGATGTTTCATTCATTTAGAAATTGATCTGACATGTGCTCTTTTTAAAGATTGATTTAACAAGCAAATGCTTTATGACCTTTTTGAGGAATTGAAAGGATTGAGCAGGTCGCTTTCTCAAGAATTACATGCTACTGGTATCGGTGAAGGTGACTGCTCCACTCACCTTCTATGTTACCGGCATCTTTCAGATCCCCAGCTGGAGCAGCCATGCTTATCAGTCAATCAGCTGAGATTTTTATTAGGATCGCTTGATATATTTGATTCTCCCTTGCAACAGACAATAAAGCTAGCATCCTTTGCTTTTTCTGCATTTACCAATATATTAGTCATTACTAACTGTAATAATATATCAATTTGTTATTCTGTTGAGAATGCACATGACCACCTTAATAGCATGGGCTACTATTTCAAAATGTATATGTGTTCCAGTTTTCCCAACAGCACACATTTTTAATGTTTTTTTATTAGTGCCAATTCCGACCATTCTAATTTATTTCACAACTTCTCAAATGAAGTGATCATTTGGGGACGTATTCTCTCAAGTGCTACTTGGGATCACACCAGGATGTAAATGGCTGGGTTGGTGGTGAGAAGTCATTCCTCACAAAGCAGATATTCAGTGATTATTTTTGTGGTTCCCCAAGATGCAGATTAGTGCCTTTGGCTCTCAGTGGACTGCACCTGGGGTCCTATAAGTTAGAGAAAGAAAGGACATTTAAGATAAGAACCTTAGGATGGACTAGCTGAATATTAGGAGAGTGTGTGCTTCCTTGATTAGATGCTCTTTTGTATGGCAATAGTGGGTAGTCTTCATGATAGCCAATGGGGGAGAGTATATTGTGTGTTTAAGCTCATTCACTCAGTGTGGTATAGTTGGAGTGCTCTCAGTGATGGCAAAATGGAGACCATATTCATATGTTGGATGAACCAGTGCTACTTGTTCTGCTGAAGTTAACCCTGACTAATCCTTCCCCTAAATTAATTGAATAGGAAACTCTTCCCCGATCAGTTCTGGATAACTTCTGCTTTGTGTGGGCCATATTGTTTTGGGGATACATTATTTGAGAAAAATATTTCCCCTCCACTTGATGTTTATTTGTAAACTTTCAAAAAAATGTTTTGAAAATCTTTTGAAGACACACTCGAGTTTGGGCTTCTGTAATGTGCTCAGCGCTACTTCCTTTTTAAGCACCTCAGCAACAATACAAATTCCAATTTAGCATGATTGAAATGAGCTTTATCCCCCCCTCCTCTCACTCATTTAGGAACTTTGTTGTATTCCGAGACTCCTCAGGCCCAGTTCCACCTATTTATTGTATCATGTGCATCATCAGCACACATTTCCACACTACATTTTGCATCTTATTTGCAGGTACCCAAATGTACTGAACTCACTAAATATCCCAGTAGATCAAGAAATCTAGAGTTAGGATACAACATTTATGGTTTATAACTGAATTAAATGCTAATTTTACAATTAAACAACAATCGGCCCAGAAATTGGAGTTCGATGGTTGCCGCGGGGGTAAGGATCCCCCGCGATATCGCACTCCGCGCCTGCCTTTATGGTTTTGGCCCACACGAACTTCAGTTCCTGGGCCTCTCCCTGGTGCCGGCGCGCAGTGTGTGCGTGTCCCAGAGGCGCAGTTAGTTCGATGCTACCTCTGGGATCACGTGGGCCAGTTAGAGCCAATGGCAGCACACCATCTTTCATTCATAGTTTTGACAGGAAGAGCTGTCAAAACTATGAATACAACAAGCCCCCAAAAGAACAGCTAAACCTCAATTACATTTTTTTAAAAAGCCATCACATTAATAAAATAACTATAGTTAAATAAATTAACCACTTTAAACAAAAATTTAAATTTTTGAAAAAATTTAAATTCTTTTTAAAAGTTATAAAAATAAACTTACCTTTCTTTAAAGTCTCTAAAAAAGATAAACGTGTTGAAAAAAATTTAAAATACTTAATTAACTACTTACCTTGTTAAAAGGGGGTCTTACGCCTGCTTTCTTTATGTGTAAAATCTTCAACACTTACCTGCGCGTTCAAACCTGAAAAAAAACCTAAGTGCGCTGCGTGCGCACAACCTGTAGCGTGCACGCGGTTCACTTAGGAACCGCCCCCTTCACAATACCCGAAGTGCCGGTTTCCCGCGCATGTGCAGTGCATGCAGGAAACCGACACTTCGGGACCTAATACGCGAGAGTACACAGTGCGTAATCTCCCGTATTAGGTCTAATTTTCGGGCTGATATTTCCGAAAGGTCCAAGAAACTTAATGACAGTTGGGACTTTCGTAAAGGAAAAGCAAAGTCTACAAGGTATAATTTTTGCTCAAAACAGTCACTGTAACTATTTTGCACTGGAAAAATAAGCACAAATGCCCTTGTCTGGCATTTTTTTTTTAAACAGCGTTAATTTCCCAACCTGCAATAACATTGGGTCCCACTCCCTGTTATGACACTTTGTTACATTATCTGTGGGAAGTAGTCCTGGGACAGCTTCATTAAAACAACGGGGGCTGTGACATGACCAGTTTAAGAGCTGAAGTTTAAGTACTCTGCACCTCTCGCCAGTAGCATGGCCTCCCAGCATCAACAAATCCTAGATCAGCTCTTAGGTTGGTCAGAAATCATGCCTCTTGTTTGGTTTAAAAAAAACGAATACAGGCTGCTTCAAGTTGTAAAGCAATTTTTTTGACCTCCATGATGTTATGCAGGAGACGTAGAGGTGAAAAAATTTACATGAAAAAAAATTGAACTTTTTTTTCTATTAATAGCTGCATTATTATTCAGTGGCAATATTCACAGCAGGCCACAGAAAGCACTGTTTTATAAGGACAGGAACATTATACCATGTGACACACAAAGCATTTTTTTTCCTGCTAAAGTGTAGCTGCATGTAACTTAAGTATGTCGCTTAAACTGTAATTGCTATGCTTCCCTGCATCAATTACACAAATTCATGGGGCCATTAAAGGTCAGACTGGTTTTCTTTTTTTACACGTTATTTTGAGTGTGGCTCCTGAAGTAAATTAGGAAGTATTTTCTATTGGATGGGAAGTTTTTCTCCACATTAGGGATGATTGGTTTTCTCTTTTTTTATACTTTTACACAAAAATTTGCATGTGTGAGTGGCCTGAAGTGTGATGGATGTCTTTCAAAACATACAACATAAGCCCCTTATATCCTGCTGTGAACCATTTCAACATTTGCAGAGATAATGCAATAGTCTCACAAATATCAAAGTCATTCATTATAAAAAGGGAAAAAATAGAATGTGAGAAAACTAGCAAGAAATATAAAAGCAGATTGTAAGAGTTTCTACAAGTATGTAAAAAGGAAAAGAGTAGCAAAAGTAAACGTTGGTTCCTTAGGGGCTGAGACAGGAGAAATTATTATGGGGAATAAGGAAATGGCAGAAATGTTAAACAAATATTTTGTATCTGTCTTCACAGTAGAAGATACAAAAAGCATACCAAAAATGGTGGGGAGCCAAGGGTCTAATGAGGGTGAGGAACTTAACGTAATTAACATTAGAGAAAAAAGTACTAGAGAAACTAATGGGACTAAAAGCCGACAAATCCCCTAGACCCGATGGGCTACATCCTAGGGTTCTAAAAGAAGTGGCTGAAGAGATAGTGAATGCATTGGTTTTGATCTTCCAAAATTCCCTAGATTCTGGAATGGTCCCAGCAGATTGGAAGGTTGCAAATGTAACACCGCTATTCAAGAAAGGAGGGAGAAAAAAAACAGGGAACTACAGGCCAGTTACCCTGACATCAGTTGTCAGGAAAATGCTGGAATCCATTGTTAAGGAAGTGGTATCAAGTCACTTAGAAAATCATAACATGATAAGGCAGAGTCAACATGGTTTTATGAAAGGGAAATCGTGTTTGACAAATTTATTAGAGTTTTTTGAGGATGTAACTAGTAGGGTAGATAAAGGGGAACCAGTGGATGTCGTATATTTGGATTTCCCAAAGGCATTTGATAAGGTGCCACATAAAAGGTTATTACACAAGATTAGGGCTCATGGGGTTGGGGGTAATATAGTAGCATGGATAGAGGATTGGTTTACGGACAGAAAACAGAGAGTAGGGATAAACCGATCTTTTTCAGGTTGGCAGGCTGTAACTAGTGGGGTGCCGCAAGGATCAGTGTTGGGGCCTCAGCTATTTACAATCTATATTAATGACCTAGATGAAGGGACCGAGTGTAATGTATCCAAGTTTGCTGATGATACAAAGCTACGTGGGATAGTAAGCTGTGAGGAGAACACAAAGAATCTGCAAAGGGATATAGATAGACTAAGTGAGTGGGCGGCAAGGTGGCAGATGGAGTATAATGTAGGGAAATGTGAGGTTATTCACTTTGGTAGGAAGAATAGAAAAACAGAATATTTTTTAAATGGTGAGAAACTTTCAAATGTTGGTGTTCAGAGAGATGTGGGTGTCCTCGTGCAAGAAACACAGAAAGCTAGCATGCAGGTACAGCAAGCAATAAGGAAGGCAAATGGCATGTTGACCTTTATTGCAAGGGGGTTGGAGTATTAGAGTAAGGAAGTCTTGCTACAATTGTACAGGGCCTTGGTGAGACCACACCTGGAGTACTGTGCAAAGTTTTGGTCTCCTTATCTAAGAAGGATATACTTGCCTTGGAGGCGGTACAACAAAGGTTCACTAGATTGATTCCTGGGATGAGAGGGCTGTCCGATGATGAGAGATTGTGTAGAATGGGCCTATACTCTCCGGAGTTTAGAAGAATCTGAGGTGATCTCTTTGAAACATACAAGATTCTGAAGGGGATTGACAGGGTAGATGCTGAGAGGTTGTTTCCCCTGGCTGGAGCGTCTAGAACTAGGGGGCATAGTCTCAGGATAAGGGGTAGGCCATTTAAGACTGAGATGAGGAGGAATTTCTTCAGTCAGAGGGTTGTGAATCTTTGGAATTCTCTGTCCCAGAGGGCTGTGGATACTCAGTCTTTGAGTATATTCAAGGCTGAGACAGATAGATTTTTGGACTCATGGGGAATCAAGGGATATGGAGATCGGGTGGGAAAGTGGAGTTGAGGTTGATGATCAGCCATGATCTTATTGAATGGCGGAGCAGGCTCGAGGGGCCATATGGCCTACTCCTGCTCTTATTTCTTATAACTTTTATTTGGCAATAGCATAATTTTCATTTTATTGAGAATATAGTATACCTATTAAAAATTAAATATGGTAGAAAATAGAATATTTGAATTGAGAGGCCCAAGTTTAGTTTGTTTGTGATCTTTGATTTTTAAATCATCACATTGTTGTTGCTTTCATATCTTCACACTCCTCTTTTGGAGAACAGTGTGAAATCCAAAGCTGAACAGGATGAGCTGCTGGAGCATTTGAATATAAATGGGAATTGGGCGGACATGTGGCAGATGAAATTCAATATGGTTCATATGTGGAATAAAAAACCCAGGAAGAGACTATTACTTTAATGGAAGGAAAATAACGTCCATGGAAAATGAAAGTGATCTGGGAGACCTGATTGACAATATCTTGAAACTATTGCAACAATGCTCGGTGGTAGTAAAGAAAGCAAATCAAATTTTTGAATATATTAAAAAGTCAATATTGAGCTGAAATAGTGAGGCAATCCTGCCACTTTATACATAATTGGTGCGATTGTGCACAGTTCTGGTCTCCACAGTAAAAACAAAATATTGCAACTATTGAAAGGATATAGAAGAGAGCAACCAAAATGATTGCGGGAATAGAAGGATTGGATTCCGAGGAGCGATTATGTAAATTGGGCATGTTCTCACTGGAAAAGAGAAGGTTGAGAGGTGATATGATTACCATTTTTAGGATTCTAAAGGGACTAGATCATGTAAACCATGACAAGCTGTTTTACCTTGTTCAGAATAGTAGAACCTACACTTGAAGGGGGGTAAATCCAAAACTAATCTGTGGAAACATTGCCCCTGATAATTACGGGGAGGCGGGGTTGTAGTGGCCACCTGGAGATCCTGTTGAATTTAACAGCAGGACCTCTTAAATTATTTGACACAGTTTCCCGGCTGGCAGCCAGCAAGATTGACAGGTTGGCTTGCTGTCGGGCGGAAAGGCCTGCGGCAACATCGTGCAGGGTCAATGATATTAAGGGGGCAGAGAAGACATTGGGGTTGGGGGGGGGGGGCGAAAACCCCGGGGGGATGGAAAAGACATGGGGGGGGGGGGGCGGGCATGAGTAGGTTGGGGGTCCGATCATGGGGAGGGAATCAGGTTGCTTGGTAGGCCGGGATGGGCGGGGGGGGGAGCACTCCTGCTCCTTCTGGTCCACAGGCAGTGCTGGAAAGGCAATTACCTGTTGGATCCGGCCCTTCTTGCCTCCCTTCAGCTGCCAGGTTTCCCGAGCCCTGGGAAACTTGGCCTGCGGGCGTTAAAAAGTAAAATATTTTCATGATGGATGCCCTTCTGGAGAGCAGGTTAGTCGCCCGCCTCTGTTAAAACCAGAAGTGGGCACGTTGGGGTTGGGGATGGGTTTCCAATTTTTTAAACAACCCCTGTCCCTCTTCCATCTGTCCTGGGGGGTTAAGCTTACCTCCATTATTTCAGTGAGCAAGTGATAAATCTATCAAACAGGCTCCCTGGGGGACGGCGGAAGCAGAGAGTATTGGTTTATTCAAATGCAAATTCGATCGATTTCTTTCAGAAAATATTGGCCCTGAATTTGCGGTCGGAGGCTTCCTGCAGGGAAATGCCTCCGATCCGCAAATAAAATGCCCGCGTACCTGGTGGTTCAGAAGGTACGGAGACCCCAGGTCCCGGCCCACTCCAGGTACTCACAGGTAGAGGCCACGTATCCTGGGGTGCAGGCGGTTCGCAAACGCCCCTGGGATCACGTAGGCCAGCCCAACGAATGAAAGAAGGAATCCCCATTCATACTTATGGTGATTCCGTATGTACGGAAACCCAATAAGCATGAATCGGAATACCCCAAAAAATACACCTGGACATCAAATTTTAAAAATTACACATTTAAAATTAATTAAAATTACATTTAATTAAATATTTAAAACAAAAATTTAATTTTTTGAAAAATAAATTTAAATGTTTTAAAGGGGCTAAAATTGAACTTCCCTTATTGCACAGGTTTTTTAATGTATAAATGATTAAAAAAACATAAAAATAAATTTATTTCAAATGCTTACACTGATAAAAGCAGGCCTTACGCAGGCGTAAGACTTTCACGGGCATTCACTGGGTAGAAGCTGGGCAAATAGCCCAACTCTACGCCCGTGGATGCCCTTTTTCCGGGGATGTGTTGGATCTGTCAAAAAGATTCTTATGCGGCGCGTTCGCACCTTGTACATGCCCGGAGGGGCCGCAAATTCCAGGCAATATTTTGGGATACAGTGTATGAGTAACCTGAGATAGGATATTTGGCGAGTGTAGAATGCTTGGGAGGAACATGTGACTTTGGACATATGATTCCCGAAGCTCTCCACCTCTGGGATTTTTCTCGTCTCATGTCTGGGTCGACATAAGAACTTAAGAAATAGGAGCAGGAGTAGGCCATTTGGCCCTTCGAGCCTGCTCCGCCATTCAATAAGATCATGGCTGATCTTCTACCTCATCTCCACTTTCCTGCACTATCCCCATATCCCTTGATTCCCTTAATATTCAAAAATCTATCGATCTCTGTCTTGAATATACTCAACGACTGAGCCTTCACAGCCCTCTGGGGGAGAGAATTCCAAAGATTCACCACCCTCTGAAGAAATTTCTCCTCATCTCAGTCCTAAATGGCCGACCCCTTATTCTGAGACTGTGACCCCTGATTCTAGACTCCCCAGCCAGGGGAAACATCTCCCTGCATCTACCCTGTCAAGCCCTGTAAGAATTTTGTATGTTTCAATGAGATCACTTCTCATTCTTCTGAACTCTAGAGAATATAGGTCTAGTCTACTCAATCTCTCCTCATAGGACAATCCCCCAACCCAGGAATCAGTCTGGTGAACCTTCGTTGCACCCCCTCTATGGCAAGTATATCCTTCCTTAGGTAAAGTGACCAAAACTGTACACAATAGTCCAGGTGTGGTCTCACCAGGGACCGGTATAATTGCAGTAAGACGTCTTTACTCTTACACTCAAATCCTCTTATAATAAAGGCTAACATACCACTTGCTTTCCTAATTGCTTGCTGTACCTGCATGTTAACTTTCAGTGATACATGTACAAGGACACCCAGGTCCCTCTAAACACCAACATTTCCTAATCTCTCACCATTTAAAAAATATTCGACTTTTCTATTTTTCCTACCAAAGTGGATAACTTCACATTTCTCCACATGATATTCCATTTGCCATGTTCTTGCCCACTCACGTAGCCTGTCTATATCCCTTTGAAGCCTCCTTGCATCCTCCTCACAACTTACATTCCCACCCAGCTTTGTATCATCAGCAAACTTGGATTTATTACATTTGGTCCCCTCATCCAAATCATTGATGGAGATTGTGAATAGCTGAGGCCCAAGCACTGATCATTGCGGTACCCTACTAGTTACAGCCTGCCAACCCAAAAATGACCCATTTATTCCTACTCTCTGTTTTCTGTCCATTAACCAATCTTCAATCCATGCGAGTATATTACCCCCAATCCCATGAGCCCTAATTTTGTTTAATAACCTCTTGTGTGGCACCTTATCGAATGCCTTCTGAAAATCCAAATACACCACACTACTGGTTCCCTTATCTATTCAGGCTAGTTACAACCTCAAAAAACAGATTTGTCAAACATGATTTCCCTTTCATAAATCCGTGTTGACTCTGCCAATCCTACTATTATTTTCTAAGTGCCCTCTTACCACGTGCTTAATAATAGATTCTAGCATTTTCCCTACTACTGATGTCTGTTGTAAACTAATTGATAGAGATTGATTAATCAACTGCTCCATTATTGTATCATTTGACTACCAAGATGGTGGAAGGTGAAGTAGATGCACATTGGTTTTTTTTCGTCTAGAAATTCCGATGTTCCTATGTAGTGAAGGATTGGCAGGCTGATTAACAGCTTGATGGGTCGCAACATGAACGCACCTTCCATGGCCATAACCATCTTTATACCAGCCAATAGGGTGACTAGTTCTATATGTCAGGAGGGTTTTGTGGGCTCCCACAACCCATATGATGGTTGTGGGAGGCAGGTGGGGGAGGGGCGGGGGGTGCTGCTGTATGACTGCCAGAGTTGCGGTCCCCAGTCGCCAGGACTGACTGGAGTAGGGTTGAATCCCTGCATATTCTGACTCAAAGGCAGGAATGCTACACCAAGCCATTTGAGACAATCATGAAATTGTGATGGATAATTTTGATGCATGATGTGCACGTGTGACGTATACTATCCCACTAACCACAGATACACACTAAACACATGACTGCGAATTATATCTATATCAAACTTTTATCAATGTTGACACTGAATTGAGTCTTTGAAGTAGCTACTGATAAGGAAAGAACTTGCATTTATATAGTGCCTTTCATGTCTTCAAGATTTGCCAAAGTACTTCTCAGTCAATGAACTACTTTTGAAGTACACCCACTGTTGTTTTGATGAAATAATACTTGTCTTGGGTTATTTATTTGCATTTTTACACCTAATGACTATTTATTTTAGTGTGGAACCCATATTCCATGAGATAATGCAATTTGGAACCACATCTGCCACACAGAATGGCTGTTATTTTATTAAAGCTAACAGCAACATATTGCTGTGAGCCCAATGAGCTGTACCCAAGCTTTGTAATTCAATGCCAATATTTAACTGACCATTAGCAATTTAAGAGAAAGTGGATTTTAAATGCGTTCATTCCTGTGAACACACACAGGTAATTTAGAAATTAAGTAGAAACCTTTTACCGCAAAAGATATTTTCTTATCATCGCAGCTTTTGGGTACCTCAAAATGATTCCAGTATAATTTTTAATCTTTACGACAATCCTACAGAATTTTATTCACCTGGCTTTCTTCATATATTTGTTCTCAAATGAAATATGAGAATATTTCTAAATATCGTATCAATCAAGTATTGTACATTTCACACTATTTGAATCGGGTATCATTGTGTGGCTGCTATGTGTTCCATCAAGGAAGACAATTAAATGCTAGCTTCAACCCCAATGGGTCAATGTCTTCATCTTGTGACAGATCATGATCATCTCAGATTTAATCTCGTCTGTCTATGTGTGTTAATTGTTCCCAGCCAGGGTAGCATTAGAGGTGTTACAATTCTTCCAGGCCCCTGGATTAGGCCGGGGGAAAGACAAATCAGTCAGAAATCCTGTTGCTGACCCCAAACTCGGGACCTTTGCTAGAAGTGCCCGTGTGGTTTTCAGGTGAAGACAAGAACTGGCTCGGCTGCGCTCCCCTGGTAGTTGAACAGCCTGAGTAATGTCACTTGGGCAATACATTGGAGGGTCCCCATTGTCTGTGAAAGCATACCCGAGCAAGGAGGCAAAAAGGGGAGAAACTTAGCAAAGAAAAAAAACAAACATACACGTTGGCTTCTCCATTACTAACACTTGTCCTGTTCTCACATCAGATCCTCTGCTACAATGGGCATATAGAATAATTTATTTATAGTATGCACAAACAAAAGTTCATTTAGACATGTACACAAGTCACAGAGTATGAGATGTGAAAGAATTGGCATTTTTTGTCATCTACTAACCAATTTTATAGCATAAAGAAACAATTACACTAAATTCCAACTAAAGAGCAAAAACAAAATTTACACTTTTGTACGAAGCATTGACTTTGTCAATTGCCAATTATTTTTAAGAACATAAGAAATAAAAGCAGGAGTAGGCTATTTGGCCCCTCGAGCCTGCTCCGCCTTTCAATAAGATCATGGCCTCAACTCCACTTTCCCGCTCTCTCCCCATAATCCTTGATTCTCCTGTTTTTCAAAAATCTGTCTATCTCCGCCTTGAATATATTCACTGACTCAGCCTCCACAGCTCTCTGGGATAGAGAATTCCAAAGATTCACGACCCTCTGAGAGAAGAAATTCCTCCTCATCTCCGTCTTAAATGGGCGACCCCTTATTCTGAAACTATGCCCCCTAGTTCTAGATTCCCCCACGAGGGGAAACATTCTCCCTGCATCTACCCTGTCAAGCCCCCTCAAAATCTTATATGTTTCAATAAGATCACCTGTCATTCTTCTAAACTCCAATGAGTATAGGCCCAACCTGCTCAACCTTTCCTCATAAGACAACCCCTTCATCTCAGGAATCAACCTAGTGAACCTTCTCCGAACTGCCTCCAATGCAAGTATATCCTTCCTTAAACATGAAAAAATCATAGCAAAAATTTGCATTGTATTAATTCTTTTTCCTCAGCCACTTAAATTGATTCAAGTCCCTTGGAATATTACCACTCTCTCATATCCATCAACTGGCCACACGGGTTGTCGTCATCAGCAGATTTCATAATACTAGCAAATTTCCAGTCGTGTTATTCATGGTGAACCAGACAATACGTTGTTTTGTCATAACAGCAATACTAAACTGTATAATGCACACAGCAAAGGAACCAAATTCCACCTCATCTTGGACTACAGGTTAATTTGGAAAAAAGAAAATTTGATTTAATATTTTGCACTTTATTAAAATTATGAAAAATGCCTGAACTTTAACATGAAAAAAACCTCATGCATTTACAACAGATTTTACTGAGTGGAGAACAATGAGCTTTTCAAAGAAATATATTGCACCAGCAGAAAATAAAATTAAACTTATAGCGGGTGAAGTTTCCTCCCTCATAACTTTAGCAGAAGAGACATGGAAACCCCGGAAAAGGGGCTGTTTACACAATTTTCCCAGGGTTTCTGTGCCTCTCCCACTGAAGTTACGGCAGACGAGCAGGAGAACCCCCATTGAAATTTACCCCAAAATCTTTTAAAGTAAAAGTGCAAGATAAAACTTCATTCAACTGCCCAAAAATGTTGGAGGTTGCTTTTGATCCTGAACTGCTCATGGCAGTCCCTGACTTGTATTGAAGAAACATCAGAAATGCAAGGAAAGGTGAACATGACAAAATTAAGCATTTTTAGCTATGATGTGTAATGGTTTCTTGCTTTGTGACATGGTACATATGGGGTTAAGAACCCAGTTCACTCACGAAGGTGACCAATTTATTTTGATTCATAACCAGACATTATTGTCTAAATCAAGCTATTGAATTCAAATAAAAGAACCTCGTGGACTTTTAATCCATGTTTGAATGAGATCTCTTTTTGAGGTTAACAGACATGCACTTAAATTTACTTTGGCTGGGTCTTTTCTCTTTAAAAGTATTTTCAGTCTGTCTTGTAAAATTGAATAACCCATCTGAAGCCATGAAAGGGAGATAAGATAGGGTACAGAAACGCTGTTCATGGTCAGAAAAAGAACACCATATAAGATTAATATTTACATTACAATTTAGTGCAACAGGCACGACTGTTATTTTATACCAACTTGAGATAATTAAGTACATAACTACTGTTCACTTTTCCAATTACTGTTTAATAAATCTGTTTGGCAGTTATTGCTTAAGCCAGGGACTAATGAAATGGTTATTCTATTACCTTTTGAAATCAAGGAAGATCAAGTAAGAAAATGTAATGTAACCTGTAAGCTGAAAATGTTTTCTGTTCGATATTTGGACACTATACAAATGATATAGATGGTAGGATGGTAGGTAGAATGATGCTAGGTAGGAAGGAAGGATGGCAGGTTGGTAGTTAGGTAGATAAATGATAGTACTCTGCTTTATTTTATTTCTGAACAACAACTTTACAACCATCTTCAGCCAGAAGTGCCGAGTGGATGACCATATCGGCCTCCTCCTGAGGTCCCCACCATCACAGAAGCTAGTCTTCAGCCAATTCGATTCATGCCGCGTGATATCAAGAAACGGCTGAGAGCACTGGATACAGCAAAGGCTATGGGCCCCGACAACATCCCAGCTGTCGTGCTGAAGACTTGTGCTCCGGAACTAGCCACGCCTCTAGCCAAGCTGTTCCAGTACAGCTACAACACTGGCATCTACTCAACAATGTGGAAAACTGCCCAGATATGTCCTGTCCACAAAAAGCAGGACAAATCCAACCCAGCTAATTACCGCCCCATCAGTTTACTCTCAATTATCAGCAAAGTGATGGAAGGTGTCATCGACAGTGCTATCAAGCGGCACTTACTCACCAATAATCTGCTCACTGATGCTCAGTGTGGGTTCCGCCAGGACCACTCGGCTCCAGACTTCATTACAGCCTTGGTCCAAACATGGGCGAAAGAGCTGAATTCCAGAGGTGAGGTGAGAGTGACTGCCCTTGACATGAAGGCAGCATTTGACCGAGTATGGCATCAAGGAGCCCGAGTAAAATTGAAGTCAATGAGAATCAGGGAGAAAACTCTACACTGGCTGGAGTCATACCGAGCACAAAGGAAGATGGTTGTGGTTGTTGGAGGCTAATTATCAAAGCCCCAGAATAAAGCTGCAGGATGTCCTCAGGGCAGTGCCCTAGGCCCAACCATCTTCAGCTACTTCATCAATGACCTTCCCTCCATCATAAGGTCAGAAATGGGGATGTTCGCTCATGACTGCAGTGTTCAGCGCCATTCACAACTCTTCAAATAATGAAGCAGTCCATGCCCGCATGCAACAAGACCTGGACAACGTTCAGGCTTGGGCTGATAAGTGGCAGGTAACATTCGCGCCACAGAAGTGCCAAGCAATGACTATCTCCAACAAGCGAGAGTCTAACCACTTCCCCTTGACATTCAATGGCATAACCATCAACATCGAGGGAGTCACCATTGATCAGAAACTTAACTGAACCAGCCATATAAATACTGTAGCAACAAGAGCAGGTCAGAGGCTAGGTATTCTGTGGAGAGTGTCTCACCTCCTGACTCCCCAAATCCTTTCCACCATCTACAAGGCACAAGTAAGGAGTGTGATGGAATACTCTCCACTTGCCTGGATGAGTGCAGTTCCAACAACACTCAAGAAGCTCGACACCATCAAGGCCAAAGCAGCCCGCTTGATTGGCACCCCATCCACCACCTTAAACATTCACTCCCCCCACCACCGGCGTACCGTGGCTGCAGTGTGTACCATCAACAAGATGCACTGCAGCAACTCGCCAAGGCTTCTTCGGCAGCACTTTCCAAACCCGTGACCTCTTCCACCTAGAAAGACAAGGGCAGCAGGCGCATGGGAACACCACCACCTCCAAGTTCCCCTCCAAGTCACACACCATCCTGACTTAGAAGTATATCGCCGATCCTTCATCGTCTCTGGGTCAAAATCCTGGAACTCCCTTCCTAACAGGGCTGTGGGAGTACCTTCACCACACGGACTGCAGCAGTTCAAGGCGGTGGCTCACCACCACCTTCTCAAGGGCAATTAGGGATGGGCAATAAATGCTGGCCTTGCCAACAACACCCACATCCCAGGAACAAATATAAAAAAGTGAACTTTAATTTCTGAAGCTAATAAATAGTAAAGGAATGATTTTATCACACAAACGAATGATCACGATGTTGTAAATATGTTGTGGAATATATCCATTTTTAAAAAAGAGGTTCCGCTCTTAACTGCAAGGTTGGTGGTTCGAGTCCACCCAGGGATGATGAAGTCACTTTTTTTTTTAAACCACATAATGGATTTGTTTGCAAAATTGAAGCCCATGGGATTAAAAGTACAGTGGCAGTATGGATAGAAAGTAAAGAATAGTGGTGAATGGTTGTTTTTCAGACGGGAGGGAAGTTTGTAGTGGTGTTCAGCAGGGGTTGGCATTGGGACCACTTCTCTTTTTGATATATATTAATGACCTGTACTTGGGTATAATGGGCATAATTTCAAAGTTTGCAGATGACACAAAACTCAAATGTAGTAAACAATGAGGACAGTAACAGGCTTGAGGAGGACAGAGACAGACTGGTGAAATGGGCAGACACATGGCAGATGAAATTTAACGCAGAGAAGTGTGAACTGATTCATTTTGGAAGGAAGAATGAGGAGAGGCAATGTAAACTAAATGGTACAATTTTAAAGGGGTGCAGGAACAGAGAGACCTGAGGGTGTATTTACACAAGTTTTTGAAGGTGGCAGGACAAGTTGAGAAGGCTATTAGAAAAGCTTAGTTCTAGAATCCCCAACCAGTGGAAATAGTTCTCTCTATCTACCCTATCTGTTCCCCTTAATATCTTGAAAACGTCGATCAGATCACCCCTTAATCTTCTAAACTCTAGGGAATACAACCCTAATTTGTGTAATCTCTCCTCGTAATGTAACCCTTGAAGTCGAGGTATCATTCTGGTAAACCTACGCTGCACTCCCTCCAAGGCCAATATATATTTCCTAAGTTGCGGTGCCCAGAACTGCTCACAGTACTCCAGGTGTGGTCTAACCAGGGTTTTGTACAGTTGCAGCATAACTTCTACCCCCTTGTATTTTAGACCTCTAGATATAAAGGCCAGCATCCCATTAACCTTTTTGATTATTTTCTGTACCTGTTCATGACATTTTAATGATCTATGTACCTGGACCCCCAAGTCTCTTTGGACCTCCACTGTTTTTAGCCTTTCACCATTTAGAAAGTACCATGTTCTGTCCTTTGTAGGTCCAAAGTGGATGACCTCATTTTTGCCTACATCAAAATCCTTTTGCCACAGTTTTGCCCATTCAATTAATCTGTCATATCCCTTTGTAATTTTATGCTTCCATCTACACTGCCTACAATTCCACCTATTTTTGTGTCATCGGCAAATTTGGATATATGACTTTCTGTGCCATCATCTAAGTCGTTAATAAATACTGTGAATAGTTAAGGCTCCAACTTATCCCTTCGGGACACCACTAGTCACCGCCTGCCAATTTGAGTACCTACCCATTATCCCTACTGCCTGGTTCCTGCCGTTCAGCCAATTTCCTAACCAGATCAATAATTTGCCCTCAATTCCGTGGGCTTCTACCTTAGTTAACAGTCTCTTATGTGGGACTTTATCAAATGCCTTCTGGAAGTCCATATAAATAACATCCATAGACATTCCCCTGTTCACTACTTTAGTCACCTCTTCAAAAAATTCAATCAGGTTTGTCATGCCTGACCTACCTTTCACAAATCCATGCTGGCTCTCTCTGATCAACTGAAAATTTGCGAGGTGTTCAGTTACCCTATCCTTAATTATAGACTCTAGCAATTTCCCCACAACAGATGTTAGCATATGGGATCCTTGGCTTTATTAACAGAGGCAGAGAGTACAAAAGCAAGGAAGTTATGCTAAACCTTTATAAAACACTGGTTGGACCTCAGCTGGAGTATTATGTTCAATTCTGGGCACCACACTTCAGGAAAGATGTCAAGGGCTTAGAGAGGGTGCAGAAAAGATTTATTAGAATGGTACCAAGGATGAGGGACTTTGGTTAAGTGACGAGACTGGAGAAGCTGGGGTTGTTTTCCTTAGAGCATAGAAGGTTAAGAGGAGATTTGATAGAGGTGTTCAAAAATCATGAATGTTTTTGATAGAATAAATAAGGAGAAACTATTTCCAGTGTCAGAAGGATCGGTAACCAGAGGACACAGGTTTAAGGTGATTGGCAAAAGAACCAGAGGCGAAATGAGGAAACATTTTTTTTTACACCGTCTGAATAGGTGGTGGAAGCAGATTCAGTGGCAACTTTTGAAAGGGAACTGGATAAATACTTGAAGGGAAAAAAATTGAAAAGCTATGGGGAAAGAGCAGGGATTGGGATTAGTTGGATAGCTCTACCAATGAGCTGGCACAGGCACGATGGACCAAATGACGACCTTCTGTGCTGTATTATTCTCTGATTCTATAATCAGCAGAACACAAAAGCAAATGGGGTGTCACAAAAATTGGAAGTGATATCATAGTAATGTCCATGAACTGCTTTAATGGCCAATGGTAATGTCCATGAAACAGAACATATTCATCACGGGAAGATTCAAACTTATTTATGGCGTTCTTATATACTGTTAAATCCAGATATTCATTTATTTATTTAACTTAATCTCTTACTTTGCAGATGTACGTCCAGTAAAAGTTCTATGACAACTTCTGAATGTGTGACTTCAGCATCAAATTGTACAGTACCTTCTATATATTATAAAAGCTTTCTCAATAACTAAAACAAGATGACAAAAGTGAACAAAATAAATTGCAATTGTGTTTATAAGTAGCATTGGGTTAAGGTAATTTATGCAGATTTAAACTGGTCAGTCTGGACAGAACTGTCACTGGCTAAATGGTTGTTATTTTGTATGTCTTGTTCATGCCGATAATTTAAATATAAATAAAATAAATAAGTAAATGGGAATTTTTCAAGGAATAGCAAGGTGCTTTACCAAGTTGATTTGTAGAGTCAGGATGATATTTACATTGTATTTCAGGAAATATGTTTATCTACATAATTTGATTTGGTTGGAGAAGGGTAGCTGTCACATCTAGTTTCAGGATAGTTTCTGCACACTCAGTCCCACAGGTTGAAGAACGAGTGCAAGCTGTGAGTTCAGCACCCATTTATATGAATATAAATTGTCCTACAGTAAAACTGTAACAATTTGTCTTTCCAAATAATTAGTTTGGACAGTTGTACAGCCTTTTTCCCTTATGTGTTTCACCAGCAGCTGGGCCATAAATGATTGGTATGAAAGAAGCTCCATATATCTTCTCATTTGTTTCCTCTCCTAAAGTGTATCTTATTGATGTCTAATAAATATTCGCACAACTGTAAAGGGTGTTAACTATCTTCAACAGTATATTTTTTGTGTGTTTGAGCATATATAAAAGGACACTGTGTATTTGCTCACCACTGGCTGAAGGGACTAGCTTATGAATATAATTGTAACAATCTACACAAAACAAATGGCAGCTAATTAGCCTTCAGCATTGCTTTTTGTGTCAACTAGCATGTTTAAATATAGAATACTGGCTGGCTAGAAGTGATTTGCTAATCTATATGTTGTGCTTGGTTAGTTTCGGGCTGTTATATGCATGATTGTTCAACTCACAAGCTCAAAACTAAGGAATGACCAAATATACATCCATAATTTACTGTGCCTATATATTTTGAAGAACGTATTCAAGAAATTATTTTGATTGCATATTTTAATAAAAAAATGTCAGGGTGGGTGCATAATACCTTGAAAAGGTAAGACGGTGATGCAAAACAATCCGTAATGTCACAGATATAGCCACACAACAGAAATCTGCTAACAAAATGCAAAATTGCACAAACATAATCTGCCTATTCCAATTTATGACTTAAAAAAGCTTTTTTTGGGGGGGGAGGGGGGGGGATTTTGAATAACATAGCAAGGCCAAAAGCTGCAAAAGTACAAATAAAAGAAAAATATACATCATGTTGTAATATTGCAAAAGCAACCTTAAATGCATGTTGAAAGAAATCAAGGGGTAAAAATTAGGTCGCGCCCCATTTGGGGTGCAAATATCGTCTGGACGCAAATATTAGCGCCTGGCGCTAATTATCGGCACTGACTGGAAACTTCACTTTTACCGCCCCGGGAGGTGCGTGGAGCACTAAATCAGGCGCTGCACACCTGTCTTAAGGCGCAAAGGCCAAGGAGTGAGGCGCTAACTCAGAGCGCTGGCGAAGCTCATGTAATGTCAGTCAGCAATGGAACACACACACAATGGCACGGGCCAGTTCTTAAAGGGGATGGTTAATCTTGCTTTCCATCCACATCCTGTTCATTGCAGCCTTGAATCTCGGCCTGGAGAAACTTGCACATCAAATGTGCTGGAAAGAACAATGGAGAGTACCAGGCAAAGAGCTCAGAGTGCAGCTCCCACAGTCTCTGCTAAATCGATACAAGGAATGGCAAATCAAAATGAACCTGCAAAGTGCTGCTCAGTACCCAAAACTCCTTCACACAACGTTGAATCTCTCCAGAAGTCTCTCCCTCTCTCTCTCAGAATGCGTAGTTCAAAAATGCCACCAACAATAAAAGACAGGAAGAGGCCCCCTTTAAATAGCGCCCCCCCCAGCCCCACAGCGATTGATAGCGTTCCAGTCTTCTGGTCGTTGCTAGCGTCAGGCAGTAAGGCAGGGGGCGCCACTCAATTTCCGCTCCGGGGCGCCACAAGGGCGTTGCACCATGGAATGATGTCACAATCTGCGTGCGCAGGTGGTCGCAGCGGTAAAGTTTAGCGCCGCCGCACAATGTCTAGTTAAGTTCCCGAGCGGTGCAAACATCGCTGCACCCGGGCGTTAGCGGCTTTGTGCCCCATTAGCGCCCTCTTAAGGCGCTAACGGGAGGCGCAACCAACTGAATTTTTACCCCCAAGTGCCTGAGTCAAGATTAAGCTAATTAACAGCAACATCACAAGATCATATAAGATGAAAGCTGCAACAATGATTAAGTGAAGGAGAATTATAAAAGTGACTTACTCAGGTCTAATATTGGCAGGGGTGATTGGGATCAGGAAATAAGTCACGGAGTTTTATACGAAGAAAGGTCTTGGGCATAATTTTCAGGACTCCAAAAGATCAGTCGAACAAGAGGGAATGAACATTTGGGACAGTTTACCTCCCTGTGGGCACATTAACACCAGTGGTAAGTGGTGGCAGCCGCACCCCCACCCCCATACGATATGATTTAACAACAACAGCAAAAGGTTATTTAGCACACATGCCCATTTCTTTATTGATCTCAACCCCACTTACCTGCCTTCCCACAAATTCCCGAAAAAAACTCTCCAGAAACAAACTTAATTGTCTCCAGAACCCATTTATACCATTCATTTTAATGACCTTTACAGGTAACCCGTTCCACAAGTCTATTACCCTTTGGGTAAAAAAATACTAGGTGACTTCTCTTCTCACTGGTAACTTACAATTTTTAAATTTGTGTTTCACGGTATTTGAGCCCTTTTCATAGTCAAAAATTTGCCTGATTTAACTTTGACAATCCCCTTCATAAACTTCAAGACTTCAATTCAATCATCTCAAAATCTCCTCTTTTCCAAAGAGAGCAAGTCTAATTACTCATAGTTGCTGTTTTCATTAATCTACCATGATCACAGATTCCTGATGCGCAGAATCATCTTTTTTGTTCAATTCTGTATCTTCTCAAAGGTAAAATATTCTTTCTATAATTAGTTAACCAGAACTGCACGACAGATTGAGTCTGGTTAATGGCTTATAGGAAAATACAACTTCTTTTGGTTTGTATTCCATCCTTTTATACTAATGCAAGTAAGGGGGTGGGATTCCTAAATAATCATCAAATTTTGCTAAAATTAGCAATGAGAGGAATTTCTGCCCAAAGTTCACTTCCTTTTTTTGAACTGCGGCCAACCACTGTAATTCCTAAACCTTTTTCCAAATCACTGTACCATGGTTTCCATGAAAACATATTTGGCTATTTGCTCTCCTCTCTTCAAAACCTACATCTTTAACAATCACTTCCCCTGATTCCTACTTGGTGTCAATATCTCTCTTTTACAATCCCAACCTGCTTTTTGTGAAGTGTTTCAGAACATTTTGCTATGTTAAAGGTGGTTACAAAATCATAGGCCTAGAGTAGATATTTTCTTGTTTTCAATGTCACTGGGCATTCCTGCAAGTGAACTTCACACCCTCTATGATCTAGAAAGCATCTATACTGGCCAATATCTAGTTAATAAGTGAGATTCGATCAATTTGTTAATTTTGCCTCATACCATAAAAATACATGATCTTGCCCCTCTGTTATGGGCTAAACTCACTTAAAAGTTAGCATTTCCAGAACTAATTGGCACTAAACTTTTCTCTTACAGGCCATATGCATCCATCCCTCAGCCTGTAGTTGTGCAGTCTCTCTCACTGACTAGATAGCATGACATCTCCCTCTCTCTGGCTGCCCAGATTGACCTTTCAAGTTAGAGAGAGAGGCAGACATGGACCGAAAAAGGTTGACCTCAGATCCTTCCCTTAACTCTGTGTAATGAGGATAGGTCCATAGAGCTACCAGATGAAATTACCAGTTTGAATAAAATCTTTACCTCTGTGTATGAGTTTACAACTACATTTTCTGGTTAGCTGAGCTCCCTGATGGGTGTATTGGAGGAGAACCAATCTTGCATGAAGAGTACAAATTGCTCTGAGATGTGCTAAATGATGCTCCATTGTCTCATGACTGATGTGATATTTCAGAATACACAATTCCTGCTCTGCCTATTTATACCTGAAAATTGGGTCCTACAACCATCATAGGGCCTTGATTTGTATATGTAAGCATCCTCCCACCTGTTTCAGGCGGGCATGCTGTGTGTCCATTTACAAACCTGTCTGAAAATTGGATCCCAGGGGCGCTCAATTTTCTAATGCCTGCCACCCATTTTTCAGGTGAGAAACAGACAGGTGGCAATTGAAAATCATCCCCATTATAAGTACAAGTTGCAGTTATTTTGTACATCATATTGAAGTGCAACAACCATCTATTGGCCCAATTTTAACTCCAGGTGGATTCTCCACTCAGGCCTGAGTTAAATTAAAGTCAGATCTCAATTATGTAATCGGGCCGTAACAGGCATATGTAAAGAAGGACCCTGTTGGCTCTGGGCGCGTGTCCTTGCTGCCTGCTCAGGAGAGCAGGTTAAAATTGCAGATAATAAAAACAAAAAATGTTGGAAATACTCAGCAGGTCAGGCAGCATCTGTGGAGAGAGAAACAGAGTTAACGTTCCAGGTCGATGAGCTGCATGGACAAACCCGGAAAGTCAACTCAGCGGGTCAAATCAGGGTTCACAACTGAATTGAAGCAATTCATTTTGACTTCTGGGTTACTCATCTCCAAGCTTCACAGCGGGTGTGATGCACACCCGCATGACGCAATTTCAGCTGTATTTAAAGGGACAACATACAGATGTTTTGGAAGTGTTCACGATGGATGGTGGACATAGAGCAAAAGCAGCACCCAGATTCAATGATGCATCACTGGAATTACTGCTGGGTGCAGTCAGGAGCAGGAGGGACACACATTTCCCCAGCAATGGGAGGAAGAAATCTGCAGTTCTCACCAAGAAGTCATGGTTGGAAATAGCTTGAGGAGGTGAGCAGCAGGAGCATTATTCCTCGGTCTTGGATGCAATGTAGGAACCAGTTTAATGATCTAACCAAATCATTAAGTGAGTTCATTTGCTGATTCAAACGTCCTGTGTTTTAAGCCCACGCCTACTTTCATTCTGTCTTGCCAAGTGTACTCCATCACATCACTCCTCACACCCATTCAACTTTGAGCAGCATCCAACCTTCACTTTCTTTGCCCTTCAGCACCTCCCCATTTATTCATCATCTGTTGCCACTCACCCTAATCCTTATGCAATGTGACACATCTGTCTCATAGTTACCCTCTCCGAATATACTGCATCCATTGGGTGAATACCTGACCTTCACTCACTCAGTTTTGGCCCCTTGTAGGGGAAGAGCGCGCAAAACTCAAGAAAGAGGACTGGAGGTGGACATCCACAAATAGTCCAGCTAACAAATGCATAGTAGGAGGCGCTGGAGATAAGTGGCACATCTGTGTCCCTCTCAGGCAGAAATGGAGAGACTGGAACTCGCAGATAGCTGGTGACACAATTACAAATATCTCTGACACGCATTTGCTGACTTTATTTCATCAATGATTGAACTATGAGAAGACGGAGTATGGTGATTGTCAAGATTGTGACTTTGCCACGATGAAAATCATATACCTTTCTTTTGTCTTTAATGGCTTTCACACATACACCAAGTGTCACAGGACATCCATGAGGACAATTCATCAGAGCACCTCATTCCTTCTGAGGGTGCACCATCATAGGACGTACAGCCGTGCACCAGCGCAAATACTCTACTTCGGTGGGTCCACTTGGAGAGTTAGTTGAGTTTTCACCTGGTAATTCACACCTCACAAGTGAGCATGAGTTGACACTGGTGGCAGGGACAGGTGCGGAGAGTTAACATCGGGGTGGGGGGGGGCACAATCCTTTCCAAGCTCTGCTCAGCTTGACACAGACGCTGAACCCCGGGGGCTATCTTTGAGAAGGAGAATGCTTGAGCATGGGAACTCCACTTAAAGCTCTCCAGCTTCTCACCCATTGCCCACCGTCCCCCTCAGCCAGTACTCAACATGCTGCCTCCTCTTCCGATGGCCGTGTCTACCCCTGCACAGGTGCAAGTGGAGCAATCTTTATCAGGGCCCTCAGGGGTTCCAAAACCCAGTGGTCATAAGCCAAAAGTATCTCAGCAGTCAGGGCAGGGATCTGGATCTGGCAGGGATCTACCTCTACTGAAGCCACACAGGATGCGCCACATAGAAGCGGTAGGAAGCACAAGTTCAAGGAATTATAATTCACCAAGTGTATGCACATGGGCGTTTGACAAAATGTTATGTTCTCCAGTTTTCTTTTTTATAATGCTGTAAAAAATTTATTGATTAGCATTACTTCCATCTTGCCCATTATTGCATCCTGAGTGCCAACTTGCCCTTTCACTTGCTTCATGATGAATGTCAATACATGACGGAACCCATTGGGTGGATGTGGAATGGGTGGATGAGTGGTTGAAGGACTGTTTAGGTGCATGGGGGTGGGGGTAGGAGTAGACCGCAGGATTTCATTTTTTATGTTTTAAACTAGGTAAACCTTTGCAATATTAGGGCATCCCTGGCAATAATGTAAGCGGCTGGTCTGGTGATGCCCTATCTTCATCCTCCTCCTCTATTTTCTCTTCATTCAAATTCGAAGATGAGTGAAGAGCCTCTGCATCCTCCTCCACCTGCAATCCTCTCTGCTATACAATGCTGTGCAGGAAGCAGGACACCACTCTCATTCTGGACACCCTGGCCGGCGAATAATGAAGGGCACCTCCAGACATATCTAGGCATCTGGGGCTCAATTCCAACATTCTGATGACTTGCTCCATGACACACCTGGTGGTCTTGTGGCTCTCGTTGTAGCACTCCTGCGCCTCATTGGTGGAGTTCCTCAGAGGTGTCATGAGCCAAGTTTGAAGGGGGTATCCCTTGTCTCCTTAGTGTGAGCCAAGTCTTAAGACTGCTTCCTGGAATCCTGATCTTGTCAGTTTGAAAGCCTCTAAAAGTTTAGAAAAAGCTGTATCTGCACAGGAACTCTCTGCCAAACATTTGCCAGAGAGAACGGAGACAACAGCTGTAATAAGTGAGCTTTTATTCAGATGGGGAAATCACAAGTTTAAATACCCACCTGAACTGCAGCTCAACCTCACCTCCGTTTCACTGGTCAGTTTCCCAAGCCCCGGGAAACCCGTGTTGGACACGATAAATTTAAAGCTAAGTAAAATTCAATTAAAAAAATCCTCATTAACATCTCCCAAGGTTGTTAATTGCAGCAATAAGTACCCAGCCGCCTGCTCCAATTCGGCAGTGAAGCTGAGGCGGGAGGTGACTTGCCATTCTTTCAGCTGATGAGTTGACAGCTTCAAATGTCAAGTCAAAGCTCCCAGCTGAATCTTCCCTTAGCCATTAGCTTCTCTAAACTGCATTTCTACTACAGATTCAGAATGCTGCAAGTCTTTACACAAGTCTCCACTCAGTCTGACCTCATTACCTCTCCCACCATTGGCAGTTCACTTCTGTTATCTCTACTTCACCTGCCATCTATTACATCAGCATTGGTGCCTTTGAAACTATCTCACCTTGGTCCTCAGAATCCCACCACGATCAGCCTCAACACCAGCAGCACCAGGCACACAAGCAGCACTAACAACAACACCAACCTTCTCTGCAATTAACTGATGCTGCACAGGACACAGAGCATCAGCACCCGACCACATTGATCCCCAGGAGGCCAGGGATGGCCACTCTGTACACGCTGGCTGCCACATGATGGGTCAAGTTGGCACCACCCCACACCAACACCATAAAGCATCCCTAAAATGCCCAAGCCATTCTTTTCATACTCATCAGCATTGTGGGGGGTACCATTATGTCTCACCATTCACTGCAACTCAATAAGCCACTTCCAAAGGTGCACACAAATCTGTCCAATAACGGAAAGTGTTGAAAATAAAGGTTTCAATGTTTGACACCACATTAACAGAAACTTTACATGAACATTGCATAAAACACCCAAGTGCCTACCCTTGTGTGTTGTTAGGTGATATGATTGCACTAGGATGAGGGTGAGTGTGAGGGGTGGCTCATGAGAAGGGGAAGTGATAATGTAGATAGAGAGGGATGGGTGGAGCTGCAAGGTAAGTTGGTGTGAGTAAGGATGTGCAGGAGTAGGGTAGGGAAGGCAGAGTGATGGGGATGTGATGACTGGCACAGCAGGATGAGGTTGAGTGTGGCTTTATACTAGCGTTTCGTGATCTACTGAGATCATTGAAAGATTTGCGCCACTGCAGCCTGGTCCTCCTAACAACTTCCCTGCTTGTGTCCTCCTGTGCAATGTGCAACCAGGCTGCGTTGATCTCCTGTGGAGGTGTCTTCTGCCCATTGGAAGGGAAGAGAACCTCCCTGCGTGCTGTGACTCCCTCCTCAATCGCCTTCTCCCAGTGGCTGAAGAGCTCCTCCCAGAGTCACAATGCGGATTCCGCCCACTAAGGGGCACAATGGACATGATCTTCACCGCGCGTCAATTACAAGAGAAATGCAAGGAACAGCACCAACCGCTGTACATGGCCTTCTTTGACCTCACAAAGGCCTTTGACACTGTCAACTATGAGGGATTATGGAGTGTCCTCCTCAAATTCGGCTGTCCTCAAATGTTTGTCACCATCCTCCGCCTGCTTCACGACGACATGCAAGCCGTGATTCTGACCAACGGTTCCACTACAGAACCAATTCACGTATGGACCGGGGTCAAGCAAGGCTGTGTCATCGCACCAACGCTCTTCTCGATCTTCCTGGCTGCAATGCTCCATCTCACCCTCAGTAAGCTCCCTGCTGGAGTGGTGCTAATTTACAGAACAAACGGGAAACTGTTCAACCTCCGTCGCCTCCAGTCCAGATCCAAGGTCATTCCATCCTCTGTCGTCGAATTACAATATGCAGACGATGCTTGCGTCTGCGCACACTCGGAGGTCAAACTCCAAACCATCGTCAACACATTCACCGAAGCGGGAGAGACCATGGGCCTTACACTAAACATCCATAAGACAAAGGTCCTCTACCAACCTGCCCCCACCACACAGCACTGCCCTCCGATTATCAAAATCCACGACAAGGCCTTGAAAAACGTGGACCACTTTCCATACCTCGGGAGCCTACTGTCAACAAGGGCAGATGTCGATGACGAAGTCCAACACCGCCTTCAGTGTGCCAGTGCAGCCTTCGGTCGCCTGAGGATGAGAGTGTTTGAAGACCAGGACCTCAAACCCGCCACCATGCTCAATGTCTACAGAGCAGCAGTGATACCCACCCTCCTGTATGCCTCAGAGACATGGACCATGTACAGCAGGCACCTCAAAGCACTGGAGAGGTTCCACCAACGCTGCCTCCGCAAGATCCTGCAAATCCATTGGCAGGATAGGCGCACCAACGTCAGTGTTCTCGCTCAGGCCAACATCCCCAGCATCGAAGCTTTGACCACACTCGATCAGCTCCGATGGATGGGTTACATCGTCCGCATGCCCGATACGAGACTCCCAAAACAAGCGCTCTACTTGGAGCTCTGACACAGCAAGAGAGCCCCAGGTGGGCAGAGGAAACACTTCAAGGACACCCTCAAAGCTTCCTTGAAAAAGTGCAACATTCTGGAGGGGGAGGGGGAACAGCCAGTTGTCGTGATACATGTTGGTACCAACGACGTAGCTAAAAAAAGGGAAGAGGTCCTACAAGTAGAATTTAGGGAGTTAGGAGCCAAGCTAAAAAGTAGGACCTCGAAGGTAGTAATCTCTGGATTACTACCAGTGCCACGTGCTAGTAAGAGTACAGAGAACAGGATAGTTAGGCTAAATACGTGGCTTGAGCAGTGGTGTAAGAGGGAGGGTTTTAAATTTTTGAGGCATTGGGACCAGTTTTGTGGTAGGTGTGACCTATACAAAAGGGACGGTCTACACCTGTGCAAAGATGGAACTGAGGTTCTCGGGGTAAATTTTGATAAAGCAGTTCGGGAGCATTTAAACTAGTATGGCAGGGGGCTAGAAACCCATGTAGTGAAATAGAGGAAAGTGAAAGGCAGACAGAAATAAATGGTAAAAAGGAGAGGAACAAAAAACAAAGGGCCAAACTAATTCATAAAAAATGTGAGCATAAAAAAAGCCTGAGGGTTTTATACCTTAATGCGAGAAGCATCAGGAACAAGGTAGATGAATTAGCTGTGGAAATAGAGGTTAATAATTATGATCTAATTGGGATTACGGAAACATGGTTGCAGGGTGAGCAGGGCTGGGAGCTTAACATACAGGGGTATTCAGTATTTAGGAAGGATCGACAAAAAAGAAAGGGAGGAGGGGTAGCATTGCTGGTAAAAGAGGGGATAAATGCAATTGAAAGGAAGGATATTAACTCAGTTAATACAGAATCTATATGGGTGGAGCTAAGAAATAGCGAGGGGCGAAAAACATTAATAGGAGTGGTATATAGGCCTCCAAATCGTAAAATAGAGGTTGGGGAGGGCATCACGAGGGAAATTAGAGAAGCGTGCAATAAGAGCACAGCTGTCATCATAGGTGACTTTAACTTACATATAGATTGGACTAGCCTAATCAGTAAAAATAATGAGGAGGAGGAATTCCTTGAGTGTTTAAGGGATGGTTATCTGGATCAATATGTCGAGGAACCAACTCGGGAACAGGCTATATTGGACTGGGTACTGTGCAATGAGAAGGGACTAATTAGTAATCTTGTTGTACGGGGACCCTTGGGTCAGAGCGATCATAACATGATCGATTTCTCACTCGAAATGGAGAGCGAAGAAATTGACTCAGAGACTCAGGTCCTGAATTTAAACAAGGGGAATTATGATGCCATTAGACGGGAACTGAGTAGGTCTGATTGGACAACGTTCCTGGGAGGACTGGAGGTAGATAAACAATGGCAAGCATTTAAAGATAGAATGACAAAATTGCAAAAATTGTTTATACCAATCTGGCATAAAAGGAAATCTAAAAAGGTGACTCAACCGTGGATAACAGGGGAAATTAGAGACAGCATAAAATCCAAAGATAGGGCGTATAAAATAGCCAAAAAACGCGCCAGAGCGGAAGATTGGGAACAGTTTAAGACAGAGCAAAGGAGGGCAAAGGGCTTAATCAAGAAGGGCAAAATAGCTTACGAAAGCAAGCTGGCGGAAAATATAAAAACTAACTCCAAAAGCTTTTATAAGTATATCAAGAGGAAAAGACTGGTGAAAACCAAAGTTGGTCCATTGCAGTCAGATACGGGGGAATATATAATGGGAAATAAGGAAATGGCAGACCAACTAAATGCATACTTTGGGTCAGTCTTTACGAAGGAAGACACAAAAAACCTCCCTGGGATATCGGGAAAAATAGGGACATTGGCAAAGGAGGAACTGACGCAAATCAATATCTCTAAGGATATGGTGTTAAGGAAGCTAAAGGGATTGAAGGCGGACAAATCCCCAGGGCCTGATAACATGCATCCTAGGGTACTGAAGGAGGTGGCCCTAGAGATAGCGGATGCACTAAGCATGATTTTTCAGAATTCATTAGACTCGGGAACAGTGCCCATGGATTGGAGGGTAGCTAACGTTACCCCACTATTCAAAAAGGGGGGTAGGGAAAAAGCAGGTAATTACAGACCTGTAAGCCTTACATCAGTTGTGGGCAAAATGCTGGAGTCCATCATTAAGGATGAAATAGCCGAGCACTTAGCAAATGGGGACAGGATAGGACAGAGTCAACATGGATTTACAAAGGGTAAATCGTGCTTGACTAATCTATTGGAATTTTTTGAGGGAGTAACTGGTAAAATAGATGGGGGAGAGCCAGTAGATGTGGTGTACCTGGACTTCCAAAAGGCCTTCGATAAGGTCCCACATAAAAGATTAGCATGGAAAATTGAAGCTCATGGGATAAAGGGGAAAGTATTGACGTGGATAGAGAACTGGCTGTCAGATAGAAAACAGAGAGTTGGAATAAACGGCTCATTTTCTGAATGGCAGGCAGTAACAAGTGGGGTACCACAGGGATCTGTCCTGGGTCCCCAGCTGTTCACAATTTATATTAATGACCTGGATCAGGGAGTCGAATGCAGCATTTCCAAATTTGCAGACGACACTAAACTAGGAGGGGGGGTGGGCTCAGAGGAGGAGACCAGGAAGCTCCAGAGCGATTTGGACAGACTGGGTGATTGGGCGGATAAATGGCAGATGCACTATAATGTGGACAAGTGCGAAGTTATCCACCTTGGGTGCAGGAACGGGAGGGCAAATTATTATTTAAATGGCAATAAATTGGGAGAGGGGGAAGTACAGAGAGACCTGGGTGTTCTTGTACACCAGTCACTGAAGGCGAGCATGCAGGTGCAACAGGCGGTCAAGAAGGCAAACGGTATGCTGGCCTTCATAGCAAAAGGGTTGGAATACAGGAACAGGGATACCTTGCTGCAGCTGTACAGGGCACTGGTGAGACCACACCTCGAGTACTGTGTACAGTTTTGGTCGCCTCATCTGAGGAAAGATGTTCTTGCCATGGAGGGGGTGCAGCGGCGATTCACCAGGCTGATACCAGGAATGGCGGGATTGACCTATGAGGAGAGACTATGTAGTTTAGGGATGTACACACTGGAGTTTAGAAGATTGAGAGGGGACCTCATAGAAGTGTATAAAATTCTGACAGGTCTAGACAGATTAGATGCAGAAGGAATGTTTCCCTTGGCGGGTGAGAACAGAACTAGAGGACATAATTTAAGGATAAGGGCTAAACCATTTAGGACAGAAATGAGGGGGAATTTCTTCACTCAGAGAGTGGTGAACCTGTGGAACTCATTGCCACAGAGGGCAGTGTACGCCAGCTCATTAAATATATTTAAGAGGGAATTAGATATATTTCTACAGGCAAAAGGGGTTAAGGGTTACGGAGAGAAGGCGGGGACGGGATACTGAATTGAAGGATCAGCCATGATCTCATTAAATGGCGGAGCAGGCTCGAAGGGCCGGATGGCCTACTCCTGCTCCTATCTTCTATGTATCTATGTATCCCCACCGATACATGGGAATCCCTGGCCCAAGACCGCATAAAGTGGAGGAGAAGCATCCGGGAAGGCGCCGAACACCTCGAGTCTCTTCACCGGGAGCAAGCACAAGCAGCGCACGTCAACCCAAGCACCCCACCCATCCGCCCCTTCAACCACCGTCTGCCCCACCTGTGACAGAGACTGTAAGTCTCGCATTGGTCTCATCAGTCACCTGAGACCTCATTTTTATTGTGGAAGTAAGTCATCCTCAGTTCCGAGGGACTGCCTAAGAGAGAAGAGAACACTGACAGCACAAATGTCAAAATCAATTTGTGCATGGTCCCTTTAAGGAAACCGGCTGATGACATCATCAGACCCGTTTCCTTCAATTGGCCGGCAAACGTGCTGGGCAGGCTTAACAAGCCCAATCATGGGAAAATCATTTGGGACAGCGGGCTGGAGCCGGCAGCGAGGCCGGGACCCGTCACCGACGTTGCCCGCCACAGAATCGCCGAGGTTGGTAAAATACAGCCCCGAGCATCTGAACAAATCACTTCACGATTATGGAGCAATCCTTCTGTTTGAATGGCGGCCTGGAGAAATAAAATATAGCAAGAGCCATTCCATCAGACAGAAGAATATTTCCCAATGACAGCATTAAAGGAGAATAGGCAGCAATTAATTCAATGGCACTCAAGCCCTCCAGTAATCACAGCTGTGGTGAGTAATGTAAAGTGGGTTAAAATTGGGCAACAAACATATCAAATATAGTGGATCCCCAAGAGGCATTGCTCATGCCAAGTCAGAAGATACTCGATTATAAGGACAAGAACATTAGACTAAGCAACGCACAACGTATTATTCTGCTTGTAGGGTGTAGCTGTGAGTGACTGATGTGCCCCTTTAAAGTTCAAAGTCTAGTTTCAGTATAGATACACCCCGATCTACAGTCACATTATAAAGTCAATTAGAGAGTGTTTTAATGGTTCTCTGTAGATTGGCAGGTTTGTAAACATTTTATTCTTTGCCAAGGACAGAAGAAATCAGCAGGAAATGACTGGCTTTCTTCCTCTTTTATAATTATTTTAAATGCAAAATATGCATCTGCGACAAAATGTGACACCTGAAGAGTGATGAAAATTCAACTTTAAGTGATATTGCTCATGGAGAGCTGGGCGAATGCAATTGGAGGGGATCGCAAGCAGAGTAAAGGAATTTGGCAAGAGCAGGAAATCGGTGGAGAGGAGGAAGGCGGTTGAAACGTCTGACTGAAAAGGAGGAGTGCAGCCACAGAACCCAAGGACTCTAAGTTAATAGGCCAGAGACAAAGGTAGGCCCGAGAGCCCAGAGCAGGGAGGGAGCGCGAGCATCAGGGAGCGAGGTAAAAAATCCTAAAGTGCTGTCAGCACAAGAGAAGGAGCTAATTGTGCTATAGGATCTTTTACGTCCGCCTGAGAGTCTGAGTGAGCGGACCTGCGGCAGGAACAGCGTCGGAGACCGGGGATAAAGGCAGCGCGCAGCAGAGGCCTGGGAGTCTGAGTGAGTGGACGACCTGCAAGGGAGACAGTCGGCAAGCGACACAACGAAGGAGTTACGTCAGAATTCAAAGGTGCCGCTGGCACAAGGGCGCTGAGAGGGGAGTATAGGGTGAGTATTTGTGTTAAGTTTTTTTTGTTCTGTTTTGAGTATATTTCTGCTAAGTAGTTCATTGCCTATCTAATAGAGGGAAGTGCTGATTGGTGGGTAGCTGTTGAGTGTTTCTTGTTAAGTTTATTTCTGCTAAATTACCTCCATAGTCTGGTAAATAGAGGCATGGCAGGGCAGCTTAGTCCGGTGATTTGCACATCCTGTGTCATGTGGGAAATCCTGGATGCTTCATGCAGCCTGGACGACCGTGTGCAGGAAATGTCGCCAACTGCAGCAACTCGAGCTCTGGGTTTCGGAGGTGTTCATATAACATTTAAGCAGATGTTGTGTGAGGTGCTGGGCTTTGGTAGAATTAGGAAAAGATGTTCTGGCATATGGCAGTACTGCACATGGGTAATCGTGGGGTGTGTGCGGAATGTGAGATTTGGTTTAATTGGAACGGGGGAGGGTGGTGGGGAGGTGCCTGAGGATTGGAAAGTGGCAAATGTGACACCATTGTTCAAGAAAGAGTGTAAGGACAATCCTAGTAAGTACAGGCCGGTCAGTTTAACATCAGTGGTGGGTAAAGTTTTAGAAACAATAATCAAGTAAAAAATTAACGGGCACTTGGAGAGGTTTAAGCTAATTAAGGAGAGCTAACATGGATTTGTAAAAGGCAGATCATGTTTGACTAATCTAATTGAATTTTTTGATGAAGTAACAGGGAGGATTGATGAAGGGAATGCAATGGATGTTGTATACATGGATTTTAGGAAGGCGTTTGACAAAGTACCACATAGAAGGCTGGTTAACAAAATTGAGGCTCATGGAATAGGTGGGTCAGTGGCAGCTTGGATAAGGAATTGGCTTAAGGACAGAAAACAGCGAGTTGTGGTAAATGGCTGTTTTTCAGACTGGAGGATGGAAGACAGTGGTGTTCCCCGAGGGTAAGTGCTGGGGCCACTGCTTTTTTTGATATAAATGACCTGGATATTGGAATACAGAGTAGAATTTCTAAATTTGCCGATGACACCAAATTTGGGGGTGTGGTAAACAGTGCTGATGATACCTGTCGACTGCAACAGGACATAGAAAGGCTAGCAGAATGGGCAGACAAGTGGCAGATGGAATTTAATACAGAGAAGTGTGAGGTGATGCATTTTGGCAGAAGGAACAGGGAGAGGCAATATACACTTAATGGCACAGTTTTAAAGAGTGTGCAGGGACAGAGGGACCTGGGAGTTAATGTGCATAGGTCCTTGAAGGTGGTGGGACATATTGAGAGAGTGGTTAGCAAAGCATATGGGATCTTGGGCTTCATAAATAGAGGTATTGAGTACAAAAGTAGAGAAGTTATGCTGAACCTTTATGAAGCGCTGGTTAGGCCACAACTGGAGTATTGCATCCAGTTCTGGTCACCACACTTTAGGAAGGATGTGAAGGCACTTGAGAGGGTGCAGAGGAGATTTACCAGAATGGTTCCGGGGATGGGGGATCTTAGCTACAAGGACAGGTTGGAGAAGCTGGATTTGTTTTCATTAGAGCAAAGGAGGTTGAGGGGTGATTTGATAGAGGTATACAAGATTATGATGGGTTTGGATAGGCTAAATGGGGAAAGGCTGTTCCCACTAGTTGATGATACAAGGACTAGGGGACACAAATTTAAGGTTTTGGGCAAGAGATACAGGGGGGCTGTGAGGAAAACCTTTTTTACGCAGCGTGTGGTGATGACCTGGAACTCGCTTCCGACGGAAGTGGTGGAAACGGAGACACTCAATGTTTTCAAGGGGAGACTGGATAGGCACTTGGGGGAAATAAACTTGCAGGGCTACGGGGATAGAGCAGGGGAATGGGACTGACTGCATTGCTCTACAGAGAGCCGGCACGGACTTGATGGGCCAAATGGCCTCCTTCTGTGCCGTTATGACTCTGTTACTCTATGACCGTTTTGTAACAATGGGATGTTATTCCAAATAGCACACAATATCAGGGCCACTGATTTTTATAATAAATATGTCAAATTAGATTTTATTACAACTCAAACTAGGATTTGTACCAGTGTTTGGGGTGGAGGTGGGGGTCAAATTCACCAATTCTGATAACTTTTCCAGGAAATTTGTAAATAAGTGGACTTTATTATACTAATTATTTATCTCTTACATTTTTTGAAATAAAGGTCCAGCATACACACGTTGCAGGTGTTCATATAACATTTAAGCAGAGGTTGTGTGGGGTGCTGGGCTTTGGTAGAATTAGGAAAAGATGTTCTGGCATATGGCGATACTGCACAGGGGTAATCGTGGGGGGTGTGCGGAATGTGAGATTTGGGTAATTGGAATGGGGGAGGGTGGTGGGGGAAGTGTAGAAGATCCTGGATTGCATCAGAAAGGGTCCCAGGTGTGGCAGAACTTGAGGCATTAGAGAGAAGTCTAGGCAATTTGGTAGTGCTGAGAAGGGTCCCCAAGTCTGGGAGCATTATGAGGGGGTAGGAGAGAATGGAGTTTGGGAGAAATGGGGTAAGGTCCAGAGGTATGGGAGCATTGGGATGGGTCCTGGGCTCTGTCAGCATTGGGGGGAAAGTAAGAGACAGCCTGACCTGTTCATGGCCTTTCTCGTTATCAGGAGCATTTCCTGCCTTCAGTGGATTCCCACTTTATTCTGGTTTTCAATTTTACACTGCATTTGTTGACTTCATTCTTGTTTATTCAGCAAATATAGTATTAAAGCACATATAGAGTTGAACATCAACTTCAGGCAGGAAGGTTACATCAAATGTATATCACCAATTAGGGTGGAAGAATTCTGAATTGAGGTTGAAAAAATGTAAATGAGCCAAACCATCATAAGATTGACAAATTAAAAAATATCATGACTGTAATTAAGTTTCACTATATATTATGATGGAAATCCAACCTATATGAATACTTACAAAGCAAGGTTAAAGCAAACTAGCACTGGACAAAGGGATGGGTCGGCCTGTTTCTTGCTGTATAGTCTATGTAATTCTATCATTTTTTTTATTAGTCAGTCTTTCTTAGGCACTTCTACGAATAAGGTTAAAATGATAGTTTAACTAAAGTTCAAGTTGGAGTTCTTTCTTTGTGATGTTTTTATATTACTTGCTCATCTTTTAATTTTCTTTCTCTGGCAGTGCTTTCAGAAATGTTCCACTTCTTCAATACCAATATTATGAAAAGGCATTTCTGTCACTGTTAAGTCATTGAGAATGTCTGTGAAATAACAATTGAATGTAAAAAGTTCCAGCAAGATCTTTGTCCCCTAATTTTCAAACAAATTGTAAGGCATTTGTGATTTGGTAAATGGTTATAATTTAGATTTGGTTCCACTTTTCAGCACTATTATTATTTTCAGAAATGGATTTGTATAATTTGATATTTGGTCAGAAACCCAGCAATTTTTCTCAATTTCCAACTCCTTGCAAGCTCCTGAGTTAATCAGAATGTACTACAGCTCGACTGAAAAGTGTTATAGTGGATAAGAGAATTTAAAGTAAATACAACTCCGAACATGTATTAGTGTTAACTCTTACTACAGAAAGTTTGCAATTGTCAAGAGAAAATTTTGTCTGCACAATGAGATTATCTGTTTGCGATTGGTCTTTTCCATATTGATCCAGGGTTAGATTAATGGGAATGTTACTTAACTATAGGTTTTATAAATTCGACACAAAATCCAGCTGGATAGGGTCTTCTTCATCTGAAACTTCAGACCATTTAATCTCATCCTTCCAGAATACTATCTGTGCCAGCTTCTTCATTATACAATGTTGCTGTTCTATTAATGAGTCCAATATCCTGGCACTACCCATCCTTGCTGACAATCCATTCCAGCCACTCAGCACCCTGTGTGTAAAGAAATATTTTGTTGCAACCAGCCTAAACTTGTCCTTCTCAACCCTGAATATATGTCCTTTTGTTCTGGTGCTTAGTGTATGTGAAATTATTCTAGGTTTACTTTCTTAATTTGGTTTCCCATTTTATATACTTCCATAACGTCTCTTCTGAAATGTCTTTGAGGCTATAAAGCTTCAGTTTATGAGATCGTTCCACATAGTTCATAGCTTGAACACTGGGGATCGGCCCAATCTCCCTATTCTGCACCACCTCTAGAGCCTGTATAGCACTCATATTGTGGTAATCAGAACTGTACACAGTACGCCAGACGCAACCTCATCAAAACAGTGCACAGCTTCGGCATAATATCTGGGGATATGATTTAATAATTTAATCCTGCATCCACATGTTTAATGCTATATCACATTGTTTATTTATGGTGAGCAACAAGTCAACTTGGGTCTCTATCAATTTCCCCTTGCCAAGTTATATTCCACCCATGGAGTACGTGGACCTCCTTTTTTTTTTTACTTCCAATGGACAATATCTTGGGCTTATACACTGTGAACTTCATTTGGCCAGGTTGTAGCTCTAGCCTCCTCTGCATCCAATATTCCCTGCTCCCATAGCTTGATGTCATATGCAAATTTAACTACCTTGCACAGCTCTTACCAGGAACAGGAGGGGTCCCAATATGGACCCCGAGGAGGCTTTTGAATATACGCCTCCATTTTGCTTGCTAGGTTTGAAAATACAACAAGTAATTTGATTGGGTGGTTTTGTCGTCCTTTTTCATTGCTGATTGGAAGCTTTTTCACCTGTATAATGCATGGAACAGATTTTTGACTGGCTCGAAATATCCCATTGTCGAAATGAAAATCAATCAGTATGGTTAATTTAACAGATTGTGGTTACTTGAGCAAATAATTGTTTTTTGCCTTATTCACTTGACACTTGTGAGATGTGATGCTATGAGCATCTGCTAGACACATTAATTATATATAGGTATTCAAATCAATGACTTGATTTATAGACACCTGGTTATCCAGTGGAAGTTCATTTAACACCTTTCTGTGTTCGTTGAAAGAAAAAGAATAAGAGAGAAAATGTGGTGCACATCAATGTTCCCTGTAAGCTTCATTATGTTCTGCGCGGCCTGTTCCTTTCAATGCGCGGTCCCTTTAAATTTCTGCGACTGTACGGTATTTCCAATGTAAAAACTTGTGAGCGGCCTGCGCGGGACCTTGCAGATTACTACGTGGCCATGCACGCGCACAGCTTAGAGGGAACATTGGTGCACCTATACCCAATTTTCATATGAGCAAATATAACATATTCAAATTGTTCCTATCTAAATGGACTTATAGGGAACTCTAGTATCCATTTTTGTCCATCCTGGCCTGTTCGCCATAACAAAGCACAATTTTATATAGCAACAAATATAAGTGGTTCTCAAAACATTTTTAGACTGGGCTACACCAAAAATCTCTTGCAACCACTGAGTATAGCAAGTCTATGAACCAGATGTTCCAGCCCTGTGCTTTTCTACCTTGTGGAGACCTTGTTCCACTTACAAATCATACAGTCCTAGACAGTTACCACTGCATTTATTCCTCTCCCAAGTCAGTCCAGAAAATAGTACTGACAACATGCCACATGCAAACTACGCTCAAATTCCAAATTAACTAAGTAGATTTATTCACAGAAATTAAGCAAGTAGGACACATACAGAACAGCAGCAGCAACAAATGGTCTTAACTTTTAAAACTAGATTCACAGATTAACAATGATGAATGTAGTGAGAGTTTCTTGACCAAAGTCAGTAATCTGATCAGCATGTAAAAAGCCAAAGAGAGAGAGCACTGGGAAATGAACCAGAACAGATAAGAAGTAAGTCTAGGCAATAGTGATCACAACATAATAAGGTTTAAGATAAAGATTGAGAAGGATGTAAATAAGACAAAGACCAAAGTAATAAATTGGGAAAAAAGCTGATTTTAAGGGGATGAGAATGGAACTCAGGAAAATAAACTGGAAAAAAATACTGACAAAGAAAGAGATAGAACAGCAGTAGGAAACATTTAAAAAGGTGATCAATAGAGTCCAAGAGAAATATATCCCAATAAAAAGCAAGAACAAACTGGTCAGTATGACACACCATGGATCAATAAAGAAATAAGGGCAAAATCGAAACTAAAGATAAAGGCATACACTAAGTATATAGACAACAAAGGAGAGGATGACAAAAGGGAATACAAAAAGGTTAGGAAAGAAGTTAAAGAAACAATTAGGAATGCAAAGAGAAACTATGAAATTAAATTACCAAGCAATATAAGAAGAAATAGCAAAGTATTCTACAGATATATAAATAATAAAAGAAAAATCAGGATAGGGATAGGGCTACTAAGGGATACACACAATAAACTCACAGGTAATGACAATGAAATGGTAGAAATATTAAATAATTACTTTGCTTCGATATTTACCAAGGAAACTAACACATGGTGGACATGGCATTAGAAGAAGAGATTAAAAAGGATATAAAGACATTTAAGATAGAAAGGGGGGAAATAATTGACTAACTAATTATACTTAGAGAGGATAAAACCCCTGGATTGCATTCACGCATATTAAAAGAAGTTAAGGAAGAGATAGCAGAGGCACTATTACACATATATATATATATATATATATATATAAAAAACGATTCATTAGAAAATGGAATAGTGCCAGAGGACTGGTGGACAGCTGATGTGATTCTTATATATAAAAAGGGAGATAAAACAAGTTGTGTGAACTATAGACTGATTAGCTTAACTTCGGTGGTAGGAAAGATAATGGAATGCTTACTCAGATATAAAAGAAACTGAAAATATAATAAAGAATAGTCAGCACCGACTTCAAAAAGGGATGGTTATGCTTGACCAACCTTATTGAATTCTTTGAAGAAGTAACAGAAAGCGTAGACAAGGGTAATGCAGTAGACTTGGATTTTCAAAAGGCCTTTGATAAGGTACCGCATAGTAGACTCATGTCTAAGGTCAGAACATGTGGAGTCAGGAGACAAGTAGCAGAATGGATAGCAAGTTGGCTACAAAACAGAAAACAGAGAGTAGGGGCTAAAGGTAGTTACTCAGGCTGGCAAAAGGTAGGAAGAGGTGTTCCACAAGGGTTGGTGCTGGGACTACTGTTGTTCACCATTTACATAAATGATTTGGACTCGGGAATCAGAAGTACAATTTCAAAATTTGTGGATGACACCAAATTAGGGGGTATAGTTAATACAGAGTAGGACTGCGACAAAATGCTGGAAGACATCAGTATACTTGCAGAATGGGCATGTAATTGGCAAATGAACTTCAATATAGGTAATACATATGTGAGGTGATACATTTTGGTAGATAAAATAAGGAGGCCACATACTCCTTGGAAAATATGTGTCTAAATGGGGTAGAGGAACAGAGGGTTCTGGGGCCACAGATACACAAAAGTAGCGACGCAGGTTAATAAGGCCATAAAAAAAGTACTGGGGTTAATTTCTAGAGGGATAGAATTGAAAAGCAGGGAAGTTATGTTAAACTTGTATACAACCTTGGTTAGACCACACTTGGAACAGTTCTGATCTCCATATTATATAGATGCATTGGAGAAGGTCCAAAAAGATTTACTCGGATGATACCAGAACTGAGAGGCTATACCTATCAGAAAATATTGAACAGGCTCCCGGGGCTCTTTTCTTGAGAAAAGAGATGGCTAAAAGGTGACCTAATAGAGGTCTTTAAGATTATGAAAGAGTTTGATAGGGTAAACATAGAGAAGATGTTTCCACTTGCGGGGGAGAGCTCAGGAGAAATTTCTTTATCCATAGAGTGGTTATAATGTGGAACTCACTACCCCAAGGAGTAGTTGAGGCGACTAGCATAGATGCATGTAAGGGGAGGCTAGATAAACACGAGGGAGAAAGGAATAGAAAGATATGTTGATGGAATTAGATGAAGAAAGGTCGGAGGATGCTCGTGTGAAGCATAAACACTGATATGGACCTGTTGGGCAGAATGGCCTGTTTCTGTGCTGCACAGTCCTTGTGGAGACGAAGTCCCATCGTCACACTGAGGACACCCTCCATCGTGTTGTGTGGCACTACCATCGTGCAAATTGGGATAGATTCAGAACAGATCTAGCAACTCAAAACTGAGCATCCATGAGGCGATGTGAGCCATCAGCAGCAGCAAAATTGAATTCCACCACAATCTGTAACCTCATGGCCCGGCATATCCCTCACTCTATCATTAACATCAAGCCAGCTGATCAACCCTGGTTCCATGAGGAGTGTAGAAGAGCATGCCAGGAGCAGCACCAGGTGTACCTAAAAATGAGGTGCCAACCCAGGGAAGCTGCAACACAGGACTACATGCATACTAAACAACAGAAGCAGCATGCTATAGACAGGGCTAAGCGATCCCATAACCAATGGATCAGATCAAAGCTCTGCAGTCCTGCCACATCCAGTTGTGAATGGTGGTGGACCATTAAACAACTAACGGGAGGAGGAGGCTCCATGAACATCCCCATCCTCAATGAAGGCAGAGCCCAGCATGCAAGTGCAAAAGACAAGGCCGAAGCAATTGCAACCATATTCAGCCAGAAGTGTCGAGTGGATGATCCATCTCGGCCTCCTTATGAGGTTCCCACTATCACAGAAGCCAGTCTTCAGCAAATTCGATTCACTCCACGTGATACCAAGAAATGGCTAAGCGCACTGGATACAGCAAAGGCTATGGACCCCAACATCATCCCAGCTGTCGTGCTGAGGACTTGCATTCCAGAACTAGCTGCGCCTCTAGCTAAGCTGTTCTAGTACAGCTACAACACTGGCATCTAGCTGACAATGTGGAAAACTGCCCAGGTATGTCCTGTCCACTCAAATCCGATCCGGCCTATTACCGCCCCATCAGTCGACTCTCAATCATCAGCAAAGTCATGGAAGGTGTTGTCAACAGTGCTATCAAGCAGCACTTACTCACCAATAACCTGCTCACTGATGCTCAGTTTGGGTTCTGCCAGGACCACTCGGCGCCAGACCTTATTACAGCCTTGGTCCAAACATGGACAAGAGAGCTGAATTGCAGAGGTGAGGTGAGAGTGACTGCCCTTGACATCAAGGCAGCATTTGACTGAGTGCAGCATCAAAGAGCCCTTGTAAAATTGAACTCAATGGGAGTGAGGGGAAAAACTCTCCACTGGCTGGAGTCATACCTAGCACAACCTAGATAGTTGTGGTTGTTGGAGGTCAATGATCTCAGTCCCAGGACATCGCTAAAGGAGTTCCTCAGGGCAGTTTATGGTTCAGTCTTTCTCGCCCTCTCAGTCTCACAGACCACAGGCTTAAATAAGCCATTAGCCTTTCAACTGTCTGGAACGGATTACGGTTTCCTTTGACAGTCCCATTTCCAGCTGAATGATGCACAGGTGGGTTTTGTTCACATCCTCCAAACAATGTCTGTCTGGCTTAATTATAACACATTAACACTGCTTGGAAGTAGAAGACAAAAGCTCTTTCCCAGAAGCTAGACACACTGCAGCTGGTGGCCACTTAGATGCTTAGCTTTACATTCATACTTATGTTTTGCTTCTATGTATGTACATAGTGATAGTATTGTGGAATTTGTCAAACACCTCTTCCAAAAATGTCTCATAGATTTAAAACAAAATCTCAATCAAATGTTCAAAATTCATTGTTAAGCATGCTCTGCACTGAAAATGAAGAATAAACTTTCCTGGCATGCAAATTGCTGGTTCCAAACAGGAATTTAATCCAATTTAAATCAACTGTGGAAAATCTGTACACTTGTTCTCAAATAGAAATTTCTTTCACAGGATTGCTCAGAGAATCACAGTGTAGACAAGGAGAGTAATTTTATTTTCCTGTTCATTGATTTTTGTTTTTCAAGTCAGCAAGGTTGTTACTCCCACCCAGCCCCCCATAGCACCTCCCCCTCCCTTCTATGGTGGAAAGAGGGAAGGCAAAGAATGACGCCCTCCTGTAGTAGTCTGATCAGTAACAGGAAATTTGCATAGTAGTTAAAATAAGACATTTGTACAAGGGCACGAGTTGTGCTACCAATAACGCTTCTTGAGACAATTTTGAAAATCAGGTATATGGTTCATAACAAGAATCCACTTTGCATAAATATTTGGTTTAAATCAGATTGTATTTGTATTCAATCACAAAGGATCAGAAAAGAACAAATAATAAAAATTAAAAATAATGATGGTTTTATGGGTGATGCTTAGTAGAAATGAAATAATTGTACAAGGCTAAAAAGTAGTTTGATTAGGTCTAGAATTATGGAACTTCTAATGTCCCGAACCTTCTGGACAGAACATCACCATCATAAGGCTGCCTACCTTTCCCCACCATCAGTGACCAGATAGGATTTTATCAACCATCGGGGCACCAACATAGACAGACATGTATTAACTCAACTGCTAATGCTTCCACCAATACAATAGTATTTCATATTATGAAGTCAAAATAGATACCAAACTTTTTTGCACTTGTACAAAGGAGCCTAATTCTTTATTTGAGTCAGTAGATATTTAAAACATTTACAGATGGATTTAGTACCATTCCTTATGAATAGAGAAGCATTTTAGTCACCAGTAGTACTCTGTTCACGTTACAAGCATTAAAATAAGAGGAAAGTCAGACTTTTGACACCCCTCCCCCCATTTTGTTACTGCCGAAAAGAAACTGTCCTTGGGCGCTTTTCAATTCATTGTGGGATGCTGATCTATCGCCATGACCTGATTTGAAAGAAAGAACTTGGATTTACACAGGGCCTTTCATATCCTCAGGACTTTCTAAAGTGCTTCACAGCTAATGAATTATTTTTGAACTGTAGTCACTTGCACAGCAAGGTCTCACAAACAACAATTGAGATAAATAACAAGTTAATTTGTTTTTGCTGGTGTTACTCAAGGGATAAATGTTGGGTAGAACATGGGAAAACTCACCTGCTCTTCTTTGAATTGTGACATGATCTTTTACATCCACCTGAACAGGCAGACAGGGCCTTGGTTTAACATCTCGAGCTGGATTTTACCAGCCCTGAGGAGGCAGGTCTGGAGGCAGGACTGCCGGGAAATTCAAAAGAAATGGGAGCGGGTCCTGAACCCGCTCCCAACCCGCCTCCAACCAATCTTCCCGGGAGTCAGGTCCCCGATTTGCACAGGGACCCGACTCCGAGCGGCGGGAAGAGGATTATAGCCACTTAACTGCCTGTTAGCAGATAGTTAACAGGCAGTTAAGTGGCTTTTTCCAATTTTTAGACTGCTGCTGCAGGCTTCCCGACATCGGGGAACCCCGCCAGGGTAAGTGAGGTGTGCTGTGGGTCTGTTGTTATGTTGGTGTTTGGATAACAGCTGCAGAAGTGGTGTGAAGCATGCAATGGGACACAGGTTAGTATCAGAGGTAAGGAAAAGTTGTGAAAGTAATTTTTAATGTGGTTAGATGTTTCTGCAGGTGACAAGCTGTGAAGTGTTTGTGTAGGCTCATCTCATCGGGAGAAGTGACAGATGGCTCCTGCAATCTCAGCTGCAGCTGCCATCTGTTTTATCCTAAGGAGACAGTAATTGGAGAGCTTGGGTGCAAGGGCTCACCTTTGGACAGTGATTGTAAGTGTTTGACAGCACCTCAAAGCTGTCAAAACACTGTCAAATCATCTGTCAAACAAGTGTGGTGCATATGCCTTTAAGAAAACCGGCAGATGAAGCATCATCAACTGACATCATCTGCCTTAATTGGCAGGCTTAACAAGGCCAATCAGGGCAAAATAGCGTCAGTTCTTCAGACGTCACTGGGGGCGGGTATAGAACCCGAAAACCAGCAGTTCTGCCTCGAACTCGGCCTGGAAGGTAAGATTCCGCCCCTCATCTCCGACAGCACCTCTGACAATACAGGATTTCCTCGGTACTGCACTGAAGTATCAGCCGAGATTATGTGCTCAAGTCATGGTGCTTGAACCTTTCTGACTCAGGTAAGAGTGTTACCACCTGAGCCAAACCTTTAGACTGAACGTCAGAAACCAGGCACTATGGATAGTCTGAACTCCACTGTGTGATGCAAAGAGTCAGTACAAGTGTGTGGGGTTGACTCCCATGTTTATTTCACTGAAATTGCTGGCCTTAACCTGATGACACACAAGTAGACCCACATTTGTGTAGGTTTACCATGCTGTTGGCTCTCCAAACCTTCGCTTGTATACAGTGGGACTAATTGGATAGCCCTTTCGAAGAGCTGGCACAGGCACGATGGGCCAAATGGCCCCCTTCTGTGCTGTATTATTCTATGATTCTATGAATTAGGAGTGCATCTGATGGAGGAACTGAACATCTGCCTTCAACTGCAACAGAACTGCAATATAGTCCACCTCTGCCCCTACCTTTGCCCCTCTGTCGCTGAAACTCATATCTGCACTCCTCTCAGCTTGCATGTACATAAACCTTTAATGTAAAAAATGCCCAAAGTGATTCACAATAGAAATAATTAGGGGAATGGGTACTGAGCCATAGAGGGACAGAATAATGGAGGTGACTGAAAACAGCCAAAAAGATGTGTTTTATGTAGGTTTTTAAGACATAGAGAGACATGTGTGGAGGTAGAGGGGTTTAAGAAGAGAGTCCCACAGAGTAGGAATGAAGGCTCTGTCACCAGTGGTGGAGTGAAGGGAGGAAAAATGCACAAGAGGCTGGGGTCAGAGGATCCTAAGGGTGTGGAATCAGGTAGCCAGCTGGAGGAGGTTGCAGAGAGAGGGTAGTGTAAGGTTGTGGAAAGATTTGAAAACAAGATTGAGGAAATACTTTGTGGGATAGGGAGCCAATGTATGTTAGCAAGGAAGGGGGTGATGGCCAAATGCAGGGCAGGGTATATTTTGGACAAGTTGGAGTTTATGGAAAGTGGAGGATGGGAGGGCGACAAAGAAGAAATTGTAATTATCAAGTCTATCGGTGAGCAGAGTGCAGATCAGTTTCAGTGACAGAGGGGCTGAGGCAGGGTCAGAGGTGTACCATATGCAGTCCTGTAGATGTATGGGATGTGGGGTTTGAAGCTGAGATCTGTGATAAACAGGTTGCCAAGGTTTTCCATGGCCTGGTTCAGTCTGAGAGTGTGCCTGGGGAAGGGAATGGAGTTTATGATGGGGGCTGAAAACAATGGCTTCTGTTTTCCTTCTGTTCACACACTTCCAATAATGCTACAAACCACTTGTTAAGCTGCAAGTGATGCACTTAATGAGCTCAAACCAAATGATTTAGTTAATGACTTAGCTGTGCAGAGTGTATGCTTAAAATGCTTCTTCGTTTGATTGGTTCACAAAAAAAATGTGGGCAATCCAATGCAGCTAGAAGGCCCTACATCAGCCCATGCATACAACGGCAATCATTCTGCTTTTTACTTATCAAAAAGATAGAAACCCTATGTGGAAATAACCATTTGTAGGAGTGCTTTCCTTTCAACACAGCTAGAACCAGCTAAAAATACATAATGCATGAAGCAAGTCAGTAATATTTCAAAACTGTGAGGATGAAATCACGTAAGCTGCTTCAACAAGAGGAATGCGTTAGGAATAAAAAAAAATTACATTCTCCTATACAGGAAATGAAATGAATTCTTTTAATTGAAAAAAAGACACTGGAAATCTGAAATAAAAGCATTAAACACTGGAAATATACAACAGGTCTAGCAATGTCAGAAAAATGAAATAGAACATTTTGGGGAGACTCGTTTTGCTGTTTCTGATGAAAAATCTTACCTCAAATGTTGAAGTATCTTTTTTCATTTCAGTTGCTGATAGATCTACTGTGCATTTTCAGCATTCTCTATTTTTATTTTTGATGCAATTAAATAACACTAATCATATTGGGGATGATTACTATTTTGCACAGTAAGTAATGGATAAGTGATGAAACTATTCAAGAATTCCTGAACTGGTAGTAGCAGTGGTCAAGTCCTGTGGTCAGTTCAAGAACAATCCTTTTGACACACCAGAACCATCTGGTGCTAAGGTATCCTTTTTAGGTTACCACTTTGAGCCTCTGTATCATATAGTTCCATTTGCAACTCCTCAGATAATGAAGCAGTCCATGCCTGTATGCAACAAGACCTGGATGACATTCAGGCTCAGACTGATAAGTGGCAAGTAACATTCACGCCACACAAATGCCAGCCAATGACTATCCCCAACAAGCGAGAATCTAACCACCGCCCCTTGACATTCAACGGCATTACCATTGCCGAATCACCCACCATCAACATCCAGGGGGTCACCATTGATCAGAAACTTAACTGGACCAGCCACATAAATACTGTGGCTACAAGAGCAGGTCAGAGGTTGGGTATTCTGTGGCGAGTGTCTCACCTCCTGACTCCCCAAAGCCTTTCCACCATCTATAAGGCACAAGTCAGGAGTGTGATGGAATACTCTCCACTTGCCTGGATGAGTGCAGCTCCAACAACACCCAAGAAGCTCGACACCATCCAGGACAAAGCAGCCCGCTTGATTGGCACCCCATCCACCACCTTAAACATTCACCCCCTCCACCACCAGCGTACCGTGGCTGCAATGTGTGCCATCTACAAGATGCACTGCAGCAACTCGCCAAGGCTCCTTCGGTAGCACCTCCCAAACCCGCGACCTCTTCCACCTAGAAGGACAAGGGCAGCAGGCGCATGGGACCACCACCACCTCCAAGTTCCCCTTCAATTACAGCTCTGCCCTATTACAATAATAACTGATGGCTGTGATGTCAATGTGTTTGCTGCATGTGAAGCATTTTCCCATCAGGATGGACTGAGGTTTTCTGCATTCCCTTTGCCATGGTAATCATTTATATCAGCTTCCCCACTATCCCAGTTGCCGATTTGGTCTGTTTGGGTCACTTTGTGCACCTTCCCATTGCTTAGACTGCTGTAATGCCAGCTCTGGCACCAATAATGCTTTTCCGTTAAAACTTAAGGGGATAAATTCGGTTGATTTGCGCCTCCTGTTAGCGCTAACGGGGAACAAAGCAACTAGCGCCTGGGCGCGGCACCGCTAACGCCTCCCGCAAAATTCAGCTGGAGTTTAGCGGCGGCGCTAACCGTTAGCGCCACGAGGCGTGGCGCCATCAGCGATGACCTCATCACCTGTGCGCAGCGCCCCAGCTGTAATATTGGGTGGCACCCCCCGACTTACCGCTAGACACTATGTCCGCCGGGGTCAGGGGGGCCTACCTGCGGCCAGGGCAGCGCTAGTTAAAGGGGAGGTGGAGGGCGGCCATTTTTGTTGCTGGCCGCCTGCCAGCACCTGCCCCTGTCGTTGCTGTCCCCGGCGCCCGTGAAGCCCCCCCGCGGGGTGCCGGCTGCTCTCTGAGCCCGGCACACCACGAGTGCCGGGCTCGTTTGCCAGCACTCCCGATCCCTGGTGGCCCAGATGGGGGCCGGGACACGCTGCGCCAGGCTCCTCCCCTTTAATAAGGGGAGGAAGGCCTGCAGTACCGCGGCGCGACATGCCACGATATTGGCTCGCAGGACCCCAAGAGGGACGCGGGGCACTTGCAGTAGTGCCCCTCCTCCCTCTCGGGGCCCTACCTGGGAAAATCGGCCGTGGGGGTGCTAACTTTTTCGGGGCGCTAAAATTAGCGCCCCGGTGAAGGTAGCACTACCCAATTTTTACCCTAAGTCTTTAAGAAGTAGCCATTCAATTGCTCCTTAACAAGTCCTAAATAAGCATAAGCATTAGTGCATAAAAGTACGAAACATTTATCTAAAATTATGTAAAATTAGCACGTGCCTCTAACACATACAGGAAGTTCACCTCCACTTTGTTTAAATTTCACTGTGGTCAACCTGATTTGGAATATCTCCTTCAGTATGTCAGCAACATAGTGGCCTAGAAATTTGTTTACACAGTGCCCATTTTTTGAGGTGAAAAACACTGAAAGGTCCAATATTGCAAGCATGCTCAATCTGCGCCGGAAGTGTGCTGCATGCTATAATGGTTTGGGCGCCCTGTAATCATCCAGAAATTGGTGTTAGGCCCATTGCCTATGCAAATTGGGGTCCTAACAATATGCTTCAGACGCCTTTCCGAAACTGATTCATGACTGACCACAGCATGCGCTGGTCAGGCGCACAGCAACCAAACCAGTGGTCTTCAAAGGGACCGCTGGAGGCTGCCACCAAATATGTAGGTAAAAACTTTTACACCTGTGGACCACTGCCAGACACCGCTCACGCCCACCCCCCCTTCCCGATTGCCTTCCCCCCACCCCCAGACTTTGCTGCTGCCCTCAGCCAACATCCCAGCCAGCTGATCTTGTGCCAATCCTCGACCAGCAAGCTGCCTCTAGAGTACAAGTATTCATCCATTATTATTTAAGTCACAAAATGAATTTCCACCAGACTACAGTGGCAGTTTTTTCAAAAAAATTGATAAGATAATTTCTATTTCAAATGGCCTTACACTATGAGCTAATTTTAAACATTTCACTAGATAGTCAAGGCAAATAAGTGAATAGATAATTGTATAATATATTATTCAGTATGATATTGGTCTGAATCAATACATAAAATATTAAACACTCCCATTTGTTAACTTGCACCAGATGGATGAAATACTGCAATCAATATCTATTGCATGTACCCTCTTAAACCTGTAAGTATTAAGGCAAGTATTGTGTTATTGTTTAAAGAATAGCCTGTATCTTTGCAATTTAACTGATACATACATTTGATGACAGGCAGCCTGATTTGGATGTTGTTCCTTTCTCATCAAAGCTAACTCTTGGAAAATGAAAGTTGCATTTTTACAGCAAAATAACAGTATCTAGGAGTGAAACATCTCATCCACTCTGTTGGTTAAGTGGACTATTAGTTAAATAATTTATCTTATACTCTCAGACACATGCTGTCAATTGCCTTTAAAAACTATGGTTGACTACTTTATCTACAGACTCAACCAACTACATTTATCCTGTAACAAAATAAGCTCTTAGCAGGTTTACGGAAATCTGGTTATCTGATTGGTTATGTAACTTTAAAGCATGTGATCCAATAGTTAAATGGCAAAAAGACATTTGTTGGAATGGAATTTGTGATCGAAAAGAACAGTTTTGTTCTGCAAATCAACTTCCTGTCAATTTTAAATGAAAAATGTAATTAAATGATTTCTTGAAGAAATTATAGAATGGTAGATTTTCCTATTCCTATGCCTTGGGGTACTGGATCACCTGGGCACAGTGAGTACAATTCCTGCATACACAAAATCAGAAACTTAACTGGACCAGCCACATAAATACTGTGGCAACAAGAACAGGTCAGAGGCTGGGTATTCCGTGGCGAGTGTCTCACCTCCCGACTCCCCAAAGCCTTTCCACCATCTACAAGGCACAAGTCAGGAGTGTAATGGAATACTCTCCACTTGCCTGGATGAGTGCAGCTCCAACAACACAAGAAGCTCGACACCATCCAGGACAAAGCAGCCCACTTGATTGTCACCCCATCCACCACCTTAAACATTCACTCCCTCCACCACGGGCGTACCGTGGCTGCAGTGTGTACCATCTACAAGATGCACTGCAACAGCTCGCCAAGGCTTCTTCCGCAGCACCTCCCAAACCTGCGACCTCTACCACCTAGAAGGACAAGGGCAGCAGACACATGGCACCATCCCCTACAAGTTACACACCATCCTGACTTGGAAATATATCGCCGTTCCTTCACCGTCGCTGGGTCAAAATCCTGGAACTCCCTTCCTAACAGCACTATGGAAGTACATTCACCACACGGACTGCAGCGGTTCAAGGCGGCGGCTCACCACCACCTTCTCAAGGGCAATTAGGGATGGGCAATAAATGCTGGCCTTGCCAGTGACGTCTGCATCCTAGGAACAAATTTAAAAAAATATACACATCCTGTAAGTGTCACACATTCACAGTTCACTGTCACACTAATTTTGAAAAATGCTTAAATGTAGCTATTTATTATACTGCCCACTGAGCCCAACTTCATATTTAAGGCAGTTAAACATTGTTTTCCAAAGCAGCTGAGGTCTGTAAAAATCAGGCCTGTCGTCCAATGCTGTCTCGTTAGCACTCTCTACTCCCTTCTCCACTCAATGCTGCCACATTCTCTTCAAACCCCTAGTCGCCTGCCCATTTCCTTCCCGCCCTCGTAAGGAAATATCAAAAGCCCCGTTAGTGGCCATATCGAGAATTGTGTTTGAGTGGTTACAGTGTTTATTACTGTATTAGTAAAAGTGCAAAACAACTTAAAGCCTTTTTTTGCTCACATCTGGGAATGTGGTTTTTAGGATAGATATCCTTACGAGGTTGGCATTACCAAAGGATTTCCCCAGCACTGAGTTGTGGAAGCCTGTTATTTAAAATGCATACCACCCTCTCCAGTGCTCCCACAGTCCACCACTATCACCGCAGTGCTTCCATACCCCAAGACCACTGAGACACCCCATCCTACAATGTCCACATTTTCAAGACACCACTCCCAGTATTCCCAGACCCTAGAATGGAACGCTCTACAGCTATTACAAGACACAAGGACCCCCCTTTACCCAATACTTCCACACCTCTCTGGTCCACTCAACCCTCACCACACTCAGACCACCGGACCACCCTCCAAGCTGCATCAATAGCTTTAATGGAAAAGAAAATGGAGCAGAGTATAGAAACAGACAACTGATCTGGTACTGCCCGTTTTACACACCTCCACAAGTTGAATTTTATCCCCTATTTTGAATATTCACAATCAAATGTGCAGACACACAAAAATATAACTTAAGAAAGATGGCCACGACAATTCATTCTTTGACATTTCCTTCTATGTTCTTGTTAGTCTACTTGAAAAAGATTCAGGAGAGTATATTAGGGGATGAATTTCCTCAGGGCTTCTCCCATTTCACTGCCGTAAGTTTGGCAGAAAGCCTGGGGATAACGTCTACTTCGATGGGGGTGGAAAACTGGAGGTATTGGATCAGCCGCCCATTGTACACCTGGTTGATCTGATAGCGCTAGCTTTCTGGGCCTGACCAAGTTGAAAGTTACAACAACAGCAACTTGGATCTATATAGCGCCTTTAATGTAGTAAAATGTCACAAGGCGCTTCAAAGGCGTGTTCTCAAACAAAATTTGACACCGAGCTGCATAAGGAGATATTAGGGCAGATGACCAAAAGCTTGGTCAAAGAGGTAGGTTTTAAGGAGCGTCTTAAAGGAGGAAAGAGAGGTAGAGAGGCGGAGAGGTTTAGGGAGGAAATTCCAGAGCTTAGGGCCTCAGCAGCTGAAGACACGGCCGCCGCGGAGCGATTAAAATCGGGAATGCACAAGAGGCCAGAATTGGAGGAGCACAAATATCTCAGAAGGTTGCAGGGCTGGAGGAGGTTACAGAGATAGGGAGGGGCGAGGCCATGGAGGGATTTGAAAACAAGAATGAGAATTTTAAATTTGAGACGTTGCTCAACCAAGAGCCAATGTCGGGCAGTGAGCACAGGGTTGATAGTTGAACAGGACTTGGTGTGAGTTAGGATACGAGCAGCAGAATTTTGAATGACCTCAAGTTTATATAGGGTGGAAGATGGGAGGCCGGCCAGGAGTACATTAGAATAGTCAAGTCTAGAGGTAACAAAGGCATGGATGGGGTTTCAGCAGCAGAAGAGCTGAGGCAGGTGCGGAGTCCGGCGATGTTACGGAGGTAGAAGTAGGCAGCCTTAGTGATGGAGCGGGTGTGTGGCCGAACCCCAGGGCTTCCACAACCATACAGTGGCGAAATGGGAGAAGCCCAGAGGAAATTTCTGGGGTAAGTAAGTGTTATTATGCTTCAATATGCCAATGCATTTAAAACACAGCACACATCTAAAGTCTATACATTTTGCATATATATCATAATTCAGTTTGTGTAAGGCAACATATTCTTCATTCAACAATTACTTCAGATTTAAACAGATGCAAATGACATCATAATTAACGCAAAGAAATGGATTTCCTCATGGCATACTGGAACAAAATTTAGCTCCAGTTGTGGAACAGGTTTGTATTTCAGTCAGATTAGATATGATGAAGGGACAAAGGCATGCAGGAGAGTTTCAATCACAGTAGGGTGAGGTCGGACACAGGTTGGCATGTTTCAGAGGAGAAAGCAGGCAATCTCGGAGATGGTCTGGATGCAGCATTTGCAGCTCAGCTCGGACAAGCGGGAACTCAGATTGCACGTGGTCAAGTTCAGTTTGAATGGGCATTTGGGGAGTTAGATGGAATCAGATGCTACAGTGAGGGGTTTCTGGCAGGGCCCAAACAGGAAGAGTTCAGTCTTGATGTCAGTAATGCCAACCCCACCATGTCATAAATCATGAGACAAACTCTTAAAAATCATGAGATTCAGTAAGAAATCATGAGTTGCTATTTTTTTCAAACATAATCTAACATACATTGAAAGTTTGTTTATAAACTTCATTTGTGGCTTTATTTTAGTGCCATGTCCTAGTCCCAACCATCTTCATCTGCTTCATCAATGACCTTCCCTCCATCATAAGGTCAGAAGTGGGGATGTTCGCTGATGATTGGACAGTGTTCAGTTCCATTTGCAACTCCTCAGATAATGAAGCAATCCATGCCCGCATGCAGCAAGGCCTGGATGACATTCAGGCTCAGGCTGATAAGTGGCAAGTAACATTCGCGCCACACAATGACTATCTCCAACAAGCGAGAGTCTAACCACCGCCCCTTGACATTCAATGGTATTACCATCACCAAATCCCCCACCATCAACATCCTGGGGGTCACCATTGATCAGAAACTTAACTGGACCAGCCACATAAATACTGTGGCTACAAGAGCAGGTCAGAGGTTGGGTATTCTGTGGCGAGTGTCTCACCTCCTGACTCCCCAAAGCCTTTCCACCATCTATAAGGCACAAGTCAGGAGTGTGATGGAATACTCTCCACTTGCCTGGATGAGTGCAGCTCCAACAACACCCAAGAAGCTTGACACCATACAGGACAAAGCAGCCCGCTTGATTGGCACCCCATCCACCACCTTAAACATTCACCCCCTCCACCACCGGCGTACCGTAGTTACAGTGTGTACCATCTTCAAGATGCCAAAGCTTTTTTGACAGCACCTCCCAAACCTGCGACCTCTACCACCTAGAGGGACAAAGGCAGCAGGCGCACGGGAACACCATCACCTCCACATTCCCCTCCAAGTCACACACCATCCTCACTTGGAAATATATCGCCGTTCCTTCATCGTCACTGGGTCAAAATCCTGGAACCCCCTCCCTAACAGCACTGTGGGAGTATCTTCACCGCACGGACTGCAGTGGTTCAAGGCGGCGGCTCACCACCACCTTCCTAAGGGCAATTAAGGATGGGCAATAAATGTTGGCCTTTCCAGTGATGCTCACACCCTAGGAACAAATTTAAAAAATCTCTAACAGGTTCCGCTGTTTACAAAAACTATATAAACTGCATCTGAAAATGCATTATAAAAATTTTTAATGCAGTCACTGCAGCTGCCAACCAAAGGTATTGAGCCCATAAAAGCTCATCCCTCTACAACCATGGTCTGTCCATCCAACTTTAATTTGAGCTATAAAATCAATTAAATCATAGAAATACAGCAGCAGTATTGCCAACTCTCATGATTCCATCATGAGGCATGTGATTTCTCAGTGAAATAAAGCTTCCCTCACAAACTCGCAATGGAACGCATAAATTTCGCGATTTTTTGGGGGATTAAAAAATGTGATTTGCGCATGCACAAAAAAACCACACGCTTCAGAGAGCTTTCTGCAACGTCCATTGGGTTCCTCCTCTCTCTGCCATATCCGGGTCCGGGGCCATGGACAGACGCTGAGGCACAGTGGAGATGGCTATTCAGGTATGTGGAAGATGTGATGGAAAAATGGTAATGGAACCATGAGTTTTCAGTTCATGGAGATGGATCATAACGGTAGAGACAGTGGGCTAAAGTTTCTAATGAACTCAATTGACTTGGTTTTATTAAATATTCCTACATTGAAACTTAAAAAGCTACCTTAGCACCTAAAAATTGACTTAGCTTAATAATGTTGGGCCAAATAAAATCTACCATGTGCTGAGAGTCTTGAAGTAAGTGCTTGTACTATTTTTTAGTATAACCAAAATGAAACTATTCAAATGCATGAACAAACACTTTTTAAACTAAAACACGCTGGCTAACAGAAACAGTACCGTGCTACAGGTTTCACTTTTGAAGCATGCCAGCCTTTTTTTTGCTAGAGCAAGTCATCTATCATTTGTCAAAAGAATGTCGCACTGAGGCACTAAATGCTGTAAAAAGGTTACATTACAAGAGCAGCAGCAGCAACACTTAGGCAGAATTTACTAATTAATATCACCTCTATTCATCAGAGGAAACATCAGGAGCCTGACTATGACAAATGAAAGCATCCAAGTAACCACTAAAATTGACTGTTCAGGACTGAAAATTAAAGAGTGTGCCTTTTCTCTCTCATTGTGGAAAGCTTTCTCCTTTCCCAGTTTGCATATTTGCAAGCGTCAGACTGCTCCTTTCATTTCATTAATTCAGTTTTTCCTAGAAAATGAAAGCACTGTATAAAACTTGCTTTACCTATAGTGGCAGTTTATTGATTGTTCAACATGCATGTTATCTTGACAATTTAAACAAGGAAAATATGGGTAGAAATAAAGATAATTTGAATAATTACTAATCTTGACAGCAATCCTTACGATTTTAAAAGCGTGTTTCCAGTTATTACAACTTCAAATATAACAAATGTCTTGACCAAAATAGAGTACAAAAGCAAGGAAGTTATACTAAACCTTTATAAATCACTGGTTAGGCCTCAGCTGGAGTACTGTGTCCAATTCTGGACACCACACATTAGGAAAGATGTCAAGGCCTTGGAGAGGATGCAGAGGAGATTTACCAAAATGGTACCAGGGACGAGGTTACTTCAGTTATGTGGAGATACTAGAGAAGCTGGGATTTTTCTTGTTAGAGCAGAGAAGGATTAGGGGAGATTTAATAGAGATGTTCAAAATTATGAAGAGTTTAGATAGAGTAAATAAGGAGAAACTGTTTCCACTGGCAGAAGGGTTGGTCACCAGATTACGCAGATTTAAGATAATTGGCAAAAGAACCAGAGGGAAGATGAGGAGAATATGCATTGAGTGGTTATGATCTGACATGCATTGCCTGAAAGGGTGGTGGAAGCACATTCAAAAGTAACTTTCTAAAAGGAATTGGATATATACTTGAAAAAAGACTTGCATTTATATCGCACCTTTCACGACCACCGGATGACCCAAAACACTTTACAGACAATGAACTACTTTCTGAAGTGTAGTCAGTTATAATGTAGGAAACACGGCAGCCAATTTTGCGTACAGCAGGCTCCCACAAACAGCAATGTGATAATGACCAGATAATCTGTTATAGTGATGTTGATTGAGGGATAAATATTGGCCAGGACACCAGGGATAACTCCCCTGCTCTTCTTTGAAATAGTGCCATGGGATCTTTTAGGTCCACCTGAGAGAGCAGACGGGCCTTGGTTGAATGTCTCATCCAAAAGACTGCACCTCCGACAGTGCAGCACTCCCTCAGTACTATACTGGAATGTCAGCCTAGATTTTGTGCTCAAGTCTCTAGAGTGGGATTTGAACCCACAACCTTCTGACTCAGAGGCGAGGGTACTACCAACTGAGCCACTCCTGAAAGGAAACATTTTCAGGGCTATAGGAAAAGAGTAGGGGAGTGGGTCTAATTGGATAGTTCTCTCAAAGACAGAATGGGTTGCACGGTCCCGTTCTGTGCTGTATGATTCTAAGATTCAAAAATTAATGACAAGTACAATTCATATATACCATACAGTATACTAAATTGCAAGAAGTACAAGTAAATCGCTGTTTCACCTGGAAGGAGTGTTTGGGGCCCTGGACAGTGGGAAGGGAGGAGGTAAAAGGACAGGTGTTGCATCTCCTGCGCTTGCACGGGAAGGTGCCGTGGGAAGGGGAGGGGCTGTTGGGGGTGATTGAGGAGTGGACCAGGGTGTCGCGGAGGGAGCGGTCCCTTCGAAATGCTGAAAGGGGAGGGGAAGATGTGTTTGGTGGTGGGATCACGCTGGAGGTGGCAGAAATGGCTGAGGATGATCCGTTGAATGTGGAAGCTGGTGGGGTGAAAGGTGAGGACAAGGGGAATCCTATCGTGGTTCTGGGAGGGAGAAGGGGTGAGAGCAGAAGTGCAGGAAATAGAACAGACACGGTCGAGGGCCGTGTCAACCACAGTAGAGGGGAATCCTCGGTTGAGGAAAATGGAAGACATATTGGAAGCACTAGTACGGAAGGTGGCATCGTCAGACCAGATGCGACGGAGATGGAGAAACTGGGAAAATTGAATAGAGTGCTTACAGGAAACGGGGTGGGAGAAAGTGTAGTCCAGGTAGCTGTGGGAGTCAGTGGGCTTACAGTGGATGTTTGTCAATAGCCTATCCCCAGAAATGGAGACCGAGAAGTTGAGGAAGGGAAGGGAAGAGTCGAAGATGGACCATGTGAAGGTGAGGGAAGGGTGAAAATTGGAAGCAAAGTGAATGAAAAGTATAAGTTAAGATTTTGATTATCTCTCTCAAAGGAATGAGTTTTTGGTCATGACATTTTTTGTTAACATTACACAGAAAAGGAGCTGATGAATAATATTAAACAAAAACAGAAAATGCTGAAAACGCTCAGTAGCTCAGTCAGCATCCTAGAGAAAACAGAACACTGGTGAGGTGTGTACTGTTCGCCAAAATTGGCAAAGTTCTGACAAAGGGTCCTCACTTGAAACGTTAACTCATCTGTTCACTCAATAATGCTGCCTCAGCTGCTGAATGTTTCCAGCACTTTCTGCTTTTGTTTCAGATTTCCAGCATCTTAGTTTTTTTTCTTTTTTGTATTAAAAAAATGTATGGACAGATCCCAAATGCAAGAGAAAAAAAAAATCAACCTTCATGAAAAATATTTAAATACTAATGCTTATATACTAAAGACAGAAAAAACAAAAAAAAGACAAAGCAAAGGTGTTTATTCAAAAACTAGTTGAGTCTACATCGGAGTATCGTGTTTGCCCATTAAGAACTAGGGTTATTATCCTACTAGCTCCCCAAACTGCCAGCTTCATAATACAGTTCCTACTGCTTACAGTAGTTGCATTGGTGTTAACGCAATTTACCTGCTATAAGTGGTGGACAGTAAAACCAGTCACCACTGCTGTGATGCCCGCAGGCTCTGCTGGTCACTGAAATATGGAATGGTGTTGGATGTACTGGCCGAGAGAAGGACCAACAGAAAATGTGAGTCTGCTAGCAAAGAGAGAATCATGGGAGAGACACACGGCAGCACTGACTTCCTGGAATCCTTGTCGGGATAAAAACTGAACATCGCACAACGGTAAATATTGTACAGGGATTAACAAGGCGTAAAGAACTGCCCAAAATAGCCAGTGTGCTTAATGTGTTATAAACGGCGTCTTTGTAATTGGCTAACGGTACTGGCAAATGGTTAGTGCCATATGTCCGATATAGGCGGCTGCTCGTGATAAGCATACGTGGTAAGTGGTGGGACTGTGATATATTTTATCTTATTTGTCACAGAACTTTAATATTTAGCCCAAAGACTATGGGGGAAAAATTGGGTATCGCCCATTTTGGGGCGCTAATATCGGCCGGGCGCAAAGTTTAGCGCCCGGCGCTAATTATCGCCTCCGATTGCAAAATTCGCCTCTATCGCACCTGGAGGTGATTTGAGCGCTAAATCAGGCGCTACACACCTCTCTTAAAGCGCAAACATCGGGGAGCGAGGCGCGACCTCAAAATGCTACCGAAGCTCAGGCGATGTCAGTTACCATGGAAGCCAGACAGACTGGCGCCGTCCAGTTCTTAAAGGGGAAGGGCCATCTTGCTGGCCAGCCACACCTTGCTCATTGCAGCCTTGAATCTCAGCCTGGGGAGACCTCTAAAGCTTTTGTGTTGGAAGCACTAATGTATAGGCCCAGGGAAAGAGCTCGGCGCTTAGGAACCTGAAAAATGGTGCTGAGGGCCAAAACTCCTCAGGACAGTGTTAAATCTCTCCAGACGTCTCTCTCCCTCTCAACCTGCGTGTACCAAACATTTTGCCGACAAGAAAAGGCAGGAAGTGCCCGCCTTTAATTAGCGCTCCCCCAGCCACTTCCCGACTTTAAAATGTTCCCTCTACCTGTCATTCCTAGCGGCGGGCGCTAAGGCAGGGGGCGTGACTCAATCGGGTCGGGGCGCTACCGGGGCGTTGCATGCTCGACTGACGTCACGACTTGCGAGCGCAGGAGATCGTGGTGGTAGTGTTTAGCGCCACCGCAAAACGACTGGTCAATTTCGCGAGCGGCGCTAAAATCACCGCGCTCGGGTGCAAAGTTCCTAGTGCCCCATTAGCACCCCCCAGAGGCACTAACAGGAGGCGCTAACCAACCGAATTTTCCCCCTATAATTTTTGAAGAATTAGATAAAGTTAAAAATTGCAGAATCTTACTGGAGTATTTCATAGTGAAAAGCAGATTTTCTCTGATCCACTGCTGATGCATCCCTGGAACTGCCAGCATTTGGTTTCCTTGAATCACTATCTTTTTCTTCTCAAGGCTAAACACGAGCCTGACCAAGGTTAACATTTCTCACTGCTTTCATCTCACAGAAGAAAAAAAGAGCATCAATTAGCTTAAAAGCCATTAACTATTGCTTACTTAAATATTTTTAAAACTGAAAGTGTGTCAAATAAAATTCACTTTCCTAACCAAACTAAAATATTCTTTGTTTACACTTGGCTTATTCATACCACATGCTTCAGTGAATAATCAAAATTTCATGATGCAAGTTATCAGGAAATAATGGATATACAGGACCCTCACATTATACTTTGATTAGCTCTCTGTCCATTATTTGACCATAGAACAATTTACTACAGCCTCAGTAAACATATGTGAGAAGTCGCACAACACCAGGTTATAGTCCAACAGTTTTATTTGTAATCACAAGCTTTCGGAGCGCTGCTCCTTCGTCACCTGACGAAGGAGCAGCGCTCCGAAAGCTTGTGATTTCAAATAAAACTGTTGGACTATAACCTGGTGTTGTGCGACTTCTCACATTTGTCCACCCCAGTCCAACACCGGCATCTCCACATCATCAGTAAACATAGGAACAGGAGTAGGCCGTTCAGCCCCTCGAGCCTGTTCCGTCTTTCAATGAGATAATGGCCATCCACCATGCCTTAATACCTTGGCTAGCAAAATTCTATCCATCTCAGGTTTAAAATTATTTGTTGAGCTCGCATCTACTGCTTTTTATGGGCAAGAGTTCCATACTTTTACCACCCTTTGTGTGAAGAAGTGTTCCTTAACTTCTCTTCTGAATGGCCTAGCTCTGATTTTAAGGTTATATCCCCTTGTTCCTAGACTTCCCCACCAGCAGAAAAAGTTTCTCTCTATCTACTCCTGCCGTAACTTTGGTGGGATACCAGCAAAACTCCTTGAAAAGCATGTAAATGGTTATATTTAGCCATTTGCACCGTTTCTCTGGGGATCCACCAAAATTAGAGTGAGACAGAAGAACCTCGAATGAAATTCAGGGCTTGGATGTGCAAACTTAGATGGATGTGCAATGTCAGAGGATTGGAGCTTCCAATGTTTCTTCTGAACTGATAAATACTTGTTTTATTCCCCAAAGAACAGACAGCGATTCAGTATACTGTGCATATATACGGCAGAGTGGATCAGATGAGGATAAATACTCAACTAAATGTGACCCATGTTGGGACAATTAAAGTTAATTCACTAAATTTGGGCATCTCTACATAATACAATCATGACACTAATGAAGAAATGCAAAAATTTACCTGCTCATGTCTGCACCATTTACCTTATCTTGATGGAAGGTTCCCTGCTGCCATCAGTAAATAGCTGCAATCTGTAGCCACTGATTGGAGTGAATATTTTTTCTATTATCATTTTACTTAACAATTAGTTACCTGGTGATTCCTAGCAGCTTTGTGCAAGAAGAAGGGAAGTCTCTCTGATTCCTGGTATTCCAGCAAATAGGCAGCCTACCCACGCTAGTCTAATGGGAAAAAGTGTGGATATCCACTTGTTTGCTCTCTGGTAGGTCAAAGGAGGAAGATAGTGCTGACATGCCATTTGATAGCAAGTTAAAATGGTGACAGTTTTTATTCACATTCATTATCATAAGTGAAACTATTCCAAGACTTTATGCATAAAGAAGAACCATTGGTATATCATGGTTTTCATATCTTAAGTTCCTCTATAGTCCTATTTTTAGAGGATGCACATTTCAGATACTCCAATGGTGAATGAACCAAAAGATGGAACTAATGTAAGTGCTTGATCCTAGCACCAGGATTTTTGTTTCTGTTGCTATATAACTACAAACAGATATATAAAAGTGTCAAACGATCTTTAAAAGATACATTCGTGGATCAGGTTCTTTTAAAAAAAAAAAATAGTAATGAATCAATTGTTAATTCAACACTGCAGAATAGCCAATAATGAAATGCAAACTGTTATTCAATAATTAAGGCCCAGCCAAGTTATTATCTTACAATACATGCAGGATGACTAAGCTGATAAAACCGTCCTGTTCTGCCACATGGTGAAACTGCTTGCTTTACTTTCTTGTAGAATTCCCCCATATCTTCATGCGATAGGCGAAAGAAAAAAAAAGAACTTGCCTAACATCTGCAGAGGAAACTTAATGATGGAAGATCTAAATTTACGGAGAAAGGTTCACCAAAAAATAAGAATATGGTCAAGCGATTTATGATGCGTCAGATCTGGCTTACAGATGTAATCCACATACAGAACATAAAGGTCTGTAATTCACCAATGCCCACTTATTTTTCTATATTTACATCTACAACAAAATTATATCCTAAACATTTTGTGAGGGTATAAAATAATGCAAGAACAAACTATGACCAAAAAACACATTAAAACTAGATTCTAGAAATGAGAAACTTGACTAAAGTTTAATACAGCACATTCCAAAACAAAAATCAATATAAGAATAATTGGGTTTAAGTAGAGTCTCAATTTTTATTTTTGCATAAAGACTTTTAGAACTTCCCAATGTCTGAATTACTCACGAGTTGCACAGGCTCTTGACATCTAGAAATATAAAAATTGGATTTCCATTTGCAAGCACAGTTTATCCTCCAGGAATATTTGTTCTGTATGAAATGCAAGACAGAGCTATTTTCAGATTTTAAGTTACATTAATAATTGGAGGGGTAAGAATGGTAACATTTTAAATAAGACTAGAATAAAGTATGTGAAAAATGCAAATTCTCAATATGTCCATGTTCAAAATTCTATACTAGGAGCAGCATTAAAACCAGCATTGGAGCTGCCTTAATAACTTTTTTTTTTTGAATGAAAGGCAGTTGCAGTGGTGCAGTTAATCCCATAATGTTCTCTACAGTGTGCTGCTCTGTCTTATAATAAAAAGGGCATTGTGCAAGTGTTGGTTCAGTCCTAAGTGTATGCATAGATAAGATAATATAGATATGTGAGCAAGCATTCAGTTCAGTCATTGCTGGTGCGTGTGCTGGCAAGCTTGAATTTCCATGGCCCGTGCTCAGTATATCTGGACAAGGGGATGCTCATTGCTGACATTAATTCAAGTCAGAAGTAGAAGAGCAAAGAAAAATGAATCAGTGATCCCTGCTGTACTGATAACGGTAACAGAGACACAGGGGCTCTTGCAAATCAGTAAATATATTAGTCAAATACAAAGTCCATCTCTGTAAAATTGGAGGGTGAGAAAACATGTTTATTTTTTTCAATACTAGTTTTGAGATCGTATTCTAACTCGCACCAAGTCCCGTTCACCCATCACCTCCATGGCTCCTGGTCCGGCAACACCTCCATTTTAAAATTTCATGCTTGTTTTCAAATCCTCCCCTCCCTATCTCTGGAACCTCCTCCAGCCCTACAACTCTCCAAGATCTCTGCGCTCCTACAATTCTTGCCTCTTGGGCATCCCTTATTTTAATCGCTCCACCATTGGCAGCCGTGCCTTCAGCTGCCTAGAGCCTAGGCTCTGGAATTCTCTCGCTAAGCCTCTCCGCCTCTTTACGACACTCCTTAAAACCTCTCTCTTTGAGCAAGCTTTTAGTCACCTGTCCCAATATCCTTACTTTGTTTGATAATGCTCCTGTGAAGCACTTTGGGACATGTTGCTACGTTAAAGGCGCTATATAAATACAAGTTGTTGTGTTTTCCTTAGTAAATTTCAGCCTTCTCATTTATTTTGATAGCCATTGTGTTTTTTCTTTTTTGTCGATGAGTATTGTGGGGCAGATATTTTTTGTTCCTGGGGCAATTGGATCACCTGGGATCAGCAAATACAGGAAATTGTGAAGAAAGGAGCACATGCCCGTAAGGGAGGCCAGTGATGAAAAATCAGGTGGGCTTCCTTACGGGCATGCAATTCTCCCCACCAGATTTTCCTGTATTCACTGCACTCATATGATCGGCTTGTCCCAGAAGCAGGAACAGGAAAATTTGCCCCTTATGTTTTTTTTCGGTGGGGGTTTGGGGGGCAGCAGGGGGAAGAACATTTCTCAGAATGACTTATCTGGACTCCTCGGTTATTTAAACACCATGGAGGACAGCATGTTAACCAAGCTGCTATCACTTGGTAAAAGTGATACAATAATATCACGAAAAAGGCCTTGAAAATTTGTAGAGGTCATCGCTAAATGGTTCCATATGGATAATGTAAGAATAATGGATTGAGATTAAGGTTTGCATCTGGATTTTTATGTGCAATGTCTAATTTGGTTTATTTAATTGTCCTGTATAAACCAATTCAATTAAAAAGATCCAGTCACAGCTCGACCACCAGAAGGAACCAAGCACAGCACTGATTAACACAATTAACTGTTGGCTCACCTCGAAGATATAAGGATGGAACAAGATACCGTTCCATGAGATAATGTTATTACACTACTGCTGTATAATCAGGGTTTATATAGTTGAGCTTATATAGTTGACAATTTAATCATCACATAAACATAGAAACATAGAATCTAGGAGCAGGAGTAGGCCATTCGGCCCGTCGAGCCTGCTCCGCCATTCAATACGATCATGGCTGATCATTCAAATCCAGTACCCTGTCCCTGCTTTAATCCCCACAGTACACATATCCCACCCTAGCCCCATAACCCCACGTATTTAATTCCCCCTAACATATCCCATCCTATCCCCATAACCCCACATATTTAATCCCCCCCCCCTAACACTAAGGGTCAATTTTATCATAGCCAAATCAACCTAACCCGCACATTTTTGGACCAAATAGAAGAAAATCTTTGTTTCAGAATTACAACAGCACCGTATTAGTTTTGATCAACTTAATATAGGACAGATATTCAGAATTACAGCATCACAACTTTAGTAGGTTTCAAGTTAAAGCATAATAGGGATTCTTTTCATTCTTCAAGTCTGAGGGCTGAAAACTCAAGTGCACCTGGTCTAGACATTAATCATCAGATCTGGCTCAATCATGGTAAGCACTACTGTGCCTTCTTCTCGTCAGCCAAATCCTTTTACTCCAGGATTCTCCTGGAGGACGAGGATAATCTACAGTTCCTTTGCTCCATGATGAACTGGCTCCTCTTGCCCCTCCAACACAAAAAGCAAAGAGATCATGGATTTCTTTGCCTCTAAGATTGAGGCTAATATTGCAGTTGCCTCTGCCACCATCTCCCTCTTCTCTCCTCCTTGCTCCCATCCACCTCAGGTCTATACCCACCCTACCCCTAATATCCTTTAATTTTGTAGTTTACCTCCCATCCCTTTGCCCTCCCTGTGCTCTATTCTTCCACAAAAGCCACTTTCTCTCTCTTGTCCCCTCCCCATCCAACTCCTGACCTCTTAAATATCTTCCCTATCGCCCATGCTTACCAACATTGTTAATGACTTCCCATGCTCAAGCAGCATTCTTCTCAGCACTCAACATAGTTAACCACTCCATTCTACTCTATTCACTCTCCTCTGCTGTCCAGCTCCATAGGACTTCCCTAGATGCAACCACCAACAAAATGATAGTAGGGAATCCATTCACCCAGCCTACACATACACATAGGAACAGGAGGGAAAAGTGGATAAGCTTATTCTGCCATTCAATTAGATAATGATTGATCTGCTTCTCAAATCCATTTAGCCAACTTTGCACCATATCTCTTAATACTGTAACCCAACAAAAATCTATCGATCTTAGTCTTGAAAATTTCAATTGACCCAGCATCCTTTTTAGGAGAGAGAGTTCCAGATTTCCACTATCCTGTATGTGAAATAGTGCTTGCTAATTTCACACCGAATTGTCCTAGCTGTAATTTTAAGATTATGCCCTCTTGTTCTGGATTCCCCTACCAGGGGAATTAGTTTCCCTGTATCTACCATATCGAATCCCTTAATAGTGTTAAATACCTCGATTAGGTCACCCCTCAACCTTCTAAAGAGTATCGGCCAAGGTTATACAACCTGTCCTCATAATGTTACCTTTAAGCCCAGGTATAATTCTGGGAATCTGCACTGTACCCCCTCCAAGGTCAATATATCCTTCCAGGTGTGCGGTGCTCAAACCTAAATGAAGTACTCCAGGTGGGGTCTGACTAAAGTTTGTACAACTGAAGCATAACTTCCTCCCGTTTGTATTCCATCCCCCTTGAGATAATGGCGAACATTCCATTAGCCTTTTTGATTACTTTTGGTACCTGTGAACTAGCTTTTAGTGATTTGTATACATGAACACCTCAATCCCATTACCTCTCCACAGCTCCTTGTCTCTCACCATTAAGAAAATATTCCAATTTCTCTTTCTCAGATCTAAAGTTGCACTTCCCCACATTGGACTCCATCTGCCATAGTTTCGTCCACTCATTGGCCGGAATTTTGCCGGCACTAAGAGGGCTGGTTTGGAGGAGGGTCTGCTGTCAAAATAGCAAAGATTGACTGCGGGTAGGAAACCCACTGTCAACCAGCCTCCACGCGAGTTTCCCAGGTGTCGGGTCTGTAAGCGGAGAACTGACCCGACACCAAGCGGCGGGGGAGACAATTGAGCTCATTAAATGGCTTGTTAAGAGCCAATTTAATGGTATTTTGAGTCTTCATTGCAATTTTACGTCCTCACCCACAGGTTACCCGCTGCTCAGGGAATACACCAGCTCACCCTGGCGTGAGTTGAGTCTGCTCTGATGTATCTGATAAGCTGACAGCTGCAGAAGTGGTGTAAAGGATGCCATGTTTCAGATGGTCAGTTTCAGCGCACAGAAACTGTTGGTTACTGTATTTGTAATACATATAGAGATTTCTTTAGCTTGCAAGTGTTTAGAGCCAACTGTATGTCCAGTGCCACCTCATTGGAACAACCTCTCTCACCATTGACAGATTGCTTCTGTCATCTCACCTGTAGCTGCCATCTATTGCAGCAACATCGGTGCCCTTGAAAAGATCATACCTTGGTCCTCCGAATCCTTCCACGATCAGCCCCAACACCAACATCACCAGGCACACCAACATCACCAACCTTCTCCGCCATCACCTGATGCTGCACAGGACATCAGCCCCTGACAACATTGCTGCCCGGGAGGCCAGCGATGCCATCACCATAGCCAGATTTACTTCACTTGATGCTGTAAACCCTGGCTGCCACATGATTCGCCAGGTTGACACCATCCCACACCAGCACCGTGAAGCATCCCTTTAATGTCCAAGCCATTCCATGCACACATATCACTATAGCAGGGATGGGGGGGATGTTATGTCTCAACATTCACTGGAACTCAGTAAGACACTTCTCAAGGTGCGCACAGATCTGTCCAATAAGGGGCAGTGTTGAAAATATTGATTTCACTGTATGACAACACATTACCAGAAACTTCACATGGACATTGGCTAAACCTCACAAGTGCCTACCCTTGTGTGTTGTTAGTTGGTATGCTTGCAGTAGGATGAGGGTTGAGTGTGAGGGGTGGCTAGTGAGATGGGGAAGTGATAATGTAGATAGAGAGGGATGGGTGGAGGTGCAATGTAAGTTGGTGTGAGTAAGGCAGAGTGATGGGGATGTGTTGAGTGGCACAGCAGGATGAGTTTGAGTGTGGCTTTGCAGTAATGTTTCATGATCCACTGAGATCGTTGAAAGATTGGCGCCACTGCAGCCAGGGACCCCTGATGACATCCCTGCTTTTGCCCCCCTGTGCAATGTGCAACCAAGCTGCATTGGTGTCCTGGGGAGGTCTCTTCCGCCCTTGGAAGGGAAAAGAACCTCCCTGCGTGTTGTGACTCCCTCCATAAGCATATGGAGGGAGTCATTTGAGAGCCTAGGTGCAAATGTCCACCTTTGTGCAGTGTTTGTCAGTGTTTGCAGCACCTCAATGCTGTCAAACACTGACAGAACAACTGTCAAACTCAATGTGGCCGTGGTCCCTTTAAGGAAACTGGCTGATGACGCATCATCAAATGATGTCATCAGACCCGCTTCCTGTTAATTGGCCGGGAAGCCTGCAGGGCGGGCTTAACAAGACCAATCAAGGTAAAATCCCTTTGACAGAGCGGCTGCAGCCGGAATCAGGACTGGAACCCGGCAACCAGCTATCCTGCTACCATCCCGACTCCACTGAGAAAATCCAGCCCATTTAGTCTGTCGATGTTCCTTTGTAACTTCCTGCTCCCATCCACACAACTTACTGTACCTGTGAACTTAGTGACATTATGGGCCGTATTTTCCGATCGGAAGCTTCCTGCGTGTGGAGGCCTCCGATCTGAAAAAAATCTATGTACTTACCGGAGGGCTCCCGAGGTGCGTATAGTTCCGCTCCTGGGCCTTTCCAACTCCAAGTGCGCAGGGCCTATGTATCCCAGCGGCGCATGCGGTTCGCAAGCGTCCGTGGGATCACATGGGCCATGGGGAGCCAATCAAAGAAGGGAATCGCCCTTCATACACTTGACAGATAGACCTGTCAAATATATGAATGGAGATCAATGAAAAAACATAGTAAAACTTTAAATAAATTTTAAAAAAACCATCACCTTTTTAAAATTAGTTGAAATTACAATAAATTAAGTATTTTAAACAAATTTAATTTTTTCAAAAAAAAATTAAAGTCTTTTACAGGGCTAAAAATAAACTTACCTTTTTTAAAGTATTTTTAAATGATAAATGACTGAAAATTTTTTTAAACTTTTTTTTCAACTCTTACCCTGGTAAAAGCAGGCCTTACGCCTGCTTTTACCAGGTGTAAGAATTCTAAGGGTTTTCTGCGGGCAGAGGGTCTCCAGAAAGCGGAACTATCCGCCCGCAGAGGTCCTTCTCTAGGGCAGGCGTCCGATCTGTCAAGAGCACTCTTGACAGATCAGAAATGCCGGTTTTCAGCGCATGCCTGAAAGTGGCATTTCCAATGTCCCTACGGGTGGGTACACAGCCCATAGACACCCGTAGGGATCGGAATATCTGGGCCATTGTCATCATTATAGTCTTGCCTGCATCCATCTTTAGTGGGTCCACATTCCCCTTTAACACACTCTCTTACTATGGCCCAAAAATTAGTGCCGCTACGCGAGAGTACGCACTGCGTACTCTCGCGTATTCTGTCTCCAATTGCCGGTTTTCTGCATGCACTGCGCATGCGCTGAAAACCGGCACTTGGTGAATGGAAAAGGGGGCGGGTCCTAGGTGAACCACGTGCGCGCTACAGACTGCGCGCACGCTGTGCACTTAGTGGTTTCAACGCGCAGGTAAGTACGGAAGATTCTACACATAAAAAAAGGAGGAGTAAGACCCACTTTTAACAAGGTAAGTAGTGAATTAAGTATTATTTTGAATTTTTTTTAACAGGTATATCTTTTTTAGAGACTTTAAAGACAGGTAAGTTTATTTTTATAACTTTTTAAAAGATTTTAAATTTTTTCAAAGATTTAATTTTTTATTTAAAATGGTTAATTTATTTAACTATACTTATTTTATTAATGTGATGGTTTTTTTATTTTAATTTAATTGAGGTTTAGCAGTTCTTTTGGGGGCTATAGTATTCATAACTTTCACAGCACTTATGTGAAAGTTATGAATGGAAGATGGTGTGCTGCCATTGGCTCTAACTGAGTCACGTGATCCCACAGCTCGCACGAATTAACTACGCCGGTGGGATACGCAAGCCCAGCACAGCAGCTGTCCAGAACATCAAGTTCGTGCGAGCTGGAACTGAAAAAGCCAACGCGGAGTGAGAGATCGCAGGGAGGCCTTACCCTCGCACGAAGGCTTCCTCACGAATTTTTGGGCCTATATAATACACACCCTATGCTTTTTGTTGACCTCATTATTTCCAATCTAATGAACACAATGTTTTGTGCACAGGTTTCTCAACAGGTTTGTGTTTGCAAATGCAATACTTAACTGGCTTTGAAGGGCAATCACTGAAAAGAAGCACATCACTAAACAGTGTTTTGACTGAAACAGTGATGCTGCAGCCAGCCACCAGCAGCCAGTTCACACCTCAACAAGGGGGGTGGCCCAGGTTACAGGAGCAGTGATGGGGGGGGAGGGGGAATTAGGTGCAGTGGAAATCTTTCTAATTTTTGAGTGTGGGAAGAGTTGCCAGAATCTACAGTGAGGGGCAAAGGAGAGAGCTGGCAGAATTGGGAGTGGAAAAGGCAGCAGTGCTGGCACAGTCAGCTTTTATAGGACATTTCTGGGTTAACACGGAAGTATTGCAAAGGCAGGAGAAACAGCAAAATACACGTATTAATTCAAAATCTATCTGTAAGAGCTAAGTATCCAAGCACTGCTGCCTCTTCCAATGGCCTTCTTCCCAAAATTTATTATGTAGCTGTTGGAACACTCCCAAAATTATCATTTAGCATTTAAAAATCAACTCCTGCTGTTAACAACAAATCAAGCATAAAAAGAAAGGTGCTAAATCTGGTCCAATCTTTGCTTATCATGATCTTTTTAACATCAACCAAATTTCTATCCATCCTACCACAGTTGCTCAATGCCTGAATTTTAGTAACAAGGTTCCTCCAAGGGTTAGGTCTATGAAACCTCATACCAAAATATTTGCAGGGGAGTGTGGCTAATTTCCTCCTGGTCACACACTTTTGCTCCGGAGTCAGGGTCATTCGAATATGTTCAGCGGGTTTTTGCAGGGGAATTTGCACCTGTGGTAAAAAGCTCCCCGTAAGAAAAGGGAGGAAAATCACTGCTGTAGTCCATGGAACCTTTAAAATTGAAATTCTTCTTTACCATGTCACAGCAACATTGTACACCAGGAATGCATGGTATGCCTAGCATCCACCACTGCTATGTTGCAAATGAGGGGAGATATGCATAGGACACATCCCTGTCATTTGTACTTCATTTTAATATGGCCACTCATATTTAGGCAGATGTATTATTGTACAACTGAATATGTACAATGTGTTGGATACAAGCCCAAAATAGATTTATGTGAAGAGGAATGAGAATGCTCTGGAGTGGCAGTGCTGAAGATCAGAATCGTCACAAGTGTAAATTTAGAATAATCCCAGTTTTGTGAGCAGCAAATGGCTTGAGAGTCATTCATACTATGTTTTATGGTAAACATTCTAACCCTTATTCTTTTTCACTTCTAGGAAGACAGGTGACTTTTTAGCTACAAATAAGGCTCCCATTAAGAGGCAATGGGGAACAATTTTCACGTGGTTAGTTGCACCACTTTTACACTAAAGTAAAAAGATTTGGACCTGCCAATAGTTTGAAGAGGTACTTGCACAAGAGTTTCCTGGATCAGTTTATTTGCATATCCACTGGAGTAGTGGTTGGCATAAATCCCATGTAAAATAGGTGTAATCTGCTGGGGTACATCAAAATTAGACGGCAGCCTTTAAAAATCTAGTTCTGGCTGAACTCTGCAGCAGGAGCCTGGGGGAGCAGTAGGTAAGGAAGGAACAATGCTTGGCTCACTCACTTGGCTGTCAGTTAGTTTCAGTGCACATGCCATGAATCTTTGGTGCCACTTTTCAAGAATGTGTACTATAGGAGCTGTAGCACATGCAGCAAAACAAGGGCAGAGAAGATGCAATAATTTCACAGAATCTAATCTGCAAACACTCGTCATTGAAATTGAACTCAGGAGACAAAATATGGTAAGTGTCCATTGTAGGAAACCTGCCATTTGTGCCACATGGAGGGAAATGGGAATGGCACAGAGTGCCAACTCTCTTACCCCTAGGCACAGACCAGGCAAGGTAACACACCAGCTACTCTCCCCCCTTTTCTTTTGTGGCTACCCTGGGCAAATCGCACACTCTTCACCCTCTAAAATAAACAGCTGTGCAACTATTGCTTCAAAACACACACTGGTTAAGGGATGTACTAATTTGGGATCTTTCACGATGGCTACCCACATCGCAACATCAATTATTGCATTAACAACCCTAAAACCCCTTCCTTCATTTTAATGGGCACAGCTCTTACTCAGATTCTATTATGCTACTTGGCATACACTCAACTGCTAGCCTTCTCCTAATTGACACAATCTTGTTGGAAGAGAAACTGGCAGCTTCTACCATCCTTTCCTGTAGATCCGCCACAGCAACGGGATGATGATGAGGAGCAGAAACAATAGAGACATAACTACCTCCTTGTGAACAAAATGATAATGAAGAGGGAGATGAAGTCAGACTCAAGACCTCCCATGAGTTCCTGCGCAAACCTTCAGTCTCGTGTTTCTCTGCCTCAACCTCATACAACTCACCCCTGCATCATCTGATTCTTCACTCCTATTCACCAGCTCAAACTTTTTTTTATTCGGTTATTGGGTGTTGCTGGCAAGGCCAGCATTTATTGCCCATCCCTAACTGCCCTTGAGAAGGTGGTGGTGAGCCTCCTTCTTGACCCGTTGCAGTCTGTGTGGTGAAGGTACTTCCACAGTGCTGTTAGTTAGGATGTTCCAGGATTTTGATGCAGCAACGATGAAGGATCGGCGATATACTTCTAAGTCAGGATGGCGTGTGACTTGGAGGGGAACTTGGAGGTGGTGGTGTTCCTATGCGCCTGCTGCCCTTGTCCTTCTAGGTGGAAAAGTTTGCGGGTTTGGGAGGTGCTGCCGAAGAAGCCTTGGCGAGTTGCTGCTGTGCATCTTGTAGATGGGACACCTGCAGCCACGGTGCGCCACTGGTGGAGACAGTGAATGTTTAAGGTGGTGGATGGGGTGCCAATCAAGCGGGCTGCTTTGTCCTGGATGGTGTCGAGCTTCTGGAGTGTTGTTGGCGCTTCACTCATCCAGGCAAGTGGAGAGTATTCCATCACACTCCTTACTTGTGCCTTAAAGATGGTAGAAAGGCTTTGGGGAGTCAGGAGGTGAGACACTCACCGCAGAATACCTAGCCTCTGACCTGCTCTTGTTGCCACAGTATTTATGTGGCTGGTCCAGTTAAGTTTCTGGTCAATGGTGACCCCCCAGGATGTTGATGGTGGGGGATTTGGTGATGGTAATGCCGTTGAATGTCAAGGGGCGGTGGTTAGACTCTCGCTTGTTGGAGATAGTCATTGTCTGGCACTTCTGTGGTGCGAATGTTACCTGCCACTTATCAGCCCAAGCCTGAATGTCGTCCAGGTCTTGTTGCATGCGTGCATGGACTGTTTCATTATCTGAGGAGTTGTGAATGGCACTGAACACTGTGCAGTCATCAGCGAACATCCCCATTTCTGACCTTATGTTGGAGGGAAGGTCATTGATGAAGCAGCTGAAGATGGTTGGGCCTAGGACACTGCCCTGAGGAACTCCTGCAACGATGTCCTGGGGCTGTGATGATTGAACTTCAATCACCACAACCATCTTCCTTTGCGCTAGGTATGACTCCAGCCAGTGGAGAGTTTTCCCCCCAATTCCCATTGACTTCAATTTTACAAGGGCTCCTTCATGCCACACTCGGTCAAATACTGCCTTGATGTCAAGGGCAGGCACTCTCACCTCACCTCTGGAATTCAGCTCCTTTGTCCATGTTTAGACTAAGGCTGGAATGAGGTCGGGAGCCGAGTGGTCTTGGCGGTACCCAAACTGGGCATCAGTGAGCAGGTTATTGGTGAGTAAGTGCCGCTTGATAGCACTGTCGATGACACCTTCCATCACTTTGCTGATGATTGAGAGTAGACTGATGGGGCGATAATTGGCCAAATTGGATTTGTCCTGCTTTTTGTGGACAGGACACACCTGCGCAGTTTTCCACATTGTCGGATAGATGCCAGTGTTGTAGCTGTTCTGGAACAGCTTGGCTAGATTATTGGCTAGTTCTGGAGCACAAGTCTTCAGCATGATAGCCGGGATGTTGTCAGGGCCCGAGTGAATCGAATTGGATGAAGAATGTCTTCTGTGATGGTGGTGACCTCAGGAGGAGGCCGATACGGATCATCCACTCGGCACTTCTGGCTGAAGATGGTTGCAAACGCTTCAGCCTTGTCTTTTGCACTCACGTGCTGGGCTCCACCATCATTGAGGATGGGGATATTCATGGAGCCTCTTCCCCCCCGTTAGTTGTTTAATGGTCCACCACCATTTACGACTGGATGTGGCAGGACTGCAGAGCTTTGATCTGATCTGTTGATTGTGGGATCGCTTAGCCCTGTCTATAGCATGCTGCTTCTGCTTTTTAGCATGCATGTGGCATCTCATTTTTAGGTACGCCTGGTGCTACTCCTGTCTTCTACACTCCTTATTGAACCAGAGTTGGTCCCCTGGCTTGATGGTAAAGGTAGAGTGAGGGATATACCGGGCCATGATTACAGATTGTGGTAGAATACAATTCTGCTGCTGCTGATGGCCCACTGTGCCTTATGGATGCCCAGTTTTGAGCTGCTAGATCTGTTCTGTATCTATCCCATTTAGCACGGTGCCACACAACCCGATGGAGGGTGTCCTCAGTGTGAAGACGGGACTTCGTCTCCACAATGACTGTGCGGTGGTCATTGCTATCATGGATAGATGCATCTGCGACAGCTCGATTGGTGAGGACGAGGTCAAGTAGGTTTTTCCCTCATGTTGGTTCTCTCACCACCTGTCGCAGGCACAGACTGGCAGCCATGTCCTTCAGGACTCAGCCAGCTCGGTCAGTAGTGGTGCTACCGAGCCACTCTTGGTGATGGACGTTGAAGTCCCCTACCCAGAGTACATTCTATTCACTTGCTACTCTCATTGCTTCTTCCAAGTGGTGTTCAACATGAAGGAGTACTGATTCATCAGCGGTAGGTGGTAATCAGCAGGAGGTTTCCTTGCTCATGCTTGACCTGAAGCCATGTGACTTCATGGGGTCTTGAGTCAATGTTGCCACTACTTCCCGACTGTATACCACTGTGCCGCCACCCCTGGGATGGTGATGGGACATTGGCTGAAAGGTATGATTCTGTGAGTATGACTATGTTGCTTGACTAGTCGTTTGGCACATTGGTGAGGAGGACTTTGCAGGGTTGACTGGGCTGGATGTGTCGGTAGCCGGGTGGTCCGTCCGATTTCATTCTTATTATTTTGTTTTGTAGCGGTTTGTTACAACAGAGTGGCTTGCTGGGCCATCTCAGTGGGCAGATTTCCAAATTAGTGCACCAGATGGGTTTTTATGACAGTTTCATGATTACCACGGATACTAGCTTTTTATTCCAGATTTATTTAATTAACTGAATTTAAATTCCACAGCTGCCATGGTGGGATTTTAACTCATGTCTCTGGATCATTAGTCCAGGCCTCTGGATTACTAGCCTAGTGACATTACCACTACACTACCATTCCCCTGGGAGAATTAGATAGTGTTATTGAGGATGTGGCACCAGGTGATTCACAGAACACGAGGGAGCCAGAGGAGAGAGAAGTGGGTGAGAAGGTTGCCCATGACTTTGGAGTCACAGGATCCAGAACTTACAGGTATTTGCCTGAAAAGAAGGATGTTCAAGGAACATCACATCTATGTGCAGTCTCTGAGGTTAGCCCCCAAGGATGTGCGGCAACTGACAGGTGTGACTTGAGTCTACCGCTCTCATTTGTGGCAATGTAAACTTTTTCTCTGTGGTTGGCACTAATGGAGTATATGGAAGCGTCGGTGAAATTTGCTGTAGACCTCCGCCAAAGCAACAGCCAGGGACCAGCCACTGCCTCCACCTTAACGGAAGCACAAACTGTAGCTTTGGTGGCAATAAGGGAGAGAGTAAACAGCACCCTGCCTACTGGTTTCCAGGGCATGCATGCTGCTGTCTCTCAGGGCTTTCATGATCTGAGAGCTACCATTAGACCAGCCGTCTCACTGATCAGTGGGGACACAGATCCAAGATCCTGGGGAACTGTGACAGCTGGAGTCAATATTTAGCGAAATGCAATTAGGACCATAAAGGACTGCAGGCCAACAGTGACAGGTAAGGGCAGACAGGTGACAGGTGCAATTTAATTTGAACAATTGTCAGGTGATACATTTTGAAAGGGGAAAAAAAGCAATGGAATTAGACAGTTAATGAAAAGATGCTGAAGGGTGTGGATAAATAGAAACTTGGGAATTTAAATACATAATTCCCTAAAAGTGCACGTACAACTAGATCAAGTCATGAAAAAGACGAATGAATTATTCTGTCTTCTAAATAGGAGCATAGAATACAAGAACTTCTGATGAATTTATACAAAACATTGGTTAGGCCACAGTTACAGTACTCTGCAGTTTTGGCCATCCCATTACAGAAAGGACATTGAAGATACAGAGATTGTATGTATATCATAAATTCATCAGAATTATGTCAAGAATGAGAAACTATAAATTATGAAGCAAGGCATGAGATAATGGAGCTATTTCCATTGGAGTAGACAAGGCTAAAAAGGAGATTTAATAAACGTTTTTAAAATTATGAAGGTTTCTGACAAGATGAATAGGGAAAAATTATTTCCTCTGGTTGGGAAGTCAGTGACAAGGATCAATTTAAAGTATTCACTAAGAGAGTGCTAAAACAGATTAGGAAAAATCTCTGAGCAGAAGGTTGTTGGAGCATGGAATGGTCCACCATAGGGAATAGTTAAAGTAGAGATCACTACATCTTTTAATGGAAAAGTGGATCAGCATTTAAAGCACAGCAACACAAAAGACTATGGGGAGAAAGCAGGGCAGTGGGATTAGATTTGGATTGCTCTAGCAAAGAGTGGGCATAGATATAATGGGGTGACTGGCCTCCCTCTATGTTGTAAACGTCTATAGGTCATCTCAAATATTAGTTAAACAAAGGAATTGTAGAGATTGAACAGGTTGGGGGGGGTTTTTTAGAAAAGGGAAGACTTAGAGGAGACTTAATAGAGGTCTTTAAAATTATGAATGGGTTGGACAGGGTAGATGTAGAGAGTATGTTTCCACTTGTGGGAGAATCCAAAACTAGTGGACATAAATACAAGATAGTTACTAATAAATCCAATAGGGAAATTGAGGAGAAATTTCTTTACTCAGAGGGTTGTTAGAATGTGGAACGCACTACAACAGGAAGTGGTTGAGGCAAATAACTTAGATGTTTTCAAAAGGAAACTAGATGAGTACGAGAGAAAAAGGGATAGAACGAAAATCTGAAAGGCTGAGCTGAGGTAGATGGAATGGGAGGAGACTCGTGTGGAGTATAAACATCAGCACAGACTAGTTGGGCCAAATGGCCTGTTTCTGTGCTGAATATTCTATGTAATTCTATGTAATTAATCTTGGAAACTGACCTTTCATATCTGGAAACGGAGATCAAATGCAACCCAGACGCAAGATGAAAGTCTCCTCTGGCTATTAGCTGTAAACATCATTGGGTAAAAATCCACAGGGGTTCTCCTGAGCATCTGCCGTAACTTTGGCAGAAGACTGGAAGAAATTACATAAATAGCCATCTTCTTGAGGGTTCCACCAACCTTCTACTGAAGTTACAGTGGATGATCAGGAGAACCCCAGCAGAAATTCAGGAGTCTGTGTGAAATATGTTTAGACATTCACAATCCAGTTGCTAGTGAACATGAGCCTACAGCACAAACCGGTCCCTAATTTTGTATTAATTGGCAATCTCATGCAGAGAGGTCACAGCCACAGGGTGGCTGGTATGGGTAATGGAAAAATTGTCACACTGTTGTAGCAGGTGGTGCTCTTTGGAGGTTGGGATTGACATTCGTTGATGGGGCAGAGTAGAAGGAGCTGTACTGTGCTTCTGGCTGTGGTAGACCTGACCTGGGAGTGCTTGACATTGATCAGAAGAATTCCATGTCCCCAGGACCAAAATTTCTCACCTTGATGAGTAGAATAAAAGTATTGACTTGTGACTGAAAGCAAACAATTTAAGATTCTTAAGCAATATTCTCATGGTTGACTTATCAAACAACGCATCTAGTTCAAGAAAGACTCAACCAACCATCAAATCGCAAAGAAAAATTGAATATGAAGATTGGATAGATTTTGTGGGGAATAAAGACTTGTATTTATGTAGAACCTCATTTACATATGGACAGAGATTGGAAGCTGCTTGATGAAACTGTTCAAACCAGCAAGGTCTTTCTGAATATTGTTTGGGTTTTTCAATACAAGTTTTTAAAAATCAAGTAATGCATTTGCTAAAAAAACATAATTCCCTTGAAGGCCAGGAATACTGAAATAAGATAATAGCCATTAGCATCACTTTATTTTCATTTTTGAAAAGAAGAAAGAGAACACTTTGGCAATCTTCCAACATACAGAGCATTTCCTGAACATGTTATCACTGCTCAAATGACCAAAGTAATAACTGAAGCCACTTTTCTTTCCCACTATTTTAGAACTTAAATAACCATTAAATTAGATTTTAAATATTTTAAAGATCTTTTTCTGGTTAGCATAAAATAAAAGTTTAGCAGTTGCTGTAAACTCATCTTAAGTTGTAGTGCATTGTGGCCTGGAGTTTCCTAAATCGGCCACACCAGAGCAAAAGATTACAGAATTTCAAGCGCAATTTATGTCCATCGGAAATCGAGTTTCTGCGATCTTTTGTGCTTGTTTAAAAAAAATCGTGCTAGAAGCTGGCCCCGCCTACAAAACTGGCTACGTCCCAGATCGAATTAATCACCGCAGAGAGTTTCCGTTAATTATCCCCGTTTGCAAGCCTTCGAGCAGCTCCTAAAATTCCACTGGTTCTTTTGGGCACAAGGACACTAATAGGCGTGATTTAAAAGCTTTTGAATATATTTTTTTAATTTACTAAGAAACTGACTACTGTACACCAATATAACTAGCAAATGGTTCTGTATAGTTTTTTTTTAAAATCATTTTCAGTTATTTAAAATCAGGTTTCTCCCAGGTGGTGGACTAGACACTCTGATTAAAAATGCTTAGATTTTGTGATAAACCGATTTTCAACTGTATTAATCAAACTGCACCAAGTTACCACTCTTAAATATACCAAGGAATACTTTTAAAAGAAAAAAAAATTACGTTTCAAAACGCTGCCAGATTGCACTGCTTCATAGCAGATTTTACATTTGGCGATATGAAAATAAGTTTGAGTGGAAACTTGAGGAAAAAAACACGTCTCCAAACTAGTGCAATTTTGGGTGCAATTTGCACATCGATTGCCGATTGCACCCAAAGCGGAAACTCTACCCCCTCGGTTTCTCAAATCAATTTTGCAATTTGGGATCAATTTTGTCAATAATAATTCAGAACACTGAAATATAACCTCTATGGTACATTATACATCAGAATACAAATATACATCCAGCACAAGCACATTAGATACAAGCATACATAGAGACACCTACATCCCGAAACATTAGTGAATCACCAGCACATGAGTACTCACTAAACATGAAGAATATAGTATTCCTCTCCACTGGTTGAGGCTATATTTGAATGGTCAATAACAGATCACAGGCATCACAGAAATGAAGCCCAGTCAGGAAGACAGGTAGATTTCAAAGTTTAATAGTTCTTCAAGTTGAGATATTTGTGGCAGAATCAAAGTTTTAGTAATTTCTCAATGAGTGAAATAATGTATGTTGGACCTTATACTTTGAGATACCACTGGATTTCTCAAGATTGTGGAAATATGTACATTCCATCGCTCCAAAGAATACTTTGCTGAAAAGTTGTTTTTAAAGCTTTCAATGATTCCTGAATACAGTTGATCCCATTTTCCTGTAGACCACAGAGAGAAAAACAAGGACAATATGTGTTGATATAGTACCTTCAACATAGAAAAATGTCCGAGGTACTTGACAGAGGCATGAGGAAAATGGACGCTGAGCCAAAAAAGCACAGATTAGGAGGGATGACCAAAGAAGTAGGTTGTGAGAAAAGTCTTAAAGGGAGGAAAGGAAGGTGGAATGGTAGAAAGGTTTATCAAGGGAAATTCAGAGAGTCAGGCCTAGGCGGCTGAAGGTATGTTCACCTTGGTTGGGTGAAGAGAAGAGGGGTGCAGAAAAATTATAATGATTCTATTACAATTGCCATTGTCTTTTGAATTGCTCAGGAGACAAAGCTGAACTATATTTGATTGAGAATGCATCACTGCAGTCTATTCAGCCTTCCCAAATTCAAATTGTTGGTCTTAATGGATCATCAGAAGTACAACACTGCTGAAAAACTTTAAAAAATATATTAATTGGAATAATGATTGGCCGGAGATTTGTAATATCAGCAACCAACAGTTTAGAATAATGCATACCTAAGCCTTTATTTTCTTGTATGCAGAGGTACATAAATTTGTTCAAACCTTCTTGAAAACATACTTCAGATGATCTAGAAAGCTATGTATAACATTTGTTTTTCTATCTACACTACAGGTAATGATATTTTAAGTTCATACTTAATTGAGGTTATTTATTGATTCAGTAATTAAGAACAGTTATCTTTAGACATCCAGTATTCCCAACCTTAGTTGGCAACTTCCATGTGGATCAGAAACCTCCCAGTTATTAACTTGCAGCAACTCTTACAATCTTTAGCTTTCAAATCACATTGTTTTCCCATCAAGATTAATATGATTAATGTGTAATGTTTCTCTTCAAACCTATTTTCAGTTTATATCATTGATATTAACTGAAAATTAGTTTAGCGGAGAAATGGGAACCCTTAATTTGAAACCTGAGGTCTGAAGTTGTAACACTTGTACTACACAAAAATATTACTCCCATCAAAAATATAAAACAAATCTAAAATATATTTATGAAATATAATATTTTAAGGCAGTCATCTTTTTTAAAGTCAAGAAACACATGAATATATAATATGTAAAGGATATAGAAACATAGAAGATAGGAGCAGGAGCAGGCCATTCGGCCTCTCGAGCCTGCTCCGTCATTTAATGAGATCATGGCTGATCATCCAAATTCAGTACCCTGTCCCTGCTTTCTCCCCATATCCCTTGATCCCTTTAGCCTTAAGAAATATATCTAACTCTTTCTTGAATATATTTAATGAATTGGCCTCAACTGCCTTCTGTGGTAGAGAATTCCACAGGTTCACCACTCTCTGGGTGAAGAAATTCCTCCTCATCTCAGTCCTAAATGACTTACCCCTTATCCTTAGACTGTGACCCCTGGTTCTGGACTCCCCCACCATCGGGAACATCCTTCCTGCATCTAGTCTGTCTAGTCCTGTTAGAATTTTATAAGTTTCAATGAGATCCCCTCTTATTCTTCTAAACTCTAGCGAATATAAGCCCAATCGTCCCAATCTCTCTTCATACGTCATTCCTGCCATCCCAGGTATCAGTCTGGTGAATCTTCGCTGCATTCCCTCCATGGCAAGAACATCCTTCCTCAGATAAGACGACCAAAACTGCACACAATACTCAAGGTGTGGTCTCACCAAGGCCCTGTACAACTGCAGCAAGACATCCTTGCTCCTGCACGCGAATCCTCTCGCTATGAAGACCAACATACCATTTGCCTTCTTAACCGCCTGCTGCACCTGCATGCTTACCTTCAACGACTGGTGCACGAGGACTCCCAGGTCTCGTTGCACTTCCCCTTTTCCCAATCTATTGCCATTCAGATAATAATCTGCCTTCCTGTTTTTGCCACCAAAGTGGATAACCTCGCATTTATCCACATTATGCTGCATCTGCCATGCATCTGCCCAATCACCCAACTTGTCCAAATCATACTGGAGTTTCTCTGCATCCTCCTCACAACACACACGCCCACCCAGCTTTGTGTCGTCTGCAAACTTGGAGATATTGGCCCAGTGATTAGACTTCGATGGTTGCCGCGGGGGTAAGGATCGTGAGCGATCTTACCTACCGCGCCTGCCTTTATGGTTCGGGCCCACACGAACTTCTGGTCCCGGGCCTCTCCCTGGTGCCGGCGCGCAGTATGTGCGTGTCCCAGAAGCGCAGTTAGTTTGATGCGACCTCTGGGATCACGTGGGCCAGTTAGAGCCAATGGCAGCACACCATCTTTCATTCATAGTTTTGACATGAGACCTGTCAAAACTATGAATACAACTTGCCCCCAAAAGAACAGCTAAACCTCAATTAAATTTTTTTAAAAACCATCACATTAATAAAATAACTATAGTTAAATAAATTAACCACTTTAAACAAAAATTTAAATTTTTGAAAAAATTTAAATTCTTTTTAAAAGGTATAAAATAAACTTACCTTTCTTTAAAGTCTCTAAAAAAGATAAACCTGTTGAAAAAAAATTAAAATAATACTTAATTAACGACTTAACTTGTTAAAAGGGGGTCTTACGCCTGCTTTCTTAATGTGAAAAATCTTCCATACTTACCCTTGCGTTCAAACCTGAAAAAAAACCTAAGTGTGCTGCGTGCGCACAGCCTGTAGTGCGCTTGCGGTTCACTTAGGAACCGCCCCCTTCGCAATATCGGAAGTGCTGGTTTCCCGCGCATGCGCAGTGCATGCAGGAAACCGGCACTTCGGGACCGAATACGGGTGAGTACACAGTGCGTACTCTCCCGTATTCGGCCGAATTTCTGGGCCAATACATCTAGTTCTCACGTCTAGATCATTAATATATATTGTGAATAGCTGGGGTCCTAGCACCGATCCCTGTGGTACCCCACTAGTCACTGCCTGCCACTCAGAAAAAGACCCGTTTATTCCAACTCTTTGCTTCCTGTCTGCCAACCAGTTCTCTGTCCAAGTCAGTACCTTACCCCCAATCCCATGTGCTTTAACTTTGCACGCTAATCTCTTATGCGGGACCTTATCGAAAGCCTTCTGAAAGTCCAAATACACCACATCCACTGGTTCTCCCTTATCTATTCTACCAGTTACATCCTCAATAAATTCCAGTAGATTAGTCAAGCATGATTTACCTTTTGTAAATCCATGTTGACTTTGTCCGATCCTGTCACTGTTTTGCAAGTGCTCTATTATTACATCTTTTATAATGAGAAGTCGCACAACACCAGGTTATAGTCCAACAGATTTATTTAAAATTACAAGCTTTCGGAGCTGTCGCCCCTTCGTCAGGCAAAGGTACAGTGAGTGAATCTACAACATTACACCATATATAAACACAGAAACTGCAGAGATACAATCTTTCAGGGAAGGTGTCCTTACATCAAAGACATACCAGAGCACAGCCAAGACAATGAGATGTGTCCCAGGGGGTCCAACGTGTCAAATCCTGCTGTCTGCAGTTGTTTTTTTTCGGGGGGTTTGTGTTTTTTTAAGTGTTTTTTTTAAACTGGAAAGACAGACAACGATGTCGAGTCACGTTCTGTAGCGTGACATGAACCCGATATCCCTATTGAGGCCATCCTTATGGCCTTGCTAAGGCCATCCCCACGCCTCCACTACTCACCTTCAAGCAGCCGCCTAACCTCAAAAGTACCATCGTTCGCAGCAAATTACCCAGCTGTCAGGAGAACAGCGACCACGACACCACACAACCCTGCCACAGCAACCTCTGCAAGACATGCCAGATCATGAACACAGATACCGTCATCACACGTGAGGACACTACCCACCAGGTACATGGTACATACTCATGTGACTCGGCCAACGTTGTCTACCTGACACGTTGCAGGAAAGGATGCCCCAGAGCATGGTACATCGGCGAGACCATGCAGACACTGAGAGAACGTATGAACGGACACCGCGCAACAATCGCCAGGCAGGATTGTTGCCTCCCAGTCGGGGAACACTTCAGCAGTCAAGGACATTCAGCCTCGGATCTGCGGGTAAACGTTCTCCAAGGCGGCCTTCGAGACACACGACAACGCAAAATCATCGAGCAGAAACTGATAGCCAAGTTCCGCACTCATGAGGACGGCCTCAATAGGGATATCGGGTTCATGTCACGCTACAGAACGTGACTCGACATCGTTGTCTGTCTTTCCAGTTTTTTTAAAAAAACACTAAAAAAAACAAACCCCCCCAAAAAAAACAACTGCAGACAGCAGGATTTGACAGGTTGGACCCCCTGGGACACATCTCATTGTCTTGGCTGTGCTCTTGGTGTGTCTTTGATGTAAGGACACCTTCCCTGAAAGATTGTATCTCTGCAGTTTCTGTGTTTATATACGGTGTAATGTTGTAGATTCACTCACTGTACCTTTGCCTGACGAAGGGGCGACAGCTCCGAAAGTTTGTAATTTTAAATAAATCTGTTGGACTATAACCTGGTGTTGTGTGACTTCTCATTTTTGTCCACCCCAGTCCAACACCGGCATCTCCACATCATCTTTTATAATGGACTCTAGCATTTTCCCCACTACCAGTGTCAGGCTTACCGGTCTATAATTCCCCGTTTTTTCTCTCCCACCTTTTTTAAATAGTGGGGTTACATTAGCTACCCTCCAATCCATGGGAACTGTTCCAGAGTCTATAGAATTTTGGAAGATGACCAGAAATGCATCTACTATTTCTAGGACCACTTCCTTAAGTACCCTAGGATGTAGATTATCAGGCCCTGGGGATTTATCGTCCTTCAATCTCGTCAATTTCCCTAACACCATTTCCCTACAAATACTGATTTCATTCAGTTCTTCCCTCTCATTAGACCCTATGTTCCCCGACATCTCTGGGAGGTTATTTGTGTCCTCCTTAGTGAAGACAGAACCAAAGTATGTATTTAATTGGTCTGCCATTTCTTTGTTCCCCATTATAAATTCCCGATTCTGACTGCAAGGGACCTACGCTTGACTTCACCAATATTTTTCTCTTCACATATCTATAGAAGCTTTTACAGTCAGTTTTTATGTTCCCTGAAAGCTTACTCTCATACTCTATTTTCCCCCTCTTAATTAATCCCTTTGTCCTCCTTTGCTGAATCCTAAACTGCTCCCAATCCTCAGGTTTGCTGCTTTTTCTGGCCAATTTATTTGTCCTCTCCTTGGATCCATTTGTAAAAGGTGGAAAATAAAAAAGGAACAATTATTTCCAGTCAATATGAAGCTGTTAGCAAAAGAATACATAATCATATATAAAGATAGATCTCAAGAACATTTGACACACCCCTTACAGAACTTGCTAGATTTTCCTGCCATTAATTTCAATAGAAAGAAGTTCAGGTGGTCTTCTGTGACTGGCTTACAATATCCTTACCAAATTTTCCTTTGTGGCTAACCAGGCAATGCTTAACACCCAGGAGGTAAAGATGAAAATCAACCGCCTTATTTGAAATATTGTACGCAATTTTGGACACCCTATTTTACGGCTTTGTTAGGAGAAGGTTCAAAGAATGGCAAGGATGATTCCAGGATTAAGGCTCCAAGTTATAAAATGAGACCCAAGTAATTAAACCTGTAGAGAAGAATCGTGATAACATTTTCCAGGTTTTTAAATGCTAAAAGGAATGATTAGTTTCTGCGTGCAGAACTGAAAGATATAAACATAGAATTAACAATCCTCAAACTTGAGCATCATAGGTACACAGACACATTATTATGGATATTTCAATGAGACTTCCAGTTAAAAGTAGCTAAAAGACTAAAGGGGAGATTTACTTCACCCATCCAGTGGAACCCAGGTGGAGCGGGTGACCCAACTGGGTGGGTCAATTTTCTGCCCTATGGTAATTACAATGTCACTGTCCTTTCAAGCAGATGAGGCGCCCACCTGAACAAAGCGGGAGTCTCATATATTTATGCAAATCGGGATCCGATGACGAATGTTCCCTCTAATTTATTTTTGGGTGTGCGGCCCCTTTAACGGGCTGCGTGGCCCATTCCAACTTCCGCGCACGCTCAGTTTTTTGCATTGGGAAGCTGGCAAGCGGCCTGCGTGGGTCCTCAAGACCACTGCGCGGCCACGCAGCTCAACAGGAACATTGCCTGCAATATGCAAAGGACCCTGGTCTGAAAGCAGAGGCCCTGCAAGTTAAGTTATAAATTATCCTTTGATTGGACCAGAATGAGCAGGACTGCTCCTCCGAGCCTCACAAAGAAAGTCTGAGCCTCTGCTGTGCTGGAGTCTCACCAATGCCCCCATCACAGGTGATACCTTGCTGATCCCTTCCCTCCCGCAACTTGCCTGAGTGCAAGTGGGCATCCACCCACACTTGTTCAAGATTAAACTAAATTTGTTCATCCCTCCCCAAAATTCATTATAAAATATTTATGTTTTTGCTATTATTCCCACTGTGGATTTTCAGCATTCGCTTAAAACTAAAGTAATTTATTTGCTTAATCTTCCTTCCTCAGAACTTGATTTTCCACAGTTATTTACATAATTAAAATATATTTTTCCCCTGACCTCCCACATAAGATTTGTTCTTTTCACTGAAGCTGCCATTGATGTAGCATTGCCAAAGGAAGCTTTCCCCACAGTTGACTATGCATTGACTAGCACCTGACCATTAGGCCATTCAACATGGCCTGGGCTTGGCTGACTGATTGACTGAGGCCACAATATCCAAGGTCAGCTTAAAGGTTCCTCATAAACGTCCTTAGAACAAACATTAGTCCATCTCAGCAATACAAAAACTCATCCTAAATAATACCATTAACTCGAATTTGTATTTAATGGCTTAAACTGTACACTCAACATTTTCCTCCCACCGCTTGTGCCTCAGTCAGTATCTGTCACAGTATACTCTGGTATTGTAGCTGCACAAGAGAAGGGTGATAATTGCAACTTGCATCATTCATCTTACTCACACACACAGTTTTTTCTACAGGGGCTAGAAATCTCAGGTTTTGTCTACTTGAGCATGTGACTTCAGTTGACTTGATGTACTCTGGGCATTGTAGCTCCACAGCAGCAGAGTGAAAACAACTTATGAATTTTTTTAATTCATTCTCAGGATGTGGGTATTGCTGGCAAGGCTGGCATTTATTGAGAGTGATTTAGTTAAGTCCAAAACTAGGGTCCTAAACCTGAACAAAGCAAACTACGTAGGTATGAGAGGCGAGTTGGCTAAGGTAGGTTGGGAAACCAAATGAAAAGATATGACAGTAGAAAAGAACTGGCAAACATTTAAAGAAATAATTCAAAATTCGCGACGAATATACATTCCATTAAGGAATAAAAACACCACAGGAAAAATGGTCCAACCGTGGCTAACAAGAGAAATTAAAGATAGTACATTAAAGGAAGAGGCTTATAATGTTGCCAAAAAGAATAGTAAGCCTGAGGATTGGGAGGATTTTAGAATTCAGCAAAGGAGGACCAAGAAATTGATAAAGAAAGGGAAAATAGAATATCAGAGTAAACTAGCGAGAGACATAAAAACAGACTGTCAAAGCTTCTATAGGTATGTAAAAAGGAAAAGATTAGCGAAAGTAAACGTGGGTCCCTTACAGGTGGAGACAGGAAATATTATAATGGGGAATAAGGAAATGGCAGAGAAATTAAACAAATACTTTGGCCGCGATTTCACCGACCGAGGTGGGTCCGGGGTCAGTGTCGCGGTCCCAGCCCGCTGCCTACTGCAGTGATTTTGCATTAATAGGGCTTGTTAAGCCCGCCCTGTGAGGTTCCCGGCCAATTAAAAGGAAGCGGGTCTGATGAGGTGATTTGATGACGCGTCATCAGCCGGTTTCCTTAAAGGGGCCATGTCCAAATTGATTTTGACAGTTCTGCTGTTGATGTTCTATAGCATTGAGGTGCTGCAAACACTGACAAGCACTGCACAAAGGTACACAGCTGCACCCAGGCTCTCCCATGACTCCATAAGCTTATAGAGGGAGTCACAGCATGCAGGGAGGTTCTCTTCCCTTCACATGGGCAGAAGAGACCTCCCCAGGAGATCAACACAGCCTGGTTGCACATTGCACAGGAGGTCAAAAGCAGGGATGTCGTCAGGAGGACCAGGCTGCAGTGGCGCAAACCTTTCAATGATTTCAGTAGATCACAAAACGTTACTGCCAAGCCACACTCAACCTCATCCTGCTGTGCCACTCATCACATCCCCATCACTCTGCCTTCCCTGCCCTACTCCTGCACATTTTTACTTACACCAACTTATCTTGCACCTCCACCCATCCCTCTCTATCTACATTATCACTTCACCCATCCCTCTCTATCTACATTATCACTTCCCCATTTCACTAGCCACCCCTCACACTCATCCTACTGCAAGCATACCAACTAACAACACACAAGGGTAGGCACTTGGATGGTTTAGCCAATGTTCATGTGAAGTTTCTGGTAATGTGCTGTCAAACATTGAACCCTTTATTTTCAGTACTTTGCATTCTTGGACAGATTAGTGTCACCTTTGGAAGTGGCTTAGTGAGTTGTAGTGAATGGTTAGACATAAGGGTCCCCCCCACCCCCCGCAATGGTGACGAGTGTAAAAGGAATAGCTTGGGCATTGCAGGGATGCTTTATGGTGTTGTGTGGGGTGGTGCCAACCTGGTGCATCATGTGGCATCCAGCGTATACAGCATCAAATGAAGTAAATCTGGCCATGGTGAGACCATCCCTGGCGTCCTGGGCAGCAATGTGGTAGGGTGCTAATGCCCTGTGTCCTGTACAGCATCAGTTGATTGGTGTTGTTGTTGTTACTGCTGCTGTTGTGCCTGATGATGTTGGTGTTGGGGCTGATCTTGGTGGGATTCGGAGGACTATGGTGAGATAGTTTCAAGGGCAACGATGCCGATGGAATAGATGGCAGGTGAGGTTGAGGTGATAGAAGTGATCTGTCAATGGTGAGAGGTTGTTCCAATGAGGTGGCACTGGATAGAGAGTTGGCTCCAAACACTTGCAAGCTGCAGAAAGCTCAATATCTCTTCCAAATGCAGTAACCAACAGTTTCTGAGCTTTGAAAGTGAACAGCTGTAACATGGGATCTTTTATACAACTTTGGCAGCTGTCAGGTCATGAGATAATTCAATGCTGAATCCACTCATGACATGCTGAGCTGACGTGTTCCCTGAGCAGCAGGTAACCCGTGGGGGAGCACGTAAAATTGAAATGTAGGCATAAAATGACACTTAATCAGATGTTAACAATCCATTTAATGATGTCAATTGCCTCCCCTGCTGCTTGATGTCGGGTCTGCTCAGCGCCGACAGACCCAACACCTGGGAGACTCGCATGGCGGCGGGTTGACAGCGGGTTCCCTTCCCACGAGATTGAGGAACTGAAAGAAATTAGTATTAGTACAAAAATAGTACTGGAGAAATTAATGGGACTGAAAGCCAATAAATCCCCTGGACTTGATGACCGACATCCTAGGGTTTTAAAAGAGGTGGCTATAGAGATAGTGGATGAATTGGTTGTCATCTTCCAAAATTCCTTAGATTTTAGAATGGTTCCCGTGGATTTAAAGGTAGCAAATGTAGCCCCACTATTTAAGAAAGGAGGGAGAAAGAAAATGAGGAACTACAGACCAGTTTGCCTGACATCAGTAGTAGGGAAAATGCTAGAATCTATTATTAAGGACATGGTAACAGGGCACTTCGAAAATAATAATAGGATTGGGCAGAGTTAACATGGATTTATGAAAGGGAAATCATGTTTGACAAATCTGTTAAGAGTTTTCTGAGGTTGTACCTAGCAGAATAGATAAGGGGGAACCTGTGGTGGTGTAGTGTATTTGGATTTTCAGAAGGCATTCGATAAGATGCCACGCAAGAGGTTATTAAACAAAATTAGGGCTCATGGGATTGGGGGCAATATAATAGCATGGATTGAGGATTAGTTAATGTACAGAAAACAGAAAGTAGGAATAAACGGGTCATTTTCGGGTTTGCAGGCTGTAACTAGTGGGGTACCGCAAGGATCAGTGCTTGGGCCTCAGCTATTCACAATCTATATCAATGATTTGGATGAGGGGACCAAATGTAATATATCCAAGTTTGCTGATGATACAAAGCTAGGTGGGAATGTAAGTTGTGAGGAGGATGCAAAGATGCTTCAAGGGGATATAGACAGGCTAAGTGAGTGGGCAAGAACATGGCAAATGGAATATAATGTGGAGAAATGTGAAGTTATCCACTTTGGTAGGAAAAATAGAAAAGCAGAGTATTTTTTAAATGGTGAGAGATTGGGAAATGTTGGTGTTCAGAGGGACCTGGGTGTCCTTGTACACGAATCACTGAAAGTTAACATGCAGGTACAGCAAGTAATTAGGAAAGCAAATGGTATGTTGGCCTTTATTACAAGAGAATTTGAGTATAGGAGTAAAGACGTATTACTGCAATTATATAGGGCTATGGTGAGACCACACCTGGAGTATTGTGTACAGTTTTGGTCTCCTTACCTAAGAAAGGATATACTTGCCATAGAGGGAGTGCAACCTAGGTTCACCAGACTGATTCCTGGGATGGGGGGGATTGTCCTATGAGGAGAGATTGAGCAGGCTAGGCCTATATTCTCCAGAGATTAGAAGAATAAGAGGTAATTTCATTGAAAGATACAAAATTCTTGCAGGGCTTGACAGGGTAGAAGCAGGGAGGATGTTTCCCCTGGCTGGGGAGTCTAGAACCAGGGGTCACAGTCTCAGAATAAGGGGTCAGCCATTTAGGACTGAGATGAGGAGAAATTTCTTCACTCAGAAGGTGGTGAATCTTTGGAATTCTCTACCCCAGAGGGCTGTGGAGGCTCAGTCATTGAGTATATTCAAAACAGATCGATAGATTTTTTGATATTAAGGGAATCAAGGGATATGGAGATAGTGCAGGAAAATGGAGTTGAGGTAGACGATCAGCCATGTCCTTACTAAATGGTGGAGCAGGTTCAAGGGGCCGAATGGACTACTCCTGCTCCCATTTCTTAAGTTCTTATGTTCTTTGCCTATCCAAGTTGCACTTGTACAATTGAGCGACTTGCTAGATAATTTCAGAAGAAATTTAAAAGTCAAGTATGTTCATGTCGGACAGGAGTACAAATGAGAAGAAGTTATGCTTCTGTTGTAGAGAGCTTTGGTCAAACCCCATCTGAAGTACGGCATTCAGTTTTGGGCACCGCACCTCAGGAAGGATATATTGGCCTTGGAGGGGGTACAACAACAACTTGCATTTATATAGCACATTTAATGTACTAAAATGTCCCAAGGCGCTTCACAGGAGCCTTATCAAACAAAATTTGACACTGAGCCACATAAGGAGCTATTAGGACAGATGACCAAAAGCCTGGTCAAAGAGGTAGGTATTAAGGAGCATCTTAAAGGAAGAGGGAGAGAGGGAGAGAGGGTGGGAATTCCAGAGCTTAGGGACTAGGCAGCTGAAGGCACAGCTGCCAATGGTAGAGCAATTAAAATTGGGGTCGCACAAGAGGCCAGAATTGGAGGAGCACAGATATCTTGGAGGACTGTAGGGCTAGAGAAGATTACAGAGATAAGGAGGGGCGAGGCCATGGAGGGATTTGAAAACAAGGATGAGAATTTAAAAATTGCAGTGTTCCCGGACTGGGAGCCAATGTAAGTCAGCGAGCACTGGGGAGATGGTTGAATGGAACTTGGTGCAAGTTAGGATATGGGCAGCAGAGTTTTGGATGAGCTCAAGTTTATGGAATGTGGAAGATTGGAGGCCGGCCAGGAGAGCTTTGCAATCGTTACATTTAGAGGTAACAAAGGCATGGATGAGGGTTTCAGCAGCAGATGAGTTGCAGCAAGGGCAGAGTCAGGCGATGTTATGGAGGTGGAAATAGGCAGTCTTAATGATGGAGCAGATGTGGTCAGAAGCTCATCTCGAGTTAAATATGACACCAAGGTTCCACATCACAGATTTACCAGAATGATACTGGTGCTTAAAATGACGACAGGTTGGTATTGCCTTGAGTATAGAATGTTGAAGGGTGATTTAATCAAGGTATTTAAAATTATTAAGGGATTCAATATGGCTATTCAGGAGTGAAATCAGGGATCATTTTTCCCACAAAGGGTAGTAGAAATCTGGAACTCACTCCCCAAAAGGCTGTGGATGCTGGATCAGTTGAAATTTTCAAGATGGAGATTGATAGATTTTTGTTAGGTAAGGGTAGTATGGGATATGGGTCAAATGTGAATAAATGGAGCAGAGTACAGATCGGTCATGATGAGATTGAATGGTGGAACAGGCTTGAGGGGCTGAATGGCCTACTCCTGTTCCATGTTACTATATTCCTCTTAGTCATATATAGGCCAGACATGATGAGAAAGGCATGTTTACTTCCCTACAGGACATTACAACAATCTGAAAGCTTCATGGTACCAGCTTTATATTTCCAGATTGGTTTTTTTTAAACTGAATTTCAAATAATCAAACTTCCATGGTCTCAGGCTGAACCAGAATGTTCACAATTTTAGGCCGCAAAGTTTGTTAAGGCCCAAAAACGGGCGCGTGCACCGCGATGCGAGATATGCCCGCGCCCATTAAGAAAGCACCGACAGCACATCAATTTGGTGCTGCCTGCTAATTTAAATGATTTTAGTGCACAGCCCAGCAATTATCACGCCGCTGACAGGCTGTGTGCTCAGCAACAGGCCCGAGGTCGTGTTGCTGGAGTGAGACTGCATTTCCTTAAAATTAGGATGGTAGTTTTCAAGTCAGTCTCTAGCCCTTAAAGATGAACTGCCTTCTGAAAAAAAACTTAAATATCATTCAAAACTAGGCAGTCTGCAGCTCTTAAAGCTGAACTGCCTTCTGCACATAATAAAAATGCTAAAGTGCTTTAGCACTAACATAAATAGCTCAACAGGCCAGGGAAAGGGCACCCAGGATCTCGGACGCAGCACTCTAGCTTTGTGCAGGGGGTCAACATTGGAAGAGAGGACCCCTACCCACAGGAGGCCAGGAGGTCCTCCTGAAAGAAGGATGTGGGACAAGATCGCTGAGGCAGTAACTGCCAGCAGTGTCACCACCAGGACCTGGCTCCAGTGCCCAAAGAAATTTCATGACCGCAGACGAGTGGTCAAGGTCAGTGAATGCATCTTCAAAAGCCGTCACCGACCAACTGCACCACTAGTCCACTGGGGACTTTAATTATCCTAATATAGACTGGGATAGTAATAGTGTAAAGGGCAGAGAGCGGGAAGAATTTCTGAAGTGTGTTCAGGAGAACTTTTTTTAACAGTACGTTTCCAGCCCAATGAGGAAGGAGGCATTGCTGGATCGGATTCTGGGGAATGAGGTGGGTCAAGTGGAGCAAGTGTCAGTAGGGGAACATTTAGGAAACAGTGATCATAGTATCATAAGGTTTAGATTAGCTATGGAAAAGGACAAGGAGCAATCTAGAGTTTAAATAATTAATTGGAGGAGGGCCAATATCAATGGGATGAGAACGGATCTGGCCCAGGTAAATTGGAATCAAAGATTAGAAGGCAAAACTGAACAATGGGCTGCCTTTAAAGAGGAGATGGTTCAGGTACAGTTGAGGTACAATCCCACGAGGGGGAAATGTAGGGCAACCAAAGCCACAGCTCCCTGGATGACGAAAGGGATAGAGAGTAAGATGAAGCAGAAGAAGGGGGCGTATGACAGACGTCAGGTTGAGAATACAAGTTTGAACCAGGCTGAATATAGAAAGTTCAGAGGGGAAGTGAAAAAGGAAAGAAGAGGGGCAAAGAGAGAGTATGAGAATAGATTGGCAGCTAACATAAAAGAGAATCCAAAAGTCTTCTGTGGGAATATAAATAGTAAATGGGTAGTAGGAGGAGGGCTGGGGCCTGTCACCACCTAAGAGGAGGAGGCCTACACATGGAGGCAGAGGGCATGGCTGAGGTACTAAATGAGTACCTTGTATCTGTCTTTACCAAGGAAGAAGATGCTGCCAAAATCATAGTGAAGGAGGAGGTAGTTGAGATACTGGATGGGATAAAAATTGATAAAGAGGAGGTACTGGAAAGGCTGGCTGTACTTAAAGTAGATAAGTCACTAGGGATGCATCCTAAGATACTGAAGAAAGTAAAGGTGGAAATTGCGGAGGTACTGGCCATAATCTTCCAATCCTCCTTAGATACGGGGATGGTGCCAGAGGACTGGAGAATTGCAAATTTAACGCAGAAAAGTGCGAAATGATACATTTTGGTAGGAGAGGCAATATAAACTAAAGGGTACAATTCTAAAGGGGGTGTAGGAACAGAGACACCTGGGAGTACATGTGCACAAATCGTTGAAGGTGGCAGGGTAGGTTGAGAAAGCGGTTGAAAAAGCATACAGGATCCTGGGCTTCATAAATAGAGGCATAGAGTACAAAAAGCAAGGAAGTTATGATGAATCTTTATAAAACACTGGTTCGGCCTCAACTGGAGTATTGTTTCCAATTCTGGGCACCGCACTTTAGGAAGGATGTGAAGGCCTTAGAGAGGGTGCAGAAAAGATTTACAAGAATGGTTCCGGAGTGAGGGACTTCAGTTACGTGGATAAACTGGAGAAGCTGGGGTTGTTCTTCTTAGAGCAGAGAAGGATGAGAGGAGATTTGATAGAGGTGTTCAAAATCATGAGGGGTCTAGACAGAGTAGAGAGAAACTGTTCCCATTGGCGGAAGGGTCGAGAACCAGAGGACACAGATTTAAAGTGATTGGCAAAAGAACCAAAGGCGACATGAGGGAAAAACCTTTTTACGCAGCAATTGGTTATGATCTGGAATGCACTGCCTGAAAGAGTGGTGGAGGCAGATTCAATCGTGGCTTTCAAAAGGGAATTGGATAAGTACCTGAAGGGAACAAAATTTGCAGGGCTACGGGGAAAGGGCGGGGGAGTGGGACTAGCTGAATGTGCTCTTGCAGAGAGCCGGCACGGGCTCAATGGCCTCCTTCTGTGCTGTAAGCATTCTATGATTCTATTCCAGTTTCGCATATTGCTCAATGCACGACCCCACCCCCCGTCAATCACCTACCAACAATCTCTACCAAACACAAAGCACACCTCACATTCCTAGCTTTGCCTCACCCATTTGGAGGAGACAGTGCTGACCATTCTTGGCAGAGGCATGGCTCAGCCTTTGGACAGTGGCAGTGCTGCACTCACCTTTCATGCTTACAGCTGCCCACAGACTTTTTGTGGGCTTTTGAGCGGCAATGTATGGTTCCAATAGATCATTTTCAGTGTGGCGCCCTCTACATGGGATCTGTAGCATGTGAGAGCAGTGCAAGCAACAGCATGTCTCTTCAACCAATCAGGTTGAAAAATCCTCACTGAGGCACGCAGAATCTAAACCAGGAAGTATAAATTTGAATATTTAATTGTAAAATCATGTACAAAAGGCAAAATAGAGAGGGAAAGAAAGATGGGATTAAGAGAGACAGATAAAACAGACAGAAACAAAGTTAAAAAAAAATTGCAACTTTTAAAAAATCTCCAACAATAATTAAATTCTGAGGGATGAGACTCCACACTTGTAAAATTACATTTTCATTGCCAGAGAGGTTGTTCAGAGAGAGGGAGTGGTTCTGGACTTAGTTTTAGCGAATGAAGCTGAGCAGGTGGAAGGGGTGTCAGTGGGAGAGCATTTTGGTGGTAGAATAGAATCATAGAATTGTAGTGAACATAATTCAGTTAGATTTAGCATAGTTATGGAAAAGGACAAAGATAGACCAGGAGTAAAAGTTCTCAATTGGGGAAAAGCCAATTTTACTAAGCTGAGATGTGATTTAGCAGAAGTGGACTGGAAATAGCTACTTGAAGGTAAATCAGTGTCAGAGGCATTCAAGGAGGAGAGAGTGAGTGCTCAGAGCAAAAATGTTCCCACAAAGAAAAGGGTGTGACTCTCAAATCTCGAGCTCCGTGGATGTCAAGGGGCATACAGGGTAGGATAAAGGGAAGTTTATGTCAGATAACGAGAGCTAAATATGCAAATAGACTAGAGGAGTATAGAAAGTGCAGGGGTGAAGTTAAAAAATAAATTAGATAAACAAGGAGAGGGCATGAAAAAAATATTGGCAAGTAAAAATCAAGGAAAACTCGAAGATGTTTTATAAATACATAAAGAGGAGGATAACTAAGGAAAGAGTAGGACCTATTAGAGACTAAAAAGGTCACCTGCGTGTGGAGGTGGAAGACGTGGGTATGGTTCTTAATAAATACTTTGCATCTGTCTTCACAGAAGAGAAGGATGATGCAGACATTGTAGTTAAAGAGGAGGAAGATTGTGAAAGGAAATATTAAGGGGTTTAGCATCTTTGAAAGTAGATAAATCGTCAGGCCCGGATGAAACATACCCCAGGCTGTTAAGAAAAGCAAGGGAGGAAGTAGCGGAAGCTCTGACCATCACTTTCCAATCCTCTCTGGCTACAGGCATGGTGCCGGAGGACTGGAGGACTGCTAACGTACCGTTGTTTAAAAAGGGAGAAAGGGATAGACCGAGTAATTACAGGCCAGTCAGCTTAACCTTGGTGGTGGGCAAATTATTGGACAAAATTTTGAGGGACAGTATTAATCATAGTTTAGAAAGGCACGGATTAATCAAGAACAGTCAGCATGGATTTGTTAAGGGAAGGAAGGAGGCTGAGGGGAGACTTAATGAAGGTGCATAAAGTTATGAAGGGCCTAGATAGAGTGGATAGGAAGGACCTATTTCCTTTAGCAGATAGATCAATAACCAGGGGCAGAGATTTAATGGAATTGGTAGAAGGATTAGAGGGGAATTGAAGAGAACTATTTTCACCCAGAGGGTAGTGGGGGTCTGGATCACACTGCCTGAAATGGTGGTAGAGGCAGAAACCCTCATCGCATTTAAAAAGTACTTGGATATGCACTTGAAATTCCATAACCTACAGGGCTACGGACCAAGAGCTGGAAAGTGGGATTAGGCTGGATAGCTCTTTTTTGGCCGGCACAGACATGATGGGCTAAATGGCCTCCTTTGGTGCTGGAAATTGCTATGATTTGCTATGCTGGTATCCTCCTTCTCACATCCCACAATATCTTGTGATGTACAAGCTGCACATGCACTTCTTGCTTTCCCGCCACAATCATACCCTTGTGCTTTCCTCATTTCACACACCCAAGTAAATCAGCCTGCCCAGCCAGTGGGTGACCAAGAAGAGGGAAAGGAGAGTGAAGAAGAAGAAACAACACCATCACTCAATTTGACATTCCTAGCCACCAGCTCCTCAAGATCGACCAGCAAGGCCATTTGCAGTGTCCCCCATTGAAAGTCAGCAGCCTTCTACCAGCCATGCTGCAGCCATTGGGGTAGCACTGTGTAATATCACTAGGATAGACAAATGCATATGCAAGACAATCACTAAGGGAATGCACAAGGGTGATTAGTTGATTTTTTGATGTAATATTGGATGCATATATGGATAAAGTTGGATTGGAAAGTTTGCTTTGTGGTGGCTTTAATTTCAGCATTGTGGCCAAGTGGACGCTGTGATGGTCAGTAACAGAGAGAAGGTAAGGTGTGGAACAAATGTGGAAAGGGAAATTGGGGTTGTGGTCACTGGTACTGCAGGCGGATGATTCGATCCCGGATATCCCGGCCAGAAAGGGGCTGTCTGGGTTGCCTTCTTCCTTCTGCTTCCTCCTCTTCCCTCTATGAGAAGCTTGTCCCCTTTGCTGCCTCTGCTTCTTCTCCATGTGATGTTGCAGCCCAAGGGGGGCTGCAACTAGAGCCCCCAGGACTGTGAGCAAGTGGTCTTCTCAGAGGCCTTCCTTTAACATCCAATGCCTTGCAAGCATCCAGCAGCACTCCCTGCACACTTTAACAACTTTTTTAATGTATTGCACCAAGCCACTACTCCAATAAAATGTTAAAAAAATCAAAAAGCTAAAATCGAAACTTACCTGAAAGATGTGTGTATCCCTTCAAGAAACTCGGGCAGCGTCTCTGTAGTACTGCTGCACGCACATTCTTCCATGGTTTGGAGAGGGCAGTATCCAGAGCGGCGACGTCCAAAATCTCAGTCATGCGTCAATTCAGACTTTGCACGCCGAGTGACATCACAATCGGCATATTTACATGTGGGAGGTGAGCGCAGGTAACAGCAGCACTAACGACCTCCCTAAAAAAATGGCCGCTGTGTACCGCACCGGAAGCGGCCGGAAGTGAGGCAGCTGGTTTTTTTTTAAAACAAAACCAGCCTTAACGACTGGCACTACACCACCAAATTTCACGACTTAGTGTCCTAGCATTTGGCAGCATTGATTTTATACATTTATAATAGATCTCGACAAAAGCTGAATTTGTTGTGTTGTGATTGGTTCCTGGACAAATATTTTCCCTGAGATGAATAAATATCACAGCTACATAAGTAAATATACTGGTGCCACACTCTGCATCTCTGCAGAAGTAAATAAACACATGGCTGCTTCAATATTTTTTTCAAGCAGCAAAATGTTTGCAGCTTTTGGGAAAGTGGCTAGGGGAGCCGGTGGGGGTGGGGGGGGGGGGTGGAGACAAGGTTTGCAACCAACACCCTTTATAAGTGGCAAGTCTTCCTGTCAGTCATAAAACACCTCCAGAAATGACCTCAGAAAACATTATTCCGAGGCTTGAAGCATTTCTCCTTGGATTAAAAACCTGAGAACGGCAAAATGTTATATGTTGTTATCATATTATTGTTGCTGGGTCAAAATCCTGGAACTCCCTACCCACAGCATTGTAGGAGTACCTTCACCACATGGATTGCTGTGGTTCAAGAAGGGCAACTAGGGATGAGAGATTAATGCCGGCCTTGCCAGCGAAGCCCATATCCTGAAAATGATTAAAAAATACAAAAGATTAACTTATACTGCTTCCATATTTTTCATTTAACAGCAAATAATTAGAATTTTATTCACCCATAGCAGCTTAATAAACAAATAGTGATTAAATGTAAAGAATGGGACAGTGTCTTGTTTTCACAGACACAAATAGAAATACTGTTATACAGAGACACAATTTTTCTTTTCCACTGAGAAAAATAAGTATTATATAAAATCAAAAAGTGTGGCAGCAAAACTGTGACAGTACAGGAAGTGTTATTACATGAAGTGCACACAGATGAAAGACCTTTAATATACAACTAGCAGATCTGCAATGGTATTGCTCACTGTGAGTTGGAGAATAAACTGTTTTATAACAATAGGTACGTTGTGAACAAAGTGTGACAGGGAAATTGTTACGGGAAGCAAGTGTGACACTTACAGAAAGTAGTCTATACAAAAGATGTAATATATACAGATATATGGAATATTTTTATGTACTGTATATAAAATATTGAACATTATTTGTGCGGGACCTAAAAAGAACACCAGGCGAAGCAGTATTAAAGAATTATCAGGAACAGTTTTTTTTAAAAAAAACACAAGGACTTTCAGACAAAAACCAATGGCGTGGAAAGGTTCAGTGAAAACATATGGTAGGGAGAGGCTGAAGTGAAAGAAACTACATCACTGTTCCCATCTGACTGCTTGGAACCTGCGGACAAGGTTAGCTGATGGTGTTATATGGTGTGGTAGGTAGCCTAGTGGTTATGGTACTAGACGAACAAACTAGAGCTCATGAGTCAAAGATCCCATTAGCATTAAGGAACTTGGAAATGTTTGTCTTCCAGTTCACTGGAAGACTGTAGAAAAATAATAGCAAAGCTAAAGGACTGCAGTGGCACTTTGCACCATAATTAAATCTATAATCTTATACATAAACTTTAAAGTTTATTCTGAAAATGTACATGTTTCTAATAATTTACATTGATCATTTCAGAAAAATTGAGGTGAAAGAAAGTTAAACCTTAAATTTTGCAAATGATGAAGAACATTTATTGTTCAAAGTAAACAAACGTTCAAGCTTCCACCCTGAATTTTATCAATGCTAGGATTTGATAAAAATAAATATGGCTACAGCTATAAAAATAACAGTTGTCACTTTAAGGAGGTAAGCCGGTGATGGAGTGAACTGGTGCGTTGGCACATTGTACCATGGAACAGCGGAGTTGCAGGTTCAAGCCTGTCAATCCCTAGGTATTCCCGATAGAAGTGGTCGACAGAGACCACACGGCTAGATAAAGCAAACACTGCAGAGAAAGTAGCCCACTCTGTTCATGCATACCTCCTGGCAGCCAGGTGCAGAGCAGCATTGGCAGAAGTCCAGGAATAATATGTGGCATGAGGGACTTAAAAAAAGAGAGTTGTAGAAGACAGGGCTGATTATACAAGTTATACTGCAGGATGACTAAATTGGTGCTTGAGAACACTTTCATATGGAGAATCAGGAATTCACTTACATAAAGACAGCATAATTGATTGCATTATCTATTAAAACTGAAATTTCAAATTAGAAATTAGATGCCTTTACATTAATAAAGTTAATTTTTATCAAACTACTTTATTAGGCATATTTTCATCCACATACTTGTAACATTAAGCCTTGGTCCCACACTGTCAGTGTCTACCATAAGGTAAATCAATTCCCAATTTTTTGGATGATGTATAATAGTATCAAATTTTATGAAATAAACAAACCAGAACAAACCACATATCTAAACCTACTGCAATTTTTTGAGGGTCTGCAATCACAATGCCAGTGTAGGATTCACAGGATGATATTCATATCAAGTAGCTGTTTCGTTTCTTAACCTGTCCCATGACCATCTCCTTTTGCCTTGCACCATCTCTTAATGTCTCTTAATCTCTCCTGCCTTCCATCTAGAGCCATCTTTTGTTTCTTAACTTGTTCCATTACCATCTCCTTTTGCCTTGCACCATCTCTTAATGTCTCCTGCCTTCCATCCTATCACAGACCTTCCCTTTTGTTCTTTCCTCCCCTCCCCCCTTTCCCTGCCCTTGATTAAAAACCTGTTCCATCTCCAGCTTTTTCCAGTTCTGACAAAGGGTCATTGACCTGAAACGTTAACTCTGTTTCTTTCTCCACAGATGCTGCCTGACCTGCTGAGTATTTCCAGCATTTTCTGTTTTTATTTCAGATTTCCAGCATCCGCAGTATTTTGCTTTTGTATGAATATATGACTTATTTACATTATTACTAAATATTACTTGGCTCATGTGAATTAATATTGAATGAGTTACTGAGTGATCTTAACTCGGCAAAATTATGCACACCATTACCAGTTACTGCTTTCAAAATGTCTCCTGTGCCTAAAGATGAGCACAAAAATGTATCTAAAAAGTTACAAAAGTATACCAACGCAGAAATCATAAATCAGCAATACTGCAACATGCAGAAATACACATTTTTAAAAATTGCTTCAATAACATTTTGCTTAATCCAACAAATTGCAGCAAAACTTAATCAAGGGCTCATCAGTCTCCCATAGTGCGGCTCAGAGATCCTGAAGTGCAGCTTCTGATATTTACAGTGGTCATGCTGCAGCCTAAACACAACTGTGGGTCTTCTAATGCTTTAATCTACTAAAGCAATTAACTAAAATTGGCAATTGGCACAGTACAGACCTTTGCCTAGTTAAGCTATGAACAATATTCAGTGTTAATTTAGATGAAGCAATGAGCTATAACAACTGACACAAGATAGAAATAATGCACACCTTCGGGATACTGAAAGATACAGGGGGGAAAATTCAGTATCGCCCCATTTGGGGCGCAATTATCGGCCGGGCACAAAGATTAGCGCCTGGCGCTAATTATCGCCTCCGACTGCAAACTTGACTTTTATCGCCCCTGGAGGTGATTGAAGCGCTAAATCAGGCCCTTCACACCTGTCTTAAGGCGCAAAGGCCTGAGGAGGGAGGCGCTACCTCAGAGCGCTGGCGAAGCTCATGTGATGTCAGTCAGCAATGGAACACACACACAATGGCACGGGCCAGTTCTTAAAGGGGAGGGTTGATCTTGCTTTCCATCCACATCCTGCTCATTGCAGCCTTGAATCTCGGCCTGGAGAGACCTGTACATCAAATCTGCTGGAAAGAACAATGGAGAGTACCAGGGAAAGAGCTCAGAGTGCAGCACCCACAGTCTCTTCTAAATCGATACAAGGGCAAATCAAAATGAAACTGCAAAGTGCAGCTCAGTACCCAAAACTCCTTCACACAGCGTTGAATCTCTCCAGAAGTCTGTCTCTCTCTTTCTCAGAATGCGTGGTTCAAAAATGTCACCAACAATAAAAGGCAGGAAGCGGTCGCCTTTAAGTAGCGCTCCCCCAGTCCCTTCCCGACTGCAAAACGCTCCCCTCAACCTGTCGTTGCTAGCGGCAGGTGGTAAGGCAGGGGGCGCCACTCAATATACGCTCCGGGGCACTACCGGGGCATTGCGCACTCGACTGACGTCACAATCTGCCGGCGCAGGAGATCGTGCCGGTAGTGGTTAGCGCCGCTGCAAAATGTCTAGTTAATTTCGCGAGCGGCGCAAACATCGCCGCGCCCTGGGTGCTAGTTGCTTTGCGCCCCATTAGCGCCCTCTTAAGGCGCTAACGGGAGGCGCAACCAACTGAATTTTTCCCCCCACAGGGCCTTACAGGTCTAATATTTGTAGTACCATTTACCTACCAAGTAACAAGCTTGCTGAGAGTAAAAGTAAGTTTGTTTGTTCTTCCCTCCCCAAAGTCTCTTATTTCAGCTATTTATATTATAAAACATACATTTCCCATGGTGGATTTACAGTATTTGCTTAAGATTAAAGTACTTTATTTATCATTCCCTCCTCCTTCTCCTAAACCTTCCTTCTTTTTCTCAATTCTTTACAGAATCTGAAAGATTGTATTCTCCCCTTCTTCCTACAGTGAATTTGTAGTTATTGTTGAAGCTATGATTAGGTGTAGCACAGCACAAGGGACAATGCATTCAGTTGTCTTCTATCCATTTTTGTCCATCCTGCCCTGATACCATAACAATCACAATTTTACACAGCAACAAATACAAGTGGTTCTTCAAAACATGTTTAGACTGGGTTACACCAAAAAATTCTCAATCTCTTGCATCCGCTGAGTATAGCAAGTCTAACAAACAATGGTTATCTTAAATAATGTAGAGGAAACCTTATTTTTTTTCCAAATTACTGACTCAAGTATTAATATAGGGATATGTTACCCAAATAATAATTAACTCCTAAACTAAAAACCAGAAGAAATTAACAAAGCATACCTGCTATTTCTGAAAGATATCACATATTATTATGTAATCACAACACATTCGCAAAGATGGCTTGGGTTTTAGGTTTCTGTGCACATGCGTATACAAGAAGGCTATTCCAATAAAGAGCAGAGTTAAGTGTCTCTACAGGTAGATTGCACAAAGTATGCAGTAAGACTTTTGTGATAGAGCTATAAATTAAGCTTTGAAAGTTGCACATTATTCAATACTCATCCATCAGGTTCAAAATTTCCATAACCAGCTTGGAATTTGAGTCACATTTTTCTAGAACATTTTTCAGCCACTCTAGTTTACTAACACGTAGGCACTCTAAAGCTTTAAACATTTGGTTGTTACAGCCTCACTTGTATGCAGTAGAGACAACAGGAAAAGTTTTTAAAAAAAAGACAATTTCAGATCACATAATCACAACGCTGTTGCACAAAATTTTTGTAAAATTACCAAGACACAAATTTGAACCAAAAAAAATGTAAAACGCCAATGTTGAAGTGCTTTTTTACTACTTTAAACATAAGCATGCTGCACAAAAGTACAACAAAAACTGAACTAATTTGGAAAAAGTGACATCTAAAACTTTGAATAGTAAGCTTTGCTTGTTCTGTTCCCTTCCAGGTTTACACTTACTATTTGCTGATCAAATGCGCTTGTTTTCTTCTTCTCACCCACATCCTGCTCTTTGTATTAAGTGACACAGCTTCTAGCCTCATACAGCTTGGACTACAGCAAGCCCTGCTGTGTCCTATCTCGCTTAGGGTCTCACTATATTGCAACAAGTGCGAACCCAGGACATCTTCAACACACACAGTGACATTATTCACTAATTAGCAACAAGAAAGCCAGAGATGCAAGAATAATTTTACTTTTTCTATAAAATGGAGACAGTTCAACCAAAACAAACTCTGCAAAGTTGTTCCACTTTATTTATCCATTAATTTCTGAAATCTAATAAATGGCTAGCAATTGACATGGGGGGTGGGGGTGGTGGAAGGATTCAGGAAAGAGTAAATTTAAAAGCAGCAAGAGAAATGTCAAGGCTCTAGAGCAGAGCAGAGCTTTGGGTGAAAATAAGTAGAGTGGGTCAGGAAGGGACAGACAGAGTGACAAAGGTGACATCAGGGAAAAATAGAAAAAAGTCAAAGCTAAGGACACTATATCTAATTGCGCGAAGCATTTGCAACAAAATAGATGAATTAATAGTGCAGATAGAAATTAATAGGTTTCATCTAATAGCCATTATGGAGATGTGGTTGCAAAGTGACCAAGGTTGGGAACTAAATATTCCAGGATACTCAACTTTTAGAAATGGAATGGGAAAGGAAGAGGGGTAGCCCTGATAATAAAAGGATGGGATAAAGACAGCAGAAAAAAAGGATCTTAGCTTGGAAAATCAAGAAGTAGAATCAGTTTGGGTGGAGCTAAGAAACAGCAAGGGGCAGAAAACATTGGTGGGAGTTGTTTATAGGCCCCCAAACAGTAGTTGTAATGTACGGCAGAGTATAAATCAGGAAATTAGAGGCACATGTAACAAGGAAAATACAGTAATCATGGGGGACTTTAATCTATATATAGGCTGGGCAAACCAAATTTACAGTAATAGTGTGGAGGCAGAATTCATGGAATGTATACAAGATAATTTTCTAGATCAGTATATTGAGGAACCAACTAGGGAACAGGCTATTTTAGGTCTAGTATTGTGCAATGAGAAAGGGTTAATTAATAACCTTGTAGTAAAGGGGTCTTTAGGGAAGAATGACCATAATATGATAGAATTTTATATTCAGTTTGAAAGTGATTTAGTTAAATCCGAAACTAGGGTCTTAAATCTAAACCATGCAAATTATGTAGGTATGAGGGGCGAGTTGGCTAAAGTAGGTTGGGAAACTACATTCAAAGGTATGACGGTAGACAAGCAATGGCTCGCATTTAAAGAATTAATACATAATTTACAACAAATATATATTCCTTTAAGGCACAAAAACCCTACAGGAAAAGTGGTCCAACTGTGGCCAGCAAGAGAAGTTAAAGATAGTATTAGATCAAAGGAAGAGGCTTATAATGTTGCCAAACATAGTAAGCCTGAAGATTGGGAGGATTTTAGAATTCAGCAAAGGAGGACCAAGAAATTGACACGGAAAAAGGAAATGAAAGTAAATCAGCAAGAGACATAAAAACAGATTGTAAATGTTTCTATAGGTATGTAAATAGGAAGAGATTAGTGAAAGTAAACATGGGCCCATTAGAGGCAGAGACAGAAGAAATTATAATGGGCAATAAGAAAATGGCAGAGACATTAAACAAATACTTTGTATCTGTCTTCATGGTAGAAGACACAAAAAAACATTCTGGAAATAATGGGGAATCAAGGGTCTAGAGAGATGGAGGAACTTAAAGAAATCAGTATATAAGTAAAGACATAGTACTGGAGAAATTAATGGGACTAAGTGGTGACAAATCCCCTGGATCTAACAACCTGCATCCTAGGGTTTTAAAGGAGGTAGCTGCAGAGATAGTGCATGCACTGGTATTAATCTTCCAGAATTTCCTAGATTCTAGAACAGTCCCCAAGGATTGGAAGGTAGCAAACATAACCCCACTATTTAAGAAAGGAAGAGGAGAAAAAAAAAACCGGGGAACTGTAGACCAGTTAGCCTGACATCAGTAGCAGGCAAAATGTTAGAATCTATTATTAGGGACATGGTAACAGGGCACTTAGAAAATTGAAATTTGATTAGGCAGAGTCAACATGGTTTTATGAAAGGGAAATCGTGTTTAACAAATGTTAGAGTTTTTTGAAGATGTAACTAATAGGATGGATAAGGGGGAACTAGTGGATGTAATGTATTTTCAAAAAAGCATTCGATCAGGTGCCACACAAGAGGTTATTGCACAAAATTAAGACTCATGGTATTGGGGAATATATTAGCATGGATTGAGGATTGGTTAATGGACAGAAAACAGAGAGTAGGAATAAACACGACTTTTCAGGTTGGCAGGCTGTAACTAGCGGGGTACCGCAAGGATCAGTGCTTGGGCCTCTGCTATTTACAATCTATATTAACGACTTAGATGAAGGGACTGATACAAAGTTAGGTGGGAAAGTAAGCTGTGAGGAGGATGCAAAGAGGCTGCAGAGAGATGTTGACTGAGTGGGCAAGAACATGGCAAATGGAATACAATGTGAGGAAGTGTAAAGCTATCCACTTTGGTAAGAAAAACAAAAAAGCAGAATATTTTTTGAATGGTAAGAGACTGGGAAATGTTTGCACTCAGAGGGACCTGGGTGTCCGTGTACATGAATCACAGAAAGTTAACATGCAGGTACAGCAAGCAATTAGGAAAGCAAATGGTATGTTAGCTTTTGTTACAAAGGGATTCGAGTACAAGAGTAAAGAAGTCTTATTACAATTATACATGGCATTGGTGAGGCCACACCTGGAGTACTGTGTACAGTTCTGGTCTCCTTACCCAAGGAAAGACATACTTGCCTTAGAGGGAGTGCAGCAAAGGTTCACCAGACTGTTTCCTGGGATGAGGGGATTGCCCTATGAGGAGAGATTGAGTAGACTAGGCCTATATTCCTTAGAGTTTAGACGAATGAGAGGTGATCTAATTGAAACATATAAAATTCTTAAGGGGTTTGACAGGGTTAATGCTGGGAGGATGTTTCACCTGGCTGGGGAATCTAGAACACGGGGTCACAGTCACAGAATAAGGGGTCGGCCATTTAGGACTGAGATAAGAAGAAATTTCTTCACTCAAAGGGTTGTGAATCTTTGGAATTCTCTACCCGAGAGCGCTCTGGATGCTCTGTCATTGAGTATATTCAAGATAGAGGTCGATAAATTTTTGGGCATGAAGGGATTTAAGGAATATGGGGATAGTGCGGGAAGGTGGAGTTGAGGTAGAAGATCAGCCATGATCTTGTTGAATGGCGGAGCAGGCTCGAAGGGCCAAATGGCCTACTCCAGCTCCTAGTTCTTATGTTTTTATGTTCTTATAGGGTGTTTGGGGGGGGAGGGGGGGGAGGGGTAGAATTTCCACAAGGTTCTTCCGACAATCTGCTGTCATTTCAGCGGAATCCCTGGAAAAATGCAGAATTCCAGGAGAGGTTTTTTTCACCTCACACTCATCTAAACAGGCCTGCTGAAACCCTCATCCATGCCTTTGTTACCTCTAGACTTGACTATTCCAATGCACTCCTGGCTGGCCTCCCACGTTCTATCCTCTGTAAACTTGAGGTCATCCAAAGCTCGGCTGCCGGTGTCCTAACTCACACCAAATCCCGTTCATCCATCACCCCTGTGCTCGCTGACCTACCTCAGCTCCCGGTTAAGCAACGCCTTGATTTTAAAATTCTCATTCTTGTTTTCAAATCCCTCCATGGCCTCACCCCTCTGTAATCTCCTCCAGCCCTACAACCCTCCGAGATATCTACACTGCTCCAATTCTGACCTCTTGAGCATCCTCAATTTTAATCGCTCTACCATTGGCTGCCAAGGCCCTCTGGAATTCCCTCCCTAAACCTCTCTGCCTCTCTTTCCTCCTTTAAGATGCCCCTTAAAACCTACCTCTTTGACCATGCTTTTGGTAATCTGCCCATATATCTCCTTATGTGGCTCAGTATCAAGTTTTGTTTGATAACGCTCCTGTCAAGTGCCTTGGGATGTTTTAATACATTAAAGGTGCTATATAAATGCAAGTTGTTGTTGTTACTGCCCTCTAAACTGAATCTGGCAAAACATGCCCTTGTAGCTTTCTATTTAAACCAGTGAATCTTTCTGTATCTATTTTTATTTTCCTGTTGACAATCGTAGAAGATTGAGGGGTTATCTGATTGAGGTGTTTAAAATATTAAAAGGATTTGATAGGGTAGACAAAGATAAACCATTTTCTCTGGTGGGGGAATCAAAAATGAGGGGACATAATCTTAAAATTAGAGCCAGGCCATTTAGGAGGAAAATCAGGAAGCACTTTTCACACAACGGGTAGTAGAAAATTGGAATTCTCTCCCTCAAAAAGCTGTGAATGCTGGGACAATTGGAGCTTTCAAGACAGAGATTGATAGACTTTTGTTAGGTAAGGGTATCAATGGATATGAAGCTAAGACGGGTACAGATAAACTACGATCTAATTATCAGGAGGTGGTTCTTTTCCCAGGACCTGGACCTCTGGAACAGGCTGCCATCTCGTGTGGTGGATGCGGACTCGCTGAATTCCTTGAAGCAAAAGCTGGACCTGTTTCTGGCTGGGGCGAGGATCACCTCTTACAGAAGGTAGGTACAGCAGGGAATACAGGGCCAGAGTGTTCTCCTCGACTAGTTTCGATCACCTAGATGGGTCGGAGAGGAATTTTACAGATTTTTTCCCCCAAATTGGCCTGGTTTTTTTTGCCTCTCCCAGGAGATCACATGGTTTTGGGTGGGGTGGAGAGTATATGTTGTGATACAAAAGGTATCGCAATTGTGTGGGAAAGGCTCGATGGACCAAATGGTCTTTACCTGTCCGTCATTGTTCGTATATTCGTATGTTCATAATTGAATGGTGGATCAGGCTCGAGGGGCTAAATAGCTTGCTCCGGTTCCTTTGAAAGGCCTATGCCAGGCAACCCCTCCCAAGCAACTGGAACCAAGAACATCCCCACACAATGGATGTGAGGATGTGAGGTGTTTATGGGTTACTAAGAAAAGGTAACAAATTTCTTATTGTTCTCAGTCATTGAGTAAATAATTTAAATACTTAGCTCATTAGCATTTTAACCATCTTTTGTCTCTGTTTTTTTTAAACTTCTATGAGAACACTTACCTTTAAACCATCAACCTTATATGTATCGCTTTTTCCACGAATCCTTTTTCTTAAAATCCTCATCATTTACTGCTCCACAAAAGCACCACACTGACTACAGAGATGTCTTCCCTCTCTTCCCTCAGCCTCTGCATCTATTGACTCCTCATTCTTGGTGATTTCACCTGAACTCCCCAAGTCCCTTCTCCTCCGAATTCACCACTCTCCTATCCTCTCTCAATCTCGCCTTTTATATGAAATCCCCATCCATTTCCCTGGTTCTCCCTTTGGCTTTAAATTTTCCTGAGACATATCCACAGCTGAGGTCTCAAGCACTGACATGGCTATCTCTTGACCACTGCCTTACCTCTGTTACCACACACATCCTCCTTTCCTCCTCCAATCCTACTTTTCTCAGAATCTTTCAAAGAATGACCATGTCATCCTCCTCCATTATCCAGTTCCATGGGGTTATACTTGCATGGGTCTGTTCCAACTTATCCAAATGCAGCCAGCACATCTCCAGTTTTAGCTTCTCTATCGCACTGTTATTTCCAGGATCCCCAAGACTCTATCCTTAGCTCCCTCCTCTTTCTTTCCCAAATGCTGCACCTCAGTGACATCAACTGCATGCATAAAGTTAGCTTTCACATGTACGCTGATGACCCCTAGCTCAACTTCTCCACCACTTCTCTTGACCTTCTTTCCGATATTAAGTCACAGATGGGTCAAAACTTCCAGCAGCTCAACATCGGGAGGACCATTGCCATTGTCTTTAGTGGCTACCACAAACTCATCCAATTGCTATTCATTCCAACCACTTACTGATCCATGTTCTCAGGTTGAAAAGACCGCTTGCAATCTTGGCATCCTGTTTGTGCCTAAGGTGAGCTTAAACCCCAAATCCTATCCAAGACAGTTTACTTCCACCTTTGCAACACTGCCTGTCTCTATTCCTACCTCAGACCCTCCACCACTGAGACCCTTTTGCATGTCTGCTCACTGACCTATGTTGACTCACCAACTCGCAACACATTAAATTTATAGGCCCTTGACTATAAATCCTCTCATGGTTTTGCCCAACCCTGTCTCTGCAATCTCTTCCAGCCCTATATCTCTCCCACTTCCACTACCAGACACATATACACTCCATTTCTCTCACTCTGCCATTCTGTACATCCCATTCAACCTTTGCCCGACCACTACTAATCCAGCCATCAATCTCTCTCTGAAATTTCCTCCCTAAACCTCTCTGCCGATCCCTCCACCTTCTAAGACCTTCTCAAAAAAGAAAGCTTCTCTTCAAAGAATCATTTGGTCACCCCTCCTAATCTCTTCCATTGTTGTTATGGTACTTCACCCCAGTATGAGTCACTGTCTTCAGAGGATGTGGAGAAGAGAGAAGTCGAGAAAAAAGTAACAGACCTGTAACATGTTTACCTTTACTCAGTGAATAAATGCAAGTAAATACTGAACTTACAAAAGGTTGGAAAATAGGATAAAGGTATGGTAAATTAAGATGACACAGCACAGAGAATCAACATACTTAAGAGCAATGTTCCCTGTAAGCTGCGCTTTATGCGGTTTCTTTTAATATGCGGTCCCTTTAAATTTCTGCGCATGTGCTGTATTTACAACGTAAAAGCCGGTGAGTGGCCTGTGCGGGACCTTTCCCATTACTGTGCGGCCAGGAACATTGCTGGAGAGGTTTTGTTATCATCTCAAAACACCAAAATAAAAACAATATACAATTATTGTGGTTATGACTGTAGCAGAGACCATTTTAATGGAATATCTTAGATCTCAGTTTGTTAGTGAGGATGCATTCCCAATGGAGCATTTGTTATTAACCACCCAATTTTCTGCAGTACTTGATGTTGGTTTTTAAAAGTTTAAATATTCAGCACATTTCTTTCTATCCACATGAAAACATAAATATCAATTCATGATTGGTGTTCTCGTAGAATAAAGAATGCAGCCCATGGTACGTAAAAGGAAACTACCAAAATAAATATGTCAGTGGGTGTTTTTACAAACACCCATGCCTGTGTGAATAGCTTACACCCCTCTGAAGATTCTAAACACCATCCTTAAAATGCCATTAGTGATATTAAAGTTCTCATTAGCAGAATTGCAGTTAGAAACTAGAAATTATCAACACATACATCAACAATAAAGAGATATTTTTTGCTTAGCTTTCATGAGCTCCTCTGTATCTTGAGCCCTGCTACTTCCAACACCCAATTAAAAATATAAATATTTCAGTACCAGCATGCAAACCGAGCTCTATTGAGAGCAGCAATGCTCTCCCTACTTCAGCTCCTTCATACGCTGCTGATTTTAAAATATATTTATAGCCACAGTGTCAATGAGTCACAGATATAGAAATTTAGACCAAAAGGAAGAAGAATTATTAAAATATGCTGTTTTCAGTGCATTAACTGAGGCATTTCTGGGGACAGATTGAAAGAAGAAATTAGTCCCAGCTCTTGCACTTGAATACATTGTGCAAATGAGAGACCACTAAATAACAAAAGGGTATTCAGTAGTCTGTACCCCCACGAGTGATATAAATTTTACATGCACATCCCCCTCTCCTGGGATTGAAAATGTAATTCGCTGACTCGAAAATATTTTTCATTGTCAACTATGAATACTATCCTCATCAGCACGCCACAGAATACTGACTGTTACCAACTAAACTCAAGGGTAAAAATATTTGTAATTTTTTGAAATAGGGTCCCAAGGTATTTAGCTGTTTTACATTCATTGCAAAATATAACTAAAATAAATCGGTAAGAATTATACATAATCAAAGGCTAATTAAATCAAAGGCTAGTTAAATTTGAAAATAAGTAGAGACAAAAATTTAAATAAAGTGATTACAGTTGTGCCAGCGGTACAGCCTTGGGATGTATGATAGAAATATATTTAAACATAAGAAAATAAGAAAAAAAAGCAGGAGTAGGACATACAGCCCCTCGAGCCTGCTCCGTCATTCAATAAGATCATGGCTGATCATCCACCTCAACTCCAATATCCCCCCCCCCCCCCGATCACCATATCCCTTGATTCCCTTAGAGTCCCAAAGTCTGTATCTCAGGAGTCAGAGAACACAAAAGGAAGCCATTGGGCCCATCGAGTCCGTGCCGGCTCTCTGTAGAGCAATTCAGTCAGTCCCATTCCCCCGCTCTATTTTTTTCTCTCAAGTGCCTATCCAGTCTCCCTTTGAAAACATTGAGGGCTGGATTTTCATTGACCCGTGGAGGCGGGTTTGGAGGCGTGTGGGGGGTTAAAATTGTGAAAACTGGCGGGTGGGCACAAGCCCGCCTCCACGCAATTTTCATTAAATCGTGTCTGCTGGTCCCGACTCCGTCCTGCCTCTCAGAGGTGGGATAGGCTGTTAAGGCCCTTAACAAGCACTAAATTGCCTCTATAATGCCATTTTGAAAGGCCTTTGTGATTTTAACCCTTTTTCTACGTGAAGCACGCCTGTTCTGAACCACGAATGTGAAACCTGGCGGGAGCACATTTGGCTGGCGAGGAAACATATCTGGGAGTGGTGATGTAAAAATATCTGGGAGCAGACTTAGGGCTGCTGCTGCTCATTTTGCATCCAGGTCCTCTCGCAGCAAAGGCCAGGCAGTCTCTGAAGACCTTCAATGCAGCAGCAATGATGACATCATCAGAGGCGACTTTCAGACTGAAAACACTAATTGATTCATGGGTTCCCACATGCTGGAACTCAATTGCCCAATTAGGTGAAAATTGCATCAATCTCCCACATCCAATTGCAGTCGGGTGGATAACACGAAAAGTGGAAGACACGACCCCAACCCGCCCCAGTATCAAAATCCAGCCCTGAGTGTCTCCGCTTCCATCGGCAGGGAGTTTCAGGTCCTCACCACTTGCTGTGCAAAAAAGTTTTCCCTCACATCCCCCCTGTATCTCTTGCCCAAAACCTTAAATCCATGTCCCCTAATCCTTGTACCATCAACTAGTGGGAACAGCCTTTCCCCGTCTAGCCTATCCAAACCCGTCATAATCTTGTACACCTCTATCAAATCACCCCTCAACCTCCTTTGCTCTAATGAAAACAAATCCAGCTTCTCCAACCTGTCCTTGTAGCTAAGATTCCCCCATCCTTGGAACCTTTCTGGTAAATCTCCTCTGCACCCTCTCAAGTGCCTTCACATCCTTCCTAAAATGTGGTGACCAGAACTAGACGCAATACTCCAGTTGTGGCCTAGCCCGCGCTTTATAAAGGTTCAGCATAACTTCTCTACTTTTGTACTCAATACCTCTATTTATGAAGCCCAAGATCCCATATGCTTTGTTAACCACTCTCTCAATATGTCCAGCTACCTTCAGGGACCTATGCACATGAACTCCCAGGTCCCTCGGTCCCTGCACACTCTTTAAAACTGTGCCATTAAGTGTATATTGCCTCCCCCTGTTCCTTCTGCCAAAATGCATCACCTCACACTTATCTGTATTAAATTCCATCTGCCACTTGTGTGCCCATTCTGCTAGCCTTTCTATGTCCTGTTGCAGTCGATTGGTATCATCCTCACTGTTTGCCACACCCCCAAGTTTGGTGTCATCGGCAAATTTAGAAATTCTACTCTGTATTCCAATATCCAGGTCATTTATATATATCAAAAAAAGCAGTGGCCCCAGCACTGACCCTTGGTGAACATCACTATCTACCATCCTCCAGTCTGAAAAACAGCCATTTATCACAACTCGCTGTTTTCTGTCGTTAAGCCAATTCCTTTTCCAAACTGCCACTGACCCACCTATTCCATGAGCCTCAATATTGTTAACCAGCCTTTGTCAAATGCCTTGCTAAAATCCATGTAGACAACATCCATTGCATTCCCTTCATCAATCCTCCCTGTTACTTCATCAAAAAATTAAATTAGATTAGATTAGTCAAGCACGATCTGCCTTTTACAAATCCATATTGGCTCTCCTTAATTAGCTTAAAACTCTCCAAGTGCCCGTTAATTTTTTCCTTGATTATTGTTACTAAAACGTTTCCTGCCACTGATGTTAAACTGACTGGCTTGTAGTACTAGGATTGTCCTTACACCCTTTCTTGAACAATGGTGTCACATTTGGCACCTCCCACACATCAAGGGAAGATTGGAAAATTATGGCAAGCCTTTCCGCTATCTCCTCCCCCAATTCCCTGAGCAACCTAGGATGCAAGCTGTCTGGACCAGGTGACTTATCCACTCGAAGGATACCCAGCCTTTCTAGTACATCCTGTCTATTAATTTTCGCCCCTTCCATTGCTTCTACCTTTTCCACTTCTACCAATATTTTGTCAGCATCCACCTCCTTAGTAAAAACCGATATAAAGTACTCATTGAGTATTCTAGCCTTGCCCTGCGCCTCTAAGAATATATCACCTTCTTTGTCTCTAATAGGCCCCACTCCGCCTCTTACTACCCGCTTACTGTTTACATGCCGGTGGATTCCCTTTTATGTTAACCGCCATTCTACTCTCATATTCTCTCTTTGCCAATCTTATTTTCATCTTCACTTCCCCTCTCAACTTATTGTATTTGGTCTGGTTCTCCCTTGAAGAATTCACCTGACATGCATCATACACCCTCTTTTTCTGTTTCATCATCTTTTCTATCTCCCTCATCATCCAAGGAGCCCTTGCTTTGGTTCGCTTACCCTTCCCTCTTGTTGGAATGTACCTAGCCTGTACTTGGAACATCTCCTCCTTAAAGATCACCCATTGTACCATTACAGATTTTCCTGTCAGTCTTTGGTTCCATTTTACCCTGGCTAGATCCTTTCACCTCCCATTGAAGTTAGCCGTATTCCAGTTTAGACGTTCCACTCCAGATTGTTCCTTGTTCCTCTCCATTACTAATCTAAATCTTATGATACGATGATCACTCGTACCCAAGTGTTCTCCCACAGACACTTGGTAGACCTGGCCCACCTCATTCCCCAGCACCAGATCCAGCAATGCCTCCTTCCTCGTTGGGCCAAGAACATACTGGTCAAGGAAATTCTCCTGAACACATTTCAGAAATTCCTCCCCGTTCTTTCCCTTTACCCTAGCATTATCCCAATCGATATTTAGGTAATTAAAGTCCCCCAATATCACCACTCTATAGCTCTTGCATATCTCCGCGATTTCCCTGCAGATTTGCTCCTCTACCTCCCTCTCACTATTTGGAGGCCTGTAGAATACCCCCAATAGCGTGATCATACACATTTTGCTCCTCAACTCTAACCAAATGGATTCTGTCCTTGTCCCCTCAAGAACATCCTCCTTTTCCAACACTATAATGTATTCCTTAATCAGCACTGCCACCCCACCTCTCTTTTTTCCTTCCCTATCTTTTCTGAACAGCTTGTACCCTTGAATATTAAGTGCCCAGTCCTCACCGTTTTTAAGCCACGTTTCCTTTATTGCCACAACATCATATTGCCACACGGCTAATTGTGCTTGAAGCTCACCAACCTTATTCACCACACTGTGGGGGTTTACGTACATGCATTCTAAACCTATTTTTGAATTTTCCATAGTCTTTCTTAGTCTGCTCCTATCTAATATGGTACTACTTCTGCCTCTAATACTACTTTCTTCTCTAGTACTATCCAACACACTCACTCTTATGCACCTTATTCCTCTATTCTACTCCTATATGCTAGTGCCCAACTCCCAGCCACGCTAGTTTAAGCCATCCCCAACAGCTCAGCCTTGAATATACTCAAACACTCAGCATCCACAGCCCTCTGCGGCAGAGAATTCCAAAGATTCACAACCCTCTGACTGAAGAAATTCCTCCTCATCTCAGTCTTAAATGGCCGACCCCTTATCCTGAGACTATGCCCCCTAGTTCAGCCAGGGGAAACAACCTCTCAGCATCTACCCTGTCAATCCCCTTCAGAATCTTGTATGTTTCAAAGAGATCACCTCAGATTCTTCTAAACTCCAGAGAGTATCGGCCCATTCTACACAATCTCTCATCATAGGACAGCCCTCTCATCCCAGGAATCAATCTAGTTGCACCGCCTCCAAGGCAAGTATATCTTTCCTTAGATAAGGAGACCAAAACTGTGCACAGTACTCCAGGTGTGGTCTCACCAAGGCCCTGTATAATTGTAGCAAGACTTCCTTACTCTTATACTCCAACCCCCTTGCAATAAAGGCCAACATGCCATTTGCCTTCCTTATTGCTTGCTGTACCTGCATGCTAGCTTTCTGGGTTTAGGACACCCAAATCTCTTTGAACACCAACATTTAAAAGTTTCTCACCTTTTAAAAAATATCCTGTTTTTCTATTCTTCCTACCAAAGTGAATAATCTCACAATTCCCTATATTATACTCCATCTGTCACCTTACTGCCCACTCACTTAGTCTATCTATATCCCTTTGCAGGCTCTTTGTGTTCACCTCACAGCTTACTGTCCCACCTAGCTTTGTATCATCAGCAAACTTGGATACATTACACTCGGTCCCTTCATCTAGGTCATTAATATAGTTTGTAAGTAGCTGAGGCCCCAGCACTGATCCTTGTGGAACCCCAATAGTTACAGCCTGCCAACCTGAAAAAGACCCGTTTATCCCTACTCTCTGTTTTCAGTCCGTCAACTAATCCTCTATCAATGCTACTATATTACCCCCAACCCCATGAGCCCTTAATTTCTGTAATAACCTTTTATGTGGCACCTTATCGAATGCCTTTTAGAAATCCAAATATACTACATCCACTGGTTCCCCTTTATCTACCCTGCTAGTTACAACCTCAAAAAACTCTAATAAATTTGTCAAACACGATTTCCCTTTCATAAAACCATGTTGACTCTGCCTAATCAATTTTTTGGTCATCCTTTGCTGGTTTCTGAAACTCTCCCAATCCTCAGGCTTACTACTATTCTTCGCAACATTACAAGCTTTGTCTTTCAATCTAATGCTAACTTCTTCAGTTAGCCACGGATGGATCACTTTTCCCATGGAGGTTTTGTTTCTCAATGGAATGTATTTTTGTTGAGAATTATGAAATATTTCTTTAAATACCAGCCACTGCTTATCTACCGCCATACTTTTTATTTATTTTTTCCAATCTACCTTAGCCAACTTGCCCCTCATACCTATGTAATTGGCTTTATTTAAGTTTAAGACTCTAGTTTCTGACTTAGGCAAGTCACTCTCAAACTTAATGTGAAATTCTATCATATTATGATCACTCTGCCCCAGAGAATCCTTTACTATGAGATTGCTAATTAACACTGTCTTATTACACAATACAAGATTTAAAATAGCCTGTTCCCTGGTTGCTTCCATGATCTATTGTTCTAGGAAACTGTCCCGAATGCATTCTATGAATTCATCCTCCAGACTACCTTTACCAATTTGAAGATTAAAGTCCCCCACAATTATTGCATTACCTTTGTTACAAGCCCGTACTATTTCTTGATTAATAGTCTGTCCAATGGCATAGCTACTGTTAGGGGGCCTACATACTACTCCCACCAATGTTTTCTGCCCCTTGTTATTCCTCATCTCCACTCATACTGATTCTACTTCCTGATCTTCCAAGCTGAGATCCTTTCTCTCTACTGTCCTTATGTCATCCTTTAATATCAGGGCTGCACCCCCTCCTTTTGCATTCTGCCTGTCTTTTCGAAATGTGAAGTATCCTGGAATATTTAGCTCCCAACCTTGTTCACCTTGCAACCACGTCTCTGTAATGGCTATTAGATCAAACCCGTTTATCTCTATTTGTGCCACTAGTTTGTCTATCTTGTTATGAATGCTTCATGCATTCAGATAAAGAGCCTTTAATTTAATTTTTTTACCCTTACTCCCTGCTTTGACCTTATTCTCTGCTGCACTGTTGTTTGCTATCAAAAGATATACATTGTTGGATTCCTTCAGTAAAGAAGAGAACTTGCATTTAAATAGCACCATTCAAGACCTCAGGATGTCCCAAAGCACTTTACAGCCATGTACTTTTTGAATTGTAGTCACTGTTGTAATGTAAGAAAACGTAGCAGCCAATTTGCAGACAGCAAGGTCCCACATTACAGCAACTTGATAATGACCAGATAATTTGTTTTAGTGATGATGTTTGGGTTGATAGATATTGGCTAGGACACCGAGGAAAACTCCCCTGCTCTTCTTCAAAATAGTGCCATGGGATCTTTCACATCTACCTGAGGGGCATCGGTTTAATATCCAAAAGATGGTACCACCAACATTGCAGCACTCCCTCAGTACTGCACTGGAGTGTCAGCCTGGATTATTTGCTCAGATCTTTGAAGTAGGACTAGATAAAGCATCAGGCCAGGATGAAATGTATCCCAGGCTTTCAAGAGAAGCAAGGGAGGAAATAGCGGAGGCTCTGACCATCATTTTCCAATCCTCTCTGGCTACAGGCGTGGTGCCGGAGGACTGGAGGACTGCTAACATTGTACCATTGTTTAAAAAGGGAGAAAGGGATAGAACAAGTAATTACAAGCCAGTCAGCCTAACCTCGTGGTGGGCAAATTATTGGAAAAAATTCTGAAGGACAGTATTAATCGGCATTTAGAAAGGCACGGATTAATCACGGACAGTCAGCATGGATTTGTTAAGGGAAGGTCATATCTGACTAACTTGACTGAATTTTTTAAAGGAGGAAACAAGGAAGGTAGTGCATTTCATGTAGTCTACATGAATATTAGCAAGTCTTTTGACAAGGTCCCACACGGCAGACTGGTCAGGAAAGTAAAAGCCCATGGGATCCAAGGGAAAGTGGCAAGTTGGATCCAAAATTGGCTCAGTGGCAGAAAGCAAAGGGTAATGGTCGACAGGTGTTTTTGTGACTGGAAGGCTGTTTCCATTGGGGTTGCTCAGGGCTCAGTACTAGGTCCCTTGCTTTTTGTAATATATATCAATAATTTAGACTTCAATGTAGGGGGCAGGATTAAGATGTTTGCAGATGATATAAAAATTGGCTGTGTGGTTGATAGTGAGAAAGAAAACTGTAGACTGCAGGAAGATATCAATGGACTGGTCAGGTGGGCAGAAAAGTGGCAAATGGAATTAAATTCAGAAAAGTGTGAGGTAATGCACATTTCAGGAGGGCTAACAAGGCAAGGGAATACACAATAAACGGTAGGATACTAAGAAGTGTAGAAGAATAGAGGGATCTTGGAGTGCATGCCCACTGACAGCTGAAGGTAGCAGGACAGGTAGAAAAGGTGGTTAAGAAGGCATACGGGATACTTTCCTTTATTAGCCGAGGCACAGAATACAAGAGCAGGGGGTCATGCTTGAACCGTATAAAACACTAGTTAGGCCACAGCTAGAGTACTGCGTACAGTTCTGCTCACCACATTACAGGAAATATGTGATTGCACTGGAGAGGGTACAGAGGAGATTTACAAGGATGTTGCCAGGACTGGAGAATTTTAGCTATGAGGAAAGATTGGATAGGCTGAGGTGGTTTTCTTTGCAACAGAGGAGGCGGAGAGGAGATTTAATTGAGGTGTATAATATTATGAGGGGCCTAGATAGAGTGGATAGAAAGGACCTATTTCCCTTAGCAGAGAGGTCAATAACCAGGGTGCATAGATTTAAAGTAATTGTTAGATGGATTAGAGGGGAGTTGAGGAAAAATGTTTTCACCCAGAGGGTGGTGGTGTTATGGAACTCATCGCTTGAAAGTGTGGTAGAGGCAGAAATCCTCACCGCATTTAAAAAGTCCTTGGATATGTACTTGAAGTGTCGTAAGCTACAAGGCTACGGACCAAGAGCTGGAAGGTGGGATTAGGCTGAATAGCTCTTTTCAGCCGGCACGATGGGCCAAATGGCCTCCTTCTGTGCCATCAATTTCTATGATTCCATGACCTTCTAACTCAGAAACGAGAATGCTACCCACTAAGTCACGGCTGATGCTTGAGTAGCAAGTATAGATATGCTGGAGATTTTCTTAAGAAACTCAAAAAATATCAGGGCCTGGAGTTTCCGCTCGATTGCGCTTTTTTTTACCTCAATTCACCCGATATCAGTGTTACCGGTGAAAAAGATCGCAGATTTTTAAGTGCAAATTGCATTCAACGCAACTCCTGCTTCTGCGATCTTTTGCACTAATTTTAATAACATCGCACTAGAAGCAACCACATCCACAAAACTGGCCACATTCCCCAGGGTGAGTTAATCACCATTGGGAGTTCCCGCTAATTGCGCCCATTTGCAGGCCTTCAAGGAGGCTTCAAAAATTAAGCTGGAACTTTGGGGTACATGGACATGAACAGCTACATTTTGGAAGGTTTTGATTTTAAAAAAATTCAAGTTTACTCAGGAACTGACTACTGTACCCCACCCAATCTAACTAGAAAGTAGTTTTGTATATTTTTTTAAAGTCATTTTCAGTCATTTTAAAATCAGATAACTGACAGGTGGTAGATTGACAGTGATTTAAAATGCTTATTTTCTTTTGTGATAAATCCATTTTCAGCTGTATTAATCAAACTTTACCAAGTTGACACTCTTAGGGGAAAAAATTGGGTCGCGCTCCCTCTGGGGTGCTAACTTCGCCAGGGCGCTACTTTTAGTGCCCCGAAAAAATTAGCACCCCCGCGCATGAAATTCACTGGTAGCGCCGCAAGAGGGAGGTGGGGCGCTACGAGTGAATATCACGCTGCGTGGCGGTACTGCAGGCCTTCCTCCCCTTATTAAAGGGGAGGGGCCTAGCACAGCACGACCCGGGGCCCAGCTGGGCCACCAGGGATCGGAGTGCCGGCAAAAGAGCCCGGCACTCAAGAGAAGTGCCGGGCTCATGGAGTGCAGCCGGCACTCCGCGGGAGGCTGCACAGAAGGCTGGGGACAGCAACAAAAATGGCCACCCGGCACCTCCCCTTTAATTTGCGCTGCCCCGGCCGCAGGTAGGCACCCCTGACCCTGTCGAACATAGCGTCCGGCTGTAAGTCAGGGGGCGCTACCGAAGATCGCAGCCGGGGCGCGAGCGTGGCGCTGCACATGGCGATGATGTCATTGCCAGAGGCGCAGCGCCACAGAGTGCTAACCATTACCATCGCCGCTAACCTCCCGCTGAATTTCGCGGGAGGCGTTGGCGGCAACGCGCCCAGGCACTAGTTGCTTTGTGCCTCGTTAGTGCCCTCTTAGGGCGCTAATGGGAGGCGCAAATTAACCGAATCTTTTCGCCCTTATATTTTGAAGCAAATTTTTTTTTAATGTTTTAAAACGCTGCCCGATTGCGCTGGTTCATGGCATATTTTGCGCTCAGCGATATGCAAGTGATTTAAGTGGAAATGTGGGGGGGGAAATACACTTTTCAAAATGGGCGCAATTTGCGCCGGAATCGCCCAAAGTGGAAAACCTACCAAGTGATTTATGTTGCATTAAAAGAGCCAGCATTACACACAATTAAAAAGGGAATCCATATTTTATTTTCAAAATCATTAAAAAAAAATTCTCAGCCATTTGCGAGGTATCCAGTCCAGAACACTATTACTTAATTAAACATAAGAGGGCTTCTTTGTCTCTCCATCAGATAAGTAAACTTGCATACTGTAGCCAGCAGAATCAAATGAGCCAGTTAGTGTAAAAACCTTCAACAAAATCAAGACAAATCTACTAAACTAGTAATAGCATTTCCCAACAAAAAATAAAATGAGATTACCATCCTTTTTATACATTAGGGGGAAAACTCCCAAAATGGTGTGACTGTAGATTGTAACAGATTAATGACATCATATGAAATACATTGGCTGTGATTTCGCCAACCGTGGCGAGTCTGGTGCGGCCGGAATAGGTGGCGGCCTCAAACTCCGCACCCGTCTTTATCCCTCCTCCTCCAAGTGATTTTGCCCTGATTGGGCTTGTTAAGCCCGCCCTGCGAGGTTCCCGGCCAATTAAAAGGAAGCGGGTCTGATGACATCATTTGATGACGCGTCATCAGCCGGTGTCCTTAAAGGGGACATGTCCACATTCATTTTGACAGTTGTGCTGCCAGTGTTCTACAGCATTGAGGTGCTGCAAACACTGACAAGCACTGCACAAAGGTGCATGGCTGCACCCAGGCTCTCCCATGAATCCCTCTATTTGCTTATGGAGGGAGTCACAGCATGCAGGGAGGTTCTCTTCCCTTCCAATGGGCAGAAGACACCTCCCCAGGAGATCAACACAGCCTGGTTGCACATTGCGCAGGAGGTCAAAAGCAGGGATGTCATCAGGAGGACCAGGCTGCAGTGGCGCAAACCTTTCAATGATCTCAGTAGATCACGAAACGTTACTGCCAAGCCACACTCAACCTCATCCTGCTGTGCCACACATCACTTCCCCATCACACTGCCTGCCCTACCCTACTCCTGCACATCCTTACTCACACCAACTTACCTTGCATCTCCACCCATCCCTCTCTCTATCTACATTATAACTTCCCCATCTCAGTAGCCACCCCTCACACTCACCCTCATCCCACTGCAAGCATACCAACTAAGAACACACAAGGGTAGGCACTTGGGTGGTTTAGCCAATGTTCATGTGAAGTTTCTGGTAATGTGCTGTCAAGCATTGAAACCTTTATTTTCAGCACTTTGCATTCTTGGACAGATTTGCGTGCACCTTTGGAAGTGGCTTAGTGAGTTGCAGTGAATGGTGAGACATAATTTCCCCCCCCCGCCCCCCAATGGTGATGAGTGTGAAAGGAATGGCTTGGACCTTATGCTGCTGGTGTGGAGTGGTGCCAACCTGGAGCATCATGTGACAGCCAAGGTGTTCAGTGTTAAGTGAAGCAAATCTGGACATGGTGAGGCCATCACTGGCGTCCCGGGCAGCAATGTGCACGGGTGCTGATGCCCTGTGTCCAGTGCAGCATCAGTTGATTGCGGAGAAGATTGGTGTGGATGTTAGTGTTGCTGGTGTGCCCGGTGCTGCTGGTGTTGGGGCTGATCGTGTTGGGATTCTGAGGACCAAAGTAAGATTTTTTCAAGGGCACCGATGCTGATGGAATAGATGGCAGGTGAGGTTGAGATGACAGAAGCAATCTGTCAATGTTGAAATAGGTTGTTCCAAGGAGGTGACCGTGTATAGCGAGAATACTCCAAACACTTCAAAAGTGCATAAAGCTCAAAAGTGGGTTCCAAATCATTCATGATCCAGCTTCTGACATTGGAAAGTGACCAGCTGTAAAATGGTAGCTTTTAAACCACTTTTCCAGCTGTCACCTTCAAAGAAATGGAGAGTTGTTCAGAACTTGACACACTTACCTGGCATGATCGCCGAACGACGGGAACCTCGTGGAAAACTTGGGAAAATGCATTGTACCCGGTAAAATGGTGATTAAATTGCTTTAAACACCCTCTTAACTAGCACAATTGCATGACCTGCCGCTTAGTGCCGGGACTGCAAAGCGCAGGCAGAGCCGGCACTAGGGAAACTGACAAGGAGGCGGGTTTAGAGTGGGATACCACCCCGTCAATCTTTTTGATTTTGACAGCGGACCTGCCTCCGAACCTGCCCTCTGAGCGCCAGCAAAATTCAGCCCAATATGTGTATTATAGGCAATATCTGAAAATGGATTTTTCTCAGCCTGTTAAATATAAAATGTGAATGTGTTTCCAAAACATACAATTGTATAGTCTGACAGATATTAACAATCAAAACCCTTTACATGTTTTGAATTTTTTTTTGTACTTTCAGGTAGTTGTATAAACAGTACCATAAATTCTTATTTTCTCTCGGTTTTCGTCTTCTGAGCCACAGACTATACAACAGCTGAAGAAAAGCATGCAATTCCCTTCAAGGCCTCAGCTAATTGCACACTCTAACTAATTGCTCAGAGGTGTGATTGAAAGGCCTGGGACAGTTCGCTCTCCAGTTTTCATTTCTTGTCTGTGGAAAAGCTCCACTTGGAACAATGCCATAGTGGTGCAGCAGAGTTTCAGAACTTACAGGTGGAAGGGCAAAAGATATTACTGTTGCAATGTGATATGTCTGTACACAAATGTAATTGCTACAAGGTACAAAACTGAGTCAAGGATCTGAATGGAACAGTCACGCACTCTTTAAAAAGGATTTATTATGGAAAAGCCATTCTGGTGCATGTTTGCAGCAAGACGGACAAACAAAAAATAGAATTGTAGAATCATAGAAGTTTATGGCACAGAAGGAGGCCATTCAGCCCATCGTGTCTGTGCTGGCCGAAGAAGAGCTATCCAGCCCTTGGTCAGTAGCCTTGTAGGTTACGGCACTTCAAGTGCATATCCAGGTACTTTCTAAATGCGATGAGGGTTTCTGCCTCTACCACCCTTTCACGTAGTGAGTTCCAGACCCCCACCACCCTCTGGGTGAAAATAGTTCTCGTCAACTCCCCTCTAATCCTTCTACCAATTACTTTAAATCTATGCCCCCTGGCTATTGACCTCTCTGCGAAGGGAAATAAGTCCTTCCTATCCTATGCCCCTCATAATTTTATACACCTCAATTAAATCTCCCTTCAGCCTTCTCTGTTCCAAAGAAAACAACCCCAGCCTATCCAATCTTTCCTCATACCTAAAATTCTCCAGTCCTAGCAACATCCTTGTAAATCTCCTCTGTACCCTCTCTAGTGCAATCACATCTTTCCTGTAATGTGGTGAGCAGAACTGTACGCAGTACTCTGGCTGTGGCTTAACTAGTGTTTTATACGGTTCAAGCATAACCTCCCTGCTCTTATATTTTATGCCTCAGCTAATAAAGGAAAGCATCCCATATGTCTCCCTAACCAACTTATCTATCTGTCTTGCTACCTTCAGGGATCTGTGGACATGAACTCTAAAGGTCCCTCTGTTCCTCTGCACTTCTTTGTATCCTACCATTTATTGTGTATTCCCTTGCCTTGTTAGCCCTCCCAAAATGCATTACCTCACACTTCTCCAGATTGAATTCCATTTGCCACATTTATGCCCACCTGACCAGTCCATTGATATCTTCCTGCAGTCTACAGCTTTCTTCGTCACTATCAACCACACGGCCAATTTTTGTATCACCTGCAAACTTCTTAATCATGCGCCCTACATTGAAGTCTAAATTATTGATATGTACCACAAAAAGCAAGGGACTTAGTCCTGAGCCCAGCGGAACCCCACTGGAAACTGCCTTCTATTCACAAAAACACCCGTCGACTATTACTCTTTGCTTCCTGCCACTGAGCCAATTTTGGATTCAACTTGCCACTTTCCCATGGATTCCATGGGCTTTTACTTTTCTGACCAGTCTGCTATGTGGGACCTTGTAAAAAGACTCACTAAAATTCATGTAGACTACATCAAACGTGCTACCCACATCGACTCTCCTTGTTTCCTCCTCAAAAAATTCAGTCAAGTTAGTCAGATATGACCTTCCCTTAACAAATCCATGATGACTGTCCCTGATAAATCCGTGCCTTTCTAAATGACGATAAATGACAAAATTTTTCCAATAATTTGCCCACTGGGTTCCATTAGTAGAGGGATAGAAAACAAATTTAAAACAGCGATATTGTTACTATATACGGCACCGGTTAGAGCACATCAGGAGTATTTTGTGTAATATTGGTCATCAGACCAATCAGGATAATGGACACTCTCTGGAATCTAAACTATGAGAAAAGATTCTTGTTCTAATCAGAAAAAAGACTTGACTTGAGAAGACCAAACAGAAATTTAAAAATTCATGAAGTGATTGATAAAGTTGATACAAACAAGCTGCTTGACATTGATATTTCAGAAACTCGGGGACGTCACTCAAAGGCTTTTTGAAATTAGGAGTAACTAAAGAAATCGTGCAGTGTTTCCAGACTAAAGGGTAACAGACATATGGAATAAATTACCAGACAAGACCATTGAAGTAAACAGTATAATTGAGTTCAAAAGATAACTAGAATTGTTCCTAGAGAAAGAGGGGATATATAGACAGAGAGGATAAGGTGGTTCGGGGCAATCAAGAAAAGAGCAGGCTTTGTGGATCCCTTTCCTATTCCTAAAGTTCCCTATGCCACTGTACTGTCCATGAAAATCAGCTTTGCTGCTCTTGTAGAACTCACATACATTTTCTGAAGGAGAAAGGCCAGATTGTGATAAAGAAGATTGGAAAGAATTAAAATACTGTATTTTGAAAATGTTGGATTAGTTGTGCACTGCTAATCTCTAACTCCTCAGGATGTTTTCATGTGCAATCATCAAATAAATCCACTATTCTATCCTAGTCGAATTGCTGTCAAACTCTGAACCTTCAACCTTAAAGTGATGCGAGAAGCAAATGGTTTTGATGGAGGGGCAAAGAGCTTAAAATGTATGAACTGAAATTCAAATTTATTTTCAATTAACAGATTCCTGCCCCCTCATTTTCAAAGGTATTTTCTTTGTGATCATCTGTCAATGTCATATTAGCTAGAGAGGGGGTATAAGAATCTTCCTGTTCAATACAATGCCAACTACAATCTGAAAGTGAGATACTATAGCGCCACATACTGTCATGGAGATAACTAATAATAACATTTCAAATTTGCTAATGCAACTCCACCAATATCCTTTGATAGTTGTAATCTGGATAGTTTCATTTACAGTCACTTACCTTCCCAGATAAACTGTGGAATAACTTTGTTAATATCTTTAAACAGTTACGAAGATCTTTATTGCACATATCCAGCCTACGAACAACAAATTGAGCTCTGCACATCGGACTGAAATCAATTTTATAGACTGCATGCTAGATTACCTTAAACATGTTCAAATTAGTCAAAAGAACTTTTATTTCATGAAGACTGTGGTTCTTTATTTTTATATTTTATAAAAACAATACTTCCCTTGGAAGTTTTCATTTTCCATTTGAACAACAGGCGAGGGTTGAGGAAAATGCCGAGCAAATGTGACCCAGTGTAGCACTACATCATACAAGCTGGAAGGTCCCAGGTTCCCTCCTCATTCTTTGCTGAATTCCCTAATCTTAGCATCCTAACTGCTGCCATGGCTAAGATTAATGTCAGCATCCTTGGGCCAGAAAGAAAAAAGATTCTGCCACGGTGCACAAATTGCTTGTGTGGAGACAGCAGGCAAGTACAGAATCTGGCTCTGCTGTGATGCCTTCAACAGTTAAACATTTTACTCAAATCTGTGTCTTCTGGTTACTGACCCTCCTGCCAGTGGAAACAGTTTCTCTTTACTTACTCGATCACAACCCTTCATAATTTTGAACACCTCTATTAAATCTCCCATTAACCTTCTCTGCTCCAAAGAGAACAATCCCAGCTTCTCCAGTCTCTCCAGGTGAAGTCCCTCATCCTGATATCATTTTAGTAAATCTCATCTGCACCCTCTCCAAGGCCTTGATATCTTTCCTAAAGTGTGGTGCCCTGAAATGGACACAATACGCCAGCTGACACTTAACCACAGGTTTATGAACTTTTTTACTTTTGTGCTCTATGCCTCGATTTATAAAGCCAAGGATTGCCTATAAGCTTTTTAAACAGCCATATCAACTTGTCTGCCACTTTCAATGGTTTATGGGCAATGTTCCCTCTAAGCTGCGCGGCAAGTGAAAGGTCTCGCGCAGGCCGCTCACCGGCTTCTCCATTATAAATATCGCGCATATGCGGAAATTTAAAGGGACAGTGCACTAAAAGAAACAGGCCACGCAGAACAAAGCGCAGCTTACAGGGAACAGTATTTATGGGTGCGGTTTATTAACAGAGAAGCAAAGACTTTATCTAACATTTAAAAAGCAGATATTCCTTTATCACTGTCATTTTGAGGTGAAAGAGGGGCCCGGGAGTCGTCCAATAATTTGTTAAAATGTACTTAATAGCTTAAAAGAATGCCAAATTCCAGAAAACTCTCCGGGACATACAGAAGAATGTAACCTTGAAACAATAAAACGTTAGGACGGAGTTAAACCAACAGCCTACACTTCTCTGACACCTGAATCTGACTGGGAAACTTCTGACAAAGGTTAAATTGCAATTGCAAACAAAAGTAAAGACAAGAGACAACCCTGCCATATGTTTCTTTCTTCAATAAAGCCTGAGGAATGCAGGCTATTGGTGATAAAAACATTACATGCAATTTGCATCCATTACAAAATTTGTCACTCAGACTCTCTTTTCAATGCTGGAACAAGAGAACTGGGTCTTGAATGTACAAAATGTTGACAGCTGAAAATCATTTGCAATAAATATTTATACATGCACACATCAATGGACAGTGTGTAATTGCTAATGAAATATATTTTCATTATTTAAAATCAACTCATGCACACTGACTCAGTATTTGTGGCATATTAATACTCCCTGCAATGTAAAGTGAATGATATTTCATGTTCTACTGTATTTTACATTATTAAAATAAGGAAAGATAGAATATAGCGTCATCCTACTGAGACCAAACTGTAGACTGTACGACATCTTCCAAAACATTCCAGCTAGTACTGAATCAGGTTTCATTATGTACTAGATTCTGCCCTAATACCGCCCTTCCAGCCAAGTCCTGGCTTCTTACTCTTGCTGGTCTGTTAGAGGCTAATATTAATAACATTAACTTTTTTTTATTTTTCCACTTTGATTTGTTCCCTTCCATTTAGGTTGCTCCAAGCTACATGCCCTTCCCTAGCCCAGAAGGCAGTCCAATAAAACTGTTTCTCAGCCTCCACCACAAAAGAAGCTCAGTGAAGTCAATCTATGAATTTTCCTCCCTGCAGAGTACTATGCAGTTATCAATCAGTGCCTTCCCTTAATAACATGGGCACAGATCTGTCTCCTATCACTTTATGGCACTATGTTGGGGCTGCAACATGATGGCTACTCTGTTTTTAAAGCACTTAAAACAAATTCAACATTAATTTCCTAACATTTGATAGTAAATTATGGGGCAGACAAATCACTTACATTTCTATACTCAATCTAATATGCATACACACAAAGCCCAAAGTAATTTCCTTGATGACAGACAGAAGAGCCATCGTTCCTTTACCAAGTGAACACTGCCACTGATTTCACGAAGAATTCACCAAATAGAGAACACACAAGAAAACAAAATGTTGCTGCAACACTTACCCACATGCAAAGTTACTTTTGCCCAGATGTACTGAGTTTGATATACAATGCCTTAAGATTTACTTAGATTCAAAAGTATGAAACTTTGGTGATTGCATTAGGAAAGATTTAAGTGTTGCGTAGAGGCAAGGAGGAGCTGTCCAGATGAAAATAGATAATGCAGATCCAAAAGGTTGTGAATGTCACTACCATACTGGAGTTTTCAGTTAAGTTTCTGTAGTAACCTGCTCCAAATAAACCAAGTCAATATTCACCAGGTTAAGCACTGGAAGCAATCAATGCTGCATCAGACAGTATGAAGGTTTGCAATGCAGCTTATACATTTTTATTTAAATGCTTAACTTTAAATAAGTTAAGAAGTTAAAATGTTTTAGTGGCACACTCAATTGGTGATTGCATAATCAATTTACTAACCTGGTAAAGTATGCTGTAAGACTAGCTCAGACTCATTTACTTTCCATTTTCCAATTCAAATTGTCCTCTTTTCCTATGGAGAATTGCCCAAGAACTACCATGCACCTGTCCTGATACTTTAGCCATGAATGAGAACTCAGCCCATGGGAAATTTGAGACATACGCCTGAAGTGCCCTGATGAGATTTTTAATGTAACACATGAATATGCTATGAAAAGTTAAGAGTAAAGAATTTCCAGTGCCAAGATTATTTTTTAAAAAGCTTACAGGTCTGGGAGTTGTTGCTTAAGAAAACTCCCTCATGATAATGAAAATGCTCATCCGACTACAGTTTTAATATTTTATGGCAATGCCATCTTCAAAGTGTGCTACAACACTAGCTGAATACTTAAAGTAGGATGAGAAATATATACAGATGAGAAATATATATGGTGTAGTTACCCATTAAGAACTTTGGTTAGGTAGTATCAAATAAATTTCCAGCATTGTAACTGCTCACCAACTGAAGTCATTCACGGAGACTACTGTACTTCATTAATATTGGTGCAGAAGTCTGTAATGCATTGTTTCTTCTAAACATGCTGAATGCATATACATGCCTATATAATTTTTATCACATTTTTCTCATCAGCAATTGAAATTGACTAGTATAGAAGGGAACAAATAGTAACTGAAAAGAAGAATGTGTTGGCTGGTATTGGAAGGAAAGAACAAAAGAGAAAAAAAGTGATTAGAGAGAAAAATAGAAAAGAGAGAGCAAGAGCAATAGAGACAGACAGACAGGTAAAGACAGAGAGAGGAAGAGAAAAAGAGGATTTGGGTCAGGAACCAACTGCCAGTCTATACTGAATGTGTCAGAATCTGCTCTGTCATGAGATGTATGCCCAAAGCAGCTCTAGTTTATGCCATTTTTCATTCAGGCATTTAATATTGACAAATTATGGTGAGAATTCAGAATGAATCCAACCTCTATTTACCACTATAAATGGATACAAACCATGTACACTTTAGAACCAAACCTTCTTGCCAATAGCCATATGAAAATTAACTATTTTAAGATAATATTTTACATGGTTTAAATACTGGAAACAAACACGTATATTGTTTGTCAAACCACAAAGATCACATTGTGGCTGTTTATCCTGAGTAAGCCATGAATTAACATTCTGATGATGGCTATATCCCTCCAATTCTACGTTATAACATTCAGCTTTACAAATCTCCAGAAACACTTTTACTGAGGGTCTAAATTAAATAGCATACACAAAGGGTTAAAGTGGTTTAGCAAGCCACTTGTTTTACAATAAATCAAAATTTAACCGAGCTGAAGAGTACTAACAGCAGAAAATGAAGTTAAATTGAAGAATCGTGGGTGATTTTTAGAGTTGGACGCACTGCTTTAGATGACATTACTATGGTTGCAGCAGGCAAAAATACAACACTTTCCAGTTTGAGAGATGCCTAAAGAAATGTCAGACTGAGAAATCCATGACCTCTGGTCCAGGTTAGATGCATGGGATCAGTTGTCCAACGTGCTAATCTGCTCATCTTTCTGCCTCCCATTTTTTCTCGAATTTCTATTTTATAATGTAAAAAGTGTGGCTCGGCTGTCGAACCGCAGTACATGTTAATGCGTGTGTATACAAGCCACTAATGTTTATGGCCAATTTGGTTAAAATTGGGGTCTAAAGTCTCCCGGCTGACGAGGAGTAGCGACAAGTCTCGAAGTGCTGCAGTAAAAAACTTGGAGGCGAGTAACGCATGCAGGGGAGATCGGATAGGAACAGATCAAAAGGAAAGCAGATCCGGCCAAAGCTCTGGATGAACTCTCAAAGCACAGATGGGTTTCATCGCGTTTCCGTGCACAGAATCAAATCATGCACAATACACCAGTTAAAAGTTCGCATTGCATTTCCACCACATTGAGATTACGTACCCATAAAAAAAAGCGTAATTATACGGAGGACAACTGTCAGTCGCAACACATCACTCACCAGCCACCCATTGCGAAGCAGTTTACACTAGTTATTAACCTCATCAGGTCTTTTTTTAAGTTCCGTATTGGTCACCGTACTTTCACTGAAACGGACTAATTCTGCAACACATTACACATTAAATTCAAGTGCTTTCCCTCTAATGGGACAGATCCCACCAACCATTCCGGATAAACCAAACATTCATCATTTAAAACAAAAAGAAACCAATAATGCACTGTATCCACCAACATTTCCCACAACTACAGCTAACCCCACAAGAAACACATCAGGCACACGCACAAGCCTCTTGACATCAGTGGATACATCCCGTGTAGAAATCGATATTATATATTAGACTTGACAAAACAACTTTTTATTTATATATTAACTCAAATAAAACCGCATTTTGCGGTCGCTCAAAACTGCATGCAGTCACATAAATGTATATTGTGAGGAATCGGAAATATCAGCTAGATAAATAAAAACGGAAACACTGAGTAGAGAGGAGGAGCAATCAACAGAGAAAGCGCGAAATAAACATTCCGGAGAGGCAGATTGTAGGAAATCGGGGAAGGAGTAGAAATAGTTGAGTGGGTTATGGTTTATCTTTCCGTATACCCCGGCAGTCTTTCGGCTCCTTTTCATATACATACCCTATAAAAATAGATTGGCGGATCTACACAATTTCGTAACCTACCTAGAACTTGGCAGTGAAGAGTAACTAGGTTTTTCTAGTCCTGATGTCACATACCTTTAACTCTTTGGAGTCCAGGATTGGTGTATCAAATCGCAGAAGAGAGGCAGAATGAAGAAGTAGAAAGTTGGAAAATCTAGACTTGCAATTCCCAGCTCAAACTCAGCCTCGTCCTCCGCCGAGCTCGGTTTCCTCTCAGTCTTATTCCCATAGATCACGCCTCCAGTGGTTTTTAAAAAAAAACACTTTTCTTTCCTGGGATTTCTTTTGCAAAGGCAGATAATGTTCCTAGCCAGCAGATCACGTCTTGTATAATTAAAACGAAAATTCTTCTTTCGGGAAGAGAAAGATTTTCTTTAGTGAGGAACTAAATGCCAGAAAATCGTTGCATCATTAACAACCATCTCCCTTGTATGGCATCATGCGGCAATTTACAGGAACACAAATACTTAAACTGGCGAGTACAGTAGATGGTGATAGCCTTTCTCCATTATGCTGATGTAGTATCTAATTTCATATCTGATCAGCTGTAAGCCATTAGCATGATCAATTTCACCGGCTGCGGTTAAAAACAATACCCAGAGCTGACTTCAAACTGAAACTGCTGACAGCTGATAATATTCACAAGATAATACCAGGGATCCGGAGGAAATGCTCTCATTTTAACATTCTCAGCAAAGCGATAGAGCAGGAAGCGTAGGCAGAAAGGAGCATCTGTAGCAGACAAGGGCTGATTCACTTGTGTTTTACTGCCCTTGACCACCAGGTGACTACACTCCTGTCTTTTTAAGACACTGGGGGGTTTCTTGTAAGTCGGCAGCGCTAATATTCTTCAGCAAGCAGTGCTCCAACTGGTCTTAATGCCCGTCTACTTTAGCTATCATATTAGGCAACTGGGAATTAACCGCTAAAGCAGCATTTGGCCATAATGCTCGAGTTCGCACTATCGCATATATTTATTGACGCCGTGTATTGTATGAAGGATTTAATCGTTTACTGAAAAGCTGACTTGCTTCCAAATAAACTTAAAAAAACGTGTTTTTTTATTGTTCCTAGTGTTATTAGGGAAGATCAAATCAACATAAACCAGAGTAATGAAAAGCCGGGAAAGCTGATTGCAGCCGAGGCTTTCTGTTATTTTGACTCGTATGCAGATAATACAGATGAACGCATCTGTCAGAGGCTGCCAAACTTGAAGGCCATTAAAGCCAGGTTTCAGCACAACGCTTTTCAAAATACATGCGACTTAAGTCCAAAACATTTTTAAGCAAAGATCAATTTTGTTTTAATTGGATTAATGCAGTTTGTTTATTTACACGCCTTTACTGTGCCAGTCATGTATGTAATATCTAAAATAAACCGATCTAAGAGCTAGCCTCTCGGACAAGTTTTGTTCAACGCATCTCAGGTGTCACATTTACAAATTACCGTGTCACACTCGCACCTGATTATAAATAAAATTTGACCAATCAGCAACAAATCACAACTGAAGAGAGAAGGAAAGTACCAATGAGTGTGTAGTAAACGGGTCAGCAATCCATAGATTACCAATCAAAATAGGCAGTCAGCAAACATCTCCCAATAAAAAAAAAGGAACCAAAAGAAATCACACAATAGTTCAAAAATATTTTCAGCCACCATTTTAGACCATCAGGCACCTCAGTTGAGAGTCATACAAGTAATGTTTCGAATAGAATAAGATCTCAAATTAAGTAACTAATTAGATTGACCTACATTCACTCCTGGTCCACCAACTACATAAATTTAAAATTCTCATCATCCTGTTTAAATCCCTCATGGCCTTGCCCCTCTCTATTTCTGTAACCTTCTCCAGCCCTACAAGTAGTAGCAGCAGAACTGCATACTACCACAATCTGCAACCTCATGGCCCTGACTACATATATGCTAAACAGCAAAATCAACATACTATAGTCAGGGCTAAGTGATTCCACAACCAATAGATCAAGTCAAAGCTCTGCAAAGAAGCCATATCCGGTCGGAAATGGTGATGGACAATTAAGCAAATCCATGAACATCCCCATCCTCAATGATGCTGGAGCCCAGCACATACGTGCAAAAGACAAGGCTGAAGCATTCACAACCATCTTCAGCCAGAAGTACCAAATGAATGATCCTTCTTGGCCTTCTCCTGAGGTCCCGATCATAACAGATACCAGTCTTCAGCCAATTCGATTCGTTCCATGTGACATCAAGAAATGGCTGAGTGCACTGAACACAGAAAAGGCTACAGGCCCTGTCAACATTCCAGCTGTATCGCTGAAGAATTGTGCTTCAGAGCTCACTAACACTCAGTTTGGGTTCTACTCGCCTCCAGACCTCTTACATCATTGGTTCAAATATGGACACAAGACCTGAATCCAGAGGTGAGGTAAGAAAGACTGCCATTGACATCAAGGCAGCATTTGACCAAGTGTGGCACCAAGTTAAACTGAAGTCAATGGGGATCGGGGGAAACCTCTGCAATGGTTGGAGTCATATCTGGCTCAAAGGAAGATGGTTGTGGTTTCTGGAAGACAATTATCAAAGCAGGGACATCACTGATCTTCCCTCTATCATAAGGCCAGAAGTGGGGATGTTTGCAGTGTTCAGCTCCATTCACAATTCCTCAGATAATGAAGCAGTCTGTGCCCGTATGCAGCAAGACCTGGGCAACATCCAGGCTTGGGCTGATGAGTAGCAATTAATGTTCACACTACACAAAGGGCAGACAATGAACATCACCAACAAGAGAGAGTCTAACAACTTCTCCATGACATTACCATTGCCGAATCCCCCATTAACATACTGAGTGTCACCATTCAGCAGAAACTGAACTGGACCAGCCACATAAACGCCGTGGCTAAGAGAACAGGGCAGAGACTGGGCACTTTGCTCCAAGTGGCTCACCTCTTGACTCACCAAAGCCTCTCCACTACCTACAAGGCACTAGGCAGGAGAGTGTTGGAAAACTCTCCACTTGCCTGGATGAGTGCAGCTCCAACAACACTCAAGAAGTGCGACAACATCCAGGACAAAGTAATTTGCTTGATCAGCACTTCATCTACATAAGAAATAAGTGCAGGAACAGGCCACGTGGCCCCTCAAGCCTGCTCCGCCATTCAATAAGATCATGGCTGATCTTGGGCTCAAAGCCAGTTCCCTGCCCGCTCCCCATAACTCTTCACTCCCTTATCTTCCAAAAATCTGTCTGTCTCCACCTTAAATGTATTTAATGACCCAGCCTCCATGGCTCTCTGGGGCAGAGAATTCCACAGATTTACGACCCTCTGAGAAAAGAAATTCCTCCTCATCTCAGTTCTAAAAGGGTGACCCTTTATTCTGAAACTATGCCCCCGAGTTCTAGATTTCCCCACGAGGGGAAACATCCTCTCTGCATCTACCTTGTCGAGCCCCCTCAGTATCTTATATGTTTCAATAAGATCACCTCTCATTCTTCTAAATTCCAATGAGTATAGGCCCAACCTGCTCAACCTTTCTTCATAAGTCAACCCCCTCTTCTCAGGAATCAACCTAGTGAATCGTCTCTGAACTGCCTCCAATGCAACTATATCCTTCCTTAAATAAGGAGGCCAAAACTGTACGCAGTACTCAAGGTGTGGTCTCACCAATACCCTGTACAGTTGTAGCAGGACTTCCCTGCTTTTATACTCCAACCCCCTTGCAATAAAGGCCAACATTCCATTTGCCTTTTTGATTACTTGCTGTACCTGCATGCTAACTTTTTGTGTTTCATGCACAAGGACCCCCAGGTCCCTCTGAACTGTAGCATTTTGTAATCTCTCTCCATTTAAATAATAATTTGCTTTTTTATTTTTCCTGCCAGAGTGGATAACCTCGCACTTTCCCACATTATACTCCATCTGCCAAATGTTTGCCCACTCACTTAGCCTGTCTATATCCCTTTGCAGATTCTTTGAGTCCTCTGCACAACTTGCTTTCCCACCCATCTTTGTATCATCCGCAAACTTGGCTACATTACACTCGGTCCCTTCATCCAAGTCATTAATGTAGATTGTAAATAGTTGAGGCTCCAGCACTGATCCCTGTGGCACCCCACTAGTTACCGTTTGCCAACCGGAAAATGACCCATTTATCCCGACTCTCTGCTTTCTGTTAGTTAGCCAATTCTCTATCCATGCTAATATATTACCCCCAACTCCATGAGCTCTTATCTTATGCAGTAACCTTTTATGTGGCACCTTATCGAATGCCTTCTGGAAATCCAAATACACCACATCCACTGGCTCACCTTTGTCCACCCTGCTCGTTACATCCTCAAAGAACTCCAGCAAATTTGTTAAACATGATTTCCCTTTCATAAAACCATGCTGACTCTGCTTGACTGTATTATGATTTTCCAAATGCCCTGCTACTGCTTCCTTAATGAAGGATTCCAGCATTTTCCCAACAGCAGATGTTAGGCTAACTGGTCTATAGTTTTCTGCTTTCTGTCTCCCTCCTTTCTTAAATAGGGGTGTTACATTTGCAGTTTTCCAGTCCGCTGGGACCTCTCCAGAGTCCAGGGAATTTTGGTATATTGCAACCAATGCATCCGCTATCTCTGCAGCCACTTCTTTTAAGACCCTGGGATGCAGGCCATCTGGTCCAGGGGACTTGTCATCTTTTAGTCCCATTATTTTACCAAGTACTTTTTCTTAGTGACAGCAATTGTCTTTAGTTCCCCCCTCCCTGATTATCCATTTTTGGGATGTTGTTAGTGTCTTCTACCGTGAAGATAGATACAAAATTTTTGTTCAGAGTCTCTGCCATTTCCCCATTCCCTATTATTAATTCCCCATTCTCATCCTCCAAGGGACCAATGTTTACTTTAGCTACACTCTTCCTTTTTATATACCTGTAGAAACTCTTACTTTCTGTTTAATATTTCTTGCCAGTTTACTCTCATAATTCATCTTCTATCTCTATTATTTTTTTAGTCATCCTTTGCTGGTTTTTAAAAATTTCCCAATCCTTTGGCCTCCCGCCAATCTTGGCAACATTGTATGCCTTTGTTTTCAATTTGATACCATCCTTTACTTCCTTAATTAGCCACGGATAGTGATCCCTTCTCTTAAAATCTTTCTTTCTCACTGGAATATATTTTTGTTGAGAGTTATGCTAACACTACTAACCTAAACATCCACCTCCGGCGTACCATGGCTGCAATGTGCATTATGTACAGGATGCACTGCAGCAAGTTGCCAAGACTCCTTCGGCAGCACCTCTCAATAGGCGACCTCCAAGGAGGTGTACGGGAACACCATGACTTTTAAGTTCCCCTCTAACTCACATAGCATCTTGCTTGGACATATACTGCTGTTACATAGAAACATAGAAGATAGGAGCAGGAGTAGGCCATTCGGCCCCTCGAGCCTGCTCCGCCATTTAATTAGATCATGGCTGATCATCCAAATCCAGTACCCTGTCCCTGCTTTCTCCCCATATCCCTTGATCCCTTTAGCCTTAAGAAATATATCTAACTCCTTCTTGAATATATTTAATGAATTGGCCTCAACTGCCTTCTGTGGTAGAGAATTCCACAGGTTCACCACTCTCTGGGTGAAGAAATTCCTCCTCATCTCAGTCCTAAATGGCTTACCTCTTATCCTTAGACTGTGACCCCTGGTTCTGGACTCTCCCGCCATCGGGAACATCCTTCCTGCATCTAGTCTGTCTAGTCCTGTTAGAATTTTATAAGTTTCAATGAGATCCCCTCTCATTCTTCTAAACTCTAGCGAATATAAGCCTAATTGACCCAATCTCTCTTCATACATCATTCCTGCCATTCCAGGTATCAGTCTGGTGAATCTTCGCTGCACTCCCTCCATGGTAAGAACATCCTTCCTCAGATAAGGCGACCAAAACTGCACACAATACTCAAGGTGTGGTCTCACCAAGGCCCTGTACAACTGCAGCAAGACATCCTTGCTCCTGTACTTGAATCCTCTCGCTATGAAGACCAACATACCATTTGCCTTCTTAACCGCCTGCTGCACCTGCATGCTTACCTTCAGCGACTGGTGCACAAGGACACCCAGGTCTCGTTGCACTTCCCCTTTTCCCAATCTAGTGCCGTTCAGATAATAATCTGCCTTCCTGTTTTTGCCACCAAAGTGGATAACCTCGCATTTATCCACATTATACTGCATCTGCCGTGCATCTGCCCAATTACCCAACCTGTCCAAATCATACTGGAGTTTCTCTGCATCCTCCTCACAGCACACACACCCACCCAGCTTTGTGTCGTCTGCAAACTTGGAGATATTACATCTAGTTCCCTCATCTAGATCATGAATATATATTGTGAATAGCTGAGGTCCCAGCACTGATCCCTGCGGTACCCCACTAGTCACTGCCTGCCACTCGGAAAAAGACCCATTTATTCCAACTCTTTGCTTCCTGTCTGCCAACCAGTTCTCTGTCCAAGTCAGTAGCTTACCCCCAATCCCATGTGCTTTAACTTTGCATGCTAATCTCTTATGCGGGACCTTATCGAAAGCCTTCTGCAAGTCCAAATACACCACATCCACTGGTTCTCCCTTATCTATTCTACCAGTTACATCCTCAAAAAATTCCAGTAGATTAGTCAAGCATGATTTACCTTTTGTAAATCCATGTTGACTTTGTCCAATCCTGTCACTGTTTTCCAAGTGCTCTGCTATTACATCTTTTATAATGGACTCTAGCATTTTCCCCACTACCGATATCATGCTTACCGGTCTATAATTCCCCATTTTCTCTCTACCACCTTTTTTAAATAGTGGGGTTTCATTAGCTACCCTCAAATCCATGGGAACTGTTCCAGAGTCTATAGAATTTTGGAAGATGACCAGCAATGCATCTACTATTTCTAGGGCCACTTCCTTAAGTACCCTAGGATGTTGATTATCAGGCCCTGTGGATTTATTGGCCTTCAATCCCGTCAATTTCCCTAACACCATTTCCCTACAAATACTGATTTCATTCAGTTCCTCCCTCTCATTAGACCCTATGTTCCCCGACATCTCTGGGAGGTTATTTGTCTCCTCCTTTGTGAAGACAGAACCAAAGTATGTATTTAATTGGTCTGCCATTTCTTTGTTCCCCATTATAAATTCCCCTGATTCTGACTGCAAGGGACCTACGCTTGACTTCACCAGTCTTTTTCTCTTCACATATCTATAGAAGCTTTTACAGTCAGTTTTTATGTTCCCTGAAAGCTTACTCTCATACTCTATTTCCCCCCTCTTAATTAATCCCTTTGTCCTCCTTTGCTGAATCCTAAACTGCTCCCAATCCTCAGGTTTGCTGCTTTTTCTGGCCAATTTATATGTCCTCTCCTTGGATCTTATGCTATCCCTAATTTCCCTTGTTAGCCATGGTTGAGTCACCTTTTTTGTTTTATTTTTATGCCAAACAGGGATGAACAAATTCTGTAGTTCATCCATGCGATCTTTAAATGTTTGCCATTGCCTATCCACCGTCAACCCTTTAAGTAACTTCATTGTCCTTGAGTCAAGATCCTGGAACCCTCCCTACCTAACAGCACTGAGAGAGTACGTTCATCACATGGTCTTCCGCAGTTAATGAGGAACCTACACCATCTTCTCAAGGGCACCTCGGGATGAGCAATAAATGGCAACCTGACCAACGATGACAATATCCTGAGATTCCCCCACCACCCCAAAATTTCTCTTCCTGTGACTCTAGCTTTTTGTGCAACCCCTTCAGCAGCTAGGCCCCCCATTCTAAAATTCACTCACTAAACCCCTCTGTCTCTCTACCACCCTCTCTTGCATTAAGGCCCTGTTTGAAACCCACTACTTTGACTAAGCTTTTGGTCACCCCTTCTAATATTTGTAAAACCAAGTTTTAAACAAAAAAATCCACAACTTTAGTACTGTAGTTATGGCTATGGTATATCAACACTAATTCTCTACACTGGAAGATGAGACAAAATCCAAGTGAGATAGTGTATCGCTTGAATTAGCGTGAGGTGTCCAAATGAAGATCAGAAACTGTGGGGGAAAAATTAATGTACGGCAAGAGAATTGCCGGTGTCACCGGCAACTCGAGTTAACAGCTGCTGAAAATAGCCGCAGCGCTACCAGGCAAAAATTTGCACTGGGGGTTGGCGATGAGTAGCGCATCGCTAACTTACTGTGCAACGCCCTCCTGGTGGCATTAATGGAAGCCTTCGACCCAAAGTTCCCATCCACAGTTTGTGTTGCAGCTTCTTACAGCCTGTGGGATACATCCTTCCTTCTGCTTCCTCCTCTTCGGCGTCTTCCTCTTCTGTATCCGAGTGGATGCTGTAAATCTGAAATGACAGCATAAAATGCTGGAATAGCTCAGCAGGTCAGGCAGCACCTTGACTTTAGACGTGAACTCTGTTTCTCTCGCCATGGATGTTGCCTGACCTGTTGAGTATTTGCAGCATTTACTGTCTTCTCAGTGGCCTTCCTTTACCATCCGAGGCCTTGCAAGCATCCAGCAGCACTCCCTATACACTTAAAAAACTTTTAACATGTATTGCAGCAAGCCACTACTTCAATAATATCAAAAAAAAAGTCCAAAAGTTTAAATACAAACTTACCTGAAAGATGTGTGTGTCCCTTTAGGATGTGCTGAAAGTGCCTCGGTCAGTCTGTTTGCACGCTGGGTTTCCCTGGTGTGGTTATGATGCAGCGCTGAACTCAGTGCTAGGGTCGAAGTTGGCCGTGGGGATGTCACCACTCCGCCGTTTTTTTTCAGGTTGTTAATATTTACCAGCAGCACTATGGGGACATCGAAAATGGAGGATGCTGCGGGACCCGCCACCAACTGGCAAAAGAGCGGTGGCCACCGTTTATTCGCCATTTTTTGCCGATAATGGGTGGTGTTAAGCCCCCGAATTTTCAGTCCTGTATATTCTTATGGTACAGCCATTTATAATATTTCACAATGAAAAATCAGTTTAATTAGCTAGATCTAGTGTTGATTTTGAAAAAAATACTGTTTCTATGTTAATATAATCAAAATGGTGAATTTCTTGCAAAATTAAGTTTTCCCTCCTCCTATTTGTATATGTTAAACTTCAGCTCTCACAGAACTGACATCTCTAGAGAATTCAGCTTTACCTTAGCCAGCTATTTCTTTAACAATCTCAGCTAACTTATCGACAGTCTCAAGAATCACTTATTATAGTAATAATGCTGAGGTGTCAGGAGCAATGTTCCCTGAAAACTGCGCTTTGTTCTGCGCAGCCTATTTCTTTTAATACGGGTCCCCATTAAATTTCTGCGCATGCGCAGTATTTACAATGTAAAAGCTGGTGAACGACCTGCACGGGACCTTGCAGATGACTGTGCGGCTGCACATGCGCACAGCTCAGTGAAAACATTGGTCAGGAGTAGCTTTATTATTGTAATATTGTATTGATAAGAAAATATACTTACAATTAAAAATATTTATCTGCCTGTATATTTTACTTTGCTGTGTTCTGTTCCTTTTCTATTTTAAGTGTTATGTTATTTCTTATTCTTCATTCTACATTCTGGGCCAGATTTTGTGGTAGAAATAATGGTGAGGCTAATAAAGTGTAAATTGGACAGCAACTTCCGGCAACCACACATGTGCAGTTAAACGCAGAAACATGAAGTTGCTGCCCGAGTTGCCCTGCCCTGCCAGAAGCTGTGCTACATCCGAATCTCGCCAAGTGACTCGGCATTGAAATTCATGGAATGGCGTGAAGTTGCTGTCCTTAAAGTGATAGATACATACTAAACTCACCAGAAAAAGTTAAGGCTTATCTGTACCAGTGCAAGTAAAAAATTTTACGGCATGATAAGCCTTAATTACTACCAGACAACCTCTCTGGCACTGAAAATTAACTTACAAATGTGGAGTCTCATTCCTTCAGATTTTAATTATTGTTGGAGATTTAAAAAAAATTAAATACTTTTTTTTTTACTTTTTCATCTTTTATTTCTCTCTCTTAATCCAATCTTTCTTTCCCTCTCTTTAATTTGCTTTCTGTACCTGATTTGACATTGAATTAAATATTCTAACTGACACTTCCTGGTTCAGACGCTGCGCTGATCATCAACGATTCTTCAATGTGATTGGTTAAGGAGATACCAGTTGCTTGCCCTGTCCACACAGGTCCCAGATCCCCTGCAGGGGGCTGTTTATTCAGTACAAAATCCCAGAGAAAGTCTGTGGGCAAGTGCAGGTGTAATGAGCGCCGAATGCTGTTCATTCGCCGCTGAGTGTAAAATCTGGCCCTATGTCTTCTGTTTTTAAATAGGGAACTTGTCCATTTTCCTAATCATGTGCCTTCAGTGATCCACCATAAATACTGGAGTTGGGACCTACATCTTTAAAATCCATCTCTGGCTGCAAACCAGACAAAAAAATAATAATTTTCAGTTAATCATGAGATAGATCATTGAAGTTTGACTTCATATTATTATAGTAACTAGATGAAATTTTAAATGTATTTTTTACAGTTGTATGAAATGCCTGATAATTAATTGGTGGCTCAGCCAACAACCTGAGGGTTAAAACGATTACTGTAAAATCTGGTGTAATGGTTGTACTAATGTAAAAAACACCCTATCTGATAGTAAAATTAATAAGTTGCACCCTTATATTAGCAGATCATCAAAACAGTGAAAAGATGTGACGTATAAGCCACGAATAGGCTTTCATTCAATGTCTTTTACTCATACGAACAACTTGGCAAGCATTTATGAAAGGAGTGTTACTTACAAACTGAAACCCGCATCTGTTATTTTCTGCCACACTGATTTAGAACAGCCCAGGTCTCACAATTAACTCTCGATTGTGGTAAATTGCTTGCTGAAAAATATATAGGATTCCAGTAAGCTCCCTGTCAGTTTGAGTAACAGAAAATATTCAGAAGCTACATCACTTTGTACAGTTTAAGCTACCATACAGTTTAAACTACCTTCTGGATTTATTTACAAATCAAATAATTCTCACAAGTATAAATGTAAGATACTATATTGTATAACCTTTAATAGACAATGCATAAAACTGTGTTGACAATTCTCCAGCTGCTCTCAAACTCTTGAAAAACAGTCTTTGGTAATCTGGTTGTAAGCAATATTTACAGAACTCTATCCACCTCCATCCATAATGTCACAATGGGCAGAAACTGAAAGTATGAGAAGATCTGTGGGTTATCAGCATGTTTCCCATTTGAAGTTCAACAACAACAACTTGCATTTATATAGCACCTTTAATGTAGTAAAACGTCCCAAGGCGCGACACAGGAGTATTATCAGACAAAATTTGACACTGAACCACATAAGTAGTATTAGGACAGGCGATCAAAAGCTTAGTCAAAGAGTTGGATTTTAAAGAACGTCTTAAAGGAGAAGAGGTAAAGAAGCAGAGAGGTTTAGGGAGGGAATTCCAGAGATTTGGGCCTAGACAGCTGAAAGAATGTTCAAAGAAATTTCTTTGAAAAAGCTAGAAGAAATGTTAACAATCTTAACACATTGGTACAAAAAAAGGAATAATGGCTAATAATAGCTGGCTCCCCAGCATAACATGTAATAATTATTAAAAACTGAAAATAATCAGAAATTACACTTTCATCTTCCCGGTCATACCAAGAGGAATGGAAGCAACAGATCCCATTGATTAATTAGCACTCTCTGGCTGTGAGTTATATAAAGAGCAGCTATCTTAGTTTCCAATAAAGAATGTGAGAGGCCATTGTAGAAGTTGGTTACCATTTTTAAAGGATATCCATACAAGATATACGTCAGTGCAAAAGACAAGGCTGAAGCATTTGCAACCATCTTCAGCCGGAAGTGCTGAGTGGATGATTCATCTCGGCCTCCTCCTGAGGTCCCAACCATTACAGAAGCCAGGCTGCAGCGAATTCAACTCACTCCACGTGATATCAAGAAACGGCTGAACTTACTGGATACAGCAAAGGCTATGGGCCCCGACAATATCCTGGCTGTAGTGCTGAAGACTTATGCTCCAGAACTAGCCATGTCTCTAGCCAAGCTGTTCCAATACAGCTACAACACTGGCATCTACCTGACAAAGTGAAAAATTGCCCAGTTATGTCCTGTCCACAAAAAGCTGGACAAATACCACCCCATCAGCCTAATCTCAATCATCAGGAAAGTGATGGAAGGTGTCGTTGACAGTGCTATCAAGCGGCACTTACTCATCAATAACATGCTCACTGATGCTCAGATTGGAATCCGCCAGGACCACTCAGCTCCAGAACACATTACAGCCTTAGTCCAGATATGGACAAAAGATCTGAATTCCAAAGATGAGGTGAGAGTGACTGCCCTTGACATCAAGGCAGCATTTGACCGAGTGTGGCATCAAGGAGCCCGAGTAAAATTGAAGTCAATGGGAATCAGGGGGAAAACTCTCCACTGGCTGGAGTCATACCCAGCACAAGATGGTTGTGGTTGTTGGAGGTCAACCATCTCAGGACATCACTGCAGGAGTTCCTCAGGGCAGTGTCTTAGGCCCAACCATCTTCAGCTGCTTCATCAATTACCTTCCCTCCATCATAAGGTGGGGATGTTCACTGATGATTGCACAGTGGGCAAGTTCATCGCTGATGAAGCGCACTGACTGCCACAGCTACCTTGACTACACTTCCTCCTACCCCGGTTCCTGTAAGGACTCTATTCCATTCTCCCAGTTTCTCTGTCTCCGTCGCATCTGTTCCGACTATGCCACCTTCCATAAAAGTGCTTCCAATATGTCTTCCTTTTTCCTCAACAGAGAATTCCCCTCCAACGTGGTTGACAGGACCCTTGACGGTGTCTGTTCCATATTCCCACACTTCTGCTCTCACCCCTTTCCCACCCTCTCAGAACCACGATCGGGTTCCCATTGTCCTCACCTTCCACCCCACCAGCCTCCACATTCAACGGATCATCCTCCGCCATCTCCAGTGTGATCCCACCACCAAACACATCTTCCCCTCCCCCTTTCAGCATTCCGAAGGGACGGTTCCTTCCGTGACACCCTGGTCCACTCCTCTATCACCCTCAACATCCACTCCGCTTCCCACGGCACCTTCCCGTGCAAGTGCAGGAGATGTAACACCTGCCCTTTTACTTCCTCCCTTACAACCGTCCAGGGCCCCAAACACTCCTTCCAGGTGAAACAGTGATTTACTTGAACTCGTTTCAATTCAGCATACTGTATTCGCTGCTCACGATGCAGTCTCCTCTACATTGGGGAGACCAAACGCTTTGTAGAACACTTCTGGTCACCTGTCATTTTAATTCTCTGCCCCACTCCCACTTTGACCTCTCTGTCCTTGGCCTCCTACACTGTTCCAATGAAGCTCAATGTAAGCTCGAGGAACAGCACCTCATTTTTCTATTAGGCACCTTACAGCCTTTTGGACTCAATATCGAGTTCAACAATTTCAGATCATAACCTTTGCCCCCATTTTTTTGGACGACAGCTGTTGCTGATAATTCTGATATTCCCATTTGCACCTCCTCCAGACCCATCTTTTGATCCATTATTTGTCCCATTACCATCTCCTTTCGCCTTGCACCATCATCTCTTTTGTCATTTAATCTTTCCCGCCTTGCACCCCATCACAGAGGTCCCCTTTTGTTCTTTCCACCCCTCCCCCCTTTCTCTGCCTTTGTACTTGTCTAAAACCTGTTACATCTCCAACCGTTTCCAGTTCTGAGGAAAGATCATCGACTTGAAATGTTGGCCATGATTTTGCCAGCACTCAGAGGGTGGGTTTGGAAGCGGGTCAGAGTTTAAATTCGATTTGATTGACGGCGGGTTCCGAATGCGCCATCAACCTGCCTCCAAACAGCTTTCCCAAGTGTTGGGTCCCCGATTTCCGAATGGATCCGACACCTAGCGGCGGAAAGTGGATTAAAGGCAATTACCTGCCTATTAACAGGTACTTGCCAGTAGTTTTCAGCCTGTTTTTAGATTTTTCCGCTTCTGGGTTGGGTTTCCCGACGTCCGGACACCACGCCAGGTAAGTGTGGCGTGTTGTGAGTCTGCTGTAATGTTTGTGGAATGATGACAGCTGCAGAAGTGGTGTGAAGGATCCAATGTTGCACATGGTGAGTTTCAGAGCAAAGAAAATGTTGGGAACTGCATTTTAAAAACATTTACAGATTTCTTTAGCTTTCAAGTTTTTAAATCCATGTCCAGTGCCACCTCATTGGGAGAACCTCTCTCACCAGTGACAGATCGCTTCTGTAACCTCACCTGCAGCTGCCATCTATTCCAGCCTATGGAGGGAGTCACTGGAGAGCCTGGGTACAAGAGTTCACCTTTGTGCAGTGATTGTCAGTGTTTTCAGCACCTCAATGCTGTCAAACACTGAGAAATCAACTGTCAAAATAAAATTGTGCGTGGTCCCTTTAAGGAAACCGACAGATGACGCATCATCAAATTATGTCATCAGACCCGCTTCCTGGTAATAGGGCGGGCTTAACAAGGTCAATCAAGGCAAAATCATGTCTGTGGAGCGGATGCAGCTGGGGGTGGGACTGGAAGCCGGAAACCAGCTGTCCCGCACCCAACCGGACACCGATGATAAAATCGTGGCCATTAACTTTGTTTCTCTCTCATTACAGATGCTGCCCGACATGCTGAGTACTTCCAAAATGTTCTGTTTTTATTACGTAGTGTTCAGTTCCAATTGCAGCTTCTCAGATAATGAAGCAGTCCATGCCCGCATGCAGCAAGACCTGGTTGACAATCAGACTTGGGCTGATAAGCGGCAATTAATATTTGTGCCACACAAGTGCCAGGCGATGACTATCTCCAATAAGAGAGAGTATAACCATCTCCCCTTCACATTCAATGGATTACCATCATCGAATCCCTCACCATCAATAACCTTAGTGTTCACCGTCAACCAGAAACTTAACTGGACCAGCCACATAAATACTGTGGCTACAGGAGAAGGCCAGAGGCTGGGTATTCTGTGGCAAGTGGCTCACCTACTGACTCCCCCAAAGCCTTTCCACCATCTACAAGGCACAAGTCAGCAGTGTGCTGGAATACCCTCCACTTGCCTGGATGAGTGCAGCTCCAACAACACTCAAGAAGCTCAACACCATTCAGGACAAAGCAGCTCACTTGATTAGCACTACATCCACCACCTTAAACGTTCACTCCCTCCACCACCGGCGCAGCATGGCTGCAGTGTGTACCAGCAACTCGCCAAGGCTTCTTTGACAGCACCTCCTAAACACGCAACCTCTAACACCTAGAAGGACAAGGGCAGCAGGCGCATGGGAACACCACCTCTAAGTTCCCCTCCTAGTCACACAGCATCCTGACTTGGAAATATATCACTGTTCCTTCATCGTTGTTGGGTCAAAATCCTGGCACTCCCTACCTAACAGCACTGTGGGAGCACCTTCACCACACGAACTGCAATGGTTCAAGAAGGCAGCTCACCACCACCTTCTCAAGGGCAATTAGGGTTGGGCAATAAATGCTGGCCCTGCCAGCAATGCCCACGTCCCATGAATGAATTTAAAAATGTATACGCGTTTAGCAGGACAAAAACTCAACTTTCAGTAGACTAAGCACAATATTTTGGATTTATACCTAGAATTTAAAAAAATTATTTCTCTACAGCAACCTGGGGCACTTATTTTGCAAGTTGGATGTGTTTCACTACCATCACTGAAAAGAATCATCAAGAAAAATACCCAATTTATTGGCATTGGTCGCTGAAGGGTTGACTTTCTCAGGACTATCTTGGGCGACTCTACCTAGTCCAGGAGTCCAACTATGTATCATAGCTGTTCTTGTGGCACCTGGGATGGATAAAGAATGTACGAACGTCTTTGCTCATGTCATCCTGTTCTTCCCCTGCATGCTATTTTATTCATGGGTACATGTCCTTTCATGGGCCTCTAGGAATAGATCAGACTGTATGTTACTGTTCCACCTCAAGGTGGAGGCTGAGCATTTCAAATGCTATACACCCTATAAATGCTTTAACCACATTTCCTTCCCATTAAAGAGGCAATTTCTTGTTACTTGCAGTGAAAGTTGTGCTAGTCTGCATGTCTGATTAACCAAAGATAAGTTCAACTGGCAGAGAAGTCAGTCTGAGAGCATTATAAGACTATACATTTTTGCAGCACCAGAGAGTGTATAGAACTGTGGCTGTTTACTCACACTCTGTCCAATAGTCACAAGTATTTCTAATTCTACATGTATTAAATATGGTGGTCATAATCAGAATGGAATACACATCTGAATATTTAAAATATTGTGTGTTAAAACATGTATTTAAAGGACTGGATGGTGCAATGGGATTGAACTCAAATTCACTTTTGGGAGCTGTCGGAACCCAGTCCAGATTGTCATGATGAAAGTGCCGACCACTTCTCTGATGGGTGAAAAGGCTTTATAGTTGGCAGCTCTTATTACTTTCTAAACATGTTTCTTTCTCTCTCTCAGGTACATGAGTGGGTTGATGTGGCCCAAATACTTTACTCAACCACAAATATAGTTATTAGAATACCAAATAAACAGACAGAAACATTCAGAAAACACGTTTTTTTTAGCAAAAATCACAGATATCATACATTTGTAGAAATCTACAATAATCCAATTGCATCACATAAATTGAAGCACACACACATTACATCTTGTTGTCTTCATCAATAGGTTTTAGTTCGATTCCAAACATTAAAATTTGCTTTATAATTTCTTCTGTGTTTCCTTCATGGTTCGAGGTACATAACACAATGTTTTCAGTAAATATAGTACAAATTATTTTTCCTTCCGATAGTTTCTCAGATAGACTGATCAGCAAAACATCAAATGGGTAAACTGTCCCATCTGTTTAGAGTCTGGGCTTTTATAATGAGGATCAAAAAATATAAAACTTGAGATTAAATTAATTTATTTTCTACAGTTACCAGCAATATTAATTCATGTAACAAAAATGTTGTTTTAATAAGTTTTTATTAAGAACCCCCCTCCAAACTTGAATCATGACATGGTATTTGCCATTCTTATATTAATCTTTTTTCTGCTCCGGTTGTTTTTGAGTTTTCTTTCAAATGTAATGCAACTACTCTAACCATTTATAATACATTATTGCAAGATATATAAACATTAGTTAATGTCAAAATTTCACCTATTATATAAGCGTGGTGGCCTGAAAGATAGAAGCCTTGTTGAGAAAAGCAAAATCCAGGAAAGAATAAAATAAAAGCTCCAGGCTCCCGGACAAAGCCTATTGAATGGATTTCCAAGAGGACATGGTCAATTTTATGGGTAAGTTCAAATACATTTTTGTAAGTTACTTATTTTTAGTACTGTGTTATTACGTTACTGCAAAAAAAAAACAAGATGACAGTGAACAAATTTATAAAAAAATATTTATAAGTGATTTCATTGGTTCCCCTCACCTCTTTGTTAATGGTTTTATTAGTAGCAATCGGATGACTGTTTTCGTAGCTGCTTGCTACTACTTCACTGATTGAGTCCTAACTTTTCAGATATGATTTGTGGCTCCAACACCGAATTTTAAAAAAGTAATCAGGTGCAAGTGTGATCTACACTTTACAAATGTGACACTTTCAAGCACGACAGTGCAACATTTTTAGAAATAAACACAAACAAATATTGTATTAAAAGTTTTCCCATTATAAACAGTTATGCTTCCATAAACAGTGACTACACTTCAAAAAGTACTTCACTGGCTGTAAAGCGCTTCGGGACCGTGAAAAGCGCTATATAAGACTTTCTTTTTAAATAGATTTAAATTCAGTACTTTTATTCAAGCTTGGAGGGAGGGGATCTGAATTATGGCATTGTTCTTGAAGAATTTACCGTTCATATTCATTATTTTTCTGCTGGTTGGATTTTAGTTCTCATTTGGATACACACAAATAATGCAGCTGCTCTAATTAGTTCATTTCAAATAAAATGAGCATCCTTTACTGCCTTTCCTTCACAGTCTATCTTCCTGGGACTGCTCCCTGATGGATTCACCTCTACATATTCAAGAGCTTCTCCTCCTGTATCTACAAGCTCATTTCTGTTATGCCCAGGGATCCATCCTCAGTCTCCTTTAATTTATCATCCAAATGCTAGCCTGGGCAACGTTGTCTGCAAACTTGGGGCCTGCTTCCATGCGAATGCAGAAGAAATCCAGCTCCACTTTTCCATCGTCACTGACTCCAGGGTTGTTGCTGTATTATCCAAATGCTAAGTCAACATTTTTTCAAAGTCAGCAAACTGAAACCATCTTGTTTAGCTCTTGCCATTATCTAATTATTGACTCCATCAACTTTCCTTTAATGCTTGTTTAAGCTAAGCACTGTGGTACCCAACCTCAGAATCCTTTTTGAACACAAGTGGAGCTTTCTCCTCCAGATGTGGTCCAATTGCAAGATTGCCTTCTTCCACTTAGGGAACATTACTTGATTATGCCCCTAGCTCATTCCTCTGCTGAGGAGAGCTTTCCTCCCAGAAGCTGGCCGCTGTCCTTCATTCTGCCAGCCCAGTTCACACTTCATCTAGCCTCTACCTGTCACATTACCACCTCCTCTTGCCTTGATTATCTCTTTATGTCTCTTAATCTCTCCTGCTTTCTATCTCACCACTGACCTTGCCTTTTGTTCTTTCATCCCCTCCCCCTTTTCCCAGCATTATACTTGCTTTAAAACTATTTAATTTCCTGCTTTTTTCCAGTTCTGACGAAAGGTCTTCGACCTGAAACGTTAACTCTGTTTCTCTCTCCACGGACGCTGCCTGGCCTGCTGAGTTTTTCCAGCATTTTCTGTTGTTATTTCAACTATACCTTTATCATCTCAATGATTCATTTTTTCTAATGTGATGCTCGCTGGCCTCCCTGTTTTCTCCCTTGGCCAATTTCACCCAAACCAACAATCATATCACCACTGTCCCATCCTACAAAGTTCCACACTTTTTATCACCCCATTGCATTGCAATTGCATTGGCCTCCGTGCCCTCGAGAATTGACTTCAAGGATTTCAGTCTCATTTTCAAATAGTTCCACAGGTACACTTGCTCTATTTGGGAAATCTCTCACCCAACCCCTCTGAAGTCCGAGCCTACACTCTTCATTCCTCTGACAACTGTTTGTCTCCCACCATCAGAAGCTGATCCTTTAGCCAATGCCCTAGTATACTTGGCCTGCCATCAAAAATCTGACTTATTCCACAGTGGCTCCACTTCTGCCTCTAAATTACTTTCTACTGTGTCTACTCTTAGTCCTTGTGTAAAGCACTCCGAAACTTTTTGTACAGGAGCACGAAGTAAATGCAAGTTGTTTTATTGGCAGTTTTGACAATGAATGTGATTATTACGCAAATTCGTACTTGAATTTATGTCATGTTATCACCTCCTAACTACATTACTGAAATGTGCAGACTGTTGGTGCCAGAACTGAGACTGGCTGCCGGATCTTCTTTTGTGGAGTTACGGATTTTAAATGCAACCATTGTAATTTTTTGTGTGTATATTTTGTGACATATTCGATTTATTACAAAATGCCATATATACAAATGTACATTTAGTAAAAATGCACTGAGATGTTTTTTCACTTGCATTACGCCCCCACGTTTCAATTTTTTCAAGTAACTTTTGTTTCCACCAAGTACACAAATTTAGTAATGTAACTACCGTTAATTTGTTTTCACAGTGCTTCATTATCCAGTCATTTATTCAAACAAGTGCCTTTAATCCTACCTTACAACTCGTATTTAAGGTTCAGTACATTGGCTTGAAGTGTGGATGTCACTGAGGCTACTGTCACCGGCCACTTTGTATCTTCAATGTTTTTCCTCAGTTGAACACATCCCCGACAAACCCCGCAGTCCCAGCTGCACCGCTACATTGCACGGCAGCTCGCGAGATGCAGTTCAGCGCCACCAGCTGGTTGAAGATTCCCCGCTGTCAATCATCGCCTGGCCTGGTGCATGCTGGGGGTTGTAGTTCTCTCCTCCCTTCCCCCTGAGTTCAGAGGCCGCGCTTGGACTACAGCTCCCAGAGCGCCTTTCCGGGACCGGGATCCCAGCCAATGGGATGCGGAGCCGGCGTTGCCCCAGTTATCGGAATGGCGTCTGGTCGGAGGTCCGCGCCGCTGCCCCTGGTAACCGTCGGCTCCTGGCTTCTCCTCCTGTTATGTGTTCAGTTCGGAGGCGGACAGAAGAAAAAAGAGGTAAATGGAATCGGACCGCGGCTACCGTGTTTTCCGAAATCATTCTCTAAATGATGGGAGAAGGGCCCGATTCTCCATGGCTGCAGGTGCTGATGATGCAGGTGCTCAGGGGACTGGAGCAGGGACACAGCACATAGCTGCCCAGAGTGACACTCATTCCTTTTAATTTAAAGACATAACCGGTTTAGATGCATCTCACAATCATAACTACGGTCCCCAAGGTTTAAGTGGGTTTGCAATCTACTGCTTGACACTCTATATCACTCTTGTTGATTATAAATGTTACTAACATTTGCCTGGCTTTGACAGTTGTGTAAATATATGGCAGCTTTCAGTGAAAGGGAACGTGTTCTCATGGAAACAAACAATTTCCTAAAATCGTATCCTAATAGGGGTAGAAAGGAGGCGGTAACTTTCCAAAGCTGGGAAACTTAGCGCCAGGTGCTAATGGTTCCCAGCTTTCGGAAAATTCGCTTTTGCGCTCCAGGAAGGAGCTGCCGCGTTGGAAGGCTCCTTCCCTCCCTTAAAAGGAAGGGCCATTGCTGTAGGCTATGCAAGGGAAAAACTTACCTGGTTGCCGACGCCAGCCACGATGTGGCCCGATCAGCCCGATGCACTGCAGCACAGTTGCTGCAGAGGGTTGATCGATGGCTGGCGACGAAACAAAAAAAAACGCAGAGCATTTCAGATTTTTTTTTAACCTACCTCGGCCACTTCGCCTTTAAGTATCGCCCCTGAAGCGCCCGGCCTCCCGATCAACGCCGCCTGCAGCTGGCGGTGTCATTGCCTGGCGATGCTGCAGGGGCCGGAAATGAATTTCTGGTCCGGGGAGCTACCAGGGCGATGCGCAGCCAGATGACGTCACGATCTCTGGGCGCAGGAGATCGTGGCGTTTAGGGGTTACAGCCGCTGCAAACCGCCAGGTGAATTTCGTGGGCAGCGGTAACATCGACGCGCTCGGGCGGTAAGTCCTTAGCACCCCATTATCGCCTCTCCGGAGGCGCTAAGGCACCGAATTTCTAGCCCATAGAATCTTGTGATGCTGATCATCATCTGCACTAATGTCAATTTAGAATCATAGAAATTTACAGCACAGAAGGAGGCCATTTGGCCCATCATGTCTGTGCCAGCCGAAAAAGAGCTATACAGCCTAATCCCACTTTCCAGCTCTTGGTCCGCAGCCTTGTAGGTTACAGCACTTCAAGTGCATATCCAAGTACTTTTTAAAGCTGATGAGGGTTTCTGCTTCTACCACCCTTTTCGGCAGTGAGTTCCAGACCCCCACCACCCTCTGGGTGAAAAAAGTTCTCAACTCCCCTCTAATCCTCCTACCAATTACTTTAAATCTATGCACCCTGGTTATTGACGTCTCTGCTAAAGGAAATAGGTCCTTCCAATGTACTCTGTCTAGGCCCCTCATAATTTTATACTCCTCAATCAAGTCTCCCCTCAGCCTCCTCTGTTTCAAAGAAAACAACCCCAGCCTATCCAATCTTTCCTCATAGCTAAAATTCTCCAGTTCTGGCAACATTCTTGTAAATCTCCTCTGTACCCTCTCTAGTGCAGTCACATCTTTCCTGCAATGCAGTGACCAGAACTGTATGCAGTACTCTAGCTGTGGCCTAACTAGTGTTTTATAGAGTTCAAGCATAACCACCCTGCTCTTATATTCTATGCCTCTGCTAATAAAGGAAAGCATCCCTGTTGCCACCTTAACCACCTTCTCTACCTGTCCTGCAACCTTCAGAGATCTGTGGACATGCGCGCCAAGGTCCCATTGTTCCTCTACACTTCTCTGTATCCGACCATTTATTGTGTATTCCCTTGCCTTGTTAGCCCTCCCCAAATGCAATACCTCGCACTTCTCAGGATTGAATTCCATTTGCCACTTTTCTGCCCACCTGACCAGTCCATTGATACCTTCCTGCAGTCTACAGCTTTCATCCTCACTATCAACCACACAGCCAATTTTTGTATCACCTGCAAACCTCTTAATCATGCCCCCTACATTGAAGTCTAAATCATTGATATATGCCACAAAAAGCAAGGGACCCAGTACTGAGCCCTGCGGACACTTGTCGACCATTACCCTTTGCTTCCTGCCACTGAGCCAATTTTGGATCTAACTTGCCACTTTCCCTTGGATCCCATGGGCTTTTATTTTTCTGACCAGACACGACCTTCCCTTAACAAATCCATGCTGACTGTCCTTGATTAATCCGTGCCTTTCTAAATGAAGATTAATACTGTCCCTCAGAATTTTTTCCAATAATTTGCCCACCACCGAGGTTAGGCTGACTGGCCTGTAATTACGTGGTCTTTCCCTTTCTCCCTTTTTAAACAACAGTACAACGTTATCAGTCCTCCAGCACCATACCTGTTACCAGAGAGGATTGGAAAATGATGGTCAGAGCCTCCGCTATTTCCTCCCTTGTTTCTCTTAACACCCTGGGATACATTTCATCCGGACCTGATGATTTATTCACTTTCAAAGATGCTAAACCCCTTAATATTTCCTCTCTCACTATGTTTATCTCATCTAATATTTCACAATCCTCTTCCTTAACAACAATGTCTGCATCGTTCCTCTCCTTTTGAAAGTATTCATTAAGAACCATACCCACATCTTCTGCCTCCACACACAGGTGACCTTTTTGGTCTCTAATAGGCCCTACTCTTTCCTTAGTTATCCTCTTGCTCTTTATGTATTTATAAAACATTTTTGGGTTTTCCTTGATTTTACTTGCCAATATTTTTTCATGTCCTCTCTTTGCTTTCCTAATTTACTTTTTAATTTCACCCCTGCACTTTCCATACTCCTCTCGGCTTTCTGCAGTATTTAGCTCTTGGTATCTGACATAAGCTTCCCTTTTTGCCTTATCCTACCCTGTATGCTCCTTGACATCCAGGGGGCTCCAGATTTGAGAGTTGCGCCCTTTTTCTTTGTGGGAATATTTTTGCTCTGAACCCTCACTATCTCTTCCTTGAATGCCCTCCCACTGCTCTGACACTGATTTACCTTCAGTAGCTATTTCCAGTCCACTTTTGCTGAATCGCATCCCAGTTTAGTAAAATTGACCTTTCCCCAGTTGAGAACTTTTACTCCTGGTCTATCTTTGTCCTTTTCCATATCTGTGCTAAATCTAACTGAATTATGATCACTACCACCAAAATGTTCTCCCACTGATACCCCCTTCCACCTGCCCAGCTTCATTCCCCCAGGAATCTAAAGCCCTCCCTCCTGCACCATCTCTCCAGCCAAGCATTCATCTGCTCTATCTTCCTATTTCTGTACTCATTGGCACGTGGTACCGGGAGTAATCCGGAGATTATTGCCTTTGGTGGTCCTGCTTATTAATCTCTTTCCTAGCTCCCTAAAATCTGCCTGCAGGACCTCATCCCTCTTTCCACCTATGTCATTGGTACCGATATGGACCACGACCTCTGGCTGTTCACCCTGCCCCCTCAGAATGTCCTGCAGCAGCTCAGTGACATCCTTGACCCTGACACCAGGGAGGCAACATACCATCCTGGAGTCATGTCTGCGGCCACAGAAATGCCTGTCTGTTCCCCTAACTATTGAATTACCTATCACTATTGCTTTCCTGACCTACCTCCTTCTATCCCCTCCCCGCGCATCCCCCGGCCCCCACCGTACAGCTGAGCCACCTATGGTGCCGTGGCCTTGGATCTGGCTGTACTCCCCAGAGGAACCATCGCCCTCACCAGTATTCAGGATAGTGAGTGAGATGCACTCAGTGGACTCCTGCACTACCTACATGGTCCTCCTTGTCTGTTTGGCCATCACCCATTCCCGAGAAGCATCCTGGACTTCCCACATGGCACAAGATGTGCATTTGACGGGATTGAGGTGCCCTGCCATGCCTCTATTTATTAGACTATTAACTAAACTTCTTAGTTTAACCCACTGCCCTAACTTAGAGAGAAAAAAGACAAAATTATTTACTCAAGTTTAACAAGAACCACTGAGGTATTAAACACTTGAGTTTGACATGAGAAACTGCCTTCCCCCTCTTCACTGAATTCCTACGATCACCAAATTTTTCCACTCTGCTTGCGATCCACTCCAATTGCGATTCATCCAGCTCTGTCTCCAAGCTCTGTCTCCAAGCTCTGTCTCTGGACAGAAAATATCCCCAATCCTTTTATCAGATAAATTGCACCGGAGTGCCTTTTAGAGATTTTTTTGATAAACTACATAAACATGCACTGTAAATGAAAGGTCAATTTTTAATTAAAATTAACATTTCAAAAGTTGTTTATCATTCAAATTCCTTGCTCCGGTGTTTATTTTGAGAAAAGACACCATAATTGTAAACCTGTAACCATTAAAGTAGTTTATATATGATTCTATAAACTGTTTTGCAAATTTGCCTGCTCGGATTCAGTGGCATTAAGTGTGTCCCAAGTCCCTCATGTTCTGGAGTAGACTCACATTGCACAGTATCTAGTTATACAAGAGCGTAACCCAGGGTTGCAACAATACATCACTTTGTGATCAAAACCAGATATTCGTGTCTCACACCTACCTCCACATGCCTCTCCAGTATTTTTGAAGACTGACTGAGAAAACACCTAGTAAAATGAGGCCAGGTATTAATTATTAAGCTGCTTTATTTCACAGAAAATGAACATACAGAACAACAATTATGATTAGACTCACTTAATTTATCTGTGCAACTGGTTTTTCATAAATACAAATCAATGAACATGCTGCACTTCTCCACATCAGTGGGTCATCTTACTTAAAATAACACCTATCTCTCTGCATGCCAAACGTCTGATCCTATGAAAGTTCTCCCTCACATTTTTGTTTTAAAAACCTGACTGAATGTGTGTCTCTGTCCCTATTTTTTTAAGTCCCTTTGTTTACAAAGGGAAGTGAAGGTCCATGCCAGACAACCTCTGCTGAGTGTTTGGAGTCTGGGACCTTCGAACACAATGAATATGAGGTGTTTCTCAACTACTGAGACTGGCTAATGAATTGCTTATTAGTTAAGTCTACATGTAAATAACCACAAAGCCTAACTCAGTAGCATTTATATACATTTTGAATCTGCCTTTTTATACCTGTGTGAATACACGGTTTTAAAATCGTTCAGTGGAACTCTTTTTTTTCTCAAAATCTTTCTGCGGAAAACAAGTCAAAAAGTCCTGCCAAGTGCTACATTTTAACCCATGTCGGCTTGGTTTCCTGGGCCTCGGGGATCCTGGCAGGTAAAAGGAGGCGAGAAAGGCTGGATCCATAAGGTGAGTGCAGCACTGCTTGTGGGGCAGGAGGAGCAGGAGTGTCTCCCCCCCAGCCCAACAAGCTTACCTGCTTCATGCCCCCCCGACCACCATCTCGCTCCCCCCCGACCGCCACCTCGCTCCCCCCCGACCGCCACCTCCCTCCCCCCCCGACCGCCACCTCCCCCCCCATGACCGCCACCTCCCTCCCCCCATGACCGCCACCTCCCTCCCCCCCGACCGCCATCCCGCTCCCCCCCGACCGCCACCTCGCTCCCCCCCGACCGCCACCTCGCTTCCCCCCGACCGCCACCTCCCCCCCCATGACCGCCACCTCCCTCCCTCCCCCCCGACCGCCACCTCCCTCCCCCCCGACCGCCATCCCGCTCCCCCCCGACCGCCATCCCGCTCCCCCCCGACCGCCACCTCCGCTCCCCCCCGACCGCCATCCCGCTCCCCCCCGACCGCCATCCCGCTCCCCCCCGACCGCCATCCCGCTCCCCCCCCGACCGCCATCCCGCTCCCCCCCGACCGCCATCCCGCTCCCCCCCGACCGCCATCCCGCTCCCCCCCGACCGCCATCCCGCTCCCCCCCGACCGCCATCCCGCTCCCCCCCGACCGCCATCCCGCTCCCCCCCGACCGCCATCCCGCTCCCCCCCGACCGCCATCCCGCTCCCCCCCGACCGCCATCCCGCTCCCCCCCCGACCGCCATCCCGCTCCCCCCCGACCGCCATCCCGCTCCCCCCCGACCGCCATCCCGCTCCCCCCCGACCGCCATCCCGCTCCCCCCCGACCGCCATCCCGCTCCCCCCCGACCGCCATCCCGCTCCCCCCCGACCGCCATCCCGCTCCCCCCCGACCGCCATCCCGCTCCCCCCCGACCGCCATCCCGCTCCCCCCCGACCGCCATCCCGCTCCCCCCCGACCGCCATCCCGCTCCCCCCCGACCGCCATCCCGCTCCCCCCCGACCGCCATCCCGCTCCCCCCCGACCGCCATCCCGCTCCCCCCCGACCGCCATCCCGCTCCCCCCCCGACCGCCATCCCGCTCCCCCCCGACCGCCATCCCGCTCCCCCCCGACCGCCATCCCGCTCCCCCCCGACCGCCATCCCGCTCCCCCCCGACCGCCATCCCGCTCCCCCCCGACCGCCATCCCGCTCCCCCCCGACCGCCATCCCGCTCCCCCCCGACCGCCATCCCGCTCCCCCCCGACCGCCATCCCGCTCCCCCCCGACCGCCATCCCGCTCCCCCCCGACCGCCATCCCGCTCCCCCCCGACCGCCATCCCGCTCCCCCCCCGACCGCCATCCCGCTCCCCCCCGACCGCCATCCCGCTCCCCCCCGACCGCCATCCCGCTCCCCCCCGACCGCCATCCCGCTCCCCCCCGACCGCCATCCCGCTCCCCCCCGACCGCCATCCCGCTCCCCCCCGACCGCCATCCCGCTCCCCCCCGACCGCCATCCCGCTCCCCCCCGACCGCCATCCCGCTCCCCCCCGACCGCCATCCCGCTCCCCCCCGACCGCCATCCCGCTCCCCCCCGACCGCCATCCCGCTCCCCCCCGACCGCCATCCCGCTCCCCCCCGACCGCCATCCCGCTCCCCCCCGACCGCCATCCCGCTCCCCCCCGACCGCCATCCCGTTCCCCCCGACCGCCATCCCGCTCCCCCCCGACCGCCATCCCGCTCCCCCCCGACCGCCATCCCGCTCCCCCCCGACCGCCATCCCGCTCCCCCCCGACCGCCATCCCGCTCCCCCCCGACCGCCATCCCGCTCCCCCCCGACCGCCATCCCGCTCCCCCCCCGACCGCCATCCCGCTCCCCCCCCCGACCGCCATCCCGCTCCCCCCCCGACCGCCATCCCGCTCCCCCCCCCGACCGCCATCCCGCTCCTCCGACCGCCATCCCGCTCCCCCCCACCGACCGCCATCCCGCTCCCCCCCGACCGCCATCCCGCTCCTCCGACCGCCATCCCGCTCCTCCGACCGCCATCCCGCTCCTCCGACCATGCATTTCCCCCCCCCCTACTTCATGATCTCTTCCTCTCTGATTTCTTTCCACCCCCACTCCGACATACCTGCTCTTTGCTCAGGTGCGCCCTTGTGCTGCAGACTTTCCCGTCCGACAAGCTGCCAGCCTGCAGAAAATATTTAAAACCTACACTTCCGGGTTTCCTGTCTACAACTCCTCCCCACAGCTCTGAACTTGCAGCCCTTTAAATATCAGGGCCAATGTCTCCCTATTTTTCTCTGAAAGATCTTTTTTAAATGTTGTTTGATCCAAAAAAAAAAGTGTATTAGGTTAATTGTGTATCATTTTAATGCAAGCACATTTTCTTAAGGGAGAGGGAGAGAAATGCTTGTTTCTCAATCTGGGAATTTAGTCAAAAAAAGTGAATCTCTGCACATGTTTTTCAGTGGGTTTATTGTTAATGTACTGTACAAATATAAGCCTGTTAAACTTCTAAAAAAAATATATTTTTCCTACATCTGTTTCATATAGTATGTGAGTCCACAATATGAAGGGTTACCACATTTTAAAATCATTTTTAATTTTTGACCATCTGTGGTGAGTCATGGCAAGTTTTACAGTGGAGCATGCTCTCTGTGAGGTAGTATAAAACACAGAAACTTGCTGGCCTGCTCCAGGATAAAGCATCCTTTCCATAAAATGATGATGCCACAGTCTGAAATAATATACTGGTGATAAGTGCACATTCATTAATCAAATGCAATTCTAGTGGTACAAAAATAACAATGTTCAAATATATATATTTAATTGAGAAGTTCCCTGTGAGTTATCGGGGCCTCCTCCGCTATAAAGATATAGGTATCAGTTTACCATTCTGTAGTATGTACTTGTATTGAATATAAATGAAGGAAGATATTTTAGGTTGAAAATTTTGAAAAACTGAATTCCATATCAATGCAATATTATGTGTCTATAAGTCATGCTTAAATAGATATAGTACCTTAAATGTGAATAAAAATTGCGGTCGGCGGCGTAGCTCCGGAGTAATCCGCTGACCTGTGAAAAGAATACGTACTTACCTCGTACAAGGCCCGGAATGGAGACTTCCTCTTCAGTGCTGCAGAGTTCTGCACAGCGTACGGCATCAGAAAGGCCAGGAGCGCAGCGTACAGCCTATGCGTAAGGGAAGACACGGCCATAAAAGCTGTCAAAACTAAGCCATGCCGACAGAAATTTCTCTGTCTTTTACCTTGAAATTACATTTTAAAACCTTCTAAAATCTTTTAATTAAACTGGTACTTGGACTTTTTTCATATCAGCCTTTTGTTTTATTTTTTTCATCCGAACTCAATTTATTAGTCCCTGTGTATACAACTTCCTGTTTAGATAGTCATTAAAGGTCTAACATTCCTACATAGCCTTATTGCTACTTTTATTTCACTGTAAATTTACAAGGCCCTTACGCATAATGCCATGAGTTACTCCAGTCGGTCCAGACAATGTAAAAGTATGAATAGGGTTGTAGTAATTTCTTAAGTTGAGGTGATGTGGAAAGTAGATGTTGTTTTCTTGAATTTTGATAATGTCATGTAAAGTTTAATGAGATATCGGGACTTGTTTCTCTATCGCCTTCCACCTACGGCTCTTGTACAGACACAGCAGACTGGACTTCAAAATATAATCGGACTATTTAAACTGAGCCTGTTAGAAGTAGAGCGCGGTCACTGATAGAATAGAGTGTATCGGCGTCTGGGGTCAATTTACAGATACAGGTTGAGCGTCCAAAATCCGGAGTTCCGGAATGTTCCGGGATCCGGACTCCGGGACGATTGGTGGCAGGGTCGTCCGGAATCCGTAAAATGTTCCGGAATCCGGACACCCTGAGGGAGGCTTACCAAAAACCGGAAATATCGCAACCTGGGCCCAGGCATTTCCGGACTCGGAACATGTTTCTGATGTCCGAAGTCCGGAAATATCGCAACCTGGGCTCGGGCGTTTCCGGACTTCGGACATCAGAAACACGTTCTGAAGACCGGAAAAACACGAAAACCGGCTCGGCCTCGGTCTCGAGGTTGCTGGATTCGGGATGCTCAACCAGTACATATTTTATTCAAATTTGTCATTCATTGGGATCGTATGAAGTGAATATTGAAATGGTTTATTTAATTTGTAGAAGTTTCACTTAATACGTATTTTTTTTTTTGATTTTAAGTTCGATCAATTCTAATAGGGTTTCAATTCTCCATTTCTGTCGGTGACATTGAACGCGTTTAGAATATTTTACATCTGATTAACACATATTTTAAATTCCCAGCTGAGATTTGTGTCAAACTTAGATTTGAAACCGAAATCAAACACAAATACCGCGGCAGTTTATTTTATTTTGTCCCCTGCGGCTCTTGTACAGACAGATCATACTACAGTTGAAATTCTAATTGGATTATTTAAACCGAGCCTGCTGGAAGTAAAACACGGTCACTGTTAGAATAGGAGATCAGGCTCCCCCGCTTGCTTTCAGCAACCGTAAGAGTTTCATCCATAATTGCTAGGCAGTTGGTGGGCAAATAGCCCAACTCTGCTCCAACAATTGTGAGTACCTCAGCGGTTCGGATGATCTGTCAAGGCATACCTTGACAGATTGCAAGTTCGGGATTCAGCGCATGCGGAAATCCGAAACTTGTGTATTTCAAAGGCGGTATGATAGCGTACTCTGAGTACGCCATCATACCCATCGCAAAATCTGGGCCATTGAACCAAATATTGCAGTGAGTCTTGGTTTGCTGAAAAAGATGGAGGCTAAATTGTGACGTGTGTATTAGTACTAGTGTATTACTAAGCTTATGTTTTAAAGTTGCACTGGTTAATCAGGAAATTATCTGCAGTTTTATTTGCCTTACAGACCAATTTTGTTACCAATATGTGTTTTTTTCCCACTATGGGGTCACTTGCCTACTTGCAGCTCCTTTAGTCAAGAAGGTAAAGGTAGGATGTAGTCTTCTTCAAGGGCAACTATTTATCTGTGGGATAGGTTATCAGGAGGCACATATATAGTGCTGTGAGGAAAGTGGTGTCAGGTATTTTGTCCTCCTGTAAAGCTTTCATTGTGCAGCTTCCGTTATTACTTGGTGGATATCTAATTCAATTACAGGTAACATTCACAGATTTGAATGTTGGGCATTGATACTGGCAACCTATTGACTTCACTGGACCATCACAAATCATTCAACACTTTGTTTTAAGTCACTGTGATGAGAGCATGGGTAGATTTATTTTCCTCAGAATTGAGTTACAGCATAGGCAGAGTGAATTGATACCACAACTTTTGTGGTGATGCAGCAAGATTTTGTATGCCCATTAACACAAAGTACCACTATAATTGAGGAAACTACTTTCGTGTATTGAAGCCATGAGCAAGAGATCCCCTTCAGGACACCATCTCACTAGTCAAGCAACAGCCTGACGTAGTCATACTCACAGAATTATACCTTTCAGCCAATGTCCCAAACTCCTCCATCACCATCCCTGGGTATATCCTGTCCCACTGGAAGGACAGACCCACTAGAGGAGGCGGCACAGTGGTATACAGTCGGGAAGGAGTGGTCCTGGGAGTTCTCAACATGAACTACGGACCCTACGATGTCTCATGGCTTCAGGTCAAGCATGGGCAAGGAAACCTCCTGCTGATTACTACCTACCGCCCTCCCTCAGTTGATGAGTAAGTACTCCTCCATGTTGAACACCACTTGGAAGAAGCACTGAGGGTAGCAAGGGCGCAGAATGTACTCTGGGTGGGGGACTTCAATGTCCATCACCAAGAGTGGCTCGGTAGCACCATTACTGACCGAGCTGGCCGAGACCTGAAGGACATAGCTGCCAGACTGGGCCTGCGGCAGGTGGTGAGAGAACCAACGCGAGGGAAAAACCTACTTGACCTCGTCCTCAACTGTCGCAGATGCCTCTGTCTATGACAGTATTGGTAGCAGTGACCACCGCACAGTCCTTGTGGAGACAAAGTCCCATCTTCACACTGAGGACACTTCCATCGTGTTGTGTGGCACTACTAGCAGCTCAAAACTGGGCATCCATAAGGCACTGTGCTAGATTTACTCGGGCTCCTTGATGCCACACGCAGTCAAATGCTGCCTTGATGTCAAGAGTAATCACTCTCACCTCACCTCTGGAATTCAGCTCTTTCATCCATGTTGGGACCAAGGCTGTAATGAGGTCTGGAGCCGAGTGGTCCTGGCGGAACCCAAACTGGGCATCAGTGAGCAGCTTATTGGTGAGAATCAGATCAAAGTTCTGCAGTCATGCCGCATCCAGTCGTGAATGGTGATGGACAATTAAACAACTAACGGGAGGAGGAGGCTCCATGAATATCCCCATCCTCAATGATGGAGGAGCCCAGCATGTGAGTGCAAAAGACAACGCTGAAGTGCTTGCAACCATCTTCAGCCAGAAGTGCCGAGCCGATGATCCATCTCGGCCTCCTCCTGACGTCCCCACCATCACAGAAGCCAGTCTTCAGCCAATTCGATTCACTCCACGTGATATCAAGAAACGGCTGAGCGCACTGGATACAGCAAAGGCTATGGGCCCCGACAACATCCCGGCTGTCGTGCTGAAGACTTGTGCTCCAGAACAAGCCACGCCTCTAGCCAAGCTGTTCCAGTACAGCTACAACACTGGCATCTATCCGACAATGTGGAAAACTGCCCAGGTATGTCCTGTCCACAAAAAGCAGGACAAATCCAATTTGGCCAATTACCGCCCCATCAGTCTACTCTCAATCATCAGCAAAGTGATGGAAGGTGTCGTCGACAGTGCTATCAAGCGGCATTTACTCACCAATAACTTGCTCACTGATGCCCAGTTTGGGTTCCGCCAGGACCACTCGGCTCCAGACCTCATTACAGCCTTGGTCCCAACATGGACAAAGGAGCTGAATTCCAGAGGTGAGGTGAGAGTGACTGCCCTTGACATCAAGGCAGCATTTGACTGAGTGTGGCATCAAGGAGCCCGAGTAAAATTAAAGTCAAAGGGAATTAGGGGGAAAACTCTCCACTGGCTGGAGTCATACCTAGCACAAAGGAAGATGGTTGTGGTTGTTGGAGGCCAATCATGACAGCCCCAGGACATCGCTGCAGGATTTCCTCAGGGCAGCGTCCTTGGCCCAACCATCTTCAGCTGTTTCATCAATGACCTTCACTCCATCATATGGTCAGACGTGGGGATGTTAGCTGATGATTACACAGTATTCAGTTCCATTCGCAACTCCTCAGATAATGAAGCAGTCCATTCCCGCATGCAGCAAAACCTGGATGACATTCAGGCTTGGGCTGATGAGTGGCAAGTAACATTCGCGCCACACAAGTGCCAGGCAATGACTATCTCGAACAAGAGAGAATCTAACCACCGCCCCTTGACATTCAAAGGTATCACCATTGCCGAATCCCCCACCATCAAAATCCTGGGGGGGGGGCACCATTGACCAAAAACTTATCTGAACTACCCACATAAATACTGTGGCTACAAGTGCAGGTCACAGGCTGGGTATTCTGCGGCGAGTGTCTCACCTCCTGACTCCCCAAAGCCTTTCCACCATCTGCAAGGCACAAGTCAGGAGTGTGATGGAATACTGTCCACTTGCCTGGATGGGTGCAACTTCCTCCAGGACAAAGCAGCCCACTTGATTGGCACCCCATCCACCACCTTAAACATTCACTCCCTCCATCACCAGCGCACCGTGGCTGCAGTGTGTACCATCTACAAGATGCACTGCAGCAACTTGCCAAGGCTTCTTCGACAGCACCTCCCAAACCCACGACCTCTACCACCTAGAAGGACAAGGGCAGCAGGCGGTTGGGAACACCACCACTTCCAAGTTCCCCTCCAAGCCACACACCATCCTGACTTGGAAATATATCGCTGTTCCTTCATCGTCGCTGGCTCAAAATCTTGGAACTCCCTCCCTCACAGCACTGTGGGAGTACCTTCACCACAGGGACTGCAGCGGTTCAAGAAGGCGGCTCACCACCACCTTCTCAAGGGCAATTAGGAATGGGCAATAAATGCTGGCCTTGCCAGCGACGCCCACATCCCAGGAACGAATGAAAAAAATGTTCCAAAGAGTGCCTATAAATCTAAATTAAAAGAACCTTAGAAGTTCACAGAAAGCTAAAAGCAGGTGCCTGTGACCTCAGAGTATAAGTTTCATTCCTTTTTAAGCATGCTGTATAAATCTTTTACATGTAAAATTACACTAATGTGAGTTGCTCTCCTCTACTTAGAGATTTTACAAAATGGACTTCTTATACCAGCTCATTTAGTAGTTTTCAGTTTACTGCCAGCTTGTCTCACTACAGTTCAGAGACAAATATAAGCACAACGTAGAGGAATAACCAGAACACTTGACCCTAATTGGTCCTGACTGCAGTATCTTTCTCTAATTCACTGACACATATATACTCTCTCCAACTTATTCCACACAGAGCATAGAAGTAGCAAAGAAGTTCATAATAAAATCTCTGTCAAGGTTGTAACGAATCCACTCTGTCTCTGTTCTGAAACTCTTTCCTGGCTTATCTCCCCCTTAAATGCATTGCCAACCCATCTGATATCAGCTTCAGTGCTCACCATACTTACCTCAGGCACCTTTGGCCCTGTCTGCTCCGATCTATACTTCTATCTTCAATGCTGCTTCCTTTTATCATTTCTGTCATGATGAATTCTGTGGCATGAAGCTATTCTGGAATTCTTAGCAGATGTTAAAATAATATTTCTTTCACTGGTGCTCAGAATGCGAGGTTAGCAGCACAAGTGACATAAAATATAATTGAACAAAAACTGATCGGGAAAGTAGTGGTTGCTGTTGTGCCCAAGCTATTGAATGAATTATTAAAATAGTACAAAATGTTGATGTGTTGCTTAGTACATTGAATTTGAGGTTTTAAAATCCTGGAATAGTGAGATATTGATCCACTTGTGAGTCTTTTGATTAACAATCTATGTATATTATGTATTCGGTACATTGGGTATTTGTTTCATTGAAAACTTATTAAGTACCCATAGCACCTGTTACTCCTGTAGGTGGCACTGTGATAAGTATTTTCAATGTAAAAGGTATCAGACTGTATGACACACAATAGCTGCTATTTTATGGTTCGACTGTGCTAACCTGAGATTGCACATCAGGTTCCCATAAATCGCTAAAATGCTTTCTGAATTTTTTTTCCAACCGCTATTTTTTTCGCTGAGTTATGGAAATTTATAATATCCAAAGCAAGGCAACAAAATAAAATAATCCAAAAAAACATATTTTACAATATGATTACATTTATCCATTGAATTGTCTTTTGTGTCCCTTAATGCCTTCATTAAAATTTTTACTTGAAGGCCTCATCCTCTCCTAAAAGCTTGGGCTTGGACAAGATACTTTTGCCGAGAGCTGTGACTCAGTAAGCTGGATTTGGAGTCTGCAGTCTGAGCTTTTGCAGTGTACCTAATTTCCCAGGATGCATCAATATCATTTAGTCAGCTGTACTGATGGCACTTTATTTGACTTCATAGAACTTTCTGCCTGGTCGTGTTTCTTCAAATAGTTTTGGGGAAAAAAAGGACAAATTTTAAAAGCTTGCACTGAGGTAAAATTTATATTGAGCTTTTTTAAAAAAACAGAGTGATTGTGTGTGTCTGTGTGAGAGAGTAAAAATTATGGTGTTCTGATTACATACCTTTGGAGCTTTTGTGTTCTATAAACTTTTTAAAGTATTAAACTAAGTGGTGGAGAAGAGATGAGTTTGTGTGTGTCTGCAAGAGAGAGACTGGAGTCAGAGAAAGAGAGACTGACGGAGAACCAGTGTGCTTTCTTCATGTAATATTACTTCATTTCTCAAAAAAACACCAGTTGATTTTGAAGCCAACTAATTATTTGCCAGTTAGACAAGGCCACTGCTATTCACGTATACCTGTAAAACAGAGATTATAATTTCTTGCATCTATGAAACTGAGGAATGGTGAGAGAGAGAATGATACAGAGAGAATGACAGTGAATTTTAAGTTGAATTTTGAAGGGAAACAGATATGAAGGGAGGTGGTGGGGGGAGGGTGGCATGGAGGGGGAGGGAAACCGGTTGAGGTTGACAGTGAGGGAGCCTCTGGCGCCTCAACACCCATTCTTGGGAGGTGAGTGACAATGAAGCAAAGGGGAGAGGAGTATATAGTGGTTGAATAGGTTGTTCAAAGAGGAAGAAGTGGGGGTAGTGATTGGAGTGAGGGTATGGTATGAAGGTGAAGGGGAACAAGGAAATAGAGGAAGCACGAGGAATTGGGGGAGGAAAAGAGCTGAGGACTACACTTATCCTGCAACCCCCCACCCTAAATGCAGCTGCAGTGGCTTCTTTCCCTACCATATCATCCACTGCCTCCCACAAAACCGAAAGAAGAAAAAGACAGAGGCAAAAGTGGACAGAGAGAAAAGCATAAGAAGAGTGAAGGGGGGAGAAGCAAGAGAGAATGAAAAGATAAAGACAGAAACAGAAGCGGAGAGGCAGAGAGTTGGCAACACAAGACCATATTCTTTGACTTACTGTGCGCAATGCCACAGGAGATCGACTAGCAATATATTAAGACTTGCATAAAGTGCTCACTTCCTGCTGCTGTTGCATTTACTTCTCATAGTTTTACCATCTCACTTTGTTGATTGGTTCAAAGTGGAAGAGCTGCATAATAGAATTGAAGAGGTAGGGAATGTATAAATCAAAAGCAAGGAAAGTGGCTAGAAAACTACCATTGAGAAACTATTAAGGTCTTGGCATAAAAAACTAATTTTGAAAGATTAGTCAGGAAAACCTACCATTAAAAAATGCATGCAAAACACTTTTTGAAAAAAAATTGGCACCATTTTTTTCCCAGTAACTGAAATGTCTAATTGTCTAAAATAAGGGATGTAAAATAAAAAGTAAAATTTACATATTTCACAATAACATGATTAAACCTAATTATGAACCTGTCTCTTATGCATTTGAGCACCTTTGTTAATGATTATACATGAAGACCAGAACTTGTCTCAAAAGACCAGACTTAGTTGTTGTTGTAGACTTAAACTTGATATTTTTGCTCAGCGCTATGCCTCTGCCAGCTGAAGGCAGATTCTGCAGTTTGAGCATGTGTATAGCCACAGTTGCACCAGTAGTATTTTGTCAACTGAAATTCTATTTCTCTTTGGCATCTAACAGAATCTGGTTGTTTTTCAAAAAAGTAAAAACTAGTTGACAAATTTCAAAAGCTTGATTCAGGTAAAGATCATTTGAGGTTTTTTTCAGAAATAGAAACACTGGGCTGGATTTTCCCTGCGGAGGTGGGATGGCGGTGGGGGAGAGTTGGTTGACGGTTTCCGGTCCCGCTCCCGTCTGCAGCCGCTCTCTCAAAAAGATTTTCCGTAGATTGGCCTTGTTAAGCCTGCCCTGCGGGGTTCCTGGCCAATTAACAGGAAGCAGATCTGATGACGTCATTTGAGGACGCGTCATCAGCCGGTTTCCTTAAAGGGACAACGGCGACATTGATTTTGACAGTTCTACTATCAGTGTTCTGCAGCATTGAGGTGCTGCAAACACTGACAAGCACTGCACAAAGGTGCACAGCTGCACCCAGGCTCACGCATGACTTCCTCCATATGCACATTGCACAGGAGGACACAAGCAGGGATGTCGTCAGGAGTGCCTGGCTGCAGTGGCGGCAACCTTTCAATTATCTTAGTAGATCACGAAACGTTACTACAGTGCCACACTCAAACTCATCCTGCTGTGCCACTCATCGCATCCCCATCACTCTGCCTTCCCTACCCTACTCCTGCACATCCTTACACTAACTTACCTTGCACCTCCACCCAACCCTCTCTATCTACATTATCACTTCCCCATCTCACTAGCAACCCCTCACACACACCCTCATCCTACTGCAAGCATACCAAATAACAACACACAAGTGCAGGCACTTGAGCGGTTTAGCCAATGTTCATGTGAAGTTTCTGCTAATGTGTTATCATACAGTGAAATCTATATTTTCAACACTTCACCTTATTGGACAGATCTGTGCGCACCTGTTAACAAGTCATTTAATGAGCTCAGTTATTTCCCCCGCCGCTTGGTGTCAGGTCAGTTCCCTACTGAGTTCCAGTGAATGCTAGACATAACTTCCCCCCCACGCTATAGCGATGAGTGTGAATGGACATTATGGGGATGCTTTACGGTGCTGGTGTGAGATGGTGTCAACCTGGCGCATCATCTGGCAGCCGGGGTGTACAGCGTCAAGTGAAGTAAATCTGGCCATGGTGATGCCATCGCTGGCCTCCCGGGCATGTTGTCAGCGGCTGATGCCCTGTGTCCTGTGCCGCATCAGGTGATGGCGGAGAAGGTTGGTGATGTTGGTGTGCCTGGTGATGTTGGTGTTGGGGCTGATCGTGGAAGTATTCAGAGGACCAAGGTCTGATTGTTTCATTGGCTCCGATGTTGCTGGAATAGATGGCAGCTGCAGGTGAGATGACAGAAGCAATCTGTCAATGGTGAGAGAGGTTGTTTCAATGAGGTGGCACTGGATATACAGTTGGCTCTAAATACTTGCAAGCTAAAGAAATCTCTGTATGTCTTACAAATGCAGTAACCAACAGTTTCTGAGCTCTGAAACTGACCATCTGCAACATGGCATCCTTTATACAACTTCTGCAGCTGTCAGGTTATCAGATAAATCAAAGCAGACTCAACTCACGACAGGGTGAGCTTGGCGTGTTCCCCGAGCAGCGGGTAACCCGTGGGGGAGCATGTAAAATTGCAAGGTAGGCTTAAAATACCATTAAATTGGCTGTTAACAAGCCATTTAATGAGCTCAATTGTCTCCCCTGCTGCTTGGTGTCAGGTCAGTTCCCTGCTGTGTGCGGGCTCATTTGAAGAGCCTCCTCAAATGGGCACAATCGGCGAAAACTCGCTGTGCTCATTGTTTTGATCTAGGGCCAGTTTTCAGCCGGATTGCACAGATAAAACGAGCGGAAACTCTAGGTCTTGGTGTTTTTTAAAAATCCCATTTTTGGTGTTTGTGTTTTTAATTCCTTTAATTTCTTTGTGTCCCACTCAACCCTCTCCTTATGTTTTCTTGTTTGGTACATTGCTGCTGCTTTTGGCATGTTTTTAAGCTGCACAACCTGGACCCCCCCCCCACCCAAAATTTGGACAAACGCTAAGGGCTGGATTTTGCCGGCACTCAGAGGGAGGGTTTGGAGGCGGGTCATAGGTTAAAATCGTTTTGATTGACGGTGGGTTGCGATCCCACCGTCAACCCGCCTCCAAACAATTTTCCCAAGTGTCGGGTCCCCGATTTACGAATGGACCTGACACCTAGTGGCAGGAAGAGGATTAAAGGCAATTACTTGCCTATTAACAGGTAGTTGTCAGTAGTTGACAGCCTATTTTTGAATTTTGCCGTCTCTGGCTCGGGTTTCCCGACGTCTGGACACCACGCCAGGTAAGTGTAGCATGTTGTGAGTCTGCTGTAATGTTTCTGGATTGATGACAGCTGCAGAAGCGGTGTGAAGGATCCAATGTTGCACTGGTGAGTCTCAGAGGAAAGAAAATGTTGGGAACTGCATTTTTAATACATTTACACTTTTCTTTAGGTTACAAGTTTTTAAATCCATGTCCAGTGCCACCTCACTGGGAGAACCTCTCTCACCAGTGACAGATCACTTCTGCCACCTCACCTGCAGCTGCCATCTATTCCAGCCTATGGAGGGAGTCATTGGAGAGCCTGGGTGCAAGAGGTCACCTTTGTGCAGTGATTGTCAGTGTTTGCAGCACCTCAATGCTGTCAAACACTGAGAAATCAACGGTCAAAATAAAATTGTGCGTGGTCCCTTTAAGGAAACTGGCAGATGACGCGTCATCAAATGATGTCATCTGACCCGCTTCCTCTTAATTGGCCAGCAAGCCCGCTGGGCGGGACTGGAAGCCGGAAACCACCTGACCCACACCCAACCCGCCTCCATTGATAAAATCGCGGCCTACGACTTCCTACTCCAGTCCTTTCCATGGCCCCTTTCTTTCCTCTCCTAACATTTCATACCTTCACGCCACTCTCCAACCTACCCCCATCTGCCTCTCTGCCTTTCCAAACAAATAAGCTCCAACATGATTCCAACCACTTTTAAAATAAGTCTTCTACTTAAGCACTGTACCCAACTTCCTTACATTTATATAGCGCCTTTCATGACACCAGACGTTCCAAAGCGCTTTACAGCCAATGAAGTACTGTTTTTTTTTGACGTGTAGTTACTGTTGTAATGTAGGAAATGTGGCAGCCAATTTGATATAGTATCTGATATAGTATGAGATACCCAAAGAATACACTTGATCTGTCCAAAAGGTGGGAAAATGTCATGCTGACTGATCATATATATTTCAGGGTAAACTACAAGAACAAAATATACACAAAAAAAGAAAGACTTGCATTTATATAACACCTTTCACGACCACCGGACGTCTCAAAGCGCTTTACAGCCAATGAAGTACTTTTGAAATGTAGTCACTGTTGTAATAAGAACATAACATAAGAACATAAGAAATAGGAGCAGGAGTAGGCCAATCGGCCCCTCGAGCCTGCTCCGCCATTCAATAAGATCATGGCTGATCTGATCCTAACCGCCAATCTACTATCTATCACAGAACCATCTCCTGCATCTAACAGAATTGCACACACGAAATAGGAGCAGAATCAGGCTACACAGTCCCTGGGCCCGCTCCACTACCCACAGGGCCATGACCGATCCGAACCTAGACTCATGTCCAAATTCCTGCCCGCTCCCCGTAACCCTTAATGCCCTTTACTTCTAGGAAACTGTCTATTTCTGTTTTAAATTTAATTAATGTTGTAGCTTCTACAGCTTTTTGTGGCAGCATATTCCATGGACCTACCACCCTCTGAGTGAAGTAGTTCCTCCTCATCTCAGTTTTGAAAGAGCAGCCCCTTATTCTAAGACTATGTCCCCTAGTTCTCGTCTCACCCGTCATCGGGAACATCCTCCCCGCATCCACCCGATCCAACCCCTTCACAATCTTATATGTTTCAATAAGATCGCCTCTCATTCTTCTGAACTCCAATGAGTAGAGTCCCAATCTACCCAACCTCTCCTCATATGACCACCCCCTCATCCCCGGGATTAACCGAATGAACCTTTTTTGCACTGCCTCGAGAGCAAGGATGTCTTTCCTTAAGTAAGGACACCAAAACTGTATGCAGTATTCCAGGTGCGGTCTCACCAATACCTTGTACAACTGAAGCAATACCTCCCTATTTTTATATTCTATCCCCCTAGCAATGAAAGCCAACATTCCATTTGCCTTCTTAATCACTTGCTGCACCTGCATACTAACCTTTTGAGTTTCGTGCACCAGGACCCCCAGATCCCTTTGCACTTCAGTACTCTCCAGTTTCTTGCCATTAAGATAATAAATTGCTCTAGGATTTTTCCTGCCAAAGTGCATCACCTCACACTTTCCAGTGTTGTATTCCATCTGCCAAATCTCTGCCCACTTACTTAGCCTGTCTATGTCCCCTTGCAGGTTTTTTATGTCCTCCTCATTCACTACTTTCCCTCCCATCTTTGTATCATCTGCAAATTTTGATATGTTACACTTGGTCCCTTCCTCCAAATCGTTAATATAGATTGTGAAGAGTGTAGGAAACATGGCAGCCAATTTGTGCACAGCAAGCTCCCACAAACAGCAATGTAATAATGACCAGGTAATCTGTTTTAGTGATGTTGGTTGAGGGATAAATATTGGCCAGGACACCGGGGATAACTCCCCTGCTCTTCTTTGAAATAGTGCCATAGGATCTTTTATGTTCACCTGAGAGAGCAGACGGGGCCTCGGTTTAACATCTCATCCGAAAGATGGATATGGTAGCCAAGTCTCAGTCAGTCATTGTCACAGTTATGCAGACCCCCGGTCCTACTTTCAAACAAATTGGAACCAATGTGGAACACGACAATCTGAGATAACAAACAAATATATGAAATAAAAATATACAGGTATTTTGCTGGTTTTGAGTAAATTGGCTTCATTTTTGTCATATTGCATTATTTCACATTGATCAGAATAGTTTAAACATTCTTAGTATCACCATAGCAGCACCAAAATGGTCCTAACCAAAACTACAAATGACATCCACCGTGATCATGGTGCATTATCTCTCCTCATCCTCCTCAACCTTTCTGCAGCTGGGTTGGTTGTAGGGCTGGAGGAGGTTAGCGATAGGGAGGATGAAACAAAGAAGAGATTTAAACACGAGGATGAAAATTCTAAATGTGAGGCGTTGGGGGACCGGGAGCCAATGTAGATCAGAGAGGCTGGAATGATGGATAAGTGGGATAGGATACAAGCAGGTGAGTTCTGGATGAGCTGAGGTTTATGGAGGGCGGAGTGTTGTCAGTGAACATGTGGAAGCTGCAGCACCTTAGGATGTTTTTCTATGTTAAATGTGCTTATATTAATGTAAGTTTTGTTCTTTTTGGTATTTGTTCAAAAAATTTGGACTATGACTGTAAGTAACTGATTTTTCTTCTCTCCATGTCCATATAAGGTACAAAATGACATTTGCTTTGGACTGGGTATTGGTGACTTATTTATGGTGTATTTAATGAAGTTTGTACATTTTCATTTACTAAATCATGATTTATTGTACACACACAATATCCAGTTGATAGGCTTTTAAACTGCTTTCACTCATGCCAGGAAAGAATGGATTGCAACACTCTGAACCGTCTCGTCACCATAGCGATAGGCATCAGCAACAGTCAAAATACTTTAATGTTGCATGGTTTGAAGACCTTTAAATCTCCTCACAAAGATGTGAACATTGTGCAAGTCAGAAAGCAACAAAAAAGCTGAAGGAATTTGTACAATAACAGAACAACTAAACTAGATATTTCCTCAGTGTTTGTACATTTTCATCCTTAGTAAATTAATTTACATTTGAGGAAATCTTGAACAACTGCTATTTATAGAACTAAAAGCTCTGCAACAAGCACCATGTATAATTACAAATTTCAGAATGGACAGACACTTGAGCAAGTGTGATTCAGCACAGTAAAAAACAGCAAATCATTTTCATACAAACTGTTCCATTGATGTAATTATTTACACATAAGCACATGAGGAGAGATTTTGCTGGGTCGCCTGGGTGCAGTGAATATGGGGAAAGTGGGCAGGTGGGAGTTCACACCTATAAAGGAAAATATCCACTTTTACTTTAATTAATTTAAATGGAAGAACACTGGAATGTGTTTCTTAAAGGTGTGCACTTTCAGCTGCCTGATTTTCCCAAATTCACTGCGGCCAGGCAATCCAGTGCACCTAGGTGTAGACCCAATAAAATCTCTCCTTTCGAGCCTTGACAGTGCCTTTAATCTGTAACACCACTATCACAAGCAACATTTAGATTCTAACATTAAAGAGCTTATGATGAGAGAGTTTTTTGAGAAAATAATCACAAAATAAAAACATAGAAAAGAAAGCAAAAGTGATGTTTTGTATCGCCACAATTTCCAATTGAGAACCTAGATAGCCACACTAATCGAGAAGATTCCATCTCAACAACTGTGAACATGCTGAAACACCTCATATTTTTCATTCTCAAACATAAACCATCCTTGAGGGAGATGAGAAGGAGGAATACCAAGTTGGTGACATATTTGGAGCTGAGAAAGAGGAAGAGAGGAAAGTTCAGAGGAATACAAACTGCAGTAGTATCAATAAAATAGATGAACACAAGAAAGGTTGTGACAGAGAACCAGAGGTCAACTGCTAGAATGAACAATGACAAATATAAAACAGTATTTGGCATATTCAATTGAATGCCATAGAAAAATGAGAACAGAACAACACTGGCACAAGAAAAATAAAACCAAAATCATATTGTATTGAAAATGACTATGAGACCCTTTGATTTAAGACATACAAGCATCAGCACCCATAGATTATGCTGGAACCTGACACCATGCCACTTTGCAAGAAAGGCTGAACTTGATATAAAGCTCAATCCATAGGAACAAATTATATATCTAATGTATTACAAATTTATCCAGCACTGCATAGAAAACACATTAGAAAAGGCTGTCTAGCATAATTAAATTATAATTCAAATGAACTAACTCACACAGTACAACAATGAGAGCACAAAAAATATCCATTAATAACAACAATTACAAGAAACACAACCAACATATCACACTTAGTCAGCAACACATCTCTCCAGTGCAGAAATAAAAGTAGTCTCCAAACCCCAATTGCAAATCGTTCCTCAGCAATTTACACATCAAAGATGACATTACTGTTGATTTGAAAATCCTTTTTGATTCCTCATGATGTTGCTTATGGTCAAAACTAAAAATCCATATCTATATAATGTATTAAAATCAGTGCATATGCCATGTACTCTGCATTTTATAATCCCATGATTACATTTATCCATTGCATTGTTTTTTATCCATTGCATTGTCTTTTATGTCTTGATGTAGCTTGATGTTATCCCCTACTTCATATAAACACCCCATCTGTTATAAAACAGTGTATTCTCCTACTCAGTGTGAGCAGCGTCATGGCAGACCTTCTGCGGCATTGCTCACGAGTCAGATGTGTGCTGTTTTATTATAATAGGATTGATATCAACAAAGGGTGATGGGGAAAAATGTGAAAGAAAATAAGACACTTACAGGAAATTTGGGCTATATGCAAAATGTTTAATGTATTATAGTTATTTCAGTAGAGTGCTCTCCAGATACTATTTTCTGGTCTTCAACACAATGACTGCTTTCAAAGGCAAACCCTTGCTCCCTATGAACTAAAAGGTGACCCTATGTGCAAAGTAATTTCATATGTAGTGTTCCTCAGATGAACAACTAACTGACTTGCCATCAATTTGTGCACTAGAAACTGTATAGAATATTATATATTTGTGCTCTCCCCAACTGATGGACCATTAACACCCAGACCATACAGCTCAAGCTAATAACTGAATCAGGTTAATTAAGAAGCAAGTTTAAAGACAACAGTGGATTTGGTTAGTTTATAGCACTTCACTTAATTTACAACATCTCTTTCAAAACAATAAACATCTTGAAGCTCTACTAGTTCTTGATAATCACTTTTCATTGGGCCAGATGTCTGTGATGTACAGTTTTACTTGAGCCTTAATTCTCACTGAGTCTTCTGTTAACCTCTGCCTTTATAGTGGATACAGTGGGAAGGGAATGAAAAACAGGTGCTATCAGCCTGGGCTATATTTTTCTTTTTCTTTTTATTGTTAAGCTGATAGGAAGGAGTATCAAAAGGTGACATTTTACAATTGAATAAAATTGCTCATCAAAGTAGGGTTCAAAGGTATCAGCACAGCTGCTCAGATACCAGCATCGGGCAATTCACTCACCACAAAGCTGGATTGTGCATGCTGTCATTAATTATTTTACAGAACAAACTTTTCAGTCTTGCACTTATCTCATTTTAGTCTTAGGTTTAGTTTTTCATTTCCTTTTGCTTTTTTTTTGGTCTGATGGGCAGAGACTGAGCTCAACCATTTTATTAACAAAAAGCAAAATACTGCAGATGCTGGAAACACTCAAGATCAGACCACATTGTGTTGAGAGCACAGAGGAGTTAATGTTTGGGTGTTGGCCCTTCATTGATGAAGGGGCCACAGCCAAAACAACTCCTCTGTTCTCCCCAAAGGTGCTGTCTGACCTGCTGCATATTTTCAGCATCTTCTGTTTTTGTTTCAACCGTTTTACGTGTGCCATGGCTTGTTGGTCTCTATAGATCTGCAGGCACTTGAATGGAGCTGTGAAACTGCTTTGCAATCAGGTTGAAGAGGACAGAAGTGGATGTTTCAATGTTTTTTAATGGACCTTTGGATACTTTTATTCTATTCTCTGATTGTGTGGTGCACCATGTTAAAACATCGGCAGGGTTAACCGAATGCCAGGTTTGCACAAAATAGCTTATGACTCCAATTTATACTTTGTGGTATGAACCTGATAGTAACTAAACTCTGATCTGGAGAATATTACCAAACAATTTGAAATGTTGATCTGTTTAATTGCACAGCTAAATAACTTTAATTGCTTTGAAGGTTCTAAACTCAGTAGAGAGCTTGCCAATGAGTTATTGTTGAATGTGTTTATCTGCATACAGTACGATTAACTGTCACCATGCAGTACTACACCGTAATGTTGATTCTGTTATTTTGTTATCTGCCTAAGACTGCTGTATGTTAGGAATGAATAAGAACCTTGCTAGTTGGAGGTTCCATTCTGAGGTAGGAGATGTGCAGATTAAAGTCTTTCAGTTGGGCAATGATGTGTTTTCTTGGGGCTAAGATTAAGGCCATAATTAGCAAGTTAGTTGCTTTGATGAAGGAAGTAAGTAAGGCAACTGTAATTGCCTTTACACATTGGTATGAATGATATAATGGACAGGAAGTCTGTCCTTTTTAATAATTAGCAGAATGGTCAGCAAATTTAGGGATAAGGATGTTAAGTTTGTGGTCATTTTTAGTATGTCAGAAAGGAACCGTTAAATCAGGAATGGTAGCACAGTGGTTATGTTACTGGACCAGTAACCCAGAGGCTTGAACTAATGATCTGGAGTTCAATCATACCACAGTAAAGGTGGAATTTAAATTAAGTTAATTAAAGAAATCTGGAATTTAAAAAAAAGCTAGTATCAATAATGGTGATCATGAAACTACCGGATTGTCATAAAAACCCATCTGGTTCACTCATGTCCTTTTGGGAAGCAAATCTGCTGCCCTTACCTGGTCTGGCCTATATGTGACTCCAGACCCACAGTATGGTTGACTCTCAACTAGTCTCTGAAATGGCCTAGCAAGCCACTTATCAAACCGCTAGCACTGTGGGAGTACCTTCACCTCCAGGACTGCAGTGGTTCAAGAAAGCAGCTCACCACCACCTTCTCAAGGGCAATTAGGGATGGGCTATAAATGCTGTTTTTGCCAGTGATGCCCACATTCCATGATCGACTAAAGACGTGGAGTTTAAAAAAAAGTTTTCTTGAAGGATAGGGTTTATTTGATTAGGTTGGGGACTAAAAGATGTATTGAGTGCCATTAGGAGGTATTTAAGCTAATTGATTCTGGTGATGCAGTAGCTAATAATGTTCAGTTACTGTCATACTGGGAAAAGTAAGACATTTGATAGAATAATAACAAATTCATTTCAGTTTCAAGAAACAGTAATTTACATGGGGTGAACCACATATGGCATGCACAGAATTCCTTAATGTTTTTATACTAATGCTAGAAATATTAGAAATAAAATTCTGGAATTACAGGCATATGCTTACGCAGACAATTTAGATGTAATTGGTATCTTTAAAGCCTATTTGGATGATAAGAGTGGCAGGGCTATAGTAATAGGGGATTCGATTGTAAGGGGAATAGATAGGGGTTTCTGTGGTCGCGACCGAGACTCCAGGATGGTATGTTGCCTCCCTGGTGCAAGGGTCAAGGATGTCTCGGCGCGGGTGCAGAACATTCTGGAGGGGGAGGGGGAACAGCCAGTTGTCGTGATACATGTTGGTACCAACGACGTAGCTAAAAAAAGGGAAGAGGTCCTACAAGTAGAATTTAGGGAGTTAGGAGCCAAGCTAAAAAGTAGGACCTCGAAGGTAGTAATCTCTGGATTACTACCAGTGCCACGTGCTAGTAAGAGTACAGAGAACAGGATAGTTAGGCTAAATACGTGGCTTGAGCAGTGGTGTAAGAGGGAGGGTTTTACATTTTTGAGGCATTGGAACCAGTTTTGTGGTAGGTGTAACCTATACAAAAGGGACGGTCTACACCTGTGCAAAGATGGAACTGATGTTCTCGGGGTAATTTTTGATAAAGCAGTTCGGGAGCATTTAAACTAGTATGGCAGGGGGCTAGAAACCTATGTAGTGAAATAGAGGAAAGTGAAAGGCAGACAGAAATAAATGATAAAAGGGTGAGGAACAAAAAACAAAGGGCCAAACTAATTCATAAAAAATGTGAGCATAAAAAAAGCCTGAGGGTTTTATACCTTAATGCGAGAAGCATCAGGAACAAGGTAGATGAATTAGCTGTGGAAATAGAGGTTAATAATTATGATCTAATTGGGATTATGGAAACATGGTTGCAGGGTGAGCAGGGCTGGGAGCTTAACATACAGGGGTATTCAGTATTTAGGAAGGATCGACAAAAAAGAAAGGGAGGAGGGGTAGCATTGCTGGTAAAAGAAGGGATAAATGCAATTGAAAGGAAGGATATTAACTCAGTTAATACAGAATCTATATGGGTGGAGCTAAGAAATAGCGAGGGGCGAAAAACATTAATAGGAGTGGTATATAGGCCTCCAAATAGTAAAATAGAGGTTGGGGAGGGCATCACGAGGGAAATTAGAGAAGCGTGCAATAAGAGCACAGCTGTCATCATAGGTGACTTTAACTTACATATAGATTGGAATAGCCTAATCAGTAAAAATAATGAGGAGGAGGAATTCCTTGAGTGTTTAAGGGATGGTTATCTGGATCAATATGTCGAGGAACCAACTCGGGAACAGGCTATATTGGACTGGGTACTGTGCAATGAGAAGGGACTAATTAGTAATCTTGTTGTACGGGGACCCTTGGGTCAGAGCGATCATAACATGATCGATTTCTCACTCGAAATGGAGAGCGAAGAAATTGACTCAGATACTAAGGTCCTGAATTTAAACAAGGGGAATTATGATGCCATTAGACGGGAACTGAGTAGGTCTGATTGGACAACGTTCCTGGGAGGACTGGAGGTAGATAAACAATGGCAAGCATTTAAAGATAGAATGACAAAATTGCAAAAATTGTTTATACCAATCTGGCATAAAAGGAAATCTAAAAAGGTGACTCAACCGTGGATAACAGGGGAAATTAGAGACAGCATAAAATCCAAAGATAGGGCGTATAAAATAGCCAAAAAAAGCGCCAGAGCGGAAGATTGGGAACAGTTTAAGATAGAGCAAAGGAGGATAAAGGGCTTAATCAAGAGGGGCAAAATAGCTTACGAAAGCAAGCTGGCGGAAAATATAAAAACTAACTCCAAAAGCTTTTATAAGTATATCAAGAGGAAAAGACTGGTGAAAACCAAAGTTGGCCCATTGCAGTCAGATACGGGGAATATATAACGGGAAATAAGGAAATGGCAGACCAACTAAATGCATACTTTGGGTCAGTCTTTACGAAGGAAGACACAAAAAACCTCCCTGGGATATCGGGAAAAATAGGGACATTTGCAAAGGAGGAACTGACGCAAATCAATATCTCTAAGGATATGGTGTTAAGGAAGCTAAAGGGTATGAAGGCGGACAAATCCCCAGGGCCTGATGACATGCATCCTAGGGTGCTGAAGGAGGTGGCCCTAGAGATAGCGGATGCACTAAGTATGATTTTTCAGAATTCATTAGACTCGGGAACAGTGCCCATGGATTGGAGGGTAGCTAACGTTACCCCACTATTCAAAAAGTGGGGTAGGGAAAAAGCAGGTAATTACAGACCTGTAAGCCTTACATCAGTTGTGGGCAAAATGCTGGAGTCCATCATTAAGGATGAAATAGCGGAGCACTTAGCAAATGGGGACAGGATAGGACAGAGTCAACATGGATTTACAAAGGGTAAATCGTGCTTGACTAATCTATTGGAATTTTTTGAGGGAGTAACTGGTAAAATAGATGGGGGAGAGCCAGTAGATGTGGTGTACCTGGACTTCCAAAAGGCCTTCGATAAGGTCCCACATAAAAGATTAGCAGGGAAAATTGAAGCTCATGGGATAAAGGGGAAAGTATTGACGTGGATAGAGAACTGGCTGTCAGATAGAAAACAGAGAGTTGGAATAAACGGCTCATTTTCTGAATGGCAGGCAGTAACAAGTGGGGTACCACAGGGATCTGTCCTGGGTCCCCAGCTGTTCACAATTTACATTAATGACCTGGATCAGGGCGTCGGATGCAGCATTTCCAAATTTGCAGACGACACTAAACTAGGAGGGGGGGTGGGCTCAGAGGAGGAGACCAGGAAGCTCCAGAGCGATTTGGACAGACTGGGTGATTGGGCGGATAAATGGCAGATGCACTATAATGTGGACAAGTGCGAAGTTATCCACCTTGGGTGCAGGAACGGGAGGGCAAATTATTATTTAAATGGCAATAAATTGGGAGAGGGGGAAGTACAGAGAGACCTGGGTGTTCTTGTACACCAGTCACTGAAGGCGAGCATGCAGGTGCAACAGGCGGTCAAGAAGGCAAACGGTATGCTGGCCTTCATAGCAAAAGGGTTGGAATACAGGAACAGAGATACCTTGCTGCAGCTGTACAGGGCACTGGTGAGACCACACCTCGAGTACTGTGTACAGTTTTGGTCGCCTCATCTGAGGAAAGATGTTCTTGCCATGGAGGGGGTGCAGCGGCGATTCACCAGGCTGATACCAGGAATGGCGGGATTGACCTATGAGGAGAGACTATGTAGTTTAGGGATGTACACATTGGAGTTTAGAAGATTGAGAGGGGACCTCATAGAAGTGTATAAAATTCTGACAGGTCTAGACAGACTAGATGCAGAAGGAATGTTTCCCTTGGCGGGTGAGAACAGAACTAGAAGACATAATTTAAGGATAAGGGCTAAACCATTTAGGACAGAAATGAGGGGGAATTTCTTCACTCAGAGGGTGGTGAACCTGTGGAACTCATTGCCACAGAGGGCAGTGTACGCCAGCTCATTAAATATATTTAAGAGGGAATTAGATATATTTCTACAGGCAAAAGGGGTTAAGGGTTACGGAGAGAAGGCGGGGACGGGATACTGAATTGGAGGATCAGCCATGATCTCATTAAATGGCGGAGCAGGCTCGAAGGGCCGGATGGCCTACTCCTGCTCCTATCTTCTATGTATCTATATGTATCTATAACGAGGGTTTGAAATTGTGGTTGCAAGGTTAGAAAATATTTCTTAAAGATACATTTGCCCATAAAGGAGGGTTATAATAGATGATATAACTATGATTGAGAAGGAGGATTTTGGGCAGCAGGTGAGAGTGGTTTGTGTGCAGTTGATGGCTGGAGGTGGTCCTAGTCTTCCTTGGCATGTGTTATAGGTAATAGGTGGAGCAGGACAAGGAGCTTTATGAACAAATTAAAAGACAATAGGATAGTGCAGCGTTTTTATCACAGGGATTTTAATTACTCTTCCATTAAATGGTCCACTATGGCTGGAATGTCCAACCTTTTGGAACCAAATAGACATTAAAACCAGTGAGTGGGTTGCATATGATTAAGCAATAATATGAAAGACCATGCCCAAAACATTGGGCCAGAGTTTTCTGCCAAAATAACGGTGAGTTTAATGGCACACACCGTTATTAATGTGTAAATCGTCCAGTAACTTGTGGCGAGGAAGAGCTACCCTGTGAATTGTGAATCACTACAAGTTGCTGTTGCTCCGCCGTTAGCTTTGCACAAACAGCATCTCGCTCTTAGCCTCCCCATTATTTTTAAGAACTTGCAGAATTTGCACATTAATTGCCCATTAAACTTGCCACAGAAAGTCAGGAGTAGTAATTAATAGTGCAAGTACTTTTAACAATGTGGTAATTGTTAATGACTGCTGACAACCACTCTGGCCTAGAAAGTGAACAATTTAAACTGTGGAGTCTCATTACTTCGGGTTTGTTGTTAGGAGATTATTTGAATTTCAATTTTTTTTTCTTACTTTTCCTTTTTCTTTTTCCTCTCTCTATTAATCCAATCTTTCTTTCCCTCTCTTTATTTCTCTTTCTGTACCTGATTTGATGTTGAATTCACCCACTCTAATTTACCCTCCATCTCAGTCATTCCTCTGTTTATTTCTCAATCCTTAAGTCTCATTGGTTAACGCGATACACTGTTGGTCCCGCTGTTCACTAAGGTCCCAGATGCACTGTTTCCCTTGCCCAGCCAGCAACTAGCAGCGCTAAAACAGTTTGAGCTAAAGGGTGCAGGAAAAAGTCTAACGACGCACACTGCGAGATGCCCCGGTCCAGCAAATTCTGGCCCAGTAATTCTACATCAGACAAGAACTGACCAATGTTATTCTTAATTCATAGCACACAACTGAAAGTACCTATATACCTTTGAGGGTTTTCCCTCCTGCTCATAGACAAAAAACTAGGTTGAATACCTGAAAGTAATTCTTTTTGTAGAGAGTCATCACTTTCTGGAACAAAAATCTGTGACATGGTGAGTGCAGGATTGGTACAATCTTTTAAAATTAAGATTAACAAGTTCTTGAGAGGAGAGGACATTGCAAATTAAAGGGAACAAATGATTAATTTAAATTGTGATGAGTCATGGGAATCTGTGTTCTCTTGTAGCTTGCTTTTTTGCCTCAGGAAGACTGAGGAATTTTGAGTTTAACCTGAATTGACCACAGGATTTTTCCCCCCTTTTTTTGCCTCTCTCAGGAGGAAGCATTACAAGGGATGAGTGACCGATGTATAAGGTTACAGTTTCTACTGGATGGGCCTGATGGATCTCTTCTTGCCCTTTTTGTATGTTTGTATGCCCTTCTCTCAAACCCTTCGTTACTCTCCAAATTGTTTATGGTGTCCTACTGTTCCTAACTACAAACTATGCATGAGCAGCCTTCATTAAATTGTGGGATTTAACTTTTGGTGGTGTTTGCTACTCAGCATAGGAAGCAAATCTGACAGTAAAGCAGTAAGCGAAACACTTGGAGAACGATGTTATCTGCAGGGATGCAAGTTCAGCGGTTCAGAAACAGTAGTGGGTGGTCATTACTGTTACTGAGCTCAGTACAGGAACAAAAACTTGTTAAAATTCTTGTTCCCCAAGGCTTTTTTTTAAACTCATGATCATTGCAAAAATCAACTTCCATAAGCCGATGCCTTTTGCATGTAGTGAATGGGACGTAGTGTGCCTAAGGGCTAACAATCTACTCTTTCACAACTGAGTTATATCTGATATAGTATGGGATACCCAAAGAATACACTTGATCTGTCCAAAAGGTGGAAAATGTCATGCTGACTGATCATATATATTTCAGGGTAAACTACAAGAACAAAATATACACAAAAAAAGAAAGACTTGCATTTATATAACACCTTTATGAAGTACTTTTGAAATGTAGTCACTGTTGTAATGTAGGAAACATGGCAGCCAATTTGTGCACAGCAAGCTCCCACAAACAGCAATGTAATAATGACCAGGTAATCTGTTTTAGTGATGTTGGTTGAGGGATAAATATCGGCCAGGACACCGGGGATAACTCCCCTGCTCTTCTTCGAAATAGTGCCATGGGATCTTTTACGTCCACCTGAGAGAGCAAACGGGGCCTTGGTTTAACGTCTCATCCGAAAGACGGCACCTCTCACAGTGCAGCACTCCCTCAGCACTGCACTGGAGTGCCAGCCTAGATTTTTTTGCGCTCAAGTCTCTGGAATGGGACTTGAACTCACACTTTCTGACTCAGAGGCGAGGGTGCTACCAACTGAGCCACTGGCTGACACAAAACAAGTTAATCAGCAGTTAACAACATAAGAACATAAGAATTAGGAGCAGGAGTAGGCCATACGGCCCTTCAAGTCTGCTCCGCCATTCAATAAGATCATGGCTTATCTTCGACCACAATTCCACTTTCCCACCCGATCCCCATATCCCTTGAATCCACTAGACTCCAAAAATCTGTCTATCTCAGCCTTGAATATACTTAACGACTCAGCATCCACAGCCCTTTCGAGTAGAGAATTCCAAAGATTCACAACGCTCTGAGTGAAGAAATGCCTCCTCATCTCAGTTCTAAATGGTCGACCCCTTATCCTGAGACTATGCCCCCTAGTTCTAGATACTCCAGCCAGGGAATCAGCATCTCAGCATCTACCCTGTCAATCCCCCTCAGAATCTTATGTTTCAATGAGATCACCTCTCATTCTTCTAAACTCCAGAGAGTAGAGGCTCAATCTCTCCTCATAGCACAACCCTCTCATCCTAGGGATCAATCTAATGAACCTTCGTTGCACCGCCTCTAAGGCATGTATGTCATTTCTCAGATAAAGGAGACCAAAACTGTGCACAGTACCTCAGGTGTGATCTCACCAAAGCCCTGTACAATTGTAGTAAGACTTCCTTACTCTTGTACTCCAACCCCCTTGCAATAAAGGCTAACATGCCATTTGCCTTCCTAATTGCTTGCCGTACCTGCATGCTAACTTTCTGTCTTTCCTGTACGAGAACACCTATATGTCTCTGAACACTAACATTTAATAGTTTCTCACCATTTTAAAAATATTCTGTTTTCTATTCTTCCTACCAATGTGAATAACCTCACATTATACTCCACCTACCTTATTGCCCACTCACTTAACCTGTCTATATCCCTTTGCAGGCTCTTTGTGTCCTCCTCACAGCTTACTTTCCCACCTAGATTTATATCATCAGCAAATTTGGATACATTGCGCTTGGTCCCTTCATCTAAGTCATTAATATAGATTGTAAATAGCTGAGGCCTTGCGGCACTCCATTAGTTAAAGCCTACCAACCAGAAAATGACCCGTTTATCCCTACTCTCTGTTTTCTGTCTGTTAACCAATCCTCTATCCATGCTACTATATTACCCCAAAATCCATGAGCCATTATCTTGTGTAACAACCTTTTGTGTGGCACCTTATCAAATGCCTTTTGGAAATCCAAATATACTGCATCCACTAGTTCCCATTTATCTACCCTGCTAGTTACATCCTCAAAAAACTCTAATAAATTTGTTCAACATGATTTCCCTTTCATAAAATATAGCAATACATAACTCTAATACTTTTAACCACTTGCCAAGACCAAATAACAAAGATGTTCTAATATTTATTTTTGAGAACCCTTTAATCTGAATCTTTTTATGTAAGCATTCATTTTGATGCTCAAGGCATTCTGTCTTGCTTCAGTCACTTGGAAATATGGTTTATCAGAGTGAACTGAAGATTAACAGCTATCTAAAGGCCTTTCATGTCACAGATGCTAACTTTGAGAGAACAGTGGCTTTCCCAACAGGATGCCTCCTGATGGGGTAGCCAATACAGAGAAAGGCTTTGACTCTTTCCTGCATTGGGAAACGACATATATTGTCTGAGGAATTAATTAAGCCAATTTTGAACTCATAGGGGCCTGCTACAACTAATTAACAGAGGCAGTCCTTCGTATGAAGCTAGCACATGTACGCCCAACAGTGTCTGTATTTACCTCAACCCACACACAAAAACAACTGAATTCTCTACCAGGAATCAAAAACACAAACCAGCTTGAGCTTGCTGTTAATATATAATTCTTCTGGACAGAGGTGTATATTTGCTTTGGCTATAAACTCTCAAGCTGAAAACACAAAAGAAAAGTTGACAGAAGCAGCAGCTGTGGTGTCGGTTTTAAAAATCCCACAGAGTGGGGAAAAACTGGCAGATGGAGTTCAATGTGGGGAAGTGTGAGGTAATCTACATTGGATGCAAGAAAGACAAATCAGAATATTTTCTCAATACCGAGAGGCTAGAAACTGTGGAGGAGCAAAGGGATTTAGGTGTCCACAAGCACAAATTACTAAAAGCTAGTGCGCAGATACAAAATATAATCAGAAAGGCTGATGGAATGTTGGCCTTTATCTCAAGGGGACTGGAATATAAAGGGAAGGAAGTTATGCTTCAGCTGTACAGAGCCTTGGTCAGACCGCATCTGGAGTACTGCATTCAGATTTGGGCATCAAAATATATTGGTCTTGATAGGGGTACAGTGCAGATTTACCAGAATGATACCAGGGCTTAAAGGGTTAAATTGTGAGGACAGATTGCATAATCTTGAGCTGTATTCCCTTGAGTTTAGACGGTTGAGGTGTGATCTAATTGAGGTGTTTAAAATGATAAAGGGATTCAATAGGGTCGATACAGCGAAACTATTTCCTCTGGTGGAGAGTTTCAGAAATTAGAGCTAGGCCATTCAGAAGTGCAATCAGGAAGCATTTTTTCCACAGACGGGGTTGTGGAAATGTGGAATTATCTCCCCAAAAGGCTGTGGGTGCTGCGTCAATTGAAATTTTCAAGACTGGGATTGACTGAGTTTTGTTAGGTAAGGGTATCAAGGGATATGGATCAAAGGTGGGTAAATGGAGTTGAGGTACAGATCTGCCATGTCTAATACCACTGGCCTTTAGAGTTAGGTCAGGGTCAGCACTAACCCGGCATGAACCAATAATTCTAATTTACGTACCGTATGGTAGATTTACCCACTGAGGCATTGGGAAAGCCTTAAGCTAGTAATGCTAACCTAAAGTGTTGTGTGCTCATCAACATAAGTGACATTTATACCAGGGTAATTTCATGCACAATAAGCAAATAGATACCATGGCCACACATTATGGATTCAACAACAACTTGTATTTATATAGTGCCTTTAATGTAGTAAAACGTCCCAAGGCGCTTCACAGGAGTATTATAAGACAAAACATTTGACACCGAGCCACATAAGGAGAAATCAGGGCAGCTTGGTCAAAGAGGTAGGTTTTAAGAAGCGTCTTAAAGGAGGAAAGAGAGGTGGAGAGGTTTAGGGAGGAAATTCCAGAGCTTCGGGCCCAGGCAACAGAAGGCACGGTCACCAATGGTTGAGCGATTATAATCAGGGATGCTCCGATTACTATAACCATTCGCAACTAAAAAAGGAACTAGCAATGGATATTTAAAAAGGCACAAAACATCAATTTATCATGTGCAACAACAAATGACTTTTGACATATTCAGGCAATACCTCTCAATAAATATATTTGATACAAAATGTTTATTTTGCAAATTTCAGTTCCTCTTGTGTTAGCTTGGCTTCGTCGGTAGCACTCTCACTTCTGAGTCAGCAGGTTCAAGCTACACTCAATGACATGAGCATGTAATTTAGGCAGATACTGCATTGCAATACCGAGGGCATGCTGCATTGTCAGAGGTGATGTCCTTTACATGAGGCGTTAAATTAAAACCCTGAGTGCATGTTTAGGTGGATATTAAAGATCCAATTTCACTATTTAAGGAAGAGCAAAAGGTTTTCCCCAGTGCCTTGGCCAACATTCCTCCCTCAAAAGCACATTAACTGGTCAATCTTCTCTTTACTGTTGGTGGATTCTAGCTATGTGTAAAATAGGTGCATTGTGGCATACATAACAGCCACCACACTGTGAAGCACTTTGGAATGTTTTTAAGAAATGGAATAAAAATTCTGTACAACAAGTCTGCGAAGTTTAGAAAGTAAATCTCATTTTTCAGTGCTTTTGATGTTTGTTAGTAATGAAAGAAGAAACGGTGGATACAAATTTTTCCTCAGACTCTGGTCCATTTATGTAAAAATGGACCAGAGTTCCTTGAAAAAATATGTTTTCAATTGTGTACAAAGTCATGCAAGTAGTATATTGTTAGGAGTATACGAATACTTGAAAAATTTTCATGAAAATAGATGACTTTTCAGATTTCTACTGTAAGCTGTAGGTAAATGCTAAAGAAATGTACTGCTCAGCACACATTGATAATGAACACATTTCTTGTTCATCGGCTTGATTTAAGAAATTCAGTTTCATTATTACGTATTCAAGGAACGCTTTCAAATTAAAATATCAGCAAAAACCTGCTTTTTTTAATATGAGACAGGCAACATAAGTTCACTAAATCACTTTATGTGAAGTGCAAAATTCTCTAATGACAAACATCCAGCTGTTTCTTTTCAGAAAAATATTGTATTTTGCACTTTTCCTAATAATTTTGAGCAGGCAAGCATCCAAATACTGAAAAATTACTAGTTCAGTTCAGGAAATTGTTTCCACTCTACCTGTGGTGATAATTGCGTTAAAAATACAGCAAATCCCTGCTGATCTTAAACCATGCAGGATATGCACAACAGTATTCTATCTTTCCTGTTCTTTATATAAAAGTGCTTTCATTTGCAAATTTCACACTAGGTTTCCATTTGTCAGCACACCTACGAACAACATTTTAACCAGAAAAAGAGAGTTTTTGGCTTGTATCCAGATTCTGTAGTATTATTCCCTTGTCAAAAAAATTGCATTTTAATTAATGTGTCAAGAAGGGCTCGTCGGTGTGGTTTAGCCTTTGTGCTGCTGGTATTTTATATATCTGTGCCCTTAGCCGTGGAACAATTTTGACATAGATTTGCTAAATCATATGATTGAATGATAATTCATCACATTGTAGTAAATAAGACAACAAAATAAAGGTATTGAATTGAGATTTATGTATAAATGCACTTTTGTTTCCAAGCTGTAGATGATACAACGCCACAATTTAGTTTTGCATTTAGGCACAGTTAAGACATTTGCATTTGTTTTTCACGTTGAAATAACCAGAGTAGATGTTCTTCTGTAAAATTAAATATAAACCATTTAGTAAAAGATTTTTATAAAACTTTGCACAACATACCTGCTGATGAGTGATTTGACACAGGTTAGACTACATTCAGAAAACTTGCACTGCCTATCAGAGATAGAAAGGTTTTGTTAAAAAATATATTTCTGGAGACATCTAAGCTCTGATTTTGCGTGAATGTCAAATATGGAGTTGAGCTAGCCCAGGGGGCTGGGTCAACAGTACTTTGAGCTCATTTGGTGGACCGCGCTGAATTTGGCAATGAGACTCCCTCTCTCGCCAGTTTGAATAAGCTATTGGCCCGTATTTTGCAGTAGAAATAATGGTGTGGGCAACACGGTGGCATAGTGGTTAGCACTGGTGCCTCACAGCGCCAGAGACCCGGGTTCGAATCTGACCTCGGGTGACTGTCTGTGTGGAGTTTGCACATTCTCCCCGTGTCTGCGTGGGTTTCCTCCGGGTGCTCCGGTTTCCTCCCACAGTCCAAAAATGTGTGGGTTAGGTTGATTTGGCTATGATAAATTGACCCTTAGTGTTGGGGGGGATTAAATATGTGGGGTTATGGGGATAGGATGGGATATGTTAGGGGGAATTAAATACGTGGGGTTACGGGGGTAGGGTGGGATATGTGTACTGTGGGGATTAAAGCAGGGACAGGGTACTGGATTTGGATGATCAGCCATGATCGTATTGAATGGCGGAGCAGGCTCGACGGGCCGAATGGCCTACTCCTGCTCCTAGATTCTATGTTTCTATGTTTCTATCAACGCTCACCGTTTTTAAGGCGTAAATTGGCCAGCAACTTCTGGCGTCTGTACATGCACAGTTAAACGCGGAAATCAGGAAGTTGCTGTCCGATTTGCCCTGCTCCTCCACAAGCTTTGCTACACCAGTACCTCATGAGAGAGTCGGCATTCAAACACACGAAGGGCGTGAAGTTGCAGTACTTACCCACTAAACGTGCCAGAAAAAAAATAGGGCTTGTCCATTCAAGTGTAAGTGGATTTTTAACGGTGTGATAAGTCTTAATTACTGTCAAACAACCTCTCTGGCATTGAAACTTTATTTTTACAAGTGTGGTGTCTAATTCTTTCAGATTTTAATTATTGCTGAAAATTTAAAAACTAAATTAAAATTAAAATTAAAAAATGTTTTTTTACTTTTTCTTTCTGTCTCATTTATCTCTCTCTCTTAATCCCATCTTTCTTTCCCTCTCTTTATTTTGCTTTCTGTACATGATTTTACATTGAATTAAATACTCTAATTTACATTTCCTGGTTTAGACTCTGCATACCTCAGTAAGGATTCTTCAATCTTGATTGGTTGAGGAGATACGCTGTTGCTTTCCCTGGTCACACAGATCCCAGATCCCCTGTAGAGGGCGCAGCGCTTTATCGGACTCCTGGTGACCTTAAATTGCCATGCAAAAGCCCATAAAAAGTCTGAGGGTAGCTGTAAGCATAATGAACGATGAGTGCCATTTGTTTGACGCTGACCACAAAAACCGGGCCTTAGGAGAACCACCAAAGGAACATGGGTGAAAGCAACCCTCCACTAAAATAAAAATGCAAACTGCATGAAGGGAAGCCACCTTGGTCTCTTATACCTGGCTGCAAATTGGGAAGAGTCACAAAAAAATTGAAGTAAGTGAGCTCCTCACTTGCATACATTTCTACTGGGGTCCTTGAGCATGGCACAGACCTAAGTTGGAAACTCTGGGACGTATTCCCATTGTAATGATTCAAGCATCATAAGGTACCAATTCCCTTTTGCACACACACTTTCACTGTGCCAAAGCTGGGTTGCACACTTTTCTTGCAGGTGGCAGTGTTAGCCGAAGAAAAACAAATAAATGTTCAGACTTCCATCTTATGGTATTCCTCTGCTATTAGCAGGTTTCTCTTCATGGGTTTTGCAGCCATGGATGCAGAGGTTCACGCTGGTCTCTTAAGAGCCATCTGTCCCCCACCCCCCTTTCCCCGTGCTATTCCTCCTTTAAATAGCGTGGGAATTATGCAAGGACACACAATAAAGCCATCATGTTTGAATCTTGGAGTGATGTTCAAAATTATGTTTTGATGATTGAGTGCAAATCCCTTCTGTTTATGTAAGCCATGGGGCTGATGTGAGGAACCTTGATGTCAATTGAGTGCCATCTGTGATGCCCTGCACACAGACCAACTGGTGAAAGCTCTGTACCATGTCCAACTGATGCTCTGTTTCCAAAGGGAACGCCCCTTGCAAAAATAGTGTTTGCCGCTTGCTTGATAACTTTGTGTATTGCAGAATGCTTAATGTGACAGATGACCCCTGTGGGGTCTTGGAAAGATCTGGTAGCATAAAAGCTTCATAATGTGGTAATCTTCACTTCTAAGGGGTGAGTTGTCCCTGCTCCATATGCTGTTCGCAGGTCATTGTGTAGCAGAGCATACAACTTTTTATTGCGAAATGTAGGTGCTAAAGACAGGTACCTCTGGAAGTGTCTATAAGTACAGGTTTCAGGATAGTGATGCACATGGACGAAATGCCTCAGGTTTTGTTGCACCTGCATTTGTGGGGTTGATTTTAACCTCCCCAACCCAGCAGTGCATGGGGCGGGGGTGGTGGTTAAAATCGTAGAACTCCACTTACCGATCCAAGGCTGCATCATTACCGTCCGGCGACATTTTATCTTCTTCAAAGTTAGCCAAGGATCCCGCTGGAGGCAGGCGGTACCTAATTTAAATCTAAAAGTCGTGGCCCATCTCGGCATTCTAACAATGGCGAGAGTTGTGTCTTGTCCAGAAGAGGCCAAGGTAAGTGTAAAAAAATCACTTTTCTGTGGAATCTTTGTAGGCAGGAAGGCCAGGAGCGCTCCCTTGGCACCAGCATCGGCTGCCAAAGCTCCAACCACCGCTAACAATCATGACCGTTCCTTTGGGTTCCCGGCATCCTCGGACTCCCCACCCAATATTTGCTTTAGTCAGCTGTTATTCATGGCAGTTTCGGACGGGAGACTCCTGGATTATTTAAAAGAGACACGGGTGTTAAAATGTCCCGAGCCTCATGCTGAGCTCCCCTTCGGGGTGTCTCTCCTACCCCGCATCCCCGCCCGCCCCAAATGTGCCCCAGTTAAAATCGACCCCTGTCTCTCATGTACTCATCTTCACCAAAATCATGAAGCACTATGGAAATCCCACAAAAAAATCCCAGTTTGTATGGTGTTATTCAAATGCCAGCAGCCACCAACAATAATGAAAGTAGTGGAGCCATAAGGGGCAGATTATGCAGTGAAACCATTAAATACATAGAGCAAACGCAAAAATAAATACTTTTAACAGGTCCTTAAATTGAGATCCCACTTTAACAAAGGCAATAATGACTTGCATTTGTAGAATACCTTTAATAAAGAAAACGTCCCCAAGGTACTTTACAGAAGGGGAGAAAAATAATAAGTAAAAGGAATAAAGGAATGGACACTCAGCCCATATATGCCAAACAGCAGCTTTTTTTTTACATCTTTTTAGCATTTTATAGGAATGTTTTGTTCACTGGGATTGAAAGTTGCTATTATGAACCAATCGTATCAGTCACAAGACACAACTGGAGGCTGTCAGAACTAATCAGATCAGATGGAGGGTGGAACTGAAGGCTGCTGGAACCAATTTTTATCCCACTGTTGGTTGCGCACAAACTTTAAGCAGAAATATTTTAACCTGAGCTGATGATTTCTGAGAGTCTCAGTTACAGGTGTTTTTATTTAATGTTTGTCGTCAAAGAAATTCTGTATAATGAATAAGCTTCTAAAATGCGGCTTTTAAAGCTTTCAAAGGAATATTCTGGGATTGCCAGCTTGTTGCCCTTATATGAAGGTTTATTCTTTTCAAGACTGGTTGCAGCTGTTTTTTTGAGATAAGGAGAATTTTCCCTGGGGTGAATGTATTGATTGGCTTTGTTGAGCGTTCCGTAACTGCACTGAGGTAATTTTAGAAATAATAATTACTTCAAACAAATTTCACTTAGATTTTGATATTTAGGATTTTACTACAGTGTGCTGGTATGAGGTGTGAACCTGGCCCCTGGGTTATTTGTGTGAGACACATTACCCAGCTATGTTTTGTAATATAGCTGTTTTCGGGTTTATTTGCAATCGCATGGTTGAAGTCCATTTGCTCCTGAGGACAAACCGGAAAAGAGCCTACACCACTTGTATTAGACCAGTCAGCATCATAGGGAAATATGAGAAGTGATATTAATAATCAATATAAATATAATTGTTTCTAGTTGGGAGATGGAAATCTCAGTCAGGTGTACCTGACAGCACAAAATTCAGCTTCGTATGCCTCTTCCTGGAAATCACATTTTTGTGCACTTCACTTTTTTTTAATGATTGCAGTGTAAGAAAATAAACTCTTGATAGATTCAAAAAAATCTATAGAAATTGCTATTGGTAAAAATTGCGCACAGTCACTTAATGTTATTTTAATGGAAGGGTGTTAAACCATTTATGTTGACTTTATTCCCTAATGTTGCATTAAAGTCCATACAACAACTTTTAATTTCATATTCAAAACATTTCTAACCCTGAAGAATATAAGTAGTAGGAGCAGGCATAGGCCATACGGCCCCTCGAGCCTGCTCTGCCATTCAATAAGATCATGGTTGATCTTCTATATCAACTCCACGTTCCCACACTATCTGCATATCCCTTGAACTATCCCCATATCCCTTGATTCCCTTAGTGTCCAAAAATCTATTGATCTCATTCTTGAATATATGCAATGACTGAGCATCCACAGCCCTCTGGGGCAGAGAATTCCAAAGATTCACAACCCTCTGAGTGAAGAAATTTCTCCTCATCTCAGTCCTAGATGGCCAACCCCTTATCCTGAGACTATGCCCCCTAGTTCTAGACTCTCCAGCCAGGGGAAACAGCATTTCAGCATCTACCCTGTTAAGCCCTCTAAGAATTGTGTACATTTCAATGAGATCACCTCTCATTCTTCTAAACTTCAGAGAATATTGGCCCATTCTACTCAATCTCTCCTCATACAACAACCCTTTCATCCCAGGGATCAATCTAGTGAAGCTTTGTTGTACCGCCTCCAAGGTAAGGAGACCAAAACTGTACAAAGTACTCCAGGTGTGGTCTCGACAAAGCCCTATATAATTGCAACAAGACTTCCTTACTCGAGTACTCCAACCCCCTTGCAATAAAGTGAACTAACCATTTGCCTTCCCAATTGCTTGCTGTGACCTCTCACCTTTTAAAAAATATTCTGCTTTTCTATTCTTCCTACTAAAGAAGATAATTTCACATTTCCCCACATTATACTCCATCTGCCACCTTCTTGCCCAATCACTTAACCTGTTTAAGTTCTTCACTCTCATTAGACCCTTGGTTCCCCACTATTTCCAGTACGTCTTTTATGCCTTCTACTGTGAAGACAAATACAAAATATTTGTTTAACGTCTCTGCCATTTCCTTATTCTCCATTATAATTTCTCCTTTGCATTCTCCTCACAGCTTACTTTCCCACCTAGCTATGTATCATCAGCAAACTTGGATACATTACACTTGGTCTCCTCACCCAAGTCATTGATATAGATTGTAAATAGCTGAGGCCCAAGCACTGATCCTTACAGCACCCCGCCAGTTACAGCCTGCCAACCCGAAAATGACCCGTTTATTCCTTCTCTCTATTTTTTGTCCGTTAACCAATCCTCAATCCATGCTAATATATTACCCCCCAATCCCATGAACCCTAATCTTGTGTAATAACCTCTTATGTGGTACCTTATAGAATGCCTTCTGAAAATCCAAATATGCTACATCCACTGGCTCCCCCTTATCTACCTCGCTATTTACACCCTCAAAAAACTCTAATAGATTTGCCAAACACGATTTCCCTTTCATAAAACCATGTTGACTATGCCTAATCATATTATGGTTTTCTTAGTGCTCTGGTACCACGTACCTAATAATAGATTCTAGAATTTTCCCTACTACTGATGTTAGGCTCATTGGCCTATAGTTCCCTATATAGTGGCCTCTAGCGGCAGCGGCAAGAGGATAAAGAGCGGCCCAAGAGCGGACCTTAATTAAAGCAGCGGCAGCGGCGAGGCTCCGATTCAAAAACAACAACAAAAATCGAAGAGTGACGACACAGGAGAGCAGGTAGGTGATTGGTTGATGAGTGTTAGAGCTTTTTTTTGCTTTCTAAGTTAGGGAAGGGGGATAAATTAGGAGCTGAGAAACTAACTTCCAAGTACTTCTTAAATTAATAACTAAAACTAGATAAAATAATCAAACAATAAAACTGAAACATTGATTGAATAAACATAAGGACATAAGAAATAGGAGCAGGAGTAGGCCATTTGACCCTTCGAGCCTGCTCTGCCATTCAATAAGATCATGGCTGATCTTCTACCTCATCTCCACTTTCCTGAACTATCCCCATATCCCTTGATACCCTTAATATTCAAAAATCTATCGATCTCTGTCTTGAATATACTCAACGACTGAGCCTCCACAGCCCTCTGGGGTAGAGAATTCCAAAGATTCACCACCCTCTGAGTGAAGAAATTTCTCCTCATCTCAGTCCTAAATGGCTGACCCCTTATTCTAAGACTGTGACCCCTGGTTCTAGACTCCCCAGCCAGGGGAAACATTCTCCCTGCATCTACCCTGTCAAGCCCTGTAAGAATTTTGTATGTTTCAATGAGATCACCTCTCATTCTTCTAAACTCAAGAGAATATAGTCCTAGTCTACTCAATCTGTCCTCATAGGACAATCCCCTCATCCCAGGAACCAGTCTGGTGAACCTTCGTTGCACTCCCTCTATGGCATGTATATCCTTCCTTAGGTAAAGAGATCAAAACTGTACACAATACTCCAGGTGTGGTCTCACCAGGGCCCTGTATAATTGCACTAAGACGTCTTTACTCTTATACTCAAATCCTCTTGTAATAAAGGCCAACATACCATTTGCTTTCCTAATTGCTTGCTGTACCTGCATGTTAACTTTCAGTGATTCGTGTACAAGGACACCCAGGTCTCTCTCTGAACGCCAACATTTCCCAATCTCTCACCATTTAAAAAATACTCTGCTTTTCTATTTTTCCTACCAAAGTGGATAACTTCACATTTCTCCACATTATATTCTATTTGCCATGTTCTTGCCCACTTACTTAGCCTGTCTATATCCCCTTGAAGCCTCCTTGCATTCTCCTCACAACTTAAAAGCTTTAACTAATTAATTAATAAATGAAACCAGGTTAGAGATGGCAGGGCAGGTGGTGTGTTGTAACTGCAGCATGTGGGAGTTTGTGGAGAGCATCGCGAACCCGAGCAACCACATCTGCAGTAAGTGTCTGCAACTCGAGGAACTTCGGCTCAGAGTTGTTGAGCTGGAGTACGAGCTGAAGACATTGCAATGCGTCAGGGAGGGGGAGAGTTACCTGGACTCTTTGTTCCAGGAGGCAGTCACACCCTTTAGGTTAAGTAGTACTTTAGAGTTTGTCACTGGTCAGGGACAAGAGGGTGTGACTGCAAGTCAGGCAGGTATTGGGACTCAGGATGTAGTGATGGAGGAGCCTCAGCCCTGGACCTTGTCCAACAGGTACGAGGTACTTGCTACCTGTATGGATGAGGGAAAGGACTGCAGGGAGGATGGGCAAACTGACCATGGCACCGTGGTACAGGGGGCCATCCAAGTGGGGGGAGAAGGAAGGAATGTGGTAGTGGTAGGGGACAGTATAGTCAGGGGGATAGATACTGTTCTCTGCAGCCACGAAAGAGAGTCCTGAAGGTTGTGTTGCCTGCCCGGTGCCAGGGTTAAGGATATCTCCTCGCGGCTGGAGAAGAACTTGGAGGGGGAGGATCCAGTTGTTGTGGTCCATGTAAGAACCAACGACATAGGTAGAACTAAGAATGAGGTTCTGCTGAGGGAGTTTGAGGAGCTCTCTGGATTACTAACTGAGCCACGCGCAAATTAGCATAGGGTCAAGCAGATCCGAGAGTTAAATGCGTGGCTCGAAGAGTGGTGTGGGAAGAAGGGGTTTCAATTCATGGGGCACTGGCACCAGTACTGGGGAAAGAGGGAGCTGTTCTGTCGAGACGGGCTCTACTGAAACCGGGCTGGGACCAGTGTCCTGACGAATCGAATAACTAGGGCTGTAGATTGGGCTTTTAACTAAAATGGGGGGGGAGGGGTTAAATGAGGGGAAATTTAGAAATCTAAAGAGAAAGGTCAAGGCAATAGAGCAGTGTTGCGATTTGGGTAAAAATAAGCAGAGTGTGACAGGAAGGGACAGAGAGTTTAACGGTAGCAGTGCAGCAGATAATAAGGTCAAAGCAGGGAATAATGGTAAAAAATTTAAATTAAAGGCTCTTTATCTGAATGCACGAAGCATTTGTAACAAGATAGACAAACTAGTGGCACAAATAGAGATAAATGGGTTTGATCTAATAGCCATTGCAGAGACGTGGTTACAAGGTGAGCAAGGTTGGGAACTAAATGTTCCAGGGTACTTGACGTTTCGAAAAGACAGGCAGAATGGAAAAGGGGGTGGGGGGGACTCTGATAATAAAGGATGACATAAGGACAGTAGCGAGAAAGGATCTCTGCTCAGAAGATCAGGAAGTAGAATCAGTATGGGTGGAGATAAGGAATAACAAGGGGCAGAAAACACTGGTGGGAGTAGTATATAGGCCCTCTAACAGTAGCTATCCCGTTGGACAAAATATTAATTATGAAATCGCAGGAGCTTGTAATAAAGGTAATGCAATAATCATGGGGGGACTTTAATCTTCAGAAAACTGGACAAATCAAATTGGCAAAGTTAGTCTGGAGGACGAGTTCATGGAATGCATTCGGGACAGTTTCCTAAAACAATACCTCAAGGAACCAACCAGGGAACAGGCTGTTTTAGATCTTGTATTGTGTAATGAGACAGGGTTAATTAGCAATCTCATAGTAAAGGAGCCTCTGGGGCAGAGTGATCATAATATGATAGAATTTCACATTAAGTTTGAGAGTGACTTGCCTAAGTTCGAAACTAGAGTTTTAAACTTAAATAAAGCCAATTGCATCAGTATGAGGGGTGAGTTGGCTAAGGTAGATTGGAAAAATAAATTTAAAAGTATGGTGGTAGATAAGCAGTGGCTAGCATTTAAAGAAATATTTCATAATTCTCAACAAAAATACATTCCATTGAGAAACAAAACCTCCACGGGAAAAGTGTTCTATCCGTGGCTAACTGAAGAAGTTAAGGATAGTATTAGATTGAAAGAAGAAGCTTATAATGTTGCGAAGAATAGTTGTATGCCTGAGGATTGGGAGAGTTTCAGAAACCAGCAAAGGATGACCAAAAAAATTGATAAAAAGGGAAAAAATAGAATATGAGAGAAAGCTAGCAAGAAATATAAAAACAGATTGTAAGAGCTTCTACAAGTATGTAAAAAGGAAGAGAGTAGCAAAAATAAACATTGGTCCCTTAGAGGCTGAGACAGGAGAAATTATTACAGGGAATAAGGAAATGGCAGAAATGTTAAACAATTATTTTGTATCTGTCTTCACAGTAGAAGACACAAAAAGCGTACCAAAAATAGTGGGGAACCAAGGGTCTAATGAGGGTGAGGAACTTAATGTAATTAATGTAAGTAGAGAAAAAGTACGAGGGAAACTAATGGGACTAAAAGCCGACAAATCCCCTGGACCTGACGACCTACATCCTAGGGTTCTAAAAGAGGTGGCTGCAGAGATAGTAGATGCATTGGTTTTGATCTTCCGAAATTCCCTAGATTCTAGAACAGTCCCAGTGGATTGGAAGGTAGCAAATGTAACACCGCTATTCAAGAAAGGAGGGAGAGAGAAAACAGGGAACTACAGGCCAGTTAACCTGACATCAGTCGTAGGAAAGATAGAAACATAGAAGATAGGAGCAGGAGCAGGCCATTCAGCCCCTCGAGCCTGCTCCGCCATTCAATGAGATCATGGCTGATCATCCAAATTCAGTACCCTGTCCCTGCCTTCTCTCCATATCCCTTGATCCCTTTAGTTTTAAGAAATATATCTAACTCCTTCTTGAATATATTTAATGAATTAGCTTCTACTGCCTTCTGTGGTAGAGAATTCCACAGGTTCACCACTCTCTGGGTGAAGAAATTCCTCCTCATCTCAGTCCTAAATGGCTTACCCCTTATCCTTAGACTGTGACCCCTGGTTCTGGACTCCCCGGCCATCGGGAACATCCTTCCTGCATCTAGTCTGTCTAGTCCTGTTAGAATTTTATAAGTTTCAATGAAATCCCCTCTCATTCTTCTAAACTCCAGCGAATATAAGCCCAATCGACTCAATCTCTCCTCATATGTCATTCCTGCTGGAATCCATTGTTAAGGAAGTGGTATCAGGGCACTTAGAAAATCATAACATGATTAGGCAGAGTCAGCATGGTTTTATGAAAGGGAAATCATGTTTGACAAATTTATTAGTGTTTTTTGAGGATGTAACGAGCAGGGTAGATAATGGGGAACCAGTGGATGTAGTATATTTGGATTTCCAATAGGCATTCGATAAGGTGTCACATAAAAGGTTATTACACAAGATAAGGGCTTATGGGGTTGGGGTAATATAGTAGCATGCATAGAGGATTGGTTAATGGACAGAAAACAGAGAGTAGGGATAAACGGGTCTTTTTCAGGTTGGCAGGCTGTAACTAGTGGGGTGCCACAGGGATCAGTGCTGGGGCCTCAGCTATTTACAATCTATATTAATAACCTAGATGAAGGGACCGAGAGTAATGTGTCCAAGTTTGCTGATGATACAAAGCTAGGTGGGACAGTAAGCTGTGAGGAGAACACAAAGGGCTCGCTTTTGTCATTGGGGCGGGCTGGGGTCGTGTCATCCGCTTTTCCTGTTAGCCACCCGACTCCAATTGGATGTGGGAGAATTATGCGATTTTCCCCTAATTGGGCAATTGAGTTCCAGTATGTGGGAACCCATGACCCAATTAGTTTTTTCAGTCTGAAATTCGCCTCTGATGATGTCATCATTGCTGCTGCATTTAAGGTCTGCAAAGACTGGGAACCTTTTGGCCTTTGCTGTGAGAAGGACCTGGAGGCAAAATGAGCAGCAGGAGACCAAAGTCTGCTCCCAGATTTTTTTTTTACCACCACCACCACATAATGCCTGCTAAAAGTTCCCCCATAATGATGATTGATCAGATATCATCTCCTTTTAATGTTGGAGCTGCAGCTGATAGTCATAGTCAGCAATCCAAGTGTGCTACCGCCAGGTTTCACCGTCGTGTTTCAGACGAGGTGTGCATCACGTCGGAAAAGTGTTAAAATCAGAAAGGCCTCTCAAAATGGGATTATAGAGGCAATTAAGTGGTTGTTAAGGGCCTGTCCCGCCTCTTGGAGGCGGGACGGAGACGGGATCAGAAACCACGTATTTGGGAAAATTGCTCGGAGGCGGGGTCGGGCCCGCCCGCTATTTTTTGCAATTTTAACACCCCACACGCCTCCATTCCCGCCTCCTCGGGCCTGGCAAAATCGAGCCCAAAGAGTCTGCAAAGGGATATAGATAGACTAAGTGAGTGGGCAGTAAGGTGCAGATGGAATATAACGTGAGGTTATTCACTTTGTTAGGAAGAATAGAAAAACAGAATGGGGGAGAAATTCAGTATCGCCCCATTTGGGGTGCAATTATCGGCCGGGCGCAAAGATTAGCGCCTGGCGCTAATTATCTCCACCGACTGCAAACTTGACTTTTATCGCCCATGGAGGTGATTGGACCGCTAAATCAGGCGCTTCACACCTGTCTCAAGGCGCAAAGGCCGAGGAGCGAGGCGCTACCTCAGAGCGCTGGCGAAGCTCATGTGATGTCAGTCAGCAATGGAACATTCACACAATGGCACGGGCCAGTTCTTAAAGGGGATGGTTGATCTTGCTTTCCATCCACATCCTGCTCATTGCAGCCTTGAATCTCGGCCTGGAGAGACCTGCACATCAAATCTGCTGGAAAGAACAATGGAGAGTACCAGGCAAAGAGCTCAGAGTGCAGCTCCCACAGTCTCTGCTAAATCGATACAAGGAATGGCAAATCAAAATGAACCTGCAAAGTGCTGCTCAGTACCCAAAACTCCTTCACACAGCGTTGAATCTCTCCCTCTCTCTCAGAATGCGTGGTTCAAAAATGGCACCAACAATAAAAGGCAGGAAGCGGTCGCCTTTAAATAGCGCTCCCCCAGTCCCTTCATGACTGCAAAACGCTCCCCTCAACCTGTCGTTGCTAGCGTCAGGCGGTAAGGCAGGGGGCGCCACTCAATATTCGCTCCGGGGCGATACCGGGGCGTTGCGCACTCGACTGACGTCACGATCTGCCGGCGCAGGAGATCGTGGCGGTAGTGTTTAGCGCCGCCGCAAAATGTCTAGTTAATTTCGCGAGTGGCGTAAACATCGCCGCGCCTGGGCGCTAGATGATTTGCGCCCCATTAGCGCCCTCTTAAGGCGCCAACGGGTGGCGCAACCAACTGAATTTTCCCCCCAATATTTTTTAAATGGTGAGAAACTTTTAAATGTTGGTGTTCAGAGAGATTTTGGTCTCCTCGTGCAAGAAACACCGAAAGCTAGCATGCAGGTACAGCAAATAATTAGGAAGGCAAATGGCATGTTGGCCTTTATTGCAAGGGGGTTGGAGTATAAGAGTAAGGAAGTCTTGCTACAATTGTACAGGGCCTTGGTGAGACCACTCCTGGAGTACTGTGCACAGTTTTGGTCTCCTTTTAAGAACATAAGAAATAGGAGCAGGAATAGGCCACTTGGCCCCTCGAGCCTGCTCCGCCATTCAATAAGATCATGGCTGATCTTGGGCTCAAAGCCACATCCCTGCCCGCTCCCCATAACCCATCACTCCCTTATCTTGCAAAAATCTGTTTATCTCCACCTTAAATGTATTTAATGACCTAGCCTCCACAGCTCTCTGCGGCAGAGAATTCCACAAATTCACGACCCTGTGAGAGAAGAAATTCCTCCTCATCTCAGTTCTAAAAGGGCGACCCTTTATTCTGAAACTATGCCCCGAGTTCTAGATTTCCCCACGAGGTTTAACATCCTCTCTGCATCTACCTTGTCGAGCCCCCTCAGTATCTTATATGTTTCAATAGGTTCACCTCTCATTCTTCTAAATTCCAATGAGTATAGGCCCAACCTGCTCAACCTTTCTTCATAAGTCAACCCCCTCATCTCTGGAATTAACCTAGCGAATCGTCTCTGAACTGCCTCCAATGCAAGTATATCCTTCCTTAAATAAGGAGACCAAAACTGTACGCAGTACTCAAGGTGTGGTCTCACCAATACCCTGTACAGTTGTAGCAGGACTTCCCTGCTTTTATACTCCAACCCCCTTGCAATAAAGGCCAACATTCCATTTGCCTTTTGATTACTTGCTGTACCTGCATGCTAACTTTTTGTGTTTCATGCACAAGGACCCCCAGGTCCCTCTGAACTGTAGCATTTTGTAATCTCTCCATTTAAATAATAATTTGCTTTTTTATTTTTCCTGCCAGAGTGGATAACCTCGTACTTTCCCACATTATACTCCATCTGCCAAATGTTTGCCCACTCACTTAGCCTGTCTATATCCCTTTGCAGGTTCTTTGAGTCCTCTGCACAACTTGCTTTCCCACCCATCTTTGTATCATCCGCAAACTTGGCTACATTACACTCGGTCCCTTCATCCAAGTCATTAATGTAGATTGTAAATAGTTGAGGCCCCAGCACCGATCCCTGTGGCACCTCACTAGTTACCGTTTGCAAAACGGAAAATGACCCATTTATCCCGACTCTCTGCTTTCTGTTAGTTAGCTAATTCTCTATCCATGCTAATATATTACCCCCAACTCCGTGAGCTCTTATCTTATGCAGTAACCTTTTATGTGGCACCTTATCGAATGCCTTCTGGAAATCCAAATGCACCACATCCACTGGCTCACCTTTGTCCATTCTGCTCGTTACATCCTCAAAGAACTCCAGCAAATTTGTTAAACATGATTTCCCTTTCATAAAACCATGCTGACTCTGCTTGACTGCATTATGATTTTCCAAATGCCCTGCTACTGCTTCCTTAATGAAGGACTCCAGCATTTTCCCAACAGCAGATGTTAGGCTAACTGGTCTATAGTTTCCTGCTTTCTGTCTCCCTCCTTTCTTAAATAGGGGTGTTACATTTGCAGTTTTTCAATCCGCTGGGACCTCTCCAGAGTCTAGGGCATGTTGGTATATTGCAACCAATGCATCCACTATCTCTGCAGCCACTTCTTGTAAGACCCTGGGATGCAGGCCATCTGGTCCAGGGGACTTGTCGTCTTTTAGTCCCATTATTTTACCAAGTACTATTTCCTTGGTGATAGTGATTGTTTTTAGTTCCCCCCTCCCTGTGGCCCCTTGATTATCCATTATTGGGATGTTGTTAGTGTCTTCTACCATGAAGACAGATACAAAATATTGTTCAGAGTCTCTGCCATTTCCCCGTTCCCCATTATTAATTCCCAGTCTCATCCTCTAAGGGACCAACATTTACTTTAGCTACTCTCTTCCTTTTTATACACCTGTAGAAGCTCTTACTGTCTGTTTTAATATTTCTTGCCAGTTTACTCTGTCAATTCATCTTCTCTCTATTATTTTTTTTGTTATCCTTTGCTGGTTTTTTAAAATTTCCCAATCCTCTGCTCTCATACCAATCTTGTCAACATTGTATGCCTTCATTTTCAATTTGATACCATCCTTTACTTCCTTAGTTAACCACGGATGATGCTACCTTCTCTTAAAATCTTTCTTTCTCACTGGAATATATTTTTGTTGAGAGTTATGAAATAGCTCCTTAAATGTCCACCACTGCATTTCAACTGTCTTACCCTTTCATTTATTTTCCCCACTTTAGCCAGTTCTGCCCTCATGCCATTGTAATTGCCTTTGTTTATGATCAGGACACTGGTTTGAGATAAGGAAGGATATACTTGCCTTGGAGGTAGTGCTATGAAGGTTCACTAGATTGATTCCTGGGATGAGACGGCTGACTTATGATGAGAGATTGTGTAGAATGGGCCTGTACTCTCTGGAGTTTAGAAGAATGAAAGGTGATCTCATTGAAACATACAAGATTCTGAAGGGGATTGACAGGGTAGATGCTGAGAGGTTGTTTACCTTGGCTGGAGTGTCTAGAACTCGGGGGCATTGTCTCAGGATAAGGGGTAGACCATTTAAGATTGAGATGAGGAGGAATTTCTTCACTCAGAGGATTGTGAATCTTTGGAATTCTCTGCCTCAGAGGGCTGTGGATGCTGAGTCTATGAGTATATTCAAGGCTGAGATAAATAGATTGTTGGACTCTGGGGGAATCAAGAGATATGGAGATCAAGCGGGAAAGTGGAGTTAAGATCGATGATCAGCTGTAATTTTATTGAATGGCGGAGCAGGCTCGAGGGGCTGTATGGCCTACTCCTGCTCCTATTTCTTATGTTCTCCCTCCTTTCTTGAATAGCAGGGTTACATTTGCTACCTTCGGATCTGCTGGGACTGTTCTAGAATCTACGGAATTGTGGAACATCAAAATCAATGCATCCACTATGTCTGTAACCACCTCTTTTAGAACCATAGGATGTAGGCCATCAAGTCCAGGGAATTTATCGGCTTTTAATTCCATTATTTTCTCCAGTACTTTTTCTTTACTAATATTAATTATTTTCAGTTCTTCACTCTCATTAGACCCTTGGTTCCCCACTTTTTACAGTATGTCTTTTGTGCCTTTTACTGTGAAGATAGATACAAAATATTTCTTTAACGTCTCTGCCATTTCCTTATTCCCCATTATAATTTCTCCTGTCTCTGCCTCTAAGGAACCCATGTTTACTTTCGCTAATCTCATCCTTTTTACATACTTGTAGAAGCTCTTACAATCTGGTTTTATATTTCTTGCTAGTTTACTCTCATTCTATTTTCTCCCTCTTTATCAATTTCTTGGTCATTCTTTGCTGATTTCTAAAATCCTCCCAAACCGCAGGTTACTACTCTTTTTTGACAACATTATAAGCCTCTTTAAATCTAATAGTATCCTGAACTTTTCTAGTTAGCCACAATTTTACCATCTTTCCCGTGGAGTTTTTATCCTTCAAGGGATAAAAACTGATTCTCGAAGAAACTATTTTTGGTCTGAAAGGCAGAATTACAGTACACTCCAAAATGCTGGAAAATGCACAAAATAAAGTTTCATAATTAAAACCTTCTAGGGGATGTACCCTAGAGCCCCCTAATAAATAAATCTCCCACCTTCATGTATTCTACTTCAGTAATTTCTTTATCACCATTTCTGCAAAATGTGCTTTTCTATACTTTTGGAATTTCCCCTATAATAAGTGATCAAATGTATATAGCTGCAGCTTAAGTCAGACTACAATTTCAGTGTAATCTCTCATTTTCGTGTGTCATAAGGCCTTTAGGCATAGAAGTTTACTGATGGGGAATTTTTGGCTCATCTGTGCCACCTCTTTGCTAGAACAGTCAAAAACAAAACTGCCCTGCTCTGTCCTCATAGCTCTGTATTTTCCTCTGCTTCAAATATTTATCCAATTTTTCCTTAAAAGATGCAGCGGTCTCTGCCTCAAGCACACAATATACCAAAGCATTCTATGCTGCAATAACTGTTAAGAAATTGCTCCTAACCCCTCTCCTCATCATCTTACTGACAATTTTAAATTGATCACCTCTCACATTGACTCCCAACCAGAAGAAATATTGTTTTCCTAACCACTTTATCAAAATTCTTCTGAATTTTAGAAACCTTTATTAAATCTCTTCTTAGTCTTTTCTGCTCCATTAGAAATAGTCCCAGGATCTCCAGTCTTTCCTCACAACTATAGTTTCACACCTTTGACATCATCCGAGTAAATCTATACTGCAGAGGACATCAATATCCTTTCAGTATTGGGGTGCCAAAAGCTGCGCACAGTACATTAACTGTGGCCCAGCTAATGTTTTTATAAATTTATGATTATTTCTTTGCTCTTCTACTCTATGCCCTTAATTATACAAACTCCAAATTCTATTGGCAATTTTTAATGGCTTTATCTACCTGTATCTACACTTTATGTATTTGAACCCCTAGGTCTTTCATTACTTACTGTCTTGTCCTGTTGTCTTCTGCTTCTTCCTATCTGCCTTCCGTCACCCTTCTTTGTCCCTTCACTCTTTTGCCATTCACTCTCTCCCTGCCCTCTCCCATCACTCTTTCCCGCTCTTTTCCTCCCCTCACTGTTTCTCTCTTACTCTTCTCTGTCTCACCATTTCAGTCTTCCTCTTTACTGATGCTCCTCACCTCCATTTTCCTCTCTTCCTCTTTCCTTCGCTGCTTACCTCTTCCCCCTCCCCTCACCCTTTCCTTTCTTGCCTCACCTTTTCCCTTTTCCTTACTTCTTTTCCTCAACTTCCCTCTTCTGACCTTTTGACGTAATATCCCCAGACTAGCTGGCTGCTCTTTGCAGCTGGAAAAACACTTTTTAATGTGCTCACAGGGCTTTTAATATATCGATTTGAGTGTTTTTTTTTTACTTAGTAGATGTATTATAATTATTATGATTGGTTTAAAAAGTGACCAGCAGGGTTTACCAGCTGCAAAGAGCAGCAGAAATCAGAGGTGAATGACATTAATCCCAAGTCATAAATTGGCAGAGATTAGCTGGAGGGCTGCCGATGGCTGAAGTTGGGGTGCACCGCATGGGAGAGGATGGGAAACCACTACTGTTCTCCTTGAGGCTTCAGACAGGGTGTTTCTTCTGTACTGATGTGGCAAATTGCTGGAGGATGAGTCAATCAGATCTAGACATGCCATTTGAGGAGTCAGCACATGAAGGGAGCAGTCACTGGTCTAAAAAGAAAGTTGTCTGTTCCGAAGCAGGTGGTTGGTAAATATAAATTAATTTACTAATGAGGCAACAGCCCTTTCCAGACCTCCAAATCCATGAATTTAAAAAGGAACAAACCAGCGAGAAAGAAATCTAAACACAAATAAAGCTGCGTTACCTTGGTTTCGTGCACTGAATTCTCTGGGATAAATTGCCCCATGGGCTGCAATTTGGTTACCCCTGGGCTACGGGCATTATGAGTATAGTGTTCTCATTGCATTTCTATTTTACGATCAATGTCCAGCTTACAATACCTTAAGTAAAATATGTGGGAAATGAGCTCTACCGGTTTTCAGTCCACACGTGGAGGAATAGCTGCCATTGGCCCGTAATTTGCGATCTCTGTGGCAAGAAGTTCGGTTTTTCCGACGTACAGTTGAAATCAATGTAGTATAGTGGGAATGTCATAGTGCGAGCTGCTGTGACGTCAACAAGCTGTCTAAGCAGCCAATAACAATGCAGAATTCCCACTGTTGGTGAAAAATTAATTCACCCGAGTCTGTCGTAAAGCAAAAGATCACAGTTTATTATTCAGAGCGCTCCGGGAGAATTCAGAGCGCTCTGGGAGAACGGTCACAGCCTGCGGTCTCATGACCCGCTTCTCAACTTAACAATGGTCACCCAAGCTTCTTTATACACTTCCAAAAGCCAGAAAATACAAACCTCAGCACAGTTAGGGTTAGGGTTACATCATGAGTGACCCTTAGGTTGTCTAAAAACAACTTGATCAGAATTTTACAATGTTAGCGAAACTTATTCTTTTACTTCTGCTTTTTGTCAACCATCTGCGCTGCGAGGTTTCATTCTTACACCTATTCGAGGTTAGTTTATAGAAAAACAATGATTCACATTTTTGTTCTGCAGTGTCTGCATTATCTATACTGCAGCCTAGGCAAGTTGGTCTTTTATCTAATTATACCCCTGTCTCCATGCCTTCGGGAGATACTTTGACCTTTACTATAGTCCTTTAAGCAGTTCAACTAATCTTAAACATTACAACTGATTTGCCCTTACATTATTACAATTCATTTTTTTAACTCTTACACCACAGACCAAGAACGAGGACGTGATTAAGGGAAGGGATAGTTACAAGTCCTAGCCCTTTTCGGGCTACCCCAGATCAGGCGTATTCCCCAGACGTTCACCTTCAACTAAAGTTAGTGGTAGCCAAATCCTAGAGACGCTTAATTGGGTCTAAAGGTTCAGACTATCTCTCCCTAAAGGAAAGGAATGGCCTGAAGATGTTACCGTCCTCCGGATAGCACTTTTAACAAGTTTAAATAGACTGTAACCTTCTGGATATTACGAGGGTCTGGAAACCCCCCCCCCCCCCCAGAATTCTGCAACTCCTTACTGAAGAGTGTACAGAAATTGAGTTTGCGAGATTGATACAGAAATACTACTAGAGACAATTCTAAAAATATATAGATTTATTAAAGAACCGACATTTAGTTAACAGCTGGTATGGCAATCGCAACTTTAACCGTTCAAAATACAAATAGCTTACATTTCTTATGAGAGATCCTTATTCTCAAATCTTAACTTCGTTACATTTCCACACTTCTACTTATTTCTTAATCCAGAATATCCACCAAAATCAAATACCTTGATTACCCGAGACTCAGAGTTGAAAACTTACAGTGCGTGCCTGTGAAGTTGAGAAACGCTTGCCCTTCCAGCGACTTCTGACTATCTGAAAAGCTCTATTTTTATACCTTTTTTTAGAGGTATTTTCTTTGAAGTTTCCTGCTGATGTAAGCTAATTATCTCTAGTGATTCTTTATTGAATTCTTTTCTATTCTTACTGTCATTTCAGCTGCCAACTTTTAGAATTCTGTCTCTACCTTTAGGTCTTTCAAAAACTTATCATTTTTATGGTTATTGTCAATTTATCTATTTAATGCTATTCTTAGGAAGTCTTTCTATTGAATTCTTAATATCACTTAACTGCTTGTAAGCCAGACGTCGTGACTCTGTGGTGTTCCAAGTTCAATACAAACACAATGTAATTGCTTGGTGTCATCTATTGATATTACATCTTCAAAGCCTCTCTGTGGGTATCTTTTACAATTTGTAAATTGAAAACACTTCATCCAGGGTTATATCCATCTTAGTTGGTTATATATATATATTCGTGTTTCCTGTTTCATTTGATGTTACTTTATGAAGGCATATGGTTGTTTAATGTTCTAAGTTTCTGTTTCCCTGAGTGTTAGCTTATAACACTTCACTTGGGTCATTCCTTTGTGTTTCTCCCAATCTCCAGACCTTCTGGAAGCGCCAATGGTTTGCTTCAATAGGGGCATTGTTTTTGTGTTTACAACCATCTCTCATTTCAAAGCTTGTGGTGTTTTACAGCTTTTGTTAACACTTCACCTTATCTCAGAAGCCTGTATTGTGTGTGTAGCCTGTGTCGCCAAATCTTTCCAGACTTTTAAACTCAGTATGTCTTGTGTTAATATTATCAAAATCTGTTCATAGGATGATGTATTTCTTGGAATATGGCTTATTCCATTACATAAGTTCCTTTGATTCTGACTTATTGACCCAGAAATTAAACACTGAGTGTTGACACGGGGGTAAGGCTTCCCCGCGATATCTCACTCCACGCCTACCTTTTTCCTCCGGGCCCACACAAACTTTAGTTTCAAGGCTGCAGCTGTGCAGTGCTTGCGTGACCCAGAGACGCAATTAGTTCGTGCGAGCTCTGGGATCACGTGATTCAGTTAGAGCCAATGGCAGCACACCATCTTTCATTCATAGTTTTGACAGGAAGACCTGTCAAAGCTATGAATAATATACCCCCCCAAAAGAACAGCTAAACCTCAATTAAATTAAAAAAGCCATCACATTAATAAAATAAGTATAGTTAAATAAATTAACCACTTTAAACAAAAAATTAAATTTTTGAAAAAATGTAAAATCTTTTTAAAAGTTATAAAAATAAACTTACCTTTCTTTAAAGTCTCTAAAAAAGATAAACCTGTTGAAAAAAATTTAAAATAATACTTAATTAACAACTTACCTTGTTAAAAGAGGGTCTTACGCCTCCTTTCTTTGTGTAAAATCTTCCATGCTTACCTGCGCGTTCAAAGCACTAAGTGCACTGCGTGCGCGCAGCCTGTAGCGCGCACGCGGTTCACCTAGGAACCGCCCCCTTTTGAATTCACGAAGTGCCGGTTTCCCGTGCATGCGCAGTGCATGCTGGAAACCGGCAATTGGAGACCTAAAACGCGAGAGTACACAGTGCGTACTCTCGCGTATTAGGTCTAATTTTCGGGCCATTAAAAATGTTAGAGAGCAAGAGAAAGATTGGGACTCCCACATGGGGAAAAGGTAAACCTGAAATGATGAACATATTTTTGAAAAAATAAAAAATGTTAAGTTTCTTAGATATTTTAATTTTTATTAAAAAGGATAAATTTGACATTCCATAAAATTAAAATGAGTTTTTTAGGGCGATAACATTTGTTTAGCAGTCAATACACTGTTAAAACCCTAGTTACACCTAATCCAAAAGGGTCTAACTTTTAATGGGGTATTTAACAGCCATATTACTGCAGAAGAGCCAAAGTTTTCGTCCGTTTCACTGATTTCAGTGATACACCGATTGCCGGCTATGGGGTGGGTTGCGGGGGTGGGGGTGTGGGTGGTGGGGGGTTGTCACGGCGCAGCCTGTGTTGTAGCAGTGAATGACTGACCGCAACTTCAGGATTTCGCTACATCCTGAAGTTGCAGTCAGTTTCAGAGGGGTAATAGCGAACACTGTTTGTTTGATGTTATTACCCACCGCAAATTCTGGGCCATTGAGTTCACAAGCTTCCTGTCTGGCATTTTGTTGCAGAGTCAAAAGCCTGCATTTTGCTAAATCATTCTCCTAGCTGGAGAGTGGAGGTCAGCAGTTAAAGGATTACTGCAGGATAATTTTCTAGAATAACCTAATCCTTGAATGCATAAAGCATACTTTTCTTGGATTCAAAAGAAATGCAAGTAAATTTATAAAAAATATTGACCTAGAAATTGGATATGGCCACGAAACAGGCAGTGTCAAGGCCCAACGATGTTCAGCTGCGCCACCTCAAAATGGTCTAGGTAGCATCTAAAATTCATGTTCAGTGCTCATTAACATGTTTATAGTCTAGATTTCAGCGCTAAAACTGCTGCTCATTGGCTTAACGCTCAACAGGTGGACCAATATCGGGTTCAGTCTATTTCCTAGTCATGTGCGGCACAGGCTTTATTCAGTACTTAAAGTGGAGGTGCATTGACGCTACAACACCTCATTGTCAAGCCACTCAAAACTGTAGCTGCAACATGAAGATGAAGAAGGAGGTACTGCAGAGCCATGGCGGAACGTCCTCAAAGGGAGTGACCCCGGAGGTTTTCTGACGCGGCTCTGGAGGCACTGGTTGTGGCCGTGGAGAGGAGGCAGGCTGTCCTCTTCCCACACACTGGAAGGAACCCCTCGCCTCACACCTCGCGAAGGCTGTGGTAGGAGATAGCCGCCCATGTCATGGCCAACACTATGGTGCCAAGGTTGGCCATCCAGTGCCGAAAGAAGTTTAATGAACTCACACGGCAGGTTAAGGTGAGAGAAGGCTTCAGCAAATGCCACATCCCACCATCTGCACCACAAGCCTCACACACTACTCTACCTATCACCACTCACACCTCACAATCAGAGCTTCACTTCACCCTCACAGCATTACCACAGCTGCAACACTCACACCCACATCTCACCCCTTGCACACACTGACAGCTATTCAATTATGGCAGGTACATCACCTAAACACATTGCACCATCCTCACTCACAAACTTCTCTTTCTCTTGCAGGCCAAGGTCGCACATAACCGGAGAGAGCAATGGCAGACAGCAGGGGGCAGACTGACATCCACAACTTCAGCCAGCTGGAGGAGAGAGTGCTGGACATAATTGGGCAGCAGATCATAGAAGCCGTGGCAACCGGCGAGGTTGAACCCCTTGGGGATAACAGCGATATGCTCATTCTTAATCCTTCTCAAATCCAACTTCCCCCTCATCCCACAATTTCTTCTCACTTTCAAGCTCCTGATGCTGTATGCATGCATATCTTACTCCCCCCCACCCCGCCTCCCCTCACCATAACCCAACTCTTGTGCCTTCCTCCTTTCAGATAATCAAGAATAAGCACCCGAGCAGCCTGTCCCCGAGGCGATGCACGAGAGCGAGGGGGGAGAAGAAGAAGATGACACAGCGTCACTGCATCTGTCACTCGGAGACACCAGCTTAGAAACTGGCACTGCGCGTAATTTAGAGGTCTCGGATGAGGACCTCGATGGGGCGTCCTTCTGAAGACGGGTGATGGGCATGCACACTGAATTGCTAAGTGCATTGGCAAGCCTGCCAGAGAGCCTCTTGGCAGTGTCAAGGAGCATGGAGAAGTCCACCTCCAACATTGCACTGGGCTGTGTGCAGAGCTTCGATCCCAGGATTTCCAGCCTGGAAATGATGGAATACTCCCGAAGAGACCATGTCGACCCAGACATGATGCTACGTGTGATGGGCGATGTCGCGGCTGCCATTGCAGGACAGGCGCAAGCCGTCTTCGTGCTGCAGCGGAAGCGCAGACCGCTCTCATGCAGTCTCAGCTTGATGCCACCCAAGCTCAGACTACTGCCGCCGTGGCCAGGTTTACCACTGTTAACTGGGGCATGCAGGGTGTCGCAGCAGCCCAGCAATCTGTGCTCCAACAGATTGCTGGGGATGCTAAGGCGCCGCCCCGGGGGAGTGGCAGTGGGCCAGTGGAGCAGGACCCTGCTGTCCTTTCTCAAGATGGCAGCATTCCTGTTCCCACCATTGCCACTTCGCCATTGCCCTTGCCACTGCCAGCCAGCCAGCTAGCCCAGACTGCTGCCACCCATGCTGAGGTGGTGCAGTCTGCAGCCAGACCTTCTGGGTCATCTGAAGTCTCCCCCATGGAAACGCAGCAACCTTCCACCAGCCATGCTGCAGCCACTGGAGGAGCACTAGGACAGGAAAGGGCACCTGAATGACAGGCACTAAGGGATTGAACAGGGGTGATTGGTTCATATCGTTACTGTAAATATGTATGAATTGATTTTCGTTAAATTTATTAATTTTGTTTGGAATCTATTGTGGCGTCTCTCATTTTAGCTTTGTGCCCAGGAGGACGCTGTGATGATCCATGACAGAGGGATGGTATGATGGGAATGTTGTGAGCAACGGGGATCTGGGGTTTCATTCATTGGAATCGGAGTCTGATGAGGCGTTTACGGGCAGCCCGTCCGGATTGGGGATTGGCTGCCTGCCTCTTCCCTCCCTCCTCGTCCTCTTCCTCTTCTTCCTCTTCCTCCTCCTCCTCCTTCTCCCCTCCCTCGTCCTCCTCCTGAGGTGGTCCCAGAATCCCTGGTGGCAAGGGCTGCGCCCTCATGATGGACAAGTTGTGAAGCATGCAGCAGACCACCACAAAATGGGACACCCGCTCTGCCGAGTGCTGAAGGGCTCCTCCTGAGCGGTCAGGGCAGCAGAACCGTTGCTTCAGTAGCCCGATAGTCTACTCGATGATGTTCCTGGTGAAAGCATGGCTCTCATTATATGAGTGCTGGGCACGGGTGTTGGGGTTGCGGAGGGGAGTCTTGAGCCAGGTGCAGAGCGGATAGCCCTGGTCTCCAAGCAGCCACCCTCGAGTTTGCTGTGGTGGCGGTAAGATTGCTGGCACACCAGACTGACGCAGGATGAAGGCATCATGGCTGCTGCCAGGAAAGCAGGCATTGACTATCAGGAAGCGCTGGGCGTGGTCGCACAACAGCTGCACATTAAGAGAGTGGTAGCCTTTGCAGTTACGGAAGATGTCAGGATTGTCATACAGTGCCCGCAAAGCCACGAGGGTGCAGTCGATGGTGCCCTACTATCCTGGCAAAGCAAATATGCGCTTGTCCTGCCTCTCTGCTCAGGGAGAAGACAACATAGTCCCTTCTCCTGGTGTAGAGAGCTTCATTGACCTCCTGGATGCAGCGATGGATGGCAAACTGTGAGATGTTAGCTATGTCTCCTGCTGCAGACTGGAAGGATCTGCTGTCGAAGAAATTGAGGGCCACGGAGACCTTGACTGTCACTGGGAGAGCCGTGTTCGCCCTGCTCTCAGGCTGCAGGTCTGGTTGCAGGAGGTGGCAGATTTCTGTGACCACCACCTAGCTTCCTAATACACTGCTCCTCGCTTAAGTGGAAGTAGAAGAAGTGCTCTCGGAAGACCCTAGGTGGGTAAAGCCTCTTGTTGAGAGCTTCCTGGCCCTCCTCCTCCTTCTGCACGCATCTTCTCCCCTTCTTCGCTGCCGCCGCTCCCTCTCCTGTAGATACTCAAGCGCGAGGGGGACTGCCAGTAGAGCCCCCATGACTGTGAGCAAATGTTGTGAGCAGAAGCGTTTAAATAATAATGAAGACGGTTCCAACTTGCAACAACACTCCCTGTTACCTTAGAACGTTGAAAAGTTTATAAAGCTTCTGGAGTTGCAGAAAGTTGCACAGAGGCAGTCAAACTGAACAAATATGTCAGCTGCAAGTGATTGCTGATACTCTTTAAATACCGCTGCTGGAGCCTCCTTCCTGCTTGTCAATGCCTGTTCAGCTCGTCGTACTTAAGGCATGCCGGTAAGTTGTACGGCAAACTCCAAACTCGCAGATCGGGTGTCAAGTGAGCATTGCACACTTACTGACGTCACGATCTGCATCATTTCCATGATTTTCACGATTGCTGAAATAGGTAGCGCTGCTGGCCATCCAAAAATGGCGGCCGCCACGGGCCCCTCTATTTTCAGATGGCCGGAAGAGCGGCGGCCACCATTTTTTTGCCCGATTATTGCGGTAACTGGTGGCGCTAAACCCCCAAATGTCTAGGCCATTGCATGGTGCCTGGCCTCCCTCTTGCACAGTTCATCTTGTAATCTTATTTTGGAGACTGTGGCACCGAGACATTGAGGTAAATTTTCATCTTCACCGCCCATTGTAGAACCTGTCTGATTTTCATCCCATTCATTTCAATGGAATGAAATGAGACAGGTTCCACAACAGGTGGGCGATACACTCATCAGATTCCAATACTACAACAACAACTTCTTTTATACAGCACCTTTTACATAGAAAAATGTCCCAAGGCACTTTACAGCGGTGTAATCAGCCAAAAATGGACACCGAGCTAAATATTAGGAGGGGTTACCAAAAGTTTGTTGACTTTTACGGAGGGTCTTAAAGGAGTAGAGAGAGGTGGAGGAAATTCCAGAGCATGGGGACTAAATGGTCGAAGGCAGAGCTGCCTATGGTGGGGCAAAGGGAGCTGGGGATGCACAAAAGGCCGGAGTCAGAGGAACGGAGAGTTTGGGTGGGGTGTGCGGAGCGGGTGGATGAGATTGTTGGATTGGAGCTGCTTACAGAGATAGGGGAGGGTTATGAAATGTTTTAAACAGAAGGATGAAAATATTAAATTTGAGATGTTGGGGGATTAGGAGCTAGTGTAGGTCAGCGAGTACAAGGGTGATGGCTGAGCAGGACTCAATAGGATAAGATATGAGCAGCAGGATGGACTGAAGTTCGTGGTGTATGTGAAGCTGGCCAGTAGAGCATTGGAATAGTTGAGTCTAGGTAGCAAAGCAAAGAGGGTTTCAGCGGCTAATGCATGGAGACGGGCGAGGTTACAGACGTGGAAATAGGCAAGCTTTGTGATGAAAAGTATATGGGGTCAGAAGATCTGCTTGGTTCTGTGAACATTCTGATTTAGCTTAAGACAGTGGCTGGGGAGGGGGATAGAATTGGTAGCGAGGGTATGGAGTTTGTCGTGAGGGACAAAGACGATGGCTTCAGTCTTCCCAATATTTAACTGGAGGAAATTGCAGCTGATCCAAGACTGGATATTGGACGAACTTTTGAGAGATGGTGGAGGCATAGAGCTGGGTATCGTCTTTGTACCCCATGTTTGCAGTGATGACACCATAGGGCAGAATGTAAACGAGGAAGAGGAGGGCAGCCACAAACAGATCCTTGGGCAACTCTGGAGGTAATGGTGTGGGGGAAGCAAGAGAAGCCACTGCTAGAGATGCTTTGGCTACAATTGGATAGGTGAGAGTGGAGCTAAGCACGGGCAATCCCAGTGAACTATACAGTAGAGGAAAGACGTTAAAGGAGAAAGGTGTGGTCGACTGTCAAAGGCTGCAGATTGGACAAGGGCAAATAATGAATTGCTGTCATAGTCACAGAGAATTTCATTTATGATTATGATTAGGGTCATTTCAATGCTGTGGCAGAGATGGAAACCATTTGGAGAGATTCAAACGTAGCATTGCATTAAAGATAGGCATGGATTTGAGAGGTGACAACAAGTTCAAGAACTTTGGAGAGGAAAGGGATATTGGAGATGTGGTAGTTTTCAAGGACAGAGGGGTATTCGGTAGATTTCTTGAGGAGAGCGTGACGATGCCAGTTTTGAAAGCAAGAGGAACAGTACCTGAGGAGAGGGAACCATTTACAACATCAGCTACCAGGCCTATTCTGGAGTATTCCATTAAGAAAGTTTAATGGCCCAGAAACTGCTGGGTGAGCAATTGCAGTAAGTGACGTGAATTGGACTTTCTTTCCTCACTCTTCAGATTGCACTATTTGTGCCGCAAATTGTTGGAAATACGAATTGATAATGGCACAACGATGTCAACGTCGTATCTGAGACCCCAATGGTTTATCTCCTGAACCAATTAAATTTAAGGATAGAGAAAGAAACGGAGTGAATGATGGAGAAGGAAGTAGGATGAAATATAAGAACATAAGAACATAAGAAATAGGAGCAGGAGTAGACCAGTCGGCCCCTCGAGCCTGCTCCGCCATTCAATAAGATCATGGCTGATCTGATCCAACCTCAACTCGAAAGAACACAAGAAGTCGGAGCAGGACCAGGCCACTCGGCCCCTGGGCCCGCTCCGCCACCCACAGGGCCTTGACCGATCCAAACTCAAACTCATGTCCAATTTCCAGCCCGCTCCCCGTAACCCCTGATTCCCTTTACTTCTAGGAAACTGTCTATTTCTGTTTTAAATTTATTTAATGAAGTAGCTTCCACAGCTTCCTGGGGTAGCAAATTCCACAGACACACTACCCTCTGAGTGAAAAAGTTTCTCCTCATCTCAGTTTTGAAAGAGCAGCCCCTTATTCTAAGATTATGTCCCCTCGTTCTAGTTTCACCCATCATTGGGAACATCCTCACCGCGTCCACCCGATCAAGCCCCTTCACAATCTTATATGTTTCAATAAGATCGCCTCTCATTCTTCTGAACTCCAATGAGTAGAGTCCCAATCCACTTAACCTCTCCTCGTATGTCCACCCCCTCATCCCCGGAATTAACCGAGTGAACCTTCTTTGTACTGCCTCGAGAGCAAGTATGTCTTTTCTTAAGTATGGACACCAAAACTGTATGCAGTACTCCAGGTGTGGTCTCACCAATACCCTATACAACTGCAGCAATACCTCCCTGTTTTTATATTCTATCCCCCTAGCAATAAAAGCCAACATTCCATTGGCTTTCTTGATCACCTGCTGCACCTGCATACTAACTTTTTGATTTTCTTGCACCAAGACCCCCAGATCCCTTTGTACTGCAGTACTTTCCAGTTTCTCGCCATTAAGATAATAACTTGCTCTCTGATTTTTCCTGCCAAAGTGCATAACCTCACATTTTCCAATATTGTATTGCATCTGCCAAATCTCTGCCCACTCACCCAGCCTGTCTATATCCCCTTGTAGGTTTTTTATGTCCTCCTCACTCTCTACTTTCCCTCCCATCTTTGTATCATCTGCAAACTTTGATATGTTACACTCGGTCCCCTCCTCCAAATCGTTAATATAGATTGTAAAGAGTTGGGGACCCAGCACAGACCCCTGCGGAACACCACTGGCTACTGGTTGCCAGTCCGAGAATGAACCATTTATCCCAACTCTCTGCTTCCTGTTAGATAACCAATCCTCCACCCATGCCAGAATATTACCCCCAATCCAGTGATTTTTTATCTTGAGCAATAATCTTTTATGTGGCACCTTGTCGAATGCCTTCTGGAAGTCTAAATACACCACATCCACTGGTTCCCCTTTATCCACCCTGTACGTTATGTCCTCAAAGAACTCGAGCAAATTTGTCAGACATGACTTCCCCTTCATAAAGCCATGCTGACTTTGTCCTATTAAATTATGTTTATCTAAATGTTCCGTTACTGTCTCCTTAATAATAGACTCCAAAATTTTACCCACCACAGATGTTAGGCTAACTGGTCTATAATGTCCAGCCTTCTGCCTACAACCCTTTTTAAATAAGGGTGTGACATTAGCAGTTTTCCAATCTGCCGGAACCTTTGCTGAGTTCAGGGAGTTTTGGAAAATTATTACCAAAGCATCCACTATTCCTACTGCCACTTCCCTCAAGACCCTAGGATGTAAGCCATCAGGTCCAGGGGATTTATCCGCCTTGAGTCCCATTATTTTACTGAGTACCAATTCCTTAGTGATTTTAATCATATTTAGCTCCTCCCCCACTGGAGCCCCCTGTTTGTCCAGTGTTGGGATATTCTTAGTGTCCTCTACCGTAAAGACTGAAACAAAATATTTGTTCAGCATTTTTGCCATCTCCATGTTTCCCACCATTAATTTCCCGGTCTCATCCTCTAAGGGACCTACGCTTGCCTTAACCACCCTTTTTCTTTTTATATAACTATAGAAACTCTTGCTATCTGTTTTTATATTTTTTGCTAATTTATTTTCATAGTCTATTTTCCCTCTCTTAATCAATCCTTTAGTTACTTTTTGTTGTCTTTTGAAGACTTCCCAATCTTCTATCCTCCCACTAACTTTGGCTACCTTATATGTCCTTGTTTTTAGTTGGATACTTTCTTTAATTTCTTTACTTAGCCATGGATGGCTGTCATTTCTTTTACACCCTTTTTTCCTCAGTGGAATATATTTATTTTGAAAGTTGTAAAATAACTCCTTGAATGAACACCACTGCTCATGTACCGTCTTACCCTTTAATCTATTTTCCCAGTCCACTTTAATCAATTCTGCTCTCATACTATCATAGTCTCCTTTATTCAAGCTCAGTATGCTTGTTTGAGAACCAACCTTCTCACCCTCTTATTGGATATGGAATTCAACCATGTTATGGTCACTCATTCCAAGGGGATCCTTAACTAGGACATTATTAATTAATCCTGACTCATTACACAGTACCAGGTCCAAGGTTGTTTGCCCCCTTGTAGGATCAGTTACATACTGCTCAAGAAATCCATCCCTAAGACACTCAATAAACTCTTCCTCAAGGCTGCCCTGCCCAATTTGATTTGTCCAGTTAATATGATAGTTAAAATCCCCCATAATTATAGCTGTTCCCTTATTACATGCCCCAACTATTTCCTGATTAATACCTCTTCCAACAGAGTTGCAACTATTAGGAGGCCTATATACTACGCCCACCAGTGTTTTTTTCCCCTTATTATTCCTTATCTCTACCCAAACTGTTTCATTATCCTGATCTTTTGACCCAATATCATTTCTCTGTATTACAGTGATTCCTTCCTTTATTAACATAGCCAACCCCCCTCCCAAATTAAGTCAAATTAATTACAAAACGAGAAATAAAGAGGGAAAGGACAAAAGAGGATTAAGAGAGAAAAAAAAGACCTAAAGAAAAAGTGAGAATTTTTTTTCAAAGAACAGCCAGAAGAAGAGGACATTGTAACCCAGTTGTGTTTAGGAATTGTTGTATCAGTCCTTGAGAAGTTAATAATGAGTAAACGGCAGGGTAGGTGTGCAAAATGTACAAACATTCTTACTCGCATATCCCAAAATTATTTTCTGGAAGAAATCTATCTATTTTGCATTTCTGAGTGTCAAAACAGCGTTGCATCCTGAAGATTATTGCCATCCGATACCAACAGGAGTGTGGATGGCAAGACTGGCACATAAATACTGCCAAAACAGAAAAAGAAGTTTTTAAAAACTCGAGGAATAATTCACTACCTGTTGGAGGGAGACTCCACAGCTTCATTTGTTGCCTTTCTGGGCCTCCAAGGTTACGTTTCATGTCAGGACCATAAATCACGTCATTAACCATGTCCTTACGACAGAAATTACCAGCCCTAAATGGCAGCATTTGCATTTCCGCGCAAATCCAGCAATTTCATGACTTGCAATTAATTTCAATGGAGAGGCTTACAGCGAAGTTGCAATTTTTTCAGTTATGTTGAGGCAAACGGAGTGAAGCAAATTGTGGAGAATCAGAACTCATTGTGTATATCCTCCTCGCCACAAATTGCTGGATTTTTTGCGAACTAATAATGGCAGGCGCAGTTAATTTGCCATTATTTTTCCAGCAATTTATGGGCCAATACATTTAAAATTATTTTAATGTGCAGTGTTAGTTCTTGTACCAAGAAGGTTCTTCATTCAGTTCTCACACATTCGTTCACAAGATGACAGGCTATCATCTACAAATGACAGAGTGTTATGTAGACCCAGTGGAAATTGGCGGTCTGCAAGCATTGTAACTTAATAAGTTTAATGCATAATGGATCCCAATCAGTCTTTTATGGATCCTATAATTTTATGAGTGTTATTAGTTTTCAATAAAATTGAGGGAAATGAGGCTTTGACTGCCCCAGTCATTCTTATGTTTGAATTATTTTCCTCTTGTACAACAAATTTCCTCCACCACAAATTTTACTTGATTTTGTCAAACTGGGGATGGGCAGGTGCGGGGGGAGTGGAGAGGAGGAAGAGGAACTTCAGTCTGAAATGCTAATGGGTCCTCATAGTTTGTGGAAAATTACCATTAGTTATTTCTAATTTTTTTTTAAATTTAGTTCCTGGGATGTGGGTGACGCTGGCAATGCCAGCATTTATTGCCCTTGAGAAGGTGGTGGTGAGCCGCCTTCTTGAACCGCTGCAGTCCGTATGGTGAAGGTACTCCCATAGTGCTTTTTGAGAGGGAGTTCCAGGAATTTGACCCAGCGATGATGCAGGAACGGTGATATATTTCCAAGTCAGGATGGTGTGTGACTTGGAGGGGAACTTGGAGGTGATGGTGTTCCCATGTGCCTGCTGCCCTTGTCCTTCTAGGTGGTAGAGGTCGTGGGTTTGGGAGGTGCTGTCGAAGAAGCCTTGGAGAGTTGCTGCAGTGCATCTTGTAGATGGTACACACTACAGCCACGGTGCGCCAGTGGTGGAGGGAGTGAATGTTTAAGGTGGTGGATGGGGTGCCAATCAAGCGGGCTGCTTTGTCCTGGATGGTGTTGAGCTTCTTGAGTGTTGTTGGAGCTGCACTCATCCAGGCAAGTGGAGAGTATTCCATCACACTCCTTACTTGTGCCTTGTAGATGGTGGAAAGGCTTTGGGAAGTCAGGAGGTGAGACACTCGCTGCAGAATACCCAGCTTCTGACCTGCTCTTATCGCCACAGTATTTACGTGGCTTGTCCAGTTACGTTTTTGGTCAATGGTGACCCCCAGGATGTTGATGGTGGGGGATTCGGCGATGGTAATGCTGTTGAATGTTAAGGGGCAGTGGTTAGACTCTCATTGCAGATAGTCATTGCCTGGCACTTTTGTGGCACGAATGTCACTTGCCACTTATCAGCCCAAGCCTGAATGTCGTCCACGTTTTGCTGCTTGCGGGCATGGACTGCTTCATTATCTGAGAAGTTGCGAATGGAAGTGAACACTGCAATCATCAGCGAACATCCCCATTTCTGACCTTATGATGGAGGGAAGGTCATTGATGAAGCAGCGATGTCCTGGGGCTGTGATGATTGGCCTCCAACAACCACAACCATCTTCCTTTGTGATAGGTATGACTCCAGCCAGTGGAGAGTTTCCCCCCGATTCCCATTGACTTTAATTTTACTCTGGCTCCTTGATGCCACACGCAGTCAAATGCTGCCTTGATATCAAGAGCAGTCACTCTCACCTCACCTCTGAAATTCAGCTCTTTCATCCATGTTTGGACCAAGGCTGTAATGAGGATTGGAGCTGTGAGTAGACTGATGGGGCGGTAATTAGCCGGGTTGGATTTGTCCTGCTTTTTGTGGACAGGACATACCTGGGCAGTTTTCCACATTGTCGGATAGATGCCAGTGTTGTAGCTGTACTGGAACAGCTTGGCTAGAGGTGCGGCTAGTTCTGGAGCACAAGCCTTCAGCACGACAGCCGGGATGTTGTCGAGGCCCACAGCCTTTGCTGTATCCAGTGTGCTAAGCCATTTCTTGATATCACGTGGAGTGAATCGAATTCGCTGCAGCCTGGCTTCTGTAATGGTTGGGACCGCAGGAGGAGGCCGAGATGGATCAGCCACTCGGCACTTCTGGCTGAAGATGGTTGCAAGCACCTCAGTATTTTAAAAGAATCTCATCCATGCATTTTAAAAGAATCTAGGGAAGAGATAGCAGAAGCATTACTACACATATTTAATAATTTGTTAGAACAAGGTGTAGTGCCAGGGGACTGGCAGATAGCTACTGTAATACCTATATTTAAGAAGGGAAATAGAACATGTCCAGGAAACTAGACCAGTCAGCTTAACCTCGGTGGTAGGAAAAATAATGGAATCCCTACTAAAGGAGAAAATAGAAGAACATCTAGAAACCAAAAATATAATAATGAATAGTCAGCATGGATTTCAAAAGGGAAAGTCTTGCTTGACCAACCTCATTGAATTTTTTGAAGAGGTAACAGAGAGAGTAGACAATGGTAATACAGTAGATGTAATTTATCTAGATTTTCAAAAGCCCTTCGATAAGGTACCACCTAATAGACTAATGAATTAGGTCAGAGAATGCAGAGTCAGGAGACAAGTAGCAGAATAGATAGCTAGCTGGCTTCAAGACAAATGAGAAGTAGGGGTAAAGGGTTGCTATTCAGAGTGGCAGAAGATGGGTAGTGGTGTTCCACGAGGATCAGTGCTGGGATCACTGTTGTTCACAATTTATATTAACGATTTAGATTTTGGAACCAAAACACAATTTCTAAATTTGCGGATGACACCAAATTGTGGGGGATAGTCAATACTGAGGAGGACTGCAACAAATTACAGGAGGACATTAATAAACTTGCAGAATGGGCATATAATTGGCAAATTAATTTCAACACAGATAAATGTGAAGTATTACATTTTGGTAGGAAGAATAGGGAAGTCACTTATTACTTGGAGGGTGCGAGTCTAGGTGGGGTAGAGGAGCAAAGGGATCTCTGAGTGCAAATACACATACCATTAAAAGTAGCGACACAGGTTAACAAGGCCAAATAAAAAACAAACCAAGCACTAAGGTTTATTTCTAGAGGGTGTGAAGTTATGCTAAACTTGTATCGAACTTTGGTTAGACCACACTTGGATTAATGCGCACAATTCTGGTTGTCATATTATAAAAAGGATACAGAGGCAGTGGAGAGGGTGCATAGAAGATTTACAAGGATGATACCAGAAATGCGATGGTGTACTATCAGGAAAGGATGAACAGGCTGGCTCTCTTTTCTCTTGAAAAGAGAAGGCTGAGGGAATAGAGGTCTTTAGAATTATGAAAGGTTTTGATAGAGTGGATACAGAGAGAGTGTTTTCACTTGTGGGGAAGAGCATGACTAGAGGCCATCACTATAAGATAGTCACCAAGAAATCAAATAGGGATTTCAAAAGAAACTTCTTTACCCAGAGAGTGGTGAGAATGTGGAAATCGCTACCACAGGGATTGGTTGAAGCGAATAGTATAGATGCATTTAAGAGGCGGTTAGATAAGCATATGATGGAGAAGGGAATAGAGGGTTATGCTGATAGAGTTAGATGAGGAAAAACGGGAGGAGGCTCGAGTGGAGCATAAATGCCAGCATGGACTGGTTGGGCCGAATGGCCTGTTTCTGTGCTGTATATCCTGTGTAATGTCTTTTGAACTCATGTGCTGGGCTCCTCCATCATTCAGGATAGGGATGTTCATGGAGCCTCCTCCTCCTGTTAGTTGTTTAATTGTCCACCACCATTCACGACTGGATGCGGCAGGACTGTATCCATTGGTTGTGGAAATGCTTTTCTCTGTCTATAACATGCTGCTTTCCCTGTTTCACATGCATGTAGTCCTGTGTTGCAGGATCCCCAGGTTGGCACTTCATTTTTAGCTACGCCTGGTGCTGCTCCTTGCATGCTCTTCTACACTCCTCATTGAACGAGTGTTGGTCCCCGGCGTGATGGAAGTGGTAGAGTGAGGGATATGCCGGGCCATGAAGTTACAGATTGTGGTGGAATACAATTCTGCTGCTGCAGATGGCCCACAGCGCCTCATGGATGCCCAGTTTTGAGCTGCTAGATCTGTTCTGAATCTATCTCATTTAGCACGGTGGTAGTGCCAAACAACACGATGGAGGGTGTCCTCAGTGTGAAGCCAGTACTTCATCTCCACAAGGACTGTGTGGTGGTCACTCCTACCAATACTGTCATAGACAGGCATCTGCGACAGGTAGATTAGTGAGGACGAGGTCAAGTAGGTTTTTCCCCTCATGTTAGTTCTCTCGCCACCTGCCGCAGGCCCAGTCTGGCAGCTTTGTCATTCAGGACTCGGCCAGCTCGGTCAGCAGTAGTGCTACCGAGCCACACTTGGTGATGGACATTGAAGTCCCCCACCCAGAGTACATTCTGCGTCTTTGCTACCCTCATTGCTACTTCCAAGTGGTGTTCAACATGGAGGAGTTCTGATTCATCCGCTGAGGGAGTGCGGTAGGTGGTAATCAGTAGGAGGTTTCCTTGCCCATGCTTGACCTGAAGCCATGAGACTTCATGGGGTCCAACGTCTATTTTGAGAACTCCCAGGGCCACTCCTTCCCGAATGTATACCACTGTGCCGCCACCTCTGGTGGGACAGGAAATACCCAGGGATGGTGATGGAGGAGTCTGGGACGTTGGCTGAAAGGTATGATTCTGTGAGTATGACTATGTCAGCTGTTGCTTGACTAGTCGTGAGTGACAGCTCTCCCAATTTTTGCACAAGTCCCCAGATGTTAGTGAGGAGGACTTTGCAGGGTCGACTGGGCTGTGTGTGTCTTTGTCTTTGTCTTTGGGTGGTCCGTCCGGTTTTATTATTGTTTTCTGTAGCGATTTGGTACAACTGAGTGGCTTGCTAAGCCATTTTAGAAGGTAGTTAAGAGTCAACCACATTGCTGTGGGTCTGGAGTCACGTATAGGCCTCTCTCTCTCTCTCTCTCTCTCTCTCTCTCTCTCTTAGGCAGTCCCTCGGAACCGAGGATGACTTGCTTCCACACTAAAAATGAGTTCTCAGGTGACTGATGAGTCCAATGCGGGACCTACAATCTCTGTCACAGGTGGGGCAGACGGTGGTTGAAGGGGCGGGTGGGTGGGGTGCTTGAGTTGACGTGCACTCCTTCCGCTTGGCTTCTGCTTGCTCCCGGTGAAGAGACTCGAGGTGTTCGGCGCCTTCCCGGATGCTTCTCCTTCACTTTGAGCGGTCTTGGGCCAGGGATTCCCAGGTGTCAGAGGGGATGTTGCACTTTTTCAAGGAGGCTTTGAGGGTGTCCTTAAAGCATTTCCTCTGCCCACCTGGGGCTCTCCTGCCGTGTCGGAGCTCCGAGTAGAGTGCTTATTTTGGGAGTCTCGTATCGGGCATGCGGACGATGTGGCCCGTCCATCGGAGCTGATCGAGCGTGGTTAAAGCTTCGATGCTGGGGATGTTGGCCTGAGCGAGAACACCGACGTTGGTGCACCTATCTTGCAGGATCTTACGGAGGCAGCGTTGGTAGTACCCCTCCAGTGCTTTGAGGTGCCTGCTGTACATAGTCCATGTCTCTGAAGCATACAGGGGGGCGGGAATCACTACTGCTCTGTAGACCATGAGCTTAGTGCCGGGTTTGAGGTCCTGGTCTTGAAATACTCACTTCCTCAAGCGACCGAAGGCTGCACTGGTACACTGAAGGCGGTGTTGGACTTGGTCATCGACGTCTGCCCTTGTTGACAGTAGGCTCCCGAGGTATGGAAAGTGGTCTACGTTGTCCAAGGCCTCGTCGTGGATTTTGATAATTGGGGGCCAGTACTGTGTGGCGGGGGCAGGTTGGTAGAGGACCTTTGTCTTACGAATGTTTAGTGTAAGGCCCATGCTCTCATACGCTTCGGCGATGGTGTTGACGATGGTTTGGAGTTCGACCTTCGAGTGTGCGCCAGACCAGGTAAGGACGGCATGTTTCCTTCCCTAAAGGACATTAGTGAACCAGATGGGTTTTTAACGACAATCCGGTAGTTCATGGTCACCATTACTGATGCTAGCTTTTTATTCCAGAATTATTTAATTAGCTGAAAGTAAATTCCCCAGCTGCCGTGGTGGGATTTGAACTCATGTCAAATGTACAACCTTTTCATGTTTTAAATATTGCAACATATATTGGTTTTATGTCATTTGGATTAGAAATTGCTAACATCAAGGCGTAAGCTCAGTAACAAATGTCAGGACTTTGATCTACTTTGAAAAGCTCATAGATATAATTGTCCGTATGAGTGCTCTAAACAGGTAGTTGTGCTTTATACTTTGGCATTTAAAAAGCAAAAGACTCAACTGTACATTTTATGACAAAGCATAGATTCTCACTCACTGATTAAAATCACTCATGCGGAAAAAATAATGTGCGGTATTACCTGCCTGAGTACAAAGAGTGAATTTTGAGTGATGTGAGAGCATGTTGGAAAAATCACTTATTCTGTGAGGTAATTTCAGAGCGCCCAAGAGTCACAAATGCCCTCTTTACAATAATTGGAATGCTTACCAGAGACAAAATGTGGTAACATAACTATTTTGATAAAATGATGTTCTGCATTAAAAATTTCCAGAGCTGATTATCGAGTAATTGCAGGCAGTGGCTTGCAAAACAGTCTTTCACATGAGTAGATGCGATGATGTTACAAACTACATGAACAAAGGTTAAATGTATTTATGAATGTCAGCAGGAGCTGGAGAAAGAACTGTGAAAGGCATTGTCAGCTGCTTGTTATTCTTTGTGATATATAGCATAAAGTTTATTTCTTTTAAAGACAAATATAATTTCTGATTTATTTAACAATATATAGCATGGTAGAGGCAGGACGATATAGTTAAAAATAATGTTAGTGATGTACGACCTGAAGGTATGTAGAATTACATAACTGCTACTGTAATAAGAATTTTCTTTTATCAGCAATAGATTTAAAGAATTTTTGACAGAGGTTCACCCATGGCCTAGTGAGTAAAGGCACCAAACAGCGTAGCACTGAACCATACAGCCCAGAAGGTCTTGGGTTTAATTCGCTGTGCTGAGTTAACTGATTAGGCAGTACAGTTGCCTTTAATGCCCCTTGGCTAGGAAAGCAAAAAATCAGTCAGGGTTCCTGATAATCATCCAATGTCCCTGCTTGAAAGTATGCCTGTGTACATGTTGGGTGAAGACAGAATTGGGCTGTCAGTCATCCCCTTCAGTGCTAAAATAGCCTTTTGACACTCATTTTCTATGTTAGCCTGTGAAGAATGGCCACTTGGTTGAGGCACTGGATGGGTGCTGGTGCTCATGGATGTGTACCCGGCAAAACTTTGTGCCTTTAGGAGAGAAGTGGAGAAAATTGGGGGAAAAATATATTTTATGTTCTGGTGCATCTGTATTGGCCTTTGCAAAACCACAGTAAACACAACATTGCAAAATTACTGCCAAAATTCTGAGAAGAAAATCATGTGACTGTCGTAGGTAATACCATTAAAATCAATGCAAGTAGCTAATCTAATCTACTTTTATTTTCATACTTTTGTCTTGCATAATTTGTTAATCAGTATGTGTCTGCCACTTGTTTAAACAGGTAACAGATTGTCCCTTTTATGATGGAGTTCATTTAACTATAAGATGAAGTAGCATTCATTACAGTATGTGTATATTACAGCAAACTAATGTCCGCAAGTACTAAGGTTTATTGTATTGACAGTACATTCAAAGGAGAATGTACTGAGCCGTGGCTCAGTGGGTAGCAACCTCGCCTCTGAGTCAGAAGGTTGTGGGTTCCACTCCAGACCCACTCCAGCGACTTGAGCACAAAAATCTAGGCTGACACTCCAGTCCAGTACTGAGGGAGTGCTGCACTGTCAGAGGTGCCATCTTTTGGATGAGTCATTAAACCGTGGCCCCGTCTGCCCTTTCAGGTGGACGTAAAAGATCCTATGGCACTATTTCGAAGAAGAGCAGGGGAGTTATTCCCGGTGTTCTAACCAATATTTATCCCTCAATCAACATCACTAAAACAGATTATCTGGTCATGATCACATTGCTGTTTGTGGGAGCTTGCTGTGTGCAAATTGGCTCCCGCGTTTCCTACATTACAACAATGACTACACTTCAAAAAGTACTTAATTGGCTGTAAAACGCTTTGGGACATCCAGTGGTTGTGAAAGGCGCTATATAAATGCAAGTCTTTTTCTATGTATATATAATATATGTAGCCACTATAGAGACAAACATGCTTTAAGAAGCCACTGTTTATTCTCCTCTGAATATACTGTCAGAACAACAAACTTTAGTAATTGCTGACAACATTAGTTTGCTGTAATTGTTGACTTTTTTTTTCCACTTGGAATCTCAGATTAAGCATTTGCCTTTGGTGAACTTCTTCCATAATATGTACAGTGTGGGTGAGTGATTACAAGAAGGTCCCTAGGAGAATCAATGGATCAAGAGGCTAATTAGAGTTATTAACTCTCATTATTGAATCCTGTCTAATTTGCAGAATAATCATTTATAGGTTATTCTGCATCACTTTTTCTTTAATCAGCCATAGAAGTACAAGAATAATAAAGTAAAATGGACAAGATGTAATAATTCAGGCAAGTGATTTGGTGTGGCAAAAGTTGCTGAAAATCACTGGGGAGTTGAGGGGGAAATGACAAAAACTGTGGCTAATTTGCAGAGGATATTTTTCTTCCAGTTGGTCAGTCCCAGACAATTTCTGTTCTCTCCAGCACTGTAATTTTAATCAGTGTGTTTTTAAAATGCCAGTGTTCTGCCTCTCTCCACCCATCTGAAGTTGAAGGAAGTTTCCAGCTTTTTACTGTAAGAGCTGATTGCATACATTCAACATGTGCTCAGCTAACCAGCTTGAATGATATTGCCAGGGAGCTGAGCTGAGTGCATATTGCGTTTGTAAGGCAGGCTCTTATAGTAGCAGCAAGTTTTAAAGGTGGCAAGTACCCAGCTACGCTTTGTCAAACTGCACTTTCATTAAGACTCTGCCAGTGACTAGGATATGTGCTGGAGTGCTCATTTCCCACCCCAACATTGCTGGTTTGATTCACAGGGCTACTTATTAATCCAACCCATCCATCTCAGCTTCAGAAGAACTATGGGAAGAGCAAAAAACTCAATCTTTGATTAAAGGAAGTGTGCACATTTTTAATGCAAACACTCATTAATTTGCACATTACTAGTATAATTTTACAAACATTTTCTGAAACATTGTTTAGTATGTCTGCTTATACTCCATCTGTTGCAGTCAGACTTACCACCACTACTTTTGGAAACAGGATAGATTTTGGAACAGAGTTCTAGAGAATGTGGCATAATGGCTGGAAACAGTGGCCCCCACTGGTGACATGGAACATAAGAACATAAGAAATAGGAGCAGGAGTAGGCCAATCGGCCCCTCGAGCCTGCTCCGCCATTCAATAAGATCATGGCTGATCTGATCCTAACCTCAAATCTAAAGAACACAAGAAGTAGGAGCAGGACCCGGCCACTCAGCCCCTGGGCCCGCTCCGCCACCCACAGGGCCTTGACCGATCGAACTCAGCCTCATGTCCAATTTCCTGCCCGCTCCCCGTAACCCCTAATTCCCTTTACTTCTAGGAAACTGTCTATTTCTGTTTTAAATTTATTTAATGATGTAGCTTCCACAGCTTCCTGGGGCAGCAAATTCCACAGACCTATTACCCTCTGAGTGAAGAAGTTTCTCCTCATCTCAGTTTTGAAAGAGCAGCCCCTTATTCTAAGATTATGCCCCCTAGTTCTAGTTTCACCCATCCTTGGGAACATCCTTACCGCATCCACCCGATCAAGCCCCTTCACAATCTTATATGTTTCAATAAGATCGCCTCTCATTCTTCTGAACTCCAATGAGTAGAGTCCCAATCTACTCAACCTCTCCTCATATGTCCACCCCCTCATCCCCGGGATTAACCGAGTGAACCTTCTTTGTACTGCCTCGAGAGCAAGTATGTCTTTTCTTAAGTATGGACACCAAAACTGTATGCAGTATTCCAGGTGCGGTCTCACCAATACCTTATATAACTGCAGCAATACCTCCCTGTTTTTATAATCTAACCCCCTAGCAATAAAAGCCAACATTCCATTGGCCTTCTTGATTACCTGCTGCACCTGCATACTAACTTTTTGATTTTCTTGCACTACGACCCCCAGATCCCTTTGTACTGCAGTACTTTCCAGTTTCTCGCCATTAAGATAATAACTTGCTCTCTGATTTTTCCTGCCAAAGTGCATAACCTCACATTTTCCAATATTGTATTGCATCTGCCAAATCTCCGCCCACTCACCCAGCCTGTCTATATCCCCTTGTAGGTTTTTTATGTCCTCCTCACTTTCTACTTTCCCTCCCATCTTTGTATCATCTGCAAACTTTGATATGTTACACTCGGTCCCCTCCTCCAAATCGTTAATATAGATTGTAAAGAGTTGGGGACCCAGCACCGACCCCTGCGAAACACCACTGGCTACTGGTTGCCAGTCCGAGAATGAACCATTTATCCCAACTCTCTGCTTCCTGTTAGATAACCAATCCTCCACCCATGCCAGAATATTACCCCCAATCCAGTGATTTTTTTTATCTTGAGCAATAATCTTTTATGTGGCACCTTGTCGAATGCCTTCTGGAAGTCTAAATACACTACGTCCACTGGTTCCCCTTTATCCACCCTGTACCCTGTACGTTATGTCCTCAAAGAACTCAAGCAAATTTGTCAGACATGACTTCCCCTTCATAAAGCCATGCTGACTTTGTCCTAATAAATTATGTTTATCTAAATGTTCCGTTACTGTCTCCTTAATAATAGACTCCAAAATTTTACCCACCACAGATGTTAGGCTAACTGGTCTATAATGTCCAGCCTTCTGCCTACAACCCTTTTTAAATAAGGGTGTTACATTAGCAGTTTTCCAATCTGCCGGGAAATTGCTGAGTCCAGGGAATTTTGGAAAATTATTACCAAAGCATCCACAATCCCTACTGCCACTGCCACGAAGGAGTCGGAATGAACAGTTAAGGAGTGTTTGAGGAGCAGATGGTGTATAGGGATGTACGACTGGAGATCAGAGGTAGGGTGGTGCCAAGTCATGGAAGGATTTGAACACAAGGATAAGGACTTTATAATCAATCCATAGGGTACGGGAAGCCAGTGTAGTTCAGAAAAAATGGGGGTGATGGACATTTGTTACTTTGTGTGGGAAAGCATGCTGGCTAGAGCATTCTAGTTAAGTTGTAGCTTGTGATGACTGAGGCCGGCAAAATGAATGTTCAAGAACTAGAAACATGAATAGGCATGGTCTTGGCAGCAGTAGGGAAGAGTCAAGCTGGATGCAGGCAATATTTTGGTGGTGGTAGAAAATGATATTGACTGAATGTGGGGATGGAAACTCAGCTCAGTGTCAAGAAGGGCTCTGAAGCGTTACATCTTTGGACTAAGCTTGAGATGACAGCTAGGGAAGCTGACATAGTTGAAGACAATGGCATGGAAGTGATGACAGGAGCGAAAGAGGATAGCTTCAGCTTTACTGATATTAAGCTGGAAGAACTTAAGAACTAAGCTTTAATGTTATATTGGCAGTCGAAGACAGCGGCAACAGTGATGGAGTCAATGGTGGAGACTGATGCTATTGATGTACATGTGGAAGCTGACTGCATGCTTACAGATGATACTGTTGCGGGGTGGCAGGTGAATGATGAAAAGGAGTGAATCCTGGATTCTGCCAAAGGATATGGAAGGAGATATAGTGAATTTGTTGTGACAATTAGGAATAGAGCCAAGAAAGAGCTGTGCCATAGAAGTGAAGTAGGAAGCAAAGGCTTGTGGAGGAGAATGGAATGGTTATCTGTGTCAAAGGCAGCTGAAAATCAGGAGAAATACAGGGTTCTTTTCCACAGGATGTTGCTTGTTACTTTGAGCAGGGCTGTCTTGGTGCTGTGGGCATGGTGGAAGCTGAATTGGAGGGAATTTTGGTAGAGATGGCAGTGTGCTAGTGAGGCAACCGCATATTCCAGAATATATGGGGTAGAATTTCAGAGGAGTTCTCCTGATGTCACGGCCCAAGTTACCAGCCATTGATGCACTTGTATGAAATGGCAAAAAAAGCTGAAGAAATTGACTGATTTCCTACAGATACAAAAAAGTGATTCAGAAAATCAAAATACATAAGAATGTATGAAACTGACAGGCCTGCTATCAAATTCAGCACTGTCTAGAGACTGGAAATACAGTTTGGCAGCTGCTTGATTATATTGAATGTAAAATGATGTGACCTAACACCTTCATTTTTTTTCTCTTTCTCTGTAAAGTTTCTCCTTTTGCTTTCCCTGAAGTTGTCTTCTTGCTGGTGCACCATTCATTGGGCACTGGCCAAGGTCGCGTACCTTTCCCAAAGGTGAATTTGTCATGTGGGAGCCTAGACAGTGAATTTCGGCAGTGTATTATTGGCCATACCTAATTGCCCTGAGAAGCTGATGGTGGACCTTCACTTTGAACCATTGTAATCCTTGTGCTGGTGGTGCTTCAACATTGGTGTTCGGCAGGGAATTCCAGGCTTTTGACCCTCAAGAAATGGTGACAGACGTCAAGGTGGTGTGTGTCTTGGTGGAATTTGGAAGTGGTGATGTTCCCATGATCTTGTTCTTGTCGGTAGAGCTCAAAGGGCTGGGAGGTGCTCTTGAAGTAAGCATGGTGAGTTGCTGCAGCCACAGTGTGTCAATGGTGGAGAGGATGGATATTGATTCCAGTGGCATGGAAACCAGTCAAACAGTTGCGCTATCCTGGGTGATGCCAAGCTTCTTGAGTGTTGTTGTGGCTGCACCCATCCAAGCAAGTGTTGAGTATTCCTTCACACTCCTGATTTGAGTCTTGTAGGTGGTGGATAGGCTTTGAGAAGTCAGGTGCGAACTACTCATCACAGAGTACCCAGTCTTTTCCCTGGTCTTGTAACCACGTTGTTGATATAGTTGCTCCAGTTAAACTTCTGCTCAATGGTGACCCCCCCCACCCCCACCAGGTTCTTGATAGTGGGAGAATCCGTGTTGATGCTGTTGAAGGTCAGGGGGAGGTTGGGCTCTTATTGTTATAGATGGTTATTACCTGGAAGTTATGTAGCACAAATGCTATCTGCCACTTATCAGATCAAGCCTGGATGTTCACCAATCCTACTGTATGCTGCCATGAGCTGCTTCATTATTGGAGGAGTTCTGAATGGAACTTAATACTGCAGAATAGTCAGGGAATAGCACCACTCCTGACTCTTTGATGGAGGGAAGGTGATTGTTGAAGCAGCTGAAGATGATTGGGCCAAGGTTGCTGCCATAAACAACTCCAGCAGCAATGTCCTGGAGCTGTGATGTTGGCCTCTAGCAACCACAGCCATCGTCATTTTCCTCTAGTGTGATTCCAGCTACTGGAGGGGTTTCCTTTGACCTCCACTGACCTCATTTTTGCTAGGGTGCTTTGGTGCCATACTTGGTCGAATGCTGCCTTGATGGTGAGGCCAGTTACTCTCACTTCTCCTCTGGCACACAGCTTTTGTGTCCATGCCTGGATCAAGGATGTGATGAGGTCAGGAACCAAATAGCTCTGGCAGAACTTGACTGAGCATTCGCAAGCAGATTATTAGTAAGTGTGTTGTTACTATTGATAGTTCCTTCCATCATTTTTGCTGATGATAGGGAGGAGGCTAATCGGGCAAAAATTGGCCAAGTTAAATTTGTCCTGCTTTTGTGGATAGGGATATGCCGAACCATAAGGTTACAGATTGTATTGGTGTACAATTCTGCTGCTGCTGATTGCCCAGAGTGCCTCACGGATGCCCAGTTTTAGGCAACTAGATCTGTCCTGCTTAACAGGGTGTTAGTTCTGCAGTAGACGATGGAGGATATCCTCACTGAAGGTGAAACTTTCTCTTCACAAGGATTGTGCAGTAGTTATTCCTGTCAGTGCTATTGTGGACAGGTGTGACTGCAAAGTTAAGTTGGTGAGGAATAGGTCACGTAGGTTATTCCCTCGTATTGATTCCCCCATCACCTGATGCAGGCCCAATCGCTTCCATCACCTTCTCTCGGTACGTCCTGTCCCAACAGCAGGATAGATTCATCAGAGATGGGGGCACAGTGGTATGCATTGAGATTGTATGAAGACATAGCTCCATATACATTACCTAAGCATTTTTTCTATTCAGAAAATTCAAATTAGATTGAGTATTCAGTTGGCTGATCTTCTCAGACCAGATAAATGATGATTTTTTTTCCTAATACAGCAAATATGCTGTACAACTAGAGATTGAAAGTTTTTTCTATAGACTGCTCTTCACAATGAGGAAGTTGCAATTTCTAAGATTTCTGTAAAGCACAGAGCAAGATGTTATTTTCTCTATTTCAATTGGCCTCCATGAAAACACTAATAGTTACATTAAATCCTGTGTGGAGTTTGCACATTCTCCCCGTGTTTGCGTGGGTTTCCTCCGGGTGCTCCGGTTTCCTCCCACAGTCCAAAAATGTGCGGGTTAGGTTGATTTGGCTATGATAAATTGACCCTTAGTGTTAGGGGGGGATTAAATATGTGGGGTTACGGGGATAGGATGGGATATGTTAGGGGGAATTAAATACGTGGAGTTACGGGGATAGGGTGGGATATGTGTCGGTGCAGGCTCGATGGGGATTCTGTGGGAGCAAGCAGGGACAGGGTACTGGATTTGGATGATCAGCCATGATCGTATTGAATGGTGGAGCAGGCTCGACGGGCCGAATGGCCTACTCCTGCTCCTAGTTTCTATGTTTTCTATGTTTCTATCCTGGATTCATTGTTTGTGAAGTGGATTTTACTGGTGGCAAATTAGTAACTAATTTTTAATTTCTGGCACACTTCAATGTTGCTGCTGCTATATTTTTGCTGAATTTAAATTGTGATGATTTGTGACACAAAAGTTAATAAAATTGTAACCATGAAAGAGTCCATTGAATTATTGAAAAATCATAGAGAGAAATACCTGTACATGTAGCATCTTGTTCAATGGTTTTTGAACATTTCTGTGTTTGGTTCCCTTGGACACACTCTTTAAAAAAAATAAAAATGAATTATGCTATCTTTATAGATACATTCTTATTACTGTACAATAGGAAATGATATGCTAATAAATCAATAAATACAGAATCTGATGATAGGCAGATGAAAATCTGATGACCTCAGAGATTCCCCTTGTGGTTTGGGGACCCAGTTTGAATACCTATGTTTTAGTCGTTCCTTTCTACTGACTTTGTGAATTTACTGCTCATAATCCTCTATTCTTGCACTGTTTCCAACTACCAGTTTGAAAACATGAACTACAAGAACGATTGAGAGGCACCTCTAGGTCTACAGGTATCTTTCTTTTATAATATTTAGGACTTTGAGGCAGCTTAATTGAACACCCTCCCCTTTTAATGGGTATTTTAAATCTTTGAGGAATGAATTAGCATTACTACAAAGAAATAACTTCCATTTATATAGCGCCTTTCACAACCCCAAGATGTCCCAAAGCACTTTACAGCTAAAGAAGTATTTTTGAACTGTAGTCACTGTTGTAAGCTAGGAAACGCAGCAGCCAATTTGCACTCAGCAATCTCCCACAAGCAGCAATGTGATAATGACCAGATTATCTATTTTACTGATGTTGGTTGAGGGATAAATATTGGCCAGAACACCAGAAGAACACTCCTGTTCTTTGAAATAGTGCCATGGGATCTTTTACGCCCACCTGAGAGGGCAGATAACGTCTTGGTTTAACATCGCCTCCGAAAGATTGCGCCTCCGATCGTTCAGCACTCCCTCAATACTGCACTGGAGTGTCAGAGTGTCAGCCTGGATTTTGTGCTCAAATCTCTGGAATGGGACTTGAACCCACGGCCTTCTGACTCAGAGGCAAGGCTGCTACCACTGAGCCACAGCTGACAGAACATTTAAATTTAAAAAAGCAGTTTACTTCATAAATACTATGACAGAAGAAATGTTCTTTCATTTTATAAAGTATATTTCTCTGTTGTACATTGCATAAGTAATTTCACTAAAGTAAAAAGCATATTTTCAGAGTTATAAAGGCCTTTCAGTACTCAAAGGACTAATAGTGCAGGCTTCATGAAGAAAAACTGCAAGGTCACTTTTGGTCACGGATGCATACTGTAAGAAAAATAGAATAACATTTTGCAAAGCTGATTTATAAAATAGGTATGCGGAGTTACAAACAATATAGCTTGTTTAGTGGTGGAAAGGTAGAGCTGGGTGTCATCAGCGTAAAGGGATAAATACAAGTCCTAGCCCTTTTCGGGCTACCCCAGATTAGGCGTATTCCCCAGACGTTCACCTTCAACTAAAGTTAGCGGTAGCCGAATCCTAGAGACGCTTAATTGGGTCTAAAGGTTCAGACTATCTCTCCCTAAAGGAAAGGAACGGCCTGAAGATGTTACCATCCTCCGGATAGCACTTTTAACAAGTTTAACTAGACTGTAACCTTCCGGATATTAGGAGGGTCCGGAAAACCCCCCAGAATTCTGCAACTCCTCACAAAAGAGTGTACAGAGATTGAGTTTGCGAGGTTGATACAGAAATTACTCTGAGACAATTCTAAAAATATATAGATTTATTAAGGAACCGACTTTTAGTTAATAGCTGATGAGTCAATCGCAACTTTCACAATTCAAAATACAAATAGCTTACATTTCTTATTCTCAGAAATCCTTATTCTCAAATTTTAACTTCGTTACATTTTTACATTTCTAAGTCTTATTCTTAATCAGAGTATCCACCAAAATCAATTAAGAGTACCTTGATCCCCGAGACTCAAAAAGCTAAAAACTTACAGAGCGTGCCCCTGAAGTTGAGAATCGCTTGCCCGTTCCCAGTGACTCCTGACTTTCTATCTGAAAAGCTCTATTTTTATACCTTTTTTAAGTGGTTTATTCTTTGAAGTTTTCTGCTGATGTAAGCTAATTGTCTCTAGTGATACTTTTGTTGACTTCTTTCTATTCTTACTGTTAGTTCAGCTGTTTAGCTTTCAGAATTCTGTCTCTACCTTTAGGTGTTTCAAAACCTATCATAAAAAACAATATGACCGATGTATCTATTTGATGTCATTCTCATCGAACGTTTTCCATTCAATTCTAAAACCACAACCACAGACTCCTGTCTCCGTGGTATTCCAAGTTCAATACAAACACAATGTAATTGCTTGGTGTTATCTATTGAAGTCATATTTTCAAAGTGTTCTGTAGGTACTTTTTACAATATGTAAATCAAAAACACTTCAACTGAGTATTTACTTGTTTTCTAGCTATCTCAGTTAATTGTACCACAGACGTCGTGTCTGCTTGCTTCATTTGATGTGATTTTATGAAGGCATATGGTTGTTTAATGTTCTAAGTTTCTGTTTCCCTGAGTGTTAGTTTATAACACTTTAAACTGGGTGATGTATTGTGTTTCTTCTAAAGCTTAGACTTTCTGGAAGCACCAATGGTTTGCTTCAATAGGGCCATTGTTTCTTGGTCAATATCCCATTTCCATTTCAAAGCTTGTGTGGTGTTTTACAGCTTTGTGTTAACACTTCATCTTATCTCAGAAGCCTGTATTGACACAGCCTGTGTTGCCGAGACTTTCCAGACTTTTAAACCCAGTATGTTCTGTATTAATAATATCAGAAATGTGTTCATAAGATGGTGTATCTCTTGGAATATGGCTATTTCCTTTACAAGCGTACATTTTTTTTTTATTCGTTCCTGGGATGTGGGCGTCGCCGGAAAGGCCAGCATTTATTGCCCATCCCTAATTGCCCTTGAGAAGGTGGTGGTGAGCCGCCTCTTGAACCGCTGCAGTCCGTGTGGTGAAGATACTCCCACAGTGCTGTTAGGTAGGGAGTTCCAGGATTTTGACCCAGCGATGATGAAGGAACGGTGATATATTTCCAAGTCAGGATGGTGTGTGACTTGGAGGGGAACTTGGAGGTGGTGGTGTTCCCATGCGCCTGCTGCCCTTATCCTTCTAGGTGGAAGAGGTCGCGGGTTTGGGAGGTGCTGCCGAAGAAGCCTTGATGAGCTGCAGCAATGCATCTTGTAGATGGTACACACTGCAACCACGGTACGCCGGTGGTGGAGGGAGTGAATGTTTAAGGTGGTGGATGGGGTGCCAATCAAGCGGGCTGCTTTGTCCTGGATGGTGTCGAGTTTCATGGGTGTTGTTGGAGCTGTACTCATCCAGGCAAGTGGAGAGTATTCCATCACACTCCTTACTTGTGCCTTGTAGATGGTGGAATGGCTTTGGGGAGTCAGGAGTTGAGACACTCACTGCAGGATACCTAGCCTCTGACCTGCTCTTGTTGTCACAGTATTTATGTGGCTGGTCCAGTTAAGTTTCTGGTCAATGGTGACCCCCCAGGATGTTGATGGTGGGAGATTCAGCGATGGTAATGCCGTTGAATGTCAAGGGGCTGTGGTTAGACTCTCGCTTGTTGGAGATAGTCATTGCCTGGCACTTCTGTGACGCAGATGTCACCTGCCACTTATCAGCCCAAGCCTGAACGTCGTCCAGGGTCTTGTTGCATGTGGGCATGGACTGCTTCATTATCTGAGGAGTTGTGAATGGCGCTGAACACTGTGCAGTCATCAGCGAAGATCCGCATTTCTGACCTTATGTTGGAGGGAAGGTCATTGATGAAGCAGCTGAAGATGGTTGGGTCTAGGACACTGCCCTGAGGAACTCCTGCAGCGATGTCCTGGGGCTGTGATGATTGACCTTCAACCACCACAACTATCTTCCTTTGTGCTTGGTATGATTCCAGCCAGTAGATAGTTTCCCCCCGATTCCCATTGACTTCAGTTTTACTAGGGCTCCTTGATGCCACACTCGGTCAAATGCTGCCATGATGTCAAGGGTAGTCACTCTCACCTCACCTCTGGAATTCAGCTCCTTTGTCCATGTTTGGACCAAGGCTGTAATGAGGTCGGGAGCCGAGTGGTCTAGGCGGAACCCAAACTGGGCATCAGTGAGCAGGTTATTGGTGAGTAAGTACCGCTTGATAGCACTGTCGATGACACCTTCCATCACTTTGCTGATGATTGAGAGTAGACTGATGGGGCGGTAATTGGCTGGATTGGATTTGTCTTGCTTTTTGTGGACAGGACATACCTGGGCAGTTTTCCACATTGTCGGATAGATGGCAGTGTTGTAGCTGTACTGGAACAGCTTGGCTAGAGGCGTGGCTAGTTCTGGAGCACAAGTCTTCAGCACGATAGCCGGGATGCTGTCGGAGCCCATAGTCTTTGCTGTATCCAGTGCGCTCAGCCGTTTCTTGATACCACGTGGAGTGAATCGAATTGGCTGAAGACTGGCTTCTGTGAAGGTGGGGACCTCAGGAGGTGGCCGATATGGATCATTCACTCCGCACTTCTGGCTGAAGATGGTTGCAAATGCTTCAGCTTTGTCTTTTGCACTCACGTGCTGGGCTCCACCATCATTGAGGATGGGGATATTCATGGAACCTCCTCCTCCTGTTAGTTGTTTAATGGTCCACCACCATTCACGACTGGATGTGGCAGGACTGCAGAGCTTTGATCTGATCCGTTGATTGTGGGACCGCTTAGACCTGTCTATAACATGCATCTTCCGCTTTTTAGCATGCATGTGTTGCAGCTTCCCCAGATTGGCACCTCATTTTTAGGTACCCCTGGTGCTGCTCCTTGCAGGCTCTTCTACACTCCTTATTGAACCAGGGTGGTCCCCTGGCTTGATAGTAATGGTAGAGTGAGGGATATGCCGGGCTATGAGGTTACAGATTGTGGTGGAATACAGTCCTGCTGTTGTTGATGGCCCATAGCGCCTCGTGGATGCCCAGTTTTGAGCTGCTAGATCTGTTCTGAATCTATCCCATTTCGCATGGTGGTAATGCCACACAACATGATGGAGGATGTCCTCAGTGTAAAGACGGGACTTCATTTCCACAATGTCACTGCTACCAATACTGTCATGGACAGATGCATCTGCGACAGGTAGATTGGTGAGGACGAGGTCTGGACTAATAATCCGGAGAACATGAGTTAAAATCCCACCATGGTAGTTTGAGAATTTAAATTAAGTTTAAGAAATAAAATCCGGAAATAAAAGGCTTGTAACATGAAGCTGTAGAATTGTTTTTAAAGCCCAATCCCATGCCAATGTTGTTAACTGTCCTCTGAAGTGGCCTAGCAAGCTACTCAGTTGTATCAAACCTAGGCAACTGGGGATGGGCAATATATACCAGCCTTGCCAATGATGCCCACATTTCCCACACTGAATAAAAAAAACTCTGCTATGGTGTTTGCAGGATGCATGCCATTTCAAGGCATGAAAAAGACCCTACAAAGTTGACGACCTATCTTACTGTATGTAGTCAACAATTTGCTGGGTTTTATCTACATGTGTATAGAATACTACAGATTTTAAATGTAGGACAATTACACAAAGGAGGGACATTAAACAACACGAACTTTAATACTTATTTATATACAGGCTTGTGCTAAGAAAGACATAAATACATTCTGTTGTACAATTCTTTATGCTGAGTGCATACTGTAGATTACCCACCTTGACATTACTTGAGTGTAATGGGAGTTGTAGTTCACAAAGGAGTCATTGAATAGCTCAACTTTATAACATAATGTGAATTGTAAGGAAACTAAGTAAGTACTTGATCTTCATATAAAATTTTGACTGCTGACTATTGAAGTGAAAAATTCAGAATAATGCAACATCTCTCTTCATAGTATCATCAACTCATGTGGCCCAGTTGCCATGTGCACTGCCAAGCATGGTACTTTGTCAGCTTCAATCGCTGCTCTGTGCTTAACTAGCTGATGTCACTCCGACTGCCGGTATGGGCTACAGTTAGTCTCAGCACTCTTGAGCTAAGAAGGGGATGAACTCAACATGGGCTCCCACTCTTGGTCACTATCCAGTGATCCTGCTGGAAAGTGCATGTGTGTGGAAATTGGGCAAGGGCAGGGTAGGATTTGTTTATGATCTCCCCACTGATTGAGTGTCCTGCCAACACTAACTGCCTTGGCTCCCATATGAATCAAAGTCACATGGGTGGATAACATTATTTAAAGTTCAAAAGCAAGTGGGGAATTTAATGACAGATGGAGAATTTACTGACAGATGGAGAATTTTGTAATGAGTATCTTTTGAAATATTTCCTTTCTGTAACTGTTCTTAAAGTTTGAGCTAATCAGATTTTTTACACATGCTGGTACTGGATAACAGCCATTTCAAATCTCATCAAATCCTAGAATAGTACAGCACAGAGGAGGCCGAACGAGCCTCCGCTGGCTCTTTCGAAGAGCAATCCAGTTAGTCCCACTCCCACTTTCCCCATAGCCCTGCAATTTTTTCTCCTTCAAGTATTTCTCCAATTTGCTTTTGAAGGCTACAGTTGAATCTGTATCCACTACCCTATCAGGTAATGCATTCCAAATCCTAACCACTTGTTTCGTAAAAAAGCTTTTCCTCATTTCTCCTCTCGTTCTTTTGCCAATCACCTTAAATCTGTGCCCTCTCATTATCGGCCCATCAGCCATTGGAAGCAGTTTCTATTTATAAAGCCCAGGATCCCAAATGCTTTATTTAACTGTATTGTAAGCCTGACCTACCACCTTCAAAGATATGTGCACAAGCACCCCCAAGTCTCTCTGTTCTTGCGCCCCCTTTAAAATTGTACCATTTAGCGTGTAGGGTCTCTCCTCGTTCTTCATACCAAAATGTATCACATCACACTTCTCTACGTTGAATTTCATCTGCCATGTGTCCGCCCATTCCACCAGCCTGTCTATGCCTTCTTGAAGTGTATTACTATCTTCCTCACTGTTTACTACATTTCCAAGTTTCATGTCATCTGCAAATTTTGAAATTCTGCCGTGTACCCCCAAGTCTAAGTCATGAATCTGTGGTAACAATACTTTTTTCGAGGTTCTATGTTGTATGCTGCAAGGTGGTGCGGTGGGTACTGCATACAGCACTTTTTTTTATATTAGTTCCTGGGATGTGGGCGTCGCTGGCAAGGCCAGCATTTATTGCCCATCCCTAATTGCCCTTGAGAAGTTGGTGGTGAGCCGCCTTGAACCGCTGCAATTTGTGCGGTGAAAGTACTCCCATAGTGCTGTTAGGGAGGCAGTTCCAGGATTTTGACCCAGTGACGACAAAGAAACGGCGATATATTTCCAAGTCAGGTTGGTGTGCAACTTGGAGGGGAACTTGCAGGTGATGGTGTTCCCATGTGCCTGCTGCCCTTGTCCTTCTAGGTGGTAGAGGTTGTGGGTTTGGAGGTGCTGTCGAAGAAACCTTGGTGAGTTGCTGCAGTGCATCTTGTAAATGGTACACACTGCAGCCATGGTGTGCTGGTGGTGGAGGGTGTGAATGTTTAAGGTGGTGGATGGGATGCCAATCAAGTGGGCTGCTTTGTCCTGGATGGTGTTGTTGGAGCTGCACTCATCCAGGCAAGTGGAGAATATTCTATCACACTCCTAACGTATGCCTTGTAGATGGTTGAAAGGCTTTGGGGAGTCAGGAGGTGAGACACTCGCCACAGAATACTCCGCCTTTGGCCTGCTCTTGTAGCCACAGTTTTATGTGGCTGGTCCAGTTAAGTTTCTGGTCAATGGTGACCCTCAGGATTTTGATGGTGGGGGATTCGGCGATGGTAATGCCATTGAATGTCAAGGGGCAGTGGTTAGACTCTCGTTCGTTGGAGATGGTCATTGCCTGGCACTTGTGTGGCGCGAATGTTACTTGCCACTTATCAGCCCAAGCCTGAATGTCATCCAGGTCTTGTTACATGTGGGCATGGACTGCTTCATTATCTGAGGAGTTGTGAATGGAACTGAACACTGCGCAATCATCAGTGAACATCATCACCTCTGACCTTATGATGGAGGGAAGGTCATTGATGAAGCAGCTGAAGATGGTTGGGCCTAGGACATTGCCCTGAGGAACTCCTGCAGCGATGTTCTGGGGCTGAGATGATTAACCTCCAACAAGCACAACCATCTTCCTTTGTGCTAGGTATTCAGCTCTTTTGTCCTCTTTTGGACCAAAGCTGTAATGAGGCCTGGAGCCGAGTGGTCCTGGCAGAACCCAAACTGAGCATCGGTGAGCAGATTATTGGTGAGTAGGTGCCGCTTGATAGAACTGTCGACAACACCTTTCATCACTTTGCTGATGATTGAGAGTAGACTGATGGGGTGGTAATTGGCCGGATTGGATTTGTCCTGCTTTTTGTGGACAGGACAAACCTGGGCAGTTTTCCACATTGTCGGTTAGATGCTCGTGTTGTAGCTGTACTGGAACAGCTTGGCTAGAGGAGTGGCTAGTTCTGGAGCACAAATCTTCAGCATGACAGCTGGGATGTTGTCTGTGCTTTACGCAGTATGCTCAGCCGTTTCTTGATATCACGTGGAGTGAATTGAATTGGCTGAAGACTGGCTTCTGTGATGGTGGGGACCTCAGGAAGAGGCCGAGATGGATCATCCACTCGGCACTTCTGGCTGAAGATGGTTGTAAACGCTTCAGCCTTGTCTTTTGCACTCACGTGCTGGGCTCCGCCGTTATTGAGGATGGGGATGTTCATGGAGCCTCCTGCTCCCGTTGGTTGTTTAATTGTCCACCACCATTCATGACTGGATGTTTCAGGACTTCAGAGCTTGATTTGTTCCGTTGGTTGTGGAATCGCTTAGCTCTGTCTATAGTATACTGCTTCTGCTGTTAAGCATGCATGTAGTCCTGTGTTGCAGCTTCCCCAGGTTGGCACTTCATTTTTAGGTACGCCTGGTGCTGCCCCTGGCATGCTCTTCTGCACTCCTCATTGAGCCAGGGTTGGTCCTCTGGCTTGATGGTAATGGTAGAGTGAGGGATATGCCGGGCCATGAGGTTACAGATTCTGCTGCTGCTGATGGCCCACAGTGCCTCATGGATGCCCAGCTTAGAGCTACTAGATCTGTTCTGAATCTGTCCGATTTAGCATGGTGGTAGTGCCACGCAACACGATGGAGGGTGTCCTCAATGTGAAGATGGGACTTTGTCTCCACATGGACTGTGCAGCACAGAAACAGGCCATTTTGCCCAACAGGTCCATATCAGTGTGTGGTCACTGATGGAAAGCTCTCACGGACAGATGTATCTGCGACAGGTAGATTGGTGAGGACGAGGTCAAGTAGGTTTTTCCCTTGTGTTGGTTCTCTCACCACCTGCCGCAGGCCCAGACTGGCAGTTATGTCCTTCAGGACTCGGCCAGCTCAGTCAGTAGTGGTGCTACCGAGCCACTCTTGGTGATGGACATTGAAGTCCCCCACCCAGAGTACATTCTGTGCCCTTGCTACTCTCAGTGCTTCTTCCAAGTGGTGTTCAACATGGAGGAGTACTGATTCATCAGCTGAGGGAGGGCGGTAATCAGCAGGAGGTTGCCTTGCCCTTGCTTGACCTGATGCCATGAGACTTCATGGGTCCGGAGTCAATGTTGAGGACACTCCCTCCTGACTGTATACCAGTGTCCCGCCAGCTCTGTTGGTGATGGAGGAGTCTGGTGCATTGGCTGAAAGGTATGATTTTGTGAGTGTGATTATGCCAATCTGTTGCTTGATTTTGGCACAAGTCCCCACCGTAGATGTTAGTGAGGAGGACTTTGCAGGGTCGACAGGGCTGGGTGCACCACTGTTGTGCTCCAAGCCGGTGCCGATACCACGTGGTCCGTCCGGTTTTATTCTTATAGCGGTTTGGTACAACTGATTGGCTTGTTAGACCATTTCAGTTGTCAGTTAAGAGTCAGCCAAATTGCTGTGGGCCTGGAGTCATATATAGGCTAGACCAGGTAAGATTTCCTTCCCTAAAGGACAGTAGTGAACCTGATGGGCTTTAAGACAATCCGATAGTTTCATGGTCACCATTACTGATGCTAGCTTTTTATTACAGAATTATTTAATTAACTGAAATTAAATTCCCCAGCTGCCGTGGTGGGATTTGAACCAACGTCTCTGGATTACAAGTCCAGTAATATAACCACTATGCTACCGTTCCCTTCAAAAGATGGATCGATTATCTTGACTTAACCATTAGTAGATCTCCCAGGTGTTGTGCATAGTAACTGAGCAAAAACTGCTAGAAGCCAAAGAAAACCATTCCAGCAGTTTAACTAGACGAAATGGTACTGATGCATATTGGATAATTGAAGTAGACTGCACATGCTCAGACTGTGCAATCTGAATTTCACAAAGTGTCTGAGCCTTGGGCAAAAATATGAACTCTAGCTTTTAGGAGAGGCAGATATCTTGTGGTAAAAAGATAATGCAATGGATCATTTAATAATTCTATTGTTAAATATGTGATTTTTTAAAATGTTGTTGTAAACCTTACTTTGGATGCTATAAATTTTCAGTTACTGAGGAATATGATGGCTGAAAATTTATCCACAGTCCATTTTGAGTTATTTATGGTGCAAAATAATGTACTACCACCTAGTAATGAGATAGATTGTCATTCCAGGTAGATGTTGTCATTTAACACTGGCGTTTCCACTAGGTTGCTATCTAGTGGCATTACAGATAAGTGTCGAGAGTTTAACATTGGAATTACCTTGAAATGTTTACATAGCAGGTTTCAATCGTGCACTATCAATATAAATATGGTCTCCAGCAAGGCCTACATCTTTGCCTTTAGCTTCAGCAGAAATCATTCAGTTAAATATTTTGCAATTACTAAGATTCATTCAACAAATATAATACAGGGGCCTAGGTTTTCTGCTGTTGCCATTCTTTAGAACTGAATGGCTAGTTGCAGACAGGCTGAAATGGAAGTGTGTTTAAGGTCACATCTTGATCTCTCTCTTTACTAGTTTGGCACCTTCTCATTTGAGCACTTCACCCTATTCCACCCCCTCACCTGGGCTTTAAATTCCTCTTTGTCTACTCCCCCTCCTCCTCCCAAGCCACACCCCAAGTTTCTTCCTGAGATATCCTCTTTCAACTTCTGCACTGAGCGATTTCTCATCTTCAGTTACTTTAATCTCCTTCTCAGCTCTCCTTTCATTTTGTCTTCTGAATTCACTGCCTTCCTGACCTCCCTAAACGTATTTCTCCATATAAACTCTCCTACCCATGTTCACAACCACCTTGCCATCTCACGTGCTTTCTCTATTCCCATGGTCTTCATCACTGGCAAAGCCATCTCTGACTTCTTTGTTGTATCTCTCACAACCCATATCCCCTTAACCCCTTCAACCCCAATTCCTTCTCCTGTTAAAAACTCTTCCCTAAATCACTTACAACTGCACTTCAAAAATTCCCAACTCCCTAGGCTTCGCTTTCCATTTGGCCCCACACTGCTGCAGCCATCGATTTGTGCAACCACTGTCTCACCTCCACATTTAATGCCATTGTCTCCAGAAAAACTATTACTCTCTTCGATCCCAAAAGGTGCCAACTTTCGGATGAGATGTTAAAACGAGGGCCCGTCTTCCCTCTCAGATGGACGTAACGGATCCCATGACATGATTCGTAGAGGAGAAGGGGAGCACTTTCTGGTGTCCTGGCCCATGTTTATCCATCAACTAACATCGCAAAAGCAGATTATTCGGTCATTATGTCATTGCTATTTGTAGCACCTTGCTGTGCACAAATTGGCTTTCCTACATTACAACAGTGACTATACTTCAAGTACTTCATTGGTTATAAAGCGCTTTGGTATGTCCTGAGGTTTTGAAAGGCGCTATATAAATGCAGGTCTTTCTTCATCTTTTGCTTCGGCATTGCCTGAAGGTCATTTAGTGTTAGTGATGGGTGACTATGAAACAGATGCTCGTATTCTCAATTCTACCTGCTTCTAACTAATGCAATAATAATGTAGGGGTCTTTAATCTTCATATAGACTGGGAAAATCAAATTGGCAAAGGTAGTCTGGAGGACAACTTCATAGAATGCATTTGCAACAGTTTCCTAGAACAATACGTCGTGGAACCAACCAGGGAACAGGCTATTTTAGATCTTGTATTGTGTAATGAGACAGGGTTAATTAGTAATCTCATAGTAAATGATCCTCTGGGAAAGAATGATCATAATATGATAGAATTTCACATTGGGTTTGAGAGTGAATTTCTCCAGTCTGAAACTAGTCTTAAACTTAAAATAAGCCAATTACATACATATGAGGGGTGAGTTGGTTAAGGCAGATTGGGAAATTAGATTAAAAGGTATGACCGTAGATAAGCAGTGGCAAACATTTAAAAAAATTCCAAAATTCTCAATGAATATACATTCCATTGAGAAATAAAAACTCCACGGGAAAAGTGATCCATCCGTGGCTAACTAAGAAGTTAAGGATAGTATTAGATTAAAAGAAGAGGCTTATAAACTTGCGAAGAATAGTAATACACCCGAGGATTGGGAGAGCTTTAGAAACCAGCAAAGGATGACCAAAACATTGATAAAAAAGGACAAAATAGTTCTTCTTCTTCTTCGGCAATCCCTCGGGAACCGAGGATGACTTGCTTCCACACTAAAAATGAGTTCGCAGGTGACTGATGAGTCCAATGCGGGACCTACAATCTCTGTCACAGGTGGGGCAGACGGTGGTTGAAGGGGCGGGTGGGTGGGGTGCTTGGGTTGACGTGTGCTCCTTGCGCTGCCTGCGCTTGGCTTCCGCTTGCTCCCGGCGAAGAGACTCAAGGTGTTCGGCGCCTTCCCGGATGCTTCTCTTCCACTTTGTGTGGTCTTGGGCCAGGGATTCCCAGGTGTCGGTGGGGATGTTACACTTTTTCAAGGAGGCTTTGAGGGTGTCCTTGAAGCGTTTCCTCTGCCCACCTGGGGCTCTCTTGCCGTGCCGGAGCTCCGAGTAGAGCGCTTGTTTTGGGAGTCTCGTATCGGGCATGTGGACAATGTGACCCATTCATTGGAGCTGATCGAGCGTGGTCACAGCTTCGATGCTTGGGATGTTGGCCTGAGCAAGAACACTGACGTTAGTGCGCCTATCCTGCCAATGGATTTGCAGGATCTTGCGGAGGCAGTGTTGGTGGTACCTCTCCAGTGCTTTGAGGTGCTTGCTGTACATGGTCCATGTCTCTGAGGCATACAGCAGGGCGGGTATCACTGCTGCTCTGTAGACCATGAGCTTAGCGCTGGGTTTGAGGTCCTGGTCTTCAAACACTCTCTTCCTCAGGCGACCGAAGGCTGCACTGGCACACTGAAGGCGGTGGCAAACATTTAAAGAAATATTCCAAAATTCTCAATGAATATATATTCCATTGAGAAATAAAAACTCCATGGGAAAAGTGATCCATCCGTGGCTAACTAAAGAAGTTAAGGATAGTATTAGATTAAAAGAAGAGGCTTATAAACTTGCGAAAAATAGTAATACACCCGAGGATTGGGAGAGCTTTAGAAACCAGCAAAGGATGACCAAAACATGTATATGAGAGTAAACTAGCAAGAAATATAAAAAAAGATTGTAAAAGCTTCTACAAGTATGTAAAATGGAAGAGAGTAGCAAAAGTAAGCGTTGGTCCCTCAGAGTCTGAGACAGGAGAAATTATAATGGGGAATAAGGAAATGGCAGAGACTTTAAACAAATATTTGTATCTGTCTTCACAGTAGAAGATACAAAAAGCGTACCAAAAATAGTGGGAAACCAAGGGGCTAATGAGAGTGAGAAACTTAAATTAATTAAGATCAGTAGAGAAAAAGTACTTGAGAAACTAATGGGACTAAAAGCCGACAAGTACCCTGGACCTGATGGCCTACATCCTAGGGTTCGAAAAGAGGTGGCTGCAGAGATAGTGGATGCATTGGTTGTGATCTTCCAAAATTCCCTAGGTTCTAGAACGGTCCCAGCAGATTAGAAGGTAGCAAATGTATCCCCGCTATTCAAGAAAGGAGGGAGAGAGAAAACTGGGAACTTATAGGCCAGCTAGCCTGAAATCAGTTTTTGGGAAAATGCTGGAATCCATTATTAAGGAAGTGGCAACAGGGCACTTAGAAAATCATAATATGATTAGGCAGAGTCAATATGGTTTGATGAAAGGGAAATAGTGTTTAACAAATTCAATAGTGTTTTTTGAGGATATAACTAGCAGGGTAAATAAAGGGAAACCAGTGGATGTAGTATATTTGGATTTCCAAAACGCATTCGATAGGGTGCCACGTAAAAGCTTATTACACAAGATAAGGGCTCATGGAGTTGTGGGTAATATATTAGCATGGATGGAGGATTGGTTAACAGACAGAAAACATAGAGTAGGGATAAACGGGTCATTTTGCGGTTGGCAGGCTGTAACAAGTGGGGTGCCGCAAGGATCAGTGCTTGGGCCTCAGCTAATTACAATTTATATATTTATAGACGAGTTAATGGCACAAATAACTACATATGGTTATGATATTGTGGCCATTACAGAAACATGGCTGCAGGGTGACAATGCCTGGGAATTAAACATACCAGGTTATTTAACGATCAGGAAGGACAGGCAGGAAGGAAGGGGAGGTGGGGTGGCTATGTTAATAAAGGAAGGAATCACTGTAATACAGAGTAATGATATTGGGTCAAAAAATCATGATAATGAAACAGTTTGGGTGGAGATAAGGAATAATAAGGGGAAAAAAACATTAGTGGGCGTAGTCTATAGGCCTCCGAACAGTTGCAACTCTATTGGACGGAGTATCAATCAGGAAATAGTTGAGGCATGTAATAAGGGAACATCTATAATTATGGGGGATTTTAACTATCATATTAATTGGACAAATCAAATGGGGCAGGGCTGCCTTGAGGATGAGTTCATTGAGTGTATTAGGGATGGGTTTCTTGAGCAGTATGTAACTGAACCGACCAGGGGGCAAGCAACCTTAGATCTGGTCCTGTGTAACGAGACAGGATTAATTAAAAATGTCCTAGTAAAGGATCCCCTTGGAATGAGTGACCATAACATGGTTGAATTCCATATTCAATTAGAGGGTGAGAAGGTTGGATCTCAAACAAGCGTGCTAAGCTTGAATAAAGGAGACTATGAAGGTATGCGAGCGGAATTGAGTAGAGTGGATTGGGAAAATAGATTAAAGGGTAAGACGACACATGATCAGTGGTGTACATTCAAGGAGTTATTTTACAACTTCCAAAAAATATATATTCCACTGAAAAGAAAAGGGTGTAAAAGAAAGGACAGTCATCCGTGGCTAAGTAAAGAAATTAAGGATAGTATTCGACTAAAAACAAGGGCATATAAGGTAGCGAAATCTAGTGGGAGGACAGAGGATTGGGAAAACTTTAAAAGGCAGCAAAAAATAACAAAAAGATTGATTAAGAAAGGGAAGATAGATTATGAAAGTAAATTAGCAAAAAATATAAAAACAGATAGTAAGAGTTTTTATAGTTATATAAAAAGAAAAAGGGTGGCTAAAGTAAATGTTGGTCCCTTAGAGGATGAGACCGGGAAATTAATGGTGGGAAATATGGAGATGGCAAAAACACTGAATGAATATTTTGTATCAGTCTTTACAGTAGAGGACACTAAGAATATCCCAACACTGGACAAACAGGGGGCTATAGGGGGAGAGGAGCTAAACACGATCAAAATCACTAAGGAAGTGGTACTCGGTAAAATAATGGGACTCAAGGCGGATAAATCACCTGGACCTGATGGCTTACATCCTAGAGTCTTGAAGGAAGTGGCGGTAGGGATTGTAGATGCATTGGTAATAATTTTTCAAAACTCCCTGGATTCCGCTAAGGTCCCGGCAGACTGGAAAACTGCTAATGTAACACCCTTATTTAAAAAGGGCAGTAGACAGAAGGCTGGTAACTATAGACCGGTTAGCCTAACATCTGTGGTAGGTAAAATTTTGGAGTCCATTATTAAGGAAACAGTAACAGGACATTTGGATAATCATAATTTAATAGGACAAAGTCAGCATGGTTTTACGAAGGGGAAGTCATGTTTGACAAATTTGCTGGAGTTCTTTGAGGAAGTAACATATAGAGTGGATAAAGGGGAACCAGTGGACGTAGTGTATTTAGACTTCCAAAAGGCATTTGACAAGGTGCCACACAAAAGATTATTGCTTAAGGTAAAAAATCACGGGATTGGGGGTAATATTCTGGCATGGATAGAGGATTGGCTATCTAACAGAAAGCAAAGAGTTGGGATAAATGGTTCATTCTCAGACTGGCAATCAGTAACTAGTGGTGTTCCACAGGGGTCAGTGCTGGGTCCCCAACTCTTCACAATCTATATTAACGATTTGGAGGAAGGGACCAAGTGTAACATATCAAAATTTGCAGATGATACAAAGATGGGAGGGAAAGTAGTGAGTGAGGAGGACATAAAAAACCTGCAAGGGGACATAGACAGGCTAAGTAAGTGGGCAGAGATTTGGCAGATGGAATACAACACTGGAAAGTGTGAGGTGATGCACTTTGGCAGGAAAAATCCTAGAGCAATTTATTATCTTAATGGCAAGAAACTGGAGAGTACTGAAGTGCAAAGGGATCTGGGGGTCCTGGTGCACGAAACTCAAAAGGTTAGTATGCAGGTGCAGCAAGTGATTAAGAAGGCAAATGGAATGTTGGCTTTCATTGCTAGGGGGATAGAATATAAAAATAGGGAGGTATTGCTTCAGTTGTACAAGGTATTGGTGAGACCGCACCTGGAATACTGCATACAGTTTTGGTGTCCTTACTTAAGGAAAGACATCCTTGCTCTCGAGGCAGTGCAAAAAAGGTTCACTCGGTTAATCCCGGGGATGAGGGGGTGGTCATATGAGGAGAGGTTGGGTAGATTGGGACTCTACTCATTGGAGTTCAGAAGAATGAGAGGCGATCTTATTGAAACATATAAGATTGTGAAGGGGTTGGATCGGGTGGATGCGGGGAGGATGTTCCCGATGACGGGTGAGACGAGAACTAGGGGACATAGTCTTAGAATAAGGGGCTGCTCTTTCAAAACTGAGATGAGGAGGAACTACTTCACTCAGAGGGTGGTAGGTCCATGGAATATGCTGCCACAAAAAGCTGTAGAAGCTACAACATTAATTAAATTTAAAACAGAAATAGACAGTTTCCTAGAAGTAAAGGGCATTAAGGGTTACGGGGAGCGGGCAGGAATTTGGACATGAGTCTAGGTTCGGATCGGTCATGGCCCTGTGGGTAGTGGAGCGGGCCCAGGGACTGTGTAGCCTGATTCTGCTCCTATTTCGTGTGCGCAATTCTGTTAGATGCAGGAGATGGTTCTGTGATAGATAGTAGATTGGCGGTTAGGATCAGATCAGCCATGATCTTATTGAATGGCGGAGCAGGCTCGAGGGGCCGATTGGCCTACTCCTGCTCCTATTTCTTATGTTCTTATGTTCTTATATTAATAACTTAGATAAAGGGACAGAGTGTAATGTATCCAAGCTAGGTGGAAAAGTAAGCAGTGAGGAGGACTCAAAGAGCCTGCAATGGGATATGGACAGGTTAAGTGAGTGGGCAATAAGGTGGCAGATGGAGTATAATGTGGGGAAATGTGAGATTATTCACTTTGGTAGGAAGAATAGAAGAACAATATTTTTTAAATGTTGAGAAACTATTAAATGTTGGTGTTCAGAGATATTTAAGTGTCCTTGTACAGGACACACAGAGAGTTAGCATGCAGGTGCAGCAAACAATTAGGAAGGCAAATAGCACATTGGCCTTTATTGCAAGTGAGTTGGAGTACAAGAGTAAGGAAGTCTTGCTACAATTGTACCGAGCTAAGGTAAGATCACACCTGGAGTACTGTGCGCCGTTCTGGCCTCCTTATCTGAGGAAGGATATACTTGCCTTCGAGGCAGTGCAATGAAGGTTCTCTTGATTGATTCCTGGGATGAGAGGGTTGTCCTATGAGGAGAGATTGATTAGATTGGGCATATACTCTCTGGAGTTTAGAAGAATGAGAGGTGATCTCATTGAACAATATAAGATTCTGAGGAGGATTGACAGGGTAGATGCTGAGAGTTTGTTCCCCTTGGCTGGTGTGTCTAGAACTAGGGGGCATAGTCTCAGGATAAGGGGTCGGCCATTTAAGACTGAGATTAGGAGGAATTTGTTCACTCAGAGGGTTGTGAATCTTTAGAACTTTCGACCACAAAGGGCTGTGGATGCTGAATCGTTGAGTATATTCAAGGCTGAGATAGATAGATTTTTGAACTCTTAAGGGAATCCAGGGATATGGAGATCGGGCAGGAAAGTGGAGTTGAGGTCGAAGATCAGGCATGATCTTATTGAATGGCGGAGCTGATTCGAGGGCCCGTATGGCTACTCCTGCTCCTAATTCTTATGTTCTTGTGTTCTTTAGTGACTGTACTTCTGTTTCTGTTGGGATTTGTTGACATTGGTACTGCTCCAGTTGTAGTACCTGTAGGTGGTGGTGTTGTCTCAGAGTCAGACCTAGTCACATGAGGGAGGTATCCACCAATTGCTGCACCAATGTAATGCATCTTCTTTTCATGACAGAATGTGCAGACATTCAGAAAAATATCATCTGTCTGAGTTTGGAGAGTAATTTCTGGGTTCTGCAAGTACTAGTTGGACACTTAAATTACTATACTGATGCTCCTTTGTAAATGTTTTGCCAGTAGATATATTGGGGTATCCAACTGCCTGACCATAACCTTCACCAGTGTATCAGCCATGATAAGATTAGCATCATTACAGTAAATATTCTTTATAGCCAATTTGATTAAAGTGCAGCCACTACTTCCGCAGTCTAATTACATTCTTCAGAAGTATTTCTGTGATCAGATAAACTCTTCATTAAAGTCCATGTTCGATCCATAAAATTCTTCTGAATGGAGATCTTTAGAGCTTGTATGCATTGCAGTATAGCAAAAAGATTGTTCCAATATGCCTTATAATCCATAATTAAACTCTGTTCTTTTCCATATTTCTCTCTTGCATAACTTTGAAGTATGTCATTTTCACAAGAGGCATTGAAAAAGATTGACAACATTTCTCATTATTTTAATTAGAGGATGAAAATCATCTTGTGCTAGTAAGGTAATATCAAAAGTTAGATTAAGAATGATTTGTAGCCCGCTGCCTTCATCATCTTCAACACTGGCACCCTGACTCTCTATCACATTCAGCTTACTTTTCTTTACTTTTTGGAGTTGGACTTAACAGATAATTCAGGAATTGAATGAGGAACAGGACCAGCTTCTTGTTGTGTAGGCCTGCAAGTTGGATTGTATGTGCGTAGCGGAGTCAGTTTTTATAAGTCTCCCAACTTTTGCTATCATACTGTAGCTATTAGTTGTGATGCACACAATGTCATTTTGACGCTGAGAGATTGTATTCTAGTAGCTCGAGACATTTTTCAGCTGGGATAAACTTGAATTAGCCCAAAGCTCCGAAACTTTGCAGCCATTCTTCAGACATTTATGTCCATGCATCCATTATTTCATGTGAAATCCATTCATTTAAAGTCAGACTGAACTTCTTGCGTGTCTTCTGCACATATAAAACATTGCAAAAGATCTTACTGTTTGCCCATAATTCATCACTGTTTTCTTTGAACCATTTATTGACTTCCACCACATTTACCCTGTTGCTTGATGGTCAAGTGATGAACAGAATAGCAACTATTTTTTGAAGACTAGTCTCATTAATGCCAAAATATCAGTTATGTGCATCACCTTTGTGCTCAGAGTTGCAGGGGAGCCTTTGGAGCCATTGTAGTCATCAGGCTTAGTGCAAGTGGTGGCAGGTTTGTTCTTTTCCTTCAGTAAATGTTGTGATTTGTCTTAAGCTGTGCATGCAAACATTTGGCCATCTCCAATATTTGTTGGCACATTTTCACTTTGCAAAACTTGTGAAAGGCTAGCTGTACATTCTCTTTAAAAAAAAAGGATTGCCTTATTCCTTCTGATTTGTATTCTTCAAATAAGGTAGGTGACATGATCAGCAATCTTTAAGTATATGCATTATCTGTAGTTTTATTACCTCTGGCTCTGTCACATCAGTTTTACACATAAGAGCAGGGGAGTTATCCCCGTTGTCCTGGCCGATATTTATCCCTCAATCAACATCACAAAAACAGACTCTCTGGTCATTATCACATTGCTGTTTTGTGGGAGGTTGCTCTGCGCAAATTGGCTGCCGTGTTTCCTACATTACAACAGTGACTACACTTCCAAAGTACTTCATTGACTGTAAAGTGCTTTGGGACGTCCTGAGGTTGTGAAAGGCGCTATATAAATGCAAGTCTTTCTTTCTTATGTTGCAGTCTTCTGAATCTGGACTAGCCATCGTAGGTATCAGTAATCTTGTATGTGCTTGCACTTTTGCCTCTTTTTCTGTCTGCAATCTGCACTAGCTGTCAGCAACTACATGCAGTAGTGAGGGCAAAGGGAAGTTCAGCAAAGTCCAAAGTGCTGTTGTTGTTGGTTTGCTGGACTTCATTCTATTAGTATTGCATAGCTTCTGCAATGCTGAAAATCTCATGATTTCGTGACATTTTAAAAATTCATTCTCGGGATGTGGGCGTCACTCACAAGACTGGCATTTAATCCCCATCCCTTCTTTCCCTGAGAAAGTGGTGGTAGACGTTTTTGAATCGCTGCAGTCCATGTGGTAACAGTGTCCCACAATGTTTGTAGTAGTTTGATACAACTGAGTGACTTGCTAGGCCACTTCAGAGGGAAGTTAAGAGCCAACCACGTTGGTGTGGGACTGGAATCACATATATGTCAGACCGGGTAAGGATGGCAGATTTCCTTCCCTAAAGGATATTGGTGAATCAGTTGAGTTTTTACAACAATCTTCATGGTCACTTTTACTGATACAAACTTTTCTTTTATTTTCTGATTTTTTAAAACTGAATTCAAATTCTCAAACTGCTATGGTAGATTTGAACTCACATTCTCTGGATTATTTATCCAGGCCTCTGGATTACTACAATAGCAAAATACTGTGGATGCTGGAAATCTGAAATAATAACAGAAAATGCTGGAAACACTCAGCAGGCCAGGCAGCATCCGTGGAGAGAGAAACAGAGTTAACGTTTCAGGTCTGTGACCCTTCGTCAGAACTGGTAAAAGTTGGAGATGTAACAGGTTTTAAGCAGGTGCAGAGGCAGGGAACATTCTTTATTCCAGTCCTACTCCGGTCCCCTCCCTCACCTCTTTTTCCGGGACATCGATGACTGTATCGGTGCCATTTCCTGCTCTCGCCCTGAACTGGAAAATTTCATTCACTTTGCTTCCAATTTCCACCCTTCCCTCACCTTCACATGATCCATCTCTGACTCTTCTCTTCCCTTCCTTGATTTCTCTGTCTCCATTTCTGGCTTTAGGCTATCGACAAACATCCACTACAAGCCCACTGACTCCCACAGCTACCTGGACTGCACTTCCTCCCACCCCGCTTCCTGTAAGGACTCTATTCCATTCTCCCAGTTTCTCCGTCTCCGCCGCATCTGCTCTGACGATGCCACCTTCCATACCAGTGCTTCTGATATGTCTTCCTTTTTCCTCAACCGAGGAATCCCCTCTACTGTGGTTGGCACGGCCCTCGACCGTGTCCGTTCCATTTCCCACACTTCTGCTCTCACCCCTTCTTCCTCCCAGAACCACGATAGGGTTCACCTTGTCCTCACCTTTCACCCCACCAGCCTCCACATTCAACGGATCATCCTCCGCCATTTCCGCCACCTCCAACGTGATCCCACCACCAAACGCATCTTCCCCTCACCTCCCCTTTCAGCATTCCGAAAGGACCGCTCCCTCCGCAACACCCTGGTCCACTCCTCAATCACCCCCAACAGCCCCTCCCCTCCCCACAGCACCTTCCCGTGCAAGTGCAGGAAATGCAACACCTGCCCTTTTACCTCCTCCCTTCTCACTGTCTAGGGCCCCATACACCCCTTCCAGGTGAAACAGCGGTTTACTTGTACTTCTTGCAATTTAGTATACTGTATTTGCTGCTCACGATGCGGTCTCCTCTACATTGGAGAGACTATACGCAGATTTGGTGACCGCTTTGCGGAACACCTCCGTTCAGTCCGTAAGGGTGACCCCGAGCTTCTGGTCGCCTGTCACTTTAATTCTCCGCTCCACTCCCACTCAGACCTCACCGTCCTCGGCCTCTTACACTGTTCCAATGAGGCTCAACGTAAGCTCGAGGAACAGCACCTCATCTTTTGATTAGGCACTTTACAGCCTTCTGGACTCAACATTGAGTTCAACAATTTCAGACTATAAACCCCCCCATTTTTTCAGGCGGCAGCTGTTGATGATTCTGCCATCCTCATTTGCAACATTTTATCTCTCCTGAGTTCAATCCTAGCACCGACTGTGCCTTCAGTTCCTTCCTCCCCTACCGCCCCCCCCCCCCCCCCACCCCCCTTTCCCTGCCTCTGCATCTGCTTAAAACCTGTTATATCTCCAACTTTTACCAGTTCTGACAAAGGGTCACAGGCCTGAAACGTTAACTCTGTTTCTCTCTCCATGGTTGCTGCCTGGCCTGCTGAGTGTTTCCAGCATTTTCTGCTGTTACCTCTGGATTACTAGTCCAGTAACATAATCACTACACTACACTACTATACCCGAGGACTGTTCAATTACTTTGCATATGTTGTAAATCCTAGCCTCTTCTTGCTACATATGATTTCCCAGTCAAGAAAACAGACAGGTAGTCTGCTCCTAGGTGACCCAGTTGCCAGGAGTGATGGGAGAACAGCCCAGGTGTTTCATTCACTAAATGTTGCTCTTTCCCTATTAGTGCATGGGTTGCACTTGGGACTTGATCAAAAGCAGGAGCTTGACCTGTAATAGGGGAAAAAATATTTTCTTACAGCTCTGTTGCACGTGTGCTGCATCTGTGTCTTTTTTTCCATTCTTTTGTTTTGATTACTAATTCACATTAATTTTAGAAAATATAACCAGCCTGAGGATTTTTTCTCTTTCTGATCTTGAAATCTTACCAATATAATGAGTTTTGTATTGTGTCTGGTCTTCTCCCAAGCCTTGGGGAAAATGTCCATAGGTCCAGTGTAAGTCGGCTAGGAATGCAGCAGAGAGTGGTGTGGGTGCCAATGGAGTGGGCCCACGGATTTTTGGCCACAACTACTTTGGCTGAGAAATTGGATATGGGCCGAAAATGGGCGGTGTCACGAGCCAACACTATTTGCCTGCGCCCGATCAAAGTGGTGAAGGCAGCATGCAAAATTCGTGCTCCCTGCTCATTATAATGATTGGACCGTTGACCTCAACGCTAAACGCGCTGCTGATTGGCTTAGTGCTGAACAGGGGAGCCAATATCGGTTGCAGTCTAATAGCCAAATATTTTTGGCCGGTCCTCTGCACTACTTAAAGGGAGGTGCTTTGTTACAGAAGCACTTCATTGTCATTGTAGAGCAAGCTGTGGCACAGTAACCAAGGGTGTGGGCAAGAAGGTTTTCAGATGCTGCACTGGAGGCCTTGGTCCTGGCAGTGCAATGGAGGCATGCTGTTCTGTACCCGCAGGGTAGCAAGAGGCCATCCAAGGCCATTTGCAGAAGATTGTGGGAAGAGATTGCTGACTCCGTCACGGCCACCAGTGTGGTCCCAAGGACCTGGGTCCAGTACCAAAAAAAGTTTAATGAGCTCACACGGCAGGTCAAGGTGAGTGAAAGCTTCAGCAAATGCCATATCCCACCGTTTGCACCACAAGCCTCACACACTGCTCAATGCACCACACCTCCATCACTCACCTACCAACAATCTCTACCTATCACCACTCATACCTTACAATCATGGCTTCACTTCACCCTCACAACCTTACCACTGCTGTAACACTGAAATCTCACACCGTGCACACACTGACAGCTATTCAACTATGGCAGGCACATCACCTAAACACATTGCACCACACTCACTGACACACTTCCCTTTCTCTTGCAGGCAATGGGGGCACATAACAGGAGGGAGCAACGGCAGATGGGAGGTGGCCAAGCCGCAATACAGAACCTCACCAACCTGGAGGAATCGGTGCTTGAAATTATTGGAGGGCCAGCGGAGAAGTAGAAGCTGTTGCTGATGATGATGGTATGGTCATACCTAATCCTTCTTCTCACATCCCCCCCACCATCCCACAATCTCTTCTCACTTACAAGCTGCTGATGGTGTATGCATGGATATCTTGCTTTTCCACCCCCCCCCTCACCATAACCCGACCCTTGTGCCTTTCTGCTTTCAGATTCCAAAGACTGCCTGTCCCTCATGTTGAGCAAACTGAAGGAAGAGATGAACAAAAAGAAGAAGAAGGCACTGCATTTGACACTCGCAGACACCAGCACAAAATGGCACTGCGCGGAATTAGAGGGTAGTATAGAGGCGGGATCTGCACATGGTGAGTCACCGGGCATGAGTGGGCTGCAGCCAGGTCAGGGGAGAAAGGGTAACTCGGGTGCCAGCTCCCTGGAGGGCGAGTTCGCGCACGTGTTCTGCTCCATACGACTCAGATGATGACCTTGATGGGGTGACCTTCAAAAGAAGGGTGATGGGCATACACATGGAAATGCTAGGTGCAATGGCAAGCCTGTCAGACAGCCTCTTGTCAGTGTCAAGGAGCATAGAGGAATCCGGCTGCAACATTGGACAGGACTTTGTGCAGAGCTTGGAGCTTATGATTTCCAGGATGGAAATCATGGACAACTCCAGGAGAGATGTTGTGGACCCAGCCATGATGCTGCATGTAATGGGCAATGTTGCGGCCTCCATTGCAGCACAAGCGGAAGTGACCCAACGTCTCAGTGCTGCGATGGAAGCGCAGACTGCTCTCTTGCAGGCTCACCTTGTTGCCACGCAAGCTCAGACTGCTGCCATCGTGGCTGGGTTTACTAGCCTCGAAAGGGGCTTGCAGATTGTTGCAGCAGGCGAGCAATCTGTCCTCCAACAGATTGTTAGGAATGCTGAGGTGCCGCCCCAGGGGAGTGGCAGTGAAACTGTGGAGCAAGAACCTGCTGTCCTCTCTCAGGATGACAGCATTCCTACTCCCACCACTGCCACTCCGCCATTGCCTTTGCCGCTGCCTATCAGCCAGCCAGTCGAGACTGCTGCCGTCCATGTTGAAGTGGTGCAATGTACAGCCGGGCCTTCTATTTCCACAGCTGGTCGAGGTCGTCGTGCAAGCCCATCTGCAGTCTCCCCCCACAGAAACTCAGCAGTCTTGCACCAGCCATGCTGCAACCACTGGGGGAGCACTGCGTAGGAGCACTAGAGTAGGTAAAGGCATACAAATTACAGACACTAAGGGAATGCACACAGCTGATTAGTTGACATTGTCATTTTGATTGCATTTGGATAATTTTATGATTTTTGTTTGGAATGTGTGTTTTCTCGTGGCTCTCATTTCAGCTTTGTGCCCTGGAGGACACTGATGTTCTGTGACAGAGGGATGGTATGATGGAGAATTGGTGAGCAATGGGGATCTGGGGTTTCATTCACTGGAATCAGAGTCTAATGAGGCCTTCACGGATGGCCCGTCCGGAACGGGGATTTGCTGCCTGCCTGCCTCCTCCCTCCCTCCCTCCCTCCTTGTCCTCGTCCTTGTCCTCTTCTCCCTCTTCCTTTTCCTCTTCCTCTTCATCCTCCTCCTCCTTCAGCTCCTCTCCATCCCCCTCCTCCTGAGGTGGTCCCACTATCCGTGGTGCCAAGGACTGTAACCTCATGATGGTCAAGTTGTGGAGCATGCAGCAGACCAACATGAAATGGGACACCCGCGGCAGCGAGTAATGGAGGGCTCCTCCTGTGCGGTCTAGGTAGCGGAACCATTGCTTGAGCACCCCGATGGTCTGCTCGATGATGTTCCTAGTGGCAGCATAGCTGTCATTATGTGAGTGCTGGCCACGAGTGGTGGGGTTGCAGAGGGGAGTCATCAGCCAGGTGCAGAGCAGATAGCCCTTGTCTCCGAGCAGCCACCCTCGGTTTTGACGTGGTGGCTGGAACATTGCTGGCACACTAGACTAGCGCAGGATGAAGGCATCATGGCTGCTGCCAGGATAGCAGGGCATTGACCATCATGATGCGCTGGGCGTGGTCGCACAACAACTGCACATTAAGTGAGTGGTAGCCTTTGTGGTGACGGACATCTCAGGATTGGTACACCATAGGGAAGCCTGCTATCCTGGCAAAGCCGCATGCGCACTCGCCTGCTTCTCAATGTTCAGAAAGATGACAATGTAGTCGCTTCTCCTGGAGTAGAGAGCCTCTGTGACCTCCTGGATGCAGCAATGAACTGTGAGATGTTAGCTATGTCTCCTGCTGCAGACTTGAGGATTCGCTGGCGAAGAAATTGAGGGCCACGGTGACCTTGAGGTCCACTGGGAGCGCCGTGGTCGCTGTGCTCTGAGGCTGCAGGTCTGGTTGCAGGAGGTAAAGCGGAGCCTCCTAATACATTGCTCCTCGCTGAAGTGCTCTCGGAAGGACCTCAGGTGAGTGAGGCCTCCTGTTGACAGCCCTCCTGGCCGCCCTCCTCCTCCTCCCTCTGCCTGCGAGCATCTTCTCCTCTTCTTCGCTGCCTTCGCTCCCTCTCCCGAAGATACTCGAGTGTGAGGGGGACTAACCTCATGACTGTGAGCAAGTGGAGTGAGCAGAAGCCTTTAAATGAGAAGCAAGGCGTTCTCCACATACAGCAACACTCCCTGTGACCTCAGCCATTTTAAACAAGTTTAGAAAGCAGCAGGAGTTGCAGAAACTTAGACAAAGCCAGTAAAACTGAGAAACCAGGTCTTGTTGATGATCCCTTTAAAGATCGCTTCTGGAATTTCCTTGCTGCTGAACACTTGATCAGCTGCTCGTGATTAAGAGAGGGCAGTAAGTGGAGCGGCAACATCGAAAATGGAAGATTGTGCGTCAAATCAGCATTGCACACTCATTGATGTCACGATCAGCCTCATTTCCATTTCTCTAGCAAGCGCTGGTAACAGCAATGCTGCCGACCTTCCAAAAATGGCAGCCGCCGCTGGAAATGGGCGGAAGCAAGTCGGTTGCCATTTTTTCATCAAAACGGGCCTTAATGGCTGGCGCTAACCCCCCGAATTTCTAGGCCTTGAAGTTTTAGTGAGTTCCTCGTATTACTATCCTATTTGGAACATAAAAAGATACAGCATCTATCTTCATACGCTGAAAAAAAACCAATAACATCCACATTTCTATTTCTGATCTTAGAAATGGAGCAGAATTTTTGTTCCTTCAAATGTTCTTATTGTGGATGAGGGAAAAGCCTGCAGGATGGATGAGCAAGCTGACCATGGCACCATGGTGCAGGAGGCCGTTCAAGTGGGGGAAGTGAAAGGTAATGTAGTTGTGGTAGGGGACCGTATAAGATCATAAGAAATAGGAGCAGGAGTAGGCCATTTGGCCCTTCGAGCCTGCTCTGCCATTCAATAAGATCATGGCTGATCTTCTACCTCATCTCCACTTTCCTGCACCACTCCCATTTCCCTTGATTCCCTTATTATTCAAAAATCTATCGATCTCTGTCTTGAATATACTCAACGTCTGAGCCACCACAGCCCTTTGGGGTAGAGAATTCCAAAGATTCACCACCCTCTGAGTGAAGAAATTTCTCCTCATCTCCTTATAGTTAGGGGGATAGATACTGTTCTCTGCAGCCCCGACCGAGAGTTCCAAAGGTTGTGTTCCTTGCCCGGTGCCAGGGTTAAAGACATCTCCTCATGGCTGGAGAAGGAGTGGGAGGGGGAGGATTCAGTTGTCGTGGTCCACGTAGGAACCAACGACATAGGGAGCACTAGGAATGAGGTTCTGCTGAGGGAGTGTGAGGAGCTAGGATCCAAATTGAAAAGCAGAACCTCCAAGGTCATAATCTCTGGATTGTTACCTGAGCCACGCGCAAATTGGCAAAGGGACAAACAGATTAGAGGTTTAAATGTGTGGCTCAAAGAGTGGTGTGGGAGGAAGGGGTTTCAGTTCATGGGGCACTGGCACCAGTACTGGGGAAAGAGGGAGCTGTTCCGTTGGGACGGGCTCCACTTAAACCTAGCGGACCGAATAACTAGGGCAGTAGTTAGGGCTTTAAACTAATGAAGGGTGGGGGGGATAGGAGGATTCAGGAAAGAGCAAATTTAAAAGCAGCGAGAGAAATGTCAAGGCTCTAGAGCAGAGTAGAGTTTTTGGTAAAAATAAGCAGAGTGGGTCAGGAAGGGACAGAGAGAGTAACAAAGGTAATAAGGCATCAGTGATGAAGGTGACATCAGGGAAAAATAGAAATAAGTCAAAGCTAAAGGCACTATATCTGAATTGTGCAAAGCATTCGCAACAAAATAGATGAAATAATAGCGCAGATAGAAATTAACAGGTTTGATCTAATAGCCATAACGGAGACGTGGTTGCAAAGTGACCAAGGTTGGGAACTAAATATTCCACGATACTTAACTTTTAGAAGAGATAGGCAAAATGGAAAAGGAGGAGGGGTAGCCCTGATGATAAAGGATGGGATAAAGACAGTAGAGAGAAATAATCTTAGCTCTGAAAATCAAGAAGTAGAATCAGTTTGGTTGGAGCTAAGAAACAGCAAGGGGCAGAAAACATTGGTGGGAGTTGTTTATAGGCCCCCATACAGTAGTTGTAATGTAGGGCAGAGTATAAATCAGGAAATTAGAGGCGCATGTAGCTCGGGTAATACAGTGATCATGGGGGACTTTAATCTACATATGGACTGGGCAAACCAAATTTGCAGTAATAGTGTGGAGGATGAATTCATGGAATGTATGCAAGATATTTTACTAGATCAGTATGTTGAAGAACCAACTAGGGAACAGGCTATTTTAGATCTAGTATTGTGCAATGAGAAAGGGTTAATTAATAACCTTGTAGTAAAGGGGTCTTTAGGGAAGAGTGACCATAATATGATAGAATTTTATATTGAGTTTGAAAGTGATTTAGTTAAATCCAAAACGCAAAAAACTTCCCGGAAATAGTGGAGAACCAAGGCTCTAGCGAGAATGAGGAACTGAAAGAAATTAGTATTAGTAAAAAAAAGCACTGGAGAAATTAATGAGACTGAAAGCCAATAAATCTCCATGACCTGATGGCCTACATCCTAGGCTTTTGAAAGAGGGTGGCTTAGAGATAGTGGATGCATTGGTTGTCATTTTCCAAAAATTCCATAGATTCTATAATGGTTCCCGCGGATTGGAATGTGGCAAATGTAACCCCACTATTTAAAAAAGGAGGGAGAGAAAACGGGGAATTACAGACCAGTAAGCCTGACATCAGTAGCAGAGAAAATGCTAGAATCTATTATTAAGAACGTGGTAACAGGGCACTTAGAAAATAATAATAGGATTGGGCAGAGTCAACACGGATTTAGGAAAGGAAAATCGTGTTTGAGAAATCTGTTAGAGTTTTTTGAGGTTGTACCTCGCAGAATAGATAAGGGGGAACCAGTGGATGTGGTATATTTTGGATTTTCAGAAGGCATTCGATAAGGTGCCACACAAGGGGTTATTAAACAAAATTAGGGCTCATGGGATTGGGGGTAATATACTAGCATGGATTGAGGATTGGTTAACGGACATGTAAGGGATTCCTGACCCTGCGTGTCTCGCAGCCTGTGAGATTCACGCGGCTCTGTGCAGCCTGTATGTCAGTGCGGGTCTAGGCCTTGTTGCCTGTTCTGGTCTCCAGCCAGTCTGGGAACACTAGACACACCTGTGAGTGGTTCGAATCACTCTCCCTTACGGTTCTAGACACTGGACTTAGATGCGAGAGCAGTAATGGAGATAAAACTCATGTAGACTTGGTTTGAATGGTACGAAATGGAAAATCTTTATTGCATGATACTTAAAATTATGAAATACATGTCATAAGCACAGATTAATGACAGTACAATCTTACAAACAGTTATATAGTCGATCTTAGGGAAACGAGGAACGAACGGCACAAAGTAAATAGGGGCACACATTACAAATATCCTTAATCCTTAAACCCTCCCCTATCAATATCTATCCTAAACTAGATTCGTAGGATCTCGAGACTCATGCTCACCACTCGTGATAACTCGGAGAAATTCCGAATAGCTGATCGGATGTTTTTCACCGCAGCACCCACGTGTCGGTCAGGAGATCTCCTGGTCCCACTTGTTTACTTGCTTCTGCTGCTCCGGCTAGCAGGCTGGACCGTCTGCTGTGATGAAGACCTGTGTTGGTTGGCTTAACAGGTACTCTTGGAGCACAGTTGTCAATATCATCGATACGATGTGTTTTCACGTTCCAGTTACCCTGGACACAGTCCAGTTATCGTCGATGCAATATGTTTCGTTATAAGTTCAAAAGAGAAATCTTCCTGGCGAGGAAAAACTTGGCTAATCGACCTACAGGCGCGGTCGGGATTTACTGACCGTGGCGATGGATATGGTCTTCCTCTCTTCTCATCTCATCTCATCTCATCTCATCTCATCTCGGGCCTTCGGTTCCGCTGCCAGTTACCAACATAGGTCTTCGTTACGCGACACGAGGTAGATCCGAACGGATCAGAAAGTTCAACAGTCTTTTCAGAAGAGGCAACAGGCAAGCAGAAGCCCAACTACGAGTACACAGGAGCAGCCACGAGGTTACGAATCGACCGGATACAAGCACAGGAGCAAGAGAGCGAATGCAAGAGAGAGAATGGACGGTTTGGAGCCTGCAATTATAGTGCAAAATCTTCCGTTTCCCGCCCAACTATAATGTCCTTTTCTTTTGTTTAGGGTTTGGCGCCCAAAATGTCTTGTATGGGTGATCTCCGTTCTTAATGGGTTTCGGGGCTACTCGTAAATGTCTGAGTACCTGTTAATATTTCTCCCATTGTTAAATCGGTCGGTGTTCTCCCTGGAGGGGTTTGGGGCTTCCAAGTGTCCTGTATAACTACCTGCTAACGGCTCTCTCATCGTAGAGTCGTTGGGATTTTACATATTAATGTCTTTTGGATGGGCCCTTGATTACTCGGTACAATGGCTTTCCTTTGTACCTGGGAGACCGATTCCAGTATCTATGTTTATACTGCAAACCCATAATGTCTCGTGTATTATCTTCACTGTGCTGAATCTTAATCGATCTTGCACAAATGTTTATTGGAACGCCATCTTGTCTGCCTGTTGAAAAGTCTAGAATGTTCTGTCACGAGGTGCGGCGGCCATTTTACAGGCTGCTTGTGTCCACTTTAAACTTGCCAGCGTTCTGCTGAAATAAAAGCTGTTTGAACGAAACTCTGTGTTCTCTCCTTATTAACAAAATCGCGATATATTGCGAATTCTACAGTCCCTCCTGTTGATGCGAATAACTCCGCTTATCGTATCAAAAATCATAGTGGTGAGCAATATTATCTCGATTTCTCTCCGAATCCAGTAAATTAATCCCATAAATTTTAACTTATCTAGGGTCTCTGTGTCGTCCTCGTTTCCCAAGAAAACCACATTTTATATCACCGTAGGCATTATTTGCCCTTAAACTTACACCACTTGTTTTCCTTCCCGGCGTAACCAGGTCGGTACCTCTCGTATCACCTGTATATTTGTCTTTTATTCAGGGAAAAGAGAAACAAAACCCAAAACCAAACAATCATTTTTAACTATAACACCATCACCAAAATAAATCAACACCAACTCTTAAAACATGTCGAGTTCCCAACGTATTTACAATCTCTGAAAATCATGATTGAGTACAAACTTCCGCGGCGCACGTGGCGAGCGGGAGTGACGCCATTTTCCGATCACACGGTGCTTTCATCGTGCACGCGCACGTAACGTTCTCGCCACTCTCCCGTGTTTTCATGCTTGGTGAGGCGCTTGTCTCTTTTACAATGTACGACCAATAGGTACACTACAATGAAAACTTGGCATACGACTAAAATGTGGGAGGCTATTCTGATCCATGAAGGCACTTCAATATTGGTGAACAGATTCCACCACGGTGGAACTACTATATCCAGAATGTCTGTTCCTATTTCGACAGTTTTCTGCTCTAATGTGTAAAAATGTTTCTGTGATACCGCGACGGCTTTCAGAAGTTTGGTTAAGTGTTCAGGGAGAGGGGGAATGAGGTATCCAAAATGCGCGACAAATCGCTGCAAGTCGGTGAAATTCTCTTTTACTGTGAGATGAACAGTGGATGGTTCAGGGATTGGGATAATTCGCTGTTGTGCTACTTGAACTTCCGCCCTGGGTTTAAAACAGAAACTGCTGTCACTCACCGGACACCGGCTACGGTTTCCATGCTGGTAGTGTTGCGCTGCAGTGGTAACACAATATGTTCCACCCCCGATGTATGCTACCTGCGGAGGCACATGATCTTGTGCCATTGCCTCCATGGTGCAATTCATGGACTTGGCGCCAGTCGTTCTGAACCCGCACTGTGGTGTTAAAAAGGCATTCAAGTGCTGGGGGCACAGTATTATGTGTGCTCCCCTGCCACGACAACCAGAGAGATCTGTACCTGTCATCGTTTGCTCCCAGCGGATGACGTAAGGTGGAACCGCTGCGTAACGAATGTGGGCTCCCCCCTGAATGACACCAATGTTCTCTACCCGATATACCGGGGCGGGCTTTGCTGTGTCGCCCAAAACCGGCATACGTAAAACTATTCCCATAATAGTATGGTTTGAACGTCCGCAGTCCACGGGGACTGGGTAAGCTTCTGAAGCTAGCCTGAGCTGGCACGGGTTTAATGTGTTCTGAAAAGGGTGGAGCGCCTGCAGGTGTTTGTTACTTATCCAGGACGGAACCAAACCTTGTTTTAAATCCTCCAAATTACTGCGGCCCTCGCCCAGTAACCACGCCCCGTAAAGCACGCACACCTCGTTCTGCGCAGCTTGATCGGACGCATTCCGATCTTCCCTGATCAGGGCATTTACCGTACGCGCATGTTTCTCCAGCTCTGCTATAATTTCCTTTAAGTGTTGTGTCATGGCCTGGTCCTCGTGTAATTCGGACCCCACTACCTTATTTTCGTCTGTAAGAATATTCTTTAATTGTGTCTTTAAACCATTAATCTGGGTCTGCAGCTCCACGTTGTCTTGAGCGTTGACCACAGATGTTCCTGTATTAAAAGCGGTGAACATGTCGTTCACAATACCCCTTCTTTGTCTCCCCACCTGATCCAAAACTTCGTGTGGTGTGGTGTACAAGCTTGTCTTGTCAATTTCTGCAAAATCAAACTCGTAGAATTGTCTGAACATCTTGGTCAACAGGACCTGATACAACTGTTCCGTCTTTTTGGGGCACCACTCTGGTAACCGCACCTCAGTGAGATTTAAAATCACCGAGGCCACCGCGTAATGTACTCCCTGAAATAGTATCTGGTCTGTGGGGACCAGTACCAAACCATTCCCGGGTCCCTTACTAGTTTTAGGGCACCCTTCTTCCTCAGCTAGAACCACCGGAATCGTGGGCGGGGCTTTGCGTGGGCGCGTAATGAGCTCAGTGGCATTTACTGGGATCGGGGAGAATGGGGCTCCGCACCCCCTGGTGCTCGCATCCCACCTCATCCCCTGTCCGTTATCCTGCCATTGATTAATGAAAAATATAGAGATGCCTTTGGGGCAAACGTACTTTGACCCCCACATACATACATAAATTCCCTCGTCCGGTTCCCACCATTTGTCCCAACAGACTTTCACTTGTCCGTTTGTCCCCGTAATTGTCCGATGGGTATTATTACCCAGTCGTTCCCACTCGACCGAGGAGTTCCTCATAGTTTTGCTCAGCTTTCGTAGCCACCACCATCGGCTCAATGGGACATTCCCACTACAAGTCAAACAAATCCGTTTGCCGACGGTGACGCTGATCCTGGGTGCGATGATCCTTACTTTGGGGCACAGTAAAGAAGTCTCTTTGTAGGCAAACCCCGATGTGCTAGAATACTCCGTTGAGTTCGTTCCCAGCCATCCTGGCCACCTTCCCTTGTGGAAATAGGTGCTGGTCTCCTCTGCCTCCCGTCTTCCGGTCCCATCCACCGCGATGGGGGCCGTGTCCCCGGAACATCCAAACACCACGACATCCTTGGTGCGGCCTCGATAGGCCAATCCACATCCGATTGCCACGAGCAATACTAGAATTCGTTCCATCCTTCCTTGGTTCCTGTGATCAGATAGAATGAGGTAGCCAGCCTCGCAAGGTTCTCTGGCTTTTGTGAAGGGTGAGCGGGTCCCCTGACCTCGCCTCACGTAAACTTCAACGTTCGCTGAATAAACTTCAACTAAACCTATCTTTAAAGCTCTCATCATTTTATCGTTTTCTGTTAAAAACACTACAAACTTAACCTTATTAAAAAAACTATAAACTTAACCTTGAACTATTAACTTAAAACTTAAAACTTATAACTTTACAGTGCCGCCCGTTCTCAGGGCGGCCCCTTTAAATTCTGAGAAGGCTGCCGCGAGCTCTTCCCGACGGTGGGAGGGCACTGACCCTTCCCTCTGATCTGCCGCAGCCTGTTGCTGCTGCGATGTGGCCGGCCTGTATCTGGGTTATCTTAACCTTAATTTTACGCCTTGGGGCAGTCTGGGGACATGACCACATCCTCCTGGGCTGGGGTTCTCTACTTGACCTACGGGGAGTTGCTATGGGCGGGGGTTCCGTGACGGACGGACCGGGTTCCGAGACCTCCAACGGGATGACCTGGGGTTCCATCACAGTCGCCGGCTCCGCCTCCGCTGACTCCGCCTCCCTAACCTCGGGGCTGGCAGTTCGTGGCTCCGCCCTGCTCGGCCCAGCAGGCGGCCCTTCACTCGTGATCTCTGCCTCCCCTGAGGACTGGACGTTCAAAGCGGGCGGCCACATCTCTGGGAGCCACACCGGTACTCTCTGTGCTCCTATAGCGGCTGGCCCTGCCTCCTCTAGCTCCTCCCTCCTGTCCTCGGGACCTGCAGCTTGTGTGTCCACCCTGTGTGGATCTCTACCTATAGGCCCCATTCCCTCCAGACCGTTCCTCAGGAACCACCCGTCATCATCACTATGCTCATCTGCACTATCCTCATCTGACCAGGGTACCCTGAGTTCTTCCTCATCTAACCCCCAATTCCAGAAAAACGCTGCATGATCGTCCGGGATGTCCCTTCCCCTGATGCAAGCTGCTATGCCTGCCTGTGTGCCTTGTGGTCCGACCTGGGGCTGTGCTTTCCCATTGGCGGGATTTACCCCTGTAGTTTTCCCCTGCGCACCTGGCTGGTACAGTTTGCATTGGTTTATGTGGAACCACTTAGTGCGCCGAGGTACTTTTACGGCGTAAACCATGGGACTCGCCTTGTCTACAATGTTGTAGGGTCCCATATACAGTGGTTCCAGACTCCCTACTCTGGCGTAGTTTCTGACCATGACCTGGTCTCCTACTTCCCACTCCCGCGTTTTGCGGGGTTCCAGCAACAAGCGATTGCCCTGATGCTGCCTTCCCATGTTCCCAGCCGCCTGCTCATAAACTTGCTTCAGGCGCTCCAAGAGAGTCTGGGCGAACTTGTCCCTGCTTATCTCTTGGAGCTGACCCTCAGTGAGCACCGGCGCTAGCACATGGGTGGGGGTTCGCATGAGCCTCCCAGTCATTACCTCGTGCGGGGAGTACCCCGTACTTTTTGACTGACTGGCCCGGACCCCCATGAGGACTAAAGGCAGAACTTCCGCCCATTTTTGGGGCGAGTTCCTAGTCTCTTTCCTCAATTTCTCCTTCAGGGTCCGGTTCATACGTTCAACAATCCCGGATGACTGGGGATTGTGTGCTACGTGCCACTTCCCTTCAATGCCCAAAAGCATGAGGGTGTTCTGCATCACCTGGCCGGTGAAATGACTCCCTTGGTCTGACTCCACAAAACGGGGAAGTCCCCACCGCGAGAACACTTCCCGGACCAAGATTTTTGCTGTACCCAGTGCCGTAGCTGTTCGACAAGGGAAGGCTTCCACCCACTTGGAAAACACATCCACCAGGACGAGGCAGTACTTATAACCTCCCTGGGTGGTGGGCAGGGGTCCTATATAGTCGATCTGTATCGACTGCCATGGTCCCTCTACCCTTCTTACGTGTCCCATGGGCACCTTCCTTTTCTGGGGGTCTGGGTTGTTTGCAGCGCACACAAGACAGTTTGCACAGAACTCGCGGACTTGTTCCCTGAGCCCTGGCCACCATCCCGCTTGCTCTACCCGTTGCCAGGTAACCTCGGGCCCGGGGTGCCCTGCCCCTGGTCCCTCGTGAGCCAACTGGAGGAATTCCCTCCTGTGCTGCTGCGGCACAACCCACTGCTCCTCGCGGAACAGCATGCCTTCCTTAACTGAGAGGGTTGCCGTACTGTACGGACCTTCTACCTGCCTCCCCTCAGCAATGGTTTTTAGGACTGCTTTTAGGGCGGGATCCTGGGCTTGGACGGTCTTAAGGTCTAGGGGCAATGCTACCCTGGTGTTCCCGGGATTCCCGTCCCTGCCTCGGACCGCTGCTATGGGTCTGGTCCCATAGGGGTTCCAGAAAATGCCGTTGCGGGCACCTTCCCTGGCTAGCGCATCCGCCTGCCGGTTGCCCTCCCCACGGGGCTCTGTGGAGGAGTGAGCTTTCACCTTATGGATGAAAATCTCTCCTTCCTCCCCTACTGCTGCTGCTAAGATCTTTTCCAGCAAGGGCTTCACCGTTAAAGGTCGCCCGTCCGCGGAGGTGTATCCGCGGCGGGACCAAATGGCCAGGTATTCCGTACACGAATTGCAGGTGAACATACTGTCCGAGCAAATCGTGTATGGGGTTGGGAAAATGTCTGGGTGGGTCACAACGTACACCACGGCAGACAGCTCAGCCTGCTGCGCGCTCATGGTGCTAGGGAGCTTGATCGCCAGGGCAAGGTCTGCCGCAGGGTCATAAACTCCACACCCTGTGAGTCGCTCGCCAGCAGACACTGTGCTAGACCCATCAACATAAATCTCGCGCCCAGTGGGATGTATCCCGGCCCGTAAACCTATGTTGACGTCCCACACCCCTTCCACCGAACACCGGTGGGCTGTACCGGGGTATACCAAATTGGCCGCAAGCCTGGGCTCGCAAAGACCTTTTACTCTAAGATCCAACTGGGAGAGAAGAAGGGTCCAACGCGCAATGCGTGCGCTGCTTACGGTCCCGTCTTTAATCCTCCCATCCAGAAGCATCTTAGTTGGTGTGTGATGTGTGAGGAGAGTGATGGGAGAGAGCCCTGTGAAGATCGCTGATCTTTTCACAGCCCAATGCGTGGCTAAAAGGTGCCTTTCGCAATTGGAGAAACTTCTCTCCACATCCGTTAATACCCTGGATGAATAGACAACCGGCCTCAGCTTGCCGTGACGCTCTTGGAGCAGCACGGCGCTTAAGCTGTCTCCGCTGGCAGCTACCTCCAGGAAAAACTCCTTCCCCCCATCTATGGCCCCTAAGGCTGGCGCGGTCTGCAGATCCCTTTTTAACTTCTCGAAGGCTGCTTGGCAGCCCTCGTCCCAAAGCCACTCCACCCCCTTATGGAGGAGTCGGAGGAGCGGCGCCGCTGTGGCCGCATAATCTTCGATAAAATCCCTGCAGTAACCGGTCAGTCCCAAGAAGGACCTCACACCCCTTACGTTGTTGGGAATCGGTAATTCTTGCACCGACTCCCTCCTTGCTTTGTCTATGGCTCTTTCCCCAGCGCGTATGGTCAGTCCCAGGAATTTTACTTCCCGCTGACCGATACGTGCTTTCTTAGGGTTTATTTTAAAACCCTTTCTCGCTAACAGCTCCAATAACTCGTCCAGTAGTGGTCCGTGCTCCTCCCTTGAGTCCGTAAATAGGAGCAAATCATCCACATACTGTACTATCTGATTGGGCTGACTAAACTCCTTTAAACTTCCTGCCATACACTGATGAAAAATACTGGGGCTATTGTGGAAACCCTGTGGCAGACAGTTCCATGTGTACTGTTGTCCTTTGAAAGTAAAGGCAAACTTGTACTGGTCCTCTCGCCGCAGCGGGATGGACCAAAAACCGTTCGAGATATCCAGCACCGTGAACGTGGTCGCGGACGCTGGGATGCTCCCTATTAGGTCAGCAACTGCTGCTACTGTGGGCGCGCAGGCGGGAATGTTACTGTTAAGGACTCTGTAGTCCACCGTGGCTCTCCACGAATTATCCGGCTTCCTAACCGGCCATAATGGGGAGTTCACGTGTGTGGCTATCGGCCTCAACACGCCCTGCTGCACCAAGGAAGACATTGCTGTCTCCATATCGGGTTCGGCTTCTTTGGGGAAATTATACTGCTTTTGGGGTCGGGTCATGGGGTCCCCATCTACGCTGACCTCAAACCCGACCACTCTCCCACAATCGTGCTTGTGGGTTGCAAACGCGTGCATATTATCTGACACGTACGTTTGCATGTCCGTTGGGACATCTGCGACCATAAGCCTGAGGTCGTAGCCTCCGGATGGCTGTACGGTACACAGGACCCCTGTTTCTTCCTCCCCCGGAATCACTATTACCTCGCCCTTTTCACCTTTAGCCCCCCAGAGACAGTGATTTCTGAGGTCCACGAGGATCCCGTGTCCCGCTAGGAGATCGGACCCGAGAATACCTCTTCCACCCCCCTTTTGCCATGCCATCAGTATACACTTCCACTTAAGGCGAAGTGTTCCTAAACGAATGGATAGCGGAAGGGAAAACGTGCCAGCCTGTTCTTTTCCTGTGAACCCTGCCAACGTGAATGGGACCTTGGTAGATAGCGGCGAGTCAAAAGGGTTATCTGTATGGATTATGGTGCAAGAAGCTCCCGTGTCCAACAAATAACTGCCCTTCTGTTTCTCTACCTCCATCTCCACCACAGGTCGCCTCCACGCATCATAGCTAAGCGGACACAGGTAGACGGGCTGTGCTGGTTCTAGTCATGGGGCACTATTAGACGGTCCTGCGGCACCTACGGGGCCGGTTGCGACCGCCACCTGTCCACGCGCATTCAAGACCAGCTTACGCATGGCTCCTAACACTGCTTCGAGGTCGTCGGGAGGGGTGGGTGCCTTGGCTTCCTTAGCCGGGACAGGCGCCTGGGCTCGCACCGCGGGATTTTTATCCTTGGAATCCTTCCAAGGGTTCCTGCAATGCTTGCGCCAGTGCCCTGTCTTCCCACACCCGTAACAAGCATTACTTGCCTGTGGGGCGCGATTACCCTCCTGATGCCACTCTCTTTGATACGGGGCTGCGGGTCGTACCTCATGTACTCTTCCCTTAAGGGGACGTGTTGCCATACCCCTTATATTGCGGTAACCTAACGTGAGTCGATTCAAGACCGACTCTTCCGTAATGTTGAGGTCATTGGGATCAAACCATGCTTTTGCCTGCTCTCTAACGGCTGGTAAACTGTTGGCTATTATGCACCTAAGCCAATGAGTTAAAGCGGCGCCTTCCACATCTTCGCGCTCGGGCGCACCTAGACAGCTGCGCTCATATACTGGCCACAGCCTGTCGGCAAAAACCTTCGGGGGTTCTCCCTCCATCTGCACTGTCTGTCCCACTCTAGCAAACGGACCTTCGTCGTTCGCCCCCAACACTTCTAGGACCTCGTTCTTTAATTCCTCATAACTCTTGGTTCCCCTCTTGCTCTCGCCTGAGAGACACTGAAGGACCGAGCTGTCTAATGAGAACAGCAGCATTTTTGCTGTCTCCCCATCATCGCAGCCGTTAATGGCTGCGGCTTGCTCAACTTCTCTGAAATGTACGGAAGGGTCGTCTATCTCGGTCAGCTTCCGTACGTGATTTATCATAGCTCTCAGCTGATGTGAACTGTGAGGCAACACCAGCTGTCCGAGGAGATCCCCCGGTTCTTCCCCACCGTTTCTGCTTGGGCCCCTTTTAATACCCGTTACTGGATACAACGATCCCTTTTCTACTTCCTTTTCAATGGGCTCTTTTGTTTCTTCCATTGCTTCCTCCCTAACCCAGGTTTCTGAATAGCTGGGTGGCGCGGAGGGCGCAGTGGCTACTACTTCTTCTGCTTTACTTGGTGGGGATTTTCTAAATCTCTCATTTACTAGCGGCTGGTGCGCCGACGGATTGATAAGGCACACCATGCCGTTTGCATTGTTCACGGCCTTTTTGAGGTGCTCTATCTCCCTTTGGCAGGCGCTATGGTCGGCTCCCTGAAACTTATCCTCAAGGGCCAACTTATATGCCGACCTAACCCCCATTAAGCTCTCTTCTTGAGTTCTTATCTGGGCAGCTTGGCGGTTACATCTTTCCTTTAACCTGCTCTCATTCAATTTTGCCTCAGTGACCTGGCACTCGAGATAATCTATCCTTGTTTTAAGGTGACTGGAGACTTCCTGGCTCTCTTGGTGTAACTCATTTAAATTCTTAATGAGCACCTCCCCTCCAGAAACCTTCTCCTCCATTTCTCCCTCTAAATGACTGATTCGAGCTACTAGCGCTGTAATGGTCTGGTTTGAAATCTGAACCTGCCTTTTGTAACACATAAGCCAGACTGCTTTCTCAAGTGTCTTTCTATGTTCTTTACTATCTGTCCACCTTTCAGCTGCCTCTAGTGGGCTCTTATCCGCTAACAATTCACTTATCCATTTCTTAGTTAGATTAACCTTTCCAAACACATAATCCGCTATCTTTTCCTGCATCACATTTCGTACAGTCATTCCAAAATCTAACACACTACCCTCTCGCTGCCAGTGTCCTGCCGCGGTCGCCATTTTCTGTAAGGGATTCCTGACCCTGCGTGTCTCGCAGCCTGTGAGATTCACGCGGCTCTGTGCAGCCTGTATGTCAGTGCGGGTCTAGGCCTTGTTGCCTGTTCTGGTCTCCAGCCAGTCTGGGAACACTAGACACACCTGTGAGTGGTTCGAATCACTCTCCCTTACGGTTCTAGACACTGGACTTAGATGCGAGAGCAGTAATGGAGATAAAACTCATGTAGACTTGGTTTGAATGGTACGAAATGGAAAATCTTTATTGCATGATACTTAAAATTATGAAATACATGTCATAAGCACAGATTAATGACAGTACAATCTTACAAACAGTTATATAGTCGATCTTAGGGAAACGAGGAACGAACGGCACAAAGTAAATAGGGGCACACATTACAAATATCCTTAATCCTTAAACCCTCCCCTATCAATATCTATCCTAAACTAGATTCGTAGGATCTCGAGACTCATGCTCACCACTCGTGATAACTCGGAGAAATTCCGAATAGCTGATCGGATGTTTTTCACCGCAGCACCCACGTGTCGGTCAGGAGATCTCCTGGTCCCACTTGTTTACTTGCTTCTGCTGCTCCGGCTAGCAGGCTGGACCGTCTGCTGTGATGAAGACCTGTGTTGGTTGGCTTAACAGGTACTCTTGGAGCACAGTTGTCAATATCATCGATACGATGTGTTTTCACGTTCCAGTTACCCTGGACACAGTCCAGTTATCGTCGATGCAATATGTTTCGTTATAAGTTCAAAAGAGAAATCTTCCTGGCGAGGAAAAACTTGGCTAATCGACCTACAGGCGCGGTCGGGATTTACTGACCGTGGCGATGGATATGGTCTTCCTCTCTTCTCATCTCATCTCATCTCATCTCATCTCATCTCGGGCCTTCGGTTCCGCTGCCAGTTACCAACATAGGTCTTCGTTACGCGACACGAGGTAGATCCGAACGGATCAGAAAGTTCAACAGTCTTTTCAGAAGAGGCAACAGGCAAGCAGAAGCCCAACTACGAGTACACAGGAGCAGCCACGAGGTTACGAATCGACCGGATACAAGCACAGGAGCAAGAGAGCGAATGCAAGAGAGAGAATGGACGGTTTGGAGCCTGCAATTATAGTGCAAAATCTTCCGTTTCCCGCCCAACTATAATGTCCTTTTCTTTTGTTTAGGGTTTGGCGCCCAAAATGTCTTGTATGGGTGATCTCCGTTCTTAATGGGTTTCGGGGCTACTCGTAAATGTCTGAGTACCTGTTAATATTTCTCCCATTGTTAAATCGGTCGGTGTTCTCCCTGGAGGGGTTTGGGGCTTCCAAGTGTCCTGTATAACTACCTGCTAACGGCTCTCTCATCGTAGAGTCGTTGGGATTTTACATATTAATGTCTTTTGGATGGGCCCTTGATTACTCGGTACAATGGCTTTCCTTTGTACCTGGGAGACCGATTCCAGTATCTATGTTTATACTGCAAACCCATAATGTCTCGTGTATTATCTTCACTGTGCTGAATCTTAATCGATCTTGCACAAATGTTTATTGGAACGCCATCTTGTCTGCCTGTTGAAAAGTCTAGAATGTTCTGTCACGAGGTGCGGCGGCCATTTTACAGGCTGCTTGTGTCCACTTTAAACTTGCCAGCGTTCTGCTGAAATAAAAGCTGTTTGAACGAAACTCTGTGTTCTCTCCTTATTAACAAAATCGCGATATATTGCGAATTCTACAGACAGAAAGCAGAGAGTAGGGATAAACGTGTCATTTTCGGGTTGGCAGGCTGTAACTCGTGGGGTACCACTAGGATCAGTGCTTGGGCCTCAGCTATTCACAATCTACATCAATGATTTGGATGAGGGGACCAAATGTAATATATCCAAGTTTGCTGATGATGCAAAGCTGGGTGGGAATGTAAGTTGTGAGGAGGATGCAAGGAGGCTTCAAGGGGATATAGACAGGCTAAGTGAGTGGGCAAGAACATGGCAAATGGAATGTAATGTGGAGAAATGTGAAGTTATCCACTTTGGTAGGAAAAATAGAAAAGCAGAGTATTTTTTAACTGGTGAGAGATTGGGAAATGTTGGTGTTCATAGGGACCTGGGTGTCCTTGTACACGAATCGCTGAAAGTTAACATACAGGTACAGCAAGCAATTAGGAAAGCAAATGGTATGTTGGCCTTTATTACACGAGGAATTGAGTAAAAGAGTAAAGACGTCTTACTGCAATTATATGGGGCCCTGGTGAGACCACACCTGGAGTATTGTGTACAGTTTTGGTCTCCTTTACCTCAGGAAGGATATACTTGCCATAGAGGGGGTGCAACGAAGGTTCACCAGACTGATTCCTGGGATGGGGGGATTGTCCTATGAGGAGAGATTGAGCAGACTAGACCTATATTCTCTAGAGTTTAGAAGAATGAGAAGTGATCTCATTGAAACATACAAAATTCTTACAGGACTTGACAGGGTAGATGCAGGGAGTATGTTTCCCCTGGCTGGGGAGTCCAGAACCAGGGGTCACAGTCTCAGAATAAGGGGCTGGCCATTTAGGACTGAGATGAGGAGACATTTCTGTACTTAGACGGTGGTGAATCTTTGGAATTCTCTACCCCAGAGGGCTGTGGAGGCTCAGTCATTGAGTATATTCAAGACAGAGATCCATAGATTTTTGAATATTAAGGGAATCAAGGGATATGGGGATAGTTCAAGAAAGTGGAGATGAGGTAGAAGATCAGCCATGATCTTATTGAATGGTGGAGCAGGCTCGAGAAGCCGAATGCCCTACTCCTGCTCCTATTTCTGATGTTCTTTTGTTCTTATTGAAACACGAATTACAATGTACTGATAACCTTGGAAAATAAGATAATGTTTCCTGCTGCTTACAGAACATTGAATATTTGTATGTACAAGTCAGAAAGAAAACTTATCAGTCATTAAACTTATTTAATTTTATTGAAAGAGTGCTACACAGTAGATATAATTTAAATGGGTAGAAAATTCGATTGTGGTCTGAATAATTTATGTTGTAAAGTCTTTGTAGTTCTGAAAATGGAACCTTATTTATGGTATGCTTGGAGAAGACCATTCATTGTCATATTGCAGTCTCTTGGGTATTTTATTAAAAAGCAAAGTGAAGAAAACTGCTGTCAGTGATTTAGTAATTTATAGTACAATGAAATGTCTTAAGCACAAGCAGTTCTGTTAGCAAACTTGGGAATTTTACTCAAATATTTTGCTTAATTGCTGCAGAAATTGGAAGTTATATGGACATTTTCCTTTGTTCACTTACAAATTCTCTTCAGTTGAGCAATAATGAGAAAAGGTGTCTTAGAGAAAAGATACTTAAACCTTAAACAAAATACTGTGGCAATCTGATAAACTGTGACCATTTTTCTAATAAATCTTTGGTTTCCTTCAATCACATATATTAAGGGAATTATGTAAATATTGTGCTCTATTATCAAAGCTTTTGGACTGTCAGGTCACATTTTGATAGGTATGGGTACTTTAGTTGATTCAATTATGCTGTACTTTTAATACATTGTTAATCTGACAATCTGTTACTATTTATACCATGAGTGTGGGCATGTTAAGTGTGGGACAATTTTATATTATTATTAAATCACCTTATTTGCATAATGTATTCACTCGTGGGAACTGAAAAGTATTTTCTCCCATCTTATGCTTACAGCTACTGCTCTCGGCTTTTAAAAATGTATTTTAGTCATTTCTCACAGGACTAGTCATAGAGTCATAGACTACTTTAAATTTGTATCAGTGTGATTCATTGGGACTGTAAATACTAAAAAAAAAAGGTAATATTTTAATCTCACTAGTATAGTAAAGCATTTACTGCTTCAGTTCCTCTTTTGGAAAGGTGCAAAGTGCAGAACTGAAGTGAGATTTGTATTATATTAACCAATGCTTATCAGTGATGCCTCAATATTGGAACATATTTATAATTTCTGTGCATATCCTCATGGCTCTAGCCACCCAAGCTCCCTATCACTGCCTGGTGTGGACTCCCACCCATGCCCTTGCTCAGTTGAGAGCAGCCTGCTTCCTGTCCTCTCCCATTAGATCTTGCTTCACAACCATTCTCTCAGTGCCTCAGAATCTGTTTTGGAGCCAGCAGAGTATTCTTGGCTTCTCAGTCATTGACACAGTCATTTTCTGTTCATAATGGGAAAGGAAATTAAAAGGGCTTGATGAGCACAGGGACTGGTATATCATGTATTTTTCTTGATTCTGCTGCTGAAAAAAATCTCAGAAGAAGGAGGATCCTTGCTCTGCTAATCAGCAGATTATCAGTAGCATTTACTTTACTTTTAGAAAGCTACAGAAAATGGAATCCAACCACTCTCAAAGGAATTGTAGATGCCAAAGAGAACTTGAAGAACTTGCATTTATATAGCACCTTTCATGACCTCAGGACGTCCCAAAATGCTTTACATCCAAATGAAGTACTTTTGAAGTGTAGTCACTGTTGTAATATAGGAAATGTGGCAGCCAATTTATGCATAGCAAGGTCCCACAGCAATGTGATAATGACCTGATAATCTGTTTTAGTGCTGTTGGTTGAGGAATAAATATACTCCCTCAGTACTGCACTGGAGTGTCAGCCTAGATTTTGTGCTCAATTATCAGGAGTGGGACTTGAACCCACAACCTTTCTGATGCAGAGGCGAGAGTCTACCCAGTGAGCTACAGCGAACACCAGAACCAAAGTCGGAAAGCAAGTAACTTTGTGAGTGCCTTTATATCCACATTTCCTGCAAAGGGATAACAGATTCTGTTCAAAGTGGCAGTTTATCTTCTAATTAGCTTTATTTTGTGCTTGGGAGACCAGGTGCTTTCATATTCCCCATTTTTGAAAACACATTTGGTATTGCCTTTCAGTAATATGTGTGGCTTGTGTAGTTAGAAAATTATGGCCCCCATAACAATGGGATAGTAGCTGTTGGAAATGATTTGAGCATCTGACTTTGTATTCTCCCCAGTCAGGATCATGAAACAAGGTTATAAACCCTGCCAACTAAGACAAGCTTGACAGTGGCCAAAGAAAAGGTGTAAATAAAGAAGGTAGGGAATCAGGTCCGTATCTGCCATTTGCCCCATGCCACAGTTTGTGAGGTAAAATTCTGCTACATATCCTGTTAGATGCAATTCTCAGAGTGTATGCTGTCTTACAATAGTTGATGCATTTCAATAATTGATATATGTTGACACAGTTGCAATATGCTTCATTTCTTAAATTAAAAAATGCCTAAGAAGCAGGAAGCAGTAAATATACTTGACCTTGGCCGGAATTTTGCCGGCGCTCGGGGCGGGTTTGGAGGCGGGACATCCGGCAAAATTGCAAAGGTTGCCAGCGGGTCAGAAACCCGCTGTCAACCCGCCTCCAATCAATCTTCCCAAGTGTCGGGTCCCCGATTTGCGCATGGATCCGACACCTAGCGGCGGGAAGAAGATTATAGCCACTTAACTGCTTGTTAACAGGCAGTTAAGAGCCTTTAGCAATTTTGACGCTTCTACTTCGGGCTTCCCGACGTCCAGAGACACCACGCCAGGTAAGTGTGGCGTGCTGTGAGTCTACTGTAATGTTTCTGCATTGATGACAGCTGCAGAAGTGGTGTGAAGGATCCAATGGTGCACTGGTGAGTTTCAGAGGTAAGAAAATGTTGGGAAAATCATTTTTAATGCATTTAGACTTTTTTGAAGGTAACAAGTTTTGATTTGTATGTGCAGTCCCACCTCATTGGGAGAACCTCTCTCACCAGTGACAGATCGCTTCTGTAACCTCATCTGCAGCTGCCATCTGTTCGACCTGACATTTTTCTCTTTCCCCTCCAACCGAACGTATGTAACCAGCATTAACTGTTTAAAAATAATTTTCACATTGAATCATAAAGAAAGCTCTTCAGAAACTTTTTTTTAAGACATGTTCGTCTGTGCTTAGCTTCAGCTAGCAGCTGACTCTGATGGCAGAAATAAACCAGCACCATGTTATTCATTTGATATACACAGTCTTGTTTTCCAATCATAATCCCTGATCTGGGACTTTCAGACACAGCAACATTGCAAATTGCTGGCCTTTTAAAGTCTGGCATGCCAACACTGAATGTATGGGCAACATTCACTCAAGATTACTAGAAGGGAAATAACAACAGAAAACGCTGGGAAAACTCAGCAGGCCAGGCAGCATCCGTGGAGAGAGAAACAGAGTTAACGTTTCAGGTCGAAGACCTTTCGTCAGAACTCCAGTTCTTCCAGCGTTTTCTGTTGTTATTTCGGATTTCCAGCATCCGCAATATTTTGCTATTACTAGAAGGGATATTGGCAAATAGTTTAATTGCATGTATATAAATTGCAAACATTATACATACAATTAAATGAAAATGTCAGCTTTTGCCATTGTGCAACGTTTGTACTTCAGGATTGTTTTTGAAAAAGTTCTATGATACTTCAAGAAACGTTTAAATAACTAAATGATCCTTTGTGTGTTAGAACTTCATTCACAATAAAATCCTTTCTTCCGGTCCCCTTATGCCGTGCAACAGGCTTCCTGCGCTTGCTTGCACAAGACTTAAAAATTGAAAGCGTAATTACTTTGGAGTAGATGGACAATTAGCCCAACTTTTCGCCAGCACGTTGATTTCTATCAGGAGGTGAAAGACGCAGTGAAGCCTCTGTGTAGTCGTAACTTGACAGATCGCAAGTTTGGGATTTAGCACATACGGAAATCCAGAACTTGTGGTCAGTTTCAAAGGTGGTATGACGGCGTACGCTGACAGTTCACCATCATAACAACCGCAAATTCAGGGCCATTATTTGAGGCTTATCATAGCAATTTTTTAAAGAAAATGCCAGAGTACTTGTTCAGACTGAAATATTTGGGAAGTCAGAAATGTCAATGCAGTCTTTTTTTATAATTAAATTTCATAAAATTAGGACCTTGCTACTAAGTAAACAGAAGAAGTTTTTTGTGTTAATGTTCATTCTGTGCTGTGGTAAAAAAATAAAAATTCCTGCTAAATACAGTCTGTCAGTCAAGAGTAAGGATATAACTTGCTTGTAAAATAAATAGCTGCTAGCTCTCCCAGTAGTCTAGTGGATAAAGAGATAACTTGGTGTAGCAGTGAATCATGTAAACCAGAAGGTCCCTGGTTCAGATCCCAACCTGTCTCAAGTTCTTTAATCGCAGGGTTAGCAATTAAGATGCTGCAATTAGCCTCAGTACCCCAAACTAGGAAGGGGAATATGAACTTGGGTTCCCACTCATGATTGTTATCCAGCAACCTCTGCTGGAAGGTCCATGTGTGAACATTAGGTGAGGACAGGATTGGGCATAGGCTATGATGCCCATCACAGTCATTATCTATTGACCTTCTGATATTACACACATGTGAAGAATAAATACATTTCACACAAATCAGGTTGGAACTTGAAGTTTATTTTTAATTGTGAAAAAGCACTTTGCTATAAGAATCTTTTCCAAATAGCTGTATCAAACATGGATAAGGTTTTTTAAACTTAAATCAGTATTTATTTTGGCAGTGATGTGAAAATAATAGCACTGGCAGAGCTTTATAAATAACAATATAACTCATATAAGAGAGTTGATACAAGTATGAAATTGTATTGAAAATTATACCAGGTCCTATTAAAGTGCCAGCTTGACTAAGTGACAGCACTCTTGCTTGTGCATTAGAAGGTTCTGGGTTCAGGTCCCACCACAAATTTAGCATATAATCTAGGCTGATGCTTCAATGCAGTACTGAGGGAATGTTGTAAAGTTGGAAATGGGCCTGCTAGCAATGTTGCTTTACCCATCCCCCCTACTACATGCAACTGAAATCCACCAATAATGGCACGGCCACACACCATATATTGTAATATATTAAAATCTCACATCTGCACATACATCCTGTCAACTTTTCCCATTAGAAATTCCTATGTCATTTGTAATGGAAACTAACTATGTAAAGTTATTGTGCTCTAATTATAGCCTCCTGCCAGTGGTGGTGCTGTAATGCCTCAATTTGGCATCTCCACACATCAGCCTGTGTTGTAGAGAAACTCCCATGCTCTAACCAACTCCTCTGTTTCTCAAAAATGCTGTACAATTTTAAGTATAATAATAATATCAAAGTATTATATAAAAAAGGGCTGAATTATATTTGTGTATTCTGGTCCCAATTATCCCATGCCCTCTCACCTTGTTTCACCTGGAGTACACTAGCTCTTGACTCACTATGCAACACCACAAGAGATTGTTGAGTTTGTAGCATGCTCCATGAGAGTTTTTCACGTGGTATGGTGACCTATTGCCCAAATTGTACAGGTTTATACATATGTATAGTTCTAATTATGTTACAAAGAAAATAATACTGGAAGTTCTCCAGTGTATGAGTCATTCTCTATGCATAGTGTTTATTAAAAATAAATGCACGAAGGAGAAACTTCTGAGAGATATTACTATAATCTTACTTTCTACAGAGATATATGGCATGTTATTTTGATGTTTTCTTTTAAAGAACAGACAAATAGTAGAAGAATATGAATATCTGGTGGAGAACATACCTGTTTTCCGACATCCTTTCCTATGTTTCCCTCGGGAATGAATTGGGTCAACATAATTTATTAGATACAAAAGCAAAATACTGCGGATGCTGGAAATCTGAAATAAAAACAGAAAATGCTGGAAATACTCAGCAGGTCAGGCAGCATCTGTGGAGAGAGAAACAGAGTTAACGTTTCAGGTCAATGACCCTTCGTCAAAACTGGAAAATGCTGGAGATCGAACAGGTTTTTAAGCAAGTGCAGAGGCAGGGAAAGTGGGGAGGGGAGGAAAGAACAAAAGGGAAGGTCTGTGATGGAAGGCAGGAGACATTAAGAGATGGTGCAAGGCAAAAGGAGATGGTAATGGGACAGGTTAAGAAACAAAAAATGGCTCTAGATGAAGTGTAAATGGCACTGGCAGAAAGAGAGACAGCTGCCATGTGGGAGAGAGAAAAAAATATACAATAAATAAAATAAATAGAAAAAAAAGATCGGGGCAGAGGTTATGGTCTGAAATTGTTGAACTCTATGTTGAGTCCAGAAGGCTGTAAAGTTCCTAATCGAAAGATGAGGTGCTGTTCCTCGAGCTTACGTTGAGCCTCATTGGAACAGTGTAAGAGGCCGAGGACGGTGAGGTCTGAGTGGGAGTGGAGCGGAGAATTAAAGTGACAGGCGACCGGAAACTCGGGGTCACACTTACGGACTGAACGGATGTGTTCCGCAAAGCGGTCACCCAATTTGCGTTTGGTCTCCCCAATGTAGAGGAGACCGCATCGTGAGCAGCGAATACAGTATACTAAATTGCAAAAAGTACAAGTAAATCACTTTTTCACCTGGAAGGAGTGTTTGGGGCCCTGGACAGTGGGAAGGGAGGAGGTAAAAGGGCATGTGTTGCATCTCCTGCGCTTGCATGGGAAGGTGCCGGGTGAAGGGGAAGGGATGTTGGGGGTGATAGAAGAGTGGACCAGGGTGTCGCGGAGGGAGCGGTCCCTTCGGAATGCTGAAAGGGGAGGTGAGGGGAATATGTGTTTGGTGGTGGGATCACGCTGGAGGTGGCGGAAATGGCGGAGGATGATCCGTTGAATGTGGAGGCTGGTGGGTGAAAGGTGAGGACAAGGGGAACCCTATCGTAGTTCTGGGAGGGAGGGGAAGGGGTGAGAGCAGAAGTGCGGGAAATGGAACGGACACGGTCGAGGGCCGTGTCAACCACAGTAGAGGGGATTCCTCGGTTGAGGAAAAAGGAAGACATGTCGGAAGCACTGGTATGGAAGGTGGTATTGTCAGAGCAGATGCGGCGGAGACGGAGAAACTGGGAGAATGGAATAGAGTCCTTACAGGAAGCGGGGTGAGAGGAAGTGTAGTCCAGGTAGCTGTGGGAGTCAGTGGGCTTGTAGTGAATGTTTGTCAATAGCCTATCCCCAGAGATGGAGACAGAGAAGTCGAGGAAGGGAAGAGAAGAGTCGGAGATGGACCATGTGAAGGTGAGGGAAAGGTGGAAATTGGAAGCAAAATGAATTAAATTTTCTAGTTCAGGGCGAGAGCAGGAAACAGCACCGATACGTCAAAGTATCATCAAAGTACTGGAAAAAACGGTGTGGGAGGGGACCTGAGTAGGACTGGAACAAAGAATGTTCCACATATCCCATGAAAAGGCAGGTATAGCTGGGACCTATGCGGGTTCTCATAGCAACACCTTTAATTTGGAGGAAGTGAGTGGAGTCAAAGGAGAAGTTGTTCAACGTGAGAACAAGTTCAGCCAGGCGGAGGAGGGTGGTGGTGGATGGGGACTGGTTGGGCCTCTGTTCAAGGAAGAAGCAGAGCAACCTCAGGCCATCCTGGTGGGGGATGGAGGTGTAGAGGGATTGGACGTCCATAGTGAAAAGGAGACGGTTGGGGCCAGGAAACTGTTAACGTGACGGAGGGTGTCGGAAGAGTCGTAGATGTAGGTGGGAAGAGACTGGACAAGGGGAGAAAAAATAGAGTCGAGATAGGAAGAGATAAGTTCCGTGGGGCAAGAGCAGGCTGAAATGATGGGTCTACCGGGGCAGTCCTGTTTGTGGATCTTTGGAAGGAGGTAGAAGCGGGCTGTGCGGGGTTGGGGAATTATGAGGTTGGCGGCCGTAGAGGCTAGATCTCCAGAGGAGATGAGGTCAGTGACGGTCTTAGAAATGGTGGCTTGATGTTCGGTAGTGGGGTCATGGTCCAGGCGGAGGTAGGAGGAGGTGTTGGAGAGTTGGCGTTCAGCCTCCGCTAGGTAGAGGTCGGTTCACCAAACAACAACAGCACCAACCTTGTCAGCAGGTTTAATGACAATGTTGGGGTTGGATCTGAGAGAATGGAGTGCTGCAAGTTCAGAGGGAGGTAGGTTGGAGTGAGTGAGGGGAGCAGAGAAATTGAGACGGCCGATGTCACGCCGGCAGTTTGCAATGAAAAGATCTAGAGAGGTTAAGAGGCCAGAGGGAGGGAGGGAGGGGTCCGGGTGGAACGAGAATTCTGAAAATGGGAGAAAGGGTCAGCTGTATGGGGGGAAGACTCCAGGCGAAGGAAGTGGGCACGGAGACGAAGGCGGCGGAAAAAGAGCTCAGCATCGTGCCGAGCTCGAAATTCATTGAGATGGGGGCGTAAGGGGATGAAGCTCAGGCCTTTGCTAAGGACTGATTGTTCGGGGTCAGAGAGGGGAAGGTCAGAGGGGATAGTGAAAACACGGCAGGGGGTGAGATTGGAAGAAGGGATGGGGTCAGAGGAAAGTGAAGGGGAAGAAGGTTCCGGAGGGGTGTTGGTGTCCAAGAGTTGTTGAAGCTTGCGATCCTTGACACCTGAAAGGACCCCGAGCTTCCGGTCGCCTGTCACTTTAATTCTCCGCTCCACTCCCACTCAGACCTCACCGTCCTCGGCCTCTTGCACTGTTCCAATGAAGCTCAACGTAAGCTCGAGGAACAGCACCTCATCTTTCGATTAGGCCCTTTACAGCCTTCTGGACTCAACATAGAGTTCAACAATTTCAGACCATAACCTCTGCCCCTATCCTTTTGTTTCTATTTTTTTTTTCCCTCTCCCACGTGGCAGCTGTCTCTCCTTCTGCCAATGCTATTTACACTTCATCTAGAGCCATCTTTTGTTTCTTAACTTGTCCCAGAACCATCTCCTTTTGCCTTGCACCATCTCTTAATGTCTCTTAATCTCTCCTGCCTTCCATCACAGACATTCCCTTTTGTTCTTTCCTCCCCTCCCCACTTTCCCTGCCCCACCCCCCTTTCCCTGCCCCTGCACTTGCTTAAAAACCTGTTCGATCTCCAGCTTTTTCCAGTTCTGACGAAGGGTCATCGACCTGAAACGTTAACTCCGTTTCTCTCTCCACAGATGCTGCCTGACCTGCTGAGTATTTCCAGCATTTTCTGTAATTTATTAGATAACCTAAAATGGGAAGTCAAAATCTTGGGCCAAATTTTCCTGGAAAAGTAAGTGTGTTAAAGACACATGGCTTTATTAACGTGCAAATCGGCTTGCAAGTACAGGGGATGAAGAGTTACACCGTGAGTTGTGAATCTCCAGAACTTTCTAGTTGATTTACGCTGCTCCACCATTTGCTTTTACACAAACAGCCTCTCACCCTTAGCCTCCTCGTTATTTTTATGAACTTGCTGGATTTTCACATTAATTGCCCGTTAAACTCATCGCAGAAAGTTAGTGCTCAAAATTAATAGTGTAAGTACCCTTTTAACTATGTGATAATTGTTAATGCAATGCCAATCAATCTCTCTGGCCCAGAAAGGGAATAATTTAAACTGTTTAGACTCATTCCTGCATGTAGTAAATTGTTGTTGAGAGATTTTTAAAAAGTCAAATTTTAAATTAAAATTTGTTTTTTTCTTTTGTTCTTTCTGTCTATTTTCTCTCTCTCTTAATCCAATCTTTCTTTCCCTCTCTTTATTTCTCTTTCCGTACCTAATTTGACTCTAATTCACTTTCCTTCTCCGTCATTCCTCTGTTTCTTTCTCAATCCATAAATCTCATTGGTTAAGGAGATAGACTGCTGGTTCCGTCATTCTCTAAGGTGCCAGATGCCCCATTGCCCTGTTATCATTTCACACTTCTAGCAAGTTATGGTGCAAACATTTTTTGAACTGAAGGGTGCAGGAAAAAGTCTAACTATCAGCGTATGCCATGAGATTCCTGGCTCCAGCAGGATTGACACTGCAGCTTTCATTTCAAAATGACCCAGCAGTCAGAGAGTTAAATTCTGAACTGTTGTTGAAGATGATAAATCGTGTCTTTGCGTTTCAGTGTGACAATGTAGAGCTGTTTGACAACTTGAGGAAAAAACTGGTTTAATTGCAACACAAGTAGTTTGTGTTTGCTATGTAGAGTGTTCATGGAAAGTAAAGTCAATTGACATCTGTTTAAAAAAAAAAAACAAGCAATACTATAGAGATCAGAATTTTATTTTGGGTACAGTAATACACAGTATTATTGTGAAGTTGGTGGCGTATGGAACCATATACTGAATTAATCATTGTCAAAAACAGAAGTAGATTCAGTTTCCTGGACAGATGATGGTAGTTACAGTAGGCTTCAGGGAGCAGCTGTGTGACTAAAACAGTAGAATTAGGCTAGCTTTGCACTAATTTTGCTGATGCAGAACATTTTTGCACTTGTCTTACAAACATATTGTACATGGTAAGGTGCTCCAAAAGAAATTGGGCCAAGCATTGCTTACTGATTCAGAAAAAAAATTAAGTTATTATTCTGGGCTGGACACATTTATCTGTAGCATTGATTATTTTGACAGCCCTTCAGAGAAGTAACTTAAAATGAAATATGGACTTGATAAAAAGCCTCTTCCTGTTCCCTACTTTACTGGAGATACCCAACCAATGTCTTCTGAATATCTGTTAATTTGTCTGAAGCTTCTATCTGGTCTTATTGTTCATAACATTTTTGAAATGTGACTTCCAGGGTTTGGCATGTTATATGATTTAATTTAAAAAAAAGCCTGGGCAGAGTTTAGCTCAGAAAGGAGTGCAAAGATAGAAGAGATCAATTAAAATAAAACTCCTTCATTAAATTTTATCTACTAGATTAAATGTAGAATTTATCATTGGTAGAACGATTAGAGGGGAGTTGAGGAGAACTTTTTTCAGCCAGTAGGTGGTGGGATCTGGAACTCACTGCGTGAAAGGGTGGTACAGGCAGGAACACTCGCTGCATTTAAAAAGTATGCACTTGAAGTGCTGTAACCTACAAGGCTATGGACTAAGAGCTGGAGGGTGGAATTAGGCTAGATAGCTCTTTTTCGGCCGGCTCGGACACAATGGGCCGAATGGCCTCCTTCTGTGCCGTAAATTTCTATGATTCTATGATTTAATACCCACAGTATATATGTGCTTTCATTAAATTATAATTGCCCTGCTTAACTTTTTGAGCTTTATCAAAATCGCAATGAAGGCAGCATCACAAATTCAGAGGTTAGAAATTGTTCAAAATGGAATGAGTAATTTTATTTGGCTTTTAAAGAGTAAAGGGACAATCTTCTTGGCCCTTGTGCCTGAAGACCTGAGTGTTTCCAGATGCAAGGCTAGGAAAAAGGGTCAGAGACCCTGATCCCTGGATCTCTGCCCCCTTAGTGCTGCTCCAGAATTTCCAGGGCTTTCTTGGGGGGAAGGCTGAGCAGGTGCAGGCTACATATTACCATTTAAATGAGGTGGGAGGTGATGTTTCTAATTTTCCATTACGCACGCTTGCTAGGCGCCAAGAAAACCTGGCCCTGTGGTCTACCCTCAGAACCCCACTGACAGGAGGGTCCACAGGGTGCAGGGAGAAGGCTGAAAAGCACAAGGTCGGTGTTTCTACAATTATTAACCCCGCCCCCCAAATCAGAACCTTCTGCCTGCTGATCTCTAGGATCTGAAATGTAGTCATAAGAATAAAGTACTGGAATGTTACTGCAGTTACCTGAAAATACTGTACAGCAGAATGTTTCCACACACTTGTAGGAGTATAGATTTGTACTTGGATTTAATAAAAGCTGAAACCTGATATGAAATTAATCCAAACTGTTGAGGATTGGACCAGATTAAGATTTCAGCACCAGAATAGAAAAAAGTAAACTCTAATAGGATGAGAGAGTGCAGGATCCCATGCAATAGGTTACAAATTCAGACTCAGTTTGCCATTTGGAACCCCCATCGTTTATTGGGCAAGTTCAACATACCCTGTCAGGATGCTTGATGGACTATTCTTCAGAAAATAGCAAAAGAAAAGTACAGTTGGAGGCAAACCTACATTGTAGTAACACAACACCTGCCATCCTGTTGCACTGTGGTATTGACAGCAAGTATAGAGCTGTCCAACACCCAGATTGTGCTGTGTTCTCAGCAGAAATGGGAAATATGATGGAGGATAAAAGCAGTGGGGATTTTTTAATCAGGATTTTTTGCAGGAATTGTTTAAGAGGGAGTGAACAATATTTTTAAAAGTTTTCCCTTAAGGTCCACTTGTGTACTTTTCTGCAGGGAGCTCCTGGACAACAATCAGGAGTTGGAACTGTGGCCAGTTTTCTTTTCCCAATTACCTCGCACGTGGGTGTTGAAGCAGGTTGCACACTTACTTAAATTTTTAACAAATACACAATGCAAATACAGTTTTATAATTAACTTGTAATGAGATCACTGCACTTGAATACAAGTTGGATAAAATGCTTATTCATTTTAATACAAAGGTTACATTTTTTTGGCGATGTAAGCTTAATTTTGGCACGGTTTATTTTGATCACCTTTAAATTGAGCCTCCATGGGCTTCTACTGTGGACAGGTTTGTGGGTGTGAAAAATCATCTACACATTGTTACTATGATGCATGCTCTTGTTTGCCACTTAGAATAGTTTAATTTTAGACTCCCAATTATTTATTTTCCTTGATAGTATTACAATTCATATTTCCCAACTAGACTTTCCAAGCGATACTTTTCCTAGCTCTGCAAGTTGGGCTTGCTGAACATGGCTGGCGTATTGATGAGTGCACCTTCAAATCCACCAAAGGCTGGGAATTTCCTCACAGCTGCTGCCATTCCATTGCAGTAATTTCACCGGAAGTACAGCAGAAACCCGATTTGTTTCTGCCACATTTCCGGTATAGGCAGCAGACTGGTAGCAGTACTGAGGAAATTCCCAGCCATTGACTTCTAGTTTGCTGCATTTCTCTATTGGTGGCCTACATTTGGCTAAACCGGTGATGGCACTCGGAATGCAATCATTTTACAATTTAATACGGATATACATTACTCTGAAGCGACATGACACAGAACGTGTACATGAAATGGAAGTTGTCTGCTCCCCTTCAGAACAGTGACCACAGAATTATCCATTTTATCATGACTTGGGAGTTAGAAACACCAATGCCCAGGAGCCGGTATATAAAATCAAAAGGGATAAGTTAAAAGAAATGTGGAGCAACTGAAGCAAATGGATTGGAGGAGGTTGTTCAACAATACTTCAGTAGAAGGCTGTTAATAGTACAATGAGCATGCAGGATAAATATGCACCTAATATCAACAAGCTCGAATTAAACAGATCTGACCCAATCAAACATTTTGGGGGGAATTTATATCCCAAGAAACGGGTGGGTTGGGGTCGGGTGGGAGGTTAAAGAATTAAAAAACTGAATTCCGACCCCAACCTGCCCACTTCCGGTTTTAACAGAGGCGGGATGGGGAGCGGGCAGTCAACTCGCTTCCAGGAGGCGGGTCACTCATTTAAATATTATAATGAAGCTGGCGTGCCTCATGGTGGTCCAGCATTTCAAACTTAACTGTGGGCAGGCGGGCTTCCCTGGCCTCGGGGAAACCCGCCAGCTAAAGGGAGGCGTGGACTGCTGGATCCAGGAGGTAAGTGACGTCCCTGCCTCACCCATCCCCTGTGATCGGACACCACTTCAACCCTTCCGATCTTCCCCCGACCTCCCCCACCCACCCCAGGCCTCTGACTTCACCAACGAGGCCTCCAATCTACGGGGATATGGTAGCATAGTGTTTATGTTACTGGACTAGTAATCTAGAGGCCTGGACTAACAATCTGGAGACATGAGTTCAAATCCCACCATGGCAGCTGGGGAATTTAAATTCAGTTAATTAAATAGATCTGGAATTTAAAAAAAAAAGGCTAGTACCAGGAATGGTGACCATGAAACTACCAGATTGTCATAACAATCTGATTCACTAATGCCCTTTAGGGAAGGAAATCTGCCATAATTACCCGGTCTGGCCTATGTGTGACTCCAGCAATGTGGTTGACTCTTAACTGCCCTCTGAAATGGCAGCTCACCACCACCTTCTCAAGGGCAATTAGGGATGGGCAATAAATCCTGGCCTTGCCAGCGACGGCCACATCAAATGAATAAAAAAAAATCTTCCCATGACCTCGCCCTCCCCACCCGAGGCCTTTGATTCCCCCATCTGCCATCGGCCTTTCGACCTCCGGCCCACGATCGCCTTCTCAGCCTTTCGACCTCTGGCCCCCAATCGCCTTCCTGGCCTTCCAACCTCCCCACTCCAGCCCCCGATGGCCTTCCGACCTCCCCCCGACCCCTCCTTTCTCTCTGCGGCCTAGTGTCGCAGGCCTACCTGCCCAACAGCCAGCCATTCTCTCCATCGGGAAACAGAGCTTTGAAATGCTAATCATTTCAGTTCTCCTGGGTTTCCCATCTCCAAATTTAAATTCCGGCCATTACTAGGGAAATAAAGAAGAAAATCAACTTGTACAAATCCTACAGGGAGAAGGGGGAATGGCTTCAAGATGAATACAATAAAAATGCAGAACCACGTTATCTGAGTGATCAGGGGCATAAAGAAGCCTACAAAACTCAAAGCAGCACAGGCTAAAAGTACCAGTACCACAAAAGAGAAGCAGTGAAAATAATGATAGATAGGAATTGGCCTGAATCTGAGGATAAGCATAATATAGTTAATATTCTAAATGATTACTTCCACCAAGTATTCAATGGGGAAGACATGAGCAACATATGCTCCCCAAATAGCGATAACCTAAGTGCAATAAATGACTTTGATACAAATAGATGAATGAGAGTGCTGAGTGAGACCCGAGGGGAGATTTTTTTTAAGCTGGCAATCATTAGGAGTGAGTCAGTGGACACTGGGAAGGTAGCAGTAGATTGGAAACAGGCAAATGTGATGCCCATATTCAAAAAGGGTGATAAAACAAACACACCCATTAGTCTTACTTTCATTCTAGGTAAAATAATGGAATTGATTGTCAGGAATAAATTTGAAAATTATTTGTATTAACTAACCTAGTAAAAAGCTGTTAACAACAATTCAGAAAGAGAAGATTGTGCCTGACCAATGTCTTCAACTTTGAGGAAATGACAACCCAGGTGGACAACCAAAAGGCCTATGATGTGGTGTACCTTGACAAAGTTCCACACAAACGTTTATTGGTTAAACTCAAAGCTGTGGAGATACCTTGGAAATGGATAAGAAACAGGCTGAAGGATAGGAAACAACAAGTACCCATTAGAGGAGCTATGCCAGTGTAGTGGGAGGGAATAGAGCGGGGTACCTCAGGGCTCACCATTGGGAGCTCTACTGTTTCTAATTTACATCAATGACTTGGATTCAGATACTCAATGCAAATTGGTCAAAATTCCAGATGATAATGAGGAGGGACAGTGGAATCAGAAGAGGCAGCTCAGAAATGTCAGAGTTGCATGAAATCAGTGAGTGGGCAGGATAATGACAGATGAATTTTAATACAAACAAGAGAAAAGTACTCCACGTAGGAAGGAAAAAAAGACAACATGTGTACTCCACAAATAGTGCTGAAATAGTTAAAGTGAAACTGAAAGAGACCTCGGAGTTTTAGTAGACTTAACACTGAACATGTCCAACCAATGCAGAGCAGCACAAAGCCAGTAGAATGTTGAACTACAATCATAACAATAGAACACAAGTCAGAGGAAATCATGATCAAATCATACAGTGCTTTGGCCAGACTGCATCTTGAGTACCGCATTCAAATCTGGTCTCTGAAAAACAAGGGAGACATTGAAGTGCTGGAGGCAATGCCACAAGGCTGATCCCTAGTGTCAAAGTCTAAGTTATGGGGAAAGACTGAAGAAACATGGGCATTTTAGACTGGAAATGAGGCATCTGAGAGGTGGTGTTGCAGAGGTATATAAAGTAATTAAATAATTGGACAGAATAAGCTGTATTATTATTTTAAATATTTTAAATTAAATTGCAAGAGTAGAACAAGGGGGCTCAGGTTAAAATAAATGAAAAGCAAATTTAGGGCAGATAATCAGGAAATTCTTCTTCTCACAAAGAGTGATCAGTATATGGAATAGATTTCCAGATGGAATAGTAGAGGCAAAAACCTGGGATCATCGGATGCTGCAATGGAGGGACTTTTGAATCTGTCTGGATGAATGAATTAAGATGATCTATAATTATCTTATGATCTTGTGACATTGGCCGCTCTACTTTTTCATTTCCTGACTAATGTGGATGGTTTATTAACTGAATGTGACTTGAATATTTTGAGAACAGTCATAGCTTTTGCCATTTCCTGGATTGAGACAACATCGAAGTAGTTCTTGGCTAGGAAAAGTGTCGGTTGTTGGCATGAAATCTGGCCTCATTGTACTTTTGAATTTGTATAGCTCCATTCTCTGTGTGTAGGGATACACATCAGGGCAGGAAAAAACAAGAGCAGATTGTGCTCATGGACATGGGAACATCAAGTCTTTCTGAGCCAGAACATCTGTGATTCGATGACTATGATTCTATACTGTTGCAGTGACCTTCGATAAAGAAGGAAATATGCAAATGAGTTTAATTTTTACACATTTCATGGTATTTGCTATAATAACTGACACCCTCAACAGGTAGATAGTAAAGGTAAAGAGCTACTTCCCCATATTTATATAACTGTGGTAAGTGAGGGGAACAAAGTTATTTATTTCTGTCAATACAGTGGACAAGGGAAACTAGAAGGGTAATGCCTGCTTGCATTGGGAGCAGTGTCTCATAAAATCATTTATTACTTTATTTGTTTTCCAGGACACACATCACTGTCTCTGCGGAGATCTCTTGGAAACTTTTTTCCAAATCCTTTCGTTGGAGATATGCATTCTTCCCACATTTCCACACTCCAGCACCCCTCTCCAACAGTGTAACTTTTGACTTGCTATGAACAATGCCATTGAAAATCTAATGGTCAATTAAACACAAGTACTTTTACATATGTTTCCACTTACAGTATACAGTGGCTATTAAGAGCACTAATAATACTTTTCACTCATTCTAACTTATGTCCTGTAGTTATAAGGAAGGTAGGGATTTCCTGTCATTCCATGTTGTTTTTGTGGAAACACATTTTTGAGGATGGCTAAAAAACATCAATGGTGCGGTACACAGTATATCAACTTTTCATGAAAATTGTTGGAATGTACAGATTGGTGTATTTTTTACATCTCTATCTGATGAGTATTATACTATGGTAAGAAATGAAACAATGTTCCTTATAAACTTCATAACATAATTTTATTGTGCATATATCTGATTTATGTATTAAGAATATCATTAAAAGAAATGTACAGCAAGTATATTTTTATACAAATACTCTAGGCACAACATGGAACTTTCTATCAGATAAATTAGAAAGTAAATAAATAATTGAACTAAAGGAAATATTTGAGTGTGCATAATAATGGGAAAAAATCATAGGCTGTCAACAGCAGTAATTTCTGTAGATAACCATGAATGGTGGTGAGTGGATATTTCAGTCTGTTAGTGGTGCACAAAAATTAATTTTGCATTCTCCAGCGGTCTAAAGTTTGGCCGAAAGAAAAGTCCTGTCTCAGCCAACAGTGCAGTCTTTTGATTATTAGCCTTTTTAATGTGTGCAGTGTTGTCACTATTGCCAGAAGGATAATACTTAGTACACATTAGCTAATTATTGACACATGCACACATATTTCGACTTTAGATTTCACCTATTCATAGTCATTGGCTGAGAAATCTAGCTCACGATTTTTTAAATTGTTCTTGGAATATGGATGATGTGGGGAAGCCTATATTAATTGTGCATCTATAGTTGCCTTGAGAAGGTGGTGATGGGCTGTCTTCTTGAAATAATTTTTGTACAACTGAGTGGCTTGTCAAATTGAATTTAATAAATCTTGTTCTTGTGGGCTAGCAGCAGAAAAATAACCACAAAAGCTTCTGGATTATGGTGAAACCCAAGTAGTTAATTAATGTTCTTCAGGTAAGGGAACCTGTCACCTATACTTGACCGAGCACTTGGATAAGTATCAGCTGATCAAATGGACTCAGCATGGATTTGTGAAGGGTAGGTGTATGCAGTGTTCCCTGTAATTTTTTTTTGGGTGTGCAGCCCCAAAATCCTGGAAATCCCTTCCTAATAGCACTGTGGGAGTATCAGACAGGCGGGGGGCAAGCTGCCATGCAGAACCTCAGCCAACTGGAGGAGTGAGTACTGGAAATCATTGGGTGGAAAGCTATGGAGGCCGAGGCAACCGGCGAGGTTGAAGCCCTTGGGGACAACATTGGTATGCTTATTCCTAATCCTTCTTCTCACATCCCACTTCCCCTTATCCTGCAATCCCTTCTCAATTTCAAGCTGCTGATGCTGTTTGCATGCACATCTTGCTTTCAACCCACAATCCCCTCACCATAATCCAACTCTTGTGCTTTTCTGCTTTCAGATAATGAAGACCAAGCACCAGTCCAGCTTGTCCCCGAGGCAATGGAGGAGAGTGAGGGGGAGAAGAAGACGACATAGCATCACTGCATCTGTCACTCGCAGACACCAGCTCAGAAACTGGCACTGCGTGTACTTTAGAGGCTAGTGTAGAAGTGGTATCCGCACAGGGTGAGGCACCGGGCACGAGTGGGCTGCAGCAAGGCCAGGGGGAAAGGGTAGCTCGGGGGCCAGCTCCCCGGAGAGCGAGTTCATGCGCGAGTTCTGCTGCACAGGACTCTGATGAGGACCTCGATGGGACGGCCTTCAGAAGAAGGGTGATGGGCATGCACACCAAATTGCTAAGTGCAATGGCAAGCCTGCCAGAGAGCCTCTTGGCAATGTCAAGGATTATGGAGGAGTCCACCTCCAACGTTGGCCGGGGCTTTGTGCAGAGCTTTGAGCCCAGGATTTCCAGGCTGGAAATGATGGACAACTCCCGGAGAGACCGTGTCGACCCAGACATGATGGTGTGTCTGATGGGTGATGTTCCGGCTGCCATTGCAGCACAGGCAGAAGTGACCCAACGTCTTAGTGCTGCAGTGGAAGTGCAGACTGCTGTCCTGCAGTCTCAGCTTGCTGCCACCCAAGCTCAGACTGCTCTCATGCAATCTTATCTTGCTGCCACGCCAGATCAGACTACTCTGCTGCAGTCTCAGCTTGCTGCCATGCAAGATTAGATTGCTCTCATGAAATCTCAGCTTGCTGCCACCCAAGATCAGACTGCTGCCATTGTCACTGGGTTTACCACTGTTGACTGGGGCTTGCAGGGTGTCGCAGCAGCCCAGCAGTCTGTGCTCCCAACAGATTGCTAGGAATGCTGAGGCACCGCCCCGCGGGAGTGGCAATGGGCCATGCTGCAGTCACTGGGGGAGCACTTTGTAGGAGCACTAGATCAGGAAAGGGCACCTGAACGACAGGCCACTACGGGAATGCTCAAGGGTGATTAGTTGATATCATATGTGTAAATTGATTGTTGATAAATTTAAGAATTTTGTTTAGAATCTTTTGTAGTGGATCTCATTTCAGCTTTGTGCCCAGGAGGACGGTGTGCTATTCCGGGACAGAGGGATGGTAGGATGGGGATGTGGTGAGCAACAGGGATCTGTGGTTTCATTCATTGGAATTGGAGTCTGATGAGGCATTCAGAGAGAAGAAAACGTAGTCTCTTCTAATGTAGCGAGCTTCTTTGACCTCCCGGATGCAGTGATGGACGGCGAACTGTGAGATGTTAGCTATGTCTCCTGCTGCAGACTGGAAGGATCCGCTGGCAAAGAAATTGAGGGCCATGGTGACCTTGGCTGCCACTGGGAGAGCCGCAGTCGCCCTGCTCTCAGGCTGCAGGTCTGGTTACAGGAGGTGGCAGAGTTCTGTGACCACCTACTTGCTGAAGTGTAGCCTCCCAATACACTGCTCCTCGCTTAAGTAGATATAAGAGAGTTGCTCTCTGAAGACCCTAGGTGGGTAAGGCCTCATGTTGAGAGCCCACCTGATCCTCCTCCTCCTCCTCCCTCTGCACGCATCTTCTCCTCTAACTGTGAGCTAGTGGTGTGAGCAGAAGCCTTTAAATAAGAATGAAGGCATTCTCCACTTGCAACAACACTTCCTGTTACCTTGGAACCTTGCAAGAAGTTTATAAAGCTGCTGGAGTTGCAGAAAGTTGCACAGAGCCAGTCAAACTGCAGAAACATGTCAGCTGCAACTTGTTGCTGATGATCCCTTTAAATAACGCTGCTGGAGCCTCCTTTTTGCTTGTCAACGTTTGCTCAGCTGGTCGCACTTAAGGCATGACGATAAGTGGAGCGGCAAAGTTGAAAATTGCAGATCTAGCGTCAAGTGAGTGTTGCACACATACTGATGTCATGATCTGCATAATCTACATAATTCTTTTGAGCGCGGACATCGGCGGCGCTGCTGCCCAGCCAAAAATGGCAGCTGCTGCGGGACCGGCTGGCAGCAGACAGAAGTGTGGAGGCTGCCATTTTTTTCCCGAATCTGGCAGTAATGGGTGGTACTAAACCCCCCATATTTTTAGCCCAATGACTCTAGTTTTGGCTTAAGTATGTCACTCTCAAACTTAATGTGAAATTCTATCATATTATGATCACTCTTCCCCAGAGGAGTTCCCAACCTTGGTCACCATGCAGCCACATCTCTGTAATGGCTATTAGATCAAACCCATTTATCTCTAATTGTGGCACTAATTCATCTATCTTGTTACAAATGCGTTGTGCATTCAGATAACGAGCTTTTAATTTTAACTTTTTACCATTATTCCCTGCTTTCACCTTATTCGCTGCTGTACTATTATTGTTAAACTCTCTGGGGGAAAAATTGGGTTGATTTGCGGCACTCATTAGCGCCCCCGGGGGCGCATATCCCCTAGCGCCTGGGCGTGGCGCCGCTAACTCCTCCCGCGAAATTCAGCGGTGACATCATCGCCGTGCGCAGTGGCCCGCTCGCAAACTTGGGTTCCCCCCCCATACCTATCGCTGGACGATATGTCCGACAGGGTCAGGGGGCGTTTTTGCAGCCGTGGTGACGCTACTTAAAGGGCAGGTGTCGGGTGGCCTTTTTTTTGGCCGACTGCCAGCACCTGCCCCCTTCCCCTTTTTTCTTTGGGGTGCCGACCGCGATCACTCAGCTCGGCACTCCTCTTGAGTGCCGGGCTGTTTTCACAGCAACCCGCTCCCCGGTGGTCTAGCAGGGCCCCAGTGTGTGCAGCGCTAGGCCCCTCCCCTTTAATCAGGGGAGGGAGGCCTGCAATGATGCGGTGCTATTGCACATAGCACCGCGATATTCAGTTGTAGCACCCCAAGAAGGAGGAATGGCGCTTCCGCCGACGTTAGCACCCCAAAAGGTGCGACACTGAATTTTTTCCCCCTCCTTCCCTTCCTGTCACACTCTGCTTATATTTACCCAAATCGCTACACGACTCCATTGCCTTGACATTTCTCTTTAGATTTCTAAATTTCCCCTCACCTGACTCCCCCACCCCACCACCTTTTTAGTTTACAGCCCTATGTATAGCCCTAGTTATTCGATTTGCCAGGACACTGGTCCCAGCCCGGTTTAAGAGGAGCTCGTCCCAGTTCCCTTCCTCCCGCATCACTCTTTGAGGCACATATTTAACTCTCTGATCTGATTGCCCCTATGCCAACTTGTGCGTTGCTCAGGTAACAATCTAGTGATTATTACCTTCGAGGTTCTGTGTTTTAATTTGGACCCTAGTTCCTCAAACTCTCTCAGCAGAGCCTCAATCCTAGTTCTACCTATGTCGTTGGTTCCTACGTCGACCACAACAACTCGATCCTTCCCTCCCATTCCAAATTCTTCTCCAGCCGCAAGAAGATATCCTTAACCCTGGCACCGGGCAGGTATCTATCCCTCTGACTATACTGTCCCCTACCACCACAACATTAATTTTCACTTCCCTCACTTGAATGGCCTCCCGTATCACGGTGGTATGGTCAGTTTGCTCATCTATCCTACTGACTTTGTCCCCATCCACACAGGCAGCAAGAACCTCGTACCTGTTGGATACGGTCAAATGCCTCAAGGGCAATTAGGGATGGGCAATAAATGCTGGCCTTGCCAGCGACGCCCACATCCCGTGAACGTTAATTTATGCGACAGGTTGCATAAACTCGTTTTGTACTCCCTTGAGTTGAGAAGGTTGAGGGACGATCATATTGAGGTCTTTAAAATGATAAAAGGATTCGATAGGATAGATGCAGAGAAAGTATTTTGTCAATTAGGAGTAAAATTAGGAAGTACTTTTTCACACAAAGGGTAGTGGAAATCTGGAACTCGCTCCCCTAAAAGTCTGTGAATGCTGGGTCAACTGAAGTTTTCAAGAATGAGATCGATAGCTGTTTGTTAGATAAGGTATCGAGATATGGAACAAAGGTGGATAAATAGAGTTGAGGTGCAGATCAGCCATGATCTAATTGAATGGCAGAACAGGTTCGAGGGGCTGAGTGGCCGACTCCTGTTCCTATATTTATATTTATATTTTTTTCCTCCAAGTTAAGTCATATTGTGTATACCCTCCGCTTAACTTATGAAGTCCACGTAACTACTTGTTTTCACATCTGGGACAAGGGAAGGAAATAATAACTGGGATTTGCTATAAATCAATGGGGAAGAGGAGAAAATTGATGCAGAATTATTTCAGTAAATAAAGAGCACGCTATCATTACCATAATTCCAATTGGAAGCGGGGAGTGTGTGGGGGGGCGGGCTGGTGGGAATTCACATGAAGTTGATAAATGACAACGCGCTCACAGTGGGACCAGGAAAGAGGGCCATATCTGGTCAATGGAATACTTCGTGAGCGTCTGGCCCGGAATTTTCCTCGGAGCTAATCCCACTCCACCGGCGTAACTTGGCCGCAATGTGGTGGAAATCCCATCTAATCTCGCGAGTGGCGTTTCCGCCACGCTGCCGGTAAAGCCACGCCGGTGGAGGGAGAGCGCAACTCCGAGGAAATCCAGGCCCATTAGTGGGAGAGTGGGACTAATTGGATGGCTCTATCAAAGAGCCGGCACGGGCACGATGGGCTGAATGGCCTCCTTCTGTGCTGTATCCTTCTATGATCTGCACTGTTCTTGAGTTGTCAGATTTTTGTGGGCCGTGTTTGTTTTATGAAAGTGTTTGTCAGCTGGCACAATGAAATCTGGAATATTTGCCTAGAGCAGCTTTAGAACCTGGCTAAGAGGAGCATTGGGACATAGGAACAGGAGTAGACAATTTAGCCCCTCGAGTCTGTTCGTCCCTTCAGTGAGATCATGGCTGATCTGCGACCTAACTCCATATACTCGCCTTTGCCCCACATCCCTTAATACCTTTGGTTAACAAAAATCAATCAATCTCAGATTTAAAATTAACAATTGATCTGGCATCAATTGCTGTTTGCGGAAGAGAGTTCCAAACTTCTACCACCCTTTGTGTGTAGAAGTGTTTCCTAATTTCACTCCTGAAAGGTCTGGCTTTAATTTTTAGACTATGCCTCCTAGTCCTAGAGTCCCCAACCAGCGGAAATAGTTTCTCTCTATCTTCCCTATCTGTTACCCTTAATATCTTGAAAACTGATCAAATCATCCCTTAACCGTCTATATGCTAGGGAATACAACCCTAATTTGGAGCACAGAAACTTACAAATAGGAGAGACAAGTAGATGAGAAAAAAAACTTCTAGTCTAATTATCTTAAATATGATTGTCTCAAGATTACACATGGAGTATTTCATAAATATTGCATTTCATCAGAAACCATAGTCTTGAGGTAATCCTAAAATACATATTTCTTTATACAGAATCTAAATGCAGTACTTAATTCAAAGTCTTTGGCCTAGAAATTTGTCTTGGGTGGTGGCACAAATCGGGCGGTAACAGATCGGCTGCCCGTTATACACAACGTCTGATGTTCGGTTCCATTGACTGCAATGAAACTGAATATCAGGCGCAGCGTATAACGGGCAGCCGATCCGATAGCGCTCTTTTTACGCCACCGCCCAAGATGAATTTCTAGCCCGAGTTTAGTCCAAGAGGAAAAATAAGTGCAACAAAAATGATTTGGAAGATAGAAAATTGAACACTGATAAAATAATAGATGAGAGCATAATGCAATTAAATCCTCACAGCAGGATGTAACAAAACTGGCTCTTTGGAACTGACAAAAGCAAACTTGTGGTTTTGGCCTGTTTAAGGATATTGTTTGTAATACATGATTGCAAAAAAATTAAGTTTACACCATTAGTGTGGAGTATCACAGTAACAAATTAGATCTTATGCAGCTCTGTGCTGCTAGAATTATTGATCTCCTGGCTGAAAATGTTATAGTGAAATTGGTTATCCCATAGCTTGTGGTTCTTATAAATACTGCAGCACACTGTGTTGTAAAAACCCTTGCTAATTCCCATTTGTCGTCAAATTAGTTTTTTTCCTCCTATACTCAGCCCTTTCTAATTACAGCTCATCCTTTACAGTCATTTCTACTGTGCCATAAACCCCTGGAGCTCAATTTATTACTTGACATCGGCTAATGTAAGAAACACTTAGAAGGAAATAAAAGAATGACTGTGGTTGCATTTTGATACAGGATGTTGAATTAATGACATTAGCAGTAAATTGATACAAACTGGCCCCGATTTTAACTCCAGGTGGATTCCCCGCTCAGGCCTGAGTTAAAATTACAGTCGGGTCTCAATGATGTCATTGGGCCACAACAGGCATATGTAAAGAAGGACCCTGTTGGCTCCGGGCACGTGTCCTTGCTGCCTGCTCAGGAGAACAGGTTAAAATTGTAGATGTTGCGATCAAGGCGGCTTTTGGACATTCAACGGCATTACCATCGCCGAATCCCCCACCATCAACATCCTGGGGGCCACCATTGACCAGAAACTTAACTGGACTAGCCACATAAATACTGTTACAACAAGAGCAGGTCAGAGGCTAGGTATTCTGCGGTGAGTGTCTCACCTCCTGACTCCCCAAAGCCGTTCCACCATCTACAAGGCACAAGTAAGGAGTGTGATGGAATACTCTCCACTTGCCTGGATGAGTGCAGCTCCAACAACACTCAAGAAGCTCGACACCATCCAGGACAAAGCAGCCCGCTTGATTGGCACCCCATCCACCACCTTAAACATTCACTCCCTCCACCACCGGCGTACCGTGGCTGCAGTGTATACCATCTACAAGATGCACTGCAGCAACTCGCCAAGGCTTCGGCAGCACCTCCCAAACCCACGACCTCTTCCACCTAGAAGGACAAGGGCAGCAAGCGCATGGGAACACCACCACCTCCAAGTTCCCCTCCAAGTCACACACCATCCTGAGTTAGAAGTATATCGCCGTTCCTTCATCGACGCTGGGTCAAGATCCTGGAACTCCCTACCTAACAGCACTGTGGGAGTACCTTCACCACACAGACTGTAGCGGTTCAAGAAGGCGGCTCACCACCACCTTCTCAAGGGCAATTAGGGATGGGCAATAAAAGCTGGCCTTGCCAGTGACGCCCACATCCCATAAAAACGAATTTAAAAAAAAGAGCCAGGGTGATTTTAACTGCCCACTCGCCAGGTTTCTGCTGAGTGAGTATGGCTAAAATTGCCCCCATTGTAATAGTTTAGTGACGTAAAAGAGATATTTAAATGCCTTTAAATCTGAATTTAAATTTAAATCTTTGTCATTCTTGCCGAATTATGATGTATAGTTTGCTTCTTAGTTTTCATCCACAAGTATTCTAAGGAATCTGTAATGTGAATTAATGTAAGGTCACAAAAATCATTTATTGTAGAAATGAAATAGAAAATATACTATACTATACTTTTGCAGTTGGCAGTTAATTGTTTCAGATTGAATCTTGCCACTACATGCAAATGCACATTCATAATACGGAAAATTGCTTTTAAAGCCACCAATGCACAAGTAGGAAATGATGAGGAACCATGATCATTACACGGCTTTTATTTCTGGCTAAAAATAGAATTTGAGGAACTCACTGTTACAGTGGGTGCAAGGTGTACAGTGCACTATATCAGCAGCAATTAAAATTGGGTGCTACACTCTAGAAGTGTATTTCATATTTTCCAGTGAAATAACTAAACAATTTTTCATGAAGTGTGGCAGTTCCTAACCAGGTGCTATAGAGTTGAGGGTTGTATTGAAGATGAAGATGCTTCTTGCGTGTAAAGTAGCCTCTTTAGATTAATTCAAGGCATTCAGAATTCAGGAAAATGTTGTTTTGGATTCCCTCAGTTCCCTGATAATAGCTTATGTTGTAATTATATACAAGTTTTACAATATTTACATCTGGTGTGGAGAGGAATGGGGTTGTCACGTTTTGCTCGATCCAAAACTGAACAAAGCTAGGATATTGTCAGGCAGGGGATGGTGTGACAGCATAGAATGTAAGAGTCTCGCAGGCCATGTGTGTGGGTCGGGAAATCCGGATCGCTTTTCAGAGGTTTTTTGTTAAGCCGCACGACTGGCATGTGTGGACCTCATTAATAGATGGAACTGATCTAAAACAGGTCTGCAGCAAACTGGATGATTTTAGGCAAGGCTCCGCCCGTAAAATTAGCTTTACCCACAAAAACTGGGCACATGACTGGGCACATGACTGCTGATCATTGTGAGCTTTCTTTAGTAGTGCTTTTTAAAGGGAGATTGTGGTTTTGCAGGATGAGCTTAAAGGTTTACATTTTTGGAGTTCTGCATTGAACATTTTACAAAGTTTTTTTTTGCTCCCAATGTTGTCCTTGTATACAATCTTTAATTTTGCTATGCTACACCTGTATTTACTGTGCCACAATCCTACTGCAATACAAGTAACTCCTAAAAGGTTTGGGAGTGTGGGACATGCTGGGCTGGATTTTACTTACCGAGACGAGTTGGGGGTGGGACTGCTGCCTTCCGGGTTCTAGTCCCGCCCCCCCCCGCGATGTCCGATGCACAAACGCTATTTTCCCCTGATTGGCCTTGTTAAGCCCGCCCTGTGGGCTGGCTGGCCAATTAAGGGAAAGCCGGTGTCAGATGACGTCAGTTGATGACGCTTCATCTGCCAGTTTTCTTAAAGAGACATGTACCATTTCTTCTTGACAGATGATTTGTCAGTGTTTGACGGCATTGAGGTGCTGTCATACACTGACAATCACTGTACAAAGGTGAGCCCTTGCTCCCAGGCTCTCCAATGACTCTCCCCTTAGGATAAAACAGATGGCAGCTGCAGGTGAGGGTACAGAAGCGATCTGTCACTTCTCCCAATGAGGTGAGGCCACACAAACACTTCAAAGCTTGTCACCTACAGAAAAATCTAAACACATTAAAAATGACTTTCCCAACATTTCCTTACCTCTGATACTTGCCAGTGTCCCATTGCATCCTTCACACCACTTCTGCAGCTGTCATCTATACACAAACATTACAACAGACCCACAGCACGCCTCACTTACCCTGGCGGGGTTTTCCAACGTCGGGAAGCCCGCAGCAGAAGTCTCAAAATGGGAAAAAGCCTGTTAACTACCTGATTTTCCCAGCAGACCCGCCTCCTCAGGGCTGGTAAAATCCAGCCCACTGTGTCAACTCCGATACGATTGTATGATTTGGATGAGGATGACCACTTTATGAACAGATACAAGGCAACAGGTTCATCACTTATTTATGTGGATAAAAGGCATCAGCTGGACAGAACACACAGCCTTCACTGGGTTGCAGGGCTCTCTCTCTCTCAGGCAAAACATCATATATGGCAACCCTGTGGACAACAGAGCTTTTCATAGGGAATCAGAGCTTTTCATATCGACTCTATGGTTTTAATGAACAGAGAAGATTTTGACCCAATTCATTTTCAGGTGGTATCTGAACACAAAAACATCATTAGGCATTTCATTGGCTATTAATCCAAAAATCAGATATGATACCTTCACTGTGTGACAGTCCATAATATCTCAGTTATTTGAAAAATATTAAACACTGGGTCGATGGCTCTTAGGAGAACGGGACAATTTTCTGCATCCTTGACTGTTGACCCTACTGAGAAACTCCTTATCAACAGCATGGTGCCTTGAGTTGGAAGCCGAAGCATCTGTTTGCTGTACCTTGGCTGTCACCTTCACCTGCATAAAAAAAGCTTGCCATCCAGCTTTGGTACAATGAAAAAGTGTTTGTAAAGGACAGTGATTGTGCACAATGCTTGGTATAGAATCTCACTACACATGAGGGTGCATGAGTTCCCAATTTAGGTTTTTGCCATGCTTGATGGGTCCCACAAGAAATATGTTGCAAAAGTGAAAAGCAGACATACCTTCACAATGCTCGTCATCAGCAAATTCATTCTCATTTGCAGTGCCCTGCAAGGGTCCTAGATGCCAGCACTGAACTTTCGCAGCATGAGGCCCAGAAGATTTTAACTCATAAGTCTCATCTGCCTAAGTCCCGTCAGTTTCCAGGCTGAACCTGGGGGCGGAAGCAAGGTGTCAGGCAGCAGGAGGCCGCCGCTTGGGACACAAAGGAATGGACCCCAGCATTCAGGTAAGTGGTTGGGAGGGCCTCATAATCGGGGGTGGCGGAGGGAAGCCCGGGGGAGAGGAGACCAAGATTTAATTGTGGGGCCCAGAGGAGCATTAATGAAAGGAAACTTTAAAAAAAAATCCACTTACCTTTCTGAGCCTCTTCTGGCCCTGGCTCCTCTTGCTGCAAAGTTGGTCTAGTGAAGAAGCCACAGCAGCTTCCCCACACAGGCCTATGGTTAAAATTGTAGTTGGGTCCAGTTAACATGATCAGAGCCTGCTCTGCAATTTTAAAGAAGGACTTCACTGCCTTCTGGTGGGCGTCCCTCTCGCCTGCTCAGAAGAACAGCTACTTGAAGGTAAATCAGTGTCAGAGCAGTGGGAGGCATTCAAGGAGGAGATCCGGAGGGTTCAGACCAAATATGTGCCCTTTAAAGAAAAAAGGTGGGACTAACAAATCTAGAGCCCCCTGGATGTCTAGGGACATGCAGGGTAGGATAAAGAAAAAAAGGGAGGCGTATGACAGATACCGAGGGCTAAATACTGCAGAATCTTTAGAGGAGTACAGAAAGTGCAGGGGTGCAATTAAAAAGGATATTAGGAAAGCAAAGAGAGAGCAAGGAAAACCCAAAGATGTTTTATAAATATATTAAGAGTAAGAGGATAACTAAAGAAAGGGTAGGGCCTGTTAGAGATCATGAGGGTAATGTGTGTGTGGAGGCGGGAGACGTCGGTAGGGTTCTTAATGAACACTTTGCGTCTGTTTTCACAAAGGAAAACGGCGAAGCAGACATTGCTATCAGGGAGGAGAAGTGTGAAATATTAGATGAAATAAACATAGTGAGAGGAAGTACTAAAGGGTTTAGCAGCTTTAAAAGTGGATAAATCCCCTGGCCCGGTTGAAATGTATCCCAGGCTATTAAGCGAAGCAAAAGAGGAAATAGCAGAGGCCCTGACCATCATTTTCCAATCCTCTCTGGCTTCAGGTGTGGTGCCGGAGGACTGGAGGACTGCTAATGTGGTACCCTTGTTTAAAAAGGGAGAAAAGGATAGACCGAGTAATTACAGGCCAGTCAGCCTAACCTCGGTGGTGGGAAAATTATTGGAAAGAATTCGGAAGGACAGGATAAATCTTCATTTAGAAAGACACTGATTAATCTGGTGTTTAGAAACATAGAAAAATAAGAGCAGGGGTAGGCCCTTCGAGCCTGCTCCGGCATTCAATATGATCATGGCTGATCCTCGATCTCAATACCATATTCCCGCTCTCTCCCCATTCCCCTTGATGCCTTTTGTGTCTAGAAATCTATCTATCTCCTTCTTAAATATATTCAGTAACTTGGCCTCCATAGCCTTCTGTGGTAGAGAATTCCGCAGGTTCACCACCCTCTGAGTGAAGAAATTTCTCCTCATCTCCATAAAAAGGGAGAAAAGGATAGACCGAGTAATTACACGCCAGTCAGCCCAACCTCGGTGGTGGGAAAATTATTGGAAAGAATTCGGAAGGACAGGATAAATCTTCATTTAGAAAGACATGGATTAATCAAGGATAATCAGCACGGATTTGATAAGGGAAGGTCGTGTCTGATAAACTTGATTGAATTTTTTGAGGAGGTAACAAGGAGGGTAGATGAGGGCAGTGTGTTTGATGTAGTGTATATGGACTTTAGCAAGGCTTTTGATAAGGTTCCACATGGCAGACTGGTCACGAAGTTAAAAGCCCATGGGATCCAGGGCAAAGTGTCAAGTTGGATTCAAAACTGGCTCGGAGGTAGGAAGCAGAGGGTAATGGTTGATGGGTGTTTTTGTGACTGGAAGGCTGATTCCAGTGGGGTTCCGCAGGGCTCAGTACTAGGTCCCTTGCTTTTTGTGGTATATATCAACGATCTAGACTTGAATATAGGGGGTATGATTAAGAAGTTTGCAGATGATACTAAAATCGTCTGTGTGGTTGATACTGAAGAAGGAAGCTGTTGACTGCAGGACGATATCAATAAATTGGTCAGGTGGGCAGAACAGTGGCAAATGGAATTCAATCCGGAGAAGTGTGAGGTAATGCATTTGGAGAGGGCTAACAAGGCAGGAGAATACACAATAAATGGTAGTATACTGAGAAGTATAGAGGAACGGAGAGACCTTGGAGTGCATGTCCACAGATCCCTAAAGGTAGCAGGACAGGTAGATAAGGTGGTTAAGTAGGCACATGGGATACTTTTCTTTATTAGCCGAGGTTATGCGAGAACTGTATAAAACACTAGTTAGGCCACAACGAGAGTACTGCGTACAATTCTGGTAACCAAATTACAGGAAAGATGTGATTGCACTCGAGAGGGTACAGAGGAGAATTTACAAGCATGTTGCCAGGACTGGAGAATTTTAGCTATGAGGAAAGATTGGATACGCTGGGGTTGTTTTCTTTGGAACAGAGGGGGCTGAGGGGAGATTTAATTGAGGTGTGTAAAATTATGAGGGGTCTAGTTAGAGTGGATAGGAAGGACCTATTTCCCTTAATGGAGCAGTCAATAACCAGGGGAACAGATTTAAAGTAATTGGTTGAAAGATGAGAGGGGAGTTGAAGAGAAATGTTTTCACCCAGAGGGTTGTGGGTGTCTGGAACTCACTGCCTGAAAGGGTGGTAGAGGCAGAAACCCTCATCACATTTAAAAAGTTCTTCAGTACTTGGATATGCACTTGAAGTGCAGTAATTTGCAAGGCTGGAAAGTGGGATTAGGCTGGATAGCTCTTTTTTGGCCGCCACAGGCATGATGGGCCGAATGGCCTCCTTCTGTGCCATAAACATCTATCATTGTATAACGGCGAGCGCTGACCGCCTCGACGTCATTAATACCGCAAATTCCGGGCCTGTAAAAAAGCTTTCTACTATGCCACAACATGTTTCTGTTACTAGTGCATTTTGATATTATATTTGAATATTGTGACAGTTATGATGAGATAGCAGGACAATACATCATAAGAATGTTATATGCAGATTTTATCCTTTATTTGTGTAATACAACAACTATTTTCTTCAGCCCTAAATCCTGATTTGAAAGGGGAAAAGAAGTTCAGAAATAGTAGGAAACATTGCTGGATTCCTTTATTTAAAAAAAATTCCTTTTACTAACCAGATCATGCAGGACATTAGCAGTGCAAGTGGACTGCATCACAGTTATAGTAACTTCTGATCTCGTTTAAAAATGTAAATGCTTGCCATGGCCCTGATTTTGCGGTCAGTGGTGAACGCCCGGCGCTAGCCGTTCATTATGCTTACAGCTACCCACAGACTTCGTGGGCTTTTGCGTGGCAACCTATGGTCACCGGCATCCTCTACAGGGGATCTGGGACCTGTGTGAACAGAGCTAGCAACAACATTTCTCTTCAAGCAATCAGATTGAAGAATCCTTACTGAGGCACGCAGAGTCTAAACCAAGAAGTGTAAGTTAGAATATTTAATTCAATGTAAAATCATGTACAGAAAGTGAAATAAAGAGAGGGAAAGAAAGATGAGACGGTCCTCAAGGTCCACCAGCAAGGCCATGTGCAGTGTCCCGCTCTGAAAGTCAGTAGCTATGCTGCTGCCACTGGGGTAGCACTGTGTGACATCAGTAGGATAGGCAAAGGCACACACAAGACAGTCACTAAGAGAATGCATAAGGGCAATGAGTTGATTTCTTGTGTCATATTGGATGGATAGATGTATAAAGTTGAATTAGAAAGTTTGCTTTGTGGTGGCTTTTATTTCAGCATTGTGGCCAAGAGGACGCCATGATGGTCAGTAAAAGAGGGAAAGTAAGGTGTGGGACAAAAATTGAAAGGGGAATTGGGGATGTGGTCATGGTACCTCAGGTGGCTGATTCCATACCGGATATCCCGGCCAGAAAAGGGCTGTCTGGGTTGCATCCTTCATTCTGCTTCCTCTGCTTCGACTTCTTACTCTTCTGTGTCTCCTCTTCCCTCTGCGAGCAGATGCTATAAATCTGAAATTCCAGCATAAAATTCTGGAAATACTCAGCAGGTCTGGCAGCATCTTGACCTGAGACGTGAACTCTGTTTCTCTCTCCACGGATGTTGCCAGACCTGCTGAGTATTTGCAGCATTTCTTGTCTTCTCTGAAGCCTTCCTTTACCATCTGAGGCCTTGCAAGCATCCAGCAGCACACCCTACTCACTTAAAAAACATGTATTGCAGCAAGCCACTACTTCAATAAAATAAAAAAAAAACAGTCCAAAAGCTTAAATGCAATCTTACCTGAATGATGTGTGATTCCCTTTCAGAGGTGCTGACATCACCACTGTCAGCCTGCTTGCATGCCAGGTTAACCTGGCGTGCTTAGGACCCAGCACTGAATTCAGCCCTAGGGTCGAATTTCGGTATGGTTGCATGCCGATTGATGTCATTTCTTCTTTCAGGGCATTGCCAGTTACCAGCAGCACAAAGGGGGACACGAATATGGCGGCGGCCGCAGGACCCACCACCAGCTGGCTGCCATTTTATCGCCTTTTTATGGCGCTATGCAGTGACGCTCAGATGAATTTCTAGTCCAATGAATGTAATGCAAGTTGGCTTTTTCTTCTGCCTTTTAACATTCCGTGATCTTGTATAAAGTCACAACTGCCCTATACACTCCTCAAGAGCAAAATCCAGTCTGTGCTTTTAAGGTTGCTCACTCGGCTTCCAAAGCATCTCATGTACGTGCTGTAACAATCCAGTTTACAGTTTTTATGCAATTATATACCCTTGAGGATTAACACAAATTGCTGTTCCAGCTTCACATTGCCAACTAATGATTTGAACTTTCCAGCACCGTTGAACAATGCAATTGGAAAGTAAAGTACATGCCATGCCATTTATAACTACATAAACAATTGCTGTACTCTTGTGAACTTCACACCGATACATGAGATACATAGCAAGGAAGGAGGTAGTTCTGCTGCTCGAGGGATTTGCACCAACTTTGAAGTCAAGGACTGACATATTCCAGGCACCCTGATGAGCAATGGCTGCAGGGCTATCCAGAGATGAATACACATGCAATGGAAAAGGTACAGAAACGAACAACAAGACTGATCCCAAATGTAAGTGAAGAGCTGTGAGGAACGATTAGAGAAGCTTGAGCTTCTGGAAATATAATTAACAGGGACCTCATTGAAGTATTTAAAATGATAATTGAAGTATATTCAACAACAACAACAACTTGTATTTATATAGCACCTTTAACATAGTAAAACATCCCAAGGTGCTTCACAGGAGTATTAAGACAAAAAATTTGACACCGAGCCACATAAGCAGAAATTAGGGAAGATGACCAAAAGCTTGGTCAAAGAGGTAGATTTTAAGGAGTGTCTTAAAGGAGGAAAGAGAGGCGGAGAGGTTTAGGCAGGGAATTCCAGAGCTTGGGGCCCAGGCAACAGAAGGCACGGCCACCAATGGTTGAGCGATTATAATCAGGGATGCTCAAGGGGGCAGAATTAGAGGAGCACAGATATCTCGGGGGGTGGGAAGCAGTTGTGGGGCTGAAGGAGATTACAGAGACAGGCAGGGGCGAGGCCATGGAGGGATTTGAAAACAACAATGAGAATTTTGAAATCAAGGCATTGCTTAACCGGGAGCCAATGTAGGTCAGCGAGCACAGGGGTGATGGGTGAACGGGACTTGGTGCGAATTAGGACACGGGCAGCCGAGTTTTGGATGACCTCAAGTTTACATAGGTTATCATTTCATATTAAGCCTGGAAAGTAAGATCAGAAAACATACATTAAATAATCTGCTAAATAGAGTAATAATGGCAAAAGTATTGGGTTTATTCAAACTGTGATTGTGTGCTGTGATGGCAGAGTTGCTAGGGAATGAATTTTGAGGGACTATTTACTTTAAATCGGTTAGTGTCTTAGTTCAAGTATTGGACAAATTAATTTGATATGAACATATAAGGTGTTAGTTATTGCTATTGCACAGTATGATTACAACCTAACAGTTTTGGAGAGGGCACAAACAAAAAGGGATGGCATTAGTGGGAAATTAACATTTGGCACTTTGCACAGAGCTCTTCCAGATAGTCTTAACTGCTACTATGCCTCTTTCCAGGCTTTTAAAATTAATTCTGTCTTATTTGTTCAGTCCCCATAGGCACCCAGATATACTTTTCTCTTTAAGGGGAAAACTGTTGGGTTACTGTCCATTTAAAAGGTTGTTTCTGTAAAGGTGTCATATATAACAAACATAACATTGGCTTTTCTCTGCAGTGAAAACATAGACTGTGCTCAGTGCAGATAGAAGTGCCCATCTGGCAGATGTGACTGGAGAGCAATTGGGGAGGGAACTCTGGACGATTTTCTTTTGCTTTTCTAACCCATGGATACTGAGTTAATTGTAGCAACCCTGTATGCATTTTGGTTGAAATCTGCTAACTTAGCACAGCCTGGGGATCAACCCTGATATTTTTGTCATTATTGGACCCTTTAATATTTAAATTGTAGTTTAAGTGAATTTTCCAGTCTTGGAAAATTAATACTAACAAAAAAAAGTGCAGGCTTGCTGAGATGAATGACATACTCATATTCCTTTATGTTGACTTCCATTGCTGAAAGCAGTTTCTTGTTTTCAAGTTTAAAGCTAATTGATCAAAGCTTTCATTTCGTTAACTCTGCCTTACCCCAGTTAACTCATATTTGATACTTTTTAAAAATTTGTTTATGGGATGTGGGCGTCGCTGGCAAGGCCAACATTTATTGCCCATCCCTGATTGCCCTTGAGCCGCCTTCTTGAATTGCTGCAGTCCGTGTGGTGAAAGTACTCCCACAGTGCTGTTAGGGAAGGAGTTCCAGGATTTAAATAGATTTAGATAGGGAATAGATTTAAAGTAATTGGTTGAAAGATGAGAGGGGAGTTGAAGAGAAATGTTTTCACCCAGAGGATGGTGGGTGTCTGGAACTCACTGCCTGAAAGGGTGGTAGAGGCAGAAACCCTCACCACATTTAAAAAGTGCTTGGATATGCACTTGAAGTGCCATAACCTACAGGGCTACAGACCAAGAGCTGGAAAGTCGGATGAGGCTGGATAGCTCTTTGTCGGCCGGCGCGGACATGATGGGCTGAAATGGCCTCCTTCCGTGCTGTAAATTTCTATGATTCTATGAATCCATATGTGTTTTTAACAGCCTTCTCAACTTGTCCTGCCACCTTCAAAGATTTGAGTACATACACCTCCAGATCTCTCTGTTCCTGCACCCCCTTTATAATTGTACCATTTTAGTTAATATTGCCTCTCCTCATTCCTCCTACCAAAATGTATTACTTCACACTTCTCTGCATTCAATTTCATCTACCATGTGTCTGCTCAACTCACCAGTCTGTCTAAGTCCTCCTGAAGTCTGTTACTATCTGCCTCATTGTTTACTACGATAATGGTAGTTATTAGTTTCCTACACCTCTATATAAAAATGCATAGATTAGTGGGTAAATATTTAATGCTTTCTAGAAATATGCTTTTTTATCAATTATATTAATACTTTAACCTAAATTGTTTCCTTCACTATCTTGACTTTAATACTTTTTACAGCCAGCATTTTATGACCATCATATAATTGATGTAAGAGATTTTCCTGTCTAATCCTCATTATTTCCTATTGTATGTCAGAACCTCCTGACAGAAAAGGTGGAACAGCTAATGGAATGGAGCTCCAGACGTTCAGTCATTCGAATGAATGGTGACAAATTTCGAAGGTTTGTGAAGGCCCCTCCTCGTAATTACTCCGTGATTGTGATGTTCACTGCTCTTCAGCCCCAGAGACAGTGTTCTGTCTGCAGGTAAAAAAAGAAACATTGACGCATCTCTTACAATAAAAATGACTAGGTATAATAGATAATTTTGGTAAGGTATGAACTTAAAATACTGTATTCCATCAATGTTATGACATCTTTATCTAACTCCACTTTACCATCAGTATAACATTTGAAAGGCTTGTAATACAGAAAATGTAACATTTAAAATGTACAATTTGAGTGTATCACATGACTCTACATCTAGAACACAAAATTAAGACATGTCTATTGTTTCCATGACATGATTACAATTACTCTGTAAAATGTGATATAGTCGGATTTTTTGATTTTAATCAATACAATATTTTTCTCCTTAGAACTCAAACTTTCTTGGTATCATAATATGCTATTTAAGCATGTTTCAGTGCATGAAGCAGAATTTAAAACAACCCATTCATATGAACATTTAACTGGATTTTACTTAGTAAACCTTGGTTAACTTGCTATTTAATATAGTAGCCTGTATAAATGTTAGATTTTGTTCAGAAATTATTACAGTTACTTCAAAAAAGATGAATAAAGTACAGGCTTGAACCCAACATTATCTCTTATACTAATTTGTTTATATCAGTTTTCTTTCTTTATTGCCTCTTTTTAAACTTCTTCCCCACTGTTCTTCATTCAGTGACTTTCTTATTCATCCAGAAGAGGCAGTCTGGATTGTGGAGTTCATCACAGCCTAGTTGTTAGTGTCATTATGCAGACATAGGAACTCTGGCACTCTTCCATCTTTGTAAGATGAATGCTCCAAAATCAGTGTTCTTCATCCAGCAGGGTGCCAAAGAACTGCCAACATCTTTCGAAAAGCAAACTCAGTGTTAACATTAGAATTTCAATAAAATAAACTGCTATCATTTTGTACTATTACCACTTGAACTGTGGTAAAACAACCAGCAGTACAATTGTAGGTTTTAGCCTTTCCAAACTTTTCTTCTGGCGAGCACTTTGAGCCCTAGGGTGAAGTACTGATAGTGGTAATGATTGCAGCAATTTAATGTGATGAATTTGGAGTATCAAACAACAATCTTGATATTAAGGCACATTGGATCAGGCCGAACCCAAACTACCCACTTCCAGTTTTAACGGAAACGGAGGGTGGGCAGCGACCAACCCACTCTCGGGAGGCGGGTCCCTAATTTAGATATTTTAATGAGGCTGCAGGCCTAAGATTTTTTTCTCTGGGTATCCCGGGGCTCGGAAAGTCCGGCAGCTGAAGGGTGGAGAGGACTGCTGGATGGAGAAGGTGGCCTTTCCAGCACTGCTTGTGGGCCAGGAGGAGCATGAGTGCTTCCCCCTGGCATACCAAAGCTACCATGTTAGCCTCCCCAGTGTTCGGACCCGCCCCCCCCCCGCCGATCCGATGCTTTCCCAATGTCCTCCACAGCCCGCAATTTCCTCTCCGCTCCCACCCCCGCATGTCCTCCACGGCCCCCCTACGATCTCCTCCATGGCCCCCCCTGCAATCACTTCCACGGCCCCCCCTGCAATCTCCTCCACGGCCCCCCAAGATCTCCTCCACGGCCCCCATGCGATCTCCGCGGCCCCCATGCCATCTCATCCGCAGCCCCGCTGCGATCCTCCACGGCCCCCCTGCGATCTCCTCCTCGACCCCCCTGTGATCTCCTCCTCGACCCCCCTGCGATCTCCTCCTCGACCCCCCTGCGATCTCCTCCACTGCCCCCCTGCGATCTCCTCCACTGCCCCCCTGCGATCTCCTCCACTGCCCCCCTGCGATCTCCTCCACTGCCCCCCTGCGATCTCCTCCACGGCCCCCCTGCGATCTCCTCCACTGCCCCCCTGCGATCTCCTCCGTGGCCCCCATGAGATCACCTCCTCGACCCCCTTGCGATCTCCTTCGGCCCCCCTGCGATCTCCTCCTCGGCCCCCCTGCGATCTCCTCCATGCCCCCACCCCCCCCCCCCCCCCCGCGATCTCCTCCATGGCCCCCCCCCCTCCGCGATCTCCACCATGGCCCCCCCAATCTCTTTTACAGCCCCCCCGCAATCTTCGCTCCTCCCCCAATCTCTCCGTTCCCACCTCCTCATTGATGACCCCCCAACCTCCAATCTCTCTGGGCCCCCTCATCGATGTCCCCCTCGACCCCCGATCTCCCTCCGACCCCCCCTCCTTCCTCTATGCTCCCCGGCTGCGACTTGGAGCCACAGGTCTACCCCCCAACAGCCATCCAGTCTCTCAATTTGGCTGGCTGCGGCTGTGAAATGATTCCAAAAATGGTAATCAGGTCCTGCCATTAAATTCAGCAGGACCTAAGGGAAACCCATTCTTTTGGGTTTCCCGACCACTGAACTGCTCCCCTGTTTCCTCCCCGCCTCCCCGTACATATTGGGGCCATAGTGTGAAGGATTCTTCTATAGAAACCAGGAGAACATCAGATAGAGCAACTTCAGTTGGGGAAAAGAAGGGTAGGCTCCAGGAATGAAAGAATAACTAGAACTAAGATGCCATGTAAAACCCAGCACAGGTCTGTAAAAGTAAGTACAGAGAACAGCATTAACCTAATGAGTGTTAGAATGTTACTTTAAAGTATTTGTTTATAACAACAAGTTGCATTTATATATAGCCAAAATAGAAAGTGCTGCAAACACTAAGCGGGTCAGGCAGCATTTGTGGAGAGAATTGACAAGTTAATGATTCAGGTGTGTACCCTTAATCTTTTAAATAGTGCAGATAGTGTGTTATCAAATGGTCGTGTCCATTTGCAACATCAGATATCTGATTGGTCCCCTTGGAGGACAAGACCATATTTCTGACTGGTCCCCTTGGAGGACACACCCAATCGTTTGTCTGGAATGTGTAATTTAATCCTGCCTGCTGTTGACAACTCTGCAACGTGTAATTTGATCCAGTCTTGCCAGATTACAGAATGTGGAAGTCTAGTTAGCTTTGTTAATATCCTGTTAGTAATATTCTGCAATTGTAATTATAGTTGTCCTTGGCTGGTAAAATAAAAGACATTGGCCTCGAAATTGGACATTGACAAAAATTTGACGATGTCACCATGGCCTCATGTTTACGGCTGCTGAAAATAGCTGCAGTGCTACCGTGAAAAAATTTGCGCTGGGGGCTAAACATTTTTAGCCCAGCGCTAACGTACAGTGTAACACCCTCCTGGTGGCATTAATGGAGGCATCCGACCGGAAGTTCCCGTCCTGATGTGGCGTTGCAGCTTCTTACAGCCTCTGGAGCAAGGCTGTGGAGTTCGCAATGAATTGTTGGCAAATAAAAGGGCTATGAATTAAAGGGACAATGCATTCAGAACTAATAAAAATTAAAATTAAGTGAAAAAATGCATTTTTCAGCCCTTACTGCCTTTCAAAAAGAAGTCCCAAATAGGAGTCGTTAGCACTTAAAGCTGAATTCCCTTCCGAATCTCAAAAAATGGGAAAAGTGCTTCAGCACTAACACAAATGCCTCAGCAAGCCAGGGAAGGAACACCCACGGTCCCACACATAGTACTCCAGCTTTGTGCAGGGTGTCAACACTGCAAGACAGGTCCTCTACCTACAGGGGCCAGGAGGCCCTCCAGAAAGAACCATGTGGAACCACATCCCCGAAGATGTCACTGCCAGCAGTGTCGTCCCCACCACCTGGCTCCAGTGCCCAAAGAAGCTTCATGACCTCAGACCACTGGTCAAAGGTCAGTGAATGCATCTTCAAAAGCCGTCTGCTACCAACTGAATCACTAGCCTCACACACTGTTCAATGCACGACTCCCCACCGCTGCACAATCACTCACCTACCAACAATCTGTACCAATCACGAGGCACATCTCCCATTCCGAGCCTCACCTCCTCCTGTTGGAAGAGACAGTGCAGTCCATTCTTGGCAGGGGCTTGGCTGAGCCCTTGGCCAGCGGTGGGGACAGAAAGGATATAAGATGCTGGTATCCTCATACATTATCCTCCTTCTGGCATGCACCTCTTGCTTTCCCGCCATCCCGTCACCACAACTCCACCCTTGCGTCTTCCTCATTTCACACACCAAAGAAATGCAGCCTGTCTCGCCAGTGGTTGGCCAAGAAGAGGGAGAGGAGAGTGAAAAAGAAGAAGAAACACTGTCACTCGATTTGACACTCCCAGCCACCAGCTCCTCAAGGTTGACCAGCAAGGCCATTTGCAGTGTCGCCCATTGAAAGTCAGCAGCCTTCCACCAGCAATGCTGCAGCCACTGGGGTAGCCCTGCATGACATCAGTAGGATAGTCAAAGGCATACACAAGACAGTCACTAAGGGAATGCATAAGGGTGATGAGTTGATTTCTTGATGTCAGATTGGATGGATAGATATATAAAGTTGGATTGGAAAGCTTGCTTTTATTTCTGCAATGTGACCAAGAGGACGCTGTGATGGTCAGTAAAAGAGGGAAGGTAAGGTGTGGGGCTAATGTGGAAAGGGGAATTGGGGGTGTGGTCACTGGTACTGCAGGCAGATGATTCCATCCCGGATATCCAGGATATGAGTGTGTCCAGGATAGTTTTCTGCGACAATATCTCCGAGAACCAACAAGGGGGCATGCCATATTAGATTTAGTAATGATTAAAGTGAGGGGAAATTTAGTAATCTAAAGAGAAAAGTTAAGGCAATAGAGCAGTGTAGTGAATTGGGTAAAGATAAGCAGTGTGTGACAGAAAGGGACAGAGAGTTTAAAGGGAATAGTGCATCAGTAAATAACGTGAAAGCTGGAAATAATGGTAAAAAGTTATAACTAAAGGGGGAAAAATTGGGTGGCGCCCATTTTGTGGCGCTAACGTCACCGGGATGCTAATTTTAGCACCCTGAAAAATTTAGCGCCCCTCTGCCATAAATTCAGTAGTTGCGCCCCAAGCAGGAGGTGGGGCGCTACTGGAAAGCGCTCCACCTCCTGCTTGGGGCGCTACTACTGAATTTCACGGTGCTACATGCCGCCGCAACATTGCAGGCCTGCTCCCCTGATTAAATGGGAGGGGCCTAGCGCTGTGTGCACCGGGAACCTGCTGGACCATCGGGGAGCGGGGAGCCGTGAGAACAGCCCGGCACTTGAGGAGTGCTGGGCTGAGCGATCGCAGCCGGCACCCCACATAAAAAAGTGAAAGTGGGCAGATGATGGCAGTTGGCCAAAATAAAAATGGTCGCCTGACACCTGCCCTTGAAGTAGCGCCGCTGCTGCAAAAACGCCCCCTGATCCTGTCGGACATATTGTCCGGTGATAGGTCAGGGAGCGCAAGGGAAGTTTATGGCCGGGGTGCAAGCGGGGTGCTGCGCACGGCAATGACGTCATTGCCGGCGGTGCAGTGGCGTGGAGTGCTACCGGCTACCACCGCCACTAACCTCCTGCTGAATTTTGCAGGTGGCGCTCGGGGATTTGTGCCCCGTTAGCGCCCCCTGGGGGCGCTAATGTGAGGTGCAAACCAACCCAATTTTCCCCCTAAAGGCTCTTTACATGCATGCACAAAACATCCGTAACAAGATAGACAAATTAGTGGCACAAATGGGTATGATCTAATAGCCACTATAGAGACATGGTTGCAAGGTGACCAGGGTTGGGAGATAAATATTCCAGGGTACTTGACGTTTCAAAAAGACAGGCAGACTGGAACGGGGGTGGGGTGGGGGGGAGGTGAGGTAGCAATGATATTTAAGGATGACATAAGGACAGTAGTGAGAAAGGATCTTGCCTCAGAAGATCAGGAAGTCGAATCAGTATGGGTGGAGATCAGAAATAACAAGGGCCAGAAAACAGTGGTAGGAGTAGTTTATAGGCCCCCTAACAGTAGCTATACAATTGGACAGAGTATTAATCAAAAAATAATAGGGGCTTGTAACAAAGGTAATACAATAATCATGGGGGAACTTTAATCTTCATATAGATTGGGCAAATCAAATTGGCAAGGGGAGTCTGGAGGACGTGCTCATGGAATGCATTCAAGACAGTTTCCTAGAACAATATGTCATGGAACCAACCAGGGAACAGGCTACTTTAGATCTTGTTTTGTATAATGAGAGTAATCTCATAGTAAAGGATCCACAGGGGAAGAGTGATCATAATATGATGGAATTTCACATTGAGTTTGAGAGTAGCAATCTTAAGTCCGAAACAAGTCTTAAACTTTAACAGAGCCAATTACATAGGTATGAGGGTTGAGTTGGCTCAGGTGGATTGAGAAATTAGATTAAAAGGTATGACAGTAGATAAGCAGTGACAAACATTAAAAGAAATATTCCAAAGTTCTCAACAAACATAAATTCCATTGAGAAGTAAAAACTCCACAGGAAAAGTGATCCATCCGTGGCTAACTGAAGAAGCTAAGGATAGTATTAGATTAAAAGAAGAGGCTTATAATATTGCAAAGAATAGTAGTAAGCCTGAGGATTGGGAAAGCTTTAGAACCAGCAAAGGATGACCAAAAAATTGATAAAAAGTGAGAAAATAGAATATGAGAGTAAATTAGCAAGAAATATAAAAACAGATTATACTAGCTTCTACAAGTATGTAAAAAGGAAGAGAGTAGCAAAAATAAGCGTTGGTCCCGTAGAGGCTGAGACAGGAGAAATTATAATGGGGATCAAGGAAATGGCGAGACGTTAAACAAATATTTTGGCCGGAATTTTGCCAGTCCTCAGAGTGCGGGATTGGAGGCGGGACCGCTGTCAAAATCTCAACCCACCTCCAATCAATCTTCCCAAGTGTCAGGTCCCCGATTTGCGCGTGGACCCGACACCTAGCGGCAGGAAGAGGATTATAGCCACTTACCTGGCTGTTAACAGGTACTTGATACTTGTTAACAGGCTCTTTTTCAATTTTGCCGCTTCTGCCTCGGGTTCCCCAACGTCCGGACACCACGCCAGATAAGTGTGGCGTGTTGTGAGTCTGCTTTAATTTTTCTGCATTGATGACACCTGCAGAAGTGGTGTGAAGGATCCAATGGTGCACTGGTGAGTTTCAGAGGTAAGAAAATGTTGGAGAAATCATTTTTAATGCATTTAACTTTTCTGTAGGTAACAAGTTTTGAATTGGATGTCTAGTGCCACTTCATTGGGAGAACCTCTCTCACGAGTGACAGATCACTTCTGTAACCTCACCTGCAGCTGCCAGCTATTCTAGCCTAAGGAGGGAGTCACTGGGGAGCCTGGGTGCAAGAGCTCAGCTTTGTACAGTGATTGTCAGTGTTTGCAGCACCTCAATGGTGTCAAACACAGAAATGAGCTGTCAAAGAAAAATTATGCGTGGTCCCTTTAAGAAAACCGGCAGACGACGTGTCATCAACTGACGTCTTCTGACCGGCTTCCTCTTAATTGGCCGGCAAGCCCGTAGGGCGGGCTTAACCAGGCGAATCGACATAAAATCACGTCCGTGGGCCAGATTCAGTTGGAGGTGGGACTGAAACCCGGAAACCAGCTGACCCGTTCCCAAGCCGCATCCATTGGCAAAATTGTGGCCTTTGTATCTGTCTTCACAGTAGTAGACACAAAAAGCATACCAAAAATAGTGGGGAACCAAGGGGCTATTGAGAGTGAGGAACTTAAAATAATTAAGATCAGTAGAGAAAAAGTACTTGAGAAACTACTGGAACTAAAAGCCGACAAATCCCCTGAACCTGATGGCCTATATCCTAGGGTTCTAAAAGAGGTGGCTGCAGAGATAGTGGATGCATTGGTTGTGATCTTCTAAAATACCCTTGATTCAGGAAAGGTCCCAGCGGATTGGAAGGTAGCAAATGTAACGCCGCTATTCAAGAAAGGAGGGAGAGAGAAAACAGGGAACTACAGGCCAGTTAGCCTGACATCAGTCGTCAGAAAATGCTGGAATCCATTATTAAGGAAGTGGTAACAGGGCACTTAGAAAATCATAATATGATTTGGTAGAGTCAGCATGGTTTTATGAAAGGGAAATCGTGTTTGACAAATTTATTAGAGTTTTTTGAGGGTAGCAGGGTAGATAAAGGGAACCAGTGGATGTAGTATATTTGGATTTCCAAAAGGCATTCGATAAGGTGCCACATAAAAGGTTGTTACGCAAGATAAGGGCACATGGAGTTGGGGGTAATGTATTAGCATGGATAGAGGATTAGTTAACGGACAGAAAACAGAAAGTAGGGATAAATGAGTCATTTTCAGATTGGCAGGCTGTAACTTGTGGGGTGCCGCAATGATCAGTGCTTGAGCCTCAGCTATTTACAATCTATATTAATGACTTAGATGAAGGGACCGAGTGCAATGTATCCAAGTTTAATGATGATACAAAGCTAGGTGGGAAAGTAAGCTGTGAAGAGGATGCAAAGAGCCTGCAAAGGCATATAGACGGGTTAATTGAGTGGGCAATAAGGTGGAAGATGGAGGATAATGTGGGGAAATGTGAGGTTCTTCACTTTGGTAGGAAGAATAGAAAAGATCAATATTTTTTAAATGGTGAGAAACTATTAAATGTTGGTGTTCAGAGAGATTTAGGTGTCCTAGTACAAGAAACACAGAGGGCTGGATTTTGATCCTGGGGCGAGTTGGGGTCGTGTCATCCGCATTTCGTGTTATCCACCCGACTGCAATTGGATGTGGGAGATTGATGCAATTTTCACCTAATTGGGCAATTGAGTTCCAGCATGTGGGAACCCATGAACCAATTAGTGGTTTCAGTCTGAAAATCGCCTCTGATGATGTCATCATTGATGCTGCATTGAAGGTCAGAGACTGCCTGGCCTTTGCTGTGAGAGGACCTGGATGCAAAATGAGAGAGAGAGAGAGAGAGAGAGAGAGAGAGAGAAAGAGAAAGTGGAGTTGAGGTCGAAGATCAGCCATGATCTTATTGAATGGCGGAGGAGGCTCAAGGGGTGAAGAGGTGGAGAGGTGACTAAAGTAGTGGACAGGGGAATGTCTGTGGATATTATTTATGTGGTCTTCCAGAAGGCATTTGAGAAAGTCCCTCATAAGAGACTGTTAAATAAGGTTGAAGCCCATGGAATTGAAGGCAAATTATTGACCTGGTTAGGAAATTGGCTGAGCGGCAGGAGACAGAATAGGGTTAATGGGCAGGTACTCTAATTGGCAGTATATGAGTAGTGGTATCCCGCAGGGATCTGTGTTGGGCCCTCAACTATTCACTGTATTTATTAACTACTTAGATGATGGAATAGAAAGCCACATATCCAAATTTGCTGATGCCACAAAGAGAGGCGGAACTGGCTCGAGGGGCTAAATGACCTACTCCTATGTCCCTATCCCGGCCAAAAAGGGGCTGTCTGGGTTGCATCATTCTTTCTGCTTCCTCCTCTTTGGCTTCTTCCTCTTCTGTGTCTTCCTCTTCCCTCTGTGAGTGGATGCTGTAAATCTGATGACAGCATAAAATGCTGGAAATACTCTGCAGGTCAGGCAGCATCTCAACCTGAGATGTGAACTCTGTTTCTCTCTCTACGGATGTTGCCTGACCTGCTGAGTATTTGCAGCATTGTCTGTCTTCTCAGAGGCCATCCTTTACCATCCAAGGCCTTGCAAGTGTCCAGCAGCACTCCCTATACACTTAAAAAACAACTTTTAACATGTAAAGCAACAGGCCACTACTTAAATAAAATTTTAAAAAAGCAGTCCAAAAGCTTAAATGCAAACTGGAAAGATGTGTGTGTCCCTTTAAGAGGTGCTGACAGCGCCTCTGTCAGTCTGCTTGCACGCCAGGTTTACCTGCTGTACTTAGGACCCAGCGCTGAACTCAATGCTAGGGTCGATGTTCGCTGTGGTGATAAGTCAGCGTTGTACGCCGACTGATGTCACCACAGCGCCATTTTACTTTTCAGGGTGATACTACTTACCAGCTGCGCTACCAGGACCACAAAAATGGAGGACGCCGCAGGACCCGCCACCAGCTGGCGGAAGAGTGGCGGCGGCGGCTTTCACCACATTATGCCACGGTAACTGGTGGCAATACGGTAGGGAATTTCTTCCCCTCAATACAATAATTAGTGGGTTAGTTAATTCTTTGGAGTTTTATGTTTTTTTTCCCTTCTGGAAGAAATAAAATGTATTTAATTCTGAATGAAGGGACTGTGTGTGCGGTCCGTGTGTGTGGTGTGCAGGTGTTTTGCTCATAAGTGCTGTTCCTGAGGTTTCCCCGGAGTTCGTAGCTCTGGATTGTCACAGATTGCAGTGCAGGTTTAGGCCGGAATCATGTGTGGGAGCTGAGTGCGGTGCAGCCGGAGCGCTGATTGGGTGCGCTAGCGAACACGTGGTTGGTCATGGCAGCGCCCAGGAGCTGTGCCTAAACCCCGCGCCGGCCCGAAGAGTGCAAGAGGAGGCAGAGCGAGCAGGGCCCCGAGCCCCGACACCACCTCCGGGGCTTCAAGACGCAGTGCCGAATTTTCGGCCTCTTTCTGCTGCACGTGTTTGGGGAGAAGGTCAGGAGATGAAGGAGGATCAGTTTGTTGGCGGAAACCAGAGGGCGGCCAGTTTCCCAGCAACAGGCGGCAGCTTCGGGAGATTAAATAAACATTTAAATCCAAACCCAGCAAGAATCAGCCGAGGACAGAACCCAGGCCCGGGCCCCCATGTTTGAAGCACCGCTCACCCGGTCAGGGGCCGGGCTTCTGCCCTTGGCTGATTCTCGCTGGATTTGGCCGCCTCCAGATTTCCCCCAACCAACTGACCCTCCTTCATCTCCCGAAATTTCGGCCCGGCGTCTTGAAGCCCTGGCCCCGCGGCTGCAGAGCCAGTATCCCCGCGGCTGCAGAGCCTGAGTCTGCTCCCCACACCCAGACTCCCACCCCCGAGGCCGTGGCCTACAGCTCAGACCTGCGCACGGCAGCCTGCCTCACAGATCGCTAGCGATGGACTGACAAGGGCCCTCCAGTGCACGTATGTAGCCACAACGTTTGTGCGCCTCCGCGGTTCTGGTGAGGGCGGGACGGTGTTTAGGCCCTAATGGGCGCATGCACTGTAGGACGCAGAAGACCGTGCAAATAATCACAGTGATATCAGAGGGATAGCTGCTAAAACACAGAGCTGGGTAAGAGTTGGGTGAATCTGTTAAACGGGAATTTGGTGATGGTGTGAATTCAATGCAGAGGGGAAAGAGGGGTTAAGTAATTTAAACCAAGGGGCAACAGTAAATAAGTAAATATATAAAGAATCAGAGTAATTAATTAGATCTAAGGGGATAAAATTAAATTAACTACATAGAGGATACCAACATTAAGGGGATCCAAATTGCATTAAATAAATATCTGGTGTACATAAATAATTAAATAATAAATAGGATTAAGGGGATACTCAACTGAAAACATATATATATATATATATATACCAGATGTAGGTAGACTTTTAGGAAGTGCCTCCAGTTGCTCAACCTCAAGCTCACGGTTTCTGAGCTTGAGGAGCAGCTGCAGTCACTGCAGGGCATATGGGAGGCTGAGAATTTCCTAGAGTGCATGTTCCAGGAGGTGGTCATCCCGCAGCTGCAGAGAGTTCACGAGGATAATAAGTGGGTGGGCATCCAGCTGGGTAGAAAGAGGCAGGCAGTGCAGGAACCCTCCGGGAGTGTGGCACTCTCAAAGTGGTTTTCAGTGCCGAATACCGGTGAACATGTTAACCTTCTGCAATTCGTGTACAAGGATACCCAGGTCGTTCTGAATACCAACATTTCCCAATCTCTCACCATTTAAAAACATTTCTGCTTTTCTACTTTTTCTACCAAAGTGGATAACTTCACATTTCTCCACATTATATTCATCTGCGATGTTCTTGCCCATCACTTAACTTGTCTATATTTCTTTGCAACCTCTTTGCGTCCTCCTCGCAACTTACTTTCCCACCTAGCTTTGTATTGTCAACAATACATTGGATACATTATACTTGGTCCCCTCATCTAAATCATTGATATAGATTGTAAATAGCTGAGGCCCAACCACTGATTCTTGAGGTACCCCACTAGTTACAGCCTGCCAACCTGAAAATTACACGTTTATTCCTACTCTCTGTTTTCTGTCCATTAACCAATCCGTAATCCATGTTAATATATTACCCCCAATCCCATGAGCCCTGATTTTGCATAATAACCTCTTGTGTAGCACCTTATTGAATGTATTTTGAAAATCCACATACACTATTGGGTGGCCAGCAGTTTAGTGGGAATGAGGTCAAGTGGGCAGGAGGTAGGTGGAATGGACTTGATAAGTGTTGAAAAAGCAGGGAAGCAATGGGTGAATGTCAAGAGTGAAAGAGGGATTCAGGGGTAAGATGGGAGGGTGATTTCACTTAATACCTTATCTTAGTCTTGCAGCAGGTTGCCTGTCAACTAGGAAAATGTACACGCCACAGTGGGTACAGAAAAGAGATGACAAAATAAATTTAAGAGTGTAGGCGATCTTTCTTTCAATGGGTGCAATACTATATTGAGAATAACCTTAGATCAGATTGTTATAATGCAGGATTGTGGAGTATCATTGCTGATGATGAAGCAGTCTGTGCCCACATGCAGCAAGACCTGGACAACATCCAGGCTTGGGCTGATATGTGGCAAGTAACATTTGTGCCACACAAGTGCCAGGCAATGACCATCTTCAGCAAGAGAGAGTCTAACCACCTCTCCATGACATTCAATGGCATTACCATTGTCAAATCCCCCAAGATCAACATCCTGTGGGTCACCATTGACCAGAAATTTTACTGGAGCCACCACATAAATACTGTGGCTACAAGAATAGGTCAGAGGCTGGGTATTCTGCAGCAAATGACTCACCTCCTGACTCCCCAAAGCATTTGCACCACCTGCAAGGCACAAGTCAGGAGTGTGATGGACTCCTCTTCACTTGCCTGGATGAGTGTAGCGGCAACAACATTCAAGCTCAACACCATCCAGGACAAGGCAGTCCACTTGATCGGCATCCCATCCACCACCTTAAACATTCACTCCCTTCATCACCGGCACACCGTGGCTGCAGTGTGTACCATCTACAAGATGCACTGCAGCAACTCGCCAAGGCTTCTTCGACAGCACCTCCCAAACCTGCGAACTCTACTACCTATATGGACAAGGGCAGCAGGCGCATGGGAACACCACCAACTCCAAATTCCCCTCCATGTCTCACACAATCCTGACTTGGACATATATCGCCGTTCCTTCATCGTCGCTCGGTCAAAATCCTGGAACTCCTTACTTAATGGCACTGTGGGAGTACCTTCACCATACGGTCTGTAGCGGTTCAAGAAGGCAGCTCACCACCACCTTCTCAAGGGCTTTAAATTCTGGCCTTTCCAGCAACGCTCACATCCTGTGAAGGAATAAATTAAAAACTCGTAAGCAAATTTATGTTCCAGGAACTGCTGAAAAAGCTATATATGGCTGCCAAAGTGAGTTGTGTCCTCGTACACAGTTTGACAGTGTTTTAATGAAAAGATGGAAGAATGCCTATTTTCTCTGCAATTAATAACCCATTAACAAAATTTAATTTGCAGAAATTGCATGTTTCATTCACACACTCATACAATTTCATGGGTTAGAGAGAATTTTTTTTTTAAAAAGAGGAATTTTACCCTCATTATTGCTGTGTGCATTTTGTATAGTTCTTGGGCTAAAAATTGAATATAGCCAAGAAAGTGGCAGTGTTAAGACTAAATGAGGTTAAGCTGCGCCACTTGAAAATGGTCTAGTTAAGATGCAAAATTCATCCTCACTTTTCATTAACATGATTTTAGTCATAATTTCAGTGCTAAAACTGCTGCTCATTGGCGTTACACTGAACAGGTGGACCAATATCAGGGAAGGTCTAATTCACAGTCAAGATTGTCACAGGCTTTTTCCACTACTTAAAGGGAAGGTGCATTAATGCTGCAGTACCTCATTGTCAGGCTGCTAGGCTGTTCAGCTGCCCCTTCTTCTTCTTAGGCAGTCCCTCGGAACCGAGGATGACTTGCTTCCACACTAAAAATGAGTTCTCAGGTGACTGATGAGTCCAATGCGGGACCTACAGTCTCTGTCACAGGTGGGGCAGATGGTGGTTGAAGGGGCGGGTGGGTGGGGTGCTTGGGTTGACGTACGCTCCTTCCGCTGTTTGCGCTTGGCTTCCGCTTGCTCCCGGCGAAGAGACTCGAGGTGTTCCGCCGCCTTCCCGGATGCTTCTCACCACTTTGTGCGGTCTTGGGCCAGGGATTCCCAGGTGTTGGTGGGGATGTTGCACTTTTTCAAGGAGGCTTTGAGGGTGTCCTTGAAGCGCTTCCTCTGCCCACCTGGGGCTCTCTTGCCGTGTCAGCGCTCTGAGTAGAGCGCTTGTTTTGGGAGTCTCGTATTGGGCATGCGGACGATGTGGCCTATCCATCGGAGCTGATCGAGCGTGGTCAAAGCTTCGATGCTGGGGACGTTGGCCTGAGCGAGAACACTGACGTTGGTACGCCTATCCTGCCAATGGATTTGCAGGATCTTGCGGAGGCAGCGTTGACAGTACCTCTCCAGTGCTTTGAGGTGCCTGCTGTATGTGGTCCATGTCTCTGAAGCATACAGGAGGGCGGGTATCACTACTGCTCTGTAGACCATGAGCTTAGTGCCGTGTTTGAGGTCCTGGTCTTCAAACACTCTCTTCCTCAGGCGACCGAAGGCTGCACTGGCACACTGAAGGCGGTGTTGGACTTCGTCATCGACATCTGCCCTTGTTGACAGTAGGCTCCCGAGGTATGGAAAATGGTCCACGTTGTCCAAGGCCTCGTCGTGGATTTTGATAATCGGGGGGGCAGTACTGCGTGGCGGGGGCAGGTTGGTAGAGGACCTTTGTCTTACGAATGTTTAGTGTGAGGCCCATGCTCTCGTATGCTTCGGTGAAGGTGTTGACGATGGTTTGGAGTTCGACCTCCGTGTGTGCGCAGACGCAAGCGTCGTCTGCATACTATAATTTGATGACAGAGGATGGGACAACCTTGGACCTGGACTGGAGGCGACGGAGGTTGAACAGTTTCCCGTTTGTTCTGTAGATTAGCTCCACTCCAGCGGGGAGCTTACTGAGGGTGAGATGGAGCATTGCAGCAAGGAAGATCGAGAAGAGCGTTGGTGCGATGACACAGCCTTGCTTGACCTCGGTCCATACATGAATTGGGTCTGTGGTGGATCCGTTGGTCAGGATCACGGCTTGCATGTCGACGTGAAGCAGGCGGAGGATGGTGACAAACTTTTGAGGGCAGCCGAATTTGAGGAGGACACTCCATAATCCCTCACTCCATAATGCCCCAACAGCACCGTGAAGAGGCGGACGGAGAAGCAAAACTTACGAGTAGTGATGGCAGAACATAGACGGGAGAGAGCCCGTAGGTTCTCCGACGAAGCTCTCAAGGCATCGGTCTCTGCGGTGGAGAGGAGGTGGGCGGTGTTATACCCGCAAACTGGCAGGAGGCACTCGCCACACACATCCAGGACCATGTGGCATGAGATAGCGGACTGCGTCACGACCAGCACTGTTGTCCCCAGGACCCACACTCAGTGCTGGAAGAAGTTTAACGACCTCATATGGGCTGTCAAGGTGAGTGAAGGTTTCAACAAATGGCACATACCACCATCTGCATCACAAGCTCACACATTGCTCCTTGCACCACACCCCCAGCACTCTCAAAGCAACAACCTCCACCTATCAACACTCACACCCACATCTCACACCTTGCACACAATGACAGCTATTCAACTATGACAGGCACATCACCCAAACACATTGTACTAAACTCTTCTCTTTCTCTTGCAGGCCAAGGTCACACATAACCTCCGGGAACAGGAGGGGGCTTGGCGGACCTTCAACACCTAAGCCAGCTTGAGGAGCAAGTGCTTGATATCATTGGACGCCACGTGGTTGAAGCCGTGGCCACCGGCATAGTTCAACCCTTTGTGGACAAGAACGGTATGGGAATTCCTAATCCTTCTTCTCACATCCCACTTCCCCCTCAGCCCACAATCTTTTCTCATTTTCAAACTACTCATGCTGTATGCATTAATTTCTGGCTTCCCTCCCACCTCCCCCCGCCCCCACCCCACCCCCACCCCCGGCCCTCACCATAACCCGATTCCTGTGTTTTTGTGCTTTCAGATAATCAACAAGCAGCCGAGAAGCCTGTCCCCAAGGGCACCACTGAGAGCGAGGGGGGAGAGGAGGAGGAGGAAGAAGACACTGCGTCACTGCATCTCTCACTCGCAGACATCAGCTCAGAAACTGGCACTACGCGAACTTTTGAGGCTAGTGTCGAAGCAGAATTTGAAGGCCAGGGGGAAAGGGTAGCTCGGGGGCCAATTTCCCGGAGGGCGAGTTCGTGCGCAAATTCTGCTGCACAGGACTCAGATGTGGACCTCAATGGAGAGGCCTTCAGAAGAAGGATGATGGGCATGCACACAAAAATGATGGGTGCAATGGCAAGGCTGCCAGAGAGCCTCTCAGCAATGTCAAGGAGCGTGGAGGAGTCCGCCTCCAACATTGCACGGGGCTCTGCGCAGAACATGGAGCCAAGGATTTATCAGCCTGGAAATGATAGTGCAGTCCCAGAGAGACTGTGGCGACCCAGACATGATGGCGCACATGATGGGTGAAGTCGCAGCTTCCATTGCAGCACAGGCAGAAGCGACCCAACGTCTTAGTGCTGCAGCGGAAGCTCAGACTGCTCTCATGCAGTCTCTGCTTGGTGCCATCCAAACTCAGACTTCTCTCATGCAGCCTCAGCGTGATGACACCCAAGCTCTAGGTCCAGAGCTGCTCGAGGTCGTCCTGCAAGGCCATCTGCAGTCTCCTTCACTGAAAGTCAGCAGCGTTCCATCAGCCATGCTGCAGCCACTGGGGGAGCACTACGTAGGAGCACGAGATCAGGAAAGGGCACATGAAAGGCAGACACTAAAGTATTGCACCAGCGTGATTAGTTAATAGTATAATTGTACACATGTGTCTTGTGATTATTGATAAATTTAATAATTGTTTGAAATCTTTTCTGGTGTGTCTCATTTCAACTTTGTGCCCAGGAGAACAATGTGTTATTCCGTGACACAGGGATGGTAGGATGGGGATGTGGTGTGCCATGGTGACCTTGACTGCCACTGGGAGAACGGTGTTCACCCTGCTCTCAGGCTGCAGGTCTGGTTGCAGGAGGTGGCAGAGTTCTGTGACCACCTCCTTGCTGAAGTGTAACCTCCTAAGATACTGCTCCTTGCTTAGTTGAAGGTAGGAGATGTGCTGTCGGAAGACCCTAGGTGGATAAAGCCTCCTGTTGAGAGCACTCATGCCCCTCCTGCTGTCTTCCTCGCTGCCTCCGCTCTCTCTGCCATAGATCCTGGAGGGTGAAGTCGACTGCCAGTACAGCCCCCATGACTGTGAGCAAGTGTTGTGAACAGAAGCCTTTAAAAAATAACGAGGAACTTCTGCACTTCAACACTCCCTGTTACCAAACCAAACTCCCTCCACCACCGTGGCTGCAGTGTGTACCATCTACAAGATGCACTGCAGCAACTCGCCAAGGCTTCTTCGATAGCACCTCCCAAACCCGCGATCTCTATCACCTAGAAGGACAAGGGTAACAGGTGCATGGGAACACCATCACCTGCAAGTTCCCCTGCAAGTCACACACCATCCTGACTTGGAAGTATATCGCCGTTCCTTCATCGTCGCTGGGTCAAAATCCTGGAACACTCTCCGTAACAGCACTGTGGGAGTATCTTCACCACACGGACTGCAGCGGTTCAAGAAGGCGGCTCACCACCAGCTTCTCAAGGGCAATTAGAGATGGGCACTAAATACTGGCTTTGCCAGCGACGCCCACATCCCATGAACGAATAAAAAAAAAAGAAATAACTAAAGAAAGCTGTTTCAGTTGCAGAAAGTAGCAAACAGCTACTGAAACTGCAGAACCATGTCAGGTGCAACTGATTGGTGATGATGCCTTTAAATATCGCTGCTGCAGCCTGCTTCTGCTGGTAGACGACAGCTCTCTCTGTCATTGTTCTGTGCTGATGGTAAGTACAGTACAATGGCAAAATGCAATGTTAGAGATTGGGTGTCAAGTGAGCGATACTCACTGACGTCACGATCTCTTTCATTTAAATCTCCCTGGCGCTAGTGTTTGCCGGCAGCGTTACTGACAGCTCCAAAATGGCCCGCGCCGATGGATCAGCCACCAGCTGGTGGAAGAGCGCCCGCTGCCGTCTTTTTGCCATTTCATGGTGGCAGCGGCTGGCGCTAAAGCCTCCAATTTCTCCCCCCAATATTTTTAATTAACTTTTTCTTATTTCTTCCCTTTCTTTCCTTTTCCTTTCACTATTTTCCTTTTTTTTCTCTCATTTTGTCACTTCTTACTCTTATATTACAACCACCAACTTTTACTGGCTAAGGATAGTTGCCAGTCAAGTGACATCCTACAATTCAATTTTTTCTCCCCTGCCTCCTCCTCCCCCCTTCCCCCCCCTCCCCCGCCCCCCGCCCAAAAAAGACACAAACAAAAACAAAGCAGAGCTTCATATTCTGGTTCAGATTATTTGGTGAACCAGATTCAACCCTGGGATTTATATATTGGCCTGAAATTTGCAGTCTGGATGACGGTGAACTGGCAGCGTTTGCCGTCATTCCGCCTTTGAAACTGACCGCAACTTCAGGATTTGCAGTCAGTTATTGACAGCTCCGAAACAGGCTGCGCTGTGCCCTCCACCCCCCTCCACAGAGCTGGCAAACTGTGTAATCAGCCAAATCATTGAAACTGATGAAAACTTTGGCGCTTCCGCAGTAATTACACTTTTAAATTCCCCACTAAAAGTTAGACCCAAAGGGATTAGGTGTAACTGGGGTTTTGAGAGCGATAGTACTGCTAAATAAATTTTAAGGGCCTGGAAAACTAATTTTTATTTTTTGCAGTGTGAAATTCGTCCATTTTAATAAAAATTAAAATTTTTAAGAAACTTTTCAAAAAAAAGTTTTAATTTTTTTCAAAGTTTGTCCATCTTTATTTCAGGTTTTCCTTTTCCCTATGTGAGAACCCCAGTCTTCCTTTTGCTCTCTCTAACTATTTAAAAAGTTAGAATTTTAAGAGCTTACTCACTTCCTTGTCTGTGCGAATTCTGCCTTTTGATTGTCTGCTTAGACAGCCTTTGTGTTACAGCAGTTCGAGAAAGGGAATCCCCACTACAGGCCGTTGAATTGAATTGAAGGTCGGAAAATTTCTCAACACAGGGATGGCGAGATCCTTGTGCGAAGCGTACTTTGATGCCAGCAGCGAATGCCTTCGCTTCGCTGCTGACCACAAATTCCGGACCATAATGTACCTGTGCCTTAAAGAGTAGTTAAATGCAAAAATGTCATTCAAGGTTGGTATTTGGATAGTTTACCACTTAGACTATAGAAACCTAAATATAGAACTAAGTAGGAGGCTTTTAATTAAGCCTTTTGATAAAATTTATACTTGCATTCATTAACTATGGAAGTAAAAGGGATCAGGTGGCGGTGTCAAGAAATTGTTAATTAAACTGCTGTGAAAAATAACTTTCCCATTAATATGGAAATTTTCAACCATATTCCATCTTTTGCATGTCATGCTTTTAAATGTTTACCAGGTGGCATTTTGCTTTGGATTTCCCTGCAGCAGCTACAAGGAAATACTTGCTAAAGCAGTCATTCTACCTATGAACGCTGAACAAAATCTTGGTGGCAGTTTGGATTTGTCAACCAAAGGGCTAAATGCTATTTATGTACATGCCACTTGAATATAGCAGGTGTCACCCTTGGCTCAGTGGTAGCATGCTCACCTCTGAGTCAGGTTGTGGGTTCAAGCCTCGTTCCAGTGCAGTCCCACACAAGAGATTGGTGAGCAAAGTTAAAGCACATGGGATTGGGGGTAATGTGTTGACGTGGATTGAGAACTGGTTGGCACACAGGAAACAAAGAGTAGGAGTAAATGGGTACTTTTCAGAATGGCAGGCAGTGACCAGCGGGGTACCACAGGGTTCGGTGCTGGGACCCCAGCTGTTTACATTATATATTAATGATTTGGACGAAGGGATTAATTGTAATATCTCCAAATTTGCGGATGACACTAAATGTGGGAGGCAGTGTGAACAATGAGGAGGATGCTAGGAGGCTACAGAGTGACTTGGACAGGTTGGGTGAATGGGCAAATGTATGGCAGATGAAGTACAATGTGGAGAAATGTGAGGTTATCCACTTTGGTGGTAAAAATAGAGAGGCGGACTATTACCTGAATGGTGGCAGATTAGAGAAAGGGGAGGTGCAACGAGACCTGGGCGTCATGGTACATCAGTCACTGAAGGTGGGAATGCAAGTGCAGCAGGCAGTCAAGAAAGCAAACGGAATGATGGCCTTCATAGTAAGGGGATTTGAGTACAGGAGTAGGGAGGTGATGCTGCAGTTGTACAGGGCCTTGGTGAGGCCACACCTGGAGTATTGTGCGCAGTTTTGGTCTCCTAACTTAAGGAAGGACATTCTTGCTATTGAGGGAGTGCAGCGAAGGTTCACTAGATTGATTCCTGGGATGGCCGGACTGACATATCAAGAAAGATTGGGTCAACTGAACTTGTATCCTCTGGAGTTCAGAAGAATGAGGGGGGATCTTATAGTGACATTTAAAATCCTGACTGGTTTAGACAAAATAGATGCGGGCAGAATGTTCCCAATGTTAGGGAAAACTAGAACCAGGGGTCACAGTCTAAGGATTAAGGGGAAGCCATTTAAGACTGAGCTGAGGAGGAACTTCTTCACCCAGAGAGTGGTGAATCTATGGAATTCTCTTCCACAGAAGGTTGTTGAGGCCAGTTCGCTAAATATATTCAAAAGGGAGTTAGATATAACACTCACAACTAGGGGGATCAAGGGGTATGGCGAGAAAGCAGGAATGGGGTACTGAGGTAGCATGTTCAGCCATGAACGCATTGAATGGCGGTGCAGGCTCGAAGGACCGAATGGTCTACTCCTGTACCTATTTTCTATGTTTCTATGTTTCTATGTACTGAGGGAACGCTGCACTGTCAGAGATGCCAACTTTCAGATGAGATGTTAAACCAGAGCCCCATCTCCCTCTCAGATGGAAGTAAAAGATACTGTTGCACTTTTTGAAGAAGAGCAGGGGAGTTCTCCTGATGTTCTGGCCAGCATTTAACCCAACATCACTAAAAACATATGATCCGGTCCTTTAACTCATTGGTGTTTGTGGGACCTTGCTGTACACAAATTGGCTTCCACGTTACAACAGTGATTACATTTCAGAAGTACTTCATTGGCTGTGAAGCACTTTGGGACATTCTGAGGTCATCAAAGGCTCTATGTAAATGCAAGTTCTTTCTTCTATTTGATTTTGAATTCCATTTATGACACATAAGAAATAAAATTGAATGTACATTTGACATCCTTTATGAGCCTGCAGAAGGGAGCGTCCATGACACTGGATGGTTAATAAGATTGTTATAGATGTGAAGTGCTCGTTGGTGCATCTTAATTCATCCATCCAATGACCCTACACTCCTCCAACTGCTGCATCAAATTGTTTCTAAAATGATTCTAAGGTTTTTGCCTGCACCACTGTGGAGGTCCATTCCACGTTTTGATCACTTTCTGTGTAACAAAGAAGTTTTGATATCAATCCTAAAGTTACTTTCTGTGAATTTAAATCTGTGTGCTCATTTCCTCTCCCATAATTTAATTAAAGTAGTGACTTGGATTAACTTTTTTCATTCCATTTACAATCTTATATACTTCCATAAGGTCACCTCTCAGATGCCTCCTTTCTAGGCTGAAAAGCCCGAGTCTCTCCAGTCTTTCCTCATAATTCAGACCCCTGGCACTAGGGAGCAGCCTTGTGACTCTTCTTTCTGCTGACTCAAGCACTTGAATGTCCCCCTTGTTTCTCAGAAACCAGAACAGTACTCAAGCTGCAATCTGACCTGAGCACTGCACAGTTTGAACACAAATTCCTCTTACTTGTATTCTACTATTTTGGCAATGGAGTTCAACATTTTATTTGGTTTGTTGATTGCTGCTCTGTACTGTTAAGTTAAATAAGACTCGTAGTAGCTCTCTTTTAACTTCATCTTTAACTATTTCAACACCATTCATGGAGTGTGAGTTGCCTATCTTTTTTTTTCCCCAGAGCGTAGTACTTTCTTTGCATTAAATTGCATCTGCCATTTTTTGACCCACTAACATATATAGGGTAGAGTTTCTACTAGGTTGCGCTGGTATCTCCAGCGCAGTTTGCCCAAAATCAGCCAAACCAGCATAAAAGATCAAGCGCAAGTTACGTTCAGCACAAATTGAGTTTCTGCGATCTTTTGCGCTAGAAGCCGGCACCGCCCACAGAATTGGCCATGCCCCCAGATCGAATTAATCACCATGGCGAGTTTCTGCTAATTGCGCCCGTTTGCGGGCCTTTGCGGAGTCTCTAAAATTAAGCTTTTATTTTAGGCACATAGGCACCTTTTAAAAGCGTTTGAATATTAAAAAATATTTAATTTACTAAGAAACTGACTACAGTATTATACACCAATGTAACTAGTAAATGGTTTTGTATAGTTTTTTAAGTCATTTTCAGTTATTTAAAATCAGGTTATTCACAGCTGGTGGACTAGACACTCCTATTAAAATTTTTTGTGATAAACCCATTTTCAGCTGTATCAATAAAACTGCACCAGGTGACCACTCTTAAATATATCAAGGAATATTTTATAACACAAGAAAAAAATAATTAGGTTCTAAAAGCGCTGCCTGATTCTACTGGTTTATGGACAATTTTACGTTTGCAATTATGCAAATCAGTTTGAGCAGAAACTTGAACCATAACTTTATTTTGGAAAACGAGTGCAATTTTGAGCGCAATTTGTGTCTGGATTGCCAATTGCACCCAAAGTGGAAACGCTACCCCATTGTGTTTAACTCATTCTGTAATCTCTGGATTGCATCCTTCTACTCCTCTGCTCCTCCTGGTTTGGTATTGTTTGTAAATTTAACCATTTTACATTGACTTTCTGAATCCAAGCTGTTAATGTAAATTGGAAATACTGGTAGTTTGAACGTTGACACTGAGGCACTCCATTCAGTAACACCCCCCTCCCCCACCGCCCGACATTATTCAGCTAACCAATACATTTATTTCTACCCTTCAGCCAATTTCTTATCCATTCCCCAAATTTATCCTCAATTCTTACAGCTTTCATGTGGAACTTTTATCAAATTCCTTTTGGACGTATACACACAATGTTATAGAGTTTAATATTTTGAGAACAGCGCAGTGGCGTCAACGGGGCATCTGGGACCTCACGAACGTCGGGTCCAATGGTCTTTCTCCTTAACCAATGAAATTTAATGAGAAGTCACACAACACCAGGTTATAGTCCAACAGTTTTATTTGAAATTACGAGCTTTCGGAGCTCTGCTCCTTCGTCAGGTACAGTGAGGGAATACAAATCGATTACACAGTATATATAGACAGAGAACAATGTGTCTGCAGAGATACAATCTGTCAGGGAGGCATTACATCAAAGACACATCAGAGTACAGCTAAGACAATGAGGTGGGTCACAGGGGGTCCAACGTGTCAAATGCTGCAGTCTGCAGTTAAGCTTTTAACTTTTTATTTTTTTAAACTGGAAAACCAGACAACGATGTCGAGTCACGTTCTGTAGCGTGACATGAACACGAGATCCCGGTTGAGGCCGTCCTCATGGGTGCAGAACTTGGCTATCAGTTTCTGCTCGATGATTTTGCGTTGTCGTGTGTCTCGAAGGCCGCCTTGGAGAACGCTAACCCGCAGATCCGAGGCTGAATGTCCTTGACTGCTGAAGTGTTCCCCGACTGGGAGGTAACAATCCTGCCTGGCGATTGTTGCGCGGTGTCCGTTCATATGTTGTCTCAGTGTCTGCATGGTCTCACCGATGTACCATGCCGCGGTGCATTCTTTCCTGCAACGTATGAGGCAGACAACGTTGGCCGAGTCACATGAGTATGTACCATGTACCTGGTGGGTAGTGTCCACACGTGTGATGATGGTATCTGTGTTGATGATCTGGCATGTCTTGCAGAGGTTACCATGGCAGGGTTGTGTGGTGTCGTGGTCGCTGTTCTCCTGACAGCTGAGTAATTTGCTGCGAACGATGGTACTTTTGAGGTTAGGCGGCTGCTTGAAGGCGAGTAGTGGAGGCGTGGGGATGGCCTTAGCAAGGTGTTCGTCGTCATCGATGACATGTTGAAGGCTGCGAAGAACATGGCGTAGTTTCTCCGCTCCGGGGATGTACTGGACGACGTAGGGTACTCTGTTGGTTGTGTCCCGTGTTCGCCTTCTGAGGAGGTCTATGCGATTTTTCGCTGTGGCCCGTCGGAACTGTCGATTGACGAGTCGAGCGTCATATCCCGTTCTTACGAGGGCGTCTTTCAGCATCCGTTGGTGTCCATCGCGTTCCTCCTCGTCTGAGCAGATCCTGTGTATTCGCAGGGCTTGTCCATAGGGGATGGCTTCTTTAACGTGGTTAGGGTGGAAGCTGGAGAAGTGGAGCATCGTGAGGTTGTCCGTGGGCTTGCGGTAGAGTGAAGTGCTGAGGTGTCCGTCTTTGATGGAGATTCGTGTGTCCAAGAATGAAACCGATTCTGAGGAGTAGTCCATGGTGAGTTTGATGGTGGGATGGAACCTGTTGATGTTATCGTGTAGTCCTTTCAGTGATCTTTCGCCGTGGGTCCAAAGGAAGAAGATGTCGTCGATGTATCTGGTGTACAGCATCATGAAATTTAAGGATAGAGGCGGAAACAGAGCAAATGACAGAGAAAGAAATAGGGTCAATTACAGTCAAATTAGTGACAGAAAGAGAACTAAAGACAGGGGAAAAAGGGAAATTGGATTTAGAGACAGGAAGGAAAAGAAAGAAAAAAATAAAACTCCACAGTTTCATTGTTCCCTTTTTGGACTAACAAGGTTGAGCGGCATGTCAGAACCATAAATTATGTCATTAACAGGGTCCATACGACATTAATTACCAGCCCTAAATAGCTGCAACTAGATTAATTTTTATTAACAGCGCAAATCCAGCAATTTCATGATATACAATGGAGAGGCTGATGGCGAGATGGTCATTTTTTTCAGTTTCGTCCAGCAATTATGGCGCATATCTTCTTCGCTAAAAATTGCTGGGATTTTTACGCACTAAGTGATGGATGCTGTGAACTTGCCATTATTTTTCCAGCAATTTCTGGGCCATTATCTCTATTAAGTTTTTTTTACACTAGCTACTTCCTTGAGTTCAGGATATTGGCCACTTCCATAGCAGACCTCATATAACCTATGAACCATAATGTGCCTTTATCTTCCGAATATCTAGTTTAATGTCATAGAGTCAGAGGCCGTGATTTTCTTAGTGGAGGCGGGTTGGAGGCGGCTTTCATGATTGGCGGGTTCCGGTCCCGCTTACGGTTTCAGCTGCCCTGGAATTAAGATTTTAGCTTAAGTGGGCTGATTAAGCCCGTCATGCGCGCTACCCGGCCCAATCAGTGGGCTCGGGTCTGCTGCTTGCCTCTGCTGACGTCTCTCAGCTAGCTGTATTTAAGGGGCCCATGCAGCCTTGTTTTTGATCCATCCTTTCCTGCTGCTTCTCGTTGTGGTACTTCTGAAAATGTCTGCTGCAAGACCCAAGGCATCTCCCAGATTTCATGATGACTCCCTCCATGCTCTTGTGGAGGGAGTGAGAGTGCGCCAAGACGTACTGTTCCCCTCAAACGGACGGAGGAGGCCTCCTCAGCAAACCAAAGCAGCCTGGCTGCAAATTGCTGAGGAGATGAGCGCCAGGTCTTTGTGTGGTCGCACCTGGGTTCAGTGCAGGAAAAGGTTCAATGACCTGCTACGCATAGCAAAAGTGAGTATAACATCACACTTACCTTCAATCTGCTCCCCATCTCCTCTCATCACCAGCACGCTGCATTGTCAACCTACTCCTGCACATCCCACTTTACCCTTATATCCCTTGCACCCTTAACCATCCCTCTCTCTCTATGTATAGAATCACTCCACCGTTCTACGATGCACCCCTCACACTCGCCATCACTGTTATGCAATGACAATAACTAATAACGCACAGGGAGGTCCCTTGGTATTGGCACCTCATTCCATCTTTGTCTCCCTCTAAGCATCTGTGCTATGGATTCTCTATACTCATTCCAGCATTCTCACTCAAACTCCACTTGTGTCCCTCATTGCAGGAAAAGAGAGCCCACAATAAGAGGGAGAGGGGGAAGACAGGAGGAGGGCCACCTTCGATTGTCCACTTGACCACCACTGAGGAGGCTGCTCTCAACATCGTCGGAGGTGCTGAGGATCTGGAAGTGGGGGACGGTCAGACGGGCGCAGTAGAGCAAGCTGGTGACAGAATAGATTTGCAACCCTCTCATTTAGATTGCATGAGTGATGGATATGGCACCTGATGTTCATGCAGATTGAGTTCTGATCATCTGCACAATTCGATGTGCCTGCTACGTTCATATCACCTGTCTAGCTCATGCCTTTACTCCCCCACAGGACCAGCGAGAGCCCCCCCTCCCCACTGTCCAGGAGGAAGAGCCAGAAGACTCCTCAGAGGAAGCTGCAACCTCTGAGGGCGCAGTGTCAGCAGAATTGAGCGCACCCAGCACCAGCGCAGAGAGGCACACCTCGGTGGGTCATTCGCGAGATAGAGTAGTGTTGTCACCTGGTGTATCACAGCTCACAAGTGAGCATCAGCAGATGGTGGAGACAGGGACAGCAGTGGAGAGTCCTCGTTGGAGGCCGCAGGGCGCTCCTAGCTCTGCTCAGCTGCATGTGGACCCTGTGCCTCTGGGGCCATCCAGAAAGAGAGTGGTCCTGGAACTTCAGCAACAAGTGCAGGAGTCTCTGACAGGTTTTGCATCCACGGTAACTGTGAGTGTGCAGAGAATGGAGGAGTCCATCTCAAACATGAGCACTGCCATGGTGGAGGCAATAGCGCATGAATGTGCCACCATGGAGAGGGTGGCAACCTCCTTGGAGGACATAGGTCGCCAGACTCAACAGATCATGGTGACTCTTCTAAATAGATGGTCTGCTATGGAGGATAGATGGGCAGCTATTGAGGGAAGAAATTCCTCCTCATGTCCGTTTTAAATGGGCGACCCCTTATTCTGAAACTATGACCCCTAGTTCTAGATTCCCCCACGAGGGGACACATCCTCCCTGCATCTACCCTGTCAAGCCCCCTCAGAATCTTATTTGTTTCAATAAGATCACTTCTCATTCTTCTAAACTCCAATGAGTATAGGCCCAACCTGCTCAACCTTTCCTTATAAGACAACCCCTTCAACTCAGGAATCAACCTGGTGAACCTTCTCTGAACTACCTCCAATGCAAGTATATCCTTCCTGAAATAAGGAGACCAAAACTGTATGCAATACTCCAGGTGTGGTCTCACCAACGCCCTGTACAGTTGTAGCAAGACTTAACTACTTTTATACCCCATCCCCCTTGCAATAAAGGCCAACATTCCATTTGCCTTCCTAATTACTTGCTGTACCTGCATGCTAACTTTTTGTGTTTCATGTACGATGACACCCAGATCACTCTGTACCACAGCATTCTGAAGTCTCTCTCCATTTAAATAATATTTTGCTTTTTTATTCTTCCTACCAAAGTGGATAACCTCACATTTTCCCACATTATACTCCATCTGCCAAATTTTTGCCCACTCACTTAACCTATCTATATCCCTTTGCAGACTTCTGCTATCTCCTCCCCCAATTCCCTTGGCAACCTGGGATGCAAGCCATCTGGACCAGGCAACTTATCCACTCTAAGCATACCCAGTCTTTCCAGTACATCCTGTCTATCAATTTACACCCCTTCCATTACTTCTACCTTTTCCATTTCTACTGATATTTTGTCAGCATCCACCTCCTTAGTAAACACTGATTAAAAAGTACTTGTTGAGTATTCTAGCCTTGCCCTGCGCCTCTAAGCATATATCATCTTCTTTGTCACTAATAGGCCCCACCCCACCTCTTACAACCTGCTTACTGTTTACATGCCGGTAGAAGATTTTTGGGTTCCCTTTTATGTTAACCACCATTCTACTCTCATATTCCCTCTTTGCTAATCTTATTTTCATCTTCACTTCCCCTCTCAACTTATTGTATTTGGTCAGGTTCTCCCTTGAAGAATTCACCTGACATGCATCATGCACCCTCTTTTTGTTTCCATCTTCTCAATCTCCCTCATCATCCAAGGAGCCCTTGCTTTGGTTCCCTTACTCTTCCCTCTTGTTGGAATGTACCTAGCCTGTACTTGGAACATCTCCTCCTTAAAGATCACCCGTTGTTCTGTTACAGTTTTTCCTGTCAGTCTTGGTTCCATTTTACCCTGGCTAGATCCTTTCACATCCCATTGAAGTTAGCCCTATTCCAGTTTAGAAGTTCCACTCTAGATTGTTCCTTGCTCCTCTCCATTGCTAATCTAAATCTTATGATACGATGATCACTTGTACCCAAGTGTTCTCCCACAGATACTTGGTCGACCTGGCCCACCTCATTCCCCAGCACCAGATCCAGCAATGCCTCCTTCCTAGTTGGGCCAAGAGCATACTGGTCATGGAAATTCTCCTGAACACATTTCAGAAATTCCTCCCCCTCCTTTCCCTTTACCCTAGCATTATCGCAATTGATATTTGAGTCATTAAAGTCCCCCAATATCACCACTCTATAGCTCTTGCATATCTCTGTGATTTCCCTGCAGATTTGCTCCTCTACCTCCCTCTCACTATTTGGAGGCCTGTAGAATACCCCCAATAGTGTGATCATACCCTTTTTGCTCCTCAACTCTAACCAAATGGATTCTGTCCTTGTCCCCTCAAGAACACCCTCCCTTTCCAACACTACAATGTCTTCCTTAATCAGCACTGCCACCCCACCTCCCTTTTTTCCTTCCCTATCTTTTCTGAACACCTTGTACCCTTGAATATTAAGTGCCCAGTCCTCACCATTTTTAAGCCACATTTCCGTTATTGCCACTACATCATATTGCCACACAGCTAATTGTGCTTGTAGCTCACCAACCTTATTCATCACATTTTGTGTGTTTACGTACATACATTCTAAACCCATTTTTGAATTTTTCATAGTCTTTCTTAGTCTGCTCCATCTAATATGGTACTACTTCCGCCTCCAGCTCTACCTTCCCCTCCAGTACCATCCAACACACTCACTCTTCCATGCACCCCATTCCTTCCCTCCACTCCTACATTCTGGTGCCTATCCCCCTGCCAAGCTAGTTTAAACCCACCCCAATAGCACCAGCAAACCTCCCCGCGAGAATATTGGTCCTGGCTCTCTTGAGGTGTAACCCGTCTGGCTTGTACAGGTCCTACCTTCCCCAGAAATGGTCCCAATGCCTCTGAAATCTAAAGCTCTCCATCCTGCACCATCTCTCCAGCCACGTTTTCATCTGTTCCATCCTTTATTCCTGTATTCACTAGCACGTGGCACTGGGAGTAATCAGGAAATTACTACCTTTGAGGTCCTGCTTTTTAATCTCTTTCCTAGCTCCCTATAGTCTGCCTGCAGGACCTCATCCCTCTTTCTGCCTATGTTGTTGGTACCAATACGGACAATGGCCACTGGCTGTTCACCCTCCCCTCTCAGCGTGTCCTGCAGCCGCTCAGTGACATCCTTGACCCTGGCCTCAGGGAGACAACATACCATCCTGGAGTCACGTCTGCATCCACAGAAACACCTATCTGTTCCCCTAACCAATGAATCCCCTATCACTATTGCTCTTTCACTCTTCTTCCTCCCTCCTGTACAGCTGAGCCACCCGTGGTGCCGTGGCCTTGGCTCTGGCTGCTCTCCCCAAAGGAGCTATCACCCCCACCAGTTTCCAGAACTGTGAACCGGTTAGCGAGCAAGATGTACTCTGGGGATTCCTGCCCTACCTGCCTGGTCCTCCTTCTCTGTCTGGTGGTCACCCATTCCCTCTCTGCCTGCACATTCTGAGGCTGCGGGGTGACCACTTCTAGAAACGTGCTTTCCAAGTATTTCTCAGCCTCGTGGATCCACTGTAGTGACTCCAGCTGCCGCTCAAGCTCCGAAACCCGGAGCTCGAGTTGCTGCAGTTGGCGACACTTCCTGCACACGTGGTCGTCCAGGCCGCAAGAAGTGTCCAGGATATCCCACATGGCACAGGATATGCAAATCACAGGACTGAGCTGCCCTGCTATGCCTCTATTTACCAGACTATGGAGGTAATTTAGCAGAAATAAACTTAACAAGAAACACTCAACAGCTACCCACCAATCAGCATCTCCCTATATTAGATAGGCTATGAACTACTTAGCAGAAATATACTGAAAACAGAACAAAAAAAACTTACCATAAATACTCACCCTATACTCACCTCTCAGCTCCCTTGTGCCAGCGACACCTTTGAATTCTGACGTCACTCCTTCGTTGTGTCACTTGCCGACTGTCTCCCTCGCAGATAGTCCGCTCGCTCAGACTCCCAGGCCTCTGCTCTGCGCTGCCTTTATCCCCAGTCTCCGACTCCATTCCTCCCACAGGTCCGCTCGCTCAGACTCCCAGGTCTCTGCTCCGCGCTGCCTTTATCCCCAATCTCCGTTCCTCCCGCTGATAGTCCGCTCGCTCAGACTCAGTGGGCTAGAAATTCGTTATAGCCAAGGAATAGGCGTTGTCAGTAGAAAAGTTGGAGAATTAGCGCCAGGCGCAAATGCTTTAGACTGCATGCAAAATTTGTGCTCACTACTCAATAAAATGATTGGAGTCCTAAATCAAGTCTTTAAACCCAAGCTCATTGGCGTTACACTCAAAGGGTGGACCAATATCGGGTGCAGTCGAATCGCAAGTCATGATTGCCACAGGCTTTTTTCAGTACTTAAAGGGGAGGTTCATTAATGCTGCAGCATCTCAATCTCAGCATTGCTGGATGTGCAGCTGCCTCAGCAAGCAGAAGCAGAACAAGAACAAGGAGAAGGAGCCAGAGGACTGAACCAGGTGTGTTCATGGCAGATCGACGCCCCAGGGAGAGAGGCCGCAGATTTTCCGATGAAGCATTGGAAGCATTGGTTTTCGCTGTGGAGAGATGGAGGGCAGTGCTGTACCTGGCAAGTGGGGGGAGGCCCTCGCCACAAGACTTCTGCACCATGTGGAGGGAGGTAGCCCAGCATGTCTCGGGCAGCACTGTGGTCCTCAGGACCCATACACAGTGCAGGAAGAAATGTAACGACCTCACTTGGGTGGTCAGGGTGAGTGAATGCTTCAACAAATGCTACATACCACCATCTGACCCACAATCTTTACACACTGCCCAAAGCACCACACCCCAGCACTCGCCCACCAACAATCTCTACCTACCAACACTCACACCCATATCTCACACCTTGCACACAATGACAGCTATTCAACTATGGCAGACACATCACCCAAACACATTGCTCCACACTCACTCACTCACACACTTTCCTTTCTCTTGCAGACCAGGGTGGCTCACAACAGGAGGGATCAGGAGCGCAAAGGCGGGGGACAAGCCGACACCCAACCACTGTCTGCGCTGGAAAATGGAGTGCTGCAGACTTCCCACTTCCCCCTCACCCCACAAGCGTTTCACACTTTCCAGCTAATCATGCTGTATGCATGCATTTCTCCCTTCTTGCCCCCCTCCCCTCACCTTAACCTGACTCTTGTGCCTTTTTGCTTTCAGATAATCAGCAAGCACCAGAGCAGCCTGTCCCTGAGGGCACTGCAGAGAGTGAGGTGAGAGAAGAGGAGGAGGAAGAAGACACCGCTTCACTGCATCGCTCACCCGCAGACACCAGCTCAGATACTAGCACTCCACGTTCTTTAGAGGCTAGTATAATAGCAGGATTTGCACCGGGGACAAATGGCCTGTAGCAAGGCCAGGGGAAAAGGGTAGCTCGGGGGCCAGCTCCCTGGAGGGCGAGTTCGCGCGTGAGTTCTGCTGCACAGGATTCAAATGAGGACCTCAATGGGGAGGCCTTTAGAAGAAGGGTGATGGGCATGTACATGGAGATGATAGGTGCAATGGCAAGGGTGCCCGAGAGCCTCTCGGCAATGATAAGGGGCGTGGAGGAGTCCACCTCCAACATTGCACAAGGCTCTGCGCACACCATGGAGCCCATCATTTCCAGTCTGCAAAGGATGGTAGACTCCCAGAGAGACCGTGGCGACCCAGACCTGATGCCATGTGTGATGGGCGATCTGGCAGCTTCCATTGCAGCACAGGCGGAAGTGACACAGTGTCTTAGTGCTGTAATGCAGTCTATGCTTGGTGGCATCCAATCTCAGACTGCTCTCATGCAGTCTCAGCTTGATGCCATCGTGGCTGGGTGTACCACCGTCAACTGGGGCTTTCACGGTGTCATAGCAGGCCAGCAATATGTGCTCCAACAGATTGCTTGGGATGCTGAGGTGCTGCCCCGGGGGAGTGGCAGTGGGTCAGTGGAGCAGGAACCTGCTGTCCTCTCTCAGGATGACAGCACTCCTGCTCCCACCACTGGCACTCCGCCATTGTCCTTGTCGCTGCCTATCATCCAGCCAGCCCAGACTGCTGCCGCCCATGCTGAGGTGGTGCAGTCTACAGCTGAGCCTTCCAGGTCCAGAGCTAGTCGAGGTCGTTCTGCAAGGCCATCTGAAGTCTCCCGCACAGACACTCAGCAGCCTTCCACCAGCTGAGCTGCGGCCAATGGGCCAGCACTTCATAGGAGCACTAGAGTAGGCAAAGGCACAGTAACGACAGGCACTGAGGGATTGCACAAGGGTGAATAGTTAATGGCCCGGATATTCCGATCCCTACGGGTGGGTACGCGCTGTGTACCCACCCATAGGGATATTGGAAATGCTGGTTTCAGGAATGCACAGCGCATGCGCTGAAAACCGGCATTTCCGATCTGTCAAGAATGCTCTTGACAGATCGGACGCCTGCCCTAGAGAAGGGCCTCTGCCGGCGAATAGTTTCGCTTTCTGGAGCCCCTTCGCCCGCAGAAAACCTTTAGAATTCTTACGCCTGGTAAAAAGCAGGCGTAAGCCCTGCTTTTACCAAGATAGGAGTTGAAAAAGTAAAAAAAAACATTTTTTTCAGTGATTTATCATTTTAAAATACTTTTTTAAAAAAAAAGTAAATTTATTTTTAGCCCTGTAAAAACTTTAATTATTTTTTTCAAAAAATTAAATTTTTGTTTAAAATATTTAATATATTGTAACTTCAACTAATTTTAAAAATGTGATTTTTAAAAAAAATTTATTTAATGTTTTGAAGTGTTTTTGGGGTGATCTCCATTCATATATTTGACAGGTTTATCTGTCAAGTGTATGAAGGGAGATTCCCTTCTTTGATTGGCTCCCCATGCACCCCTGGGATACGTAGGCCCTGCATACTTGGAGTTCGAGAGGCCCAGCGTCGGAACTATACGCACCTCGGGAGCCCTCAGGTAAGTGCGTAGAGTTTTTCCAGATCGGAAAATACGGCCCAATATTTTTGGTGTAAATATGTGTTAACTGATTTTGGATAAATTTATTAATTCACTGACCATTCTTTTCTGGTGTCTGTCATTTCAGCTTTGCAGTGTGAAAGGGCCTGCGAGAGGGATGGAATGATGGGGATGTGGTGAGCAAAAAGGATGTGGGCTTTAAGCATCCTGGTGTGAGGCTGGAGGTCTGTTTGGAGAGGGTGGCAGAGTTCTGTGATCACCTCCTTGGTGAGGCAGAGCCATCTAATACACTGCTCCTCGCTTAATTGAAGGTAGGAGAAGTGCTCTCGGAATACCCTTGAAGGGTAAGGCCTCCTGATGAGAGCCCTGATGTCCCTTCTCATCTCCCTACACACATGTTCCCGTGTTTCTCGCTGTCTACGCTCCCTCCACCGTAGATCCAGGAGGGCGAGGTAGCATGCCAGTACATCCCCCATTAATGTTACCAAGTGTAGCAGTTTGAATCTTTGAAGAATAAATGTAGCTACTTTTTAGTTGCCAGAAGACTTCTGATACAAAAGAACCTTGAAATTACTGAATGAAACTGTTGCAGTGGGTGAAACTAACAAGAAATGATTGAAACTGCACTAACCTAACAGCTGCGAATGATTACTGATGATCCCTTTAAATAACGTCTCTGGAGCCGGCATCCTGGTGCTTCACGTCAGCTCTCCCTGTCGGTGTTTACTCCAGGCGCTGAGGTAAGTGGCGAGAATCAATTTAGCAAATCGGGCGGTCAGTGAGCGTTGCACACTCACTGAGGTCACGATCCACCTGGCGTTGACGTTCCCGGCGATACCTCCGACAGGCGGCGCTACGGGGGAACTAGATTTGGCGTGCGCCGCTGGATTCGCTTCGCCCCGGCGATACTGGTCTAGTGCCCCATTAGTTCCATCTACTGGCGCTAAGGGGATGATTTTTTCCCCCAGTAGATTAAAGAATATAAGGGGAGAAATTCCCCTCGAGCCCCATTTGGGGCGCTAAATCAGAAAAGCTAGAAAAATTAGCGGCAGGCGCTAACCTCTTCCAACCTCTCTGAAATTCCCATTTTTTGCTCCAAGAGGGAAGTGGAGCGCTAAATCAAGCGCTCCACTTCCTTCTTAGAGCGCAAGAGGAGGGGAAGTTCGTGACCCAGGGCAATGTGCTCAGCAGCGCCACAAGTGGCCAAGCGTGACGCTGTCGCGTTGCAGGGGCTCTTCCCTGAATTAAAGGGAAGGGCCCCACGCTGCAAACCCTGCAGTTTTTTCAAAACTTATCTGGACCTCCGGGGAGCAGGGGTGCCATGCAATTAGCCCGGCACTCAAGCAGAGTACTGGGCTGACAGATCGTGGCACGGACCCCGCGTCCGGAGGCGCAAAAAGAAAAGTTCTTAAAAATCCCACTTTTTTTCAGGGCGGCCCGGCCACCTCACCTTTAACTTCCGTCCCGCTAGCGGCGGGCCGCCCTGCAGGGGGCGAAGGGGAATTTTTGTGCTGGGCGCTACCGGGGCGATGCGCCCAGAGATGACGTCACAATCTCCGAGCACATGAGATCGGGGCGCAACCCGGTAGCGCCGCCGCTAACCTCCCGCGGAATTTGGCAGGAGGCGCAGCCAGTGCCGCGCCCGGGCGAAAAGGCCTTTGCACCCCATTAGCGCCCCCCATGGGAGACACAAAGGAGGGGAATTTCTCCCCCATACACTCTATTGGACTGTAGTTCAGGCTATACACCACTAGACAAATTAAGTGAACACTAAACAGTTAAGTTAACAGTACTCAATGCAAGCAGTATATTTTGCATTAATTACAAACTTTACTGAAGCCCAAATATTGAAAACAAAGCCTCTCCCCCGTGCCAACTCTTGACACAAAAATAACCCGCGAAATGTGAGTAACTCACTACTTAATTTGCTATTTTGTCACTGAGTCATCTGACTAACTTTGCACCCAAGAGGTCCATACTGACTGCTGGCTGCATACAATATCCCCCAAGTTACAGCTCCGAATTATTTTGAAGACATTCGAGAGCAAATGTCATTGAAACTGTATAGTGTGGATTTTTTTCTTATTGCGCTTGGGTGTAAAGGTACAGAGCACAGATGACAATTGGGCAGGGAGGATTGCATACCAGTAATGGAGCCTGCCCAATTTTCCATCCATTAACTTAGAGGCGGAAAATAGGTCAACCCCATTAAGTTTGCGATTCTCTGCCTGATTTTCCCACATACGCTGGCCCAGATATTCTGATCGCAGGCCTCCCGCGGGCGGAGGACTGCGATCTGGAAAAATCTGCGCCCTTACCTGAGGGCTCCCGGGACGCGCACAATTCCGATGCTGGGCCTGTCCGAACTGCAAGTGTGCAGGGCCCACATATCCCAGAGGCGCAGGTAGTTTGCAGCATCCCTGGGATCACGTGGGCCATGGGGAGCCAATCACAGAAGGAAATCTCCCTTCATACACTTGACAGGAAGACCTGTCAAATATATGAATGGAGATCACCCCCAAAACATAGTAAAACTTTAAATATTTTTTTTTTAAATCACATTTTTAAAATGAGTTGAAATTACAATAAATTAACTATTTTAAACAAAAAATTAAATTTTTGAAAAAAATAATTAAAGATTTTTACAGGGCTAAAAATAAACTTACCTTTTTATAAAGTATTTTTAAATGATAAATCAGTGAAAAAATTTTTTTCGACTTTTTTCAACTCTTATCCTGGTAAAAGCAGGCCTTACGCCTGCTTTTACCAGGCGCAAGAATTGTAAGGGTTTTCTGCGGGCAGAGGGTCTCCAAAAAGCGGAACTATCCGCCCGCAGGGGCCCTTCTCCAGGGCAGCCGGAGGATCTGTCAAGAGGATTCTTGACAGATCGGAAATGCCTGGTTTCCAACGCAGTGCATGCCTGAAACCGGCATTTCCGATGTCCCTACGGGTGGGGGTGCACAGCGCGTACCCACCCGTAGGGATCGGAATATCCGGCCTGCTGTGTCCAGGCAGTTTTTTACATTCAAGTGCAATAAAGGAAAATCTGCTTTCATTTCTAATAATTACATTTATGTGGTCAGATATACAGATGCCAAAGAACCATGTGTTGGAAATAGTCTCAAAGGGTGTTTGTAATTGAATAGAATGGCTTGACCCATTGATAAATTCTATACCTTGATGAATTCCATTCAAAGACAATGACAGTTATTGATCCCTGCACATCATGGCCTTTAGCATGCTAAACCATAATGTATATTCTCTCTAGCTTTTAGAAACAGCTGGCAGTAACCAAATTTTATTCAGCGTGCTGTGACAAGCAATCAAGAATCCAATAAGTAATCCAGCTTAGACAAAATGCTTCCTTTTTGTAGGATATATAAAGTAGTGGTTTTAAACAAAACCTTGCTTTACATCAACTTACTGGCCGAGGTGTATATAGAGAGAGAAGCGGGAGATAATAGTGGGGGCTGGGAGGATTTGGCTAGGTTTAACATGAAGTCCAAAGCTTCCTAAAAGCGAAGAGTAACTCAAAGTGGTGGCTGCAATCATGAGACCAGCCACAGGGCAAAGAAATATTAAAATGATTGTGCTATGAAGATAATTAAAAAAACAGGGAATTTTGATAGGAGGCTACATAAATAATAATGTAACTAGGATAAGGTCATTATGGGATGTATCCTGGAGTATTCTTTGGAAGTTAATCAGATGAAATTTGAATATTTCACTTTTTGAAATGGGATGCTGATGGCAAGATGCTCTTTAAATCCACTTCACTTGCTAATGGTTGACATTGCTGTATTAATAACTCTGCCACTTGTACCAGAAGAAAATAATTTAATGGGTTCCTGACCCGCTGTCAAAAATAACAACTTTTCCACCCGACCCACTACCACCCTGGAAAATTATGGCCGATAAGTCCAAAACTAAGGACCATAAATCAAGGGTAGTCACTAATAAATCCAATATGAAATTCAGGAGTAACTTCTTTACCCGGAGAGTGGTAAGAATCATAGGGGGAGAAATTGGGTACCTTTGCGCCTCCTGTTATCACCTCCGGGGGGCGATAACGGGGCGTTAATCACTTACCGACCGGGCACGGCGAGAAGATCAACTCCCGCTATATTCGGTGGGAGTTTGGTGGCGGTGGTATGGCGTTGTGCCCCTATCTCCTTCGCCCGGAGATTGTGACGTCATCGCCCGGTAGCGCCCCAGACCTGAACTTTGGTTCCGCCCCCAGCAGCATCACCGGGTGAAAGCACCGGCAGCTGCAGGAGGCGTTCATCGGGAGGCCGGGCGCTTCGGTGGCGATACTTAAAGGCGAGGTGGCCGAGGTAAGTGGAAAAATTGTGAAATGCTGTTTCAGATTTGTTTTCATTTTTCTTCTCCACCGATCGATCAGCCCGGCACTCTGCTACAGTGCATCGGGCTGATCGGGCCAGATCGCAGCTGTCGTCAGGGACCAGGTAAGGTTTCCTCTTGCAGAGCCTGCAACGATGGCCCTTCCCTTTAAGAGAGGGAAGGAGCCTTCCAACGCAGTAGCGCTGCACGGCCCATTGTGCAGCGCTGCACACCTACTGCCCCACCTGCTGCCTATTGCGCTCCAGGAAGGAAGTGGAGCGCAAAACCAAATTTTTTAAAAGTTGAAAGATATAAGCGCCTGGCGCTAATTTTTTCAACTTTTAAAAGTTAGCGCCCCAAACGGGGCAATAATGAATTTCTCCCCCATAGAATCATAGAAATTTACGGCACAGAAGGAGGCCATTCGGCCCATCGTGTCTGCGCCAGTCGAAAAAGAGCTATCCAGCCTAATCCCACTTTCCAGTCTTGCAGGTTACTGCACTTCAAGTGCATATCCAAGTTCTGAAGTACTTTTTAAATGTGATGAGGGTTTCTGCCTCTACCACCCTTTCAAGTAGTGCTTCCAGACCCCACCACCCTCTGGGTGAAACAATTTCTCCTCAACTCCCCTCTAATCTTTCTATGAATTACTTTAAATCTATTCCCCCTGGTTATTGACTGCTCTATTCAGGAAAATAGGTGCTTCCTATCCACTCTATCTAGGCCCCTTATAATTTTATACAGCTGAATTAAGTCTCCCCTTAGCCTCCTCTGTTCCAAAGAAAACAACCCCAGCCTATCCAATCTTTCCTCATAGCTAAAATTCTCTTGTCCTGGCAACATCCTCGTAAATCTCCTCTGTACCTTCTCTGGTGCAATCACATCTTTCCTGTAATGTGATGACCAGAACTGTATGCAGTACTCTAGCTGTGGCCTAACTGGTGTTTTATACAGTTCTAGCATAACCTCTCTGCTCTTATATTCTGTGCCTCGGCTAATAAAGGAAAGTATCCCATATGCCTCCTTAACCACCTTATCTACCTGTTCTGTTACCTTCAGGGATTTGTGGACATACACTCCAAGGTCCCTCTGTTCCTCTACATTTCTCATTATCCTACCATTTATTGTGTATTCCCTTGCCTTTTTAGCCCTCCCCAAATGCATTACCTCACACATCTCCGGATTGAATTCCATTTGCCACTTTTCTGCACACCTGACCAGTCGATTGATATCTTCCTGCAATCTACAGTTATCTTCCTCACTATCAACCACACGGGCAATTTTTGTGTCATATGCAAACTTCTTAATAATACCCCCTACATTGAAGTCTAAATCATTGATATAAACCACAAAAAGCAAGGGACTTAGTACTGAGCCCTGTGGAACCCTACTAAAAACAGCCTTCCAGTCACAAAAACACACGTCGACCATTACCTTTTGCTTCCTGCCACTGAGCCAATTTTGGATCCAACTTGCCACTTTCCCTTGGATCCCATGAGCTTTTACTTTTTTGACCAACCTACCATGTGGGACCTTGTCAAAGGCCTTGCTAAAATCCCACTTCAAATGCACTACCTTCATCAACCCTCTTCGTTACTTCCTCAAAAGACTCAATCAAGTTAGTCAGACACAACCTTCCCTTAACAAATCCATGCTGACTGTCCTTGGTTAATCCGTGACTTTCTAAATGACAATATATACTGTCCCTCAGAATTTATTCCAATAATTTTCCCACCACCGAGTTTAGGCTGACTGGCCTGTAATTACTTGGTCTAGCCCTTTCTCCCTTTTTCAACAATGGCACAACTTTAGCAGTCCTCCAGTCCTCTGGCACCATGCCCGTGGCCAGAGAGGATTGGAAAATCATGGTCAAGCCTCCACTATTTCCTTCCTTGCCTCTCTTAACAGCCTGGGATACATGTCATCTGGGCCTGGTGATTTATCTATTTTCAATGATGCTAACCTTCTTAATACGTCCTCTCTCTCTATGTTTATTCCATCTAATATTTCACACTTCTCCTTAACTAGAATGTCTGCATCATCCCTCTCTTTTGTGAAGACAGACCTAAATTATTCATTAAGAACCATACTCACGCCTTCCACCTCAACACACAGGTTACCTTTTTCGTCTCTAGTAGGCCCTACTCTTTCTTTAGTTATCCTCTTGTTCTTTATGTCTTTATAAAACATATTTGGGTTTTCCTTGATTTTACTTGCCAATATTTTTTCATGCCCTCTCTATGCTTTCCTAATTTCCTTCTTAATTTCACCCCTGCACTTTCTATACTTCTCTAGGCTTTCTGTAGTACAGGAAACTCTTTCGTATCCGGCACCGATGGGACCGGGATGGTGCCGGTTGATTAAAAATTCCGGATAACGGAGAGTTATATCTACCGAGGCTATTTTTAACAAATAAAAATAAAAAAATCAAGAAATGTGCAGTATAATTGGGCACTCCCCGACAGAATGTTGTATTAAATGGATGGTGGATGATGCTTGATTAAGTACAGTAATGCCAGTTGAGGGTAATCCATAACTCTTTAATTACTTAACAGTAAAACAAAACTTATAAACGACTGTATACTGTAGTTTTCGGAGTATGAATTCTGCCGGTTATTAGAGAATTCCGGATAATTAGGTGCCGTTTAAACGAGAGTTTCCTGTATTGAGCTCTCGGTATCTGACAAAAGCTTCCCTTTTTTTCCTTATCCTACCCTGTATGCTCCTTGACATCCAGGTGGCTCTAGGTTTGAGAGTCCCACCCTTTTTTTTGTGGGAACTTATTTGCTCTGGACCCTCACTATCTCCTCCTGTGGAACTCGCTACCATGTAGAATGGTTGAGGTGAATAGCATAGATACATTTAAGGGGAAGTTAGATAAGTACATGAGGGAAAAGTAATAGAAGGATATGTTGATGGGGTGAAATGAAATAAGGTTGGAAGAGGCTCGTTCGGAGCATAAACACCGCCATAGACCAGTGATGTTGTCCGTTTCTGTGCTGTAAAATTCTTTGTAATATAGAAGCTGACCCCATACCTGCAGGTAATGTTTTCAAGGGACAGCATGTAGATGGGGAATATGATACAGGCATGGCTGGAAGCTTGGGGCCTGGCTGGAAGCTTGGGGCCTGGCTGGAAGCTTGGGGCATGCTGAATTGGGCCAAGGGGAGAAAGTTGTGTGGTCAGTATTTTAGGACAAGGTCAACAGAATATAATCTCCTTCCATCCCTCCAAAAAATTTGCACAGATTCCAGAGGGTCTTAAAGAAGAAAAAGTTTGTAGTCCGGCAGCACAGAATTGTTGATAAATTATCAACCAGTTTTCCATTTCACTAATGTAGGAACTGATGTTGTGGCAAATGTTATTCTGATTAATTTAGGGTATGATGTTCAGGCAGAGAAAGCAGAGATTTATTCTGCATCTGGGTATGATAAATGTGACTTGGAAGGGATTGAGTCTGATACTGGGTCATCATTCCTCAAAATGAACATCCCTCATCTTGATAAAGGGATACGATTTATACAACAACAACAATAACTTGCAATTATATAGTACATTTAACTAGGAAAACTTCCCAATGCACCTCACAGGAGTGTAATCAGAAAAATTGCCACCGAGCCAAAAGTGATATTAGGATGGGTGACTAAAACCTTGGTTGAAGAGGTAGATTTTAAGGAGAGTCTTAAAGGAGGAGAGTGTCCCCATAGTTACTTGCTCTTTTGAGCAGGCGAGCAGGACACCCACAGGAATGAAACGGGGTCCTGTTTTAAATATGCAGATCGGGTCTGTTGATGTCATCAGGACCCGATCTGCAAAATCAACCTGAAGCCTGAGCGGGGTGGGGGGGGCGGGTTGGGCACGATGGTGGGGCAGTGTCAGCTCCCCCATCAGGCAAAACCTGCCGGGAGCCACATCCTGGGCTGGAAATTTATTTTTCAGCTTTTCTTGTGGACTAGGAGGGGCAGGAATGCTCCTTTGGGCCTCACAAGGCTGTCGATCTTGCCAGCTGTCAGGCGGGAGACTGCAGCATTTCATTTAAATGAGGCCCTGCTGTTGCGATCAGCAGGGCCTCCATATCCCCAGCCTTGCCGGTTCTTCGGCCGATTGAGGCCTCCCATGCACCCTCCCCACCTCCCCTTAAAAATCCACGCTACATTTCAAAAAGTACTTTATTGTCTGTAAAGCACTTTAGGATGTCCTGAAGGTGTGAAAGGCATTATACAAATGCAAGTTCTTTTTTTTAATGTTTTTTTTTAAAAATTCCATTCTTTCTTATATTTTAACACATTGTATGAACAGGAACAAAAACAAACATCCTGGACCCATTTAACAGGGCAGACAGACAAAGGGTTATACCTGAAACATTTTCTTTGTCCTTCGATGCTGCCTGACCTGCTGAATGTTTCCAGCATGTTTCTGTTTTGTTTCAGATCTCCAGAATCTGCAGTATTTTATTTCATTGATATCTTGAACAGGATTTAACTGTGCTCTCACCCAATTAAGCAGATTTGTAGGTATGACACAGCCACAGATCTTTTAAAATATGGCCTTGTTAGCCAAAAATAGACTTGGAATTCTACTACTGCGAGCCCCATTAGTTAGCAGGTGTTGCTCTGGGGCAGGTACCCTGATTATATGCTGATGTGTCTTGGCTGGTTCTTGCTGTGCAAAGGGATTGGCATTGATTCAGTGCCCTGTGACTGAATCACTTGGCAGGCTAAAAGTGCCATGGACACTGTTCAACAATTAAATTATCAGCTTCATCAGGTAATATCGGACGGATCACTCAGTTTCAATAAGCTTCCGAAAAATCCGACATTTTTCCTACATTATAACAATAATAACAACAACTTGCATTTATGTAGCACCTTTAACGTAGTAAAATGTCCCAAGGCACTTCACAGGAGTAATATAAGACAAAAAATTTGACACAGAGCCAAAAGGATAAATTAGGGCAGATGACCAAAAGCTTGGTTAAAGAGGTAGGTTTTAAGGAGTGTCTTAAAGGAGGAAAGAGAGGTAGAGAGGCGGAGAGGTTTAGAGAGGGAATTCCAGAGCTTAGGGCCTAGGCAACAGAAGGCACGGCCACCAATGGTTGAGCGATTATAATCAGGGATGCTTAAGAGGGCAGAATTAGAGGAGCGCAGATATCTCAGGGGTGGGGTGGGGTGCGGTTGTGAGGCTGGAGGAGATTACAGAGGTAGGGAGGGGCGAGGCCATGGAGGGAGTTGAAAACAAGGATGAGAATTTTGAAATCGAGGTGTTGCTTAACTGGGAGCCAATATAGGTCAGCGAGCACAGGGGTGATGGGTGAACGGGACTTGGTGTGAGTTAGGACACGGGCAGCCGAGTTTTGGATGACCTCAAGTTTACGTGGGGGAGAATATGGGAGGCCAGCCCGAAATGTGTTGGAATAGTCAAGTTTAGAGGTAACAAATGGCATGGATGAAGGTTTCAGCAGTGGATGAGCTGAGGCAGGGGCAAAGACGGGCGATGTTACAGAGTTGGAAATAGGCAGTCTTAGTTATGCCGTGGATATGTGATTGGAAGCTTATTTCAGAGTCAAATATGACACCAAGGTTGCGAACAGTGTGGTTCAGCCTCAGACAGATGTTAGGGAGAGGGATGAAGTCAGTGGCTAGGGAATGGAGTTTGTGGTGGGGACCAAAAACAATGGCTTTGGTCTTCCCAGTATTTAATTGGAGAAAATTTCTGCTCATCCAGAACTGGATGTCGGACAAGCAATCTGACAATTTAGAGACCGTGGAGGTGTTGAGAGAAGTGGTGGTGAGGTAGAGCTGGGTGTCGTCAGCGTACATGTGGAAACTGACACAGTGGGCTGAATTTTGCCGGCGCTCAGAGTGTAGGTATGGAGGCGGGTCCGCTGTCAAAATCGAAATGATTGACAGCGGGTTGGGAGCCCGCTCCGAGCCCGCCTCCATGTAGGTTTCCAAAGTGTCGGATCTGCGATTTCAGAACAGACCCGACACCAAGCAGCGGGGGAGGCATTTAAGATAGTTAAATGCTTGTTAAACGCTTGTTAACTACTAATTTGCCAGTCTATTTCTATTTTACCACTTTTTTTTAATGAGGTTCACCTCGTTTGGAGATCACGTCAGTTAAGTAGGTCGGGTTCTCTATGTCTCCCCATTGCTGTGAATAGGTGCCAGCTGCAAAAGTGGTATGAAAGCTACCATTTCACAACTGGTCACTTTTCAATGTCACAACCTTGAGCCTTCAGGACTTGGAAGACACTTTTGAGCTGTATACAGTTTGGAAGTGTTTGGAGTAAACTCAATATCCACTGTCACCTCCTTGGAGCAAGCTCTCTCACCATTGACAGATCGCTTCTGTCATCTCAACTTCAGCTTCCATCTATTCCAGCAACATCGGTGCCCTTGAAATAATCTCACCTTTGTCCTCTGAATCCCTCCACGATCAGACCCAACACCAACATCACCAGGCACACCAGCAGCACCAACAACAACACCAACCTTCTCCGCAATCACCTGATGCTGCTCAGAACACAGGGCATCAGCACCCGACAACATTGTTGTCTGAGAGGCCAGCGATGGCATCACCATGGCCAGATTTACTTCACTTGACGCAGTACACCCTGGCTGCCTCATGATGCGCCAGGTTGACACCAACCCACACCAGCACCATAAAGCATCCCTAAAATGTCCAAGCCATTCCTTTCACACTCATCACCATTGCGGGGGATACCGTTATGTCTCACCATTCACTGCAACTCTCTAAGACACTTCCAAAGGTGAGCACAGATCTGTCAAATAAGGCAAAGTGTTGAAAATAAAGATTTCAATGTTTGGTAACACATTAACAGAAAATTTACATGAACATTGCATAAAACACCCAAGTGCCTACCCTTGTGTGTTAGTTGGTATGATTGGACTAGGATGAGTATGAGGGGTGGCTAGTGAGTTGGGGAAGTGATAATGTAGATAGAGAGGGATGTGTGGAGGTGCAAGGTAAGTTGGTGTGAGTAAGGATGTGCAGGAGTAGGGTAGGGAAGGCAGAGTGATGGGGATGTGATGAGTTGCACAGCAGGATGAGGTTGAGTGTGACTTTGCAGTAACGTTTCGTGATCTACTGCGCTCATTGAAAGGTTTGTGCCACTGCAGCCTGGTCCTCCTGATGACATCCCTGCTTGTGTCCTCCTGTGCAATGTGCAACCAAGCTGCGTTGGTGTCCTGGGAAAGTCTCTTCCGCCCTTTGCAAGGGAAGAGAACCTCCCTGCATACTGTGACTCCCTCCATAAGCATATGGCGGGAGTTATGCGAGAGCCTCGGTGCAACCGTCCACCTTTGAGCAGTGCTTGTCAGTGTTTGCAGCACCTCACCGTTGTAGAACACTGACAGCACAACTGTCAAAATCAATGTGGACATGGCCCCTTTAAGGAAACCGGCTGATGACGTGTCATCAAATGACGTCATCAGACCCACTTCCGTTTAATTGGCCGGGTACCTCGCAGGGCGGGCTTTAACAAGCCCAATCAATGTAAAATCACTTGGAGAGAGCGGGCTGGAGCAGGCAGCGGGCTGGGACTGTGACACCGACCCCGGCCGCCCCGGACCTACCTCCCTCGGCGAAATCGCGGCCTGTGTTTTCGGATGATGTCACCAAGGTGCAGCATGTAGTTGAGAAATAGGAAAGGGGCCAAGGATAGATCCTTAGAGGCCACCAGAGGTAACGATGCGGGAGCGGAAAGAGAAGCCATTGCAGGTGATTTTCTGGCTACGATTAGATAGATAAGAATGGAACCCGGCGAGTGCAGTCCCACCCAGCTGGACGACAGTGGAGAGGTGTTGGAGGAGGATGGAGTGTTCAACAGTGTCAAAGGCTGCAGACAAGTCAAGAAGGATGAGGAGGGATAGTTTACCTTTGTCACAGTGACAAAGGATGCCATTATCACTATAACTAGTTAATGTCCTGCTTTAAAGAAGAATGGGTAGGATAGAAATCTGCTGGTCTCAGTAGATAAATTTAAGGAACATGATTTTCCCAATGTGCTAGATATTAAAATTTATGGGGCGACAATTCGGTTGCTTTGCTCCTCCCGTTAGTGCCCTGAGCACCTAGCGCCCGGGCGTGGCGCTGCTAACGCCTCCCGCGAAATTTATCACCATGCGCAGTGCCCTGTCACGCCCCGGCCACAAACTTCCCTAGCGCCCCCTGACCTACTGCCAGACGCTATGTCCGACAGGGTCAAGGTGCCATGTTTGCGGCCGGGGCAGCGCAAGTTGAAGGTAGGTGCCAGGCGGCCATTTTTTTTGGGCTGCCTGCCAGCACCTGGCCCTTCTCGCCTCCTCCTGCGGGGTGCCGGCCGCGATCGGTCAGCCCGGCACTCCTCTTGAGTGCCGGGCTCTATTGCCGGCACCTCACTCCCCGGTGGTCCAGCAGGGCCCTGGTGTACGCAGCACTAGGCCCCTCCCGTTTACTCAGGGGAGGGAGGCCTGCAGTACCGCGGTGCTACGTGCCAACACGCGTGGTGCTGCTGCACATAGCTCCACGATATTCAATGGGAGCGCCCCATGAGGGAGGGGGAGCGCTTCCAGTAGCGCCCCGCCTCCTGTTTGGGGTGCTGCCATTCAATTTCGGGCGCAGGGGCGCTAAGGTAGTGCTCAAAGGGGGCGCGACCCAATTTTTCCCCCTATGTGTGGAACTTTCATCAGACTGTTTACTTATCAGTTTGGTTCCAGTCCTGAAACTTCCTGTCTCTAGCAAATCGAGCTGCAGATACACTCAGCAGACCACATGGCAGAGGGAAATACCCAAAAGCAGTATTTCACTGCATTTTCTACATCTTTGTTAGTAACTAATTATCCTGACATTAGAGAGGGCTGAATCATTTCACAGTATGAGACAGATTTTCTTTCCTTTCAAAACAAAGCTTACCCCTCCATATTTGTTGTCCCTGTCCTGTGAGAGTAATATTACAGATTCCTCAGATAGCCCATTATTTGTAAATTATGGTAAGAAAATGTAAAGCATTTTGAAAGATAATGGCTCTGCAAATATATCCTGCCTGATCCAGATGGATCAATTTGTGATAAAATAATGAAGCTACGTAGACAGGATCCTGGCTAATATTTTACATATTCAAAAAGGTCTTTGGTTTATAGGAGAGACAGTGGGTGGGATGTTTGTCCAATTTTAGAGTGAAGAGAATATTACTATCCCATCACAATGTTTAGGAAGTTCCAGGCAAAAACCATTGGCCTGTTGAACGCTGCAGAAATGCATTTGAAGGGTGAATGACCAGGAGCTTTCTGTAAGTACAATGCAGTGTGTAGCTGGCAGTGTAACTTGGTGCTACTACCTCTCACAACATTAAAGCATTTGCCGAACTGTTACCTCCAGAATGATGAGGAATGTTTCAGGGTGGTGCCCTGTCACTAAACTCACTTATTTCAGTTGAGTAATTTTATTGGTTTTCAGGCTGCAAAACTAGATGTCACAGGAGGTTATACCTTCTCTGGTGATGTGAGGTGCGGGGGAGGGGGTAATGTGAAATGAGAGCAGCATTTATGATGATTGTTCTTGATTTTTCTTGTGTTCATTACTCAGGATTCCTAACCTGGCTGCAAGATTTTATGTGGTGATGCAGAAAAGAAAATGGGAAGAAAAGTTGTTGTAAAAAATTAACTCGAAAAATATTTCACTGATTCTTCATATTTTGGAGTGGAATTTCCAGAGTTCTCCTGATTGCTCATGATAATTTTGGTGGAAGATCCACAAAAACCTGTGGATCTTCTGCCAAAGTTATGGTGGTCGATGGGGAGAACCCCAACAAAATTCAGTCCCTTTGTTTTGTCATTATGTAAGGTTTTCACTGTCAAAATCATTATCACAGTATACAGTGTATGCAATTTAGCTTGCCATATTTTAAGGCTGACTGGTGCAATTTTTAAATATCTGTTCTCCTTGAGGGGAGTAGCAACGGCATTTACTGCACCTTTGGTTGCATGTAGTTCATCAAATACATTAAAGGGTCAGCCAGGTAAAAAGATTTTAATCAAACCTGTTAGGGCTGTCAGCATAATCAATTATTGATATTTGAAAATCTTACTGACTTAAAATCGAAGAAAAGCAGCTCTTCAGGATTTTAAATGGATCAACACTTGAATCTTTAGTGTGAGCCAAAATTACATAAACTGTAATTAATAAAAGAAAATATCAGAACTACTGATGGAAAGTAAATGGAAATAGATGTCAAGCTAATACTGTAGTTGTTTTAGACACTGCTTTCACTTGTATGTTTTATGTGGTCAATAATATATTCATAGGAAATTTTTACGGAAAACATTTTGAACAATTTCAAGTCTTGTCTACAAAAGAAATGGTGCAGCTTTACCAGTGGGCTTTAATATAGCAAGGAATCTTGTTGGTACAGAAGTAATTATTCATAACATCGCTTGGTTAAATTAGGCAATAATGTGAGTTAAATGGAGAAATGTAAAACAGTTTCCACAATGGGTAAATATCATTAAATAGAATTTGTTGCCTACAAATTTAATTGTCTGAATTGAGTAAAGTGTAGTTTAAGGCAGGAAATTGGTTCAACCATGTTACAATCCATTTACTATAATTGCCATAATAGTGACTGAAACTGTTTATAAATTTGCAGGAGCAAAATAGTGTGTTTCTCTCCCATTTGGGTAAAGCTTAATATTTGTTGATGGACTATGTTCCTATGTGGCTTCCTTATAGGTGTACCTCTAGATAAATTGGAGTTGTTAGGACTGTAGTCAAATTACTATGTAGAGCAGAAAACTACTAACTGCAGGTAGTCATTAAGACAGGCGTTGCTGTAAAAAGAATATGAATTATAAATACAGTAAGTTCTAATCCTGCAAGTTGATTTTGGTGCACTGCATTTTTTTCCCCCCACAGACAGGCGAATGAGGAGTACCAGGTGCTGGCAAACTCGTGGCGGTATTCATCCGCATTTTCTAATAAGCTGTTCTTCACTGTGGTGGACTATGATGAGGGAGCAGATGTATTTCAACAGGTATGGATTTTGTTGCACGCTATAGTTATCAACCACTTCTACATGATGACTTTAGAACAACTAAATTTCAAATCCAGATGCATTGCAGATGTGAATAGCATCAAAAACAGATTTGTTAGATTGTTGAGAAAATTACACACCCAATTGAAAGTAAGAGGAGAAATTCAACTCACGGCTGTCAGTTTTGAGCCTGAAAGATGGGCAGCCAGGAGTTGAAAATCAAGGGGTGGGGCGGTGGAAATTTGGCCGAACGATGAACGCCCACGGCTCGCTTGATGCTATATTCAGGCAGTCCTGCAAATGCACAAGCTGCCTGCCACCTGAAACAGGTGCAAGGTAGTTTTATTATATTGATCTAGGTCCTGCGCCGGTTGTTGGAGCCCGATGTAAAATTCAGGTACAAATGGGCAGAGCTTGTGCTGTGCAAGCGCCATCTGGTTGTACCAGGTTTGAGCGGCATAACTGCTGGTGGCTGTTCAAAAAACGGCAGCCTTTTACAAGTTATATTTTTGCTGAGCCAGAAGGAGCAAAACTGCAGGCTGCTGCCCCCCAACCCCCCCTCCCACCCCCCCACCTGCGGGCCAGCTCAATGTCAGAGCCGGCTGGAATTTGTCAGGCCCTGACCAGCAAGCTACATTGGGACACCCATTTTGTGCCTGCAGCTCACTGCTTTTATTCAAATGAGACTTGGAATTGGATGAAGACAAAACAAATAGAAACTTCCTGTGACGGATTAATCTTGAATTTTTCTTTGAATCATTGTAGAAATGTCACCTCCATGTTGGATCTTCTCCACATACCAGAGCTAGCAATAACAATCTAGTAACATTATAGCCACTATAACAGCTTCACCGTTATAATGGAGAAAATCTGATAGCAAATTCTGGAGTACGCACATGCGCAGTTAAACGCGGATATCCAGAAGTTCCTGTCAGAGATACCCTGCTCCTCCGCTGGGTGCGCTGTTGCACTCCTTGCCAATGGACTCGGCATTGAAATGATTGGAACGGCGTGAACTTGGGGTACTTAACCACTAGTTCTACACTAAAAACAGCTGAAAAAGCTAGGGCTGGTGCATTCAGGAGTAAGTGAGATTTAACGGTGTGAGAAGTGATAATTACTGCTGTACAACCTCACTGACCCTGAAAATTTAACTATATAAGTGTGGAGGCTCATTCCCTCAGAAGAAAATTAGTGTTGGAGATTTTAAAAAAAATTAAAATATTTTTTTTAAACTTTTTCTGTGTCTCTTTTATCTCTCTCCCTTAATCTCATCTGTATTTTCCAGTCTTTATTTCACTTTCTGTACCTGATTTAAATCTAATTTATATTTCTTGCTTTATATTTCTTGGTTTAGACTCTGTGGGCTGGATTTTCAATGACCCGTGGAGTCGGGTTTGGAGGCGGGGGGGGGGTTAAAGTCGCAGATTCGGGGGTCCCGACCCCATCCCGACTCCAACCCGCCTCCATGTCAGTTTCTCTGGCGGTGGGTACCCGACCTGTTCTGAGGCCCGACTCCTCGAGGCGGGAAGGGATTAGTGACAATTAACTGCCTGTTAACAGGTAGTTAACAGGCAGTTTTTTGCATAATCCCTATTTTCAAAAGAAAAGTGTGGGCTTCCCGACAGGTGGCAACCACTCCAAGTTATCGGGGCGGGCCGTGCGTCTGCAGGGGTTGGAGGGGTCGATATGTCCGGTGGGCAGGTGAGTGATGGGTGCATGTGTGCAGAGGTAAGTGTGTAAGGTAAGTGCTAATGGTTGGAAAAAGTTTTACTTACCTTAACTTCCTCCTGCAGGTGTCAGCCCTTCAGTTCTCGGGAGTTAGAAATCTCACCGGCACAGAAAGCAGGAAAGCCGTGGTTGTGTCAAAACCTGCAGCCTTCTGTTTTTTGTGCTGGAATGATTTCCTAACTCAGCCTGAGAGGAAGGACTGAAGTTAGAAATCATATTGTGAGTGTTTGACAGCTTCACAGAGCTGTCAAACGCTGATATTTCATTTGTCGCAGGAATGTACCGGCAGACAGGAAGATGGCTTGAAGTGTGTCTACTTCAATGCAAGGAGCATCCGGAATAAGGTAGGAGAACTTGGAGCGTGGATTGGTACTTGGGACTACGATGTGGTGGCCATTACGGAGACATGGTTAGAACAGGGACAGGAATGGTTGTTGGAAGTTCCGGGGTATAGATGTTTCAGTAAGAGTAGGGAAGTTGGTAAGAAAGGTGGAGGAGTAGCATTGTTAATCAAGGATAGTTTAACAGCAGCAGAAAGGCAGTTCGAGGGGGATCTGCCGTCTGAGGTAATATGGGCTGAAGTTAGAAATAGGAAAGGAGCTGTCACGTTGTTAGGAGTTTTCTACAGGCCCCCAAATAGTAATAGAGATGTGGAGGAAGAAATTGCAAAGCAGATTATGAATAGGTGTGGAGGTCACAGAGTAGTTGTCATGGGTGACTTCAACTTTCCAAATATTGATTGGAACCTTTATAGGTCAAACAGTTCGGATGGGATAGTTTTTGCACAGTGTGTGCAGGAGGGTTTCCTGACACAATATGTGGATAGGCCGACAAGAGCTGGGGCCACGTTGGATTTGGTACTGGGTAATGAACCGGGCCAAGTGTTTGATTTGTATGTGGGAGAGCACTTTGGAGATAGTGACCACAATTCGGTAACTTTCACTATTGCAATGGAGAGGGATAGGGCCATACGGCAGGGCAGGGTTTATAATTGGGGGAGGGGTAATTATGATGCGATTAGGCAAGAATTAGGGAGTATAAGATGGGAACAGAAACTATCAGGGAAAGGCACAAACGAAAAGTGGAGCTTTTTCATGGAGCAATTACTGCGTGTCCTTGATAGGTATGTCCCTGTCAGGCAGGGAGGAAATGGCCGAGTGAGAGAACCATGGTTCACAAAAGAGGTTGAATGTCTAGTCAAGAGGAAAAATGAAGCGTATGTAAGGATGAGAAAACAAGGTTCAGTTGGGTCGATTGAGGGGTACAAGGTAGCAAGGAATGAGCTAAAAAAAGAGCTTAGGAGAGCTAGGAGGGGGCATGAGAAGTCCTTGGCGGGTCGGATCAAGAAAAACCCCAAGGCCTTTTACTCTTATGTGAGAAATAAAAGAATGACCAGGGTGAGGGTAGGGCCGGTCAAGGACAGTAGTGGGAACTTGTGCATGGAGTCAGAAGAGATAGGAGAGGTGATGAATGAATACTTTTCGTCAGTGTTCACCGAGGAGAGGGGCCATGTTCTTGAGGATGAGAGTGTGATAAAGGTGGATAGGCTGGAGGTGGTAGATGTTCTGAGGGAAGATGTTTTAGCAATTTTGAAGAACCTGAGGGTTCTGAGGAACGTGGAGGAGCAGAGGGATCTGGGGGTTCATATCCACAGATCTCTGAAGGTTGCCACTCAAGTGGATAGAGCAGTAAAGAAGGCCTATGGTGTGTTGGCGTTTATTAACAGAGGTTTTGAGTTTAAGAACCGTGAGGTTATGCTGCAACTGTACAGGACCTTGGTGAGACCACATTTGGAATATTGTGTGCAGTTCTGGTCACCTCACTATAGGAAGGACGTGGAAGCATTGGAAAGAGTGCAAAGGAGATTTACCAGGATGCTGCCTGGTTTGGGGGGGAGCTCTTATGAGGAAAGATTGAGGGAGTTGGGGCTTTTCTCTTTAGAGCGGAGGAGGATGAGAGGCGACTTAATAGAGGTTTATAAGATGATGAGGGGGATAGATAGAGTGGATGTTCAGAGACTATTTCCTCGGGTAGAGGCAGCTGTTACAAGGGGGCATAACTATAAGGTGCATGGGGGGAGATATAGAAGGGATGTCCGAGGTAGATTCTTTACTCAGAGAGTGGTTGGGGTGTGGAATGGACTGCCTGCTGTGATAGTGGAGTCGGACACTTTAGGAACTTTCAGGCGGTTATTGGATAAGCACATGGAGCACACCAGAGTGATAGGGAGTGTGATAGCTTGATCTTGGTCTCGGACAATGCTCGGCACAACATCGAGGGCCGAAGGGCCTGTACTGTGCTGTACTGTTCTATGTTTCTATGTATGTTTTAAAAGCTCTTGACAGATGAAATGTCAGTCTATCACGTCACCTGTTGCCGGGTGGCCCTTAATTGGCCTGCTGAGCCCACTGGGCGGGCTCAACAAGGTCAATCAAGGGAAAATACAGTGGGTTGGCCACATCTCGATGGAGGCGGGTTCACAAGCCAGAATGTGTGATTCCTGACCCCAACCCGACTCCAACTTCAAAATCCAGCCCTGTGTGTCTCAGTGAGGATTCTTCAATCTGTGGTTGAAGAGCCTCGCTGTTTCTTCTCTGCTCACAATCACCACAGATGCCCCGTAGAGGGTGCCGCGCTGTATCAGATGCCGGATTAGAGCAAGTCTGCTCTCACAAGCCTGCAATAACTTTGTGGGCAGCTGTCAGCGAGGTGAACGCCGAGTGCTGTTCCTTCACCGCTACCGCTGACCGCAAAATCCGGGTTAATAAACCCTGCTTCTATCAAGGGCAGACTTACCTGTTTTTGGCATACCTTTCTTTCTAGGAAACTTCTAACTGTAAAAAACTGACTGATTGCATTTTAGCTTCTAATTCTGGGCCCGTGCCTTACACCTCACAGACTTCTGTTTCAAATCTGATTGCACCTCACCACAATGGAAATGTAGATTAGTTGGCATCTGAGATGAGATGACTAATTGCAGTCTAATAACAGTCATTCTGGTTAATGGGATAGATTGTGAGTTGTGACATTCCACAAACTGCCTTATCTAGCTTTAATATACAGTGTTCAGGCTTGCAGCCTGTGGCCATTTTTTTTTAAACGTGCAAATTCAATTTTTTTTAAAACACAACCTTTAAACCTAAATCAATCACTAAATCCTTTCAGTGAAGAGAAAAATGATCAAAAATCCCAAAATGTAACAGGAAGGCTTCAGTATATCTATTTCTTTTAAGAGTATACGGCCTAAAAATTCGAACTGTTTGCGCTGGCCGTTAAGGCCCATTTCAGCAAAAAAAATTGTGGCTGCCTCACTTCCGTCCGCCTCCAGCGCGGCACACAGCATCTGCCATCTTGGTAAGGGCCATAGCGCTGCCGTTGGCAGCCTTGGCCCCGAAATGTAAATGAGCAGAGTGTGACTTAATGCCACGTCTGAAAAGTTCGACCTTTTCGATCTGTTAAAAGCCGGGTCCTAAGCATACTCAGAAAAGTGTGCGTGAAGCAGCCCTGCATAGAATCATAGATTGGTTACAGCACAGAAGGAGGCCATTCGGCTCATCAAGCCTGTGCCGGCTCTCTGCAAGAGCACGTCAGCTAGTCCCACTCCCCTGCCCTTTCCCTGTAGCACTGCAATTTTTTTTCCTTCAGGTACTTATCCAATTCCCTTTTGAAAGCCATGATTGAATCTGCCTCTATCACCCATTCAGGCAGTGCATTCCAGATCCTAACCACTTGCTGCGTAAAAAAGTTTTTCCTCATGTCGCCTTTGGTTCTTCTGCCAATCACCTAAATCTGCGTCCTCTGGTTCTCGATCCTTCTGCCAATGGGAACAGTTTCTCTCTACTCTTTCTAGAACACTCATGATTTTGATCACCTCTATCAAATCTCTTCTCAACCTTCTCTGCTCTAAGGAGAACAACCCCAACTTCTCCAATCTATCCACGTAACTGAAGTCTCTCATCCCTGGAAGCATTCTTGTAAATCTTTCTGCACCTTCTCTAAGGCCTTCACATGCTTCCTAAAGTGTGGTGCCCAGAATTGGACACAATACTCCAGTTGAGGCCAAACCAGTGTTTTATAAAGGTTCATGATAACTTCCTTGCTTTTGCATGCTATGCCTCTATTTATGAAGCCCAGGATCCCTGGGGAACACCACTGTGTACCTTCCTCCAGTCCGATAAACCACTACTCTCTGTTTCCTGTCACTTAGCCAATTTTCAACTTTTCTGGCAATCCTATTATGTGCCTGTTGTCAAAAGCCTTTTGGAAGTTTTTGCAGAAACACTGTCAGTGCTTCTTAAAGGGTCACACATATCTTTCAGGTAAGTATGGAGTTAAGCTTTTGGACTTTTTAAAATATTTTATTGAAGTAGTGGCTTGGTGCAATAGATGTTAAAAGTTTTTAAAGTGTGCAGGGAGAGCTGCTGGACGCTTGGAAGGTAAAGGTAAAGGAAGGCTACTGAGAAGACAGAAAATGCTGGAAATACTCAGCAGGTCAGGCAGCATCCATGGAGAAAGAAACAGAGTTCACATCTCAGGTCAAGATGCTGCCTGACCTGCTGAGTATTTCCAGCATTTTCTGCTTTTATTTCAGATTTCCAGCATCCGCTCGCAGAGGGAAGAGGAAGACGCAGAAGAGGAGGAAGCGGAAGGAAGGATGCCAGCCAGACAGCCCCTTTCTGGCTGGGACATTCGAGATGGAATTATCCGCCTGCAGTACCAGTGACCACAACCCCAATTCCCCTTTCAACATTTGTCCCACACCTTACCTTCCCTCTGTTACTGACCATCACAGTGTCCTCTTGACCACAATACTGAAATAAAAGCCTCCACAAAGCAAACTTTCCAATCCAACTTTATACATCTATCTATCCAATATGACATCAAGAAATCAACTAATCACCCTTGTGCATTCCCTTAATGACAGTCTTGTGTGTGCCTTTGCCTATCCTACTGATGTCATGCAGTGTGACCCCAGTGACTGCAGCATGGCTGGTGGAAGGCTGCTGACTTTCAGTGGGGGACACTGCAGATGGCCTTGCAGGACGACCTCGAGGAGGTGGTGGCTGGGAGTGTCAAATCGAGTGACAGTGTTTCTTCTTCTTTACTGTGCCCAGTTTTGGTCTCCTTATCTGAGAAAGGACATACATGCCTTAGAGGTGGTGCAACGAAGGTTCACTAGATTTATCCCTGGGATGCGAGGGTTGCCATATGAGGAGAGATTGAGTAGATTGGGCCTATACTCTTTGGAGTTCAGAAGGATGAACGGAGATCTCATTGAAACATATAAGATTCTGAGAGTGATTGACGGTCGATACTGAGGGTTGTTTCCCCTGGGTGGAGAGTCTAGATCTAGGGGGCATAGTCTCAGGATAAGGGGTCGTCCATTTAAGACTGAGATGAGGAGGAATTTCTTCATAGAAACATAGAAGATAGGAGCAGGAGTAGGCCATTCGGCCCCTCGAGCCTGCTCCGCCATTTAATGAGATCATGGCTGATCATCCAAATTCAGTACCCTGTCCCTGCTTTCTCCCCATATCCCTTGATCCCTTTAGCCTTAAGAAATATATCTATCTCCTTCTTGAATATATTTAATGAATTGGCCTCAACTGCCTTCTGTGGTAGAGAATTCCACAGGTTCACCACTCTCTGGGTGAAGAAATTCCTCCTCATCTCAGTCCTAAATGGCTTACCCCTTATCCTTAGACTGTGACCCCTGGTTCTGGACTCCCCCGCCATCGGGAACATCCTTCCTGCATCTAGTCTGTCTAGTCCTGTTAGAATTTTATACGTTTCAATGAGATCCCCTCTCATTCTTCTAAACTCTAGCGAATACAAGCCCAATCGTCCCAATCTCTCTCCATAAGTCATTCCTGCCATCCCAGGTATCAGTCTGGTGAATCTTCGCTGCACTCCCTCCATGGCAAGAACATCCTTCCTCAGATAAGGCGACCAAAACTGCACACAATACTCAAGGTGTGGTCTCACCAAGGCCCTGTACAACTGCAGCAAGAAATCCTTGCTCCTGTACTCGAATCCTCAGAGGGTTGTGAATCTTTGGAATTCTCTACCCCAAAGGGCTGTGGATGCTGAGTCGTTGAGTATATTCAAGGCTGAGAGAGATCGTTTTTTGGACTCTCGGGGAATCAAGGGATATCGGGATCGGGTGGGAAAGTGGAGTTGAGTTCGAAGATCAGTCATGATCTTATTGAATGGCAGAGCAGGCTTGAAGGGTCATATGGCCTACTCCTGCTCCTAATTCTTATGTTCTTATGTTCTTCTTTGTCTTATTCTTCACTCTCCTCTCCCTCTTCTTGGTCACCCACTGACTGGGCAGACTGGATTTCTTGGGTGTGTAAAATGAGGAAGGCACAAGGGTAGAATCTAGGGAAGAGATAGCAGAGGCATTACGACACATATTTAATAATTTGCTAGAAAAAGTTGTAGTGCCAGAGGACTGTCGGATAGCTAACGTAATACCTATATTTAAGAAGCGGGAGCTTAACATTGGTGGTAGGAAAAATAATGGAATCCCTACTAAAGGAGAAAATAGAAGAACATCTAGAAACCAAAAACATAGTACTGAATAGTCAGCATGGATTTCAAAAGGGAAAGTCTTGCTTGATCAACCTCATTGAATTTTTTGAAGAGGTAACAGAGAGAGTGCAGTAGATGTAATTTATCTAGATTTTCAAAAGGCCTTTGATAAGGTACCCCATAATAGACTGATGAACAAGGTCAGAGAATACGAAGTCAGGGGACAAGACCACATAAAGAGTACTGCGTACAGTTCTGGTCGCCATATTATAAAATGGATATAGAGGCACTGGAGAGGGTTCAGAGAAGATTTACAAGAATGATACCAGAAATGCGAGGATATACATATCCGGAAAGGATGAACAGGCTGGGTCTCTTTTCTCTTGAAAAAAGAAGGCTGAGATGTGACCTAATAGAGGTTTTTAAAATTATGAAAGGTTTTGGTAGAGTGGATATAGAGAGAATGTTTCCACTTGTGGGGAAGAGTATAACTAGAGGCCATCAATATAAGATAGTCACCAAGAAATCCAATAAATAATTCAGAAGAAGCTTCTTTACCCAGAGTGGTGAGAATGTGGAAGTCGCTACCACAGGGAGTGGTTGAAGCAAAAAGTATAGATTATTTTAAAGGGAGGCTAGACAAGCACATGAGGGAGAAGGGAATAGAGGGTTATGCTGATAGATTTAGATGAGGAAAGACGGGAGGAGGCTCGAGTGGAGCATAAATGCCAGCATGGACTGGTTGGGCCGAATGGCCTGTTTCTGTGCCATATATCCTATGTAATCCTATGAGTTATGGTGAGAGAGGGCCGGAAAGCAAGAGCCGTGTGCACCTTGTAAATCAGAAGATATTGTGGGATGAGGGGGAAGTGGGGTGTGAGAAGGAGGATAACGTATGAGGATACCAGCATCTAGTATCCTTTCAGCCGCACCGCTGGCCAAGGGCTCAGCCCTGCCCCTGCCAAGAATGGCCTACACCGTCTCCTCCAAGGGGGTGAGGTGAAGCTAGGAATGGGAGCTGTGCCTCGTGTTTGATACAGATTGTTGGTAGGTGAGGTGTGTGGGGTCGTGCAATGAGCAGTGTGTTAGGCTAGTGGTGTAGCTGGTAGGAGACGGCTTTGGAAGATGCATTCACTGACCTTGATCAGTGGTCTGAGGTCATGAAGTTACTTTGCTCACTGGGGCCAGGTCATGGAGGCGACACTGCTGGCAGTGATGGCCTCGGTGATGTGGTCCCACATTGTCCTTTCTGGAGGGCCTCCTGGCCTCTGTGGATAGAGGACCTCTCTTGCGGTGTTGACCCTCTGCACAAAACTGAAGTGCAGTGTGTGAGACCCTGGATGCCCCTTCCGTGGCTCGTTGAACCATTTGTGTTGGTGCTGAAGCAGCTTTACCATTTTTTTACGTCCGGAAGGCAGTTAAGCTTTAAGAGCTGAAGACTGCCGTTTGGGAATTATTTTTAATGTTTATTTCTTTCAGAAGGCATTTGAGCTCTAAGGGTTAAAGACTGCCTATTTTTAAATGATTTTTATTTGTTTCATTTTGGAAGGCAGTTTAAGGGTCCGACACTGCTTTCTAAAATGACAGCCTTGCTTTAAGACAACGCTGCTCTTGCTCCAGGGACACTACGAAGAGGCTACATTGGGCCTCCCGCTGAGAGTACTGCCGGAAACCCTATCTTACACTGTAGGTGCTATTTTAAATTAGCAGGCAGCACCGAAATATGGGTGCTGCCTGTGCTATTATTTCGAGCGGCCATTAACTTTGGCCTGCGGTGGCACCGGCAGATTACCGGCCTACTCCAATTTCTAGGCCTACTATTGAATTCCAGCACGTAATTTTCTAATTTCCAATACCTTGTATGTAATTGTTATGCCCTGAAATAACCCAAAAGCAGCCACGCAGCACACGGCAGCAATTTCATAAAATGTAACTATTAACAGGTCAATACAATACAAATCTTTGGAATTGCAATGGATTTTGTAGATTGTGTATATTTACAATTTAATAATAATATGCCCTGGGACAGTATTAGAATATTGTTTTTGTGCACAGATGCATTTCAAAAGCCTATGCACATATTTTGCCCATTTGGAGACAAACACTTGGAACAGACAGATGTCCCACCTGCATGTAAAAAAAAGTGTTACTTCAGGAAGAGAAAAATTATTCTGAGACTTTCATCAATATTAAAAAGTGATTTCCCATCTTCATCCAATGGGCTCATTTCAAAAATTGTGCTGGGATCTACCACTATGTTGGATTGCACATATCAAAAGAGTCTTTAATGGTGAAATATCACTGTAGTAATTTTTTTCCAATCTGTTGCATGATCTTACTCATCAATCTTGCAGATTGTTTTATTGGTAGTATTTCCATACTTGTGTACAATCATATATCAATAAACACTGACTTGTGACCTCAATAAGTTAAAGACTTGAATAGGTTTCAAATTAAAAGTGACTTTGTGTCAACTTCATTTAAAGAAAAACATAAAGGGGGAGAAATTCGGTATCGCCCAGTTTGGGGCGCAATTATCGGCCGGGCGCAAAGTTTAGCGTCTGGCACTAATTATCGCCTCCGACTGCAAACTTGGCCTCTATTGCCCCTGGAGGTGATTTGAGCACTAAATCAGGCGCTACACACCTGTCTTAAGGCGCTCACGCCGAAGAGCAAGGCGTTACCTCAGAGCTTTGGCGAAGCTCATGTGATGTCAGTTAGTAATGGAACACAGACACACTGGCGCCGGCCAATTCTTAAAGGGGAGGGTCGATTTTGCTGTCCAGCCACACCCTGCTCATTGCAGCCTTGAATCTTGGCCTGGAGAGACCTGTACATCAATTCTGCTGGAACCACCAATGGATAGGCCCAGGGAAAGAGCTCAGCGCTTCAGCGACCCGGCCTTGGTGGCTCTGGTTGGCGTTGTCGAGCGGCGACTCAATATCCGGTCCGGGGCGCAACCAGGGTGTTGCACCCTCGACTGATGTCACGATTTGCGGGTGCAGGAGATCGTGGCGGTAGTGTTTAGCGCCGCCGCAAAATGTCTGGTCAATTTTGCGAGCTGCGCAAACATCGCCGCGCCCGGGTGCTAGTTGCATTGTGCCCCATTAGTGCCCTAAGAGGGCGCTAACGGGAGGCGCTAATCAACCGAATTTTTACCCCAAAGAATTTTGATCTTCCAAAATTCCCTAGATTCAGGAACGGTCCCAGCTGATTGGAAGGTAGCAAATGTAACCCCGCTATTCAAGAAAGGAGGGAAAGAGAAAACGGAACCACAGGCTGGCTAGCCTGACATCAATTGTCGGGAAAATGCTGGAATCCATTATTAAGGAAGTGGTAACAAGGCATTTAGAAAATCATAAGCAGATTAGGCAGAGTCAACATGATTCTATGAGTGGGGTGGGGCCGATTAGGGACCAAAAAGGAGACCTACGCATGGAGGCAGAGGGTATGGCTGAGATACTAAATGAGTAATTTGCATCTGTCTTCACCAAGGAAGAGGATGCTGCCATAGACAGAGTAAAGGAGGAGGTAGAGGAGATACTGAATGGGATAAAAATTGATAAAGATGAGGTACTGGAAAGGCTGGCTGTACTTAAAGTAGGTAAGTCACCAGGACCGGATGGGATGCATCCTAGGATGCTGATGGAAGTGAAGGATGAAATCGCGGAGGTACTGGCCATAACCTTCCAATCCTCCTCAGAAACGGGGGTGGTGCCAGAGGACTGGAGAATTGCAAATGTTACACCCTTGTTCAAAAAGGGATGTAAAGATAAACCCAGCAACTATAGGCCGGTCAGTTTAACCTTGGTAGTGGGGAAACCTTTAGAAACAATAATCAGGGACAAAATTAACAGTCACTTGGACAAGTGTGGATTAATTAAGGAAAGCCAGCATGGATTTGTTAAAGGCAAATCGTGTTTAACCAACTTGATTGAGTTTTTTGATGAGGTAACAAGAGAGGGTAGATGAGGGCAATGCTGTTGACGTGGTGTACATGGATTCCCAAAAGGCATTCGACAAAGTGCCACGTAATAGGCTTGCCAGCAAAGTTGAAGCCCATGGCATAAAGAGGACAATGGCAGCATGGATACGAAATTGGCTAAGTGACAGGAAACAGGGAGTAGTGGTGAACGGTTGTTTTTCGGACTGGAGGAAGGTATACAGTGGTGTTCCCCAGGGGTCGGTACTAGCACCACTTATTTTCTTGATATGTATGAATGACTTGGACTTGGGTGTACAGGGCACAATTTCAAAATTTGCAGATGACACAAAACTTTGAAGTATAGTGAACAGTGAGGAAGGTAGTGATGGACTTCAAGAGGACATAGACAGGCTGGTGGAATGGGCGGACACATGGCAGATGAAATTTAATGCAGAAAAGTGCAAAGTGATACATTTTGGTAGAAAGAATGAGGAGAGGAAATATAAACCAAAGGGTACAATCCTAACTGAAAGACAAAGCAGATGTCCTCCCAAGCCAGTACCATCTGAAATGGTTAAAGGGTGTGCTGGTTAACTTCATCTTTCAACTCCTTCCCTAATAAAGACATTTCACCTTCTCTCTGTGGCTCTCTCTTGTAGCCTGTCTGAGCTCTGGAACTCACTGTGGGGAATCACAACCATGCATCTGCATCTTAAAACTTCACAGCACAGTGTGTTGGTGATGCATCACCAGGCCATCAATACCATCTGTTGTTTCTTGGATTCAACTGTCAGTAATGCCTAGGGAAACTGTTGATATGCTGAAAGTATAGATGACATGGATGGAATTCTAAGGAAAGTAAAAGCTTTGCAACAAATTTAAATTGGGTTCATGTGGAGCAACTAATTATGAAATAAATGGGAGGGGGAGGAATTGAGAAAATTGGAGCAGGAAGACAAGGAACTAGTACTTTGTTGTGCATTTGACAAGGCAAATAGCCAACATGGATCTTATCTAATAATGAGTGGGGACCTGGCTGTTTGCTTCACTTCTTGAGAACTGGTGGTCAAGTCTTGATGTGATATGATGACTGTCATGAATTCCTAAATATTTATCTGATGTGACTGACCTGGGTATAAAGGTAACTATGCCAATACCAAGGAGCTGAAGGAAAGCTAGAAGATAGATTAGAAAAGAAGAATTTCATGCAATCCTTTGGAGACAGGGAAGTACATCAGACAGAGCAATATCAAGCACAATGGAATGGCCTAGTTTGGGGGGACATTTTCCTGACTTAATTGTCCCTTTGAGTGGTTATTCACCGGGAAATCACTTGTGTAATTCAGCAAACCTCTTTAGAAGGCTAAGATTTCTAAGTGATGACTCTAGTACATACAGAGCATGAAAAAAGCGGTTTGCTGCACCTTTGAAGTATGAAGGGGGCACAATATCTTCATGGGACTATTTAATTTTCACTTAAGCTGATTGATCTGCATTATACACGTTTAATATTGTTTCCAAAATAAGACTAGATACTAGGGGCTGGCTGCGGGTGGGAAATAGAGGCTTCAGATGCAAATCAAGCCCTGCCATTAAAGTTGGCAGGGCCTATGGGACAGCTGTTCTCCTGGGTTTCCTGCCTGCCTTGGCGCTCCCCCACCACCCCCACCCTCAACCTGCCTTCCCCATCCAAAGAGCAAAACCAGTGCATTACAAAGGAAGAGAGAGCTGTTCTAATATAGGAGATACTAACTGGTCAGAAAGCTTAATAAAAAGATAAATCTCAGTATATAGTTTTAAAACAAGAAGAGTACTTAGTTGTATAATATTACTACTATGCTAATTCAAATTGAATCCAGCTAAAGTTTGTAATATGTAAAATGGTGTATAGAGCCATCTAGTGGTCAAAGATCAGATTGAAATCTGAACACCATGGTCCTGAATTTCCACGGGGGTTGTCCTGCTTTCCCATCATAACAAAGATCGGCAGAACCCCAGACTACCCACATAAACAGCCATTTTTCTGGGGGTTCCACCAAAGTTACAGCAGAAGATGGGGAGAACCTCCATAGAAGTTCAGGACCCATATGCTCAGGGAAGTAATCAGACATTTTGAATAAAGCTTCAGACATGGTGCACACAGCCTCTTGAGTGTTTTTATTCAAATAAGCCATAAACCACTACACGGTGTTAGAAACGGGAAGGAAATGGAAGGTTTAAAACTCTGTCAATCTACTAATCTATTACTTCTTCATCTATTGCATACGCATGCACTTTGTTTTGTCTCATAAGCATGTTGCTATTGCATATACTTGAAAGCATTGTTTTCATTTTCTCAATGCTTTGACAACACTTCTATTCACACGTGGGAGAGAGAGAGAAGAAATGGAACATGAAGTTATTAATGTCAAGTTTGAGGAATATTTTTCACTTCAGAAGAATATTACGTTAAAAGACTGGTGTTTAGAAACATAGAAAAATAGGAGCAGGAGTAGGCCATTCGGCCCTTCGAGCCCGCTCCGCCATTCAATATGATCATGGCTGATCCTCGATCTCAATACCATATTCCCGCTCTCTCCCTATACCCCTTGATGCCTTTTGTGTCTAGAAATCTATCTGTCTCCTTCTTAAATATATTCAGTGACTTGGCCTCCATAGCCTTCTGTGGTAGAGAATTCCGCAGGTTCACCACCCTCTGAGTGAAGAAATTTCTCCTCATCTCCATAAAAAGGGAGAAAAGGATAGACTGAGTAATTACAGGCCAGTCAGCCTAACCTCGGTGGTGGGAAAATTATTGGAAAGAATTCTGAAGGACAGGATAAATCTTCATTTACAAAGACACAGATTAATCAAGGATAGTCAGCACGGATTTGTTAAGGGAAGGTCGTGTCTGACAAACTTGATTGAATTTTTTGAGGAGGTATCAAGGAGTTTGATGTAGTTTATATGGACTTTGGCAAGGCTTTTGATAAGGTTCCACATGGCAGACTGGTCACGAAGTTAAAAGCCCATGGGATCCAGGGCAAAGTGTCAAGTTGGATTAAAAAATGTCTCGGAGACAGGAAGCAGAGGGTAAAGGTTGATGGGTGTTTTTGTGACTGGAAGGCTGTTTCCAGTGGGGTTCCGCAGGGCTCAGTACTAGGTCCCTTGCTTTTTGTGGTATATATCAATGATCTTGACTTGAATATAGGGGGTATGATTAAGAAGTTTGCAGATGATACTAAAATCGTCTGTGTGGTTGATAGTGAAGAAGGAAGCTGTAGACTGCAGGAAGATATCAATAAATTGGTCAGGTGGGCAGAACAGTGGCAAATGGAATTCAATCCGGAGAAGTGTGAGGTAATGCATTTGGGGAGGGCTAACAAGGAAAGGGAATACACATTAAATGGTAGGACACTGAGTAGTGTAGAGGAACAAAGGGAGCTTGGAGTACATGTACACAGATCCCTGAAGGTAGCAGGCCAGGTAGATATGGTGGTTAAGAAGGCATACGGAATGCTTGCCTTTATTAGCCGTGGCATAGAATACAAGAGCAGGGGGGTTATGCTTCAACTGTATAAAACACTAGTTAGGCCTCAGCTAGAGTACTGCGTGCAGTTCTGGTCACCACATTACAGGAAAGATGTGATTGCACTAGAGAGGGTACAGAGGAGATTTACAAGGATGTTGCCGGGAGTAGAGAATCTTCGCTATGAGGAAAGACTAGATAGGCTGGGTCTGTTTTCCTTGGAACAGAGGAGGCTGAGGAGAGACCTTTATTGAGGTGTATAAAATCATGAGGGGCATAGATAAAGTGGATAGAAAGGACCTATCTCCCTTAGCAGTGGGGTCAAAAACCAGGGGGCACAGATTTAAAGTAATTGGTGGAAGGTTTAGAGGGGTTTTGAGGGGAAATTTCTTCACCCAGAGGGTTGTGGGGGTCTGGAACTCACTGCCTGAAAGGGTGGTAGAGGCAGGAACCCTAACCACATTTAAAAAGTACTTGGATGTGCACTTGGGATGCTCTAACCTGCAGGGCTACGAACCAAGAGCTGGGAAGTGGGATTAGGCTGGATAGCTCTTTGTTGGCCGGCGCGGACACGATGGGCCAAAATGGCCTCCTTCCGTGCTGTAACTTTCTATGATTCTATGATTCTCAGTCCTAAATGTCTTACCCCATATCCTGAGACTGTGACCCCTCGTTCTAGACCCCCCCCAGCCAGGGGAAACATCCTCCCTGCATCCAGTCTGTCTAGCCCTGTCAGAATTTTATACGTTTCAATGAGATCCCCTCTCATTCTTCTAAACTCTAGTGAATACAGGCCTAGTCAACCCAATCTCTCCAAGGTTTCAAGCTCAAGGAGAAAGCATTCATCAGAATATAATAGATTTGTTTCAAACAGCCAAGTCTTGCGAGTACAGCTCTGAATGGCCTGGTTCTGTGCTCCAACATTTTATGATGCTATGATATTTGCAGAGTAACAGAAGCCAGCAAAAAGAAGCTATGCAACACTAGCGCTATAAGTAATGAGTGCAGCAGAGATGTCACTTCCTCAGATCAATCTGGTCAACAATAAATAATGGGATGTTAGTAAATATAACAACTCTTGAAATAATTATGAAAATGTTGGTGAATGAAGCCGACCAGACTACAGAGAATGTTACTTAAGTTGTAAAAGTACAATTTGATAGAATACAAGAGAGACACAGAGTTGTTGTATATAGCCAACGTGTTGAGTTTAAACTACCTACCTCAATCCCATTGCACAGGTGACAAGAATGATCAAATAGCTGTGTACATGGTATTGTATATCCCAATGTAGCATGCACGGCTAGTCGAGATGATACAAAAGTTGAAATCACTGATCTTGGCAGAATTTCCAGACATTAAATAGGAGATACAACAGTATTGGTGCTTCTGAGATAAACCTGTCCATTGATAAGAGATTTATCCTCAAAGGTTACAAAGTTCTTGTTTGTGCCAAAGAAATCATATGTTGGTAAAAGTATATTTAATCCACCAGGAATTAAAAAATCCAAAAGGCTGGCATACGATGTCCTGTTCTAGCTTGGTATGTCAGCACAGATTGCAGACATGGTTAGCCGATGTCCAACATGCAACACATACATAGATTGAACTGAAATCTATGTATTCTATCAATTAAAATTTAATAGTGGGAAAGTATGCAAAGATCCAATGAAAGCACAAGGCACCCCACTAGTTCCCGACTCTCTGCTTTCTGTTAGTTAGCCAATTCTCTATCCATGCTAATATATTACCCCAACTCCGTGAGCTCTTATCTTATGCAGCAACCTTTTTGTGTGGCACCTTATCGAATGCCTTCTGGAAATCCAAATACACCACATCCACTGACTCACCCTTGTCCACCCTACTTGTTACATCCTCAAAGAACTCCAGCAAATTTGTTAAACATGATTTCCCTTTCCTAAAACCATGCTGACTATGTTTGACTGCAGTATGTTTTTCTAAATGCCCTGCTACTGCTTCCTTAATGAAGGACTCCAGCATTTTCCCAACGACAGATGTTAGGCTAACTGGTCTATAGTTTCCTGCTTTCTGTCTCCCTCCTTTCTTAAATAGGGGTGTTACGTTAGTGGTTTTCCAATCTGCTGGGACCTCTCCAGAGTCCAGGGAATTTTGGTATATTGCAACCAATGCATCCACTATCTCTGCAGCCACTTCTTTTAAGACCCTGGGATGCAGGCCATCTGGTCCAGGGGACTTGTCGTCTTTTAGTCCCATTATTTTACCGAGCACTATTTCCTTCGTGATAGTGATTGTCTTTAGTTCCCCACTCCCTGTAGCCCCTTGATTATCCATTATTGGGATGTTGTTAGTGTCTTCTACCATGAAGACAGATGCAAAATATTTGTTTAGAGTCTCTGCCATTTCCCCGTTCCCCATTATTAATTCCCCAGTCTCATCCTCTAAGGGACCAACGTTTACTTTAGCTACCCGCTTCCTTTTTATATACCTGTAGAAGCTCTTACTATCTGTTTTAATGTTTCTTGCCAGCTTACTCTTATAATTCATCTTCTCTCTCTTTATTTTTTTAGTCATCCTTTGCTGGTTTTTAAAAATTTCCCAATCCTCTGGTCTCCCACCAATCTTGGCAACATTGGATGCCTTCGTTTTTGATACCATCCTTTACTTCCTTAGTTAACCACGGATGGTGCTCCCTTCTCTTAAAATCTTTCTTTCTCACTGGAATATATTTTTGTTGAGAGTTATGAAATATCTCCCTAAATGTCTGCCACTGCATTTCAATTTTCTTGCCCTTTAATTTGTTTTTCCAAACGGTAACGGTAACTAGTGGGGTGCCACAAGGATCGGTGCTGGGGCCCCAACTATTTACAATCTACATTAATGACTTGAATGAAGGGATCGAGTGTAATGTAGCCAATTTTGCGGATGATACAAAGATGGGTGGGAAAGCAAGTTGTGCAGAGGACTCAAAGAATCTGCAAAGGGATATAGATAGGCTAGGTGAGTGGGCAAACATTTGGCAGATGAAGTATAATGTGGGAAAGTGCAAAGTTATCCACTTTGGCAGGAAAAATAAAAAAGCAAACTATTATTTAAATGGAGAGAGATTACAAAATACTACAGTTCAGAGGGACCTGGGGGTCCTTGTGCATGAAACACAAAAGGTTAGCATGCAGGTACAGCAAGTAATCAAAAAAGGCAAATGGAATGTTGGCCTTTATTGCAAGGGGGTTGGAGTATAAAAGCAGGGAAGTCCTGCTACAACTGTACAGGGTATTGGTGAGACCACACCTTGAGTACTGCGTACAGTTTTGGTCTCCTTATTTAAGGAAGGATATACTTGCATTGGAGGCAGTTCAGAGACAATTCACTAGGTTAATTCCAGAGATGAGGGGTTTGACTTATGAGGAAAGGTTGAGCATTGGAATTTAGAAGAATGAGAGGTGATCTTATCGAAACATATAAGATACTGAGGGGGCTCGACAGGGTAGAAGCAGAGAGGATGTTTCCCCTCATGGGGAAATCTAGAACTCGGGGGCACAGTTTTAGAATAAAGGGTCGCCCTTTTAGAACTGAGATGAGCAGGAATTTCTTCTCTCAGAGGGTCGTAAATTTGTGGAATTCTCTGCCCCAGAGAGCTGTGGAGGCTGGGTCATTAAAAACATTTAAAGTGGCGATAGACAAAATTTTGCAAGATAAGGGCGTGAAGGGTTATGGGGAGCGGGCTGGGAAGTGGCTTTGAGCCCAAGATCAGCCATGATCTTATTGAATGGCGGAGCAGGCTCGAGGGGCCAAGTGGCCTATTCCAGCTCCTATTTCTTATGTTCTTATTCCAAGCATAAAGTTGGGACCGATATATTTAAACCATTACACTTTTAATTGGCGCGATCTTAAATCAGGTACATTCATATGATCGCAACCTAACACATCTAGTTGAAAATTTGCGCTTAGATTTAGGATGTTGCCCTCTTTAAGTGTTGTGGATTTGGCAAAAGGTTATATTAATCTATTCAAGGATTGCATAGAAGACTGTCAAATTTTGCTTCCAGATGACAGTTTTGCTTCTGTCAAGATCCCATTCAAATTTCTCAAATACAAAGAAAACTAATTTCTTAAACAAAAAACCTGGATCAACATCTGCTTCAAAGTAAATGATTCTTAAATTTCAGAAGATACATCTATGTCAGTCAGGAGTATCAACCTGATAGGAAAGCTTGAAATGTGTCCATTAGTAAAGTGCATTCTGTACCATCACAGTGAACTGTTTGCTTTGCTGGGAAATATAAAGAAGTTGTTCCGTCCATCAATTCCATAAGGCACATAAATAAAAAAGGAAAGTCGAGATGGGAATTGGGCCATAAAGGGACAGTGAGGATAAAATCACAGGTAGCGATAGCGAAATGGCAGAAATATTAAATAAAGATTTTGCTTCAGTATTTACCAGGGAGACGGATCAAGTGGACATGACATCGGAAGATGAGATTAGAAATGATATAACCACATTTAAAATAAAAAGAGGAGAAATATTAAATAAACTAATCAAACTCTAAGAGGATAAACCCCCTGGTCTGGATGGATTACATCTGTGTTTTCTAAAAGAATCTAGGGAGATAGCAGAGACATATTATACTTTTTAAATAATTCATTAGAAAAAGGTGTAGTGCCAGAGGATTGGCGGATAGCTAACGTTAGACCTATATTTAATAAGGGAGATAGAACATGTCCAGGGAACTATAGACCAGTCAGCTTAACATTGGTAGTCGGAAAAATAATGGAATCCCTACTAAAGGAGAAAATAGAAAAACATCGAGAAAGCAAAAATATAATAATGAACAGTCAACATGTATTTCAAAAGGGAAAGGCTTGCTTGACCCACCTCATTGTATTCTTTGAAGAGGATACAGAGAGCGTAGATGAGGGTAATGCAGTAGATGTAATATATCTAGAATTCTAAAAGGCCTTCGATAAGGTACTGCATAATAGACTAATGAATAAGGTCAGAGCATGCGGAGTCAGGGGACAAGCAGCAAAATGTATAGCTGGCTGGCTGGCTTCAAGACAGAAAGCAGAGCAGGGGTAAAGATTGGCAGAAGGTGGGAAGTAGGGTCCCACAAAGATCAGTGCTGAGACCACTTGTTCACAATTTATATCAATGATTTAGACTTTGGAATCAAAAACACAATTTCTAAATTTGTGGATGACACCACATTAGGGTGGGGGGATAATCAATACTGAGGAGGACTGCAACAAATTACAAGAAGACATTAATAAACTTGCAGAGTGGGAATATAATTGGGAAATGAATTTCAACATAGCTAAGTGTGAGGTGTTACATTTTGGTAAGAAAAATAAGGAGGTCACATATTACTTAGAAAATAAGAATCTAAATGGGGTAGAGGAGCAAAGGGAACTGGGAGTACCAACACACAAATGACTAAAAGTTGTGATGCAGGTCAATAAGGCCATAACAAAAGCAAACCAAGCACTGGGGTTTATTTTTAGAGGGATAGAATAAAAAAGTGGCAAAGTTATGCTAAACTTGTATCAAACCTTGGTTAGACCACACTGTGTGTAGTTCTGGTCGTCTTATTATAAAATAGATTGGGCTAACCAAATTAGTAACAATACTGTGGAGGACCAATATGTCGAGGAACCAACTAGAGATCAGGCCATCTTAGACTGGGTATTATGTAATGAGAAAGGATTAATTAGCAATCTTGTTGTGCGAGGCCCCTTGGGGAGGAGCGATCATAATATGATTGAATTCTTCATTAAGATGGAGAGTGAAGTAGTTGACTCAGAGACTAGGGTCCTGAATTTAAATAAAGGAAACTACGATGGTATGAGGCGCGAGTTGGCTAGGATGGATTGGGGAGCGTTACTTAAAGGGTTGACGGTGGATAGGCAATGGCAAACATTTAAAGATCACATGGATGAACTACAGAATTTGTTCATCCCTGTTTGGCATAAAAATAAAACAAAAAAGGTGACACAACCGTGGCTAACAAGGGAAATTAGGGATAGCATAAGATCCAAGGAGAGGACATATAAATTGGCCAGAAAAAGCAGCAAACCTGAGGATTGGGAGCAGTTTAGGATTCAGCAAAGGAGGACAAAGGGATTAATTAAGAGGGGGGAAATAAAATATGAGAGTAAGCTTGCTGGGAACATAAAAACTGACTGTAAAAGCTTTTATAGATATGTGAAGAGAAAAAGATTGGTGAAGTCAAGCGTAGGTCCCTTGCAGTCAGAATCAGGAGAATTTATAATGGGGAACAAAGAAATGGCTGACGAATTAAATACATACTTTGGTTCTATCTTCACAAAGGAGGACACAAATAAACTCCCAGAGATGTTGGGGAACATAGGGTCTAATGAGAGGGAGGAATTGAATGAAATCACTATTTGTAGGGAAATGGTGTTAGGGAAATTGACAGGATTGAAGGCCGATAAATCCCCAGGGCCTGATAATCTACATCCTAGGGTACTTAAGGAAGTGGCCCAAGAAATAGTAGATGCATTGCTGGTCATCTTCCAAAATTCTATAGACTCTGGAACGGTTCCCATGGATTGGAGGGTAGCTAAGGTAACCCCACTATTTAAAAAAGGTGGTAGAGAAAAAAACGGGGAGCCTAACATCGGTAGTAGGCAAAATGCTAGAGTCCATTATAAAAGATGTAATAGCAGAGCACTTGGAAAACAGTGACAGGATCGGACAAAGTCAACATGGATTTACAAAAGGGAAGTCATGCCTGACTAATCTACTGGAATTTTTTGAGGGTGTAACTGGTAGAATAGATAAGGGAGAAACAGTGGATGTGGTGTATTTGGACTTTCAGAAGGCTTTCGATAAGGTCCCGCATAAGAGATTAGCGTGCAAAGTTAAAGCACATGGGATTGGGGGTGAGGTACTGATTTGGATAGAGAACTGGTTGGCAGACAGGAAGCAAAGAGTTGGAATAAACGGGTCTTTTTCCGAGTGGCAGGCAGTGACTAGTGGGGTACCACAGGGATCGGTGCTAGGATCCCAGCTATTCACAATATATATTAATGATCTAGATGAGGGAACTAGATGTAATATCTCTAAGTTTGCAGACAACACAAAGCTGGGTGGGCGTGTGTGCTGTGAGGAGGATGCAGAGAAACTCCAGTATGATTTGGACAGGTTGGGTGATTGGGCAGCTGCATGGCAGATGCAGTATAATGTGGATAAATGCGAGGTTATCCACTTTGGTGGCAAAAACAGGAAGACAGATTATTATCTGAACGGCAATAGATTGGGAAAAGGGGAAGTGCAACGAGATCTGGGAGTCCTTGTGCACCAGTCGCTGAAGGTAAGCATGCAGGTGCAGCAGGCGGTTAAGAAGGCAAATGGTATGTTGGCCTTCATAGCGAGAGGATTCCAGTACAGGAGCAAGGATGTCTTGCTGCAGTTGTACAAGGCCTTGGTGAGACCACACCTTGAGTATTGTGTGCAGTTTTGGTCGCCTTATCTGAGGAAGGATGTTCTTGCCATGGAGGGAGTGCAGCGAAGATTTACCAGACTGATACCTGGGATGGCAGGAATGACGTATGAAGAGAGATTGGGTCGATTAGGCTTATATTCGCTAGAGTTTCGAAGAATGAGAGGGGATCTCATTGAAACATATAAAATTCTAACAGGACTAGACAGACTAGATGCAGGAAGGATGTTCCCGATGGCGGGGGAGTCCAGAACCAGAGGTCTAAGGATAAGGGGTAAGCCATTTAGGACTGAGATGAGGAGGAATTTCTTCACCCAGAGAGTGGTGAACCTGTGGAATTCTCTACCACAGTAGGCAGTTGAGGCCAATTCATTAAATATATTCAAGAAGGAGATAGATATATTTCTTAAGGCTAAAGGGATCATGGGATATGGGGAGAAAGCAGGGACAGGGTACTGAATTTGGATGATCAGCCATGATCTCATTAAATGGCGGAGCAGGCTCGAGGGGCCGAATAGCCTACCCCTGCTCCTATCTTCTATGTTACACCTCTGAAATCAACTGGCCAATTAGGGGAAAATCGCAAATTTTTCCCTCCTCTCAGTGGAGGATGGTTTGAAACCCACCCAAACCGAAACCCGCCTCCATTGTGGAAAATCGCGCTCTATGTTTCTACTTGTGGGGAAGAGCAAAACTAGAGGCCATCAATATAAGATAGTCACCAAAAATCAAATAGGGAATTCAGAAGAATGTGGAACTCGCTACCACAGGGAGTAGTTGAATTGAATATTATAGATGCATTTAAGGGGAAGCTCGTTAAGCATATGAGGGTGAAGGGAGTAGCAGGTTATACTGATAGAGTTAGATGAGGAAAGATGGGAGGAGGCTCGAGTGGAGCATAAATGCAGGCATGGACTGGTTGTGCCGAATGGCCTTTTTCTGTGCTGCATATTATGTAATTCTACGTAACTCCAAAGACAATAAGCAAATCATTAGCTTGTTTCAGTAATTGAAAAAATGACCTCACCCTCATCGGGCTCAGAGTGTGGGTTTGGAGGCAGGTCTGCTGTCAAAATCACAAAGATTGACAGCAGGTCGGTATCCCGCTGTAAACCCGTCTCCTTGTCAATTTCCCAAGTGTCGGGTCTGTCATCCCTGAACAGACCCAACACCAAGCGGCGGGTCAGCCAATTTAGATAGTTAAAAGCTTGTTAAAAGGTAGCTAAGAAACATTTTCTCATGTACTGAACATTTTACCAGGTTTTCAATGATGTTCCCGGAGAGCGGCTATCACGTCAGGTAAGTATGTCGGGTTCTGCACATTTTTTGTTTTTTATTTCAGATTTCCAGCATCTGCAGTATTTTCTTTTTGTATGTCGGGTTGTCAATGACTGTGGATTGCTGTGAATAGGTGAAAGCTGCAAAAGCGGTTCACTTCCCAATCTTAGAAGCTGGAGCATTAATGATTTGGAACCCACTTTTGAGCTTTATGCACTTTTGAAGTGTTTGGAGTAATCTCTCTATCCACTGTCACTTCCTTGGAACAACCTATCTCAACACTGACAGATTACTTCTGTCACCTCTACCTCACCTGCCATCCATTCCATCAGCATCGGCGCCCTTGGAAAAATCTCACCTTGGTCCTCAGAATCCCAACACGATCAGTCCCAACACCAGCATCACCGGGCACACCAGCAGCACCAACATCCACACCAACCTTCTCCGCAATCAACTGATGCTGCACTGGACACAGGGCATCATCACCCGTGCACATTGCTGCCTGGGATGCCAGCGATGCCCTCACCATGTCTACATTTGCTTCACTTAACACTGTACACCCTGGCTGCCACATGATGCACCAGGTTGGCACCACTCCACACCAACACCATAAAGCATCCCTACAATGTCCAAGCCATTCCTTTCACACTCATCTCACCATTCACTGGAACTCACTAAGACACTTTCAAAGGTGCACACAAATCTGTCCAAGAAGGCAAAGTGGTGACAATAAAGATTTCAATGCTTAACAACACAAAGTTTACATGAACATTGGCTAAAACACTCAAGTGCCTACCTTGTGAGTTGTTAGTTGGTATGCTTGCAGTAGGATGAGGGTGAGTGTGAGGGGTGGCTAGTGAGATGGGGAAGTGATAATATAGATAGAGAGGGATGGGTGGAGGCACAAAGTAAGTTGATGTGAGTTAGGATGTGCAGGAGTAGGGTAGGGAAGGCAGAGTGATGGGGATGCGATGAGTGGCACAGCAGGATGAGGTTGAGTGTGGCTTTGCAGTAACGTTTCGTGATCTATTGAGATCATTGAAAGGTTTGCACCACTGCAGCCTGGTCCTCCTGATGACATCCCTGCTTGTGTCCTCCTGTGCAATGTGCAACCAGGCTGCGTTGATCTCCTGGGGAGGTCTCTACCGCCCATTGGAAGGGAAGAGGACCTCCCTGCGTGCTGTGACTCCCTCCATAAGCAGATGGAGGGAGTCATGGGAGAGCCTGGGTGCAGCCGAGTACCTTTGTGCAGTGCTTGTCAGTGTTTGCAGCACCTCGCAGGGCGGCCTTAGCAAGCCCAATCAGGGCAAAATCACTTGAAGGAGGCGGGTGCGGAATTTGAGGCCGCTCTCTACTCCGGCCGCACTGGACTTGTCATGGCTGGCGAAATTGCGACCATCATGTTGGAAAGTCTGTGATCCCTGTCCTTCTGTGACAAGCGGAAGATAAAAACACAGATGCAGGTAGTCAAGTTTACAACTGGCAGTCACACAGGAAAAATAACTGTTTGGCGTCTCTGTGCTTGTATTCTTCAGAGAAACAAAATAGAAATGTTTATTTTTAATTCTTTCACGGGATGTGGGCATCGCTGCCAAGGCCAGCATTTATTGCCCATCCCATATCTATAAGAGGTAATATTGAATATACAATTTATTTAAGCAGATACCCCTTGGGGTTGCTCGCCGTGAGTTGGAGGACAGACTTTTTTCATAACAACAAAAGCATATGACTCACAATGAATTATCACACAATACTAACTGGCTTCCCATGATGTTGCTCACAAGTAGTCTGGGGACTGGAGTGTGGTTGTAATGCTTAGCATTTTGAGCTGGGAGGAGCAGGTGAGCTGGGGCATGAGGTACAGAATTTAAAAATTAAAACCAGTGGACTTCAAAAATAAGTAGGATTTTGTTATAGCGTTCCTTCAGGTAACTATTAATTCTAAAGTTAGTTCTAGTAATTCACCTGGAACAGTCAAAAAATGCAATTCATTCAATGCAGTTATGCAACTAGTTTAAACAATCTGCATCACAGTTACTGGTCAGAATGTTTCAATGAACTCCTCCCCTCTCTGCGGAGCAGGACCCACATTAGTACACAAACCACTGCCCTTTAAGAGGCCAAACATTAACTGCTAGTCCGCTTTGCTATAGGGTTAAATGTCCTGGGGATGTTGCAAATTGCAATGGCAGCTGCTTAAGAGAATGTTTCCCCTAGATCTGTGTTCCAATCAACAACGACTTGCATTTATATAACGCCTTTAATGTAGTAAAAACATCCCAAGACGCTTCACAGGAGCAGTTTCAAACAATATTTGACACCGAGCCACAAAAGGCGTTATTAGGGCAGATGACCAAAAGAGGTAGGTTTTAAGGAGCGTCTTAAAGGAGGAAAGAGAGGTAGAGAGGTTTAGGGAGGGAATTCTAGAGCTTAGGGCCTAGGCAGCTGAAGGCACGGCTGCCAGTGGTGGAGCGATTAAAATTGAGGATGCGCAAGAGGCCAGAATTGTCGGAGCGCAGATATCTCGAAGGGTTATAGAGCTGGAGGAGGTTACAGAGATAGGGAGGGGCGAGGCCATGGAGGGATTTGAAAACAAAGATGAGAATTTTTAAATTGAGGCGTTGCTCAACTGGGAGCCAATGTAGGTCAGCGAGCACAGGGGTGATGGGTGAACAGGACTTGGTGCGAGTTAGGATACGGACAGCAGAGGTTTGAATGAGTTCAAGTTTATAGAGGGTGGAAGATGGGAGGACGGCTCGGAGTGCGTTGGAATAGTCAAGTCTAGAGATAACAAAGGTGTGGATGAGGGTTTCAGTCACAGATGAGCTGAGGCAAGGGCAGAGTCGGGCGATGTTATGGAGGTGGAAATAGGCGGTCTTCGGTGTGATGGGGATATCTGGTTGGAAGCTCATCTCGGGGGTCAAATACGACATCAAGGTTGCGAACAGTCTGGTTCAGCCTCAGACAGTTGGCAGGGAGACAGATGGAGTCAGTGGCTAGAAAACGGCCTTCCCAATATTTAGTTGGAGGAAATTTCTGCTCATCCAGTACTGAATGTCGGACAAGCAGTGTGACAAATTAGAGACAGTGGAGGGGTCAAGAGAGGTAGAGCTGGGTGTCATCAGTGTACATGTGGAACCTGACGTGTTTTCAGATGATGTCGCCAAGGGACAGCATGTAGATGAGTAATAGGAGGGGCCCAATGACAGAAGGTTATATTATAAACATTACACCACACAATTCATTTAGCCCCTTGCTCTTGTAGCAGTGTGAGCTGGAGCTCTGTATTCCCCTTTCACCATATCCTTTTGTATTTTTTCTTTTCAAATACTTATTTAATTCCCCTTTAAATGATGCTGTAGTTTCTGCCCAATGGTCGCTTGTGAAACATTCGATATTCCAAAATCAAAAAAAAATCTAATTTCTCCTTCATTCTTCTAGTGATTTGCCAACCAGTGGAAATAATCTTTCACTATTTGAACTACAAAAGCATAATTGTGGAAATCTTTGCTAGATGTATCTCAACATTATCTGTTCCAGTTAAAAAACGAACAATTTTTGGAATCTGCCTTCACAGCTGTAACCTAGGGCTGGATTTTGACAATGGGGACGTGATGGAGGCGGGATTCCCACTTTTTGGGTTGTAGTCCCGCCTCCATCGACTTGTGGCCAACCCACTCTATTTTCCCTTGATTGACCTTGTTAAGCCCGCCCAACGGGCTTAGCAGGCCAATCAAGGGTCCTTCGGATACAGGTGACGTCAGCCATTGAAAATTTCATCTGTCAAGAGCTTTTGACAGATGAAATTTCAGCGTTTGACAGCTCTGTGAAGCTGTCAAACACTGACAATATGATTTCTAACGTGAGTCCCTGTACTTAGACTCAGTTAGAAATCAATCCAGCACAGAAAGCAGAGACTGCAGCTTTTGACAGCTCCGCGGCCATTCTGCTTTCTGTGCCGTGGATGTGAGGGACTCCCGACACCTTAGCCTGCAGGACAAAGTTAAGGTAAGTACAAGTTCTTAAAACACTTTACACACACCAAACACACTTACCTCTGCACTCATGCACCCATCACTCACCTGCACACCGGACATCTCGACCCCTCCAAGCCCTCCAGACCGACGGTCCACCTCGCTAAATCGGCGTGGTTCAGACCTGTCAGGAAGCCCACACTTCAGGGCCAAAAATAGGGATTAGGCAAAAAAACTGCCTGTTAACTACCTGTTAACAGGCAGTTTATTGGCACTAATCCCCTTCCCGCCTCGGGGAGGCGGGTCCCAGCACAGGTCGGGCACCCGCCTCCTGTGAAACTGGCATGGAGGCGGGTTGGGGGCGGGATGGGTTCGGGAACCCCGAATCTGCTATTTTCCCACCCCACATGCCTCCAAACCTGCCTCCACGGGTCAATGAAAATTCTGCCCCTAATGTCTTTCCTATAAAGTGGTGCCCAGACTGCATGCTATTTTACAACGGTGGCCTAACTAATATCAAATTTATAATCATTTCCTTTCTTTTGTATTCAGTAACTATGAATAAAACCCTGAATCCCTGTTACCTCTTTATGGCTATTTCTACCCTTGAAGATCTATGTACCTGCATCCATACATCTCTGTGCAAAATTGTTATATTTGGATATGCTGCACTTCACTGTTCTTGTTTATAAAAGGATAATCCAGGAAATGTTTAGACCAATTAGTCTTCATCTGTTTTGGGTAAACTTCTAGAGTCTATAATACAGGCTGAAATTAATGAAGATTTAGAAAGGCATGGCCTGATCATGGATAGTGAGCATGGATCTGTAAAGGGCAGGTTGTACTTGCCTTATAATTAATTTGTTTGAGGAAATCACAGTGTATAGACAAAGGGAAGGAGATGGATGTTGTATATACATAGAAGTTTACCTACAACAGATTGAGACTAATTAACCAGGGCAGTAACATTTGCCACCATCCTGCCCTTTGGCATAATTCCATTTCCATAGACTTTTGTAAAATTAGGGTTATTTCCTCCACTATCTCTTACTCCTGTGATGTGTAAAATCTCTGCTGACAACTTTTCTACTCTTAGTCCCATTAACTTTTATTTAATACTGTTCCCTTTTGGATATTTATCTCCAGTAGTGACTCTTCCATGTCCCCCTCAGTACTCCTACAGTTCTCCTTTCGGCTGCCCTCAAAAGTTTGTCACCATCCTCCGCCTGCTTCATGACGACATGCAAGCCATGATCCTGACCAATGGATCCACCACAGAGCCAATTCACGTACAGACCGGGGTCAAGCGAGGCTGTGTCATCACACCAACGCTCTTCTCGATCTTCCTGGCTGCAATGCTCCATCTCACCTTCAGTAAGCTCCCCGCTGGAGTGGAGCTAATCTACAGAACAAACAGGAATCTGTTCAACCTCCGTCGCCTCCAGTGCAGTTCCAAGGTCATCCCATCCTCTGTCATCAAATTACAGTATGAAGACGACGCTTGCGTCTGCGCACACTCTGAGGCCGAACTCCAAACCATCGTTAATACCTTCACCGAAGCATACGAGAGCATGGGCCTTACACTAAACATCCGTAAGACAAAGGTCCTCTACCAACCTGCCCCCACCACACAGTACTGCCCCCCCGATTATCAAAATTCACGACGAGGCCTTGGACAACGTGGACCACTTTCCATACCTTGGGAGCCTACTGTCAACAAGGGCAGATGTCGATGATGAAGTCCAACACCGCCTTCAGTGTGCCAGTGCAGCCTTCGGTCGCCTGAGGAAGAGAGTGTTTGAAGACCAGGACCTCAAACCCAGCACCAAGCTCATGGTCTACAGAGCAGTAGTGATACCCGCCCTTCTGTATGCTTCAGAGACATGGACCATGTACAGCAGGCACCTCAAAGCACTGGAGAGGTACCACCAACGCTGCCTCCGCAAGATCCTGCAAATCCATTGGCAGGATAGGCGCACCAACGTCAGTGTTCTTGCGCAGTCCAACATCCCCAGCATCGAAGCTTTGACCACGCTCGATCAGCTCCGATGGATGGGCCACATCGTCCGCATGCTCGATACGAGACTCCCAAAACAAGTGCTCTACTCGGAGCTCCGACACGGCACGAGAGCCCCAGGTGGGCAGAGGAAACGCTTCAATGACACCCTCAAAGCCTCCTTGAAAAAGTGCAACATCCCCACCGACACCTGGGAATCCCTGGCCCAAGACCTCACAAAGTGGAGGAGAAGCATCTGGGAAGGCGCCAAACACCTCGAGTCTCTTCACCGGGAGCAAGTGGAAGCCAAACACAAATAGCGGAAGGAGCGCATGTCAACCCAAGCAACCCACCCACCCGCCCCTTCAACCACCGTCTGCCCCACCTGTGACAGATACTGTAGGTCCCGCATTGGACTCATCAGTCACCTGAGAACTCATTTTTAGTGTGGAAGCAAGTCATCCTCGGTTCCGAGGGACTGTCTAAGAGATGCCTAAGATTTCCTCCACTATCTCTTACTCCTGTGATGTGTAAAATCTCTGCTTGCGACTTTTTTACTTTTAGTCCTATTAACTTTTATTTAATACTGTTCCCTTTTGGATATTTATCTCCAGTAGTGACTCTTCCATGTCCCCCTCAGTAGTCCTACAGTTCTCCTTTCACCTTCCTCTGTAAAATCTGATCCAAAATACTTATTACCATTTCCACCATTCAGTTCCTCTCAACTGAAGGACCGCTTCCTTTATCTCTTAAGTGGTCCCAATCCTTTTACCTTTTTACTTCTTGTGATTACAGAGGCCCTTGCTGTTCCTTTGTGTTTACTTCCAATCTTCTTTCATACTGTTTTCTAGCCTTGCTTATCACTCTTTTTGTTTCCATTCTATATCTTTTTATTTTTCATAGTTTTCTTTTCTGTTATCTACTATATTTATCATATGCCTCTTTGTTAAACCTAATTTTTGCCCTAACGTCTTTATTTTCCTTTGATTAACCCCCTTTGCTCCTTTATAAGAATTTAATTTGTACCATATTGATCTCACATTTACATATTTCACACTGCTGGTCCACTATTTGATCTGCCATTTTTCCAACCAATTAATCTGAGCTAGATCCTCTTTCACTCCACTAAAATTGGAGAATATCCAGCTGAGTTTTTCTAGTGTTTTCTGTTGTTATTTCGGATTTCCAGCATCCGCAGTATTTTGCTATCGTATTGGAGAATATCCAGTCTAGCATCTCCAACTTTGACTCCTCGTTTTCTTTATCTATTTTCAATGTGAGCCGAATTAGTTTGTGGTCACCATTTGCCAAGTGTTCTCCTACCTTCAGGCCACTTACTTGTCCTGCTTTGTTACTCAGAAGCAGATCCAACGCTGCATCCTTCCTTGTTGGGCAAGCTGCAAGCTGTTTAAGGAATCAGTCGTCAGTGCATCCCAAGAACACCTCCCCATTTTGATCACAAACTTTTTTCATATCTCAGTATTAGGGTAGTTAATGCCCCCCCGCCCCCCCCCATAATTACAACTGTGCTACTACTGCAAACCACTCTAAATTACCTACAAACCTCATACTTGATTACTTTCCACATATTGAGTGGTCTAAAATATACTCCCAAGTTTCCCTCCAAGTTGTGTACCATCCTGACTTGGACACATTTTGCTGTTCTTTTATTGTTACTGGGTCAATAGCCTAGAATTACCAGCATAACCCTTTTGTGCGAGCACCGTCCACCATATGGATTGAAATGGTTAAGGAGGCCCACTACTTTCTCAGGGCAACTAGAGATGGGCAATAAATGCGACTTTAGTAGCATTGCCCACATCACAAGAATTTTTTTTTAAGTAATACATTAGCTTTTCCGGCTAATTGGAAGGCACTTCTCAAACATCATATTGGAAAACCCTTTGGGGGAAAAATTCAGTTGGTTTGCGCCTCCCGTTAGCACCTAAGAGGGCGCTAATGGGACGCAAAGCAACTCGTGCCCGGGCGCGGCGATGTTTGCAGCGCTCGTGAAATTGATCAGACATTTTGCGGCGGCGCTAAACACTACCGCCACGATCTCCTGCGCCCGCAGATCGTGACGTCAGTAAAGCATGCAATGCCCCGGTAGCACCCCGGACCGGATATTGAGTGGCGCCCCCTGCCTTGCCGCCTGCCGCTAGCAACGACAGTTTTGCAGTCGGGAAGGGACTGGGGGAGCGCTATTTAAAGGCGACCGCTTCCTGCCTTTTTTTGTGAGTGAGAGAGAGAGACTTCTGGAGATATTTAGCGCTATGTTGAGGAGTTTTGGGTACTGAGCAGCACTTTGCAGGTTCATTTTGATTTGAACTTCCATGCATCGATTTAGAAGAGATTGTCGGGGCTGCACTCTGAGCTCTTTCCCTGGGCCTCTCCATTGTTCTTTCCAGCAGATTTGATGTACAGGTCTCTCCAGGCCGAGATTCAAGGCTGCAATGAGCAGGATGTGGATGGAGAGCAAGATCAACCCTCCCCTTTAAGAACTGGCCGGCGCCAGTGTGTCTGTGTTCCATTGCTGACTGACATCGCATGAGCTTTGCCAGCGCTCTGAGGTAGTGCCTCGCTCCTCGGCGTTAGCGCCTTAAGAGAGGTGTGTAGCGCCTGATTTAGTGCTCCAATCACCTCCAGGCGTGATAAAAGCCAAGTTTGCAGTCGGAGGCGATAATTAGCGCCAGGCGCTAAACTTTGCGCCCGGCCGATAATTGTGCCCCAAACGGGGCGATACCGAATTTTTCCCCCTTTGATTTCCATCGGTCTGTGAGAGGGGGATGAAAGGAGAGGTAGGCTTTATGACAGAGAGAGAAACTCTTGAAACAAGTCAGCTACAAAGGCAGTCAGCTTTGTTATATCAAATTAGTGAAGGTCATTGCGGAGGCAAAGAAATTGAAATGCTGCAGAATCATTATTCCTCTTGTTTGGCCAGTAGTGTGGTTGGGGTGTGGTAGTGTAGTTGTTGTGATACTGGACTAGGAACCAAGAGGTCTTGTTTTCAAATCCCACCATAGCAAGTTGTGAAATTCATTTCAATAAATATGATAATTTATGGGTTTATACCAGAACAAAAATGAGCATGACAGCTGCAAGACTGTTGTAAAAACCCAATTGGCTCATTAATGTCCTTCAAGAAGGGGGGGACCTGCTACTCCTACCTGGTCTGGCCTGCATGTGACTCCAGTCACACATCTTTTTTTTATTCATTCATGGGATGTGGGCATCACTGGCAAGGCCAGCATTTATTGCCCATCCCTAATTGCTCTTGAGAAGGTGGTGGTGAGCTGCCTTCTTGAACTGCTGCAGTCCGTGTGGTGAAGGTACTCCCACAGTGCTGTTAGGGAGGGAGTTCCAGGATTTTGATCCAGCGATGATGAACGAACGGCAATATACTTCCAAGACAGGATGGTGTATGACTTGGAGGGGAACTTGGAGGTGGTCGACTCTTAATGCCCTCAGTGCAACCAAGGATGGGCAATAAATGTGGCTTTACCAGTATCACCCAGATTCTGAGAGCAAATAAAAGTAAGATGAGTCACTAATGTGAGGTAACTTGGCATGTTTTTTATGTTGTATCATTATGAAAATTTAAGTTGTATTGATTAAATTAAGCAAACTGTAGAATAAAGCAGGTCAATGATTTGAACCGTCTTGCATCATCCAGTGTTGACTTGGTCCACCTTTGGAGATACTGAAGAAATACACATGCAAGAGACACAGATACCTAGTTCAAGTCACAAGGGGCTCTTGCTGTTTTATCCCCTGGTCCCATTAAAGTAGATATAAGACAATGTGAGCCAACTCTGATAAATCTAAGATGGTCAGACCACTTATACGAGTGACTGCCTACGGGAGAGAGCTGAGCAATGGGATTAGTTCTGGGACATCTGAATCTAGGGGCATGTTTTTCTCTGTTAAGTTAATGAAAAATTATTTTGCGAAACTGGGGAGATTTAAAACAGTTTAGTAAAATATTTTTTCATTAACTTTACACATAGAGCAAAATATCCGCACTACTCTCTGATGTTCTCATTTAATTATCAAAGTGTGAGTACATTTAATTGCTGAAAAAAAACAAATTAATTTTACAATTTGTAAATTAGAAAAAAAGCAAATTAAAAATGATTTTAATTAACTGACTAAAATGTTCAATTTGAACAGGTTTGTTAGACACAGAATAACCCAGTTTCTAGCGTACTGTTGTTTTCTTCTCTTTGTCGGGCTCTGTACTTCCTAAGTAGTAATTATACCTGAACAGAAAGAGGTAAGCACTACTGGGAGAGACTATCCATTAATTAACCTCCCACAAGTAGTCAGCAAGCACAATAAGAGCCGAATACCAACATAACTGAGGATAACTTAGGTTAGTGGGGAAGTATCCGAGCGGGAAGCTTGGCATGCTGTTTATGTTGTATCATTATGCAACTCCTTAACATTTTGTAATATATTCCAAATGGCTACAGAAACTGCTTTCTTTTATTTATACTTAGAACGCCATAAAAGTAAGTACTCATATAAACAAGTAGCATGTTCTGGATGGACTTTGTCTTTATTCAAGTTTGGAGGGAGAGCTTAGAAAAAAACCCCATAGAATCATCCGTTTACAGCACAGAAGGAGGCCATTCAGCCCATTGTGTCTGTGCCGACTCTTTGTTAGAGGAATCTAGAACTAATCCCATTGGTCAGCTCCCTCCATATAGCCGTGTATCTTCCTCTGTATCAAACATATATCCAATTTTCCCTTCAGAAATGAAATGGTCATTGCTTCAGCTGCTCCCTGTGGCAAAGCATTCCATTGCTCCAACAACCCTTTGTGTAAAGATATTTCTCTTGACCTTTCTCCTCACTCTCGTAGAGCTGATTTTAAAATAATAATCTTAAAGTGTGAAAGGTCAGAAGAGTGCTAAGTTTAGCCTCAGCAGGTTTGATTGGAACATAATTATTGAAATTTTCATTTATATATTTTATTGTATCTTGAGTTTAAATTTATTGCAATTTACTTCATTTTAGCTGTTCAATCCTAAGAGCTGTTTAAAATTGTTTATTTAGTGCCTTAATTGTGAGCTGGTTTGAGGCAGTAATAAATACTTAATTGGTTATAAAAGACAGGTGATTAGCTGTATATTTTTTCTCTGTGGCAGTTGGGCTATTTTGTAAGTTAAGACAGTATGAAGTTGAGATGAGTATGAGAGCTGAATCATAAACTGCAAGATGCAAGTGAAGTGCTTTGTTTGCCACGTTACATCAAAACAAGTTGTAGTCCATGTTTTACCTTGTTTTGATCACTGTCCTGGGGCTTTCATCTGCAGTAATTTCCATCAACATATCGGAGTTGCTTTCTTTGATGAAGTAACGGAGAGGGTTGATGAGAGTAGTGCGGTTGATGTTGTGTATGTGGACATTCAAAAGGCATTTGATAAAGTACCACATAATAGACTTGTAAACAAAGTTGAAGCCCATGGGATTAAAGGGACAGTGGCAGTGTGGATATAAGATTGGCTAAAGAACAGAAAGCAGAGAGTAGTGGTGAACGGTTGTTTTTCAGATTAGAGAGTAGTATACACTGGTGTCTCCCAGGAGTTGGTATTAGGACCACTGCTCTTTTTGATATATATATTAATAACCTGGACTTGGGTATACAGGGCATAATTTCAAAAAGTTTGCAGATGACACAAAACTTGGAAATGTACTAAACAATAAGGAGGATAGTAACAGACTTCAGCAGGACATAGACAGACTGGTGAAATGGGCAGACACATGGCAGATGAAATTTAAAGCAGAGAAGTATGAAATGATGGCCCAGAAATTCGCCTCTCCAGCTTGCCGCGGGGGTAAGGATCGCGCGCGCACTTACCTACCACGCCTGCCGTTGACCTCTGGGCCCACGGGGACTTCAGCTCCTGGGCCTGCTCCAAGTGCTTGTGTGTCCCAGGGGCGTAGTTAGTGCGATGCGTCCCCTGGGATCACGTGGGCCATGGAGAGCCAATGGCAGCAGACCATCTTTCATTCATAGATTTGACAGGAAGACCTGTCAAATCTATGAATTGAAATCGGCCCCAAAAGAACAGCTAAACTTCAAATAATTTTTTTTAAAAACCATCACATTTTTAAAATAACTATAAGTTAAATAAATTAACTACTTTAAACAAAAATTTAAATTTTTGAAAAAATTAAAATACTTTTGAGCAGTGCTAAAAATAAACTTACCTTTAAAGTATCTAAAAAAGATAAACCTGTTGAAAATTTTTTTTAATTATAATTAATTAACCACTTACCTTGTTGAAAACGGGTCCTGCGCCTCCTTTTTAAAAGCGCAGCTTCTTCAATACTTACTCTCGCGGAGAAACCTGAAAAAAAACCTAAGTTTGCTGCGTGTGCGCAGCCTCTACCGCGCACGCGGTTCACCTCTGAACCTCCCCCTTCACGAGACCGGAAGTTCCGGTGTCCCGCGCATGCGCAGTACATGCAGGAAACCGGCACTTCAGGAGGCCTTGCGGGTGAGTACACAGTGCGTACTCACCCGGCAAGTGCCGAATTTTTGGCCCGATATTTTGGAAAATTGAGGAGAGGCAATGGCCCAGAATTTGTGGTTGTAACGATGGAAAAATTGTCAGCGTTCGCTGTCATTACAACTGTGAATCTGACAGCAACTTCAGGAGTACGCACATGCATTCAATGGCCCGATTTACAAAGCCAAGTATCCCATACGCTTTCTTAACCGTCTTCTCAACTTGCCCTGCCACCTTCAAAGAATTGTGAATATGTACCCCCAGGTCCCTCTTTTCTTTCACGCCCCTCAAAATAATACCATTTAGATTATACTGCCTCTCCATGTTTCTCCCAAAGTGCATCACTTTACACTTAACCGCATTAAATTGCATCTGCCATGTGTCTGCCCATTTCACCAGTCTGTCTATGTCCTCCTGAAGTCTGCTACTATCATACTCACTATTTAGTACATTGCCAAGTTATGTATCATCTGCAAACTTTGAAATTGTACTCCCTTTACTCAACTCCAGGTCATTTATATATAACAAGAAAAGCAATGGTCCTAATACTGTCCCCTGGGTGACCCCACTGCATAGTTCTCTTTAGTCAGAAAAACATCCATTCACCACTACTCTCCCTTCTATGCCTTAGCCAATTTTGTACCCGTCACCACTGTCCCTTTAATACTACTTTCCAAATATGTCTGTTATGTGGTACTTTATCAAATGCCTTTTGAAAGTCCATACAGACAACATCTACTGCACTACCTTCATCGACCTTAGAAACATAGAAACATAGAAGATAGGAGCAGGAGTAGGCCATTCGGCCCGTCGAGCCTGTTCCGCCATTTAATGAAATCATGGCTGATCATCCAAATTCAGTACCCTGTCCCTGCCTTCTCCCCATATCCCTTGATCCCTTTAGCCTTAAGAAATATATCTAACTCCTTCTTGAATATATTTAATGAATTGGCCTCAACTGCCTTTTGTGGTAGAGAATTCCACAGGTTCACCACTCTCTGGGTGAAGAAATTCCTCCTCATCTCAGTCCTAAATGGCTTACCCCTTATCCTTAGACTGTGACCCCTGGTTCTGGACTCCCCCACCATCGGGAACATCCTTCCTGCATCTAGTCTGTCTAGTCCTGTTAGAATTTTATAAGTTTCAATGAGATCCCCTCTCATTCTTCTAAACTCTAGCGAATATAAGCCTAATCGACCCAATCTCTCTTCATACATCATTCCTGCCATCCCAGGTATCAGTCTGGTGAATCTTCGCTGCACTCCGTCCATGACAACAACATCCTTCCTCAGATAAGGCGACCAAAACTGCACACAATACTCAAGGTGTGGTGTCACCAAGGCCCTGTACAACTGCAGCAAGTCATCCTTGCCCCTGTACTCGAATCCTCTCGCTATGAAGGCCAACATACTATTTGCCTTCTTAACCGCCTGCTGCACCTGCATGCTTACCTTCAGCGACTGGTGCACAAGGACACCCAGGTCTCGTTGCACTTCCCCTTTTCCCAATCTATTGCCGTTCAGATAATAATCTGCCTTCCTGTTTTTGCCACCAAAGTGGATAACCTCGCATTTATCCACATTATACTGCATCTGCCATGCATCTGCCCAATCACCCAACCTCCTCACAACACACACGCCCACCCAGCTTTGTGTTGTCTGCAAACTTGGAGATATTACATCTAGTTCCCTCGCCTAGATCATTAATATATATTGTGACCTTCTCTATTACTTCATCAAAGAACTCAATCAGGTAGTCAGACACGATTTGCCTTTAACAAATCTGTGCTGGCTGTCCCTTATTAACCCATGCTTCTCCAAGTGAGAACTAATTTTGTCCTTGACAGTGGTCTCTAATAGTTTCCCCACCACTGACGTTAGACTGATTGGCCTGTAGTTACCATGTTTTTCCCTCTCCCCATTTTTGAACAGGGGTGTAACATTTGCAATCCTCCAATCCTCTGGCACGACTCTTAGGGGGAGAAATTCGGTTGCTTTGCGCCTCCCGTTAGCGCAAAGCAACTAGTGTCCGGGCGCAAAGCAACTAGCGCCCGGGCGCGGCGCCGCCAACATCTCCTGCAAAATTCAGCGGGAGGTTAGCGGCGGTGGTAACCGTTAGCGCCCCGCGCCACTGTGCCGCCGGTGATGACGTCATCGCCGTGCGCAGTGCCCCGTTTGCACCCCGGCCGCGATCTTTGGTAGCGCCCCCTGACTTACTGCCGAACGTTATGTCTGACGGGGTCAAGGGGGCCTACCTGCGACCGGGGCAGCGCTAATTAAAGGCGAGGTGCCGGGCGGCCATTTTTGTTGCTGGCCGCCTGCCAGCACCTGCCTCCGTTGCTGTCCCTGGCCTCCTGAGCTACCCCCCCCCCCCCCCACCACGGAGTGCCGGCTGCGCTCCATGAACCCGGCCCTTCTCTTGAGTGCCGGGCTCTTTTGCCGGCACTCTGATTCCAGTGGCCCAGCTGGGCCCCGGATCACGCTGCACAAGGCCCCTCCCCTTTAAGAAGCATGACTTGTTAACTTTGAGTAATGCCAACCTATTTAGTACCTCCTTTCTATCTCTTTTTATCCTATCCAATATTGCTATTCCCCGCTCCTCAACTCCAACATTAACTTCATCGACTTCTTTTGTGAAGACCGATGCAAAGTATTCATTTAGCACCTCAGTCATGCTCTCTGCCTCCACAAACAGATTTCCTTTTTTGTCCCTGATCAGCCCCACCATTCCTTTAACTATCCTTTTACTTTTTATCTGTTTGTAAAAGATGTTTGGGTTCTCTTTTATGTTACGTGCTAATGTTTTCTCATACTCTCCCTTTGCCTTTCTTATATCCTTTTTCAATTTCCCCCTGCACTCTCTGTATTCTGGCTGGTTTTCAATTATATTCTGCATCTGACATTTGTCATAAACCTACTTTTTCTGCTTTATTTTAACCTCTATTTCCTTTGTCATCCAGAGAGCTTTAACTTTGGATGCCCCATCTTTCCTCCTTTTGGGAATATGCTTGGTTTGTACTCAAACAATCTCTGCCTTGAAGGCCTGCTTGCAAGTTGAGAAGGCTGTTAAAAAAGCACATAGGATCCTTGGCATAGAGTACAAAAGCAAGGAAGTTAGGCTAAAGCTTTATAAAACACTGATTAAGCCTCAGCTGGAGTGTTGTGGTCCGTTCTTGGCACCAAATGTTAGGAAGGATATCAAGGCCTTCGAGAATCTGCAGAAGAGATTTACAGAATGATACCAGGCATGCGGGACTTCAGTTATGTGGAGAAGCTGGGGTTGTTCTCCTTCGAGCAGTGATGGTTAAGAGGAGATCTGATAGAAGTGTTCAAAATCATGACTGGTTTTGATAGAGTAAATAAGGAGAAACTGTTTCCAGTGGCAGAAGCGGTGGTAACCAGAGGACACAGATTTAAGGTGATTGGCAAAAGAACCAGAGGCGACATGAGGAAACATTTTTTTACACAGTGAGTTGTTGTGATCTAGAATGCACTGCCTGAAAGGGTGGTGGAAGCAGAGTCAGTAGTAACTTTGAAAAGGGAATTGAATAAATACTTGAAGGGAAAATGTTTGCAGGTCTATGGAGAAAGAGCGGATGAGTGGGACTTGTTGGACAGCTCTACCAAAGAGCCGGCACAGGTGCGATGGGCCAAATGGCCTCCTTCTGTGCTGTATCATTCTATGATTCTTTGAGTGCAGATTTGGGCAGAACTTACAAAGAGCAACTCTGTGAATGGTCACAAAAGACAATCTGAGGTGTAAGCAGAAATGCAGGCCAGGAGCTGTAGCCTGCAACCTGGTGAGGCTCTTCAGCTGAAATTGATGGCTGTGGGCACCTGTGAACAACAGAGTTTTCTCACATAGGCATTGGCCTCTGATATAAATAGTTGTTAGAGACATTTCAACTACAGAAAAAGCTATTGCATAGGTAAGTTGAATCAGTTTTTAATCATTGTTGAATTTCTTTTATACCTTATTAGGTTACAAACCTTATTTCTTGGAGTGATTGTGTTGGATAGTACTAGAGAAGATAGTACTCGAGGCAGTAGTAGTAACATATTAGATAGGAGCAGACTAAGAAAGACTATGAAAAATTCTAAAATGGGTTTAGAATGCATGTACGTAAATGCAGAAGGTGTGGTGAATAAGGTTGGTGAGCTACAAGCACAATTAGCCGTGTGGCAATATGATGTTGTGGCAATAACGGAAACGTGGCTTAAAAACGGTGAGGACTGGGTACTTAATATTCAAGGGTACAAGGTGTTCAGAAAAGATAGGGAAGGAAAAAAGGCAGGTGGGGTGGCAGTGCTGATTAAGGAAGACATTGGGGATGATTTTCCCAGCCCCGAGGAGGCGGGTTTGGAGGCGGGACAGTTGGCAAAATGGCAAAAACAGAGGGCGGGTTCGGAACCCGCCTCCAACCCCGCCTCTGCGCAATTTTGCCAGAGGCGGGTTTGATGGGTGCGATTCGGTCCCGCCTCTATCAGTTGGGAGAGGTAGTTAAGACCCTTAAATAGTAGTTAAGGGCCTCTATAATCCTATTTTGACAGGCCTTCGTTATTTTACCAAATTTTCAGCATGTTGCACGACCCTCCTAAACCACGCCAGCTAATCCTGGCAGGTTGACAAGTGGGTGGCCTCCTCACAGCTGCAGCTCCACCACTAAAATGGAGCTTTCATCAGGGAGCAGTTGCAGGTGGCAGAACTTTTGTTCAAAAGGTCTTTCAGCACTTTTAGCAGACCTACCAAAGTCGGAGGTGCTGCAGCTTCTATCTCTCAACTGTGGGACCTCCTTGGAAGACTCTCTCCCCGCTTGGACTGAGCGCTTCCCCAACGGAGGTATCTGCCAGCAGCATGGGAACCATTTATTTCCTTTCACCATGGAGCTCAGATTCGGATGAGGAGCAGCCACGGCAGCAGCAGAACCAGGCAGCTCAGCAGCAACAGCAGCAGGAGCCCCAACCTCCTGCTCACCCACCTGATGCTGCACAGGGCAGAAGGCGCCAGCGCATGGAAGCACGTCATGCAAGGAATGCACTCATCCTGGCCAGATTTGCATAGGTTGCCCATTGTGGCACATGTGCTTGGCTCCTTCTTAACACATGATAGACAATGGACATGACTCTCTGGCCTCCTTTCACTCTGACCACCAACCTGACCACGCAACCTGTCATGGAGCCTGCAATGTGGAGCTGCCTAAGCCGAAATAACAGATGCCATCACGCCAACAGTTTGCCATCACCTAATTTTAATACATTCCAACAGGGATGGCATTTCATCAATAAACAGAAACAATCACCCAATCTGCACACAGATCTGGAGGTTATATCCCTTGCCAGCTGGACCCACACGTCCTTGGTTTCTTTGGGAGGCCTCTTCCTCCCAGATGAGGGGAAGAGCACCTCCCTGCTAGCTCTCCCCCCCCTCAACCAGCATACCCAGTGCCTCATCCAAGCACCTCGGGGAGGCCCTTGCCTTGGAGCTGGCCATTCTTAAAGGAGATAACAGCTTGGAGGTGGTGCAGCATCGACCAAAAACCAGTGGAATGAGCCAAGGCAGCAAGCAGCCCTTAAATGAAGCTGGATAAGTGACGTCAGCAGAGGCGAGTTTCAGTCCCAAAACACTAATTGGCCCAGGGGAACCCACACCTCTGAAATGAACTGGCCAATTAGGGGGAAATCGCCAATTTTTCCCACCTCTCAGTGGAGGGGGGTTTGAAACCCACTCAAACTGAAACCCGCCTCCAACCCACCTCCATTGGGAAAATCACCCCCGTTGTAGAGTTGGAAATGGAGGATGTTCTTCAGGGGACAACAACAGAATCCATTTGGTTAGAGTTGAGGAGCAAAAAGGGTATGATCACGCTATTGGGGGTATTCTACAGGCCTCCAAATAGTGAGAGGGAGGTAGAGGAGCAAATCTGCAGGGAAATCGCTGAGATATGCAAGAGCTATAGAGTGGTGATATTGGGGGACTTTAATTACCCAAATCTCGATTGGGATAATGCTAGGCTAAAGTGAAAGGAGGGGGAGGAATTTCTGAAATGTGTTCAGGAGAATTTCCTTGACCAATACATTCTTGGCCCAACTAGGAAGGAGGCTTTGCTGGATCTGGTGCTGGGGAATGAGGTGGGCCAGGTCGACCAAGTGTCTGTGGGAGAACACTTGGGTACGAGTGATCATTGTATCATAAGATTTAGATTAGCAATGGAGAGGAGCAAGGAACAATCTAGAGTGGAACTTCTAAACTGGAATAGGGCTAACTTCAATGGGATGTGAAAGGATCTAGCCAGGGTAAAATGGAACCAAAGACTGACAGGAAAAACTGTAACGGAACAATGTGTGATCTTTAAGGAGGAGATGTTCCAAGGAGAGGCTAGGTACATTCCAACAAGAGGGAAGGGTAAGGGAACCAAAGCAAGGACTCCTTGGATGACGAGGGAGATAGAGAAGATGATGAAACAAAAAAAGAGGGTGGATGATGCATGTCAGGTGAATTCTTCAAGGGAGAACCAGACCAAATACAATAAGTTGAGAGGGGATGTGAAGATGAAAATAAGATTGGCAAAGAGAGAACATGAGAGTAGAATGGCAGTGAACATAAAAGGGAACCTGAAAATCTTCTACCGGCATGTAAACAGTAAGCGGGTAGTAAGAGATGAGGTGGGGCCTATTAGAGACAAAGAAGGTGATATATGCTGAGAGGCGCAGGGCAAGGCTAGAATACTCAATGAGTATTTTGTATCGGTGTTTACTAAGAAGGTGGATGCTGACAAAATATTGGTAGAAGTGGAAAAGGTAGAACCAATGGAAGGGTGAAAATTGATAGACAGGATGTACTAGAAAGGCTGGGTATGCTTAGAGTGGACAAGTCGCCTGGTCCAGATGGCTTGCATCCCAGGTTGCTAAGGGAATTGGGGGAGGAGATAGCGGAAGGGCTTGCCATAATTTTCCTATCTTCCCTAGATGCGGGGGAGGTGCCTAAGGATTGGAAAGTTGCAAATGTGACACCATTGTTCAAGAAAGGGTGGAAGGACAATCCTAGCAACTACAGGCTGATCAGTTTAACATAAGTGGTGGGTAAAGTTTTAGAAACAATAATCAAAGAAAAAATTAACAGGCACTTGGAGAGGTGTAAGCTAATTAAGGAGAGCCAACACGGATTTGTAAAAGGCAGATTGTGTTTGACTAATCTAATTGAATTTTTTGATGAAGTAACAGAGAGGATTGATGAAGAGAATGCAATGGATGTTGTCTACATGGATTTTCAGAAGACGTTTGACAAAGTACCACATAGAAGGCTGGTTAACAAAATTGAGGCTCATGGAATAGGTGGGTCAGTGGAAGCTTAGATAAGGAATTGGCTTAAGGACAGAAAACAGCGAGTTGTGGTAAATGGCTGTTTTTCAGACTGGAGGATGGTGGACAGTGGTGTTCCCCAAGGGTCAGTGCTGGGGCCACTGCTTTTTTTGATACATATGAATGACCTGGATATTGGAATACAGAGTCAAATTTCTAAATTTGCTGATGACACCAAATTTGGGGGCGTGGCAAACAGTGGGGATGATACCAATTGACTGTAACAGGACATAGAAAGGCTAGCAGAATGGGCAGACAAGTGGCAGAGGAATTTAATACAGAGAAGTGTGAGATGATGCATTTTGGCAGAAGGAACAGGGAGAGGCAATATACACTTAATGGCATAGTTTTAAAGAGTGTGCAGGGACAGAGGGACCTGGGAGTTAATGTGCATAGGTCCCTGAAGGTGGCAGGACATATTGAGAGAGTGGTTAACAAGGCATATGGGATCTAGGGCTTCATAAATAGAGGTATTGAGTACAAAAGTAGAGAAGTTATGCTGAACCTTTATAAAGCGCTGTTTAGGCCACAACTGGAGTATTGCGTCCAGTTCTGGTCACCACACTTTAGGAAGGATGTGAAGGCCCTTGAGAGGCTGCAGAGGAGATTTACCAGCATGGTTCCGGGGATGAGGTATCTTTGCTGCAACGACAGATTGGAGAAGTTGGATTTTTTTTCATTAGAGCAAAGGAGGTTGAGGGGTGATTTGATAGAGGTGTACAAGATTATGACGGGTTTGGATATGCTAGACGGGGAAAGGCTGTTCCCATTAGTACAAGGTACAAGGTACATGGTACAAGGACTAGGGGACACAGATTTAAGGTTTTGGGCAAGTGATACAGGGGGGATGTGAGGGAAATCTTTTTTACGCAGTGAGTGGTGATGTCCTGGAATTCGCTGGAAGCAGAGACTCTCAATGTTTTCAAGGGGAGACTGGATAGGCACTTGAGGGAAATAAACTTGCAGGGCTACGGGGATAGAGCAGGGGAATGGGACTGACTGGATTGCTCTACAGAGAGCTGGCATGGATTCGATGGGCCGAATGGCCTCCTTCTGTGCCGTTATGACTCTGTGAATCTAAGTTATCAGCTCAATAGAGGATCCAAGATGGCAGCCAACAGAACTTTAAAAAAATATTTTGAGTAATTAGTTCACCTCTTATTCAGTAGCTGTTGCTGATTACCTATTTGATTTATTGTTTTTTGAACTTCATGATGAGTAGTTTTTATTCATGCTCGTTGATTGGTACTTTCTCTACCTGTTCACATGTGATTCGATTATGGCTTATGAATATTAAATTTGAGCCAATCAGGTGCAAGCACAACACAAATCTGTATAAAGACAGGTGCAATGCCCAAGTTGCGATAGACAAAATGCACACTAAAATTCATAAAATAGCTATATATTTGTGGATCTGAAGTAGTTTTGCTCACAATGAGTCACGATGCTGTAGGTGCAAGGGGAATGGGTTGGGAGATGAAAGAATTTGGTGAGATTTGGGTGTGGGAGTAGGGAGGTGTATGACCAGGATGTATGGTTGAGGATTGGGACATTGGAGGACTTTATGTGAGACAAGTTGGAAAGGAGGATTGAAATGTTTGTGATTATGTCCTGGTACCAAGAAAGAAAGAGTAGATGCTGAAATGTGGAGCAAAATTTTGTAATATAGATTGAAAATGTTTTGAGTGGATTGTGAAGTGACTAAAATGCAGATCTACATCAGAAAATATAAATATTGAGATGAAGCTGAAGATTTGGAGGGGTGAGCTTTTTGGATGAAAACAGTCTGATGTATTGAAAGTGGCCATGATGCAGTGGAAGCTCCTGTTGCGAGCAGCAGAGGAGCCACTGTTGGGTCTGCATGGGAGTTGGTGGACAGGACAGGACAGGAGAGGAGCAGAGCGGTTGTTGGAGGAAGATGATGGGCAGGAGTAGGAGACAGAATAGGGACTAGTACGCTTCTATTTTTACTCACCTTGGAAGTATGCAGCTTGGCTTGCTGAGTCAGTGCTTCACTTGTTATTTTTCCAAAAGTGGGAGATAAAACTGTAACATTGCTGCACATCGGAGATGCAGGAAAATGATCTGGGAGGCATGATGACGTCAGTTCCACATCATTAGCTTTGTGTTTACAAGCTTATACTTACTACAGGCACAAGCACCTTTTCAAGTAGCTTTATGGACTATGTGTTGAGACTCACTGAAGTTGAAGAATAATGATTTTCATTCACTTTTAATGTAATTCAATCATGAATAATCATGTTTTTATATTTTTCCCTATAAAAACCATTAATTAAATATTATGTGTGTGTGCTATGCCACCTGGGCACCAGTAGTTAAACTTACATGATGATCAAATACTTCACGGGCATCTATAAAGATTTTAAATGAAGGAAAGATTTCCGTTTGATATGCACAAAGTAAGAGAAGCTTAATTAACATTTGCAGCTAATATTACTTTATTTTGCAGCTGAACATGAACTCCGCCCCTACATTCATGCATTTTCCACCAAAAGGCAAACCCAAGAGAGCTGACACCTTTGACCTACAGCGAATTGGATTTGCAGCTGAGCAGCTTGCAAAGTGGATAGCTGACAGAACTGATGTGCACGTAAGTTCTTTGAAAATATTTAATAAAGTAAAAGTTCCACTCATTTTCATTCCAATGGAATTCCTGCTTCACTTAGAATGTTGTTAATCTTTGTGAATCTTTGCTAGTGCTGTTTTATACAGTAATTGTTCATTGTCTTTTACCTTAATATGGCTCTGTCTGGTGGAATTGATAACATTTCATTCTCTATGTTGCCCTAATGCAGAACTATTTGGTGTGAGCAAGGAATCATTCACACACTAACCTTAGCATTGCAAAGCTGGTGTGTAAGTAGGAAATCTTGCTCGTAATCTGACTACAGATCGCACTAGAACATTGGAAGGGAAACCCCCAGGCTAGTTTCATACCCAGACAGAGAACCCACGACACTGTACAAACATGGTACTCTGTCGTTTGGGTTCAAAAGTGCACAGTACTGAGTCGTCAGAATGTCAAAACCGGAACTAAAATTGAGTTTGAAAGAGCTGGTATAAATTGTATCTTGAAACCTGCAACAAATTTGAGTTCTTTTGTAGTTCTTTTGGGGAAGTTTCCGTACACCCTAATATTGATTTTTTTTTCAGTCCCAACTGTAATTAACCTAAAGAGAGATATAAATGACAGCTTGATTATGAGATGAATTTATTCTTTTTTTCAGATTCGTGTATTCAGGCCTCCTAACTACTCAGGCACCATTGCCCTGGCTCTTCTCGTTTCACTTGTAGGGGGATTATTGTACCTACGGAGGAATAACCTGGAATTCATCTATAACAAGACTGGATGGGCCATGGCTGCCCTGGTATGTATTCAGATTACCATGGAATTGTTAGATTAATTACAGGTAATGGTGCTATTCCAAGTCTTGCTTGCACAGTTAGTGATATTGGGCAAAGTGCTAACATTAATTGTGGTAGTTTTTAAGTTTTTCTCTAGTGTTTGACAGGCTGTTTGTGTGTCTGTCTTTCTCTCTGTCTCATTCTCTCTCTGTCTTTCACATGCACTCACACATATACATTTGACCTATTTCTCCCCTGGTCGTGCCACAAGAACATCCATCCTCCAGCCAGGAATGCATGTCAGTCTGAGCTACAGGTTTCTGCCTTTGATTGTTAACATCCCACATGTTTAGTCAGCAAGAATTTCAATTCAAGCAACTTGAGTATCTTTGTAGCAGGCTGTCTTCATTTGAAAAGAACACCTTACCTCAGTGCATTTTTCAGCTGAACCCAACAAAATGTATCCAATCAAGGCTGAAGTGAGGTATTCTTGGTATTTGACCTAATAAATATCTGGTTGGAAATATTTTATTGCTACTATTGAGTTACACCTTCATTGTTAGATTTCGTTTTTGCACATAAGGCCTGATTTTAACCTGAAATGGGAATCGGACAGGGGGCAAAGCGAGCACTAAAACTCCCTGACTTCGGCAGAGTAGACGATTTTAACACCTGGGCCTCATCTGCATGCCACGGGTCAGTTGCCCGCTTGTGAAGAGGCAGCTGGCTGACTCTGAATGTTGGGCAGCAGGAGGAATAGTCCTTGGCACTCAGGGAGGGTGTTTCAGGAGGGTCTTGCAATCGGGAAGGGGCCAGACAAGGTCTAAACCTTCCTTGTGGGGCCCGGAGGAGAACTCCCCACAAGGAAAGCAAGAACTTTTTTTTTCAATAAAACTTACCTCTTTGGGCCCCTGCTATCTTCACCTGGCAGGGTAGCCACAATGGCTGCCCCTCTCAGGCCAGAGTTAAAATTGCAGTCCGGGTCCGATGATATCATCGGATCCTGATTTGCATATTTACAGAAGGACCCCATTGGTTTCAAACTCTAGACTGAGAACGAAGTGGGACGTCACTGGGTAAATTACCCAGCCGATTTTAACTGCTTGCTGGTCCGGTTTGTTCCGGGCGGACAGAGTTAAAATCACCCCGCTAGAAACACAGGGGCTGAGTCTTAATCCTAGTTCTTCTGAGGATGGGCCCACAGCACAAAGCTGCCCCATATTTGGCAATAAGTGGGAGATCTCACTCAGGTGGGTGGTGTGGGAATCGAAAAAGTATGACACTAGTGCAAGAGTGAATGTTCTTCTGTGGCACATTGATGGGGCAAAGCAAAGGGCACTGTACCCCGCATCTGACTGTGCTTTACCAGATCTGGGAGATCTTGATACTGATACTGCTGCTTGAAATGGAAAGTAGTCCACATCCATTTTCCATCAAGAATGTAGCTCACCTGTATTAACACAAAAATATCATATCAAAGTAATTTTCTTTTTTTTTTAAATGTTGGGGTTATTTCTTTTGGAGTTTAAAGGGCCGAAACTGCACAGAGTGGGTTTGATGAAGAGTGCATCCCAGAGCAAATGTCAGGACCAATGCCACTGAATTGACATATTTAGCAGAGTAGGGGGAAGCTCCACTTATTTCCTTTTGAATAACAGGTGCCCCAGCCACTAAGGGTGCTTTAGGATACCCTCCTGCTCTCACTGGCTCCAATTTGCAGCATAATTTGCCAGTTCGAGGGGGCAGGACAGTGAAAGAACTTTATGCCTCCAGCAGCTTTTTTTGTAAAGGGGCCAAAGTTAAATCATTTTATAATTGTTCTTAATTGTGGAACCAGTAATTTGGAGATTGTCCATGTGCTAAATATTCTACAACAGAAGTTTTCAGCTGACTGAGCAAAACAAAACTGACAAGCATCTACACAGGTGCACTTTAAAGTGTTTTTAAAGATTCTTATTCCTTGCATTTCGCTGATTATCGATTTAAAATGGACAAATCAGGCCCGCACAGGTTATCCATTATCAAGGTCTGTACTGTATAGGACTAATTTTCTGAGAAGCTGCTGAATACGCAGGTGTCATGTGTGGGTCGGGATATCAGGTCTCTGATCTCATGCTGCTTCTGCATTGTGTCCACTTTTTCTTCGGACAATTTTGAAATTTTCACGTTGGACACACTGCAATCAAGTAAAACCCACAATGTGGTCCTTGGCACTTAAAACTGGGAGTTTGAGGGAAAGGGTCTAGCTGGCTGAAATTAATTATTTAAAAGGGGAAGAGTTGACAAAGCCTATATATTTCTGATTTTTTTTTGCGCCATTTTGGTGAGGAGATAATGCTGTGTGCTAGCTTGGCACATGATCTTGAGAATGTAGCTAATAGACAGTTACATTGGTGTCACATCTTGTGTGAAAGAGTATTAGTGATGTGCATGAAGATACTTGCACTTATCTTGGCACATCCTTTCCTGCCATTAAATGTATTTCTCATCTGCTCACAGGTCCATAAAACTGGAAGACTGCATTGACTTGTATTTCTGCATCCTCCCATGCCGCCTATGCCTCTGCCTTCAGCTAGGGTGGGGGGAGTGGTGGACACTCTCCTTCACTACCCCTCCTACAAGAGAAAGCTGCTTCCATCATTACACCAATATCCTGCCGGAGGAGCTGGTGCAGTGCCTGTCCTGGGACAACGTCCGGCTCACGGCCAAAGCCATTGAGTCGCTGAAAGTGGCACTGGGCCCTGACTCCACTAGGTGTATCGAGGAGGCTCAAGCACGTGGGGCGATCCTGTCCGAACTGACCCCCGTTCGGACGGAATTCCTCATCGGCGCCTGGCCCCGTAACACCTCTCGGGAACCGGCGCTTCACAACTTGAGCCGTCTCCAGGAAATGCCCTCCGTGCCTTTTCATTCTGCACAGAGGGGTTTCCTGTACGGGTTGCTCCTGCACACTCTCCACTTTGCCATCTTCGTCTGCCATCCGGACACGCCTTGGCGCACCACCTTGCCATCCGGCAGAGGTGGGAATCCCCAATGGAGGGCTCTCTACGCGGGAGTCCTCCCTTTATCTATTGGGGAATTGGCCTGGAGGGTGTTGCATGGAGCAGTCCCGTGCAATAAAGTTTTAGGCAGGTTCACAGACTCCCAGGCCCGCCTGCCTTTTCTGCGGCCTGGAGGTGTCTGTTTTCCATGTATATATGGAATGTGAGAGGTTGCAGCCCCTCTTCCATTATTTGAAGGGGCTGCTCCTCGATATTTGGCTGCACTTCAGTCCCATGCTCCTGATCTTTGGTCACCCGGTGCGGAGGGGAGCGGGCAGATCGGAGGACCCCTTCATCGGACTGCTCCTGGGCCTGGCCAAAGTGGCCATTAATTGGTCCAGGCAGCGGGCGGTCGAGGGGGTCGTTCGGCCCGACTGCCTGCCTCTCTTCCGCGGCCACGTTCGCGCCCGGGTGGCCCTGGAGATGGAGCACGTGGTGTCCGCCGGCACGCTCGAGGCCTTCTGCGCCCAGTGGGCACTGCGGGGACTGGAGTGCATCATCACCCCAGCCAACACAATTTTAATTTAATTTGTTAAGTTTCATTTAATGGTTTATTAGTTACAGTTTAATTGTTTTAGTGTGCACCAATGAAAAGAGTACACCAATATCCTCAACATTTGCTGCCGCTCCATCTTCAACCAGCTGCAGCACGCTCCTCTGCCCTTTAAGGGCAAGCATGTACCTTTAAGAACAGCTGATTGGTGCAATATTTTGATTGGCAGCCAATCTGACTCCCTGCACATGGTTACCATGTGTCAGGAGGCAATTCCAATTAGGCGAGTGGTCTAAATTGGAAAATTGGGTCAGGCCAGCTTCTTACGCTGCTGGAACAGGCATTCACAGTTTGCTGAGATTGGAAAATTGGGGCTTATAAATTGGGAAAATGAATGAGTATAATAAAAAAGGACTATCAAAGTGGAAATTCATAATTAGTGCATACTTATTTTTCCACAGTGTGTGGTATTTGCCATGACTTCTGGACAAATGTGGAATCACATTCGAGGCCCCCCATATGCCCATAAGAACCCACAGAATGGACAAGTGGTAAGTGCTTTGCAATTAAAAAATAAAATGTGATAGAAGTGAATTCAGATTTTAACATAGTTGAGACTTAGGCGGTTTCTGTGTAATGAACTTGGTAAAAAAAAAAAGGTTATTAGCTATACATTTTGGAAATTGCAGAGTCTCCTGTAACATTTCTTTGATATTTGTGGGATAAAGATATTGAACTGGTCTTATTGGGAATGTGTGTTGTGATACTTCATTGGCATATTCAATTTGACGATGGTGAAAAGAGTTCAAACGCATTGATATGTTGAACTTTAGCTCCACCACTATTCACTTCTATATGGTTGATTTAGATTGCTGGATTTGCGTTGAGCAGAAACTTTTAAGTCTTGCCTAAAAGACGAGCTTATATTCAGTAGTAGCAGTTAGTGCAGCATTAGCAGGTTTTATACTGTGAAGATTACCACCCCATTCCCTCTTCCCTCAGGTGATGTCTGTCAGCACATCATTTTAGCAGCTGTCTGAGGCTGGAGCTTGGACGGTGATGTGTGGCACAGCTTTTTAAAAAATGGAAATTCATTGGCTGGGGGGGTTTGTGTCCGACATAAATGCTGGTGCATATGTGTTGCAAGTGGGTTTCACAGCATTGTATTTGTGGCATGACTAACATTCACATCATTATTTATGATACATTTGGAGGCTAATGCATTGAAAAAAATAAATGTTGAGTGGGTACTTCTAGAAAGCCTAAAACACTGAGTGCAAATCATTGGGCTGGACTTCTCACGCAGCCGGCTCACCGGCTTTTCAATAGGACAAACCGCACATGATTTTGAATTGGCCGCGCAGCCCCTTAAAGGGGCCTTGCACCCAAAAAAAATTAACGGGAACATTGGCCCCAGACTGTTCAATCTTTACTGATGGGTATAACCTCTCAGTTCTGGTATCATTCTAGTAAATCTTTTTGCACCTTCTCCAGTGCCTCTATATTCTTTTTACAATATGGAGACCAGAACTGTTCACAATGCACCAAGTGCGGTCTAACCAAGCTTCTATGCAAGTATAACATAAATTCTCTGCTTTTCAATTCTATACCCCAAGAAATAAACCCCAGGGCTTTGTATGGTTTTTTTATGGACTTATTAACCTGCACCGCAACTTTTAGTGATTTGAAATTACAGATATTTTAAATATGAAAATAAAATAGTTGTAAAGACTTCAATATAACTTTAAAATGGGCAGGTTAATGGTTTTCTTTTTCATCCTTGTTTTCAAATCCCTCCATGGCCTCGCCCCTCTCTATCTGTAACTTTCTCCAGCCCTACAAGCCTTCGAGATTTCTGGCCTCTTAAGCAGCCCCGATTTCTATCGCTCCACCATTGGCGGCCGTGCATTCAGCTGCCTGGGCTCTAAACTCTGAAATTTCCTCCCTAAACCTCTCCACCTCTCTACCTCTCTCTCCTTCTTTAAGATTCTCCTTAAAATCTACCTCTTTGACCAAGCTTTTGGTCATCTGTCCTGATATTGCCTTCTATGGCTCGGTGTCAAAAGCGGTTTTATTGATACCGCTCTTGTTGAGCACCTTGGGATGTTTTGCTGCACTAAATATGCTCTATAAACGCAAGTTGTTGTTGTTGTTGTTTGTTTCCTTGAAACAACTGAGATATCAATATTATTCACACGGGTTAAGCATTCACATATTATCACTATCAGAAATTTCTAGCTTTTATCATTCTTTTGATTCTGTCAATATTATTTATTTTCTTGTACTGGAAATCAAAATGATTACACACTACGATAATTAATTAAAAGTTAAAGGGACGAAAATGTGATTTAAAAAAAGTCAGGGAGCGTTGTATTTTGTGTCCTCAGGTGAATCTAACTGAAACCGTCCAGTCTTGTAGTCTTTTTAATTATTAACATCATTCTTCTATTTTCCTTGTTGATTGCAGTAATACAGATGGGACAGGTTCGCTCCCATGGGGGTAGGGGGCAGTGGTATTCTACTTTTCTGCGTCTGGCATATACCAGGAGTGCATTAAACTTCCCCTGAAGACTACATTTGAACTTGACTCCCCATGTGCTAAGCAATGAGAGCATGATTAGTTAAAAAAAATATATACTATACACTAGCCAATCTCCTGTGGATTTGCACACTTTGAGTCAAAAGCAAGTCCAGTATTCAGGTCAAGCAGGTTAGAATGCAGTGGAATAACATTTTCCTGTTGAGGGAGGGGGTCAGGGGAAGGTGGAGGAAGCAGATGGGAGGCAGAGGAAGAGAACGAGAGGGAGTAAGTTACTGCTCATGAGGGGAGGCAGGAATAGTTTCAAATTTGTTCCAAACTGATACAAAAGCAAAATACTGCGGATGCTGGAAATCTGAAATAAAAACAGAAAATGCTGGAAATACTCAGCAAGTCAGGCAGCATCTGTGGAGAGAGAAACAGAGTTAACGTTTCAGGTCGATGACCCTTCGTAAAAGCTGGAGATGGAACAGGTTTTTAAGCAAGTGTAGGGGCAGGGAAAGGGGGGAGGGGAGGAAGGAACAAAAGGGAAGGATCTGTGATAGGATGGAAGGCAGGAGAGATTAAGAGACAAAAGGGATGATGGTACAAGGCAAAAGGAGATGGTAATGGGACAAGTTAAGAAACAAAAGATGACTCTAGATGAAGTGTAAATGGCACTGGCAGAATGAAAGACAGCTGCCATGTGAGAGAGAGAGAAAAAAATGGAAAAAAAAGATCGGGGCAGAGGTTATAGTCTGAAATTGTTGAACTCTATGTTGAGTCCAGAAGGCTGTAAAGTGCCTAATCGAAAGATGAGGAGCTTCATTGGAACAGTGTAAGAGGCCGAGGACGGTGAGGTCTGAGTGGGAGTGGAGTGGAGAATTAAAGTGACAGGTGACTGGGAGCTCGGGATCACCCTTACGGACTGAACGAAGTGTTCCGCAAAGCGGCCACCCAATCTGCGTTTTGTCTCCCCAATGTAGAGGAGACCGCATCGTGAGCAACGAATACAGTAGACTAAATTGCAAGAAGTACAAGTAAATCGCTGTTTCACCTAGAAGGAGTGTTTGAGGCCCTGGACAGTGGGAAGGGAGGAGGTAAAAGGGCATGTGTTGCATCTCCTGCGCTTGCACAGGAAGGTGCCGGGCGAAGGGGGAGGTGTGTTAGAGGTGATGGAGGAGTGCACCAGGGTGTCGCGGCGGGAATTGTCCCTTCGGAATGCTGAAAGGGGAAGTGAGGGGAAGATGTGTTTGGTGGTGGGATCACGCTGGGGGTGGTGGAAATGGCGGAGGATGATCCGTTGAATGTGGAAGCTGGTGGGGTGAAAGGTGAGGACAAGGGGAACCCTATTGTGGTTCCGGGAGGGAGGGAAAGGGGTGAGAGCAGAAGTACTGGAAATAGAACGGACACGGTCAAGGGCCGTGTCAACCACAGTAGAGGGGAATCTTCGGTTGAGGAAAAAGGAAGACATGTCGGAAGCACTAGTATGGAAGGTGGCATCGTCAGAACAGATGTGGCGGAGACGGAGAAACTGGGAGAATGGAATAGAGTCCTTACAAGAAGCGGGGTGGGAGGAAGTGACTACACTTCCCAGGTATCTGTGGGAGTCAGTGGGCTTGTAGTGAATGTTTGTCAATAGCCTATCCCCAGAGATGGAGACAGAGAAGTCGAGGAAGGGAAGGGAAGAGTCGGAGATGGACCATGTGACCATAGACTTTTTATTTGTTCTAAACTGATTTTGGGGGGTTTGGGCTGCAAGTTTCAGCTCAGTGGGGGTTGAGAATTTGATCTTCTGTTTGTCTTCACCGGTGGTGTTGGGGGTGGGTGGCAGGACCACTTTGTCCTCAGTAGAGGACGGGAAGGCCAGGCTTTACCTTAGTCGAGGATTTGGCTTAATTTCTGCTAAGGGAAAGAGATGGATGGTTAGTAGCTGCATTTCTGTTCATAGAATCATAGAATGGTTACAGCACAGAAGGAGACCATTCAGCCCGTCGAGCCCGTGCCGGCTCTCTGCAAGAGCACTTCAGCTAGTCCCACTGCCGCGCCCTTTCCCCATAGCCCTGCAAATTTTTTTCCTTCAGGTACTTATCTAATTCCCTTTTGAAAGCCACTATTGAATCTGCCTCCACCACCCTTTCAGGCAGTGCATTCCAGATCCTAACCACTCGCTGCTTAAAAAAGTTTTTCCTCATGTTGCTTTTTGTTCTTTTGCCAATCACCTTAAATCTGTATCCTCTGGTTCTTGACCCTTCCGCCAACGGGAACAGTTTCTCTCTATCTACTCGGTCTAGACCCCTCATGATTTTGAACACCTCTATCAAATCTCCTCTTAACCTTCTCTGCTCTAAGGAGAACAACCGCAGCTGATCTAGTCTATCCACGTAACTGAAGTCCCTCATCCCTGGAACCATTCTTGTAAATCTTTTCAGCACCCTCTCTAAGGCCTTCCCATTCTTCCTAAAGTGCAGTGCCCAGAATTGGACACAGTACTCCAGTTGAGGCCGAACCAGTGTTTTATAAAGGTTCATCATAACCTCCTTGCTTTTGTACTCTATGCCTCTATTTATGAAATTGAGAGGTCGCACAACACCAGGTTATAGTCCAACAGTTTTATTTGAAATCACAAGCTTTCGGAGCTATCGATCGCCCCTTCCTCAGGTGAAGTAGAGAAATACAGACTCGACAAAGCATATATAGATAGAGAACAATGCATGTGTACCTTACAATTGCAGACAACTAAATTAAATCATCCTGACTATCTGCCGAGGTGTGATAAAGTTAATCAGGTCAGCCAGGAAGGTACCACATCAAAGACATAGCAAGATACAACTGAGACAATGAGGTGGAGTCGCAGGGGGTCTAACGTGTCAAAAGCTGCCGTCTGTATGTAAAACGATAAGCTGTAAAATTTTTACTTTTTTACTGGGAAAATTTTTACTTTTTTACTGGGAATCACATCTGTGAACAAGCCAACGACGACTCGAGTCCGGATCACGTCATGTATCGTGACATAAACCCAAGATCCCGGTTGAGACCGTCTTCATGAGTGCAGAACTTGGCTATCAGTTTCTGCTCGATGATTTTGCGCTGTCGTGTGTTCCTAAGGTTGCCTTGGAGAACGCTTACCCGCAGATCCAAGGCTGAATGTCCTTGACTGCTGAACTGGGAGGTAACAATCCTGCCTGGTGATTGTTGCGCAGTGCTCGTTCATACGTTGTCTCAGTGTCTGCATGGTCTCGCCGATGTACCATGCCGCGGTGCATTCTTTCCTGCAACGTATGAGGTAGACAACGTTGGCCGAGTCACATGAGTATGTACCATGTACCTGGTGGGTAGTGTCCTCACGTGTGATGGTGGTATCTGTGTTGATGATCTGGCATGTCTTGCAGAGTTTGTCGTGGCAGGGTTGTGTGGTGTCGTGGTCACTGTTATCCTGAAAGCTGGGTAATTTGCTGCGAACGATGGTACTTCTGAGGTTAGGCGGCTGTTTGAAGGCAAGTAGTGGAGGCGTGGGGATGGCCTATTTATGAAGCCCAGTATCCTAAATGCTTTATTAGCCGCTTTCTCAACCTGCCCTGCCACCTTCAATGATTTGTGTGCATATACCCCCAGGCCTTTCTGTTCATGCACCCCCTTTAGAATTGTACCCTTTAGTTTATATTGCCTCTCCTCGTTCTTTCTACGAAAATGTAACACTTCACACTTTTCTGCGTTAAATTTCATCTGCCACGTGTCCGCCCATTCCACAAGTCTGTCTATGTCCTCTTGAAGTCCATCACTATCCTCCTCACTGTTCACTATACTTCCAAATTTTGTGTCATCTGCAAATTTCGAAATTGTGCCCTTTACACCCACATCCAAGTCATTAATATATATCAAGAAAACCAGTGGTCCTAGTACTGACACCTCGGGAACACCACTGTATAACTTCCTCCAGTCCGAAAAACAACCGTTCACCACTACTCTCTGTTTCCTGTCACTCAGTCAATTTCGTATCCATGCTGCCACTGTCCCCTTTATTCCATGGGCTTCAACTTTGCTGGCAAGCCTATTATGTAGCAGTTTATCACTTTCTTTTTTATTTGTTTATGGGATGTGGGCGTCGCTGGCAAAGCCAACATTTATTGCCCATCCCTAATTGCCCTTGAGAAGCTGGTTGCGAGCTGCCTTCTTGAACCGCTGAAGTCCGCGTGGTGAAGGTACTCCCACAGTGCTGTTAGGTACGGAATTCCAGGATTTTGACCCAGTGACGATGAAGAACCGGCGATACATTTCTAAGTCAGGGTTGTGTGTGACTTGGAGGTGGTGGTGTTCCCATGCGCCTGCCCCTTGTCCTTCTAGGTGGAAGAGGTCGCGATTTTGGGAGGTGCTGCCAAAGAAGCCTTGGCGAGTTGCTGCACTGCATCTTGTAGATGGTACACACTGCAGCCACAGTACGCCAGTGGTGTAGGGAGAGAATGTTTAAGGTGGTGGATGGGGGCCAATCAAACGGGCTGCTTTGTCCTGGATGGTGTCGAGCTTCTTGAGTATTGTTGGAGCTGTACTCATCCAGGCAAGTGGAGAGTATTCCATCACACTCCTTACATTCAGCATCCAGGGGTATTCAATATTCAGGAAGGACAGACCAAAAGGAAAAGGAGGTGGGGTAGTATTGCTGGTTAAAGAGGAGATTAACACAATAGTAAGGAAGGATATTAGCTCTGATGATGTGGAATCTGTATGGGTAGAGCTGAGAAATACCTAGGGGCAGAAAATGTTAGTGGGAGTTGTATACAGACCCCCAAACAGTAATGCTGAGGTTGGGAATGGCATTACACGTGAAATTAGAGATGCATGCAATAAGGACACAGCAGTTATCATGGGTGACTTTAATCTACATATAGATTGGGCTAACCAAATTAGTAACAATACTGTGGAGGAAGAATTCCTAGAGTGTATACGGAATGGTTTCCTGGACCAATATGTCGAGGAACCAACTAGAGATCAGGCCATCTTAGACTGGGTATTATGTAATGAGAAAGGATTAATTAGCAATCTTGTTGTGCGAGGCCCCTTGGGAAGGAGCGATCATAATATGATTGAATTCTTCATTAAGATGGAGAGTGAAGTAGTTGACTCAGAGACTAGGGTCCTGAATTTAAATAAAGGAAACTATGATGGTATGAGGCGCGAGTTGGCTCGGGTGGATTGGGGAGTGTTACTTAAAGGGTTGACGGTGGATAGGCAATGGCAAACATTTAAAGATCGCATGGATGAACTACAGAATTTGTTCATCCCTGTTTGGCATAAAAATAAAACAAAAAAGGGGACTCAACCGTGGCTAACTAGGGAAATTAGGAATAGCATAAGATCCAAGGAGAGGACATATAAATTTACCAGAAAAAGCAGCAAAGCTGAGGATTGGGATCAGTTTAGGATTCAGCAAAGGAGGACAAAGGGATTAATTAAGAGGGGGAAAATAGAATATGAGAGTAAGCTTGCTGGGAACATAAAAACTGACTGTAAAAGCTTCTATAGATATGTGAAGAGAAAAAGACTGGTGAAGTCAAGCGTAGGTCCCTTGCAGTCAGAATCAGGGGGAATTTATAATGGGGAACAAAGAAATGGCTGACGAATTAAATACATACTTTGGTTCTGTCTTCACAAAGGAGGACACAAATAAACTCCCAGAGATGTCGGGGAACATAGGGTCTAATGAGAGGGAGGAATTGAATGAAATCACTATTTGTAGGGAAATGGTGTTAGGGAAATTGACGGGATTGAAGGCCGATAAATCCCCAGGGCCTGATAATCTACATCCTAGGGTACTTAAGGAAGTGGCCCTAGAAATAGTAGATGCATTGCTGGTCATCTTTCAAAATTCTATAGACTCTGGAACAGTTCCCATGGATTAGAGGGTAGCTAATGTAACCCCACTATTTAAAAAAGGTGTTAGAGAAAAAACAGGGAATTATAGACCGGTAAGCCTGACATCGGTAGTGAGCAAAATGCTAGAGTCCATTATAAAAGATGTAATAGCAGAGCACTTGGAAAACAGTGACAGGATCGGACAAAGTCAACATGGATTTACAGAAGGGAAATCATGCCTGACTAATCTACTGGAATTTTTTGAGGTGTAACTGGTAGAATAGATAAGGGAGAACCAGTGGATGTGGTGTATTTGGACTTTCAGAAGGCTTTCGATAAGGTCCCACATAAGAGATTAGCGTGCAAAGTTAAAGCACATAGGATTGGGGGTGAGGTACTGATTTGGATAGAGAACTGGTTGGCAGACAGGAAGCAAAGAGTTGGAATAAACGGGTCTTTTTCCGAGTGGCAGGCAGTGACTAGTGGGGTACCACAGGGATCGGTCCTTGGACCCCAGCTATTCACAATATATATTAATGATCTAGATGAGGGAACTAGATGTAATATCTCCAAGTTTGCAGATGACACAAAGCTGGGTGGGCGTGTGTGCTGTGAGGAGGATGCAGAGAAACTCCAGTATGATTTGGACAGGTTGGTTGATTGGGCAGATACATGACAGATGCAGTATAATGTGGATAAATGCGAGATTATCCACTTTGGTGGCAAAAACAGGAAGACAGATTATTATCTGAATGGCAGTAGATTGGGAAAAGGGGAAGTGCAACGAGATCTGGGAGTCCTTGTGCACCAGTCGCTGAAGGTAAGCATGCAGGTGCAGCAGGCGGTTAAGAAGGCAAATGGTATGTTGGCCTTCATAGCGAGAGGATTCGAGTACAGGAGCAAGGATGTCTTGCTGCAGTTGTACAAGGCCTTGGTGAGACCACACCTTGAGTATTGTGTGCAGTTTTGGTCGCCTTATCTGAGGAAGGATGTTCTTCCCATGGAGAGAGTGCAGTGAAGATTCACCAGACTGATACCTGGGATGGCAGGAATGACGTATGAAGAGAGATTGGGTCGATTAGGCTTATATTCACTCGAGTTTCGAAGAATGAGAGGGGATCTCATTGAAACATATAAAATTCTAACAGGACTAGACAGACTAGATGCAGGAAGGATGTTCCCGATGGCGGGGGAGTCCAGAACCGGAGGTCACTGTCTAAGGATAAGGGGTAAGCCATTTAGGACTGAGATGAGGAAAAATTTCTTCACCCAGAGAGTGGTGAACCTGTGGAATTCTCTACCACAGAAGGCAGTTGAGGCCAATGCATTAAATATATTCAAGAAGGAGATAGATATATTTCTTAAGGCTAAAGGGATCAAGGGATATGGGGAGAAAGCAGGGACAGGGTACTGAATTTGGATGATCAGCCATGATCTCAATAAATGGCGGAGCAGGCTTGAGGGGCGGAATGGCCTACTCCTGCTCCTATCTTCTATGCTTCTATACATGTGCCTTGTAGATGGTGGAAAGGCTTGGGAAGTCAGGAGGTGAGACACTCGCCGCAGAATACCTAACCTGTGACCTGCTCTTGTTGCCACAGTATTTGTGGCTGGTCCAGTTAAGTTTCTGGTCAATGGTGTCCCCCAGGATGTTGATGGTGGGGGATTCAGCGATGGTAATGCCGTTGAATGTCAAGGGGAGGTGGTTAGACTCTCGCTTGTTGGAGATAGTAATTTCCTGGCACTTCTGTGGCGCAAATGTTGCCTGCCACTTATTAGCCCAAGCCTGAACGTCGTCCAGGTCTTGTTGCATGCAGGCATAGACTGCTTCATTATCTGAGGAGTTGTGAAGGGCGCTGAACACTGTGCAGTCATCAGTGAACATCCCCATTTCTGACTTTATGTTGGAGGGAAGGTCATTGATGAAGCAGCTGAAGATGGTTGGGCCTAGGGCACTGCCCTGAGGAACTCCTGCAACGATATCCTGGGGCTGTGATGATTGACCATCAACCACCACAACCATCTTCCTTTGTGCTAGGTATGACTCCAGTCAGTGGAGCGTTTTCCCCCCAATTCCCATTGAATTCAGTTTTACTCGGGCTCCTTGATGCCACACTCGGTCAAATGCTGCCTTGATGTCAAGGGCAGTCATTCTCACCTCACCTCTGGAATTCAGCTCCTTTGTCCATGTTTGGACTAAGGCTGTAATGAGGTCGGGAGCTGAGTGATCTAGGCGGAACCCAAACTGGGCATCAGTGAGCAGGTTTTTGGTAAGTTAGTGCCATTTGATAGTAGTGTCGATGACACCTTCCATCACTTTGCTGATGATTGAGAGTAGACTGTGGGACGGTAATTGGCTGGGTTGGATTTGTCCTGCTTTTTGTGGACATGATATACCTGGGCAGTTTTCTACATTGTCGGATAGATGCCAGTGTTGTAGCTGTACTGGAACAGCTTGGCTAGAGGTACGGCTAGTTCTGGAGCACAAGTCTTCAGCACGATAGCCGGGATGTTGTCGGGGCCCATAGCCTTTGCTGTATCCAGTGCGCTCAGCCGTTTCTTGATATCACGTGGAGTGAATCGAATTGGCTGAAGACTGGCTTCTGTGATGGTGGAGACCTCAGGAATAGGCCGATATGGATCATCCACTCGGCACTTCTGGTGAAGATGGTTGCAAACGCTTCAGCCTTGTCTTTTGCATTCATGTACTGGGCTCCACCATCATTGAGGATGGGGATATTCATGGAGCCTCCTCCTCCCATTAGTTGTTTAATGGTCCACCACCATTCACAACTGGTTGTGCAGGACTGCAGAGCTTTGATCTGATCCGTTGATTGTGGGATCACTTAGCCTTGTCTATAGCATGCTCCTTACACTTCTTAGCATGCATGTAGTCCTGTGTTGCAGCTTCCCCAGGTTGGCACCTCATTTTTAGGTACGCCTGGTGCTGCTCCTGGCATGCTCTTCTACACTCCTTATTGATCCAGGGTTGGTCCCCTGGCTTGATGGTAATGGTAGAGTGAGGGATATGCCGGGCCGTGAGGTTACAGATTGTGGTGGAATACAATTCTGCTGCTGCTGATGGCCCACAGCACCTCATGGATGCCCAGTTTTGAGCTGCTAGCTGTTCTGAATCTATCCCATTTAGCACGGTGATAGTGCTACACAACACGATGGAGGGTGTCCTCAGTGTGAAGACGGGACTTTTTCTCCACAATGACTGTGCGGTGGTCACTGCTACCAGTACTGTCATGGACAGATGCATCTGCGACAGGTAGATTGGCGAGGTCAAGTAGGTTTTACCCTCGTGTTGGTTCTCTCACCATCTGTCGCAGGCCCAGACTGGCAGTTATGTCCTTCAGGACTCGACCTGCTCGGTCAGTAGTGGTGCTACCGAGCCACTCTTGGTGATGGACATTGAAGCCTCCCACCCAGAGTACATTCTGTGCCCTTGCTACTCTCAGTGCTTCTTCCAAGTGGTGTTCAACATGGCGGAGTACTGATTCATCAGCTGAGGGAGGGCGGTAGGTGGTAATCAGCAGGAGGTTTCCTTGCCCATGCTTGTCCTGAAGCCATGAGACTTCATGGGGTCAGCAATCAATGTTGTGGACTCCCAGGGCCACTCCTTCCCGACTGTATACCACTGCGCCACCACCCCTGGTGTGTCTGTCCTGCCGGGAAAGTGATGGAGGAGTTTGGGACATTGGCTGAAAGGTATGATGCTGTGAGTATGGCTATGTCAGGCTGTTGCTTGACTAGTCTGTGGGACAGCTCCCAATTTTGGCACAAGTCCCCAGATGTTGGTGAGGAGGACTTTGCAGGGCCGACTGGGCTGGGTGTGCCGTTGCTGTGTCTGTAGCCGGTGCCGAGGTCGATGCTAGGTGGTCCGTCCGGTTTCATTCTTATTATGTTTCGTAGTGGTTTGTTACAACTGAGTGGCTTGCTAGGCCATTTCAGAGGGCACTTAAGAGTCAACCACATTGCTGTGGGTTTGGAGTCACATATAAGCCAGACCAGGTAAGGAAGGCAGATTTCCTTCCCTAAAGGACATTAGTGAACCAAATAGGTTTTTGCGACAATCCGATAGTTTCATGGTCACCATTGCTGATACTAGCTTTTTATGCCTTTTGGAAGTCTATGTACACCACATCAACCGCATTGCCCTCATCAACCCTCTCTGTTATCTCATCAAAAAACTCAATCAAGTTAGTTAAACACGATTTGCCTTTAACAAATCACTACTGGCTTTCTTTAATTAATCCACACTTGTCCAAGTGACTGTTAATTTTGTCCCAGATTATTGTTTCTAAAAACTTCCCTACTACCAAGGTTAAACTGACTGACCTGTAGTTGCTGGGTTTATCCTTACACCCTTTTTTGAACAAGGGTGCAACGTTTGCAATTCTCCAGTCCTCTGGCACCACCCCCATATCCAAGGAGAATTGGAAGATTATGGCCAGTACCTCCGCAATTTCCACCTTTACTTCCCTCAGCATCCTAGGATGCATCCCATCCGGTCCTGGTGACTTATCTACTTTAAGTACAGCCAGCCTTTCTAGTACCTCCTCTTTACCAATTTTTTATCCCATCCAGTATCTCAACTACTTCGTCTAGATCAATACTGCCACCCCACCTCCTTTCTTTCCTTCTTTATCTTTCCTGAACACCTTGGGCTGGATTTTCAATGACCCGTGGAGTCGGGTTTGGAGGCGTGTGGGGGGTTAAAGTTGCAGATTCGGGGGTCCCGACCCCATCCCGCCTCCAACCCGCCTCCACGCAATTTTGATAAATCGGTCGCGGTGTTCCCGACTCCGTCCCGCCTCCAAGAGGCGGGAGAGGCCATTAAAGCCCTTAACAAGCCCTAAATTGACTCTGTAATGCCATTTTGAAATGTTTTAGCTAGTTTAACCCTTTTCTGACGTGAAGCACGCCTGATGTGAAACACGCCAGTGAAACCTGGCGGGAGCACAAGTGGATAGCTGACTATCAGCTGCAGGTCCACTATTACAACGGAGATGTGATGAAGGTAGTAGTAGTATTAGGTCTGAACTCTGATGCTGCTGTATTGAATGTCTTCAGAGACTGTCGGGGCCTTTGGAGGACCTGGATGGAAAAAAAAACTCTCTCTCTCTCTCTGTCTCTCTGTCTCTGTCTCTCTGTCTCTCTCTCTGCTGAGATGCTGCTCATTTTGCATCCAGGTCCTCTCACAGCAAAGGCCAGGTAATCTCTGAGACCAGACCAGGCAGTCTCTGACCTACAATGATGACATCATCAGAGGCGACTTTCAGACTGAAACCACTAATTGGTTCATGGGTTCCCACATGCTGGAACTCAATTGCCCAATTAAGTGAAAATTGCATCAATCTCCCACATCCAATTGCAGGCGGGTGGATAACACGAAATGCGGATGACACAACCCCAACCCGACCCCAAGACAAAATCCAGCCCCTTATGTCCAGGAATATTTAGTACCCAATCCTGCCCTTTTTTGAGCCAGGTCTCCGTTATCGCCACAACATCATATTCCCATGTGGCTATTTGCGCCTGCAGCTCACCAACCTTATTTACCACACTTCGTGCATTCACACACATGCACTGTAAACTTATCTTAGACCTTTTTGTATTCTCTTAGTCTGACCCCACCTAATACTGTACTATTTCAGACTCTAGTGCTATCTGTCTCTCCCAATCCTTTGTGCACCTTGTTTCTCCTTGTTCAGTGAGGAGGAAGGAGGTTTGCTGGTGTCAAGTCTGTTTGGGGAGATTGTGGGGCTTCTGTCCGGTGGTGGGAGGGTAGTCGGGCTTCTCAGGTTTGTTTTACTGATTTCAGCTCATTACGGGGTGGATGGAGGGAAAGTCCCGGACTTCTGGTCACTGAGGTTGTGGGTATAAGTGTTAACGTCCCTGTTCAGTGTGGAGGAAGGAGCTATGAGGAGGGGGGGTTTAGGGGACCCGTGCTGTGTGACTATCTTCAGTTGATTCACTGAGGGAGTTTGAGAAGCACGCATTTATTTTTAGCAGATTCATATTGTTGAAAGGTGAAGGCTCATGAATTTTGACTCCAAGGTTGTTTTACATTTCGGTCTTTTCACTTGGCTGTTTTTTGGAAGACTGCAACCACCATGTTTTTTGGGAAGAACTATCTACATAAATTTGCCCAGCGATTGAACAGAGAATCCTGTTTTGTTTATTGCAGCTGCTGGCTTTATCATGTGATCTCTACTGATCCTCCTTGTCTTTGGAAAATGGCAGAATAACATTACACTCGACTTTGACTTAGGCTTTGTGTCAAATTTATTAAACAGTAATAGAACAAGCAAATCGTAGCAGTAGCACAGCATATATTTTTACAATTATTAAGCTTACCTAGGTCCATTAGTAGTAGAAAATAATACAGTTTTGTGACTGCTGTGCTAAGCTATGATTAAAGTAATATTCATATGTAGCAGTTCCTTTCTTTTTCTATAAAAGCTATCTAGCCTGACTGTCTTTCTTTAAAGGCTTCAAACAGACTTTCAGATTTGAACAAAACAGCATGATAAAAACTTTCAAAATAGTGAATGGACCAGCAGGTTTAATGATTGGCAGCTTTTTTGAATTTAACAGACATTCAAACACATATTTAAACAAATGCCACAAGATGTTTGTATTTGAACTTAATGTCTTTATCCTTCCATCAGACACTAAGCAAACACATTGAAATGTTAACAATTGTCATAAGTTAAACTAGGAAATGATTTCTATGAGTAAAGCTTTTTTTTAACTCTGTACCATGAATTAATTAAAGAAGTCGATACCAAGCTTCAAAAAAATGCTTCATTTTTGTAATGGTAACATCTGATTAATTAGTTCTAGAAGCCTTTAGATCCACCCTCCAATCAGTTTGACTTTCTGACAGACTCCAGTCCTCTCCTCCATCTGATATGATCAGTTGTGACAGGATCCAGTGCCACTATCCCACTGATCTGATTGGTTGATACTGTCAACCTCCAATCCCAGTGGAAAATACTTTGTGGAACACAAACAAGTTGAAACAGCAGCTAGCATCTTAAAAAAGCTAACAGTTGAGATATATATATATATATATCTTCAGTCTTTCCTCAAGCTCAGTGTTCTAGGTTATAGTCTCATTGCTCTTCACTGTAGCATGTGTGAAAGCATACATCAGCGGGAGAAAATTGGATTTTAAAAGAAGACATGTTATACTATTATAAAAATGCAGAGGGTGGAGGCAGGCTGTAAAGTACATAACAAAGTAAAATTCATCTTCGGCTGGGGCACAAAACTGGCAGAAATGGAAGGGAAAGTTAAGCGGTGTATGTAACCTTCAGCTGATCCACTACCCCACCATTTTGCGCCCCAGCCAAAAATAAATTTTACCCCCAATGTTTCTTACAGACCCTACTGTAAGATTTTCTTTGTGAGATCTTTAATTCCAAAAGATTCAACGTTCACCCAAATTGGTAGCAACTTTATTTCTTGATTTTATTCAGTACATTTTATTCAGGATCAACATCCCTTAAGGTGTCTTAAGCAGCGTTAATAAAGCATAGTCATACTACCCCGTTATGCCTTGGATAAAAGTCACGGTAGGAGTTGTCTGGCCCCTCCGGCACGGTCCTCTGAATCCACTATTCCCGCCTCCAGGTGTCCTGCACCTTCTGGCATGATCCCCCCGAGTCCGCTATCCTCGCCTCCACATGTCAAGCTCCAGTCTTTTACAATGAATCCTTTTTATACTTTTTCTTTCCATTCAAATCTATGGGGTTTTACTCAATCAATTACTGACTTACACTTAACCTTCTCTTTATTTCCATAGGGTCTCCTGTGTCACCTGACCTTATCCAGGTTAATTCTTGTGTATTTTGCCACAAAGTTATTTTTAAAGAAACAAAGCATAAAATATTCATTTTTGTAAGTCTTATGCAGACCCCTTCCTTATCTGTCTGTTTTGCTACCTTATCAGTCTAGTTTCTATGATTGCATTGATTCTAGCCCCAGCTGCTGTCTTGGTTTTTCTCGAGTTATTATAACTCCCATCTTTTCAAAGTCTGCCACTTCATGTCTTTTAGTTTGAATGCTCTGTTGTCTATGCTGCTTTATTAAAGTCAGTCAAATTAGCTTATTTTCCCATCTACCAATGCTGCAAGTTGGTTATGATTTGGTTACTTTGCTTTGTGAGTTAATTATGATTACATATATGTGTGTATATAAAGTAAGTATTAATAAGCAAATCAGTGAGTTAATTAATAAGGAAATTAGCTATAATCTCACACTACCGGGAACATGGTAGAGTGTCACCGAGCCAGCAGAAAATCTGCACTGGTATTCTGATGTGGGCCTCAATGTGGACCAAATGGAATAGACTAGCTATTTGATAGCTATTAGTTATCAAAACCCAGGCTTGTCGACCTGTTGTGTTTTTTTAAAAAAGGGAAATACTACAATAAATTGTCATTTAGTATGATGGAAGTAAAACAAACCAAAAAATGAGTATGGCATAGATTATGAATAGCATCTTAGATCTTCTTCCTCAAGTCCTTAAATGTCTGATTAGCAGATTCCCATGTAATGCCAATGTTGTATTTCCTTCTGACTGCAAATAATGTGTGGTTACTCTGCTCCTTTTTTATTACCTTATTGAATAATGAAATACAAGCAAGAAAGTGAAATCATCTTTCTTTTGGGGTGTCAAAGCAAGGTGATATGATATATTGTTCAAAACAGACAACACTTGCTTATCAGAATATCGTGGCGGACAGATCACACAGCTGGAACCTCCTCAACAGACCAACAGGGTTGTATATACTTACACAGACTGGAAACACCTGAGCTGGCTTCTAGCTGTGAGCATTGAGTGAGCAATAAAACTTGATACTGCAAACATGGGCAAGTTGAGCTGCTTCCTGGCTTATAGCAATAAATTCATGCAATTCTAGTGGAACACCCCCAAAACAACCTTTCTTACAATGGAGCCTACGGCAATTTTGTGAGAATTTTATGCATTCTGATTGTCTTTTGTACCAAATTGAACTATATAGAACCCAGCATGTCAATGGTGACTACCTGGCAAAAGTCCCTCTTCCATGGCTGGATGATACAGATTGCCAATGGTTATGCTCTCCCATCTCGAGCAGGTACAGTGTGCCATAGGCTCCATGCAGGCAGGCATGGCTCTGTGTTCCGCAATCATTTTTTTTTTTTACAAACCCCTTGTCCCAAAATTGGCACCACTAATTTCAGATATTATATAACTTCTACTGATGCTATTCTAAATGAGTGGTTGAGTGCTACCATCTCCCTGGCTACCTCTTCAACCGAAACTCCAAATCTTGGCATTATGTCTACCAGATCGGATACAAAAACATCCACGCCAGAGTAGATTAGGTTTGTCTGTGGAGCTCCTCTTATAACAATGCACCTTTACCTACTGCAGACGTTTCAGTAGTGCTGCTCTTCCTAGGTACGGAAAAATATTTTGACTGGGCAGGAGGAATTCTAAGTGTTGTCTTGGGGAAGTTGGGTTTTTGTAAACATTTTCTTCGATTGTTACTCATAAACATACTGCCTGCATTTTCTGACTTATTCAGCGGGACATGGCAGAGATGCTCACCATCACTATTTCTATTTCCTCTAGCACTACAGCCCTGAACGATCGAGATGCCCCAGCCAGGGTGTCCATAATATAAGAATTGTTGGTTGTTACCATTCAGCCTTTTCCTGGTACTTTTCTGAAATTCTACCCTTTAGTTCCTTGCTGTGGGCTGATCCAACAAGTACCAGGAGGGAACACTCTGATTGCTCATGAAATTTCTCAGTAGTCCAAAATTTGCAAAATAGCAGCACTTCACTAACATTAATGCAAGTGGTTTGTTTGTAAAGCTTGAAACAAAATAAAAACATGCTCCCTTGTGGAAAATAAGCTAGTTGCTTTGCCTTTAAAATTTTATCACATTTTAATTTTTGAAGATCTAAACAGAGTAATTTTTATGGAACATAATATTTTTAATGGCTGTATGGTAGCTTTTTCTTTTGTAATTTAAGCACCTTATTTGTGCAGCTGGATTCTAAATCTTACAAAATGGAAATGTGTTCTGCAGTTCCTCAGCATTGGCCTGTTAGATACCCAGGATACTAAACCGATTACATGAGATGGCATTGCCCAGCCAGACAGCTTTAAAATGAGGAATTTCACTTGATGTAACCAGTGAACGCAAGCTCTTGATATTAACATCATTGCCATCATAGCAGACAACCATTTGTTACTGACATACAAAGCTTGATTAATGATGTTGTCATGTTAAAGGACAGAGAAGGTCAGTATGGTATGGAAACCAGCACTAATCATAAGAATTATATTGATTGATTATATCTCCACATAAATATGAATCATGAAGGACAATCGTGCACAATGCACCATGCTGTGTAGACACCATCTCAGAATAAGTGAACATCCATCCAATTTCTTGCACTGACATTTTTCTTCCTTAAATTCTAATCTTAAGACATAAAATGGTGATTAGCTATTGTCACCATCAGCTTAGGCTGCCACAGATATGACAAAGAGATCATGTTGGAAATGGGGAGTGAACCAGGCCTTTACTGACCTGTTTTGCTTTAATTCCTGCTGACTCAAGCACACGACTGTAGCAACATGAAGTTTACCTTCTAAGGAGAATTCTTAATCACTTTGTGGAAAATTCTCAGCATTCAGAAGCCCCTGTAATGGGTATGAGAGAGTTTACTCTTACTACATGAAGGATGACTACCACGTGGCTCATTGGTCAGTCATGCAGCCATGCGTTTGTTCAGAAGGCTGTGAGGTGGGAAGAGTAATGGGGTCAGTCGGAAAATTGTCTGAAACTTGCCATGTGAAGATTTGATGGTCTTGAGACCTATTGCTTTGGAGTGTATTTGTGTTGGATATTTGCTAAAGACCGAGAATATTTGAGTTTTGTTTTCAGTTTTAAAATATTTAAGATACATCTGTTCGTTGATATTTATCACAAGGAAGTACTTCATGCAGCCAGTTGTATGCAGAAGCAGAGAGGTTGTCATACAGGCAAATAGTATTGAATGCCATATATTTCGTGCCCTGAGGGGGGGGGACTTCTGTTATTTTTCACATGGGGAAGGAGTGTGTCTTTGATAGTTATCAACTCTAATTCCCTTGGAATTAGCATTCACCCTAGACTTTATGCAGTTCCACACATACCAGTGGACTCAAAGTTGCTCATTGCTTCACACAAAGTGATTAAGAATTAGGTCATGGCTCTACAGCTTTTCATGATCCCTGCTGGCTGCTGGTTCGCAGTTTGCACTCCTCCATAGCACAAAAGCATGTCGCAAAAAAACTGACAGGCCTTTTAAAATCCTCTACTCTGGTTTTCTTTCTGCAAAACCAAATAATAAAAATGTCTTTAATTCCTCAAGCATGCACTATATTTATGTTTAAAATTGGCTTGCTGGGCTTCTGTTTGGAACTTTGTATGATGCTGGGCTCCAGACTATAACACTGCCAGCTATGGTAGAAAAATGCTGTGAATTTACAGAATAATTTAGAGTGCAGGTCTCCAGGAACACCACTTACTTAGCATCTAGCCAACAGAAATGTCTCCACTCTCAAACTCATGGCCAAGGGGGTTAAAGAAAGCACATGAAAGAGCTGTAGAAAAATGCTATTTGGAAAAAATTGGTTTATATGTCCATGATGACACCTATGGGCATCACATACAACCTGGGTGTATTCACTGTGTGAAATTGTTTTTGGATTCCGAGAACAGTGTAATTGAATGAAAATGCTTCCTGCTTGTGTGGGTATGGTTAATGGCACCCAAGACAGTGGAAAATCCTGCAAGTAATGAGTGAGGTCAAAGGGAAGTGAATGAATTGCTTGATTCTCCTAAGCATGGCACTGGTAATCAAAGGGATGTATGTCAGTCAATGATTGACACCTTCATGGCACTGACTTAGTTCTGAAAAACCTAACAGTATAGAAGGAGAGGTCACTTTCATAGGCACCGGCACGGCTTAATTTGAACATTTAAGATGTTCCAAAATCTTGTAACTCCTCAATCAGATCATGCAAGATCAGGTTGTTAAGTCTAAATCTATGGTTACACATTAGAGTTAGACCAGTCTATGAAACTAATGGGCTCAGTATATATCCTTTAAGACTGCTCTTCCAAACTTTCTTCCTCTTGTGATTTGAAGTCTTTTACTATTTTGAAATTAATAGCAATTTTTTATTTATTCATTCACGGGATGTGGGCGTCGCTGGCATGGCCAGCATTTATTGCCCATCCTTAATTGCCCTTGAGAAGGTGGTGGTGAACCACCTTCTTGAACCGCTGCAGTCCTTGTGGTGAAGGTTGTCCCACAGTGCTGTTAGGAAGGGAGTTCCAGGATTTTGACCCAGCGCCAATGAAGGATCGATGATATACTTCTAAGTCAGGATGGTGTGACTTGGAGGGGAACTTGGAGGTGATGGTGTTCCCATGCGCCTGCTGCCCTTGTCCTTCTAGCGTGATAGAGGTCGGTGGTTTGGGAGGTGCTATTGAAGAAACCTTGGCGAGTTGCTGCAGTGCATCTTATAGATGCTACACACTGCAGCCACGGTGCTCCGGTGGTGGAGGGAGTGAATGTTTAAGGTGGTGGATGGAATGCCAATCAAGCGGGCTGCTTTGTCCTGAATGGTGTCGAGCTTCTTGAGTGTTGTTGGAGCTGCACTCATCGAGGCAAGTGGTTACAATACTCCAGGTAAGGGTTAACCAGTGATTTATAAAGGTTTAGCATAGCTGCCTTGGTTTGTGCATGTGAACTCCCAGGTCGCTCTGTTTCATGCATCCCCTTTAAAATTGTACAATTTTGTTTACATTGCCTCTCTCATTCTTCCTTCCAAAATGCATCACTTCACACTCCCCTGCATTAAATTTCATCTGCCATGTGTCTTCCCATTTCACCATCTGTCTATATCTTCGCGAAGTCTGCTACTATTCTCCTCACTGTTTACTACATTTCCAAGTTTTGTGTCATCTACAAGTCGAGATCATTCATATATATCGAAAAGAGCAGTGATTCATCATGCTATTGGTTGATATCCATTAAGTATTTAGAAGATGCATGAGTGACTAAACACAGTATAACGTTACTTTGAAGATTTGGTTTGATTCTTTTAAGTTTCATTATACACAGTGATTAACTTTAGTAATGCTGCCCTTCAATGGCACTAGCTGAATGTATCAATAGTTGTGATCTGAATCTGTAGCTGGTGAAGAGTGTGACAAAAATAAAACAGCTTTATCTTGCTTTTGTCCGGTAGCTGTCCCTTTAGTTCAGTTGTGATGTATGAAGAGTTTAAAAGCCAGCTGGACTGTTCCAGCCTAAATCAATACAAATGCTGTGAGGCTTGTCAATTTGTTTCCAAGGTTACAGGCTTGGGAGAGGTGCCAAGCCACATATTTCAAATATGTTCACACTGTGGTGGTGATTTTCGCTGTCAATGTTTGGGTGGTAATCTGACGGAGTGGATTGCCCATCTATTATAGAACCTAGCGATTTTTTTTCTCCATTGATCCATTTCACCAGATTATCTCCTAGGCAGCGAAGATGAAAATTTATCCTAGAGTGTTAATTATTCAAATGCGACAAGCCTTGGCAACCAGTCAAAGAGTATTGAAATGGTTGGGACTGTTAAGTAAGCTGAGGTAGCAACAACAACAACAACTTGTATTTATATAGTGCCTTTAACGTAGTAAAACATCCAGAGGTGCTTAACAGGAGCATTAAAGAACAAATTTTGACACCGAGCCACATAAGGAGATATTAGGGCAGATGACCGAAAGCTTGGTCAAAGAGGTAGATTTTAAGGAGCGTCTTAAAGGAGGAGAGAGAGGTGGTGGAGAGGCCATGGAGGGATTTGAAAACAAGGATGAGAATTTTAAAATCAGAGGGTTGCTTAACCAGGAGCCAATGTAGGTCAGCGAGCAAGGGGTGATGGGTGAACGGGTCTTGGTGCGAATTAGGACACGGGCAGCCGAGTTTTGGATGACCTCAAGCTTACAGAGGTTAGAACGTGGGAGGCTGGCCAGGAGTGCATTGGAATAGTCAAGTTTAGAGGTAACAAAGGCATGGATGAGGGTTTCAGCAGTAGAACTGAGGCAGGGACAGAGTCAGGCAATGTCCGGAGGTGGAAATAGGCGGTCTTAGTGATGGGGTCAGAACTTCATCTCGGGGTCAAATATGACACCAAGGTTGCGAGAAATCTGATTCAGTCTCAGACAGTTGCCAGTGAGAGGGATGGACTCGGTGGCTAGGAAACGGAGTTTGTGGCGGGGATGGAAGACAATGGCTTCGATCTTCCCAATATTTAGTTGGAGGAAATTTCTGCTTATCCAGAACTGGATGTCGGACAAGCAGTCTGTCAAGTTAGATACAGTGAAGGGGTCGAGAAAAGTCGAGGTAATGTAGCCTCGTCAGCGTACATGTGGAAACTGACGCTGTGTTTTCGGATGATATCGCTGAGGGGCAGCATGTAGATGAGTAATAGGAGGGAGCCAAGGATAGATCCTTGGGGACACCAGAGGTAATGATGCGGGAAGAGAAGCCATTGCAGGTGATTCTCTGGCTACGATTAGAAAGATAGGAATTGAACCAGGCGAATGCAGTCCCACCCAGCTGGATGACAGTGGAGAAGCGTTGGAGGAGGATGGAGTGGTGAACCATGTCAAAGGCTGCAGACAGGTCAAGAAGGACGAGGAGGGATAGTTTACCTTTGTCACAGTCACATAGGATGTAATTTGTGACTTTGATAAGAGCTGTTTCAGTACTATGGCAGGGGCGAAAGCCTGATTGGAAGGATTCAAATATGGAGTTCCGGGAAAGATGGGCATGGATTTGGGAGGCGACAATATGTTCAAGGACTTTGGAGAGGAAAGGGAGGTTGGAGAAGGGACGGTAGTTTGCAGGGAAGGTAGTTTGCAAGGACGGTGGGGTCAAGGGTTGTTTTTTTTGAGGAGAGAGGTGATTATGGCAGATTTGAAGCAGAGGGGGACAGTACCTGGACAGAGAGAACCATTAACAATATCAGCTAACATGAGATACAGGAAGGGAAGTTGGGTGATCAGCAGTTTAGTGGGAATAAGGTTGCGGGAACAGGAAGTGGGTCTCGTGGACAAAATGAGCTCGGAGAAGCATGAGGGGAGATCGGAGAGAAACTAGAGAAAGGTGCGAGTTCAGGGCTGAGGCAAGGGGGAACCTTAGAGGAAGTTTGGCCTGGTGGGCTAGGAGAAGGGCAGGAAGTGGCAGAAGCAGCTGATCGAATGGTCTCAATCTTAGTGACAAAGAAGTCCATGAGCTCCTCGCACTTGTCGTTGGAGGTAAGGGTGGAGGAGATGGGGAGAGGAATTTAAGGAGACGGTTTGCAGTACAGAAAAGAAGCCAGGGGTTATCTTTGCATTCCAGGATGATTCTGGAATAGTGAGCAGTTTTGGCAGACGAGAGTAGGACCCGATAGAGCTTTATGCGGTCCAACCAGATCTGGCAGTGAATGGCTAAACCAGTTGTCCTCCATATCCTTTCAAGTCTGCGTCCCTTGGACTGTAAAGGAGCAGAGATGAGGGCCATACCAGGAGGAATGGGCAGGGTGAGAAAGTGTAATGGTTTCAATGGGGACTAGGGCATAAAAGGTGGAGGTGAGGGTGTGGTTGAGCAGATTGGTAGCTGCAGAAATGTTGTGGTGAATGGAGGGGTTTTGAAAGTGCATTTCTAAGTGAATTGGGAGAGTGTTTTTTCCAGGGGCGGACACTGAAGGAAGTAGGGTTGGGAGGGGCCAGGGGGATGTAGGTGGAGAGCGTTACAAGAAAATTATCAGAGATGGCCTTATCTGTAATTGACACAATGGGAGTAGCGAGGCCACGTGAGATGTCAAGGTCGAGGGGGTGGCTGTGAATATGGGTTAATAGCAGTGGAGAATTAAGCTGATTGGAATTGAATCACGCTGTTTAGAACTTTCACTGAATGTTAAATATATGAGTATATTAGCCAGCTCCTCTCATTAAAATGTATTACAAGAAAACAACTGTGTATGTAAAAAATAGTTAGCTTGCAGATTGTGACCTTTTTATTGTTTTTCTTTCAAGGAGTTAGATAATTTGTGGGCAAATGTTTATTTCCAGTAGCTAAAGCAATTAACAGAAAGGTTGTTCTGCTCATATCCTGGGTATGTTTCCAAAAGTTTACTGAGTGACAGTATTCTTGAAGTCATCGGGAGTTGGGACTCACCTAAGAGAGTAGTCTAAAATATGGAAGCTGCAAAATCTAGAACAAGATGGCTCGTAAAGACCCAAAAATGTAACAGAAGTGTTAATGAAAAGAATTTTCAAAATGTACCAGCAGTTTAACCTTTTAGGTTATAGTGATTAACATAAGAGTGCTGAATCAATTCATCCTCATATGCAGAAGATATCTCAAAATATTTTACAAAGTGCCAGAAAAAAGTAGAGGCCGAACAGGAACAAAAGAGGAAAACAGGAAAGGAGTTTGGGGCTGGAGCTGCAAGCAAAGTCTAAGAGGTGAGTTATTTGAAGGTTTTGAAAGTGGAAATGAAGTTGCTAGGTCCAAGGACCTAGGGAGATTTTCTCAATGGCAGAGGCATAATTGATGAAGCAGCTGAAGATGGTTGGGCCTAGGGCACTTCCCTGAGGAACTCCTGCAGCGATGTCTTGGGGCTGTGATGATTGACCTTCAATCACCACAACCATCTTCCTTTGTGCTAGGTATGACTCCAGCCAGTGGAGCGTTTTCCCCCCGATTCCCATTGACTTCAGTTTTACTAGGGCTCCTTGATGCCACAGTCGGTCAAATGCTGCCTTGATGTCAAGGCAAGTCACTCTCACCTCACCCCTGGAATTCAGCTCCTTTGTCCATGTTTGGACCAAGGCTGTAATGAGGTCGGGAGCCGAGTGATCTAGGCGGAACCCAAACTGGGCATCAGTGAGCAGGTTTTTTGGTGAGTTAGTGCCATTTGATAGCACTGTCGATGACACCCTCCATCACTTTGCTGATGATTGAGAGTAGACTGATGGGGCGGTAATTGCACGGATTGGATATGTCCTGCTTTTTGTGGACAGGACATACCTGGGCAGTTTTCCATATTGTCGGATAGATGCCAGTGTTGTAGCTGTACTGGAACAGCTTGGCTAGAGGCGCGGATAGTTCTGGAGCACAGACCTTCAGCACAATAGCCGGGACGTTGTCGGGGCACATAGCCTTTGCTGTATCCAGTGCGCTCAGCCGTTTCTTGATATCACATGGAGTGAATCGAATTGGCTGAAGACTGGCTTCTGTGATGGCGGAGACCTCAGGAATAGGCCGATATGGATCATCCACTCGGCACTTCTGGTGAAGATGATTGCAAACGCTTCAGCCTTGTCTTTTGCACTCATGTGCTGGTCTCCACCATCATTGAGGATGGGGATATTCATGGAGCCTCGTCCTCCCGTTAGTTGTTTAATGGTCCACCACCATTCACAACTGGTTGTGGCAGGACTGCTGAGCTTTGATCTGATCCGTTGATTGTGGGATCGCTTAGCCTTGTCTATAGCATGCCGCTTACACTTTTTAGCATGCATGTAGTCCTGTGTTGCAGCTTCCCCAGGTTGTCACCTCATTTTTAGGTACACCTGGTGCTGCTCCTGGCATGCTCTTCTACACTCCTTATTGAACCAGGGTTGGTCCCCTGGCTTGATGGTAATGGTAGAATGAGGGATATGGCGGGCTATGAGGTTACAGATTGTGGTGGAATACAGTTCTGCTGCTGCTGATGGCCCACAGAACCTCATGGATGCCCAGTTTTGAGCTGCTAGCTATTCTGAATCTATCCCATTTAGCACGGTGTTAATGCCACACAACACGATGGAGGGTGTCCTCAGTGTGAAGACGGGACTTCGTCTCCACAATGACTGTGTGGTGGTCACTGCTACCAATACTGTCATGGACAGATGCATCTGCAACAGGTAGATTGGTGAGGACGAGATCAAGTAGGTTTTACCCTCGTGTTGGTTCTCTCACCACCTGTCGCAGGCCCAGACTACCAGCTATGTCCTTCAGGACTTGGCCAGCTTGGTCAGTAGTGGTGCTACCGAGCCACTCTTGGTGATGGACATTGAAGCCCCCCACCCAGAGTACATTCTGTGCCATCGCTACTCTCAGTGCTTCTTCGAAGTGGTGTTCAACATGGAGGAGTACTGATTCATCAGCTGAGGGAGGGCGATAGGTGGTAGTCAGCAGGAGGTTTCCTTGCCCATGCTTGACCTGAAGCCATGAGACTTCATGGGGTCCAGAGTCAATGTTGTGGACTCCCAGGGCCACTCCTTCCCGACTGTATACCACTGTGCCACCACCCCTGGTGTGTCTGTCCTGCCAGTGGGACAGGACATACCCAGGGATAGTGATGGAGGAGTTTGAGACATTGGCTGAAAGGTATGATGCTGTGAGTATGACTATGTCAGGCTGAAGACTGGCTTCTGTGATGGTGGGGACCTTGGGAGTAGGCCGATATGGATCATCCACTCGGCACTTTTGGCTGAAGATGGTTGCAAACTCTTCAGCCTTGTCTTTTGCACTCATGTGTTGGGCTCCACCATCATTGAGGATGGGGATATTCATGGAGCCTCCTCCTCCCGTTAGTTGTTTAATGGTCCACCACCATTCACGACTGGAGTGCAGGACATTGTGCAGGTGAGGACACAGAACAAAATTACTGTTGCTATAACATTAGAATTTCTGACTTCTTCATTTTTGTTCTGAAATGTTTTCAGAGATTGTTGAGTTGAAATTGTATAATTGGGAACAAAAAACATATTTGACTGTTTCAAGCCATGATCATTCTTCAAATGGGTCCACTATATGTGTATCATTGATTGATCTTTGTCTCAAAAATTAAATCAGGCACTAATTTGCAACATACAGGCAACATTACATAATCCTCCGTTTTGTTTTGCAGCCCAATTTCCATCTGTTCTGTATTCTCCACAATCATTATTTTTGCTTTTCACGCTGTTTCAGTTTTTTTTTTCCTTCTTGTTCTTGATCTTACAGGGCATGCTGCTTCTCCAAGGTGTCTCTGGCCAACACATTGGTTTTTTTTCCTGGCTATCTGCAAACCTCCTACCTTGTATTCTGCCGGTCTCATTGTTTGTTCATTCACATGCTGGGTTTTGATACAATTATTTTCACAGCATTTTACAAGTCCTTTGCTTAGTGACATTCATAATTATTTTCTAATGATATCAAAATAAATTATGCTGTTCTGTTGATGAATAAAGCAGTAAAACAGTGATAGACTAGTATAAATGCTGGCCTTGCCAGTGACGCCCACATCCCATAAACGAATTTAAAAAAAATCTAATTAACAGGATCGTACTAACCCTTAGAGTGCACAGACCTGTTACCTCATTTTGGTATAATTGTGCTGCCGTAGCACAGTACCTTTTGCATAAAATGTATATGAAACATCAGTGTAGTCTGCTGATAAAATGTAGCCGAGCCAGTATCTAAACCGCAATTTTTACCAATTTTCTTTTTACAGTTAACTTCATTTTTACTGTCAACAATCCTGAATTCTGGAGGTGAATATTTAAAGCCTGAAAACAAATAATGAGAAATAAGGGTGCTGATCTCTGCTCCACAGGAAGGAAAAGGGGTGCATGATGTTGTTAGGATCTCAAAATTAATGGGCAGAAACACTATTGCTTGGTTTAATTAAGCTATTTTGTATGGATCCATAGGGCTTGATTTTTGCCAGGTCCGAGGAGGCGGGAATGGAAACGTGTGGGGTGTTAAAATTGCAAAAAATGGCAGGTGGGCCTGACCCCGCCTCCGAGCAATTTTCCCAAATGCGTGGTTTCTGATCCCGTCTCCGTCCCGCCTCCAAGAGGCGGGATAGGCCCTTAACAACCACTTAATTGCCTCTATAATCCCATTTTGAGAGGCCTTTCTGATTTTAAGACTTTTCCGACGTGATGCACGCCTCCTCTGAAACACGATGGTGAAACCTGGCGGTAGCACACTTGGATTGCTGACTATCATCTGCAGGTCCACCATTCAGAAGGAGATTTGATCAATCATCATTCTGGGGGAACTTTTAGCAGTCATAACCATTGTTGTGGAAATTTGGAGCCTGGAGTAGTCGTGGTAGTGGTACAAAAGAAATCTGGGAGCAGACTTAGGTCTCCTGCTGCTCATTTTGCCTCCAGGTCCCTCTCACAGCAAAGGCCAAAAGCTTCCCAGTCTTTGCAGACCTTAAATGCCGCAGCAATGATGACATCATCAGAGGCGACTTTCAGACTGAAAAAACTAATTGGGTCATGGGTTCCCACATGCTGGAACTCAATTGCCCAATTAGGGGAAAATCACATAATTCTCCCACATCCAATTGGAGTCGGGTGGCTAACATGAAAAGTGGATGACACGACCCCAGCCCGCCCCAATGACAAAATCGAGCCCATAAAGTCTAGTAATAGAACTTGTTGATAACCTTGTACAGATTGTGAGGACAGCCAGAGATTAGAAAAAAGATCTGCTCTCAAATAAGAGAGCAACGGGTTTACAAACAGACTTCTGTACCTTAAAAACACGAGTTTAGGTAGAGGAGAGGCAAACAGAAAATCCAGAGGGCGTGGGGGAAACTTCAGTACAAAAAGAAAATTCTGCAGATGCTGGAAATCTGAAATAAAAACAGAAAATGCTGGAGACACTCAGCAGGTCAGGCAGCATCTGTGAAGAGAGAAACAGAGTTAATGGCCCAGAAATTGATCTCGCTCTGTTCCCGCGGGGGTAAGCCTTCCCCGCGATGTCTCACCTCGCTTGTGCTTTTTCAGATCCAGCTCGCACGAACTTGATGTTCCAGACATCAGCTGTGCTGGGCTTGCGTATCTCAGCGGCGTAGTGAATTCGTGCGAGCTGTGGGATCACGTGACTCAGTTAGAGCCAATGGCAGCACACCATCTTCCATTCATAAGTTTCACAGACCTGCTGTGAAATCTATGAATCTTACACCCCCCCAAAATAACAGCTAAACCTCAATTAAATTTAAAAAAAAAACCATCACATTAATAAAATAAGTTTAGTTAATTAAATTAACCATTTTAAATAAAAAATTAAATTTTTGAAAAAATTTAAAATCTTTTAAAAAGTTATAAAAATAAACTTACCTGTCTTTAAAGTCTCTAAAAAAGATATACCTGTAAAAAAAAATTCAAAAAAATACTTAATTCACTACTTACCTTCTTAAAAGCGGGTCTTACTCCTCCTTTTTACATTTCCAAAATCTTCCCTACTTACCTGCGCGTCCAAAGCATGAAGTGCACAGCGTGCGCGCAGCCTGTAGCGCGCACGCGATGCACCCAGGACCCGCCCCCTTTTCAGAAGAGCAATTGCCGGTTTTCAGCGCATGCGCAGGGCATGCAGAAAACCGGCAATTGGAGTGGGAATACGCGAGAGTACGCAGTGCGTACTCTCGCGTCCCGGGATCAATTTTCGGCCCAATGTTTCAGGTCGATGACCTTTCGTCAGAACTGGAAAAAAGCAGGAAATGGAACAGATTTTAAAGCAAGTTTAGGGGCTGGGAAATGGGGGAGGGGATGAAAGAACAAAAGGGAAGGTCTGTGATAGGATAGAAAGCAGGAGAGATTAAGAGACATTGAGATATTCAAGGCAAAAGGAGATGGTAATGGGACAGGTTAAGAAACAAAGGATGGCTCTAGATGAAGTGTGAATTTCGCTGGCAGAATGAAAGACAGCTGCCATGTGGGAGAGAAGAACAAAAGGCACAAACAAAAAGTGTGGATAAAAAATATATGATGGGGGCCGAGGTTATGATCTGAAATTGTTGAACTCTATGTTGAGTCCTGAAGGCTGTGAAGTGCCTAATCGAAAGATGAGGTGCTGTTCCTCGAGCTTACGCTCAGCTTCCGTGGAACAATGCAAGAGGCCGAGGACGGTGAGGTCTGAGTGGGAGTGGAGCAGTGAATTAAAGTGACAGGCGACCGGAAGCTCGGGGTTCCCCTTACGGACTGAACGGAGGTGTTCTGCAAATCAGTCACCCAATCTGTGTTTGGTCTCCCCAATGTAGAGGAGACCACATAGTGAGCAGCGAATACAGTATACTAAATTGCAAGAAGTACAAGTAAATCGTTGTTTCACCTGGAAGGGGAGTTTGGGGCCCTGGACAGTGGGAAGGTGGGAGGTATAAGGGCATGTGTTGCATATCCTGCGCTTGCATGGGAAGGTGCCGGGGGAAGGGGTGCTGGGGGTGATAGAGGAGTGGACTAGGGTGTCGCTGAGGGAGCGGTCCCTACGGAATGCTGAAAGGGGAGGTGAGGAGAAGATGCGTTTGGTGGTGGGATCACGCTGGAGGTGGCGGAAATGGCGGAGGATCATCCGTTGAATGTGGAGGCTGGTGGGGTGAAAGGTGAGGACAAGGGGAACTCTATCGTGGTTCCGGGAGGGAGGGGCAGGGGTGAGGGCAGAAGTGCGGGAGATAGAACGGACATGGTCGAGGGCCGTGTCAACTACTGTAGAGGAGAATCCTCGGTTGAGGAAAAAGGATGACATGTCGGAAGCACTGGTATGGAAGGTGGCATCGTCAGAGCAGATGCGGCGGAGACGGAGAAACTGGGAGAATGGAATAGAGTCCTTACAGGAGTCAGGGGAAACTTCTCTGGCTTACCTCATACTGGCTGGAACAAGCATAGAATTAGCAGGCATAAGAAGAGCTAGACTGGATTCTCTCAGCTGGGAAATTACAGCTTTGAGGACCACTGGCTAGATTGCTGCAGAACTGCAAGAACTCAGAACTATCAGTTTTTTTAATTCTTACAAGCTACCAAACCAGATCAGATGGAGGCATTTTAACATAACACTTTAATTTGTTCAAGTGTTAAATTAAATGCCTGACCACCAAACAGTTTACTTCAATAATAATAACAGAAAATGCTGGAAATACTCAGCAGGTCAAACAGCATCTGTGTAGAGATAAACAGAGTTAACTGGCTGGATTTTCCCAGTGGAGGCGGTTCGTGGCGGGAGAGCTGGTTGGCGGGTTCCGGTTCCGGTCCCACTCTCGGCTGCAGCCACTCTGTCAAAAGGATTTTCCGTTATAGGGCTTGTTAAGCCCGCCCTGCGGGGTTGCCGGCCAATTAAAAGGAAGCGGGTCTGATGACGTCATTTGATAACGCGTCATCAGCTGGTTTACTTAAAGGGACCATGGCCACATTCATTTTTGACAGTTGTGCCACTTATCACATCCCCATCACTCTGCCTTCCCTACCATACTCCTGCACATCTTTACTCACATCAACTTACCTTGCACCTACACCCATCCCTCTCGATCTACATTATCACTTCCCCATCTCACTAGCCACCCCTCACACTCACCCTCATCCTACTGCTATAGAGAGTTTACTCCAAACACTTCCAAACTGCACACAGCTCAAAAGTTTCTTCCAAGTCATGAAGGCTCAAGCTTCTGACATTGGAAAGTGACCAGTTGTGAAATGGAAGCTTTCATACCACTTTTGTAGCTGTCACCTATTCACAGCAATGGGGAGACATAGAGAATCCGACCTACTTACCTGACGTGATCTCTGAATGACATGAACCCCATTAAAAATGTTGCAAAATAGAAAAAGGCTGGCAAAATAGCAGTAAACAAGCACTTGACCAGCAGTTAAGTATCTTAAATGCCTCCCTCGTCGCTTGGTGTCGGGTCTGTTCTGAAATCGCAGACCCAACAGTTTGGAAACTTACATGGAGGCGGGTTCCCAACCCGCTGTCAATCATTTTGATTTTGACAGCGGACCCGCCTCCAAACCCACCCTCTGAACGCTGGCAAAATTCTGCCCAACGTTTCAGGTCGTTGACCTCTCGTCAGAACTGGGAAAGGTTAGAGATGTAATGGGTTTCAAGCAAGTGCAAGTACTGAAGTTTACTTCAATAGTTTATCAGTCATTATGTAAACATCAGTATAATTATGGCTTTGACCAGAGTTTCAATCTTTAATAGGGTGAGCTTAGTCTTTGAGGTCATGTTTATTTTACTAATGCAGACAACACCAATATTGGTGTTTTTGCAGCATTTCCAATTTCTTATTGCTTGCTTGGTAGTGTATGCAATAATGATTGGGTGAAGGTGATTTATATACATATATATAGATATATATGATCTATACTAGTTTCCCCATCCCACCTGTAAGAAGCACCTCAACTCTATTCAGTGCCCTTAAAATCAGAATGAACAAAACATTCTGCTATTCTAAGGCACTGTGTGTTGGTACTCCAATTTGCCGCCTTAGAAATGTTGCTTTTTAAATCTATTTGTGTAGGTCATCCTAGTGGTTGGTGTATTAACAATCTACAGCACACACCTATATTAGGAGAATTTCTTTGTGTAACTTTGCATCTGTTTTCACAAAGGAGAGGGGCGAAGCAGACATTGCTATCGGCGGGGAGGAGTGTGAAATATTAGATGAAATAAATCCCCAGGCCCGGATGAAATGTATCCCAGGCTGTTAAGTGAAGCAAAAGAGGAAATAGCAGAGGCCCTAACCATCATTTTTCAATCCTCTCTGGCTTTAGGTGTGGTGCTGGAGGACTGGAGGACTGCTAATGTGGTACCCTTGTTTAAAAAGGGAGAAAAGGATAGACCGAGTAATTACAGGCCAGTCAGCCTAACCTCGGTGGTGGGAAAATTATTGGAAAGAATTCTGATGGACAGGATAAATCTTCATTTAGAAAGACACGGATTAATCAAGGATAGTCAGCACGGATTTGTTAAGGGGAGGTCATGTCTGACAAACTTGATTGAATTTTTTGAGGAGGTAACAAAGAGCGTAGTGCCTTTGATGTAGTATATATGGACTTTAGCAAGGCTTTTGATAAGGTTCCACATGGCAGACTGGTCACGAAGTTAAAAGCCCATGGGATCCAAGGCAAAGTGTCAAGTTGGATTCAAAATGGCTCGGAGACAGGAAGCAGAGGGTAATGGTTGATGGGTGTTTTTGTGACTGGAAGGCTGTTTCCAGTGGGGTTCCGCAGGGCTCAGTACTAGGTCCCTTGCTGTTTGTGGTATATATCAACGATCTTGACTTGAATATAGGGGGTATGATTAAGAAGTTTGCAGATGATACTAAAATCGTCTGTGTGGTTGATACTGAAGAAGGAAGCTGTAGACTGCGGGAAGATATCAATAAATTGGTCAGGTGGGCAGAACAGTGGCAAATGGAATTCAATCCGGAGAAGTGTGAGGTAATGCATTTGGGGAGGGCTAACAAGGAAAGGGAATACACATTAAATAGTAGGACACTGAGTAGTGTAGAGGAACAAAGAGACCTTGGAGTGCCCAGGCCCGGAAGTAATGTATCCCAGGCTGTTAAGTGAAGCTAGTGAGTATAGGAATAGGAGGATAGAGCAGATGAATGCGTTGCTAAAGAGTTGGTGCAGGAGGGAGGGCTTTAGTTTCCTGGATCACTGGGTCTGCTTCTGGGGAAGGTGGGACCTGTACAAGTCGGACGGGTTGCACCTGAACCGGAACGGGACCAACATCCTTGTGGGGAGGTTTGCTAGTACTGTTGGGGGGGGGGGGGGTGAGTTTAAACTAACTTGGCAGTGGGATGGGATACGGAGTGGAGCTATAGTAGGGGGTGATGCACAGCCAAATATAGAGGAAAAAACAAGTCAGCCTGGAAGGCAGAGCAAATATCTAATGGCACAAAGGAGCATGGCAAGGCTGGATGGCATTTATTTTAATGCAAGGAGTCTTGCAAGTAAGGCAGATGAATTGAAGGTGTTGATGAACACATGGGAGTATGATATTGTTGCTATCACAGAGACATGGTTGAGGGAGGGGCAGGACTGGCAGCTAAATGTTCCGGGGTATAGAATCTTCAGGCGAGACAGAGGGAGGTGTAAAAGAGGAGGGGGTGTCGCAATATTAATCAAGGAGTCAATTACTGCTGTAAGGAGGGATGATATCTTAGCAGGTTCCTCTAATGAGGCCATATGGGTAGAACTTAAAAACAAAAAGGGGGCAAGCACTTTGCTGGGAGTGTACTATAGGCCCCCAAACAGTCAGGGGGAGATAGAGGAACAGATATGTAGGCAAATCTCAGAGGTGTAGAAATAATAGAGTAATAATAGTAGGGGATTTCAACTTCCCCCAATATTAAGTGGGATAGTCAGAGTGTGAAAGGCTTAGAGGGTGCGGAATTCTTAAAGTGCATCCAGGAGAGCTTTTTGAGCCAGCATGTAGAAAGTCCTACAAGAGAGGGGGCGGTACTGGACCTAATTCTAGAGAATGTAGCCGGGCAAGTGGTAGAAGTGTTAGTAGGAGAGCATTTTGGTGACAGTGACCATAATTCGGTGAGATTTAAGGTAGTCATGGAAAAGGACAAAGATGGACCGGAGATAAAGGTTCTAAATTGGGGGAAGGCCGATTTTAATATGATAAGACAGGATCTGGCCAAAGTGGACTGGGATCAGCTACTTGTAGGAAAATCCACATCAGAGCAGTGGGAGTCTTTCAGAAAGGAAATAGAGAGAGTACAACGGCAACATGTTCCCGTAAAGGTCAAGGGTGGGACCAACAAGCCCAGGGAACCCTGGATGTCAAGGGATATACGAGGATGGATTAGGAAAAAAAGGGAGGCTTTTGGCAGATACAAAGGACTAAAAACAGTGGAAGCCCTAGAGGAGTATAGAAAGTGCAGGGGGGGTACTGTAAAAAGAAATTAGGAGAGCGAAGAGGGGGCATGAAAAAACACTGGCGGGCAAAATAAAGGAAAATCCCAAGGTGTTTTATAAGTATATTAAGAGCAAGAGGATAACCTGGGAAAGAGTAGGGCCCATTAGGGACCAAAGTGGCAATCTGTGTGTAGAGCCAGAAGATGTAGGTGGGGTTTTAAATGAATATTTTGCATCTGTGTTCACTATGGAGAAGGACGATGTAGGCATAGAAATCAGGCAGGGGGATTGTGATATACTTGAACAAATTAGTATTGAGAGGGAAGAGGTACTAGCGGTTTTAGCAGGCTTAAAAGTGGATAAATCCCCAGGCCCAGACGAGATGTATCCCAGGCTGCTGTGTGAGGCAAGGGAGGAGATTGCAGGGGTTCTGACACAAATTTTCAGATCCTCTCTGGCCACAGGGGAGGTGCCAGAGGACTGGAGAACAGCTAACGTAGTACCATTATTCAAGAAGTGTAGTAGGGATAAACCAGGGAATTACAGGCCAGTGAGATTAACATCAGTGGTCGGGAAATTATTGGAAAAAATTCTGAGGGACAGAATTAGTCTCCACTTGGAGAGGCAAGGATTAATTAAGGATAGTCAGCATGGCTTTGTCAGGGGGAGAGCATGTCTGACCAATTTGATTGAATTTTTCGAGGGGGTGACTAGGTGTGTGGATGAGGGTAGTGCAGTTGATGTGGTCTACATGGACTTCAGTAAGGCTTTTGACAAAGTCCCGCATGGGAGACTGGTCAAGAAGGTAAAAGCCCATGGGATCCAGGGTAACTTGGCACATTGGATCCAAAATTGGCTTAGTGGCAGGAGGCAGAGGGTGATGGTCGAAGGTTGTTTTTGTGACTGGAAGCCTGTGTCCAGTGGTGTACCGCAGGGATCGGTGCTGGGTCCTTTGCTGTTTGTAGTGTACATTAATGATTTAGATATGAATGTAGGAGGTATGATCAGTAAGTTTGCAGATGACACGGAAATTGGTGGGGTGGTAAATAGCGAGGAGGGAAGCCTCAGGCTACAGGACAATATAGACGGGTTGGTTAGATGGGCAGAACAGTGGCAAATGGAATTTAACCCTGAAAAGTGTGAGGTGATGCATTTTGGGAGGACTAACAAGGCAAGGGAATACACAATGAATGGTAGGACCCTCGGAAGGACAGAGGATCAGAGGGACCTTGGTGTGCATGTACATAGATCCCTGAAGGCAGCAGGACAGGTAGATAAGGTGGTTAAAAAGGCATATGGGATACTTGCCTTCATTAGCCAAGGCATAGAATATAAGAGCAGGGAGGTTATGATGGAGCTGTACAAAACGCTAGTTAGGCCATAGCTGGAATACTGTGTGCAGTTCTGGTCGCCACACTATAGGAAGGATGTGATTGCATTGGAGAGGGTGCAGAGGAGATTCACCAGGATGTTACCTGGGCTGGAGCGCTTCAGCTATGAAGAGAGACTGGACAGGCTGGGGTTGTTTTCCTTGGAGCAGAGAAGGCTGAGGGGGGACCTGATTGAGGTGTACAAAATTATGAGGGGCATAGATAGGGTAGATAGAAAGGAACTTTTCCCCTTAGTGGAGGGGTCAATAACCAGGGGGCATAGTTTCAAGGTAAGGGGCAGGAATTTTAGAGGGGATTTGAGGAAAAACTTTTTCACCCAGAGGGTGGTTGGAATCTGGAACTCACTGCCTGAAAGGGTGGTAGAGGCAGGAACCCTCAACATTCAAGAAGCATTTAGATGAGCACTTGAAACGCCACAGCATACAAGTCTACGGACCAAGTGCTGGAAAATGGGATTAAAATAGAGAGGGCTTGATGGCCGGCGTGGACACAATCGGCCGAAGGGCCTCTTTCTGTGCTGTATAACTCTATGACTCTATGCATGCCCACAGATCCCTGAAGGTAACAGGCCAGGTAGATAAGGCGGTTAAGAAGGCATACGGAATGCTTGCCTTTATTAGCTGTGGCATAGAATACAAGAGCAGGGGGGTTATGCTTCATCTGTATAAAGCCCTAGTTAGGCCTCAGCTAGAGTACTGCGTGCAGTTCTGGTTACCACATTACAGGAAAGATGTGATTGCACTGGAGAGGGTACAGAGGAGATTTACAAGGATGTTGCCGGGAGTTAGAGGATCTTAGCTATGAGGGAAGACTGGATAGGCTGGGTCTGTTTTCCTTGGAACAGAGGAGGCTGAGGAGAGACCTTATTGAGGTGTATAAAATTATGAGGGGCATAGATAAAGTGGATAGAAAGGACCTATTTCCCTTAGCAGAGGGATCAAAAACCAAGGGGCACAGATTTAAAGTAATTGGTGGAAGGTTTAGAGGGGATTTGAGGGGAAATTTCTTCACCCAGAGGGTTGTGGGGGTTTGGAACTCGCTGCCTGAAAGGGTGGTAGAGGCAGGAACCCTAATCACATTTACAAAGTACTTGGATGTGCACTTGGGATGCTGTAACCTGCAGGGCTACAGACCAAGAGCTGGGAAGTGGGATTAGGCTGGATAGCTCTTTGTTGGCCGGCGCGGACACGATGGGCCAAAATGGCCGCCTTCCGTGCTGTAACTTTCTATGACTCTAACTTTCCACGCGGCGAGTTCCCGTTCCACGCGGCGAGTTCCCGTTCCACGCGGCGAGTTCCCGTTCTACACGGCGAGTTCCCTATCTATTGACATTTTGGAAGGAGGGGGGTTATAATTGTTGTAAAGTACAGGTTCAGACAATTTAATCAAATTGTTTAATCTGTTTGCAGAAGTTCTTCTCTCACTATTTTAATCAAGTCATTGACCTGCTTATTTAAAATGGGTTAAAAATGTCTTTCAAAAATAGCAGAGGAATTTTACTCAAACATAAAAAGCAATTTGTTAAAAATAGTGGAGAGGAATTTCTACCTCTATTTTTGCAGACTTCAAATCCAGTAAAAGCAGATTTGAAGCCTTGCAGATTACTACAGAAACATCTTGAGCTTGTTAGTTCACTCACAGTTTGCCATGAAATGCTGGGATGTGGATTTCAACCTCTGTTTCTCCATTTGATACATTACTGATTACAAATGGTGCTCTCTGAGGAGCTCAGAACTATCCAAACTGTTGTGTGGGCACAGACTACCGAAATATTATAAAGGACACCCTAGCAAAAGGAAACATATTTGAAATTTCTGTATTCTCATTAAATTCTCATGACATGTTTTAATGCTTGGTGGAATCCTTTTCCAGTGAGATTGGTTTGATCTGTTGTATGTCAAATAACAAAGTACAGCATGTTAAAAAGTTAGTTCTTTATGACAATATTCAACTCCATCATGCTGAATGTGCCTGTTATGCTCCCCAAACATGAATAATTACTTCAACACAAATGCAAAATACTGCGGATGCTGGAAATCTGAAATTAAAACAAAGTATGGAAATGCTCAGCAGGTCAGGCAGCATTACTTGTCCAGATGCATTGGGTAACTAAGATTGTGACCAATGATCAAATAATTAAGATATGGTCTGTGTACTCCTGCAGAAACATTAAACCATTTCATATAAACAGCACATTGGCCTGTTGTTGGTCAGCAGAGGCAGTTCTTGCCTTACATTAAAAATCCTCATGTGTCAAATCTGAGTTATTAAGTGTGTCATATTGTGCAGGGAAAGCTGCCAGACTACAGTTTTGTGATGCACTGAGAACAGAAGACCTGCCAGCTGCTTGTCAGGATCAAAAAAGAAGCACCTCTCTGAGGAATACACATTGCAAACACTGCATTCTCTTAGGAGCTGGTTGTAATAAACCACTAAACAGTCTATTTTATCTCTCGGCACTATCGACTGGTGAATGGCTTGATGGTTTTCCTCACAGAGGCGTCACTTGAAGTTTAGTGCTGATTTAGCAGTAATGTCTATTGGAAGTAATGAACGTTGTTTTCCTACAATAACTCAGCATTCCTTTGTGCCCACATACGTAAAGATGCAATAATTTGTGACTACTAAATGGTGGCAGTTTTTGTTTAACCTCTTTAAGTAAGGATTAGTATAAGCCTGCATTATAAATATTTATGCAAGTTTTAGGAGAAATTGGGGCCGGAATTTTGCCGGCGCTCAGAGTACGGGTTTGGAGGCGGGTCTGCTGTCAAAATCACAAAGATTGACAACGGGTCGGTATCCCGCTGTAAACCCGCCTCCTTATCAGTTTCCCAAGTGTCGGGTCTGTCATCCCTGAACAGACCCGACACTCAGTGGCGGGTCAGTCAATTTAGATAGTTAAATGCTTATTAAAAGGTAGTTAAGAATCTTTCCATGTACTTACCATTTTACCAGGTTTTCAACGAGGTTCCTGGAGAGCGGATATCACGTCAGGTAAGTATGTCGGGCTCTCAATGACTATGAATTGCTGTGAATAGATGACTGCTGCAAAAGAAGTCTAAAACCTACCATTTCACAGCTGTTCACTTCCCAATCTTAGAAGCTGGAGCATTAATGATTTGGAACCCACTTTTGAGCTTTATGCACTTTTGAAATGTTTGGAGTAAACTCTCTATACACTGTCACTTCCTTGGAACAACCTCCAACATTGACAGATTACTTCTGTCATCTCAACCTCATCTGCCATCTATTCCATCAGCATTGGTGCCCTTGAAAAAATCTCACCTTAGTCCTCAGAATCCTACCACGATCAGTCCCAACACCAGCATGACCAGGCACACCAGCAGCACCAACATCCACACCAACCTTCTCCGCAATCAACTGATGCTGCACTGGACACAGGGCATCATCACCCGTGTACATTGCTGCCAGGGACGCTAGCAATGGCCTCACCATGGCCAGATTTACTTCACTTGACGCAGTACACCCTGGCTGCCACATGATGTGCCAGGTTGACACCACACCACACCAGCACCATAAAGCATCCCTACAATGTCCAAGCCATTCCTTTCACACTCATCACTGGGGGAGGGGGTGGGGGGGGGCAATGCTGCAGAACACTGACAGCACAACTGTCAAAATCAATGTGGACGTGGTCCCTTTAAGGAAACCGGCTGATGACACATCTACTGTTAACGGTTCAAGGGCTTTTCTTATCAGTGGCACTGATAGTATTTCAACTAATGATTTTGAAAAGCATTTGACAAGACTATCATTGCTGTTTCAGTGTGATCACTGATTCATTTTGTTAGGATAGACTTGCATCATAGTTTTTTATTACTGGAAGGCAATTTTTTTTTAAGATATATTTTTCTGCTTCCTTTCTTCTTCTGACTGTGTGGATATAGTCCCATGGTCACAAGCACCATCACAGCTCAATCTTGCCTTTGCCCATCATCCACATACAGACAGTTTCTTTGGGGAATAGGAAAACAGGGTAATTTCTCTCCCCTCATAAGCCTAGGATCATTGGCCCTGATATTTATGGAAAGGCGGGGAGGGAGCGGGGGGGTAACCCAGAAACGCCGGAAACGTGGCGGTCCTGCCAAATTTAACGGGAAGATCTCATTATCATTTTTTTGCTCTGTTTCCTGCCCGGCATTGGTAGAAGGGGTGGTGTCAGCAACTTCTGGGGGTTCAGCAGATCACGGGGTGTCAGAAGATTGAGGCTGAAGATTTGCTTGAGGGGCCAGGGGAAGCACTCCTGCTCCTCCTGCCCACAAGCAATGCTGGAAAAGCACTTACCTGCCGGATTTGGCTGTTCCCACCTTCCTTCAGCTACCGGGTTTCCCGAGCCCTGGGAAAGCCAGCCAGCGTTAAATTTAAATAGCTGCCAAAAACCAAGAAACGGATCCTGATTTACATGTTATAATCACTGGCCCACCTCCCCATAGCGGGTTACTCAGATGCCTCCAAACCCACTGTTGTTAAAGTGGAAGTAGGCGCGTTTGCATTGAGGCCGGGTTTCACACATTTACCGATTTCACCACCCCACCCCTCTGACCCTCTCCCGCCAGTCGTGGGGTTAAAACTGCCCGCCCCCCCCCCCGAGTCCAAATGCAGCTCCTTTCACCTCGCCAAGCCATAAACTAAACACCAGCTAGGTATCGAATCAGAGCCCATTCTGATCGGTGTGACTTAGGCCGCGATTTTGCCAGCCGTGGCGAGTCTGGTGCGGCCGCCCTGCGAGGTTCCTGGCCAATTAAAAGGAAGCGGGTCTGATGACGTCATCTGATGACACGTCATCGGCCGGTTTCCTTAAAGGGACCATGCCCACAATCATTTTGACAGTTCTGCTGTCAGTGTTCAACAGCATTGAGGTGCTGCAAACACTGACAAGCACTGCACTGCTTATGGAGGGAGTCACAGCACGCAGGGTAGTTCTCTTCCCTTCCAATGGGCAGTTGACACCTCCCCAGGAGACCAACGCAGCCTGGTTGCACATTGCACAGGAGGACACAAGCAGGGATGTCGTCAGGAGGACCAGGCTGCAGTGGCGCAAACCTTTCAATGATCACAGTAGATCAGTAGATCACGAAACATTACTGCAAAGCCACACTCAACCTCATCCTGCTGTGCCACTCATCACATCCCCATCCCTCTGCCTTCCCTACCCTACTCCTGCATATCCTTACACACACCAACTTACCTTGAACCTCCACCCATCCCTCTCTATCTATATTATCACTTCCCCATCTCACTAGCCACCCCTCACACTCATCCTCATCCGACTGCAAGCATACCAACTAACAACACAAGGGTAGGCACTTGAGTGTTTTAGCCAATGGTCGTGTAAACTTTCTGTTAATGTGCTGTCAAGCATTGAAATCCTTATTGTCACCACTTTGCCTTCTTGGACAGATTTGTGTGCACCTTTGAAAGTGTGTTAGTGAGTGCCAGTGAATGGTGAGACATAACGTCCCCCCACCCCGCCCCCAATGGTGATGAGTATGAAAGCAATGGCTTGGACATTGTAGGGATGCTTTATAGTGTTGGTGTGGGGTGGTGCCAACCTGGTGCATCATGTGGCAGCCAGGGTGTACAGTGTTAAGTGAAGCAAATCTGGACATGGTGAGGCCATCGCTGGCTTCCGGAAGGCAATGTGCAAGTGTGATGATGCCCTGTGTCCAGCGCAGCATCAGTTGATTGCGGAGAAGGTTGGTGTGGATGTTGGTGCTGCTGGTGTGCCCGGTCATGCTGGTGTTGGGGCTGATCGTTTTGGGATTCTGAGGACCAAGGTGAGCGCCGGCAAAATTCAGCCCTTAGTGTTGCATTTATCTGCTCAGGTACCTGGGGATCTCATAAATACATTTGTATCTTATTTTGGTAACCCTGCTGCACAGAATATAAATCATCAGAGTTTGTCTTGTAACAATAATCTGCATATTGGTATGTGATTAAGTATCAAAACCGATATATACTAAAAAGCAAGGGGGAAAAATTCAGTATCGCCCCGTTTGGGGCGCAATTATCGGCCGGGCGCAAAGATTAGCGCCTGGCGCTAATTATAGCCTCTGACTGCAAACTTGACTTTTATCGCCCCTGGAGGTGATTGGAGCGCTAAATCAGGCGTTACTCATCTGTCTTAAGGCGCAAAGGCTGAGGAGCGAGGCGCTAACTCAGAGCGCTGGCAAAACTCATGTGATGTCAGTGAGCAATGGAACACAGACACAATGGCCCCGGCCAGTTCTTAAAGGGGACGGTTGATCTTGCTTTCCATCCGCATCCTGCTCATTGCAGCCTTGAATCGCGGCCTGGAGAGACCTGTACATCAAATCTGCTGGAAAGAACAATGGAGAGGCCCAGGGAAAGAGCTCAGAGTGCAGCCCCCCTAGTCTCTTCTAAATCGATACAAGGAAGGGCAAATCAAAATGAATGTGCAAAGTGCTGCTCAGTACCCAAAACTCCTTCACACAGCGTTGAATCTCTCCAGAAGTCAGTCTCTCTCTCTCTCTCTCTCTCTCTCTCTCTCAGAATGCGTGGTTCAAAAATGTCGCCAACAAAAAAAGTCAGGAAGCGGTCGCCTTTAAATAGCGCTCCCCCAGTCCCTTCCTGACTGCAAAACGCTCCCCTCAACCTGTCGTTGCTAGCGGCAGGCGGTAAGGCAGGGGGCGCCACTCAATATCCGCTCCGGGGCGCTACCGGGGCGTTGCGCACTCGACTGACATCACGATCTACCGGCGCAGGAGATCGTGGCGGTACTGTTTAGCGCTGCCGCAAAATGTCTAGTTAATTTCGCGAGCGGCGCAAACATCGCCGCGCCCGGGCGCGAGTTGCTTTGCGCCCCATTAGTGCCTCTTAAGGCGATAACGGGAGGCCCAACCAAATGAATTTTTCCCCCCAAATATCTTCATTGAGAGATTTTTTTTTATCATTCTGTACTGATTTCTGTAGGTCAGCATTGCAGGATTTCTAACATTACCCTAGAAATGTAAAAATAAGTAGCAGTTTTGTGTTGCTTTCAGTATTGTGTCCAACATTTTGGTGAGTGACTTAATGTATTAATAAATAAATAACTATTTTTAATTTATTGGCCCAGAATTTGCAGTCAGCGGCGAAGCAAAGGCATCCGACGCTGGCCCTGAAGTAAGCTTTGCTCAAAGATCTCGCGATCTCTGTGTCGAGATGTTCGGGTTTTCCGACGTGTAATTAAAATCAACAGACTATAGTGGGAATCCCATAGTGCGCGCTGCTGTGACATCAACAAGCTGTCTAAGCAGCCAATCAAAACGCAGAATTTTCACAGACAGAGAATAAGGAAGTGGGTAAGCTCTTAAAATTCTAACTTTTAAAAAATGTTAGAGAGAGCAAAACAAAGACTAGGGCTCTCATGGGGAAAAGGCATTACATTTTTTTTAAAGTTTCTTAAAAATTTAAATTTTTATTAAAATGGATAAACTTGACTGCACAAAATTAATATTAGTTTTTCAGGGTCATAACCTTTGTTTAGCAGTCACGGCACTGTTAAAACCTCAGTTACAACTAATCCCTTTGGGTCTAACTTTTAGTGGGGAATCTAACAGCGTAATTACTGCGGAAGTGCTGACGTTTTCATCGGTTTCCATGATTTGAGAGATTTCACCGATTGCCGGCTCTGTGGGGGGGTGCGGTGGGGCACAGTGCAGCCTGTGGAGGAGCAGTGAGTAACAGACCCCAACTTCAGGATTTCTGCATTCGACTCCGCATGCGCTAAATCCTGAACTTGTGGTCAGTTTCAAAGGCGAAATGACAGTGAACGCTGGCAGTGCGCCGTCATCGGGACCACAAATTCTGAGCCATAATGTGCCATATATGGTAAAATATGAGTGGCTTATCTCCATTTAAAATTTTCAGATGATACTGTTTGGCTATAAAAATACTGCTACTGATATTATTTTTTTTTTCTCTTCCCTATCTACATCACATGCAATATGATTTGCTTTATGAGACGACAAACCATTTCTTCACCGCAATGCTAGGACTGTAGCCTGAAATTTTTATTTATGCCAGGTCCCATTTAAAATTGCCATCAAGTGTGAAAGGTAAGCTCTTATGATGGCCTAGAAATTCGCGTGGCCGGCTTGCCGCGGGGGTAAGGATCGCGCGCGCTCTTACCCACCGCGCCTGCCGTTGTGTTTTGGGCCCACAGGAACTTCGGGTCCCGGGCCTCTCCCAAGAGCCGGCGCACAGTGCTTGCGTGTTCCAGGGGCGCAGTTAGTGCGATGCGACCCCTGGGATCACGTGGGCCATGGAGAGCCAACGGCAGCAGACCATCTTTCATTCATAGATTTGACAGGAGACCTGTCAAATCTGTGAATTGAAATCGGCCCCAAAAGAACAGCTAAACTTAAAATAAATTTTAAAAAAACCATCACATTTATAAAATAACTATAAGTTAAATAAATTAACTACTTTAAACAAAAATTTAAATTTTTGAAAAAATTAAAATACTTTTTAAAAGTTATAAAAATAAACTTACCTTTCTTTAAAGTATCTAAAAAAGATAAACCTGTTGAAAAATTTTTAAAATTATACCTAATTAACTACTTACCTTGTTCAAAAGGGGTCTTACGCCTCCTTTTTACTAGCGTAGAATCTTCAATACTTACCCTGCGTTGAAACCTGAAAAAAATATCTAAGTGTGCTGCGTGCACGCAGCCTCTCGTGCGCACGCGGTTCACCTAGGAACCGCCCCCTTCACCATACCGGAAGTGCCGGTTTCCCGCGCATGCGCAGTGCATGCAGATAACCGGCACTTCGGGAATGAATACCGGTGAGTACGGACTGTGTACTCACCCGGGAACAGCCGAATTTTTGGGCCGATGTCTCAGTTGATAAAAACACCATATGGTGTACAGACCAGGAGGGTCCTTTCTACAATCTCTGTGTTAGCTGATCTCAGTGGGAGTGGTTTTACGGTCGTGCTACAATTGTTTTCAGAACTCCTGGGCTAGGGAGCGAAAAATTGTTCACAGTTCCCACACTAGATTAATATCCTGCTCGAAATGTTGTACGTAGGTGCTGAGTGAGGACACAACTGGGCTTGGCTTTGGTGGCCTCCATGATCTGATCAACTGCTGACCAGTGGAACCATATCCATGAATATGTCAGGCACTTCAAGCAAGGAATGTAAAGAGAAAGTACAGGGGGAAAAACTTACAGAATAAGAATTGGGTGTAGGGCGATGACCAATATGTATTTGAGAATCCTGAAACTGGTGGCAGAAAAAATTATAATTTTGGGAAACAAATCACCCACAATGTATTTTGTTAACGATAATAGCAAATAATCATTTGTATGGATAAGCATTTGGTTATTTTTAATTTCAGATTTGAAGGGTCCACAATTTCAAATCCTTGAATTTAACATTCTAATTCTAAATAGCAGGAAACCGAGGGCTGGATTTTGATACTGGGGCGGGCTAGGGTCGTGTTATCCACCCGACTGCAATTGGATGTGGGAGATTGATGCGATTTTCACCTAATTGGGCAATTGAGTTCCGGCATGTGGGAACCCATGACCCAATTAGTGTTTTCAGTCTGAAAGTTGCCCCTGATGATGTCATCATTGCTCCTTCTTCTTCTTCTTCTTCTTCTTCTTCTTTCTAAATGTGCTACCGCCAGGTTTCACATTCGTGGTTCAGAACAGGCGTAGCTTCACGTAGAAAAAGGGTTAAAATCACAAAGGCCTTTCAAAATGGCATTATGGAGGCAATTTTGTGCTTGTTAAGGGCCTTAACAGCCTATCCCACCTGTTAGAGGCGGGACCAGCAGACACAATTTAATGAAAATTGCATGGAGGCGGGCTTGTGCCCGCCCGCCAGTTTTCACAATTTTAACCCCCCACACGCCTCCAAACCCACCTCCACGGGTCAATGAAAATTCTGCCCCTAGACTGCAAGGGACTCAAACATTTACTAACAGTCCAAAATGATATTTATCCTCCTGATGTTTTATTTTGACTTTGCTAATCAACCCTCTCGCCAAGGGCAAGAGCCATGTAGTTGCAAGCAGGTGCCAAACCTACAGAAACTTTCCTCAATAATTATTCTCTAATTGACCCCAGAATGTGCCTATTTAGACGACTTCCCCACAGCCAAACGGAAGAATTTATAATGGAGAACAAGGAAATGGCAGAGCAATTAAACAAATACTTTGGTTCTGTCTTCATGGAAGAGGACACAAATAACTTCCCAGAAAGGCTACTTGCCATAGAGGGAGTGCAGCGAAGGTTCACCAGATTGATTCCTGGGATGACAGGACTGTCGTATGAGGAGAGATTGGGTCGACTAGGCCTGTATTCACTAGAGTTTAGAGGAATGAGAGGGGATCTCATTGAAACGTATAAAATTCTGACAGGGCTAGACAGACTGGATGCAGAGAGAATGTTTCCCCTGGCTGGGCGGTCTAGAACGAGGGGTCACAGTCTCAGGATATGGGGTAGGACATTTAGGACTGAGATGAGGAGAAATTTCTTCACTCAGAGGGTGGTGAACCTGCGGAATTCTCTACCACAGAAGGCTGTGGAGGCCAAGTCACTGAATATATTTAAGAAGGAGATAGATAGATTTCTAGACACAAAAGGCATCAAGGGGTATGGGGAGAGAGCGGGAATATGGTATTGAGATAGAGGATCAGCCATGATCATATTGAATGGCGGAGCAGGCTCGAAGGGCTGAATGGCCTACTCCTGCTCCTATTTTTCTGTGGTCTATGTTTTCCCACAGAGAGTCCCTGAGCATTGGCCTTAAAAGTTCAGGCCAGTTTAAACACTGACGAAAGGTCATGGACCTGAAACGTTAACTCTGTTTCTCTCTCCACAGATGCTGGCGGACCTGAGTATTTCCAGCATTTTTTGTTTTTATTTCAGTTTAAACACTGATCCATTTTAGCAGCTAAAGATTGCAACACTGCTTCAGACCACCTGTATAAAAAAAAAAAATGCCTTGTGGGGCCCGGACGAGCACTCCTGCTCCTTCTGGCTATACAAAGGAAAGAAAACATTTAACTTTTTCAGCCTTTGCTGGAGCTAATCCTCTTTTTTGTCCTGGGCCAAACTGGCAGGAAAGCCACCGTGGTTTCCCTGATCAGGCCTGAGATAAAATTGCAATCGGCTCCCAATGATATGTATGTGTAAAGGACCCAAACACCCCTCCCCCACGCCCCAGCGCCCCTCCCCCCCCCCCCCGACCACCACCCCGGTTTGTGTAGAACAGCACTTTAAAATTGCAGAAGGCTGAATCCTGGTGTCTCCGGGATTGGTAAGGAACTCGGGTCATTTTAACTATCTACCTGTCTCCCAGCCTGGTTTCCACTGGGATGCTAGCGTTCTTTCTCTCTTTTTTCTTTTCTTTCTATAATCTATAAATACACTTTTTTCTGATTTATCGTTGTATGATATAGAATATACTGATGTACTGCAATATGCAACACCAAGAAAAATAAACTAAAAGTTAATTAAAATGACAAGATGTGTATTTCAATAATTTATTATTCAAAGTAAGTGGTATTCAACAACCAACTGGCAAAGGAAAAACAGTCACTGTGATTTAAAATTGGAATATAAAAAGAAAGACTTGCATTTATATAGTGCCTTTCACAACCACTGGACACCCCAAAGCACTTTACAGCCAATGAAGTACTTTTTGAAGGGTAGTCACTGTTGTAATGTAGGAAACGCGGGAGCCAGTTTGCACACAACAAACTCCCACAAACAGCAATGTGATAATGACCAGATAATCAGTATTTTTTATTCTGTTGATTGAGGGATAAATATTGGCCAGGACACTGGGGATAACTCCCCTGCTCTTCTTTGAAATAGTGACATGGGATCTTTTACATCCACCTGAGAGAGCAGATGGGACCTTGGTTTAACGTCTCATCCGAAAGACGGCACCTTCGACAGTGCTGCACTGGAATGTCAGCCTAGATTTTTTTTTGTGCTTGAGTCTCTGGGGTGGGACTTGAACCCACAGCCTTCTGACTCAGAGGCGAGGGTGCTACCAACTGAGCCACACCTGACACTGTGGGTACATCTACTTTCCAAAAAATAATTTGATGTTACAACTGTTTTCAATTGGAGTATTTTCAACATCTCTATTTTTAGACTCCTGGTTGCTGATAAAATTGTGCTGATGGAGGAAAATTGTTGAATACCATTACAATTTGAAATATGATGGATGGCAAAGTACATGGTAGCAGAATATTAGAGTGAACAAAAAAAATTAAACAGCTACCAGCAGACTGAAATTAATCTTACTGCAGAAAATGTTAGGAGTAACAAGATATGATGCTTTAGACCTAGCTAAGATTTATATATACCTTTTGAAGCTATTGTGTTAGATCTGTACACAGATACTGATATTTATTTATGATCTAGGAAACCATATAAATTGAATTTGTCCAATGCAATTGAGTCGTACTTGGTTAATAACCTTTTTGTCACATTCTTTTCACCCATGATGACTGTTCTGTTAAAAGGGAAGAGAACTCCAGGGATAAGTATTAAAAATAAGAAGCGCTTACCCTGAAAGGAATTCCAGGTTTTTGCTTTTATTTTTTTGGAACTATTTATTTCTAGGACTCTACTTTGGAGTCTCTCAGTGTCTCATTTGGAGAAGGCACTGGAATACTGGTAGCCAGCAGAAGACCTCCTTCACTGAGTTACCCAATCGTGAAACCTCTGCCAGGGCTGGTATCTCTGAGATCAGCAAAGAGAGATTCCCCATTCTCTGCAGTAGATTCATTGAGAGGGGGTCCCTTTTGGCTGTTGTCATCCCACCATGTCTGCTCCATGACAGAAACAAAATAGTTTACAAGGTTCTTTGAGGAAGCTCTGCAAACTCTAAGGATAATTATGTATCTGTAATAGTACTTTCCTTTAGAATTACTTTATTCTTTAAAAATTAGTGGTTTTTATTTAAATGCTTCCCTTACAGAGCTTCTCCATGGAGACTTGCATGTTCTTCATTTCATCAACCAAACAGTAAAGCAAAACTATCTGCGTGGCTTTTAACAAGGGAATCACTTTGCAGCAGCACTGCTTCACTGTTATTGATCATTCATTTGTAGTGTCAGGCCTGACATTATGTTCTCTTCACAAGTTTGATATAGAGCATCCTGCTTATGGAGATGTTGAATTCCAGGTTTATTCCAAAAGCAAAGGATATTGAATAACTCATGAGCAAATCATTGTTGAGTTTTACGAGTCACTTTCATTCATGGAATAGCATGGTGTTCAACAGCTTCATATCTGGTGTTTATGTAATGTATGTTTATACCTCATGTGTAGAAGTCAAAAAATTCAAATAAGTATACAAGTTACAAATAGTTTCGGTTGATCTGTGTCCACTGTTCCGAGAACTCCAGGTTTGAATGTCTCCAATTGGGTTTCCGCCCCTACGATAGCACTGAAATAGCCCTAATCAAAGTCACAAATGACATCCTCTCTGACTGTGACCATGGTCATCCTTGCCATCTTGACTTCCTCTGCGCCTTTGATATAGTTGACCACACCATCCTCCTCCAATGCCTCTCCTCCGTTAGCCAGCTCAGTCTCCTCTACATCAGAGAAACCAAACGCAAGTTACTGAAACACCTCTGTTCTATCTGCAAGTGCAAGCCAAAGCTTGCCATTTCAATTCTTCATCCCATTTCCAATCTGATGCCTCTGTTTGGCCTTCTACATGGTTCCAATGAAGCTTGACGTAAGCTACAGGAATAGCATCTCATCTTTCTATTGGACACTTTGCAGCCCTTTAGCCTTAACAGTAAAATTACCAATTTCAGAACTTAACTACAGATCCCATTTTCTCTCTGTCAGCTGGCAATGCGGGATTGGTGTACTGGGAATGGGGGAGGGAGTGGGTTATTACTTTGGGTGGGGAACCCCCATCGGAACACTACTGGTGAGATGATCTGCTCACTTGGGCCCCGATATTTGCGGGGACACAAGTTCCGGACGGGAAACCCGGAAGTACGGATTTCCCAAATGTCTTTCTTAAGTTAACAGTAGGACACATTTTAAATTTATTCACCAGGTTTCCCGCCCAACAGTCAGCCTGATTGACAGGCTGCCTGCTGTCGGGCGGGAAAGCCTGTGGCACCACACCTCAGCCAGGGTGCAGGGAGGGAGGGAGTGGGAGAGAGATCGCAGGTGGCCGGAGAGGACAGATCATGGTCGGGTGGCTCTTGGTCGGGGGTGGAGATCGTGGGGAGGTGGGGCTCATGGTCGGGGGGAGAGGTCATGGTCGGGCGGGGGGGAGAGATCGTGGTAGGGTGGGGGGGGTGATGAGATGCCGGCCTGCATCTTTCACAGTCTGTAAACCTCAGCTCATCTAAATCTCTGCTCCCATATCCTATCCCGCACCAAGTACTGCTCATCAGTTACTCTTGTCCTTGCTGACCTACATTGACTCCTGGTCCACCAATGCCTCAATTTTAAAATACTCATCCTCGTATTCAAATCCCTCCATGGCCTTTCCCATCCCTACCTCTGTAATCTCCTCCAGCCACCTCAAGAACTCTCCGTTCCTCCATTCTGACATCTTGTGCATCCCTCACACTCTTCGCCAAAACATTGGTTGATGTGCCTTCAGCCATCTAGACTCCACACTATACAGTTCCCTCCCTAAACCTCGCCACCTCTCTACTTCCCTATTTACAGTGACAGCTGTGGCTCAGTTGGTAGCACACTCGCCTCTGAGTTAGAAGGTTGTGGGTTCCAGTCCCACTCCAGGGACTTGAGCACATAAAGCTAGGCTGACACTCCAGTGCAGTGCTGAGGGAGTGCTGCACTGTCGGAGGTGCCGTCTTTCGAATGAGACGTTAAACCGAGGCCCCGTCTGCTTTCTCAGGTGGACGTAAAAGATCCCATGGCACTATTTCGAAGAACAGGGGAGTTGTCCCCGGTGTCCTGGCCAATATTTATCCCTCAACCAACATAACAAGAACAGATTATTTGGTCATTGTCACATTGCTGTTTGTGGGAGCTTGCTGTGCGCAAATTGGCTGCCGCGTTTCCCACATTACAGCAGTGACTCCACTTCAAAAATACTTCATTGGCTGTAAAGCGCTTTGAGATGTCCGGTGGTCGTGAAAGGCGCTATATAAATGCAAGTCTTTCTTTCTTTCTCCTTTAGTACACGCCTGTTTGACCAAGCTTATGATCACTCCTCCAAGTATCCCCTTTTTTGGCTGATTATGACTCTGTGAAGCATCTTGGGGCATTTTTCTACATTAGTGGCACTATATAAATGCAAGTTGTTGTTGATTCACTGCAGTGGTCTTTTCTCTTCAGTATATGGTGGCAGCTAGTATGCAGTACTATCCCAGGATGTTTAAGTACAATTGTCATTAAAGGATAGAACTTCTGATCAGCAAATATCAAGTACAAATGCTTAATGCACTTGTTCTACATTCCCATATTTGCTTTTTTTGGGTAGGTGCTAACTCATTCAAAATAAGCAGGTTAATGTCTTTGTAAAATTAGTGCACACAGGAATGTAGCACGAGTGCATTAAGTGTTGGTACCAGAACTTTGTCAACTGCTATTAGGAAAGATTGAGCAGGCTGGGAATCTTTTTCCTGGAAAGAGAAGTCAAAGAGGAGATCTGAAAGAGCGTTAAAATTATGACGGGCTTCGATAGGGTGGACGATAAGAAACTGTTTCCACTTATGGGTGAGTCTAGAACAAGGAGGCATAAATATAAGATAGCCACTAAGAGATCAAATAAAGAATTTAGGAGGAAACTCTTTACGCAGAGTGGTGAAAATGTGGAACTCGCTGTACATAGAGTAGTTGAAGCAGAGAGCATTGACTCATTTAATGGAAGGCTTGATGCAGACATGAGGGAGAAGGGAATAGAGAGATATGGGGGCAGAGTAGGAAGAGTTAATTAGCATGGAAGGAGACTCGTGTGAAGTCTAAACCCTGGCATAGTTCACTTGGGCTGAATGGCCTGTTTTTGTGCTGTAGATTCTAGGTAGAGGTTATGTTCTTAGATGTCTTTGGAGTGCTGAAAACAATGCAGCAATTGAGTTTACTGCTGATGCTAGTTATTCGGACTTAACCTTCATGGAAAATTTTCTTTCTGTGTCTAACTCAGTGTTGTTTGCATAAGTTTATCGTGAATCAGCATTGAAGCAGCAAGGTTTTTTCCATTTATACTGTAAATAATCCAGCATGCTTTGGGCAGTCATGGTGAGTATTACTGTGATTACGGCTTGTGATTGCTGATGTATACAAGCGTACAGCTGTTAGATTTATTTTTAAATTGCTGGGTTGTTATCTTCTACCTTTTGGAATAAATGACACTTTTCCAGACAACATATGCTATATAACAGTTACATTTATAAGAATATACAGAACTGGAAAGGACCATTATGGTCCATCTGGACAAATGAGGGAAGAAATCTGCATTACTATTACACCACCAGAAGTGTAGTAAGGCGGAACTTCTGCACTGCTTTCACCTGGAGGGAAGTGCATCCAGATTCCAGAGTTCTTTTAATAGTAGGGCTGCTTACCATGTATGTAGCAGCGCAAAGAGGCACCCGCCCCGCATTTCTAGCAGAATCTTGGAGCAGCCATCCTGCTGCTCCGAGAGTGGGAGCCAAAGATGTAGATCAGGCCAAAGAAAAAAGTAATGTTGCCAAAATAACGGCGAGCTTAATGGCGCTCGTTGTTATTCATGTGTAAATTGTCCAGTGAGGAAGAGATACTCCATGAACTGCGAATCGCCACAAGTTACTGGACGATTTGCACTGCTCAGCCTTTAGCCTCGTGAAAATGGCAGCTCGCTCTCAACCTCCTCGTGAGTTTCAAGAAATTATTGCATTTGCGCATCACTTGCCATTTAAACTCGCCGCAGAAAGTTAGGGCTGCTACTTAACGGCGTAAGTACCTTTCTAATCAGAAGATTTATGTTCCTGCAATGTTGATCAGCCTTTCAATCTCAGAAAGGGAACAATTTAAACTGTGGATTTTCATTCCTACTGGTAGTAAATTGTTGTTAGAGATTTTTTTTGAATTTTAATTTAAAGTTTTTAATTTTTTTTTCTTTTCTGTATCTTTTTTCTCCCTCTCTTAATCCAATCTTTCTTTCCCTCCTTATTTCTCTTTCTGTACCTGATTTGACTTATTCAGCCTATTTCCTTCATCATTCCTCTGTTTCTTTCTCAAATCTCATTGGGTAAGGAGACAGACTGTCATTTACCAAGGTCCCAGATGCCCCAACTTACAAGGCAAAGTGTTTTTGAGCTGAAGAGGGAAGAAGTCTAACTAACTTCAGCAAAATCTTGGCCAATATTTTGTTTTCTTTTTCCTTCTCCGAGAGAACAGAAGGTCCCTCTGGGATTGATTACCATTTGATTCTTCTGTATTGAGGCCTTCACCTGGCCCAGAATGGAACTTATATTTCCTGAGAGCTGGATCTCGAGCTGGATCTACCATGGGTGCTTCTAACAGGATTCCTAGAATGCCCCCAAACATACCCCAAAGTGCTGGACTATGTAAGGGAAGTGGGCAGAAGAAGCACTGGCCCCAGGAGATTTCTGAATAGGGCTGAACCCTGGCAGATCTGGGTTTCCAGCCACCCCACCAGAATTATCCCAGAAATGTATTGTGCAATTTCTGGGCTACAATACTTTATATCTACAAATTGATACTTTTGCAAAAAAAAATACTTTCTGAGTTTCCCAACACTGTCTCCCTCCCTGAGCAGCCTTTCATCTTCTGAGCTTCAGTCTGTGACCCCAATTACAGCGTTTATGGTTATGTCAAATTTATTGGGGTTCAGTTCACTTATAACCCTTAGAATCTCGAAGCTTTGATAAGGTCTCCCTGAGCCACAGTTCCTACAGTGTAAACATTCCCACATTTCTCTAGTTTGTAGTGCCTAATCCCCAGTCAGTTTAGGTGCTTTCCTTTGTACCCTCTTGAAAGGCAAGATTTCCCCACTGTAGTACAGTGACCAGAATTGTACAGAGTACTCCAGGCAGGATGTGCTTGGGCTCTGACAAGGTTATCTCTGGGGCTTACGTTCTATCCCTCTGCCTAGACACTCTAAGATAACTTTTTGCCTCCTTTGCTGTGATTGCATATATGTTGAAACTTTCAATTGAGCCATCCACTACTAGACCCAGTTTCTTCTATGAAATGTGCTACAGGTCAGTATTGTTCATCATGTTGTCGTTGTCCACATTGAGTGACCTCAGCCATTTCCATCTGCCTAATCCCCATCATCTATCCAGAACCTCCTGAATTTTGTTTGTTTGTTCTTTGTTATTTGCAGCTCCATATATCTCCCCCCAAATTTGTATTGTTAGCAAACTTAGACTTTGTCCCCAGTTTCAAATCATATATGTACAGTGTAAATAATAATGCCTTTAACTACTGACTCCTGAGGCACCCTGCTAATCACATTCTTCCATTCTGATGCAGTGCAATGTACAATTGTGCTTTGCTTCTTCTGATTGTACCAATTTCTAATTCACTCCTGACGTTAATCCTCTGTTCCATGCTGTGTGTCCTTGTGGACTAATCCCTGTGCAGGAATTTGTGATTATTGGCCGGAATCTCTACCTTGGTTACGTACGTGCGGGCCGCATGGCGGGTCGGGAAGCTGAAGATTTGAACGGCGCGTTCTGCACTGTATGTTTAACTCAATAGCCCTAATTAAAACAGTCATGCGCGTTTCCTGGCCCAATTAAACAGAGCGGGTCTGATGACATCACTGATGACTCGTTTTCAGCGCAAATATTTCAAGCAGCCTTGCACACATCTCATAAGATCATAAGAAATAGGAGCAGAAGTGAGGTTAAAAAAAACACCTAAAATGACATCAGCACAAGGAACATAATAAGAACATAAGAAATAGGAGCAGGAGTAGACAATTTGGCCCTTCGAGCCTGCTCCACCATTCAATGAGATCATGGCTGATCGTCTACCTCGTCTCCACTTTCCTGCACTATCCCCATATCCCTTGCTTCCCTTAATATTCAAAAATCTATCTATCTTTATCTTGAATATACTCAACGACTGAGCCTCCGCAGCCCTCTGGGGTAGAGAATTCCAAAGGTTCACCACCCTCTGAGTGAAGAAATTTCTCCTCATCTCAGTCCTAAAGGGACAATCCCTTATTCTGAGACTGTGACTCCTGGTTCTAGACTCCCCAGCCAGGGGAAACATCCTCCTTGCATCTACCCTGTCAAGCCCTGTAAGAATTTTGTATGTTTCAATGAGATTACCTCTCATTCTTCTAAACTCTAAAGTATATAGGCCTAGTCTACTCATTCTCTCCTCATAGGACAATCCCCCCCATCCCAGGAACCAGTCTGGTGAACCTTTGTTGCACTCCCTCTATGGCAAGTATATCCTTCCTTAGGTAAGGAGACCAAAACTGTACACAATACTCCAGGTGTGGTCTCACCAGGGCCCTATATAACTGCAGTAAGACGTCTTTACTCTCATACTCAAATCCTCTTGTAATAAAGGCCAACATACCATTTGCTTTCCTAATTGCTTGCTGTACCTGCATGTTAACTTTCAGTGATTCATGTACAAGGACACCCAGGTCCCTCTGAACACCAACATTTCCCAATCTCTCACCATTTAAAAAAATACTCTGCTTTTCTTTTTTTCCTACCAAAGTGGATAACTTCACATTTCTCCGCATTATATTCCATTTGCCATGTTCTTGCCCACTCACTTAGCTTGTCTATATCCCCTTGAAGCCTCTTTGCATCCTCCTCACAACTTACATTCCCACCCAGCTTTGTATCTCATTTGAACATTGATGTAGGAGTGCATAAGGTAGTAACAGCACGCAGGGAGGTCCTCTTCCCTGCCAATCGATGAAAATGACCACCCAAAGACACAAAAAGGGCATGGCTGGAGAATGCAGAGGAGGTCAGTAGCAGGGATGTCATGAGGAGGACGTAGATCCAGTGCCAGAAAAGATTCCATGATCTCACGAGGTCAGGAAATGTGAGTGTAATGCCACACTCACCTATATCCTGATGTGCCTGTCACCCCAACCCCATCACTCTGCCTTCCCAAGCCTACTCCTGCACATCATTCCTCACAGGTCTACCCATCCCTCTCTGTCTATGTACCTACTCACATCCCCAGCTGACTAACCATCACTGACACTCACCCTCATCCTAATGCAATCATACCAAGTAACACCACAGAAGGAGGCCATTTGGCAATGTCACGCCACTTCCTCATAGTCACCCTCTACAGATGTAGCCCATCCATTCCTTACACTCATTCCATCACTCTCACTCAAACTGCTCTTCTTTCCCTCCTTGCAGGAGAAAAGAGCCCACAACAACAGGGAGAGGGAGAGAACCGGAGGTGGCCCTCGAGATCTCTAGAGTTGCAGAGCTGTTGGTGAGATGGAGAGAGGGGGACCTCCCAGCAACCTGGTGACAGAATTAAATCTCATACAGCCACATGGCATACAACAGTCACTCATATGGTGACTGACATCAGACTGACATCAGCATCCAGTGATATGTCATCATGTGCATAATGGTAACATTGCACATTCTTTAATAACACTTCTAATTCATCTCATGCTCTCCCACAAGTCCATCAAGTGCCCCCCCCCCCCACCACTGTCCAGCCGTTGGAAGAAGACAACTCCTCAGATGAAGCTGTGAGGGTGCCATCAGCAGACCCATGCGCAGCCAGCACCAGCACAGATGCGCACACCTCGGTGGGTCCTGTGCGAGGTAGAGTAGTGTTGTAACCTGGTGTCTCTCAAGTGAGCAAGAGCAGATGGTATTGACAGGGACAGCAGTGGAGACTCCTTGCCGGAGGGCGCAGGACGCTCCAAGCTCTGCTAAGCTGCATGCAGATGCTGAACCTCGGGGGGGCCATCGAGGAAAGAGGGTGATCTTGGATGGACAGCAAAAATTGGATAAGGCTCTGGCAGCTTTTGCAGCCGCAATGTGTGCAAATGAACAGAGAATGGAGGAGTCCATCTCCAACATGAGCACCAGCATCTCGCAGGCGATTGTGATGATGTGCTGTTCCATGGAAAGGATGACCATCTGCATGGAGCAGCTAATGCGCCAGTCACACGAGAACATGCTTGCTGTGGACAACAGATGGCAGACGCTCATTGACCTCATCTCGAGGAGGGATATATTCGTAGAATTGGGCCTTCATCGCCCCACTGATGTGCAGCAAGGTGCTCTCCAGCTCCTTACTAGCAGGGAAGTGCGGATGGCCCATGAGAGGGATGATGTTGAGAGGGCACATGGAAGTGGGGGCTCTTCTCAAAGCGCTCGCATTCCTCCCCCCTCAGTCAATGCCCCACATGCTTCCTTGGACTCGATGGCCGAGTCTGCCCCTGCACAGTCGCAGGAGGAGCAGTCTTGGCAGGGCCCTCACAGGCTCCAAAACCTAGAGGGCATCCACCAAAAGTGTCAAAGCAGTTGCAGCAGGGAAGTGAGCAGCCTGCCTCTATCTCTGCTAAAGCCACAGGGGTTGCACCTCGTAGAAGCACGGAGAAAAGAAAAAAGACACAATCCCAGATGCACAAGTGTATGCACGTGGGTGTATGAAAAATTGTTAGTGGTAAGTTTCAGATATTTTATGGTGCACATAAATTTACTTCTTTGCACCACTTTCCGGTCTTGTCCATTTTTGCCTGCTACCTGGGAAGTGGCCTTGTCACTTGGAGTGAACGGCGAGACATTAGTTAACCTCAAGCTATGGGGGTTTCGATGACAGGAATGGCTTGGTCATTGTAGGGCTGCTTTATGGTGTTGTTAAGGGGGTGGGGGAACTTAGTACAGCATGTGGCAGCCATATGGGTGCACTGGAGCAAGTTAAGTAAATTTGGCCATTATGAGGCCCTCCTGGGCAGCAATGTGTGCCGCTGCTGGTGCCATCTCCACCTCAGGCTACTCCTCCTCCTCGTGTTCCATCTGTTACCCCTCCTCCTCTGAAGAGGCTGCCCACTCTGTGCCTTGCTCCTCCTGCAGCTCCAATCCTCGCTGTTGCACAATGTTGTGCAGCGCGCAGCAAACAACGATGATTCTGGAGACCCTGGCTGGTGCGTACTGAAGGGCTCCTCCAGATCTGTCAAGGCATCTGGAGCACATCTTTAGTATGCCTATTGCTTGCTCTATGACACATCTGGTGGACATGTGGCTGTCATTATAACGCTCCTCAGCCTCAGTACTTGGCCTCCTCAAGGGTGTCATCAGCCACATCTTCAGTGGATAGCCCTTGTCTCCAAACAGCCAGCCGGTAAGTCTGTTTGGAGGTGCAAAGAGCTAAGGAAGGGTGGACTGGCGCATCACGAAAGAGTCATGAGAGCTGCCAGGGAATCTGGCGCACACATGCATGATGATCTTTTTATTGTTGCAGACGAGCTACACCTTGAGGGAGTGGAAGCCCTTGCGGTTCACAAACACTCCTGGGTGATGTGGGTGTGCCTTGATGGCCACGTGTGCAGTCGATGATGCCCTGCATTTGTGGGAAGCCAGCCAGAGCCACAAAGCCGAGCGCCCGCTGAGTAACACTGGCTTCATCAGTGGCAAAGTTGACCTAATTGGCTGACTTGTCAAACATGGCATCGGTCACCTGGGTAATGCATTTGTGGGCGGCTGACTGCAAGATCCTGCAAATGTCTGCTGCAGATCCCTGGAAGGAGCCTGAGGCGAAGAAGTTGAGGGTGGTGGTGACTTTGACAACTCTGGTAAGGTATGTCCACCAGGACCTCTGGGCAGCAGGTCTTATTCCAGCAAGCTACAGATGTTTGTGACGACCTGGCACTAAGCCTGAGCCTCCTTTGGCACTGCTGCTCAGTCATGTTGAGGAAGCTCATCCTCTGCCTGTATACACTAAGCCTGAGCCTCCTTTGGCACTGCTGCTCAGTCATGTTGAGGAAGCTCATCCTCTGCCTGTATACCCTGTGTTGGGGGTATCGCCTCCGGCGCAGTGCAGCCCTGTGCTGACCCCTTCTCTCCTGTGCAGCATCAGGTCATTGAGGAGAAGGCTGCTGTTGTGGTTGTTGGTGTTATGGCTGCTGCTGCTGGTGTGGCTGGTGTTGTTGGTGCTGGAGCTCATCTTTGTCCGATTCTGAGGTCCAAGGCACCCATGCTGATGTAATAGATGGCAGGTAAAGTGGAGATCAGAGGCCCAATCCCTCAATGTTGTGATAGTGACTAGCAATGTGGTGAGAGTGGCTTCCGAGGTTGCAGAAATGACCTGCAAACTCCTGACAGCTAAATCTCTGCACACAATGGAGTCAGCAAGAGCCTTTCCATTATCCAAGAAAGCAGGTGTATTGTGGGAGCATTTATGTGTTTTCCCAGCTGTCAATTAATGGACTCAACAATGGCCACTGAGCTTCCGCCTCCCCTTCACAGGCAAGGTTCCAGAGGTGCGTGAATCCCGTGCTCCAGAAGTTAAAGCCAAAAGCTGCTGTTAAAAAGCCTCTTAAGGGTCTCAACAAGCATTTAAGTACTTCAATGAGGTCGCCCGCCTCTCCCGAGCAGGTCCATGGCGCGTTGGGAAATGCGCCCGAGTTAAATACGGAAGTCAGCGGGATAGCGGCGGGTTCCCGACGCGCTGGCAATTTCCGCAAATTTTACTGCTGACCTGCCCCCAAACCCGCACGCTCGGGAAAATTCCGGCCATAATTTTTGTCAAGGGATTTACGTACTATATCAAACTACATGGAAATTACAACATAAAAACAGGCTGTTTGGCCCAGTCCATGTTGGTGTTTACCCTCCGCACAAGCAGTTGTCCTAATCACCTTCAAAAGCCTCTGGCCTAGATATTCCGTACCTTATCGCCGACCGTCAGCGGCGTAGTTCTGCAAAGATTGGTGGCCGCCTCATTTCCGGCGCAGGACACAGTGGCCGCCATTTTGCTGAGATGCATGGCCAGCGCTGGCCTCTCAAATTCAAATGATCAGATTGTGACGTCAATCGGCGTGCAACGCTTGATTTGATGCGTGACTGTGATTTACGATGTCGCCGCACGCCATAACGCCCTCTCCCAACCACGCATGGAAGAACGTGTGTGTAGCAGCAATGCAGAGATGCTGTCAGCGCTTCTTAAAGGGACACACATCTTTCAGGTAAGTTTGGATTTCTGCTTTTGAACTTTTTAAATGTATTTTATTGAAGTAGTGGCTTGGTGCAATACATTTAAAAAGTTGTTAAAGTGTGCATGGTGTGCTGCTGGATGCTTGTAAGACTTTGGATGGTAAAGGAAGGCCTCTGAGAAGACAGAAAATGCTGGAAATACTCAGCAGGTCAGGCAGCATCTGTAGTGAAAGAAACAGAGTTAACGTTTTAGGTCGAGATGCTGCCTAACTTGTTGAGTATTTCCAGCATTTTCTGTTTTCATTTCAGATTTCCAGCATCCACAGTATTTTGCCTCTGAGAAGACCACTTGCTCACAGTCCTGGGGGGCACATGGAGATGAAGCAAAGGCAGAAAAGGGGACAAGCTGCTCGCAGAGGGAAGAGAAGAAGCAGAAAAGGAGGAAGCGGAAGAAGGATGCAACCCAGACAGCCCCTTTCTGGCCGGCATATCCGGATGAAATCATCTGCCTCTGGTACCAGTGACCACAACCCCAACTCCCCTTTCAACATTTGGCCCACAACTTACCTTCCCTCTGTTACTGACCATCACAGTGTCCTCTTGGCCACAATGTTGAAATAAAAGCCACCACAAAGAAAACTTTCCAATCCAACTTTATACATCTATCCATCCAATATGACTTCACTAAATCAACTAATCACCCTTGTGCATTCCCTTAGTGACTGTCTTGCGTGTGTCTTTGCCTATCCTAGTGATGCCATGCAGTGCTACCCCAGTGGCTGCAGCATGGCTGGTGGAAGGCTGCTGACTTTCAGTGGGGGGACACTGCAGATAATCTTGCAGTACGATCTTGAGGAGGTGGTGGCTGGGTGTGTCAAATCAAGTGACAGTGTTTCTTCTTCTTCTTCTTCTTCACTCTCTTTCTTCTTGGTCAACCACTGGCTGGGCAGGCTGGATTTCTTGGGTGTCTAAAATGAGAAAGACACAGGGTAGGGTTGTGGTGAGGGGAGCCCGGGAAAGCAAGCTTGTACATGAGAAGATATTGTGGGATGAGTGGGAAGTGGGATGTGAGAAGGAGGATAACGTATGAGGATACCAGCATCTTGTATTCTTTCCGCTCCACCGCTGGCCAAGGGCTCAGCCATCTCCCTGCCAAGAATGCCCAGCGCCGTCTCCTCCAAGAGGGTGAGGTGAAGCTAGGAATGTGAGGTGTGCCCCGTGTTTGGTGGAGATTGTTGGTAGGTGAGTGATGGGGAGGTGGGGATGCGTGCATTGAACAGTGTGGGAGGCTAGTGGTGCAGTTGGTAGGAGACGGCTTTTGAAGATGCATTCACCCACCTTGGCCACTGGTCTGAGGTCATGAAACTTTTTTGGGCTCTGGAGCCAGGTCCTGGGGGCGACACTGCTGGCAGTGACAGCCTCTGCGATCTGGTTCCACATCTTTCTTTCTGGAGGGTCTCCTGACCCTCTGGGTAGAGGAACTCTCTTCCACTTTCGATTTCCCCCCACCCCACACAAAGCTCGTGCGAGACCCTGTGTACTCTTTCCCTGGCTTGTTGAGCCATTTGTGTTGGTGCTGAAGCACTTTTACCATTTTTTACATGCAGAAGGCAGTTCAGCTTTAAGAGCTGAAGACTGCCATTTTGGAATGATTTTTTTTTCGGAAGGCAGTTGAGCTCTAAGGGCTAGAGACTGCTTTCTAAAATAACAGCCTTGCTTTAAGAAAAGGCAGCCTCGCTCCAGGGATGCTATGGCCATGCTACATTGGGCCTCCTGCTGAGTGCACAGCCTGAGGCAGCGTGTTCCTCACTATACTGTGTGCTCCAATCATTCAAATCAGCAGGCAGCACCTAGCAGGCGGCACCAAAATAACGGTGCTGCCTGCAATCTTTTCATGGGTGCGAGCAAACCTTACCCTGCGGTGGCACCGCCCGTTTTCGGGCCTTATCGGATTTCTAGGCCTCTGTTTCATTTAATGCATTTGGTGAATTTGAATTGCATGACAATTCAAATTTTGGGGGGCATAAACAACTTTGAATTATCAGGAACAGACCAGTATTTTCTGCAAAATATAAACTAAGGGGGTGAAATGCCATTCGAATTTTCCTGCTCATTCGCCGTCACTTCGGCAGACGAGCCACAAAAACCGCTGAAAAACGGCAATATGCTGTTCATGCCATTTTTTTCTAACCTTTCCACAGCTCTAACACCAAATTAGAGTAGATGAGCAAGAGAGCCCCTGTGGAAATTCATCCTCTAAGTATTTTGTGAAATCAGTCACCGTACATAAAGAAAATCCATTCTTCCTAGTTGAATTTCATACAGCAGAATGTAAATGTGTACTCTTGGAGAAGTGACTCTAGTCTTGCAGTTGCACACTGCTAAATTTTGTATCCCAAAAAAGAGCAATAACATGCTTCTTTTTTTTAATAAAATATATTTACTTAGGGAGTGAGTAGTACAGTACTGCAGTTTGAAATTACACCAGCACAGAGGAAAGAGCTGAACATTTCTTTGCGCTGGCTAATAGGAGCTCCCGGGAGAAATCCATTTTGGAAGTCTCAGCCAATCTCCCAGTAGACGATGGTTCACGGCACAAATGAAAATAATAACTGAAACTGTTCAGTCAGCAGGACAGAGAGTACTTTGACATTTTAATTCCTATGCAGACATATACCTGTAAGATGGTTTAATTATTAATTTTTAATGAAAACTTCAAGATGAAAGAAATAGGTTACTCAATAGGGAACTGTAAAATGCAGAACTTATTCTGTGAGGAAGAACTCAATTATACAGGTCTTCCCCCACGAGTGGAATAAATTCTGAATTGCAGAGTCACCCGTTCTATGTCCACAATACATTTTATTTAGTTTAAAAAAAAACAATATTTATAAATGATGTAAATATATTAATTAGGAAAAAACACAGCCTGTGCCACCACACATGCTGTAATAATGACAAACTTTTACTTACATTCATTTAATTTGTCCAGAAACTAGGCCCGTGGTTATCTAATAAGCTATTTACTATCAAAATGCAGAGCAACAGGTACATTTTTTTATATATCTGCCTGATTGAAATTGTAATCAAATCATTGTTTTGCATTTACCAGACAAAATGTGTGCATGCTTAATTTGCAAAATAAATGGAAATTTTCCTCCTGAAACATGTTGCTACTGAAGCTGAAAAAAGCTTGTAATCTACAGAAGTTGGGTCCTGTTTTGCTATTGAGACAACCAAAGTATTGTAGCAGGGGCCACAAATAAAACATTTGGTGAGTGCAATCTATAGACTTTTAAAATGTTATTTCTCTATGGCTCAAATAACATATCTACTTGAAAGCTCAATATCTGTAGTCTGGGGTCACCATTCATGACGTCATCGGAACAGAATTTTATGATGTCACAGAAGGTATCCAGACTGCCTCCAATATGTACTACAGTTTTAAAGTACAAAACAGGAAACTGTAGGATGATAAAGAAGCATAGCAAATAACAGCATACCAGTGCAAAGGTTCCCTGTGCTACATTATACATGACAGGAAACCCCACTCCCGGATATATGTTTTGTTGCACTTGGGATTATGTACAATTGATAGGACTTACTTGCCTTTGAAGTTCACAAAGAAAAACAGTGATGCCCCTGATCTCGGTAGGTGTACTGCAAGAGAGCCTGGTTTTCAGACATCAGTTGCAATCAGTAAAACACATGCACAATTGCAATATCTTACTTCAACAATAACATTTCTGTACATATTGAGCACTATTTTAATAGTGCTCCTTACGTAAGATTTCGGGGTACTTGAAAAAGTGAAAAGGAGGTGGATACAGAACAGGAGAGAAAGGGAAACAAGAAGATTAAAGCTGGATTCTGGAAGTTGAAAGCATGGTTGGTGAAGGTGTTTAGGGACAAAGTTCCACAAGGCAGTGGCACAAGGATCTATCCTAGCCTATCCCCTACTTCTTATCTACATGCTGCCCCTCGGCGATGTCATCCGAAAACTCGTCAGGTTCCACATGTACGCTGACGACACCCAGCTCTACCTCACCGCCACCTCTCTTAACCTCTCCACCGTCTCTGATTTGTCACACTGTTTGTTCGACATCCAGTCCAGCAGAAATTTCCTCCACTAAATTTGTTTTCAGTCCCGGCCAGAAACTTCATTCCGTAGCCACCGACTTCACCCTCTCCCTGGTCACTGTCTGAGGTTGAACCAGACCATTCGCAATCTTGGCATCCTATTTGACCCCGAGATAAGCTTCCGACCACATATCCGCTTATCCCCTCCATCACCAAGACTGCCTACTTCCACCACCTCTGTAACATCGCCCGTCTCCGCCCCGCCTCAGCTCATCTGCTGCTGAAACCCTCATCCATGCCTTTATTGCTTCTAGACTTGACAGGGGAGAAATTCGGTTACATCCTGTTTGGGGGCGGTAACCAAATTAGCGCCAGCCATTTACCGTCCGGCGCGGGAGTTCCGCCCCGGCTGCTAATTTGGGTTTACTGCCCTGGCAAGAAAGCGGAGCGCTATCTCGGGCGCTCCACTTCCTCTCGGGGCGGTGTCTGGGGCGCAAAGTGCAGTAGCGTCGGAGCACTACGCAGCTGCTCCATGTAGCGCTGACGCGTTTCATCACCCCTCCCCTTCCGTTAAAGGGGAGGGACGCTGTGCGCTCTGCAGGCTGTTTGACGGCCTCCACTAGCCCACCAGGGCGGCGTGGTGCCGTGACCGCAGCCCAGCACCAAGACACGGTGCCGGGCTGCGCGATGGCGGCCATGGCCCACGCCAAGGGATGTAAGGGTGGGCTCGTGCGAGGTGAGGCTTTCGTTGCCTGTGCTATTGCTTGCTCTGGTCTCCGGCCAGACTTTTGCAATAATCACCTGTGAGTGGTTCGACCCACTCGCCCTTACGGTTCTGACACCTGGACTTCGATGCAAAGGAGCAGTAATGCAGAGAAAGACTCAAATAGACCTGGTTGAATAGCACGAAATGAATGCCTTTATTGTACGGTGTCCAAAATAATGAAATACATGTCATATGCGCAGATCAAAGAGATTACCAGTATACACACGTTTATAAAATTTGGTCTATACAAATGGGGAACACACGACACATCGAAAAAGGGGGAACACATTACACATTAACCTTAGGAACCACCCTCCCTTACTATACCTAAACTATGTCTGGATTTGTAGGATCGGGAAACATGCTCACCACTCGGCTTACTTCGGAAATTTAAAATGAGGCTCTCAGCTCTTTTCGCTGCAGCGCCTGGCTGTCACGTGGCTGTAAGGGTTTCTGCGCCCGACTTGTTCACTCTCGCTGCCGCGAATGGGTCCACTTGAGACAGCCCCGGTAATGTCCGTCGCGGATGGCCCAGGCTATCCGCTCAAAGAACCAGATGGTAAGCCTGTCTCCCTGATATCATGAAGTCGTCTGTAGAATTCAAAAGGTGGACTCCGCCGTTTATCTTCGGGCGCGGTCGGGGTTTACTGACCGTAGCGCCACGTGGAATTTCTTCTCGTCTTTCTTCTCGTCACTCGGGCCTCGCTTGGCCGAGATTCTCTTCTTCCTCGCCACCGACGGCTGGTCGCTCGGGAACACACCGCTGTGTTGCCCTGATGGGTCCGGACACCGTTTACCGACGATCGGGATGGTGTACCCTACTGCCTGCCGTGTCGAGGTGGCTCGTTCTGAGGTTCCGTTTCTGGCCGACACGGACCACGAACAACGAACTCGAACTTGACCTCCACCCAACACTCGAATAACCGACCAGCACAGCACCGCCGAAGGAACCAGCGCAAGAGAAGAGACCGATGGACGTTTGTCCTCTATAGTTATACTGTTTTACCGGCCTTATCTCCCGCTCAAATCAAAATGTTGTCCTTTGTTTGATTTTGGCGCCCAAAATTCCCAGCATGGGGTGATTATCTTCTTAACTGGTTTCGGGATCACCTGAAACTGGCCAACTATCCGTTAATGCCTTCTTCATTGTTGAGCCAGCCAGGATGTGTATAAATCGTCTCCTCAACTGGTTTTGGGACCCCCTGAATACTGGCCCAATCACCCGCCAATGTCTCTCTCATTGTTGAGCCGGGGGGGGTATTTGTGTATTGATGTGTCTGGATGGGCCCCCGATTGTCCAGTTCAATGATTCTTACTGTGCGTATGAAACAATTCAAGCACTTATATCATTGTTTTTGTCCAAAAATGCAAATGGGTTGCATCCTGCCTTTTCAATTCGTACCGGGTATGGTCTCATACTGAATGTATATTCAACGCCATCTTGTCTGCCCACTGTGTCTCTGGAAACTTCTGCCACGATGCTCGGCGGCCATTTTACAGGCTTCTGTACCCTTTATTTTAAAAGCAGCTTTCCGTTCAATAAAAATGTTCAATTGAACCTGCTTCTCTCATATTATTAGAATCGCGATAATTGCAAAACTCTACAGGGATGCCACAAGGTCGGCCAAAACAATAAAATGGCGGTGTGGGGCGCAGCCGGGTTTCCCCCTTAATTACCGCCTCGTGAGCGGAGATCGGCCCGGTTCGCGACCCGCGAGGTTGTCACTGACATCGCCCACGGCAGATTTGCGGGGTACAGCCGAATTTCTGCCGCGGGGTGGTAAGGGGCCACGGCGGGGCGCTAAGGGGTTGCGTCGCGTGGCGATGACGTCATCTCCGGTGGCGCTGCGCCACGGGGCGCTACCGGCTACTGCCGCTGCTAACCTCCTGCTGAATTTCACGGGAGGTGTAAGCGGCGCTGCTCCCGGGCGCTGGGGGGGGGGCGCTAACGGGCGCAAACCAACCCAATTTTTCCCCCGAATATTCCAATGCTCTCCTGTATTTATAAAATTATTTTTAAAAATCATTTTGTTCACATGTATTTGGGTTCAAAAAGGCTAGTGAAAATTGAGTGGCCCTTTTTGCACATGCTGTGAATAGGAATTTTGCAAAATGGTGAATTTAGCCCAGTTCCAGCTGCCATGGCCTCCTCTGCCCCTATCGATAAGTTTATGTTTGCACTTTGGATTCATGGATCGCAAAGCTCATATATGCCTGAATAGGACCATATAGAAACTGCTCTAAACCTTAAAACCTACCTCTTTGACCAGGTTTTTAGTCACCTGTCCTAATATCTTGTCAAATTTTGTTTGATAATTGCTCCTGTGAAGTACCTAGGGATGTTTTGCTACGTTAAAGATGCTATATAAATGGAAGTTGTTGTTAGAGTAGATGAAAGACTGACCACCAATGGTGGGAGTGGAAAATGAAGGTATGGATCAGCTTTTCTTGAAGGAAACGGAGAAGCAGAGATGGGTAGATAGGTGAAAGAAAGCAGTCTTGGTAATGGACCAGATACAAGGAAGATAATTCATCTTGGGGTCAAGTAGGATGCCAAAGCTTCTTAGACACAATCGTGTATATCACTTATAGAAAAAGTGACCAGAAGGGAATAAAATCAAATTTTCCAGAGAATATTGAAGCTCCATTTCAAATAAGGAGTAGTGACAGTAGATATAAAAGTACACATTTAAATAAATCCAGGAATCTTCATCCAACTTTAAAATCCCACCACGTTCAGTGGAACAAATCATGGATAATAGTTTTCTAACTGGATTGTTGGCACATTTCAAACACTGTGACTACCCGTGTGCAGCGTATACCTACATTTAAAAAATCAACCTTCCAATAAGACACACCTACGCACAAATCATGCACATTGCAACTGAAATGGATCTAACGTTAAATGATTCATCTCTACAGTATATACTGAGCTTTTATCATGAACTTTCATGTTAATCTTTAGACATGGTATAATTTTGAAAATACACTAATGTTTTCTATAATGGGAGCTTATTGGATTGCACAGTCTGTTACTGCAAAAAATACAAAGTCAATTGACTCATTCCAATATATTCATATCCACCAGTTTGACTGACGAGAACAGGATTTTCTTTTAATAAAGTGTTTTCTCTATTTCAGCTCTGCTCTTCTGAAGATCATCTCGGGTCATACTTCCACAGCACTGGCAGCCTTCCAGTGCCTTGCCCCAAGTGGCAGGTCCTTTGACAGTGGGTGGCATCACAGTCAGATCTAATTTTTTCCCCACTGAATATCTGCCCAGATGTACTTTCCAGCAGAAGTTACTGGGTAGCAACCAGAAGTGGGAATCCTGGTGGATTTTTCCTATCCCTCGCCCGGAGACAGTAAGGTAGTGCTCCTACCACTGCCCACTTGAGATTTTATAGCTCAATATAGACCTCCTGGGTCTGTATAGCTTAGTACCACACTAATTGGGGAATTTACCAACAGAACCATTGGGGGCATGGAAAATAAAAGTTTAAAATTAAACATAATTATTCTTAATCAAATTTGGCTCTTTTACAATATGAAGGTTATTTCTTCACCATTCTAGTAGCAGTGCACAAGCAAAACATTTCCTCTGTCCAAACAAAATAATGCAACCTAAAGATTGTAAGATTGATTTATTGTTGAAAAGTCTTGCTCTGGTCTTGATGTGTTGTCCTAGCTTAAAATGCACACAGTCTAGATTGCCCTTGAGTTTAATGAGAAGTCGCACAACACCAGGTTATAGTCCAACAGATCCAAATCTGTTGGACTATAACCTGGTGTTGTGCGACTTCTCATTTTTGTCCACCCCAGTCCAACGCCGGCTTCTCCACATCATGACCGCCCTTGAGTTTGTAACAGATTGCATAATAAGCCAACCTAAAGATTAAATATAAAGCTGACATTATCTCTTGATGCTCCAGTATCTGCTATTATCTGCTATCTTTGGTTTATTTCCCAAATAAATAGTTTACTGATTTGTTTTTATTCTAGAACTTCTCCACCCAAGCAGACTCTGGCTTTTTGTGCATCCCCTCCCTTCGCCCACCATTGTTCTCTTACTCTCACATCAGCTGTTTGCCTCAAATAATTTCCCAGAACTATATCAAGCAATACTTCTTTCCTGATCTGTAATCCTGGATGCATTATAAAAAGCTTTTCCCACTTTAATCTTAAGTATTATATTTATTGCAGTCTATTTTGGGATAGTTAAAATCACCCCATATTATTGTATTTAAAAATCTCTCTGATCGGTCTGTAAATCTCCCCACTGTATCTCATCTCCAGTGTTTGGTGGCTTATAATTCAAACCAAGAATTGTATCATTCCCTTCCTATTTCTTAACTCTTTCCACATGGATTCTATCTTATTGCAAACCCCATCCTTATGTTTGAGCACTTTGATAGAATTATTCATTAACACTGCCACTTCAGGAGGTTAGAGGCAGGGTCAGATGGACGGGCGGAGGTCCCGCCCTGCTGCTAATCTGCCATTCAAAGGAAAATCCAGCCACTAAGATCTTTACAGAAATTCCAACTGTCATCTGATTGAAAGAGTTTCTTGTCGCCAGTATTTTTCACCAAGACTAAAAAATGTAATCACAAGCCTTGTGGTAACACAATACAGCGTCCTGTGACTTGAACTTTATTGCATCACTTCCTGTGATTAGTCCAGGATAAATACTGGACTGATCAGTTGGATCCTGGAGAGGCATAGAGTAAGACCTCTTTTGTATGTAGCACCTTTTTAGTTGATTAAAGCTTACTTTAAGTTCACCACGCATAAGGCTCATTCTTACGACAATTTAATCAACTTTGAAAAACTTCGCACTCAAACTTTTTGGACGAACTCGGAACTAAGGATCCAGGGAATCACCCATCATGGAAAACATCCTTAAACCATCGCGTCTTGACTTGGACCCAAACACCCCAGCAGCCGGTAAGGTGTGGAAACACTGGTATCGCACGTTTGACAATTTTCTTGAATATTGTAAGGCTGATGATAACTCAAAGTTGCGGATACTCATCAACTGTGTCACCCCGAATGTATTTCAGTATGTGGAGGAATGGGGCAGTTACGAGGAGGCAATTCGGACGCTTAAGAGACTATATACTAAGACACCGAATGAGGTCTATGCCAGACATCTACTAGCTACAGCCCAACAAGGGCCGGAGGAATCCATTGATAAATTCCTCCAAGAGCTTCGCAGACTTAGTATGGACTGTAACTTTCAGGCGGCCTCAGCTGAGCTGTACCGTGAAGAAATGATCTGTGATGCTTTCATCTGCGGGCTTGCCTCCCCATTTATACGCCAGCGTCTACTGGAAAGTAAGACACTTGAGCTTCAGAGAGCTTATGACATGGCTTGCTCTCTAGATCTGGCAAAAAGAAATGCAGACCTTTAGACAGTGCCCAGACCTCGGTCTACTGCCTTAACTACAGTCAGGCAATTTAAGAGGCCACAGGTGAACTCTATTAGGGAGGTCTTTATCCCTGACGATCAATCTGATGACTTCACTGATGAAGAGGATGATGACCCTACTGTGGCAGCCTCTTGGCAATCTAAGAAATGCTTCTTTTGTGGTGATGAGTTTCACCCTCGGAAATTCTGCCCTGCTCGCAATGCGTTTTGCAGTCATTGCAACAAAAAGGGTCATTTTGCAAAGGTTTGCCTATCAAGAGCCTCTACGAGGGCTTATCAAGCTAAGTCCTACCGAACTGCCCCGGTAAGGGCCTATCAAGATGTTCCGGCTAAAATCTATCGTGCTTCCTCTTGGGTTTCCTCTCGAAGAAACACACCTAGAGTTTCAGCCACTCTTTGTGCAACAACACCAATTACAGCTGCTTGTCCTCAGAACCTATTCCATGCAGCTACAAAAGCATCAATTAATGGACATACTTTAGATGCCTTAATTGACTCAGGTAGCACTGATAGTTTCATTAGGGAACAGATTGTTGCAGAGTTAAAGCTACATGTTTTCCCATCGGACCAGGCAGTTGCGATGGCTCAGTCATCACTTAATACCAGAATTTCTGGCTTTTGTATGGTTGAAATAACACTTAATGGTCACAGGTATCCCTCCACCCGGCTTTCGGTGCTCAAGGACTTATGTAGTGATCTTATCTTAGGGCTGGATTTTCAAAAGCAGCATAAGAAGCTCACCATTGAGTTCGGCGGATCCAAACCTGAACTCACTATTTCTAATATACTACCTCGATTACCGTTCTGTGCATTGTCAGCAGCTTCACTGGATGAACCCTCACTGTTTACCAGTATCCCTCCTCGATGCAAACCGATTATAACAAAGTCACGACGTTTCAGTCAGGAAGACCAGTCTTTTATTGCGGCTGAGATTTCTCGGCTTTTAGCAGAGGATATCATCGAGCCTTGTTCGTCGCCATGGCGCGCCCAGGTCGTTATTGTTAAGAACCCTCTACAACCTCACAAGAAACGGCTGTGCATTGACTATTCACAGACCATCAATCAATATACGGACTTGGACGCATACCCATTGCCGCGCATCGATGATATGGTTAATAAACTGGCTGAGTACACGGTGTTCTCAACATATGATCTGAAAAGTGCCTATCATCAGGTACCCTTGAAGGTCTCAGACAAGCAGTATACGGCCTTTGAAGCCAATGGACGGCTGTATCAATTTTGTCGCCTCCCCTTTGGGGTCACTAATGGAGTGGCTGTCTTCCAGCGAGCAATGGATGACCTGGTCAAACAGGAAGACTTGACGGATACGTTTCCTTATCTGGACAATATTACTGTCGCAGGTCGCAATCAGCGGGAACATGACGCCAATCTCCAACGATTTTGGGATGCACTCCAGCACCGTAATTTGACATTAAATGCGGCTAAATCCATTGAGTCACAACCAACCATCAACATCCTTGGCTATTGTGTGGGCAATGGCATCATTAAACCTGACCCTGAAAGGCTTCGCCCACTCCAAGAACTCCCGCCACCTAAGAATCCGGCCTCCTTGCGCCGGGCCCTCGGCCTGTTTGCATACTATGCTAAATGGATTCCTAACTTCTCGGACCGAATCCAACCTCTACTGAAGGCCAGCACATTCCCACTAGACACAGCGGCTGTTGCAGCCTTTAACCTCCTGAAAAAACAGTTGGAGAAAGCGGCTCTTCACTCCATCGATGAGAGTCTTCCTTTTGTTGTGGAGTGTGATGCCTCGGAGGTGGCGATCTCGGCCACTCTGAATCAGGAAGGTCGTCCGGTGGCATTTTTGTCCAGGACTTTTCAAGGGGCTGAGCTACATTATCCTCCAGTCGAGAAAGAAGCTACAGCCATCATAGAGGCAGTACGGAAGTGGAGTCATCTCCTAGCTCGCCAGCACTTTACCTTAATCACGGACCATCGATCGGTCGCCTTCATGCTCGATAATCGAAAACGGACCAAAATTAAAAATAATAAAATCCAGCTTTGGCGGCTGGAATTGGCCTCTTTTGGTTACACCATCCACTATCGACCTGGCAAGGAGAATGTGGCTCCGGATACCCTCACACGAGCATTCTGCTCCGCCATGGCACCCTCTACGCTCGTAGACATCCATGATGGGTTGTGTCATCCGGGCGTTACTCGCATGCTACACTTCGTGTGGTCCCGAAATCTCCCATTCTCTACCGGGGATGTAAAGAAGATGTGCTCGGACTGCAGAGTCTGTGCGGAATTGAAACCTCAGTTTTTCCGCCCCTTGGGTGGTATACTCATACATGCGACCCAGCCAATGCAACGGCTTAGCATCGATTTTAAGGGGCCGTTGCCCTCTTCAACTCACAACACTTATCTATTGACCATGGTCGATGAGTATTCCCGTTTTCCGTTTGCCTTTCCCTGCCCCAATATGCTGACGACCACGGTTATCAGCTGCCTTGAGCAGGTATTTGCTTTCTGTGGCATGGCATCCTATGTTCATTCAGATCGGGGCCCTTCTTTTATGTCAGGAGAACTCAAGGCCTATCTCTCGGAACGGGGTATTGCTGCCAGCAAAACGACGCCTTATCATCCGGTCGGGAATGGGCAAGTCGAGCGTTATAACGCTATCATCTGGAATGCGGTACGTCTGGCTTTGAGATCTCGGGGCCTACCCAACCAGCAATGGGAAGCAGTACTTCCAGACGCATTACACTCCACACGGTCCCTCCTTTCGACCGCCACAAATACGACGCCTCATGAACGGTTCTTCCGATTTCAGCGTCGCTCATCCTATGGGATATCTCTCCCGTCGTGGCTGACTGCACCAGGACCAGTGCTACTCCGAAGATATGTCCAGGCATCTCAGAATGACCCCCTGGTAGATGAGGTTGAGCTCACTGACGTCGACCCTACCTACGCCTATATTCGGTATCCTGACGGTCGGGAATCTACCGTGTCATTGCGGGATCTGGCTCCCTGCCCGCCGAAACATAGAGGGACACCAGGGGATGATATTGTACCGGGCACATCTCTGGGCTCGCCAGGTGCCTCTCATCACGATCTGGATCTGACGCCGGCTGGTACCTCACTCCAGCGTGCCGACCTGGGGCAGACTGACTATGAGCCCGTCGGGGCTCGCACGCGCAGCCACGATCCACCCCGTACCGTACGCTCGGAAACGGATCTGCCACAGCCCTGCCCGACACCCGTTCGAGCACCAGTACACAGTCAGGATCGTCCTGACCCCTCACAGAGCGGGCTGGATCACTCGGACTCTGGTCCACGGCCCGCGGCGGGTAAACGGGCTAGGGGCCCTCTACCGCTACGAGAACCCAAATGGGTGCGGCTCTCCCTCGTCCAGCGGCTACGAAATGGAGGGAGCATCCCGGCCTCCTAATCTTTTTGGGGGAGGAGAATGTGGTAACACAATACAGCTTCCTGTGACTCGAACTTTATTGCATCACTTCCTGTGATTAGTCCAGGATAAATACTGGACTGATCAGTTGGATCCTGGAGAGGCATAGAGTAAGACCTCTTTTGTATGTAGCACCTTTTTAGTTGATTAAAGCTTACTTTAAGTTCACCACACGTAAGGCTCATTCTTACGACAAGCCTTTTTTATTGGGGCAGTCGTTCTTTCAATAGATATTTCAAATGTTGCTTTTATTATCTTTGGTGATCACAGACTTTTAATGCAGAATTTTCCATCAGCACATTAAATAGATGAGGCAGAGTCTGATAGGGTATATATTAGACAACAATTCAACAATTTCAGATCAAAGCTCGGCCCCTACCATATATATATATTTTTTTTATCCACACTTTTGGTTTGTGCCTTTTCCCTTTTTTTTCTCTCTCCCACATGGCAGCTGTCTTTCATTCTGCCAGCGCATTTCACACTTCTAGAGCCATCTTTTGTTTCTTAACCTGTCCTATTACCATCTCGTCTCGCCTTGTGTATCTCTTAATGTCTCTTCTTCTCACAGACCTCCCCTTTTGTTCTTTTATTCCCTCCCCCAGCCTCCAAACTTGCTTTTTCATCTGTTTCATTTCCTGCTTTATTCTCAGTTCTGACGAAGGGTCTTCGACCTGAAACGTTAACTCTGTTTCTCTCTCCACGGATGTTGCCTGGCCTGCTGAGTTTTTCCAGCGCTTTCTGTTGTTATTTCAGTTTTCCAGCATCCGCAGTATTTTGCTATTATATATTATACATGTTCTATGGAATAAAGGCTTGATTGTTTGAGCAGTCAATTCTCATTCCATGTATGAACCACCCATATGTCTGTGGACTTTAGTCATTCAACTGGATAAACTGATATCAATGGAGTATGGCAAACATGGTAGTGGCTTTGACTAGCAATACATTTTCTGTCTTTGGATTTGCTGGTGCATGACAGTAGTGTTTTATGCAGTGGTAGGATTCAACCAATATGGCTTCTAAATAACTGATGCCGCAGTAAAAGTTAATATAGACTTTTTTAAAAAACTTGCTAATTTCTTTTGCAATTGCAGAGATGTTATGAAACTTTAAGCTGCTGTCCCACTTAAAACTAATGATTATGTAACAAAACATGCCTTAGCAGTAGAGTGACAGAGAATTAAGTGTGGACATATTAGAGTAGAATTTCCAATCGTTCATGTTAACACATAACCAATGGGGAGATCCTTAACACACATTTTCTGCCCATTTAGTGGCCCATTCAATTTTCTGATTGTGTTTTGTATTAGTGGCGTAAGCTAGTACCATAATTATATTTACAAGTCCTGCTGTATGTATATACTTAGTGCTTCTTACCACCGTGCTCTCCGCCAGTGCCTTTGTGTAAAGTGTGAATTTGTAACCCTAATCTGATGCTCATCATAAGTGCTATCTGAGTGCTGAGTTGCCACTGTGTCTCAGTATAAGCCTCTTGGGACTGAGGTGGCCATTGTTTCATGGCAGCTGGGCCTGAGAAGGACCTACCTTACTGTAAGGCTGGCACACTGACCAGCTGAAGGACAGCTTCTTACCATAGCTGTGAAAGTTACAATAGGACACCCCAAACCCTATTTCTCATCTACATGCTGCCCCTCGGCGACATCATCCGAAAACACAATGTCAGTTTCCATATGTATGCCGATGACACCCAGCTCTACCTCACCACCACCTCTCTCGACCCCTCCACTGTATCTAAATTGTCAGACTGCTTGTCCGACATCCAGTACTGGATGAGCAGAAATTTCCTCCAACTAAATATTGGGAAGACCGAAGCTGTTGTCTTTGGTCCCCGCCACAAACTCCGCTCCCTAGCCACCGACTCCATCCCTCTCCCTAGCAGCTGTCTGAGGCTGAACCACACTGCTTGCAACCTTGGTGTTGTATTTGACCCCGAAATGAGCTTCCGACCATATATCAGCTCCATCACTAAGACTGCCTATTTCCACCTCCATAACATTGCCCGTCTGCGCCCCTGCCTCAGCGCATCTGCTGCTGAAACCCTCATCCATGCCTTTGTTACCTCTAGACTTGATGATTCCAACGTACTCCTGGCCGGCCTCCCACATTCTACCATCTGTAAACTTGAGGTCATCCAAAACTCTGCTGCCCGTGTCCGAACTCGCACCAAGTCCCATTCACCCATCACCCCTGTGCTAGCTGACCTATATTTGCTCTCGGTTTAGCAATGCCTCGATTTTAAAATTCTCATCCTTGTTTTCAAATCCCTCCATGGCTTCGCCCCTCCCTATCTCTGCAATCTCCTCCAGCCCCACAACCCTCCCAAGATATCTACACTCCTCTAATTCTGGCCTCTTGAGCATCCATGATTTTAATCGCTCAATGGTGGCCGTGCCTTCAGCTGCCGAGGCCCTAAGCTCTGGAATTCCCTCCCTAAACCTGCAAGCACCTGTGTGCTGTCAAGCACACCCTCAATCCCTTGAGGGTCCTGGCTAGAGTGGGAGTGTGTCCAGCAACCTTAAAATGAAGTCTCCTTAGCGGATCCTGCTCCTGTCGCATGTTTGCTGGTTGACCAGAGGCGTGCATGAGAGCTGTCCATAGGGTTATTTCTGATGTGGGTAAAAGAATGAAACAATGAGGGAGCGATTTTGCCAGCCCTGGGGAGGCGGGTATGGAGGCGGGACTGCCGGGAAAATGGCAGAATTTGGGGGCCGGGTGGCAAACCCGCCCCCAACCTGCCTCCATGCCATCTTCCCAGAAGGCGGGTAGCTATCCCGCGCCGGGTCCCGTCTCCTTGGAGGCGGGAAGGGATTAAAGCCTATTAACTGCCTGTTAACAGGTAGTTAACAGGCAGAAAATAGGATTATCCCCTTTTTGCCCTCAAGTGCGGGCTTCCCGAAGGCTCCAAAACCCGCCAGCTCAGCGAGGCAAGTACTGGGTCTGCGGGGGTCGGGGGGGGGGGGGGGTGGTGCAAAACTGTGGTGTGAAGGTAAGTGATGGGTGCAAGAGTGTAGAGGTGAGTATCTGAGGTAAGTGCTAAGTGTTTTTAAAAGTGTACTTACCTTTGTTTCTTCCTGCAGGCTTCAGTCGGTGTGTATGCGGAGACTGTCGGAACTCCGTGTTGCAGATGAGAGATGGCCGTTGCATTCTCAGATGCAACAAACATCTCATTTCTGTAAAAGAAAGAAGTTTGATGGGGTCTTGTATGCAAGACCTCATCAAACTGCAGAGAATGTCACTGTTTGACAGCTTCACAGAGCTGTCAAACGATGACAATTGGGTGGGCTTAACAAGATCAATCAAGGGAAAATAGCGTGGGTTGGCCACAAATCGATGGAGGCGGGACATTGACCCGACAAGCAGCAGTCCCGCCTCCAACTCGCCCCCAGTCACAAAATCACCCCTTGAGTGTGTAGCCTTGTCAGTGACTGTGTGCCAGTGATGTGCAGAAAGGTTTTGTGCCAGTGCCATCAGGAGAGGTTTGTTAAGAAGGTCCTTTCTGGAAGAAAAGAAAATGGCAACCATATTTTTTAGGTTTCATTTTCTTGAATGTGTATTGCATTTAATGAATTTTGTCGTCATTCAAAATTAAATATGTATATTTTTTAAATCTCATTTTATATTTGTAAATGTGTTACTAGTTTGACTCTGTGGTCGCGATTTCCCAGCCATTGTTATGAATGGGCTAGTTATTTCCCTCATCAACCAAGAACATAAAACCGTTTGAGGCACAGGACATCTGTGCAGTTGCCATGAATGTTGCTTCATAGCATTTGACTGAAGGTGTACTGTGTGGTGAAGAATAGCTTTCCTCTGTGAGGCATGATCTAGCAACCCTCTCAGGAACCATTGAAACTTGCCCAGTCTGGATAAGTTGCAAGTTATATTTGAAAGTAACAAAAGTAGATATAATTTCTGTTAATTATTATTAATTATTTTCTAGGACATTTGATCTCCCATTTTTGTAATATTTGAATTCATTGTTTTCGCAGAGTTACATCCATGGGAGCAGCCAAGCTCAATTTGTTGCGGAGTCGCACATCATACTTCTGCTAAGTATCCTTTGAAATATCTGTCATGAAGTAATAAGGTAACCTTGAAGCAAATGAAAAGTCCAAGTTCACATTTGCACTTGGAAAGAAAATATATGTTAGCGACTTTGAAATGTGTCTAAATAGTAACTGAAAACTACATTATAGGAAGTTTGACTATTAAAAAAAAGTTTGATAAAAAGTGAAAAACCACCATCAGCAGTGAATTATTAATGAGATTTTAAATTACTCCATTGATTGTCTCTTCTGCTTAACTTAGGCATTGCATACAGTACTTTACTCAGGGAGCTATATGTGACACATAGACTACATTTCAGTTTCCACTAAATTCATATTATTCAATTGTTTTCCTCCCAGAGGAGGTTCCATTGACTGACTGACTGTACCTGTTCTGTCTTTTTATACATTAAGGTTTCCTGCCTTTTGGCTCAGTGTGGATTCAGAAATCAGTTGGCAGTGAACTCAACTGGAACTGATTACATTTTGAGTCAAATGCTACCATTATTAAGAAAAAACAGTTCTCCAAACTGATAGAATATCGGTTTTATAGACATTATATAGTAGAAATTACATTGTTTGAAATCTAAAGAAAATCTAGTTTCAGATGGTTATATTTTTCGGTTATTTATTTTAATCTCTTGTAGTTTAAAATACTATTTTTTGGCAACTAGTATAATAGATTTATACATTTACATGTTAAATGTTTTTTCTCTTGCTGACTCCATAATCTCAGTCTCCCTTTTTTCCTCACTTGTCCCTTACTGTCCCCATGATCTCATTCTGAGGGGTAAATTGGTCCTTGTCATGCCTGTTTTTGGGCAAAAAGTTTGCATTGGGGCGACAACTTTTGGGCTGCAATGTCCCCTGCAGGCAACTTTCAAAAGTCCTAGGCAGCCGCCTGAAACAGGCATTAGGTGCCTTGAATTTGCAAATCAGTATCCGAATGCCTGTTTTATGACCCTGCATGAAATTCAACAACAACTGGGAAAAGCATGCACTGCAATAGTTCCAATTAAATTTTCTGGGTCTCTCATCATAACTATATCCTGTCATCCTCGATATCATCCATTCTTTTTCTATAATAGTGTACCTAGTGGTCTAATTATGGCCCCCCAATGTATTGTAAAGATTCATCATCACTTCCTTGTCTTTGCACTTGGCAGTGTGAAGCATGAGAAGTTTAAACTCCCGGGACTCATCTGCATAGCCCCCAGTTAGTTTTCCACCTGAAACTGGTGGGAAGCAACAATTGGCTGGCAGAAGGGAGCACAATGTTTGGCAGCAGAAGGCCACCGCTGGGGACCGAAGGAACTGCACTCTGGTAAGTCGATCAGTCGTGGGAGAGCCTGGGGCAGGGGAGTTAGAAACTATCATTGTGGGGCCTGGAGGTGCATGGTTGCTCCTCCTGGCTCCACAAGGAAATTTACTGAAGTGAAAAGCCTTCCATTTATGGGCCTCATTTGGCCCTGATTCCTCTTCCCACTAGGTGAACTTGGCAGGAAAACCACAACCGCTTCTTCACTCAGGGCCACAGTTAAAATAGCAGTCGAGCCCCGATGACATCTACGGAGCCCAATCTGCGTATTTAAAGAAGGACCCAATTGGTTTCCGGTGGGTGTCCTTTCACCTGCTCTGAAGAAATCGTAGCCTGCGAGATCGGTGGTGACATCAGCGGGTGAGACACAAGGGTGATTATCGGGCAGGGTTAAAATTGCCCCTGGTGAAGCTCACCAAACTTTGCTTGAAAGTTTGAATCCATTTGACACCAACTGAGTATTTTCATTGAAGTTTACCATTAGTAATGTTTCTGTTGGCTTGTATTCACTTGAGTATAGAAGATTAAGGGGGTGATCTAATTGAGGTGTTAAAGATGATTAAAGGATTTGATAGCGCAGATAGAAAAAAACTATTTCCTCTGGTGGGGGAGTCCAGAACAAGGGGGCATAACCTTAAAGTTAGAGCTAAGCCGCTTAGGGGTGATGTCAGGAAGCACGTCTTCACACAAAGGGCAGTGGAAATCTGAAACTTTGTCTCCAAAAAGCTGTTGAGGCTAGATCAATTTAAAATGCCAAAACTCAGATTGATAGATTTTTGTTAGGCAAGGCTATTAAGGGCTACAGAACCAAGGCGGGTGAATGGAGTTACTGTACAGATCAGCCATGATCTAATTGAATGCAGAACAGGCTGAAGGGGCTGAATGGCCTACTCCTGTTCCTATGTTCTTGTTTAAGTAACACTAAGTATAGATTGAATAATGCGGTGTAAGCACTCAACTACACATAATTATCACAACTTACATTGGGCCGTAGATCGGAGGCTTCCTGCGTGCAGAGGCCTCCGATCTGGAAAAAACCTATGGACTTACCTGAGGGCTCCCAAGGTGCGTATACTTCCGCTCCTGGGCCTCTCCAAACTCGAAATGCACAGGGCCCACGTATCCCAGAGGCGCAGGCAGTTCGCAAGCGTCCCTGGGTTCACGTGAGCCATGGGGAGCCAAAAGGAGAAGGGAATCTCCCTTCATACACTTGACAGATAGACCTGTCAAATATATGAATGAAGATCACCCCAAAAAGACACTGAAACATTAAATTAAAAAAATATCACATTTTTAAAATGAGTTGAAATTACAATAAATTAAATATTTTAAACAAAAATTTTATTTTTTGAAAAGAATAAAGTTTTTTACGGGGCTAAAAATAAACTTACCTTTTTTTTAAAAGTATTTTAAAATTATAAATCAGTGAAAAAAAATTATTTTTTTTTACTTTTTTTCAACTCTTATGCTGGTAAAAGCAGGCCTTACGCATGCCTGAAACCGCCATTTCCGATGTCCCTACGGGTGTTTACACAACGCGTACACACCCGTAGGGATCGGAATATACGGCCCAATATAATTAAAGGGAAACTCCAGACTCGTGAATAATTGACATACATACTACAATAAAATTGCTCCTGTCCAATTATCTGATGGCTGAAACTGAATTTATTGTTTATTATGTCACAGTAAAATAAAGCAAAAATTTACTTAAATATCTCATTTACCATGCGATTACCAGGAGTAGTCATAGATAACAATTAGATTAGAATTTACACGCAGATCTTGTCTGGTTGCCAGTCCCCAAACCACATATGGGAAAAATTGTGAACTAAATCAAATTAAGGTTTTTATTTCAGAAACTGTTTACAATGCTGAAATAAAATCTAAAAACAGCTGCGATCCAAGAGAGTGAGAAAGATTGCAGCACTCAAGGCAGAGGTAAACCATTTACAGGAGGGATCAAAGAGACTCGCAAAGGGCAATGAAAAATATCGGTGCAGGAAAGGGGAACAGAAAAATCAATCTGTAGAGAGACTGTGGGCATTGAAAATACTTTTTACATTTGTAAGGAACATGCAACTAACATCATTTTATTTCGCTTACTGGACCAAAAAGCCTCAATAAATTTGATCCAGAGTGTGTTCTAAGCATGAGCAGTGATCATACTTCTTCTGTTTTGACGGAAACAAAAAGAATAGAATCAAACTCAATGTTTGGACCTGTGACAATAATTTGCTAATCGGAGCTTAAAGCGCAAAGCAAATTCAGCATCCGAGAAATGGGAAATGTGCACAAATAACTGCAGCCACTTGTGTCTGAGTTCAGGATTCATCGTTGGGCATCAGACCACGCAAACCAGATAGTCTCAAGCCGCTTTGGCCACGGTATAACTGCAACCAGTACAAAGCTAACTTTAAAAACTTAAAAATGTTTTAAAAGTAGTCCACTGAATTTCATCTATGCTGACCGGACAGTTTGCTCTTTAGTAACATTAAAAATAGTGCTAGCCTTCGGATGCTTGTTCATAAAACTCAACTTAAATATGCAAGTAGGGGGTTCTGATTCCCCTTGATTACAAACTGGTGTAGAGTTAGTGTTGTGGGAAATCACCACTCGGAGTCAGACTTAAAGATTCAACATGCAGTTTATTGAACAAAGCTTTGGGAGAAGTGCTTGGCACCCCGCAGTGCACGCAGTCACCTTCTCAATTTTAAAATGGCTCCTGAGCTTCTTTTAAAGAGTCGACCAGTACAGCAGCCTTGGTTAGTTACACATTAGCCAATTATTCCCCCCTAGCAACAATTGACCTCCAATTACATTCCTTTAAGAACAACCGTTATTTGGACCTTGCTGTCTGGTTTTTGTCTGTTCCGTAGGTTCATACAATAACAGGCTGTAGCTCAAGGTTAGTTCGTTGTGGAATGTCTATGCCTAAGTCAGCACATTTTAATGTCTTTCCACAAAGTCCCTTTTGTTCCACAGAGTCCCTTTTATTTCAGAGAGTCCCTTTTATTTCAGAGAGTCCATTTTATTTCAGAGAGTCCATTTTATTTCAGAGAGTCCATTTTGTTTCACAGAGTCTATTTTGTTCCAGGTAACCATCTCACTTTTACTCCAACAATTAGCAATAATACCAGTGCTACTAGGTGGCAATATTTGAAATACAGTTGCTGCTATCAAATACTACATGACAAAAATGGCGCCTGTGCTGCATGCGCACGCTTCTGGTGCACAACACGCCGGGCGCCATCTTGGTGAGGGCAGTAGGGCGGGCGTTAGGAGCGTGTGCGGGAAGTATGTTGAGTAGGCAGATCGTGACGTCAGTCAACGTGCAACACTGCTTTGACGCCAGCACTGCCATTTTCTTCCTCAATGCTGAAGCTACCGCCCTGTCTTAACCTCACACTGCTGAACGTGCATTCAGCAGCAGCAAAGACCGCCCACCAGCGATATTTTAAAGGGATCAGCAACCACTCTAAAGTTAATTGCTGCTTAATCTCTGCTGACTCTAAGGGGGGAAATTGGGTTGCTTTGCCGGAGGCGCGGCGCCGCTAATGCCTCCCGCGAAATTCAGCGGGAGGCTGGCGGCAGCGGCAGCCGGTAGCGCCCTGCGGCACCGCGTCTCTGGCGATGACGACATCACCGTGCACAGCGCCCTGCTCGCGCCCCAGCCTTAAACATCGCTCGCGCCCCCTGACCTACCACCGGACGCTATGTCGACAGGGTCAGGGTGCCGTGTTTGCGGCCGGGGTGACGTAAATTAAAGGGCAGGTGCTGGGCGGCCATTTTTTTTGGGCCGCCTGCCAGCACCTGCCCCCTTTCGCCTGCTCATGTGGGGTGCCGGCCGCAATCGGCAGCCCGGCACTTCTCTTGAGTGCCGAGCTCTTTTGCCGGCACCTCGCTCCCCAGTGGTCCAGCAGGGCCCCGGTGCGCGCTGCGCTAGGCCCCTCCCCTTTAATCAGGAAGTGAGGCCTGCAGTACCACCGCGCTACGTGCCGACGCGTATGGGGCTGTTGCACGCAGCGCTGCGATATTGAATGGTAGCGCCTCAAGAGGGAGGGGGAGCGCTTCCAGTAGCGCCCCACCTCCTGCTTGGGGCGCTACTACTCAATTTACGGCGTGGGAGTGCTAACTTCCTCGGAGCGCTACTCAAAATTATCGCCCCAAAGGGGGCGCAATCAAATTTTTCCCTCTAAGTTTCTGTAAGTGTTTGAAGCTGTCTAGACTTGTTTAATGTTGGTGAGGTGACAGGGAGTGGTGCTGCAAGTGGAGAAAGCCTTGGTTCTGACTTGAAGGTTTCTGGTCAGACTACGTGCTCCCAGTCATGGGTGCTCTAGTTGTTATCCCCCTTGGCTTGCAGCATGACGGGGAGATGGAGTACAGGCAGCGAAGAAGAGGACAAGCTGCTTGCAAAGGGAGCAGGAGGAGGGGGAGAAGGGCTCTCAGCAGGTGACCTTACCCACCTAGGGTCTTCCAAGAGCATTTCTCTTACCTCAGTCTGAGCCAGGAGAGGAACAGTGTGTGAGGTGTCTGCGCTTTACGATGGATGTGCTCACAGAACTCTGCCACCTCTTGGAAACAGACATGCAGCCTTACACCAGGGCAAGGACAGCACTGCCAGTGGCTGTAAAGGTGACGGTGGCCCTGAATTTCCTCGCGTCGAATTCCTTCCAGGCTGGAGCAGGCGACATCTGCAACATCTCCCAGTTCGCCGTCCACTGCTGCATCAGAGAGATGCCAGGCACCCTTTATGCCAGGAGAGGGGAGTTCATTGTTTTGTCTCTGACCAGAGAGAAGCAAAATTGAGAGGTCGCACAACACCAGGTTATAGTCCAACAGTTTTATTTGAAATCACAAGCTTTCGGAGCTATCGATTGCCCCTTCCTCTGGTGAAGTAAATAGATACAGAATCGCCAAAGCATATATAGATAGAGAACAAAGCATGTGTACCTTACAATTGCAGACCACTAAATTAAATCATCCTGACTATCTGCCGAGGTGTGATAAAGTTAATCAGGTCAGCCAGGAAGGTACCACATCAGAGAGAAGCAGGCAGAGTGTGCACGTGGTCTTGCCAGGATAGCGGGCTTCCCCGTTGTGCAGGGCACCATCGACTGCGCGCACATGGCTTTGCGGGTGCCGCATCTAACTGCTGTGATGTACTGCAACCGTAAAGGTTATCACTTGCTGAATGTGCAGTTGGTGTGTGACCATGCTCAGCACATCATGATGGTGAATGCCCGGTATCCTGGCAGCAGTCATGATGCTTTTATTCTGCGCCTTAGGCTTCGAACCACAACAACAAACCAGAGGGTGGCTACTGGGTGACAAGGGCTATCTGCTGACCACCTGGCTCGTGACTCCGCTCTGCAACCCAACCACAAGTGGGCAGGATGCGTACAGTGAGAGCCATGCTACCACACGGAATAAGAACATAAGAACATAAGAAATAGGAGCAGGAGTAGGCCAATCGGCCCCTCGAGCCTGCTCCGCCATTCAATAAGATCATGGCTGATCTGATCCTAACCTCAAATCTAAAGAACACAAGAAGTAGGAGCAGGACCCGATCACTCAGCCCCTGGGCCCGCTCCGCCACCCACAGGGCCCTGACCGATCCGAACTCAGCCTCATGTCCAATTTCCTGCCCGCTCCCCGTAACCCCTAATTCCCTTTACTTCTAGGAAACTGTCTATTTCTGTTTTAAATTTATTTAATGATGTAGCTTCCACAGCTTCCTGGGGCAGCAAATTCCACAGACCTACTACCCTCTGAGTGAAGAAGTTTCTCCTCATCTCAGTTTTGAAAGAGCAGCCCCTTATTCTAAGATTATGCCCCCTAGTTCTAGTTTCACCCATCCTTGGGAACATCCTTACCGCATCCACGCGATCAAGCCCCTTCACAATCTTATATGTTTCAATAAGATCGCCTCTCATTCTTCTGAACTCCAATGAGTAGAGTCCCAATCTACTCAACCTCTCCTCATATGTCCACCCCCTCATCCCCGGGATTAACCGAGTGAACCTTCTTTGTACTGCCTCGAGAGCAAGTATGTCTTTTCCTAAGTATGGACACCAAAACTGTATGCAGTATTCCAGGTGCGGTCTCACCAATATCTTATATAACTGCAGCAATACCTCCCTGTTTTTATAATCTATCCCCCTAGAAATAAAAGCCAACATTCCGTTGGCCTTCTTGATCACCTGCTGCACCTGCATACTAACTTTTCTGATAGAGCAGACCATTGGTGTGCTTAAACAGTGCTTCCACTGACTGGACCTCTCTGGGAAAGCCCTGCAGTACACTCCAGAGTGCGTCTTAAGCTTCGTCGTGGTCTGCTGCATGCTCCACAACCTCACCATCATGAGGGCATAGCCCTTGCCACCAAGCATAGGGCAACCAGCTGAGTAGGAGAAAGCGGAAGAGGAGGAGGAATAGGAAGGGAGGAGGCAACCTAGACAGCCCCTTTCTGCTCGGGATGTCCGTGATCTACTCATCCAGCTGCGGTAGCAGTGACCACAACCCCAATTCTCTATTCAACAATAGTCCCACACCTTACCTTTCCTCTGTTACTGACCACACAGCATCCTCTTGGCCATAATGCTGAAATAAAAGCCTCCACAAAAGAAACATTCCAATCCAAATTTATCTATCAATCATCCAATATTACATAACAAACTCAACTAATCACCCTTGTGCATTCCCTTAGTGCCTGTCTTGCATGTGCCTTTCCTGTCCTAGTGCTCCTAAGAAGTGCTCCCCCAGTGGTTGCACCATGGCTGGTGGAAGGCTGCTGACTTTCAGTGGGGTAGACTGAAGATGGTCTTGTAGGACGACCTCAAGCAGCTCTGGGCCTAGAAGCCCGGCTGCGGACTGCACCACCTCAGCATGTGCGGCAACAGTCTGGGCATGGCTGGCTGACAGGCAACAACAAGGGCACTGGCGGAGTGACAGTGGTGGGAGGATGAATGCTGTCATCCTGAGAGAGGACAGCAGGTTCTTGCTCCTCGAAGCCACTGCTACTCACCCGGGGCAGCGCCTCAGCATTCCTAGCCATCTGTTACAGGACAGATTGCTGGAATGCTGTGACACTCCACAAGCTCCTTTCCACACTGGTAAACGCAGCCATAATGGCAGCAAGCTGAGCCTGCATGACAGAAGTCTGAACTTCCACTGCAGCACTAAGACGTTGGGTGGCTTCTGCTTGTGTTGCAATGGAAGCTGAGACATCAGCCATGAGATTCTGTATCATGGTTGAGTCCTCAAGTGCGCTAATATAGTTGCCCATCACTTCAATGCTGGAAATCATGGACTCCAAGCTCTGCTCAAAGCCCTGTGTAAGGTTGGTGCCAGACTCCTCCAGGCTCCTTGACATTGCACTCAGGCTTTCTGGCAGGCCTCCCAATGCACCAAGCATTTTGTTGTGCATACCCATCAGCGTTCTTCTGTAGGCCGTTTCATCGAAGTCTTCATCTAAGTCCTCTGCAGCCGAACTTGTGCGCGACCTTGCTCTCCGGGGAGCTGGCACCTGCGCTACCGTTCCCCACCCACCCCCCTCGCCCCTCCCCACCCCGCCGTGGCTGCAGCCCACTCATTCCCGGTGACTCACCATGTGCAGATCTGCCTCTAAGCTACCCTCTAAATTTCGTGCAGTGCCAGTATCTGATTTGGTGGCTGCGAGTGTCAGATCGAGTGACGGTGTTTCTTCTTCATCATCACATTCCTCTGCCTCTTCTTGCACCACTGGCTGGGCAGATTGGACTTCTTGGGTCTCTAAAATGAGAAAGGCACAAGGGTAGGGTTGGGGTGAGAGGAGGGGGAGAAAGCAAGAGGTGCATGCTTACACCATGTGCAGCTTGTAAATCAGAAGAGATTGTAGGATGAAGGGGAAGTGCTCCTAATGAACTTTACACATTTGCCCGCAGGGTCTCCTGGCCCCCTGTGGAAACACCACCTCTCTCCTCGAGTTGACCTCCTGCACCAAGATCTCCAGTGCTGCATCGGAGAAGCTTGGATCACGCTGTCCCCCTGTTGTGACATAATTTTTGTTTTATCCACCTCTCACTCTTTTCTCCAGCCAGTTCAATGAGCTGCAGCAGGCAGAATGCACTTCCCCTTTAAGAGGTGGAGACTGCCTTTAAGAAGTGCAGGCTAGCTTTCATTGCTGCTTGCTTGCACGAACTTGGGCCCCTTGCTGAGCATTTAGCCAGTCAGCAGCCGTTCAGCGCTGGGCTGAACGCCGCAATCATGTTAATCAGCAGGCAGCACGAAGTTCTTGAGCTGCCTGCATTCGTTTGAACAGGTGCGGGGTGATTGCATATCGCATTCCCTCTGCCCGTTTTCAGGGGCAAACCAATTTCTAGGCCTGCATGTAGTATAATGGCAGCACAACTCAAATTAACAGTTAAAATTTGGTTTGAACTATAATATTCCATCCTGTCCAATCTGAACCTCATGAGCCTTCTGTGGATTGAGACACTGAATTAGGTTGATAACTAATGAGTATTCATTACTGAGATTTTGTTGATCTTAATGCTTTTTAAATGGCACCTAAGTACACATTAAGCACTATGGATATACATAAATGTCTACAGAAATGCGTAACTAATTGCATTATATGTAAATGGTAACAACAGTATTGCAATAATTCAAATTTTTACATAAAAATGTTTTATTATACCTGAATATTCATGTGTTCAATTTTCTAATTAGTAGATTTTCTTTTTTATTGCATTACCATTTTCTTTGTATGACTCCTGAATTTTCTGAAAACCGCCACTGTATCCAATACCAAATAAGAAGTCATTAATGATTCAGCACATTTATCTTCAAATGTTAGACATGCACTTGGCTTCTCAATTTTATTGGATGGAAAGGCTGTGCGATAAATTATTCCCAGTGTCGTAATGAGAGTCTGAGTTGCAGAATAATACATCGCACCTTGGGGCTTATATTATTCAGCCAATTGTGTCATGTGCATCTGGGGTGCACTCACATACGGCGAGAGAACAGAGCGCAGAATTGTTTGAGTAGGTTGTCTTGCCTGATTAGATTTGCTCCAGATTTCATGGTCCAAAACTGTTCTATCTTTTGACAGGCCTCGTTGGCTCAAGAGCCTCATTAAAACTTACAGTTCCATGCAAATAAGTGATTGCCTCCATGCACAATTTTCTGAATTTTCAGTGTTTAATTATCTTCCAGTATTGCTCACCCATATAAACAGGCACAATAATGGTTTTCTTTAATTCATTCCTGGGATGTGGGCGTCGCTGGCAAGGCCAGTATTTATTGCCCATCCCTAATTGCCCTTGAAAAGGTGGTGGTGAGCCTTCTAGGCAGTAGAGGTTGCGGGTTTGGGAGGTGCTTCCGAAGAAGCCTTGGCGAGTTGCTGCAGTGTATCTTGTAGATGCTACACACTGCAGCCACGGTGCACTGGTGGTGGAGGGAGTGAATGTTTAAGGTGGTGGATGGAGTGCCAATCAAGCGGGCTGCTTTGTCCTGGATGGTGTCAAGCTTCTTGAGTGTTGTTGGAGCTGCACTCACCCAGGCAAGTGCAGAGTATTCCATCACACTCCTTACTTGTGCCTTGTAGATGGTGGAAAGGCTTTGGGGAGTCAGGAGGTGAGTCACTCGCTGCAGAATGCCCAGCCTCTGACCTGGCCGGGATATCCGGGATGGAATCATCCACCTGCGGACTCAGTGACTACAACCCAAATTCCCCTTTCAATATTAGTCCCACACCTTACCTTTCATCTGTTACTGACCATCACAGTGTCCTCTTGGCCACGATGCTGAAACAAAAGCCACCACAAAGCAAACTTTCAAATCCAACTTTATACATCTATCCATCCAATATGACATCAAGAAATCAACTCATCACCCGTATGCATTCTCTTAGTCTAGGCACACACAAGACAGTCACTATCAAATTTTCATAACAAGTTCATAGGCAAGGACACAAATATCTCCAAGGGAAAACTATTCATTTACTATTCACAACTGCACTTTCATTAGAATGTACATTAATACCAGATTGATACCTTTCGGTGAATTGCACCCAGGTGATTTATGCCAGTTCAACTAAGAAAATGATTCCCATTTGTTGCCGTAATGAAACATTTCCTGTTTCTATCTTGCATTGTAAGTGGGCCATATTATTCATATATCATTCATGAGCCCTGGAGGAACTTTACTGTCCAACACAATATTAAAGATAGAAAACATAGATTAAACAGATGCCCTAACTATAATCTTCCAATGTTCTCTAGATTCAGGAACCGTCCCTTTAGATTGGAAAATTGCACATGTCACTCTCCTTTTGAAGAATGGCGAGAGAGGGAAACCAGGGAATTATAGACCAGTTAGCCTAACATCTGTTGTGGGGAAATTACTTGAGTCGATAATTGATAGGGTGACTGAACACCTCCTCAAATGTTCAGCTGATCAGAGAGAGCCAGCGTGGATTGGTGAAAGGTAGCTCATGTCTGACAAACCTGATTGAATTTTTTGAAGAGGTGACTAAAGTAATGGACAGGGGAATGTCTATGGATGTTATCTATATGGACTTCCAGAAGGCATTTGATAAAGTCCCAAATAAGAGACTGTTATCTAAGGTAGAAGCCCACAGAGTTGAGGGCAAATTATTGACCTGGTTAGGAAATTGGCTGAGTGGCAGGAGACAGAGAGTAGGGATAATGGGTAGGTACTCAAATTGGATTAAGTGAATGGGCAAAACTGTGGCAAATGGATTTCAATGTAAGCAAATGTGAGGTCATCCACTTTGGACCTAAAAAGAATAGAACAGGGTACTTTCTAAACGGTGAAAAGCTGAACACAGTGGATGTCCAAAGAGACTTGGGGTTCAGGTATATAGATCATTAAAATGTTATGAACAGGTACAGAAAATAATCAAAAAGGCTAATGGAATGCTGGTCTTTATATCTAGAGGACTAGAATACAAGGGGGTAGAAGTTATGCTGCAGCTATACAAAACCCTGGTTAGACCACACCTGGAGTACTGTGAGCAGTTCTGGGCACCGCACCTTAGGAAGGATATATTGGCCTTGGAGGGAGTGCAGCGTAGGTTTACCAGGATGATACCCGGACTTCAAGGGTTAAGTTATGAGGAGCGATTACACAAATTAGGGTTGTATTGTCTAGAATTTAGAAGGTTAAGGGGTGATCTGATTGAAGTTTTCAGGATATTAAAGGGAACAGATAGGGTAGATGGAGAGAAACTATTTCCGCTGGTTGGGGATTCTAGGACTAGGGGGCATAGTCTCAAAATTAGAGCCAGACCTTTCAGGAGTGAAGTTAGGAAACACTTCTACGCACAAAGGATGGTTAGAAGTTTGGAACTCTCTTCTGCAAACGGCAGTTGATGCTAGATCAATTGTTAATTTTAAATCAGAGATTGATAGCTTTTTGTTAACCAAAGGTATTAAGGGATATAAGCCAAAGGCGGGAATATGGAGTTAGATCACAGATCAGCCATGATCTCATTGAATGGCGGAACAGGCTCGAGGGGCTGAATGGCCTACTTATGTTCCTAAAAGTTCCCACTTGGTCCCAGTTATTAACACATTTTGATTTTTTTCTTTATTTTAGACAATCTTTTTATTACCCAAAATAACAATCGGGCCAGAAATTCGGCTCTCCGGCTTCCCGCGGGTGCAAAAAGCGCGCGCGTACTTACATACCGCGCCTGCCGTTGTGCTTTGGGCCCGCGTGGAATTCGGCTCCTGGGCCTCCTCCAGCTGCCGGCGCGCAGTGCTTGCGTATCCCAGCGGCGCAGTTAGTTCGAAGCGTCCCCAGGGATCACGTGGGCCATGGAGAGCCAATCGGAGCAGGGAATCTTCATTCATAGATTTGACGGGAAGACCTGTCAAATCTATGAATAGAGATCGGACCCAAAACCTCACTAAAACTTCAAATAATTTTTTTTTAAATCACATTTTTAAAATAACTATAAATTACATAAATTAACTACTTTAAACAAAATGTAAATTTTTAAAAAATTAATTACACTTTTTAACGGTGCTAAAAATAAACTTACCTTTCTTTAAAGTATGTAAAAAAGATAAACCTGTTGAAAAAATGTTTAAATTGTACTTAATTCACCACTACCTTGTTAAAAGCAGGCCTTGCGCCTCCTTTTTCCCCGCGCAGCTTCTCCGTACTTACCCTCACAGAGAAACCTGAAAAAAAAAACAAAGTTCAAGGTCTACGCGCTGCCTCTCCGGCGCACGCGTTCGACCTCTGAACCCCTTCCTTCAGGGGAACGGAAGTTCCAGTTTCCAGCGCATGCGCAGTGCATGCGCGAAACCGGCACTTTTGCTGGGTCTACGGGTGAGTACCCAGCGCGTACTCACCCGTGGAGACCCGAATTTCTGGGCCAATGTGTCTGAGTCCATTTTGTCATTGCACTATTGTTGGACTGACAGGTTTTGTCAATGTTCAATTTTATTTCCCCAAAAACTTACTTCCTTGATACACAGCAAATGGCAGGACCACCGAGACTGCTTTGCACCAGTTTCTTTTAATGAAAATTTGATTATCCCTTTAAACTACAGTTAAATTTTCCCTTCTCGAGTGCTTGAAACAGCAACTCATATCAATTTTATTTTTATCAATTCATCTTTATCAATTCCAATTTCAGAAACAGGCTTGGTGGTTTACATGGTGGTTTCACATTAGAGACAAAAGTGCTTGCAATTAGTTTGGAGTTAACTTCCATATCTCCCCTTCTCGAGCACTCTGTCTCGGAAAATAACACAAGTCCAAGCCTTTAGTCCAAATCGTCACCATGCTGTGATTTTGATTTTGCAGATGAATTCTTAAATTCTTAAAACTGCCAAATCTCTTGCTGCGCCACCAATATTCATGCGATCTGGAAAGCTATTTAAAAACAAAAGATAAACAGAGAATCCATTGTGGCTCTGCTTATCATAATTTTCCTTCTGCACCATGGAGAAATATCCATTTCAAATTAAGAATCTTAAATGTAATAATGTCCAATATATATGTTTCATTCAGCAATACTAAATTTGTTGCTTGGTGAACGGTTAACTCCTTTGCAGGTTTATAAGAAGGCAGAGCGAAATATTGTCAGATGCACACAATTGCGTCAGTTCACATAAATTTAAAAAAAAAATTTTGCCGATTGAAAAAGACAGTAAATTGGCGCTTGGTTCTTTTTTGAAGTCTTTGTATCTTCAAAACTTCCTTAGGAATTAAAAATCCATTAAAACAGCTGAAACCATTAGTAAAGCTGTCATTATTATCTTTAAATAAAACATTCTCATCAGGGAAGACAGCATTTTAGATTAAACTCCAAGGGGGAAAAATTCAGTATCGCCCCATTTGGGGCGCAATTATCGGCCGGGCGCAAAGATTAGCGCCTGGCCCTAATTATCGCCTCCGACTGCAAACTTGGCTTTTATCGCCCCTGGAGGTGATTGGAGCGCTAAATCAGGCGCTTCACACCTATCTTAAGGCGCAAAGGCCGAGGAGCGAGGCGCTACCTCAGAGCGCTGGCGAAGCTCATGTGATGTCAGTTAGCAATGGAACACAGACACAATGGCCCCGGCCAGTTCTTAAAGGGGATGGTTGATCTTGCTCTCCATCCACATCCTGCTCATTGCAGCCTTGAATCTCGGCCTGGAGAGACCTGTACATCAAATCTGCTGGAAAGAACAATGGAGAGAACCAGGGAAAGAGCTCAGAGTGCAGCCCCCACAGTCTCTTCTAAATAGATGCAATGCAGGGCAAATCAAAATGAACCTGCAAAACTCCTTCACACAGCGTTGAATCTCTCCAGAAGTCTCTCTCTCTCTCTCTCTCAGAATGCGTGGTGCAAAAATGTCACCAACCAAAAAAGGCAGGAAGCAGTCGCCTTTAAATAGCGCTCCCCCAGTCCCTTCCTGACTGGAGAACGCTCCCCTCAACCTGTCGTTGCTAGCGTCAGGCGGTAAGGCAGGGGGCGCCACTCAATATCGGCTCCGGGGCGCTACCAGGGCGTTGCGCACTCGACTGACGTCACGATCTGCCGGCACAGGAGATCGTGGCGGTAGTGTTTAGCGCCGCCGCAAAATGTCCAGTTAATTTCGCAAGCGGCGCAAACATCGCCGCGCCCGGGCGCTAGTTGCTTTGCGCCCCATTAGCGGCCTCTTAAGGCGCTAATGGGAGGCGCAACCAACTGAATTTTTCCCCCCAATTGTTTTAAAACTTTTTAGCATTTTTTTTAAAGAGATTTCCAACCCCAAGATTTTCCAGTACAACCAAGATGTCAAACAAGCAGAATCACCTCAAATGTCCCAAAATTCCAATTCAAATCATGAAACATTTAAGAAATTCAAAACTGCCAATCTTTTTTTTAAACGTGAGAATCTCTTGTCCGGAACTAGAAACTCTCATATAATTTAAAATAATAACCAGAATTTCACTGTCATCGCCATGCGCAGCGCCCCACTTGCACCCCGGCTGCAAACTTCCCTTGTGCCCCCTGACCTATCGCCGGATGATATGTCCGACAGGGATCAGGGGGTGTTTCTGCGGCGGCAGCAGCAGCGCTACTTAAAGGGCAGGTGTCGGGTGGCCATTGTTATTTTGGCCGACTGCCAGCACCTGCCCCCTTTCACTTTTTTATGCGGGGTGCTGACCACGATCGCTCAACCCGGCACTCCTCTTGAGTGCTGAGCTGATTTCACGGCACCCCGCTCGCCGGTGGTCCAGCAGGGCCCTGGTGTGCGCAGCGCTAGGCCCTTCCCCTTTAATCAGAGGAGGAGGCTTGCAATGACACATCGCTGCTACACATAGCACTGTGAAATTCAGTAGTAGCCCCCCAAGCAGGAGGTGGAGCGCTTTCCTGTAGTGCCCCACCTCCTGCTTGGGGCGCTACTACTGAATTTACGGCGGGGGGGGCGCTAGCTTTTTCAGGGAGCTAAAATTAGCGCCCCTGCGACGTTCGCGCCCCAAAATGGGCGCCACCCAATTTTTCCCCCATGTTTCATTTTTTCGCCTTTTGAACTGTTGTATCAGCAGCTTGTTCTGGATCCTCAACTCCCTGCTTTTGTCCTTCCGTTGCTGAGTTCTCAGATTCCTGGTTTCTCACTGCTGGCACTCTTTTTCCCTCTCAATTATTTTCTGCATTTCCAAATGTTCATCTTCTCTTATTCTCTGTGCTTCTAAATGTTTTCCTTCTCTTACTTCACCGTGCTGCACACAGAAATAGGCTGCATAGCCTAACAAGCGCTTCCCTTTGTCTAATTCGACCTTTTCCATAGATACTTGGCTCTGGACCCACTCTATCGCCTTCTGATACGAGTGTGCTTCTGGACTTGTCAGAAACGATACTAAATCAGTTACACATCATTTTTTGAACTCTTTATCCGTGGCATGCTCAACTTATGTCAAGTCCGCCATTTCTACTAACTTGTTGCTATTACTACTGGTAGGTCACAGTGCCCTACACCCCGAAGGTTTTCCTTCCTTAACTGACTAGGTCGCACTAACCAAGCCAGTCCTAGGATATTACTTGTACCGAATAGTTGATAAAAGAATCAACTGTCAATCAACCTCCTGGCTGGCTCGCCAATTTATAAGATCTCAGAGGGACCCTGGTTCCAAATGATTCGAGGTTGACCCGTATTGGGGACAGTGATTTAACTTTATTCAGCACAAGCAAGACTTAATGGCCCAGAAATTGATCTCGCTCTGTTCCCGCGGGGGTAAGCCTTCCCCGCGCTGTCTCACCTCGCTTGTGCTTTTTCAGATCCAGCTCGCACGAACTTGATGTTCCAGACATCAGCTGTGCTGGGCTTGCGTATCCCAGCAGCGTAGTGAATTCGTGCGAGCTGTGGGATCACGTGACTCAGTTAGAGCCAATGGCAGCACACCATCTTCCATTCATGAGTTTCACAGACCTGCTGTGAAATCTATGAATCTTACACCCCCCCAAAATAACAGCTAAACCTCAATTAAATTAAAAAAAAAACCATCAGATTAATAAAATAAGTATAGTTAATTAAATTAACCATTTTAAATAAAAAATTAAATTTTTGAAAAAATTTAAAATCTTTTAAAAAGTTATAAAAATAAACTTACCTGTCTTTAAAGTCTCTAAAAAAGATATACCTGTAAAAAAAAAATTCAAAAAAATACTTAATTCACTACTTACCTTCTAAAAAGCGGGTCTTACTCCTCCTTTTTACATTTCCAAAATCTTCCCTACTTACCTGCGCGTCCAAAGCATGAAGTGCACAGCGTGCGCGCAGCCTGTAGCGCGCACGCGATGCACCCAGGACCCGCCCCCTTTTCAGAAGAGCAATTGCCGGTTTTCAGCGCATGCGCAGGGCATGCAGAAAACCGGCAATTGGAGTGGGAATACGCGAGAGTACGCAGTGCGTACTCTCGCGTCCCGGGATCAATTTTCGGCCCAATATATTACAGCATTCGAGCAGCAGTTTACAGAGAATAATTGAGACTTATATTACCCCATTATCCTCTGGGTAGAAGCCACAACTGTGAGCAGGCTGCATCCTGTGTCTCTTGTTTCTCGCTCTCTCTCGCTCTCTCCATCTCCCGGGTGTCCCCTTGATTCATCCTGCAATTTTCTACTCCTGAAATCTTCTACAATTTGTGGCTGTTAAGACCTCCTTCTTATACCCTTACTCTCATTCAAATCCTATGGAGCCCTCTTGAACCAATCACTGGCAGATGTCCAAGCCCAAAATCCAATCATAAAGATGCCACGTTCATAGCACCCTGGCTTACGCAGGTTTTTGGACTGATGACACTCTTGCATCATCTGTTTATTACCATCAAGACTCATATCTGGGGTAGTTATGGCAATACAAAAGGAATATGTCTCCACAGGTTGAGATACGGCCCCTGCTGTTGGCCTTTGTTTTTATAATTCACTGCGGATGTTATAACATTCCAGCAGAATGGTAACTGCACCTAATCTTGGTTCCCAGGCTAACTGCAGTTTATTCGACCATGGCAATCTCTTTCTTACCCCTGGTTGACTGGTTACAGCTTACTCACAGACTTTTAAGCATAAGAAAAAGGGTTACATGCTATACATAATTCAGGTTATCATTGCATGCAGTTGATGATTACAAACTTCCACATTTAATCCTTACACACGATTATAGATCTATTACTGATGATTATAAGATATCAATGGTTATAAGATTTCAAAACAAAACAGAAAAGATTTACGAGAATGATTCCAGGGATGAGGGACTTCAGTTACATGGATAGACTGGAGAAGCTGGGGTTGTTCTCCTTGGAGCAGAGAAGAGTGAGAGGAGATTTGATAGAGGTGTTCAAAATCATGAGGGGTCTAGACAGAGTAGATAGAGAGAAACTGTTCCCATTGGCAGAAGTTTCGAGAACCAGAGGACACAGATTTAAGGTGATTGGCAAAAGAACCAAAGGCGAGTGGTTAGGTTCTGGAATGCCTGAATGGGTGGTAGAGGCAGACGCAATCACGGCTTTCAAAAGGGAGTTGGATAAGTACCTGAAAGAAAAACATTTGCAGGGCTACGGGGAAAGGGCGGGGGAGTGGGACTAGCTGAGGTGCTCTTGCAGAGAGCCGGCACGGGCTCGACGGGCCGAATGGCCTTCTTCCGTGCTGTAACCATTCTATGATTCTATGGGGCTCGATTTTGCCAGGCCTGAGGAGGCGGGATTGTAGGCGTGTGACGTGTTAAAATCGCAAAAAATGGCGGGCGGATCCGATCCCGCCTCTGAGCAATTTTGCCAAAATAGGGGTTTCAGATCCGGTTTCCAAGAGGCGGGATAGGCCCTTAACAACCAGTTAAGTGCCTCTATAATCCCATTTTGAGAGGCCTTTCTGAATTTAACACATTTCCCCCATGCTGCACGTCTCCTCTGGAACACACCAGTTAATCGTGGCGGCCTCACAAGTGGATGGCTTACTTACAGCTGCAGCTCCACCATTAAAAAGGAATTTTCAGCAATCATCATTTGCAGGTGGCAGAACTTTGTTGTCTGAGGTCTGGGAGAACTTTTAGCAGGCCTACTTATTGTTGTGGAAGTTTGGAGCCTGAGACCCATCTCCAGTGTGACCTCCTGGGAAACCCCTCTCCCCACCTTGACTGAGCGCTTCCTCAACTGAGGTATATACCAGAAGCATGGGAACCATTTATTTCCTTTCCTCGTGGACATCAGATTCGGACGAAGACCAGCCGCGGCAGCAGCAGCACCCGGAGCAACAGCAGGAGCAACAACAGGAGCGCAAAGCTGCTGCTCACCCACCTGAAGCTGCACAGGCCAGAAGGCGCCAGCGTATGGAAGCACGTTGCCGCAGGAGATACCCCCAAAACAGGGTTTACAGACAGAGGATGAGCTACCTCAACATGACTGAGCAGCAGTGCCAAAATGGTTCAGACTTTTGCAAGAGGTAGTGGGTGACATCTGCGCAATGCTGCAGCAAGACCTGGAGCCCAGAGGAGTGGGTGGACACCCCTTACCAGTGGCCATCAAAGTCACCACCGCACTCAACTTTTTTGCTTCAGGCTCATCCCAGGGATCAACAGCAGACATCAGCGGCATCTCCCAGGCGGCCGCACACACTTACATCACGCAGGTAACCGATGGCCTCTTTGCCATCGCGCACAATTATATCAACTTCTCCAAGGATCAAGCCAGTGTAACCGCGTGTTCGGTTGGATTTGCTAATCTGGCAAGCTTTCCAAGGGTGCAGGGCATCATTGACTGCACACATGCAGCCCTTAAGGCATCCCATCACAATCCAGGTATTTTTGTCAACCGCAAGGGCTTCCACTCCCTCAACGTACAGCTGGTGTGTGACCACAAGAAGGAAATGTTGCATGTTTGCGCCAAGTACCCTGGCAGTTGCCATGATGCCTTCATCCTGCGCCAGTCTAGTGTGCCTCCGCTCTTCAGTCTGCCAGACCAACTTTTCAGATGGCTCCTTGGAGATAAGGGCTGTCCCCTGAAGATATGGCTAATGACGCCGTTAAGGAGCCCATCCAACGAAGCTGAGGAGTGCTACAACTCCAGCCACATTGCACCAGATCCATAATCGAGCAAACCATCGGCTTGCTGAAGATGCGATTCAGATGCCTTGATAGATCAGGTGGAGCCCTGCAGTACTCAGCAGCCAGGGTCTCCAGAATCGTCATGGTCTGCTGTGCACGTCACAACATGGCACAGCATCGTGGCTTGCAGCTGGCTGAGGTACAAGTGGCTCATCACCTAGCCTCATCAGATGAGGAGAAGGAGGAGGAGTGCGACAACGAACAGCTTGCGGAGGTGTATCAACCAGCGGCAGCAGCACGTGAGCACATTGCTGCCTGGGATGCAAGGGACACACTCATCTTGGCCAGATTTACTTAGCCTGCTCAATCAAACACTTTTGCCTCGCACCTTCTTACCAGAGCATCAACAATGGACAAGAACCTGCGGTTTTCTATCATTCTGACCACCATACTGACAATTGCAAGTCGCCCTAAGCCCTCAAAGTGGAAGTCTCATTTGCGAAATGACACAGGCTACAACTTCAACAGTTTGCCATCAAGTTTTTTTATCACATCAAATCATGGATGGCTTTTCAAAAATAAACACAACAGAACACCCAAGTGACTACCCTTGTGACTACTTGTGCTTTATCTTCCTCTTACGCGTGCTCCTACGTGGTGCTTCCTCTGTGGCTTCAGCAGATGTGGAGGCCCCTTGCTCACTTTCTTGCTGCTCCTGCCTCGACACCTTTGGTGGGTGTCCTCTGGGGTTGCGAGCCTGTGAGGGCTCGGCAACAGTCTGCTGCTCCTGCGGCTGTGCAGGGGCTGAGACGCCGATCTCAGTTGGGTGAGGACTCTGGTGGGGTTCTGACCGAGGGCTACGCAGTGGCATGGTCGTGTGAGCGCTTGGAGAGGAGCCCCCACTTCCTTGTTCTCTGCCACCAACATCACTCTCATGGGTCAGCCCCACTTCAGAGCTAGCAAGTGGCTTGACAGCACCTTGCTGCACTTCAGGGGGGCCATGAGGACCCATTTCTGCACTGGAAGTCCTACTCCAGAGGACTTCCATGAAGGTCTGGTTTCTCTGCTCAATAGCTGACCATCGCTCCTCAAGAGATGTCAGTCTATTCTGAACAATGACCATGTTTTCAAGACCCTGGCGACTTAGCTCCTCCATGGCCGTAGCCATCCTCTCCTCTACCGTAGCAATCCTCTCCTCTATGGAAGCCAGCCTTACCACAGAGGTAGCCATCCTTTCCACGGAGGTTGCCATCCTTTCCGTGGTGATGCATTCATGCGCCAACGCCTCCACAAAGACTCTGCTCATGTTAGCGATGGACTCCTCCATTCGCAGCGACCCTGGAGACAAAACCTGCCAGAGACTCCTGCACCTGTTCCTGGAGTTCCAGCACCGCTCTCCTTCTGGATGGACCCGGAGGCACAGGGTCGACATGCAGCGGAGCCGAGCTGGGAGAGTCCTGCGCGCTCCGACAAGGACTCTCCACTGCTGTCCCTGTCTCCACCATCTGCTGATGCTCACTTGTGAGCTGTGATACACCAGGTGACAACTCTACTCTATGTCCCGATGGTCCCACCAAGGTGTGAGTGTCTGCGCTGGTGCTGGGTGCGCTTAATTCTGCTGATGCTGCGCCCTCAGAGATTGCAGCTTCCTCTGAGGAGTCTGGGGGCTCAGGCTGTTCCTCCTGGACAGTGGGATGGGGGGCTGTCGCTGGTCCTGTGGAGGAGTAAAGGAAAGAGTTAAACATGTGAGATAAACGTTGCATGCACATTAAATTGTGCAGATAAGTCAATCTGTTGGAGCATCAGAATTAATATCAGTCACTCATGCAATGTCAATGAGAAAGATGAAAAACTATTCTGTCACCAGCTTGCTCTGATGAGCCCGTCTGTCCGTCCCCCACTTGCGCTTCCTCCTCCACTCCCACGATCTCCAGGGCCGCCTTCTGTGCTGTGGTGAGCTGGGCTATTGAGGGTGGCCCTCCTCCTGTCCTCGCCCTCTCCCTCTTATTGTGGGCTCTCTTTTCCTGCAATGAGGGAGAAAAGTGGAATTTGAGTGAGAATGAAGGAGTGAGAAAGAGAATCCATACCATAGATGGCTAGAAGGACACAAAGATGTAATGAGGTGCCAAAACCAAGGGCCCTCCCTGTGTGTTGTAAGCTGTTGTCATTGCATCACAGTGACAGGGAGTGTGAGGGCTGCATAGTCGAATAGTTAAGTGAATGTGAACATACAGAGAGAGGGAATGGTTAAGGGTGCAGGGATGTAAGGGTCAAGTGGGATGTGGAGGAGGAGGTTGACAAAGCAGAGTGCTGGTGATGAGAGGCGATGGGGAGCAGATTGAGGGTCATGGGGATGGAATACTCACTTTTCCTGTGCTGAGAAGGTTATGAAAGCTCTTTCTGCACTGCAGCCAGGTTCTGCTGCACATTGAAATGGCACTCACCTCCTGTGCCACTTGCAGCCACACTGCTTTGGTCTGTTGTGGAGGCTTTTTCCTCCCTGAAGAAGGAAACAGCACTTCCTTATTTGCTCTTGCTCCCTCCACCAGAGCTTGGAGGGAGATCTCATCGAATCGGGGTGCACACTTTGGTCTGGTGCTGGACATGTTTGCAGCAGGAATCCCTCAGAAGTATGATGCTAAATTTGGAAGGCTGAAAAAGAACCAAGGCTGCTTGCAGGCCTTAAATGCAGCTGCATAGATGATGTCATCGGAGGCGAATTTCAGCATCAAAATACTCATTGGGCCAGGGGTTCCCACAAGCTGCAAATCAAGTGCCCAATTCGGCAAAATCGCTCATTTGTCCCGCCTCACATCAGAGGCGGGGTCCTGACACGCCCCCAGGCCGCCCCCAATGACAAAATCCAGCCCTAGGACACTGTGGAGGCGATTTTCCCAGCCCCAAGGAGGCGGGTTTGGAGGTGGGGAAAATCACCCCCACAGTGTCATAGGGCTGGATTTTGGCAAAATGGCAAAAACTGAGTGAGGGTTCAGAACCCGCCTCCGCATAATTTTGCTGGAGGCGGTTTTGATGGGTGCGATTCAGTCCTGCCTCCATCAGTTCATAGAGGCCCTTAAATAGTAGTTAAGGGCCTCTATAATCCTATTTTGACAGTCCTTCGTTATTTTACCACATTTTCAGCGTGTTCCACGACCCTCCTAAACCACGCCAGCTAAACCTGGCGGGTTGACAAGTGGGTGGCCTCCTCACAGCTGCAGCTCCACCATTAAAACGGAGCTTTCATCAGGGAGCAGTTGCGGGTGGCAGAACTTTTGTTCAAAAGGTCTTGCAGCACTTTTAGCAGGCCTACCGATCAGAGGTGCTGCAGCTTCTATCTCTCAACTGTGGGACCTCCTTGGAAGACCCACTACCCGCTTGGACTGAGTGCTTCCCCAACGGAGGTATCTGCCAGCAGCATGGGAACCATTTATTTCCTTTCACCATGGAGCTCAGATTCGGATGAGGAGCAGCCATGGCAGCAGCAGAACCAGGCAGCTCAGCAGCAACAGCAGCAGGAGCACCAACCGCCTGCTCACCCACCTGATGCTGCACAGGACAGAAGGCGCCAGCGCATCGAGGCACCTCACCGCAGGAGATACCCCCAACAGAGGGTTTACAGACAGAGGATGAGCTACCTCAACATGAGTGAGCAGCAGTGCCAAGGGAGGCTGAGACTTTTGCGAGAGGTTGTCCGAGACATCTGCACACTGCTGCACCAACACCTGGAGCCCAGAGGACTGGGTGGACACCCCTTACCAGTGGCCGTCAAAGTCACCACCGCACTGAAATTTTTTGCCTCAGGCTCCTTCCAGGGATCATCAGCAGACATCAGCGGCATCTCCCAGTCGGCCGCCCACAGTTGCATCACGCAGGTTACCGATGCCCTTTTTGCAAAGGCCCACAATTACATCCACTTCTCAAGGGATCAAGCAAGTGTTACCGCGTGTTCAGTTGGCTTTGAAAATATGGCAATATGGCTTGCCAATGGTGCCGGGCGTCATAGACTGCACACATGTGGCCCTTAGGGCACCCCATCACAACCCAGCTATCTTTGTCAACCGCAAGGGCTTCCACTTCCTCAATGTACAGCTGGTGTGTAACCACAAGAAGGAGATTTTGCATGTTTGTGCCAAGTTTGCATGTTGACTCTTTCATCCTGCGGAACTCCAGTGTTCCTCTGCTCTTCAATGCGCCAAACCAACTTAACAGATGGCTCCTTGGTGACAAGGGCTACCCCCTGAAGAAGTGGCTAATGACGCTGATCAGGAGGTCAGCTGACGAGGCTGAAGAGCGCTACAACGCCAGCCACACTTCGACCAGGTCCATCATCGAGCAAACCATTGGGTTGTTGAAGATGCGATTCCAATGCCTTGATAGATCAGGTGGAGCCCTGCAGTATTCAGCAGCCATGGGGGGAAAAATTCAGTTGGTTGCGCCTCCCGTTAGCGCCTTAGCGCTAATGAGGCGCAAAGCAACTAGCGTCCGGGCGCAGCGATGTGTGCGCCGCTCGCGAAATTAACTAGACATTTTGCGGTGGCGCTAAACACCACCGCCACGATCCCCAGCGCCGGCAGATTGTGACGTCAGTCGAGTGCACAACGCCCCGGTAGCGCCCCGGAGCGGATATTGAGTGGCGCCCCCTGCCTTACTGCCTGCCGCTAGCAACGACAGGTTGAGGGGAGCGTTTTGCAGTAAGGAAGGGGCTGGGGGAGCGCTATTTAAAGGCGACCGCTTCCTGCCTTTTTTTGTTGGCGACATTTTTGAACCACGCATTCTGAGAGAGAGAGAAAGAGACTTCTAGAGAGATTCAACGCTGTGTGTAGGAGTTTTGGGTACTGAGCAGCACTTTGCAGGTTCATTTTGATTTGCCCTTCCTTGTTTTGATTTAGAAGAGACTGTGGGGGCTGCACTCTGAGCTCTTTCCCTGGTTCTCTCCATTGTTCTTTCCAGCAGATTTGATGTACAGGTCTCTCCAGGCCGAGATTCAAGGCTGCAATGAGCAGGATGTGGATGGAAAGCAAGATCAACCCTCCCCTTTAAGAACTGGCCGGGGCCATTGTGTCTGTGTTCCATTGCTGACTGACATCTCATGAGCTTCGCCAGCGCTCTGAGTTAGCGCCTCGCTCCTCGGCCTTTGCGCCTTAAGACAGATGTGTAGCGCTTGATTTAGCGCTCCAATCACCTCCAGGGGCGATAAAAGTCAAGTTTGCAGTCGGAGGCGATGATTAGGGCCAGGCGCTAATTTTTGCGCCCGGCCGATAATTGCGCCCCAAATGGGGCGATACTGAATTTTTCCCCCATGGTCTCCAGAATGGTCGTGGTGTGCTGTGCACTGCACAACATGGCACAGCGTCATGGCTTGCAGCTTCCTGATGAGTAAGTGGCTCAGTTCATAGCCTCCTCAGATGAGGATGAGGAGGAGGAGCAGGAGGAGGACCGAGCGCCTGGCCTATTGACCAGCAGCGGCAGCACGCGAGCACATGGCTGCCCGTGATGCAATGCATGCACTTATCCTGGCCAGATTTGCATAGGCTGCCTATGTTGGCACATGTCCTTGGCTCCATCTTAACACATCATAGACAATGGACATGACTCTCTGGCCTCCTTTAACTCTGGCCACCAACCTGACCACGCAAGTGTCGTGGAGCCCGCAATGTGGAGCTGCCTAATGTGAAATAACAGATGCCATCACGCCAACAGTTTGCCACCAAATCATTTTTATACTTTCAAACAGGGATGACATTTCATCAATACACAAACATTCACCCTAGTGCCTACCCCTGTGACTAATGGTGCTTTATTTTTCTCTTACACGTGCTCCTACGTGGTGCTCCCCCTCTGGCTTCAGCTGAAGTGGAGGCCCCTTGCTCACTTTGATGCTGCTCCTGCTTCGACACCTTTGGCGGGCGTCCTCTGGGTTTACGAGCCTGTGAGGGCTCGACAAATGTCTGCTCCTCCTGCGGCTGTGCAGGGGCTGAGACGCCCATCTCAGTTGGGTGTCGACTCTGGTGGGGCTCTGACCGAGGGCTACGCAGTGGCATGGGAGTGTGAGCGCTTGGAGAGGAGCCCCCACTTCCTTGTTGTCTGCCACCAACTTCCCTCTCATGGGCCAGATCCACCTCAGCACTTGCAAGTGGCTTGGAGAGCACCTTGCTGCACATCAGGGGGGTCATGGGGACCCGTCTCTTCACTGACAGTCCTACTCAAAAGGACTTCCATGAAGCTCTGGTTTCTCTGTTCAATAGCTGCCCATCACTCCTCCAGAGATGTCAGTCTATTCTGAACAATTACCATGTTTTCCTCACTCCGGCGACTTATTGCCTCCATGGCCATAGCCAGCCTTTCCACGGAGGTTGCCATCCTTTCCATGGGGCTGCGTATATGTGCCATTGCCTCCCCAATGGCTCTGCTCCAGTTAGAGTTGGACTCCTCCATCCTCTCCACACTCGCAGTGACCCTGGAGACAAGACCTGTCAGACTCCTGCACCTGCTCCTGGAGTTCCAGCACCGCTCTCCTTCTGGATGGACCCAGAGGCACAGGGTCCACATGCAACAGAGCAATGCTAAGAGAGTCCTGCGACCTCTGATGAGGACTCTCCACTGCTGTCCCTGTTTCCACCACCTGCTGATGCTCACCTGTGAGATGTGATACACATGGTTACAACACTACTCTATGTCCCGAAGGTCCCACTGAGGTGTGCCTATCTGCGCTGGTGCTAGGTGCGCTTAATTCTGCTGACGCTGCGTCCTGAGAGGTTGCAGGTTCCCCTGAGGAGTCTTGCTGCTCAGCCTCTTCCTCGTCGACAGTGGGGGGGGGTGGGGGGAGGTGCGGGGTGGGGCGCTCTGTGGATGGTCCTGTGGGGGAGTAAAGGCATGGGTTAGACATTTGACGGGAGTGTGGCATACACATGCAATGGTGCAGATGCTCAAGTGGCATTCTAATAATGTACATCAGCAGCCATTTCAGTCACTCAAGCAGTGTAAATGAGAGAGAGGCAAAACTATTCTGTCACCAGCTTGGTCTGCATCGCCCGTCTGTCCGTCTCCCACTTCCACCTCCACCTCTGCGCCGGCGATGTCCAGGGCTGCCTCTTCAGCCTGGGTGAGAATGGCTAGGGAAGGTGGCCCTCCTCCTGTCTTCGCCCTTTCCCTTCTATTGTGGGCTCTCTTTTCCTGCAGTGAGGGAGACAAGTGGAGTTGGAGTGAGAATGATGGAGTGAGTGTGGAGAGTCCAGAACATAAATGCTTAGAAGGAGACAAAGATGAGGTGAGGTTCCATGTCCAAGGGCCCTCCCTGTGCATTGTTAGTCGTTGTCATTGCTTAACATTGAAAGGGAGCGTGAGGGCAGCATACTCGAATAGTCAAGTGATTGGGTTCATAGAGTGAGAGGGATCGTGAAGGGTGCAAGGGTTGTAAGGGTAAAGTGGGATGTGGAGGAGGAGGTTGACAATGCAGAGTGCTGGTGATGAGAGGAGAAGGGGAGCAGAAGAGGATCAAGCTGAAGGTCTACTCACTTTGCCTGATCTTACAAGGTCATTGAGCCTTTTACGGCACTGCAGCCATGTTCTGCTGCACACAGATTTGGAGGTGATCTCCCTTGCTAGCTGTACCCAGACAGCCTTGGTTTCTTTGGGAGGCCTCTTCCTCCCAGATGAGGGGAAGAGCACCTCCCTGCTTGCTCTCACCCAATCAACCAACATTTCCAGCGCCTCATCTGAGAACCTCGGGGAGGCCCTTGCCTTGGAGTTGGCCATTGCTGAAGCTGAAAAAATGTTGGAGGTGGTGCAGCATCGACCAAAATCCAGTGGAATCAGCCAAGGCAGCAAGCAGCCCTTAAATGAAGCTGGATAAGTGATGTCAGCAGAGGCGAGTTTCAGTCCCAAAACACTAATTGGCCCAGGGGAACCCACACCTCTGAAATCAACTGGCCAATTAGGGGGAAATCGCAATTTTTTCCCACCTTTCATTGGAGACGATTTTGGAACCCACCCAAACCGAAACCCGCCTCCAACCCGCCTCCATTGGGAAAATCGCCCCCAAAAACCAACTAACATGTAATTCCTAACAATCTTATGGTCCCTGCCTCTTATCTCAGTCTCTGGAATTCCATTAATTGTCTCAGCTTTTCTCACAGACTTACTCTTGCTTTGCAAACCACGCTTGTTGAAGTTTGCATTTTAAATATTTGGTCAAGCAGGCTCAACGCCTCTTTCTCCCATTTTAATATCTAACCAGGTCTACCCAAGGCATATTACACTAGGTTAAAAGCATGATTATTCAAGAATCGGCATGCATTAACTAACAGTTACATAAAAAAACACAGATACATATCTCTCACAGAGATCTTTTATTTAACTACTAACACTTGGATTAAATAAGAACCCAACTTAACCTGTCCTGGAGTCTTCAAGGGTCCGGTGGCCAAACCAACGATCACTTGAAGTCTGCTAAAGTCTGTTAAATCTTTAGGGGGGAAAAATTGGGTCGCACCCCTTTTGGGGCGCTAACTTCGCCGGGGTGCTACTGGAAGCGCCCCGCCTCCCTCTTGGAGCGCTACGAATGAATATCGCGTCGCGGTACTGCAGGCCTTCCTCTCCTTATTACAGGGGAGGGGCCTAGCGCAGCGCGACCCGTGCCCAGCTGGGCCACCAGGGATCGGAGTGCCGGCAAAAGAGCCTGGCACTCGAGAAGTGCCGGGCTCATGGAGCGCAGCCGGCGCTCTGCGGGAGTGCTGCAGAGGAGGCCGGGGACGGCAACGGGGGCAGGTGCTGGCAGGCGGCCAGCAACAAAAATGGCCGCCTGGCACCTCCCCTTTAATTTGCGCCGCCCCGGCCACAGGTAGGCCCCCCTGACCCCGTCGGACATAGCATCTGGCGGTAAATCAGGGGGTGCTACTGAAATTCGCGAGTGGGGCGCTGCGCACGGCGATGACGTCATCGCCGGCGGGGCGCTAATGGTTACCGCCGCCGCTAACCTCCCGCTGAATTTCACAGGAGGCGTTGGCAGCGCTAGTTGCTTTGCGCCCCATTCGCGCCCTCTTAGGGCGCTAACGGGAGGCGCAAAGCAACTGAATTTTTAGGCCATTATGTCTTCTTCTCATTAGACCAGGACAAGTTTGTCCTGGCTGACTGCAGTAAAAAACAAGGTATTGTGTTATTTCTTATATTCTTTGATTTCACACTTCTCTCGTGGCTCTCACATGAACATCTCAATGATTGGTTCCTTCAAGCATGGCTTTTCCCCTTGTTGTTCATGGTTGGTTCAAAGTTTAGTGGGGTTACTTCATCATGCGTGTCACTTGTTGCAGTTTAATGAAGGTCTTATCTCAAGACAGTGCTGGCCAGTTCCGCTGGTCCCTTAGCAACCCCAGATTCGTCCTTAGTTACAACTGCCTTTTGTCTGAGTAATGTGTGTTAAAAATATTCCTCCATATTCCTGTTTCTCAACTTGCATTTTAATGTGGTTTAACCATCATTAAAAGTTCTCTTTTGTATTAAAGTTCTTCTTCTTGTTAGGGATGTTTAAAACAGATTTTCCTTCAAGACTCGTGCTGCATTACCAACTGACAGGACATTTAGCTAACTGACTAAACCACCACCTGCACTAATAGTTCAGTCCTACTATGCACAGTGCAGTGGGGAATGAACTTTGTGACCTCCATTATATACTTTACCTCAACTCCATGCATGCCTATCTGTCTATCTGCTGCTACTCCACTACTGCAACCCAGTTGATGGACTCTCCTTCAACATATCCAGCTAGCTGTATGGGAAAAGATTTTTGACCACCCTGAGGAATGTAAAGCCTGCCATCAATATTCAATCCAGACCATCTCTCAGAATATTGAATCCTTCCATGAGAGTTTTCTGTAGGTTGGAGCCCAAAGTCTCAACAACCAAGTCAGAACTTTCAAAAGAGATGCTGTGCCTAGGCTTAGAAACCTCTCCCTGTTGTGGCTTCCCTGCACATGGCTGTTGAGTTGCCACAAGCTTCACCTTGGGGTGCATGTCTGTGAATCTGCTCTGCACCACTGCTGTCCTTGATTTTTGAACATTGTGCAGCAGTTCTTATAGGGTGCCAAGAATATTCCCAAAGCACTGGGAGAAACACTTCTACTGACTAGTGAGCTCCTGTGTGTAAGCATCAATGGGTCCTGTACCAGAGGAATATCTGGAAGGCCATGCAGCCAGCTGGTTCAGGTTCCTCAGCTGCCACATCCATGTCTTCCTGTCTGTGTCACTCAATGCTCCTTCCTCACTCTTGCTCTCTAAATCCACAATATTTTGGAGCTGGTACCTACACAAGGTAGACTGAGTTTGCTGTTGATATAATGCAGTGTGGTCTTGTGCAACACTGCGGCCTCATCCTTCTTGGAAGACACTTACAGAAAAAGAAAAGAAACATGAGTTGAATGGTTTTTAGTTTTAAGAAAGACTTGCATTTATATAGCACCTTTCACGACCACCAGATGTCCCAAAGCGCTTTACAGCCAATGAAGTACTTTTTGAAGTGTAGTCACTGTTGTAATGTAGGAAATGCGGCAGCCAATTTGCACAAAGCAAGGTCCCGCAAACAGCAATGTGATAATGACCAGATAATCTGTGTTTTTTTAGTGATGTTGATTGAAGCATAAATATTGGCCAGGACACTGGGGATAACTCCCCTGCTCTTTTTCAAAATAGTGCCATGGGATTTTTACGTCCACCTGAGAGAGCAGACGGGTCTCGGTTTAACATCTCATCCGAAAGACGTTATGGGCAGCTTCTTTAACAAATGCATACTGGTGTTAGAATTTGATGTACGTATTATGCCAAGTCATTGCATGCTATGTTGCTGTCATGCCAGCATATTAGTGGGTGAATATGCAACAAGAATAATTACAGGAAGAAAGTAGCCATGATTTTACATATAGCTGCCAAGCTTGCCTTCTCCCACCCACCCCCTCAATGGTTCCTCTGCCCACAACTTGTACAGTAACTTCTAAATGTCTGTTGAATAGGCAAAGGTTGGGAGAACCACGCATTCCCCAACAGTTTTGATTATTTTGTGGTCGTTCATGGCCACCTTCTCCTGCAAACTGGTCTAAAACATCCAGATGTTAGAATTTGGAAGAGCAGTTTGTCTGCATTTCATTTTGTGTAAATGAAGGATAATGTAGCATGCAAGTACTTTCAGGCGACAGTGTACGTTGGAGAGCCACATGCCAGATTATTTGAACGATATATTCATATTTCAGTGCCAGCCACAGAGTACACCCTACAGCCATATAGCCAAGGAGGTGTATGCGGTATAAAACTCAAAGGCTGTCACTTGGCTGATGCAGCAGCAGGCTAGGATTGAAGTGTTTGTGTCTTTCTTGCTATGAGCATATATTTTGAGTAGCACATTCTGGGCATTCTTCTCTTTTCATTATGCCAAAAAACCTCAATACATTAATGTACTATTGTAAGCACCATGTAATTAAAATGTACAATAGCTTCATAAAATATATGTGTATGGAAATTGTTGAGTGTTTCATAATTATTTTTTTTTTTTTAAACTTTGGATTCCCTGAGTTAGGGACCACCTTGCACCAAATGTGCTGGAGAGTCTCCTGCACAGAAAGAGCTGGGGATGTACCCGGTACAGAAAGACCTGGGGATGTACCCGGTACAGAAAGAGAGGGGATGTACCCGGTACAGAAAGAGCTGGTGATGTACCTGGTACAGAAAGAGCTGGGGATGTACCCGGTACAGAAAGAGCTGGGGATGTACCCGGTACAGAAAGAGCTGGTGATGTACCCGGTACAGAAAGAGCTGGGGATGTACCCGGTACAGAAAGAGAAGGGATGTACCCGGTACAGAAAGAGCTGGTTGTGGCGGATCGCCACCTAAAACGGGCATAATCCACTCTTCCGTCTGTGGACAAATTTCCAGCACCTTCCCCTTTAAGGCACCTTACCTTTAAGGCAGAAGGGGCGGGGCCTCAGGTTTTACCCAGAGAATTCTGGGAGTTTTTCCAGAGAATTCTGGGAGAAGCTTTCTCAGCCATTTTGTGTGCCATGCAGTGAATTAAAGTTTCTTGTTTTCCACATATGGATTCAGCCTCCATTCGTGTTTCGCGGCAGCCTCAACATTGTGACCCCAACGCTCAGAACGTATTCCGAGCACTGCAATGGCGGACACAAATGCAGTTTCCGTGAAACTGCCGGAGTTTTGGGAAAACCAGCCCGAAGCCTGGTTTCTCCAAGCTGAATCTCGCTTCCGGCTGCGAAATATCACCACAGATGGGACGAAGTACGACTATCTCGTCACATCACTCGGTAGCGCCGCAGTTTCCAAGGTTTGGACAACGCTGCAGAACCCACCAGAGGAAGGCAAGTAAGCACATCTCAGGACAGCGCCCCTTAAAAAATTTACGGCCTCGGCATATCAGCGAAACTGTACCTCCTCGACCTTCCAGGCCTCGGTGATGCCTCACCGTCAGACCTCCTCTCCCACATGCTCTCCCTCACTGACGAGAGCCCACCCGGATCCCTCTTCCGCACGCTGTTCATCCGCCAGCTCCCTCTCAGCATCCGCCCAGCGATCGTGGCGTCCGGCCTCACGAACCTGGAAGCCCTGGCCGATGAGGCCGACGAGCTGCTGTCCGCTCACTCCAGCCGCGACGTCACTCCGGACCTGGCAGCCAATGCCTGGGCGCGCCCCTCACCATCCAGCACGCGGCCACAAGGGCCTGTCACCAGGCCCACGGGGCCTTCACGCCCCACTAACCCGGGCCACTGTTACTACCATGCACGGTTCGGCGCCAGGGTACAACGGTGCACACCTCCCTGCTCTTTCAAGTCCGCCCCCGTTCCAGCCCCCGCGATGGCCGTGGGCCACGCAGGCTCCCTGCTGTTCGTCACGGATGACAAAACTGGCCGCCGGTTCCTGTGCGACACTGGGGCTCAGCACAGCATCATCCCGGCCTCCTCCCTCGACATCCAAAAGGGCGAACGAGGACCGGCGCTGGCTGCTGCTAACGGCTCGGAAATCCGGACGTATGGCACCCGGACAGTCACCCTCGACCTCGCTGGTCACCGCTACCGATGGGAGTTCATCACTGCCAAGGTGCTCTCCCCCCTCATCGGCGCAGATTTCCTGTGCGCCCACGGCCTACTGGTAGACATCCCTCGTCACCGCCTCGTGGACATGAACACCATGTCCCCCATCCTGGGCGCCATGGCCCCCCGTCAACCCGCCGACATGTCGTCACAGTGCCACGCCCAGGCCACGGATGACTACTCGGCACTCCTGGCCGAATTCCCGGCCCTTACCAATCCGACCTTCTCCGCGGAGGCCGCCAAACACGGGGTGGAACACTTCATCCCCACCACAGGCCCCCCAGTGTACGCCCACGCCCGCAGGCTGGACCGGCCAAACTGGAGATCGCGCGGACCGAGTTTGCCACCATGGAACAGCTCGGCATCATCCGCCGCTCCAACAGTCCCTGGGCCTCCCCACTCCACATCGCCCCCAAACCAGGCAGAGGTTGGCGCCCCTGCGGGGATTACCACCGCCTCAGTGACGCCACCACCCCGATCGGTACCCCGTGCCGCACATTCAGGACTTCTCGGCTAGACTGGCCGGCCGCTCAGTCTTTTCCAAGGTCGACCTGGTGCGCGGCTACCACCAAGTCCCCGTCCACCCCGCGGACGTCCCCAAGACGGCCGTAATCACCCCCTTCGGCCTGTTCGAGTTCCTGCGGATGCCCTTCGGCCTCAAAAACGCGGCCCAGGCATTCCAACGGCTCATGGACTCGGTCCTTCGGGACCTGAAGTTCCTGTTCGTCTACCTGGACGACATCCTGGTAGCCAGTTCCTCCAAGCAGGAACACCTCGAACACCTTTGCATCCTGTTCGGGCGCCTCAGCGACCACGGGCTCATCCTCAGCCCAGCCAAATGCCAGTTCGGCCTGGACAAGATCGACTTCCTCGGCCACCACATCACCCATGCTGGGGCCATTCCCCTGCCCACCAAGGTGCAGGCCGTCCAACAATTTCCCCGCCCCACCACCATCAAAGGCCTCCAGGAGTTCCTCGGGATGGTGAATTTCTATAACCGCTTCATCCCCAAAGCGGCGTCCCTCATGAGGCCCCTGTATGAAGCCCTCCGGGGCAGGAGCAGCAAGATGGCGGTCGAATGGACGGCAGATGCGTCCGCCGCCTTCGATTCCACCAAGACCGCGCTCGCCAACGCCACCCTGCTCGCGCACCCACGGCCCAATGCCAGGGTAGCGCTCACCACGGACGCCTCCGACCACGCGGTCGGCGCCGTGTATGAGCAGTGGGTCGACGGCGCCTGGCAACCACTTGCCTTCTTCAGCCGCCAACTACGCCCCCCGGTGGTCAAGTACAGCACCTTCGACCGCGAGCTCCTCGCGCTGTTCCTGGCGGTCCGCCATTTCCGGGTTTTGCTTGAGGGCCACCCCTTCACTGCGTTTGTCGACCACAAGCCCCTGACATTCGCAATGGCAAAGACAACCGACCCCTGGTCCGCCAGGCAGCAGCGCCAGCTCGCGGCTGTGTCCGAGTTCACCACGGACATCCAACACGTCTCCGGCCGAGACAATGTGGTAGCCGACTGCCTCTCCCGCCCCGCCATCCATGCCGCACACCTAGCAGTCGACTACGCTCAACTCGCAGCAGACCAGATCACCGACCCTGATCTGCTCTCCGCACCCACCAACCTACCAGGGCTACGCCTGGCCAACGTCGCCTGTGGCCCGACCGCAGTCACGGTCAAGTGCGACATATCCCTATGTCAACCTCGGCCCGTCGTCCCAGCGTCCTGGTGCCGCCGGGTATTCGACATTCTCCACAAACTCTCCCACCCCGGCGCCCGCGCATCCATCAAATTGGTAGCCAACCGCTTTGTCTGGCGCGGCCTTCGCAAGGATGTGCGTACTTGGGCCAACTCCTGCCTAGCCTGCCAACGGGCTAAGGTACAGCAACACACGAAAGCACCCCTCGAGGAGTTTACCGTCCCCTCGCGGAGATTCGACCACATCCACGTGGACATCGTCGCGCCCCTGCCACCGTTGCAAGGCCACACGCACTTGCTGACCATCGTTGACCGCACCGCACGCTGGCCTGAGGCAATTCCACTGACCTCTACCACCACCGCCGACATCGCCAGAGCCTTCGTCAGCACCTGGGTCGCACGGTTCGGCGTCCCCTCCGACATGACGTCGGACCGAGGTCCGCAATTTACCTCTGAACTCTGGACCGCCGTCGCACGCAATCTCGGGGTGACCATTCACCGCACCACAGCGTACCACCCCCAAGGCAACGGACTGTGTGAGCGGTTCCACAGATCCTTGAAGGCATCTCTTCGAGCCAGCCTCCAAGACGGCGCCTGGACCGACCGACTTCCGTGGGTCCTCCTCGGCCTGCGCACCGCGGTTAAAGAAGACCTCCACGCATCGGCAGCAGTGCTCGTGTACGGTCAGCCACTGCGCGTACCCGCCGAGTTCCTGCCCACCACCACGACACCCTGGTCAGCCGACAAGCAACGCCACGACTTCGCCTCACCGGCGCTGCAGTTCGCCCCGGTGCCCATTGCCCGACACGGCGAATCCACCTCACACGTCCCACTAAGCCTGCACCAGGCACGGTTTGTTTTCGTCCGGCACGACGCCCACCGCGGACCCCTTCAACCCCCGTACGACGGGCCCTACAAGGTGCTACAGGCTGGGGATAAATTTTTCACCCTGCAAGTGGGCGACAGGACCGAAAAAGTGTCGGTTGACCGACTCAAGCCAGCACACTCGGAGCCCGGTAAGCAGGTCCCTGTAGCTCGTCCACCTCCACGCGGTCGACCTGCCCTCAAGCCGGTTCACCCAGCTGCTCCACGCCCGGCCGTTCCACGTCCACCAGCGTCCTACAAGAGACGCTCCGGCCGGCCCATCAGACCGCCGCACCGTCTCGTCCACACCTCCTAAGCGGATTCTGGGGGGAGCTGTGTGGCGGATCGCCACCTAAAACGGGCATAATCCACTCTTCCGTCTGTGGACAAATTTCCAGCACCTTCCCCTTTAAGGCACCTTACCTTTAAGGCAGAAGGGGGCGGGGCCTCAGGTTTTACCAGAGAATTCTGGGAGAAGCTTTCTCAGCCATTTTGTGTGCCATGCAGTGAATTAAAGTTTCTTGTTTTCCACATATGGATTCAGCCTCCATTCGTGTTTCGCGGCAGCCTCAACATGGTGATGTACCCGGTACAGAAAGAGCTGGGGATGTACCCGGTACAGAAAGAGCTGGGGATGTACCCGGTACAGAAAGAGCTGGGGATGTACCCGGTACAGAAAGAGCTGGGGATGTACCCGGTACAGAAAGAGAGTGGATGTACCCGGTACAGAAAGAGCTGGGGATGTACCCGGTACAGAAAGAGCTGGTGATGGACCCGGTACAGAAAGAGAGGGGATGTACCCGGTACAGAAAGAGCTGGTGATGGACCCGGTACAGAAAGAGAGGGGATGTACCCGGTACAGAAAGAGCTGGTGATGTACCCGGTACAGAAAGAGAGGGGATGTACCCGGTACAGAAAGAGCTGGGGATGTACCCGGTACAGAAAGAGCTGGGGATGTACCTGGTACAGAAAGAGCTGGGGATGTACCCGGTACAGAAAGAGAGGGGATGTACCCGGTACAGAAAGAGCTGGGGATGTACCCGGTACAGAAAGAGCTGGGGATGTACCTGGTACAGAAAGAGCTGGGGATGTACCCGGTACAGAAAGAGAGGGTATGTACCCGGTACAGAAAGAGCTGGGGATGTACCCGGTACAGAAAGAGAGGGGATGTACCCGGTACAGAAAGAGCTGGGGATGTACCCGGTACAGAAAGAGAGGGGATGTACCCGGTACAGAAAGAGCTGGGGATGTACCCGGTACAGAAAGAGCTGGGGATGTACCTGGTACAGAAAGAGCTGGGGATGTACCCGGTACAGAAAGAGAGGGGATGTACCCGGCACAGAAAGAGCTGGGGATGTACCCGGTACAGAAAGAGAGGGGATGTACCCGGTACAGAAAGAGCTGGGGATGTACCCGGTACAGAAAGAGAGGGGATGTACCCGGTACAGAAAGAGCTGGGATGTACCCGGTACAGAAAGAGAGGGGATGTACCCGGTACAGAAAGAGCTGGGGATGTACCCGGTACAGAAAGAGCTGGGGATGGACCCGGTACAGAAAGAGCTGGGGATGTACCCGGTACAGAAAGAGCTGGGGATGTACCCGGTACAGAAAGAGCTGTGATGTACCCGGTACAGAAAGAGCTGGGATGTACCCGGTACAGAAAGAGCTGGGGATGGACCCGGTACAGAAAGAGCTGGGGATGTACCCGGTACAGAAAGAGCTGATGATGTACCCGGTACAGAAAGAGAGTTTATTTTATATAAGGTCTGATTCTGATACAAGTGGTTTTATTGGTCTTGGTTATTAATGTCGTGGAACCAATTTGCATTGAGGGGATGATTCCACAGCATGGAGGCAGAATAAGCTGGGTGTTGGGGGGCGGGAGGGGGGTCGGTCCAAGCCAACAATGTAAGAACATCTGAACTGAGTGTTCAGCTCACTGCAGCCGGATTAAAATGGCTGTTTATGTTTCTGCTCTGACTCTGCTGCCTTTAGTTCGCAAGGAAAAACAACTCTTGCGCTTGTTTCCCATGCTGCTGGAGTGAGTAGAATTGCCTTATTTACCATACAGCTCTCTTCATGGTGTCAGTTCGAAAAATTAATTGTGCATTAGTTGCAATATTCTGTATTCTGTTTTTAGAGGAAGGCCTTTTTCACCTTTGTTCTGTGCATGAGTACGATATTGATCGACCCAGTAGAATTCTTACTGGAAAAATAATTGACTCCCTATATAGTGAGTAAAACCTTCAGTAGTAATGGTCATCAGTAGGATCAAAAAACAATTGTAATAACGATGACAGGTTTAGACACTGCACAAACATCTTTACTGCAGTTTGAAGAGGTTATTTGAGGGCATTTTCTTTGAAACAGTTTGGGCTGGATTTTCAATGACCTGTGGAGTCGGGTTTGGAGGCGTGGGGGGGTTAAAGTTGCGGGGTCGGGGGTCCCGACCCCTACCGCCTGCACGCAATTTTGACAAAATCAGTCACGGAGTTCCTGCCTCCGTCCCGCCTCCAAGAGGTGGGAGAGGCCATTAAAGCCCTTAACAAGGCCTAAATTGGCTCTGTAATGCCATTTTGAAACGTTTTAGCTAGTTTAACCCTTTTCGGACGTGAAGTACGCCTGATGTGAAACACTCTAGTGAAACCTGGCGGGAGCACAAGTGGATAGCTGACTATCAGCTGCAGGTCCACTATTATAACGGAGATGTGATGAAGGTAGTAGTAGTATTAGGTCTGAAAGTCACCTCTGATGCTGCTGTATTGTCTTCAGAGACTGCCTGGCCTTGCTGTGACAGGCCCTCGATGGAAAAATTCATATTCTCTCATTCTCTCTCTTTTTCTGCATCCAGGTCCACTCACAGCAAAGGCCAGGCAATCTCTGAGACCAGACAGCCTGCAATGATGACATCATTAGAGGCAACTTTCCCACTGAAACCACTAATTGGTTCATGGGTTCCCACATGCTGGAACTCAATTGCCCAATTAAGTGAAAATTGCCTCATTCATCCACATTAATCTGGAGTCCGGGGGACAACACAAAATGCGGGTAACACGACCCCAACCCGACCCCAAGACAAAATCCAGCCCTTTATTTCTGTGTTTCAAACTGTGCTGATCAGTGAAGAACTTTGAATTAAATTATATTTCTACCAAATCATTTTTATTTAGTAAAGGGGAACAAGGCATAAGATTTTTCGATATTATGTTTAGAGCAGAATGTTATATGGTCCTATTCAGGTATGTATGAGCTTTGCGATCCATTAATCCAAAGTGCAAACATAACCTTATCGATAGGTGCAGAGGAGGCCATGGCAGTTGGAACTGGGGCAAAAATTCACCATTTTGTAAAGTTCCTGTTCACAGTATATGCAAAAAGGGCCAGAATCAATTTTTACTGGACTTTTTGGACCCAAATACATATTTGTTAACAAAATAATTATTAGATAGCAATTTTTTAAAAATAATTTTACAAATACAGCAATAAAGGTCACTTGTATTGATCGTCACTCCCTGAAGCTTTGTGCACAAACAACAAAATAGATGCTAAATTAGGATTAGTTTTCATCCTAATTGAATTCATAGCTTAGCACTTATAGAGGTGTACTTTTGTTTATTCAAATGGATTTTCAGACTTTCAACACTGTAAAGTTTAAATATGTTTAGCAAATACACAACAACAACAACTTGTATTTATATAGCGCTTTTAACGTAGTAAAACGTCCAAGACGCTGCACAGGAGTATTTTAAGACAAAAAATTTGACACCGAACCACATAAGCATAAATTAGGGCAGGTGACCAAAAGCTTGGTCAAAGAGGTAGGTTTTTAAGGAGCGTCTTAGAGGAGGAAAGAGAGGTAGCGAGGCAGAGAGATTTAGGCAGGGAATTCCAGAGCTTAGGGCCGAGGCAACAGAAGGCACGGCCACCAAAGGTTGAGCGATTATAATCAGGGATGCTCAAGAGGGCAGAATTAGAGGAGCACAGATATCACGGGAGTTGTGGGACTGAAGAAGATTACAGAGATAGGAAGGGGCGAGGCCATGGAGGGATTTGAAAACAAGGATGAGAATTTTGAAATTGAGGCGTTGCTTAACCGAGAGCCAATGTAGGTCAGCGAGCACAGGGGAGATGGGCAAACGGGACTTGGTGCGAGTTAGGACACGGGAAGCCGAGTTTAGGATCACCTCAAGTTTACGTAGGGTGGAATGTGGGGGGCCAGCCAGGAGTGCGTTGGAATAGTGAAGGCTAGAGGTAACAAAGGCATGGATGAGGGTTTCAGCAGCGGATGAGCTGAGGCAAGGACGGAGACGGGCGATGTTACGGAGGTGGAAGTAGGCAGTCTTTGTTATGCTGCGGATATGTGGTCGGAAGCTCATTTCAGGGCCAAATATGACACCAAGGTTGCAAACAGTGTGGTTCAGCCTCAGACAGATGTTAGGGAGAGGGATAACACAATAACACAAAGCACGCAGATTTCGAACAGGTACACTACTATTCACGACTTTATGAGCCGAAATGCTTATTCACTTGGGGAAACTGAAGTCTGCTGTTACCAGATTGTATAATTTAATACATTTTTAAAGTTTTTTGTTTATTGAGAAACCTAGGTGAAGGGCCAAGAACCATAATATAGGAAAATGTCACGGTTGGAATGAGCATGCGATATGTTAATTAGTAGTTAGGTGATGCAAAGCTTGGGAGAGAAATTCGGTATCGCCCCGTTTGGGGCGCAATTATCGGACGGGCGCAAAGTTTAGCACCTGCCGCTAATTATCGCCTCCGACTGCAAACTTGGCTTCTATCGCCCCTGGAGGTGATTGGAGCGCTAAATCAGGCACTACACACCTCTCTTAAGGCGCTACCTCAGAGCGCTGGTGAAGCTCGTGTGATGTCAGTCAGCAATGGAACACAGACACACTGGCGCCGGCCAGTTCTTAAAGGGGAGGGTCAATCTTGCTCTCCATCCACACCCTGCTCATTGCAGCCTTGAATCTTGGCCTGGAGAGACCTGTATATCAAATCTGCTGGAAAGAACAATGGAGAGGCCCAGGGAACGAGCTCAGAGTGCAGGCCCAAAGTCTCTTCTAAATCGATGCAAGGAAGGTCAAATCAAAATGAACCTGCAAAGTGCTGCTCAGTACCCAAAACTCCTTCACACAGTGTTGAATCTCTCCAGAATTCATTCTCTCTCTCTCTCTCTCTCTCTCTCACAGAATGCGTGGTGCAAAAATGTCGCCGACAAAAAAAGGCAGGAAGCGGTCGCCTTTAAATAGCGCTCCCCCAGTCCCTTCCCGACTGCAAAATGCATCCCTCAACCTGTCGTTGCTAACAGCAGGCGGTAAGGCAGGGGGCGGCACTCAATATCCGGTCCGGGGCACTACCGGGGCGTTGCACGCTCAACCGACGTCACGATCTGCGGGCGCAGGAGATTGTGGCGGTAGTGTTTAGCGCCACCGCAAAATGTCTGGTCAATTTCGCGAGCGGCGCAAACATCGCCGCGCCCGGGCGCTAGTTGTTTTGCGCCCCATTTGCGCCCTCTTAGGGCACTAACAGGAGGCGCAAAGCAACCGAATCTTTCCCCCCTTGGCTTTTAAAAGCCTATAGATTACAGGAGGAAGAGAAGGCTGAGGGAGATGAGCAGTTCCACAGTTTTATGTGCTTGACTATGATGAGTCTTAGGGCTGGAATTTGCTTGATCTGACTTTGCCGAAATTTACACAGGTTTCTACGCTGATCTTGCCATCAGCATTTTGCACTGAAATTTCCTGAGAATCTCATCAGCATACGCCCAAATGTAAAAACTGGTGTAAAACAAAAGGAAATCAGTACAACCAATCTGAGCCAGAGGAAAGCACGGAACATACTTCTTTAAGTATCTTCTTTAAAACCTCTTTATCTTATTGATGTTTTGCAAATTAAAGTATGAATCCATCAAACCATCATTTCATTAGGCACAGCATGTTCAGGAAAATGCAATTGTGGAAGTTTTTCTCCTTTATATTAATAGATTCTAATGCCGAATAAAAACGATTCAAAGATATAGAAAACAGCGCAGGTCTCAGTAAGAAGAACTAAAAGATATTGCTAAAAGAAAGACAAAAAAATTCACCAGAAATAATGACTGGGTCCTGCAGTGTCTGAAATGCTGGGTGTAAATTTACATCCACTCCGAACTGGCGAAAATGCAGGAAACCCATGTTCCCTGGTCTTTTGCATGGGGGCAGAGCTATGTTAATGAGCTAAGCGGTGTTTCGGTGGATATAACTCAGGAGTGATGCAAATGATTGAGGAAAGACATGCATAGCCATATTTCGGCATAAAACCAGCATAAATCAGTTACGCATGGATTTCCTCGGAAAAAATCAGCACAAATCCGCTGTTACACTAGTTACGTTGAAACTTTCTAGGAAATTCTGGGCCTTCATTTCAGTAGTGAGGATGCAGGTGCATTGCATCTCATGAGCTACTAGGGATTTTAAATATTAAATTATTATATATAGCTCACACTGTGAATAATATAAATTGAGAAATGTTCTCTGGTTTTCTACATTTCTTGAATTTTAGAAAGAAAAGCACTTGCATTTCTATAGCGCCTTTCACGACCTCAGGACATCCCAAAGTGCTTTAGAGCCAATGAAGTACTTTTGAAGTGTAGTCACTGTTGTAATGTATGAAAAGCGGCAGCCAATTTGCGCACAGCAAGTTCCCACAAACAGCAATGTGATAATGACCAGATAATCTGTGTTTTTTTAGTGTTGTTGATTGAGGGATAAATTTTGGCCAGGACACCAACTCCCCTGCTCTTCAGCCAATAGTGGCCGTAGGATCTTTTATATCCACCTGAGAGGGCAGACGTGGGCCTCGGTTTAACGTCTCATCTGAAAGACATCACCTCTGACAGTGCAGCGCTCCCTCAGTACTGACCCTCTGACAGTGCAGCACTCTTTCACTACTGCCCCTCAGACAGTGCAGTGCTTCTTCAGTACTGCCCCTCAGACAGTGCAGTGCTCCTTCAGTACTGCCCCTCAGACAGTGCAGTGCTTCTTCAGTACTGCCCCTCTGACAGTGCAGTGCTTCTTCAGTACTGCCCCTCTGACAGTGCAGTGCTTCTTCAGTACTGCCCCTCAGACAGTGCAGTGCTCCTTCAGTACTGGCCCATCTGAGTGCAGCACTCCCTCAGTACTGCCCCTCTGACAGTGCAGCACTCCTTCAGTACAGCCCCTCAGACAGTGCAGTGCTCCTTCAGTACTGACCCTCTGAGTGCAGCACTCCCTCAGTACTGCCCCTCTGACAGTGCAGCGCTCCTTTAGTACTGCCCCTCAGACAGTGCAGCACTCCTTCAGTACTGCCCCTCTGACAGTGCAGTGCACCTTCAGTACTGCCCCTCTGACAGTGCAGTGCTCCTTCAGTACTGCCCCTCTGCAGTGCAGTGCTCCTTCAGTACTGCCCCTCTGACCAGTGCAGTGCTCCTTCAGTACTGCCCCTCTGACCAGTGCAGCACTCCTTCAGTACTGCCCCTCTGACTAGTGCAGCACTCCTTCAGTACTGCCCCTCTGACCAGTGCAGCACTCCTTCAGTACTGCCCCTCTGACAGTGCAGTGCTCCATCAGTACTGCCCCTCTGACATTGCAGTGCTCCTTCAGTACTGCCCCTCTGACAGTGCAGTGCTCCTTCAGTACTGCCCCTCTGACCAGTGCAGCACTCCTTCAGTACTGCCCCTCTGACAGTGCAGTGCTCCTTCAGTACTGCCCCTCTGACAGTGCAGCACTCCTTCAGTACTGCCCCTCTGACCAGTGCAGTGCTCCTTCAGTACTGCCCCTCTGACCAGTGCAGCACTCCTTCAGTACTGCCCCTCTGACCAGTGCAGCACTCCTTCAGTACTGCCCCTCTGACCAGTGCAGTGCTCCTTCAGTACTGCCCCTCTGACCAGTGCAGCACTCCTTCAGTACTGCCCCTCTGACCAGTGCAGTGCTCCTTCAGTACTGCCCCTCTGACCAGTGCAGTGCTCCATCAGTACTGCCCCTCTGACCAGTGCAGTGCTCCTTCAGTACTGGCACTGGGCGTGTCGACCTGGATTTTGGGCTCCTCAGCATTTCAGCCTTTTAGAATCTAAATGCTGAGCACTTATTTTATTTTATTTTATAAATTTATCCTATAATAGTAAACGTTGAAAGTTTCAAGTGTTATTTTTCTACTGATGCATAATAATAGAAAATATTATGAAAGTTGCAAAAGACAGCAGTCACAGGATTAACCTGATCTAAGCATTTTATTTTTCTTCCCAAGTCATCAGAAATATCGAGCTGCTCCTATTCATTGTTCTAGCAGGGCACATTTTCTGTAAAATTAAACTGCTAAGGAAATGCAACAAACCTCTAACTATAATAAAACAAAAGTCCAGCTCTGAATTGTGTGTTTTTTTTAAAGCTATTACACTATTTCCATACTCATTTCAGTGTTAAAGCTGTTTCATGGCTCCATTAATTTGTCTGTACAGGCAGTACTGATAAAGCTTTAAGCTATCTTATTGCAATTTGTGCTCCCTGTATCAAAATTATACCTGGAAGTTAAAAAATGAATTGAAAAAAAGATTACATTTTATGAAATTTAATATGTTTGGCCAAATCTGCATTGTACATGAAGGATGAATAAAAGTACTGTGTTTATTGTTTTCTTCGTTATGATAATGGAATGTAAAATCATTCTAGAGCAAGTCATTTTCAGGATTGATTCTTGGCAGCTTTAAAGAGCCTTTATCAAAACACAACTTAAAAGACACATAAGTAAAGTATGCATTATTATGCCTCATATGTATGAATTTTCATGTATTGTTAACATTTCTTGGGGTTAATTTTATAGAATCTCAATTTTAATGATTTTAGGTGATTTATTTTCTCTCGAACTGTGCACTTTAGAATTGGGAGTCTAAATCAGTTATGATTTGTATCTAATTATTGATGAAGTAAAACACAAGCATTTTTAGTGTGAGTGTTTAAAGAACTGAAAGGAAGCTGACTTACTTTGGAAGTGTACCTATGTGGCATTTTGTGGGAAGCACAGTTCTGTTGTTTCCTTGACAACAATTACAGATGCTGCCATCACCATGGGAATGGTTCTTCTAAATGAAGCTGCAACATCCAAAGGAGATGTAGGCAAAAGAAGAAGTAAGTTATGCCAACAGTTTATATCTCAGCGTTTTTTTTTATACTTCTTTTTTGAATGGACAAAATATTACAAGCAATAAAGTGTTGAATGAGACATGAAATCAAGTACTTTGTAAGGTGATCTAATTTGAAGTGTTAAATATTGGCTTTGTTTCTGCTATTTACCTTCTTATACTTGATAGAATGGTGTCTATTACAGAGATCGCTAAAGAATTTCAACCATTTAGCAACAGTATTCAAAGTATTGAGAGGGAGGGTCTTAATGCTTGACAATCATAATTCTTACCTTCACTTAATATTAACTGTCATTATCTTTAGCAAAAGATGTTCAGCAAGCTATTTTTGTTTTGAGAGATAGACGAGTAAAGGGCATTAAGGGTTACGGGGAGTGGGCAGGAATTTGGACATGAGTCTAGGTTCGGATCGGTCATGGCCCTGTGGGTAGTGGAGCGGGCCCAGGGACTGTGTAGCCTGATTCTGCTCCTATTTCGTGTGTGCAATTCTGTTAGATGCAGGAGATGGTTCTGTGATAGATAGTAGATTGGCGGTTAGGATCAGATCAGCCATGATCTTATTGAATGGTGGAGCAGGCTCGAGGGGCCGATTGGCCTACTCCTGCTCCTATTTCTTATGTTCTTATGTTCTTAGCAGTGCAGAGTGATCTCGTGCAAAGAGATGCAGTGATGTATTTCAATTTACATAATTGTGGTGTTTATAAATAAATGAAAACGGTTTGGTAAGCATTTCTCAGTTGAAATGGTGCACCTTTAAAATTCAACATCACTTTCCCTGATCAAATGTATTAAGGAGTGACTGTGTATCAGGACAAACATAGATGAACATTGTTAAAGTACTGCGCTAGTAGAGAGTGAAAGCTATGATCGCAAGACGGCGCTTCATTTCCCAGCTTAGCACATGTGCCAGGTTAGGAGTAAATTCAATCCAATATTTTTCAGAACAATTGAAATGGACTGGAAAGAGTAACCACAGGGAGGATCAGTCCTCCAGGGTTTCATGCTGCTGCCACCCCTCCCTCTAGCATCGCTGAGTTAATGGGACAGATTTTGTTATCAAATAACAGAAAGGCTAATTGCACACACCGTTATTTATGTGCAAATGGTACAGCAACTTCAGGCGAGGGGCAGACCTCGAGGGGCAGGTTACACGTGGATATCCAAAAGTTGCTGTCCAAGTTGTGCCACTCCGCAGTTAGTTTCGCAAAAATGTCATCTCACTGTCTGCCTAACCATTGAAGTGCATTGAATGCCATAAAGGTGCTGTATTTGCACAGTAGATACAAACTTTATTTGCCACTGAAAGTTAAGTCTTGTCCATTTCAATCTAAGTACCCTTTTAACAATGTGATGAGTGTTAATTACTGCCAAACAACCTCTCTGACACTGAAAATTAACTACTACAAGTGTAGTGTTTCATTCCTTCACGTTTTAATTGTTATTGGAGATTTAAAAAATGCCAAATATAATTTTTTTTAAATATTTTACTCTTGCTTTATGTCTCTTTTTACCTCTCTCTTAATTCAATCCTTCTTTCTCTTTATTTCACTTTCTGTACCTGATTTAACATTGAATTCACCCACTCTAATTTATACTTCCTTCTTCGTCCTTGCACTGTTAATTTCACAACCCTTCAATCTGGTTCGTTAAGGATCTGCACAGTTGCTTGCCCTGTTCACTCAGTCCCAGATGCCCAGTTTCCCTCACTGCGCTGTTATCAGCTCGCACTTTCAGCAACTTGCCATGTAAAAATAAAAACCTAACCGTTCAAGGGAAAGTCTCACCACGGCTAATGCCGTTAGATGCCCTGCTACAGCAAAATTTAACCCATTGTTAAATTTATGTGGTGAATCCGTTTTAAAAATAATGGGGCAGAAATTAGGCTCGCCAAGGGTGAGTACGCACTATGTACTCACCCGTGGACGGAACAAAAGTGCCGGTTTCTTGCATGCACTGCGCATGCGCGGGAAACCGGCACTTCCGTTCCCCTGAAGGAAGGGGTTCAGAGGTCGAACGTGCACGCCGGAGGGCCAGCGCGTTCGCCTCGCATTTCGGGTTTTTTTACAGGTTCCTCCGTGAGGGTAAGTACGGAGAAGATACACTTTTAAAAAGGAGGCGCAAGGCCTTCTTTTAACAAGGTAAGTGTTGATTTTATTAAAATTTAAACATTTTTTTAACAGATTTATCTTTTTTAATTACTTTAAAGAAAGGTAAGTTTAGTTTTAACCCCGTTAAAAAGTGTAATTAATTTTTTCAAAAATTTAAATTTTTGTTTAAAATAGTTAATTAATGTAATTTGTAGTTATTTTAAAATGTGATGTTTTTTTTTTTATTTATTTGTAGTTTTAGGGATGTTTTGGGGCCGATCTGTATTCATAGATTTGACAGGTCTTCCTGTCAAATCTATGAATGAAAGATGGTCTGCTGCCATTGGCTCTCCATGGCCCATGTGATCCCAGGGGACGCATCGCACTAACTACGCCCCTGGGATACGCAAGCACTGCGCGCCGGCAGTTGGAGGAGGCCCAGGACCCGAATTCTTCGTGGGCCCAGGGGTCAACGGCAGGCGTGGTAGGTAGGTGCGCGCGCGATCCTTGCACCCGCGGGAAGCCAGGGAGCCGAATTTCTGGCCCAAATTATTTAGAACGAATTCTTCCAATTTTTATTTATTTTTAATTTAGAAGACAATTTGAACATTCATCAAAGCCAAACGTAAAATAGTTGGTATGCTTTAGCGCAGTAATGTAGTGATTGGTGAGTATTTCTCTCTTTTTAAACTTAAACTCTGTGGTTTATAGTTTCTAAGCTCTCTGTGGTGTAGCGGGGACTGTTGGTAAACCAGGGCCCTTAAGTATATCATTTAACTGTAGTGCAATTGGTGGGATTGATTTGTTTTAATTTAATTTGAATTAATTAAAGGGTAAGTCATGGCAGGAGAGCTCGGCCCCGTGGTGTGCTCCTCCTGTGCTATGTGGGAAATCAGGGACCCTTCCGGTGTCCTTGACAACCATGTGTGTGGGAAGTGTATCCAGCTACAGCTACTGGCAGACCGCATTACGGCGCTGGAGCTGCGATTGGATGCGTATTGGAGCATTCGCGATGCTGAGAACCTCGTGAATAGCACGTTTAGCGAGTTGGTCACACCGCAGGTAAAGGGTGTACAGGCAGGAAGTAAATGGGTGACCACCAAGCAGAGTAAGAGGTGCAGGCAGGTAGTGCAGGGGTCCCCTGTGGACATCCCCCTCTCAAACAGATATACCACTTTGAATACTGTTGGGGGGGATGACTTATCAGGGGAAGGCAGCCAACTTCCTGACACCATGGGTGGCTCTGCTGCACAGGCTGGGAGGAAAAAGAGTAGAAGAGCTATAGTGATAGGGGACTCAATTGTAAGGGGAATAGATAGGCGTTTCTGCGGCCGCAACCGAGACTCCAGGATGGTGTGTTGCCTCCCTGGTGCAAGGGTCAAGGACGTCTCGGAGCGGCTACAGAACATTTTGGAGCGGGAGGGCGAACAGCCAGCTGTCGTGGTGCACATAGGCACCAACGATATAGGTAAAAAAGGGGATGAGGTCCTAAAAGCAGAATATAGGGAGTTAGGAGGTAAATTAAAAAAGAGGACCTCAAAGGTAGTAATCTCAGGATTGCTACCAGTGCCACGTGCTAGTCAGAGTAGAAATAAGAGGATATTTCAAATGAATACGTGGCTAGAGGAATGGTGCAAGGGGGAGGGATTCAAATTCCTGGGACATTGGAACCGGTTCTGGGGGAGGTGGGACCAGTACAAACCGGACGGTCTGCACCTGGGCAGGGCCGGGACCACTGTCCTAGGGGGAGTGTTTGCTAGTGCTGTTGGGGAGGGTTTAAACTGAAGTGGCAGGGGGTTGGGCACCTGAGCAGGGAGACAGAGGAAAGCATGTCAGGAAGGGACAGAAGGTATGGAGTAAAAGGTAAAGTGTTAAAAAAGGAAAAAGCAGGAACTAACTGTCACAAAACATATTTGAAAGTTCTTTATCTGAATGCACGTCGCATTCGTAACAAAATGGACGAGTTAACGGCACAAATAACTACGTATGGGTATGATCTTGTGGCCTTTACAGAAACATGGCTGCAGGGTGACAACGACTGGGAACTAAATATGCCAGGGTATTTAACAATCAGGAAGGACAGGCAGGAAGGAAGGGGAGGTGGGGTGGCTATGTTAATAAAGGAAGGAATCACTGTAATACAGAGAAATGATATGGGGTCAAAGGATCAGGATAATGAAACAGTTTGGGTGGAGATAAGGAATAATAAGGGGAAAAAAACACTAGTGGGAGTAGTATATAGGCCTCCTAATAGTTGCAACTCTGCTGGAAGAAGTATTAATCAGGAAATAGTTGGGGCATGTAATAAGGGAACAGTTATAATTATGGGGGATTTTAACTATCATATTAACTGGACAAATCAAATTGGGCAGAGCACCCTTGAGGAAGAGTTTATTGAGTGTATTAGGGATGGATTTCTTGAGCAGTATGTAACTGATCCTACAAGGGGGCAAGCAACCTTGGACCTGGTCCTGTGTAATGAGTCAGGATTAATTAATAATGTCCTAGTTAAGGATCCCCTTGGAATGAGTGACCATAACATGGTTGAATTCCATATCCAATTAGAGGGTGAGAAGGTTGGTTCTCAAACAAGCGTACTGAGCTTGAATAAAGGAGACTATGATGGTATGAGAGCGGAATTGATTAAAGTGGACTGGGAAAATAGATTAAAGGGTAAGACGGTACATGAGCAGTGGTGTTCATTTAAGGAGTTCTTTTACAACTTTCAAAAGAAATATATTCCACTGATGAAAAAAGGGTGTAAAAGAAATGACAGCCATCCGTGGCTAAGTAAAGAAATTAAGGATAGTATCCAACTAAAAACAAGGACATATAAGGTAGCCAAACTTAGTGGGAGGATAGAAGATTGGGAAGTCTTCAAAAGACAGTAAAAAGTAACTAAAGGATTGATTAAGAAAGGGAAGATCGATTATGAAAATAAATTAGCAAAAAATATAAAAACAGATAGCAAGAGTTTCTATAGTTATATAAAAAGAAAAAGGGTGGTTAAGGCAAACGTAGGTCCCTTAGAGGATGAGACCGGGAAATTAATGGTGGGAAACATGGAGATGGCAAAAATGCTGAACAAATATTTTGTTTCAGTCTTTACGGTAGAGGACACTAAGAATATCCTAACACTGGACAAACAGGGGGCTCTGGGGGGGAGGAGCTAAATACGATTAAAATCACTAAGGAATTGGTACTCAGTAAAATAATGGGACTCAAGGCGGATAAATCCCCTGGACCTGATGGCTTACATCCTAGGGTCTTGAGGGAAGTGGCAGTAGGGATTGTGGATGCTTTGGTAATAATTTTCCAAAATTCCCTGGACTCAGCAAAGGTCCCGGCAGATTGGAAAACTGCTAATGTAACACCCTTATTTAAAAAGGGTAGTAAGCAGAAGGCTGGAAATTATAGACCAGTTAGCCTAACATCTGTGGTGGGTAAAATTTTGGAGTCTATTATTAAGGAGACAGTAACGGAACATTTAGATAAACATAATTTAATAGGACAAAGTCAGCATGGCTTTATGAAGGGGAAGTCATGTCTGACAAATTTGCTTGAGTTCTTTGAGGACATAACGTACAGGGTGGATAAAGGGGAACCAGTGGACGTAGTGCATTTAGACTTCCAGAAGGCATTCGACAAGGTGCCACATAAAAGATTATTGCTCAAGATAAAAAATCACTGGATTGGGGGTAATATTCTGGCATGGGTGGAGGATTGGTTATCTAACAGGAAGCAGAGAGTTGGGATAAATGGTTCATTCTCGGACTGGCAACCAGTAGCCAGTGGTGTTCCGCAGGGGTCGGTGCTGGGTCCCCAACTCTTTACAATCTATATTAACGATTTGGAGGAGGGGACCGAGTGTAACATATCAAAGTTTGCAGATGATACAAAGATGCGAGGGAAAGTAGAAAGTGAGGAGGACATAAAAAACCTACAAGGGGATATAGACAGGCTGGGTGAGTGGGCGGAGATTTGGCAGATGCAATACAATATTGGAAAATGTGAGGTTATGCACTTAGGCAGGAAAACTCAGAGAGCAAGTTATTATCTTAATGGCGAGAAACTGGAAAGTACTGCAGTACAAAGGGATCTGGGGGGTCCTAGTGCAAGAAAATCAAAAAGTTAGTATGCAGGTGCAGCAGGTGATCAAGAAGGCCAACGGAATGTTGGCTTTTATTGCTAGGGGGATAGATTATAAAAACAGGGAGGTATTGCTGCAGTTGTATAGGGTATTGGTGAGACCGCACCTGGAATACTGCGTACAGTTTTGGTGTCCATACTTAAGAAAAGACATACTTGCTCTCGAGGCAGTACAAAGAAGGTTCACTCGGTTAATCCGGGGATGAGGGGGTGGACATATGAGGAGAGGTTGAGTAGATTGGGACTCTACTCATTGGAGTTCAGAAGAATGAGAGGCGATCTTATTGAAACATATAAGATTGTGAAGGGGCTTGATCGGGTGGATGCGGTAAGGATGTTCCCAAGGATGGGTGAAACCAGAACTAGGGGGCATAATCTTAGAATAAGGGGCTGCTCTTTCAAAACTGAGATGAGGAGAAACTTCTTCACTCAGAGGGTAGTAGGTCTGTGGAATTTGCTGCCCCAGGAAGCTGTGGAAGCTACATCATTAAATAAATTTAAAACAGAAATAGATAGTTTCCTAGAGGTAAAGGGAATTAGGGGTTACGGTGAGCGGGCAGGAAATTGGACATGAGTTTGAGTTCGGATCGGTCAGGGCCCTGTGGGTGGCGGAGCGGGCCCAGGGGCTGAGTGGCCGGGTCCTGCTCCTACTTCTTGTGTTCTTTAGATTTGAGGTTAGGATCAGATCAGCCATGATCTTATTGAATGGCGGAGCAGGCTCGAGGGGCCGATTGGCCTACTCCTCTCCTATTTCTTATGTTTCTTATGTTCTAATAGGAACAATGCAAATGCAATAACTCAGCATACACTTAGAAACAAAAGAACATAGACATTTTAGCACAGGAGGATGACATTTGGCCCTTGTTGCCCCTGCTGACCTTAGGTTCTTCCTGGAATCTGATTTTACCAGTTCCATTTTCTTGCAACTACAGGCCAGTCAGTTTAACCTTGGTAGTGGGGAAGCTTTTAGAAACGATAATCTGGGACAAAATTAACAGTCACTTGGACAAGTGTGGATTAATTAAGAAAAGCCAGCATGGATTTGTTAAAGGCAAATCATGTTTAACTAACTTGATTGAGCTTTTTGATGAGATAACAGAGAGAGTTGATGAAGGCAATGCGGTTGATGTGGTGTACATTGACTTCCAAAAGGCGTTTGATAAAGTGCCACATAATAAGCTTGCCAGCAAAGTTGAAGCCCATGGAATAAAAGGGACAGTGACAGCATGGATACGAAATTGGCTAAGTGACAGGAAACAGAGAGTAGTGGTGAACAGCTGTTTATCAGACTGGAGGAAGTTACACAGTGGTGTTCCCCAGGGGTCGGTACTAGGACCACTGCTTTTCTTGATATATATTAATGACTTGGACTTGGGTGTACAGGGCACAATTTCAAAATTTGCAGATGACACAAAACTTGGAAGCAAAGTGAACAGTGAGGAGGATAGTGATAGACTTCAAGAGGACATAGACAGGCTTGTGGAATGGGCGGACACATGGCAGATGAAATTTAACACAGAAAAGTGTGAAGTGATACATTTTGGGAGGAAGAACGAGGAGAGGCAATATAAACTAAAAGGTACAATTCTAAAGTGGGTGCATGAACAGAGAGACCTGGGGCTATATGTGCATAAATCGTTGAAGGTGGCAAGGCAGGTTGAGAAAGCAGTTAAAAAAGCATACGGGATCTTGGGCTTCCTAAATAGAGGCATTGGGGGAAAAATTCAGTTGGTTTGCGCCTCCCGTTAGCGCTTTAAGAGGGCACTAATGCGGCGCAAAGCAACTAGCGCCCGGGTGCAGCACCACCCACGCCTTCAGCGAAATTCAGCGGGAGGTTAGCGGCGGCGCTAACCGGTAGCGCCCTGTGGCGCTGTGCCGCCGGCGATGACGTCATCGCCGTGCGCAGCGCCCCGCTCGCGCTCCGGCCGCGATCTTCGGTAGCGCCCCTTGACTTACCGCCGGACGCTATGTCCGACGGGGTCAGGGGGGCCTACCTGCGGCCGGGGCGGTGCTAGTTAAAGGGAAGGTGGCGGGCGGCCATTTTTGTTGCTGTCCGCCTGCCAGCACCTGCCCCCGTTGCTGCCCCGGTGAAGCCCCCCACTTCTCTTGAGTGCCGGGCTCTTTTGCCGGCACTCCCGATCCCCGGGGGCCCAGCTGGGCCCCGGTTCGCGCTGCGCAAGGCCCCTCCCCTTTAAGAAGGGGAGGAAGACCTGCAATACCGCGGTACGATGTGCCGCAGCGCCTGGCGCTGCAGCACGTAGCACCACGATATTGACTCGCAGCGCCCCAAGAGGGATGCGGGGCGCTTCCAGTAGCGCCCCGCTTCCCTCTTGGGGCGCAACCACTCAATTTCCGGCGCGGGGGTGCTAATTTTTATGAGGCGCTAAAAGTAGTGCCCCGGCGAAGTTTGCGCCCCAAACAGGGCACGACTCAATTTTTCCCCCATTGAGTACAAAATCAAGGAAGTTATGGGCCCAAAAATTCATCCCGGTGCGCGAGAGTTCTCGCGTATTCCCTCTGCAATTGCCGGTTTTCTGCATGCCCTGCGCATGCGCTGAAAACCGGCAATTGCTCTTTTGAAAAGGGGGCGGTTCCTCGGTGCATCGCGTGCGCGCTACAGGCTGCGCGCACGCTGTGCACTTCATGCTTTGGACGCGCAGGTAAGTACTGAAGATTTTAGAAATGTAAAAAGGAGGAGTAAGACCCACTTTTAACAAGGTAAGTAGTGAATTAAGTATTTTTTTGAATTTTTTTTTACTGGTATATCTTTTTTAGAGACTTTAAAGACAGGTAAGTTTATTTTTATAACTTTTTAAAAGATTTTAAATTTTTTCAAAAATTTAATTTTTTATTTAAAATGGTTAATTTATTTAACTATACTTATTTTATTAATGTGATGGGTTTTTTTTTAAATTTAATTGAGGTTTAGCTGTTATTTTGGGGGGGTGTAAGATTCATAGATTTCACTGCCGTGCTGTGAAACTTATGAATGGAAGATGGTGTGCTGCCATTGGCTCTAACTGAGTCACGTGATCCCACAGCTCGCACGAATTCACTACGCCGGTGGGATACGCAAGCACTGCCCGGCTGATGTCTGGAACATCAAGTTCGTGCGAGCTGGATCTGAAAAAGCACAAGCGAGGTGAGAGATCGCGGGGAAGGCTTACCCCCACGGGAACAGAGCGAGATCAATTTCTGGGCCATGATGAACCTTTATAAAACATTGGTTTGGCCTCAACTGGAGTATTGTGTCCAATTCTGGGCACCGCACTTTAGGAAGGATGTGAAGCCCTTAGAGAGGGTGCAGAAAAGATTTACAAGAATGGTTCCAGGGATGAGGGACTTCAGATACGTGGATAAACTGGAGAAGCTAGGGTTGTTCTCCTTAGAGAAGGAGAGAAGGTTGAGAGGAGATTTGATAGAGGTGTTCAAAATCATGAGGGGTCTAGACAGAGTAGATGGCGAGAAACTGTTCCCATTGGCGGAAGGGTCGAGAACCAGAAGACACAGATTTAAGGTGATTGGCAGAAGAGCCAAAGGTGACATGAGGGAAAACTTTTTTCAGCGAGCGGTTAGGATCTCGAATGCACTGCCTGCAACGGTGGTGGAGGCAGATTCAATCGTGACTTTCAAAAGGGAATTGGATAAGTACCTAAAGGAAATTTTTTTTCAGGGCTACGGAGAAAGGGCGGGTGAGTGGGTCTAGCTGAAATGCTCTTGCAGAGAGCCGGCATGGGCTCGACGGGCCGAATGACCTCCTGTGCTGTAACCATTCTATGGGCTAGAAATTCGGTACCTGAGCGCCTCCTGTTAGAGCCCAGGCGCGGCGATTCCAACGCCACCTGTGAAATTCAGTCGGCATTTAGCGCCGGCACTAGCACCGCTCAGACCGTGATGCCAATGAGTGTGCAATGCCCCGTTAGCACCCCGAATGCGAAATTCAATCGTTTCCCCTGATATACCGCCTGGCGCTGAGAACGACAGAAATAGCAGGCATTGATACTTGGGATTGCCGCTCCTGGGCGCTATTTAAAGGGATCACTTACCGGTTCATTGGGAGGTCAGATTCATTGCTGGCTTGTCAGATAGCATTTTTGCTTTGTTGCTGCTCTAACAGTTGTATTGCTCTGAACATTTCTACGTCCTCTTTTCTCTCATTTATGGGGGCTGTACTGGCACTCCACCTTGCCCTCCTGACAGCTACGTCGGAGGCAGCGGATGCAGAGACAAAGATTGCCAAATGTGGCCAGAGGTAGGAGGAGGGCCGACAGACCTCGCAACAGGAGGCCTTACCCTCCCAGGTTTTTCCGGGAGCACTTCTCCTACATTCATCTCTCAGAGCCTAAGCAAGGAGGTGGTCACTGAGCTCTGCCACCTCCTGCAGCCAGACCTCCAGCCTCAGCTCACGACCAGGACGTCTCTCTCAGTGGCAGTGAAGGTCACAGTCACTCTCAATTTCTACGCCAGCGGCTCCTTCCAGGCTTCAACAGGGGATATTGCAAAGATTTCGCAGTTTGCCGTCCATTGCTGCATCCGGGAGGTAACAGACGCTCTCTACAGAAAGAGAAGGGAGTACATCTCATTCCCCATCACCAGAGAGAAGCAGGACAAACGCTTATGTGGCTTTGCAAGGACAGTGAGCTTCCCCATGGTTCAGGATGCCATTGACTGCACCCACATGGCATTGCGGGCACCTCATCACAATGCAGAGGTGTTCCGTAATCGCAAAGGCATATGCGACCACATCCTCGCCGTCAATGCCCGCTATCCTGGCAGCAGCCATGATGCATTCATCCCGCGACAGACCGGTGTCCCAGCACTGTTCCACCCACCACATGAAGCTCGCGGCTGGCTGCTCGGAGACAAGGGTTAACCACCTGGCTAATGACACCCCTCCACAACCTCAACACTCCTGCTCAGCATGCATACAATAACAGCCATACCACCACCAGGAACATGATTGACCAAACTATCGGCGTGCTAAAGCAACAGTTCTACTGCCTTGACCGCTCTGGAGGAGCCCTGCAGTACTCCCCTGATCAAGTCTCCCTTTTCATCGTTGTGTGCTGCATACTGCACAACTCTGAGGGCCCAGCCATTGCCACCAGGTATTGGAGGTCCACCTCAGGGAGAGGAGAAGGTGGAGCAGCAGCAATGGTGGAGGGAGGGACTCAATCTTGCTTCTGCAAGGACCGTGCTTGAGCGCCTCATTAGACAGCGCTTCCAATGAATTTTTTTTTAAATTCTTTCACAGGATGTGGGCATCTTTGGCAAGGCCAGCATTTATTGCCCATCCCTAATGGCCCTTGAACAACTGAGTGGCTTGCTGGGCCATTTCAGAGGGCAGTTAAGAGTCAAGCATATTGTTGTGGGTCTGGAGTCACATATAGACCATACCGGGTAAGGATGGCAGATTTCCTTCCCTAAAGGAAATTAGTGAACCAGATAGCTTCATGGTCAACTTTACTGATGCTAGTTTTTTTTCAATTCCAGATTTATTTAATTAACTGAATTTAAATGCTCCCACCTGTTGTGAGCAAGCTTGGCCTCCAAGAAAAAGGAAAGTGTGTGAGTGAGTGTGCAGCTATGTGTTTGGCAGATGTGCCTACCATTGTTGAATAGCTGTTAATGTATGCAAGGCGTGAGATGTGGATGTGACTTTTAGTAGGTGAGCATAGTTGGTGGGTGAGTGTTGGAGATGTGGCGGTTTATACAGTGTGCACGGAGTGAGGTTGAGATGGTGGCATGTAGAGGTTTTTGAAGCATGTACTCGCCCTGACCACCCGAGTGAGGTCGTTGAATTTCTTCCAGCACTGGGTGAGAGTTCTGTGGACTACACTTTTGGCCGACACCTCCTGGGCGATCTCCCTCCACATCCTCCTAAAGGCCTGTGGCAATGGCCTCCTGCCAGTGTCTGGGAAGATCACTGCCCGTCAGCGTTCCAGGCCTGCCACCAGAACCTCCAAAGCGTGGTCGCTGAACCGGCGAGCTCTCTCTCTGGGCCTCTGATAAGCCATTACTTCTTTGAGTGAAGGCTTGCAGCTCCTTGCAGGCCCAGTTCACAAGCAGCAATGATCAGAGTGAGGCTTTGCAGCATGATTAAACCTTTCCTTTAAGAACTGGAAGGCGCCAGTCTATCTGGCGACTTTCTAATTGACAGCGCCAGAACTTGATTAGCGCTCTGAAGGTAGCGCCCGGCTCTCCGACTTTAGCACCCTAAGAGAAGTGTGTAGCGCTCCACTTCTCTCTTGGGGAGCAAGAACTCAATTTCACGGTCAAAGCGCCGGGCGCAAAAGTTAGCGCCCAGGCGATGTTAGCACCCCAAAATGGTCGATACCGAATTTTTCCCGCCATTATTCTACTTCCCTCCCCCACATTAATCTTATTTCAAGTTATTATCCAGTGCCTTTTTGGAAGTTGTAATTGGTTTATCATCAATCACTTTGCACGAAAAACTTTCTTCTAAACTCCCCCTTTGTGTATCTATACCTTATCTTGAGATCATGGTTTCATGTTCTGAATTTGTCTACCAATAGAAATAACCTATCTATATTTACTTTGTTTATTCCTTTTATCTTTGTAAACAGTACTGTCAGATGCCACCCTTTATCCCTTCAGATTAAGAAAATAGAGTCCTTGTTGCTACAGCTTTTCCTCATAACCCAGACCTCTCATCCCTGGTATCATCATGGTAAACAGAGCTATTTTATCTCCTACAGTGAGGTGCCTAAAACTCCACGTAATATTCCATATATGACCTAACCATCATTTGTACAGTCACAATGACTGACTTTCTTTTGTGTATCTTTTGATATAAAGCCCATCGTCCAATTTGTCTTCTTAATGTTTTATTTTATTTAACAGCCAGAAACCCATCACCATTTTAACTTTCTCCAAATTAAGCTGTCAAGTAATTTTCTGTTTGCAGAATATGGAGTTCACGCTTACCCAAGTCCATTGAGCTTAGATGTAGTTTGGCAGTGCCAACTATGGTTGCCAAAATACTCTTGCAGTTTAACCAGCTAAAACCATAAAGTTTACCAGAGCTGCTTCCTGCCTCTTGTCTCACCAAGGCCACTTTATTTACTAAGGCATTGGCTTGAAGCATTAACCAAAGTGGAGTGGTAACAATCCCAGTGAGAGGTTTACCCTTCCAGCTGCCATTAGAAAACCAGGCTGACCAACAGTGCAATGGAGTACTGCATTCCTTACCTTTTTGAACATAAGAACATGAATTAGCAGCAAGAGTAGGCCATACGGCCCCTTGAGCCTGCTCCGCCATTCAATAAGATCATGGCAGATCTTTGACCTCAACTCCACTTTCCCACCCGATCTCCATATGCTTTGATTCCCCATAGAGTCCAAAAATCTATCTCTCTCAGCCTTGAATATACTCAACAATTCAGCATCCACAGCTCTTTGAGGTAGAGAATTACAAAGATTCACAACCCTCTGATTGAAGAAATTCCTCCTCATCTCAGTCTTATTTGGCCGGCCCCTTATCCTGAGACTATGCCCCCTAGTTCTAGACTCTCCAGCCAGGGGAAACAACCTCTCAGCATCTACCCTATCAATCCCCCTCAGAATCTTATATGTTTCAATGAGATCACCTCTCATTCTTCTAAACTCCAGAGAGTATAGGCCCAATCTACACAACCTCTCCTCATAGGATAACCCTCTCATCCCAGGAAACAATCTAGTGAACCTTCGTTGCACTGCCTCTAAGGCAAGTATATCCTTCCTCAGGTAAGGAGACCAAAACTGTGCACAGTACTCCAGGTGTGGTCTCACCAAAGCCCACATTTGGTGCAAGATGTAGCAAGACTTCCTTACTCTTGTACTCCAACCCCCTTGCAATAAAGGCCAACAAGCCATTTGCCTTCTTAATTGCTTGCTGTACCCGCATGCTAACTCTCTGTGTTTCCTGTACGAGGACATCTAAATCTCTCTGAACACCAACATTTAATAGTTTCTCACCATTTAAAAAATATTCTGTTTTTTTTATTTTTCCTACCAAAGTGAATAACCTCACATTTCCCCAAATTATACACCATCTGCTACCTTATTGCCCACTCACTTAACCTGTCTATATTCCTTTGCAGGCTCTTTGTGTCCTCCTCATAGTTTTCTTTCCCACCTAGCTTTGTATCCCATCAGCAAACTTGGATACATTACACTCGGTCCCTTCATCTAAGTCATCAATATAAATTGTAAATAGCTGAGCCCCAAGCACTGATCCTTGCGGTACTCCACTAGTTACAGCCTGCCAACCTGAAAATGACCCGTTTGTCACTACTTTCAGGTTTCTATCCGCTAACCAATTCTCTATCCATGCTAATATCGTACCCCCAACCCCATGAGCCCTTGTCTTGCATAACAACCTTTTATGTGGCACCTTATCGAATGCCTTTTGGAAATCCAAATATACTACATCCACTGGTTCCCCTTTATCTAGCCTGCTAGTTACATCCTCGAAAAACTCTAATAAATGTGTTAAACACGATTTCCCTTTCAGAAATACAATAGCAAATTACTGTGGATGCTGGAAATCTGAAATAAAAACAGAAAATGCTGGAAATACTCAGCAGGTCAGGCAGCATCTGTGGAGAGAGAAAGAGAGTTAACATTTCAGGCAGATGCTGCCTGACCTGCTGAGTATTTCCAGTATTTTCTGTTTTTATTCCCTTTCATATAACCATGTTGACTCTGCCTAATCATGTTATGATTTTTTAAATGCCCTGTCACCACTTCCTTAATAATGGATTCCAGCATTTTCCCGCCAACTGATGTTAGGCTAACTGGTCTGTAGTTCCCTGTTTGCTCTCTCTCTCCTTTCTTGAATAGCGATATCAGAAGTATCAGATTATTGAATCTGCCACAGCGGGTTGACTTGATTCCAAACTTCCATCACTAGGTATGTCATCTAGTAACCTTATGTCCCCCTCTGCCCAAGGAAGATAGTCAATATATAACTGACAAATGCAGGTTTGACTCCTTGATGGGTGGACAGCAAGTACCAGGTGCTGCTCACCAGTGTCATGGTAAGCAGCATAGCTCACCATAAAATGTACGTGTACATTGCCACCATCCTCCAGACTACAACATGGACATACAATATATCCCACTGAACAGTGCTTTCACTAGTTGGTGGAGCAAAGCTTCAACAGAATCCCCTGCAACCAAATTATGGTAGGCACCAAGCCTTGAATGTATGAGTGTGTGCTCTCAAACCTAGTCTCCATAAACTCCTTCCAGCAGCTATTGTTTCTTCATTGGCTATTGGATGGGCATCTGTTTTTAGCATAGTGGAAGGACCTCCATAGAGCACCTTAGAAAGTACCAGCCACCTTAATGTTCCAAGTATCCAAGTCCAATGCTGCATACCAGGCTTACTCATCCCCAGCTGCTTAATCCAGGTCCTCAAGTGAGAGGGTTTGGCAAAGATGTGTGCCTGCTGTGCAACTGACTACCTCTCCATGGTACATAATGACAACTCCCTCCCTGTAGCTGCTCTCCCTTTTTGCCACAAACCCACCTCACAGCTTGGTCTCACACATGTGCCAGAGGAATTCCGAAACAGGAATCAGAATACACCACACATCTAGCCTGCATTGGTCTTTGCTGTCATTGAAGTAGGCTGAGAAAGACAAAACCAAAGATCTTTGCCCCTTCTCTTCGTGTTCCTGGAGAACTGTGAGGCTGAAGTTAGCAGGACCCCAGGTTCTGAAACGAATCAACAACTTGCATCTCCCAATTGATACTTTTAAGGTCCCCTCTTGACCAATGCAAGGCCATAATTTTTTCTGGCCTGTGGTGTACCAATTTAAATTTAAATACTATTTCATTTCTTTCTTTCCATCTTTCTTTCTTTCTTTCTTTCTTTTGTTTTTCCAGTTAACTTTTCACTCTAATTCATCCAGGTTTCTTCATCCCTTTATAGTTTCCTCATCTTCAATCAATCAACTTTGATTGTTATGATAAGTCATCCCAGATTTTTCTCCTACCTTCATTATGCGTACGTGTTCCAGTTCATTAACCCAGAATCAACTCAAGTATTACATCTTTCCTTGTAAGGCCTGTTGTGTGCTGACTCAGAAAACCAAGGGCTTCCTGATGGCTCTAAGTTTAATAAGTAATTATAAAGATAACAAAGACCCCAGGCTTGATTCCTGAAATAGATCCTGGAATAAAGATTCCACGGCTGTTCCATTCAATGTCATTTAACACATCACCACCCCAATTATGGTAATGACCCTGTCCCCATGATTTAATATAGAGCCTGCGTTGCTGGCCCGAAGTAGATGGGAGTTCTGTTTGCCACACTTCTGTTGGGGTCTCCAGAATTTCAGGCACATATTGTATATGATGGTGGTTATGTTACTGGACCAGTAATCCAGAGGCCTGGACTAATGATCCAGAGATGTGAGTTCATAATCCCACCACGGTAACTGGGGAATTTAAATTCAGTTAATTAAATAAATCTGGAATAAAAAGCTAGTATCCGTAATGGTGACCATGAAACTATCGGATTGTCGTAAAAACCCATCTGGTTCACTAATGTTCTTTAGGGAAGGATATCTGTCATCCTTACCTGGTCTGGCCTATATGTGACTCCAGGCCCACACCAATGTGGTTGACTCTTAACTGCCCTCTGAAATGGCCTAGCAAGCCACTCACTTGTATCAAACCGCTAGGAAAAACCATAAGAATAAAACCGGTCGGACCACCCGGCATCGACTTCGGCATCGGATTTGGACACAGCAAAGGCACACCCAGCCCAGTCAACCCTGCAAAGTCATCCTCACTAAAATTTGAGGACTTGTGGCAAAATTGGGAGAGCTATCCCACAGACTAGTCAAGCAACAGCCTGACATAGTCATACTTAGACTCCTCCATCACTATCCCTGGGTATCTCCTGTCCCACCTGAAGGACAGACCCACCAGAAGTGACAGCACAGTGGTCGCACCGTTATTAACCGAGCTGACCGAGTCTTTAAGGACATAGCTGCCAGACTGGGCCTGTGGCAGTTGGTGAGAGAACCAACACGAGGGAAAAACCTACTTGACCTCGTCCTCACCAATCTACCTGTCGCAGATGCATCTGTCCATGACAGTATTGGTGGGAGTGACCACCGCACAGTCCTTGTGGAGACGAAGTCCCATCTTCACACTGAGGACACTGTCCATCGTGTTGTGTGGCACAACCACCGTGCTAAATGGGATAGATTCAGAACAGATCTAGCAACTCAAAACTGGGCATCCATGACGTGCTGTGGGCCATCAGCAGCAGCAGAATTGTATACCGCCACAATCTGTAACCTCATGGCCTGGCATATCCCTCACACTACCATTACAATCAAAACAGGGGACCAACCCTGGTTCAATGAGGAGTGCAGAAGAGCATGCCAGGAGCAGCACCAGGCATACCTAAAAATGAGGTGCCAACCTGATGAAGCTATAACACAGGACTACATGCATGCTAAACAGCGGAAACAGCATGCTATAGACAGAGCTAAACAATCCCACAACCAACAGATCAAATCAAAAGTCTGCAGTGCTGCCACATTAAACAACTAACTGGAGGAGGAGACTCCATGAACATCTTTATCCTCAATGATGGCGGAGCCCAGCACGTGAGTGCAAAAGACAAGGCTGAAGCGTTTGCAACCATCTTCAGCCAGAAGTGCCGAGTGGATGATCCATCTTGGCCTCCTCCTGAGGTGTCCACCATCACAGAAGCCAGTCTTCAGCCAATTCAATTAATTCCATGTACAGGAAACTCTTTATTAACCGGCACCGACGGGACCGGCGTGGTGCCGGTTAATCAAAAAGTCCGGATAACGGAGAGTTATATCTCCCAACGTACGAGAGCCCCGTACACATTGACATGCGCCTGCATTCAGAGCTCCGTCTCCCCGGGGACCGCCAGCCGACCATCTGTCGTGTCCGCTGCCTACCCGGGCTGCACATTCCCCTCCCAATCTACACGCTCCGATACACGGCAAACGCCTCGGGGTTTTTTTTTAAAGTTAATCTTAAACGAGAGATGAAGGAAAACCCCGGTTACCTACTCAAGAATTTTGCCGGTTAAGAGAGATTTCCGGATATTTGGATGCCGGTTAATAAAGAGTTTCCTGTAATATCAAGAAACGGCTGAGCGCACTGGATATGACTATGAGTCCCGACAACATCCCAATTGCAGTGCTGAAGACTTGTGCTCCAGAACTAGTCATGCCTCTATCCAAGCTGTTCCAGTACACCTACAACACTGGCATCTACCTGACAAAGTGGAAAATTTCCCAGGTATGCCCTGTCCACAAAAAGCAGGACAAATCCAATCTGGCCAATTACCACCCCATCTGTCTACTCTCAATCATCAGAAAAGTGATGGAAGGTGTTGTCAACATGCTATCAAGCAACACTTATTCACCAATAACCTGCTCCCCAATGCTCACTTTTGGTTCCACCAGAACCACTCAACTCCAGACCTCATTACAGCCTTGGTCCAAACATGGACTAAAGAGCTGAATTCCAGAGGTGAGGTGAGAGTGACTGCCCTTGATATCAAGGCAGCATTTGACTGAGTGTGGCATCAAGGAGCCCTAGTAAAATTGAAGTCAGTGGGAATCAGGGGAAACTCTCCACTGGCTGGAGTCATACGTAGAACAAAGGAAGATGGTTGTGGTTGTTTGGAAGCCAATCATCCCTATCCCAAGACATTGCTTATGATTGCACAGTGTTCAGTTCCATTCGCAACTCCTCAGATAATGAAGCAGTCTGTGCCCACATGCAGCAAAACCTGGACAACATTCAGGCTTGGGCTGATAAATGACAAGCAGCATTTGCACCACACAAGTACCAGGCGATGACCATCTCGAACAAGAGAGAGTCTAGCTACCTCCCCTTGACATTCAATGGGATTACCATCGCCGAATCCCCTACCATCAACATCCTGGGAGTCACCATTGACTAGAAACTTAACTGGATCTGCCACATAAATACTGTGGCTATAAGAGCAAGTCAGAGGCTGGGTATTCTGTGGCGAGTGTCTCACCTCCTGACTCCCCAAAGCCTTTCCACCATCTACAAGTCACAAGTCAGGATGTGATGGAATACTCTCCACTTGCTTGGATGAGTGCAGCTCCAACAACACTCAAGAAGCTCGACACCATCTAGGACAAAGCAGCCCACGTCATTGGCTCCCCATCCACCACCGTAAACATTCACTCCCTCCACCACCGGCGCACCGTGGCTGCAGTGTGTACCATCTACAAGATGCGCTTCAGCAACTCACCAAGGTTCCTTTGACAGCACCTCCCAAAATCGCAACCTCTACCACCTATAGAAGGACATGGGTAACAGGCGTGTGGGAACACCACCACCACGTTCCCTTCCAAGTCACTGGGTCAAAATCCTGGAACTCCCTCCCTAACAACACTGTGGGAGTACCTGCACCACATGGACTGCAGTGGTTTGTGTCAGCTTCACCTCTGACTTCTGAGCGGTTCGAATCGCTCCCACTCCCTTGGTTCTAGACCTTGGACTTATTTGGGGGTTGTGACAAAAAGTGCAGCAGACAACTGGTTTTGATGCAAGAACTTTGATCTTTATTCAGAAAGTAAAACACAACACTAACACTCTAAAAGTGGGGAACACTTCGGTACAAGTGAGGGAAATAACATTAGAAGAATACTTCACCCCTCCCAATCCCACTTCACTAGCTAAGTTGGACTCTGGAGAACCAGGGATAATATTCACCAAACGAATCCTTGACAGTTGAGATGGTTCGCGGTTTCGGGGTTCGCTGGATTGGATTTATCGGGTGAGTACCCACTTTTCTTTGGTTAGAGGTAGGGTTTAGAGTCATTTTAAGTAAAAAGTTTTGTAAGGCCCTTGTTGCCGCGAGGTGTCTGATGGTCACTGAGGCGGTCGCTCTGGTCTCTTCTTGCGTGTCGGCCTGCTTCTGGAGCTGCTGGCCTTCTTTGTTGAACTTCTTTCTGTTGCCCCCTCGCCTTGTTGAGCTGTCTTCTTCAGAGCTGTGGAACTGCCTTCTTGCAGAACGTATGAACCGGGGTCAAGCAAGGCTGTGTCATCGCACCAACGCTCTTCTCGATCTTCCTTGCTGCAATGCTCCATCTCACCCTCAGTAAGCTCCCCACTGGAGTGGAGCTAATTTACAGAACAAACGGGAAACTGTTCAACCTCCGTCACCTCCAGTCCAGATCCAAGGTCGTCCCATCCTCTGTCGTCGAATTACAGTATGCAGACGACGCTTGCGTCTGCGCTCACTCGGAGGTCGAACTCCAAACCATCATCAACACCTTCACCGAAGCGTACGAGAGCATGGGCCTTACACTAAACATCCGTAAGACAAAGGTGCTCTACCAACCTGCCCCCGCCACACAGTACTGCCCCCGATTATCAAAATCCATGACAAGGCCTTGGACAACGTGCACCACTTTCCATACCTCGGGAGCCTACTGTCAACAAGGGCAGACGTCGACGACGAAGTCCAACACCGCCTTCAGTGTGCGAGTGCAGCCTTCGGTCGCCTGAGGAAGAGAGTGTTTGAAGACCAGGACCTCAAACCCAGCACTAAGCTCATGGTCTACAGAGCAGCAGTGATACCCGCCCTGCCGTATGCCTCAGAGACATGGACCATGTACAGCAGGCACCTCAAAGCACTGGAGAGGTACCACCAGCGCTGCCTCCGCAAGATCCTGCAAATCCATTGGCAGGATAGGCGCACCAACCTCAGTGTTCTTGCTCAGTCCAACATCCGCAGCATCGAAGCTTTGACCACGCTCGATCAGCTCCGATGGACGGGTCACATTGTCCGCATGCCCAATACGAGACTCCCAAAACAAGCGCTCTACTCGGAGCTCCGGCACGGCAAGAGAGCCCCAGGTGGGCAGAGGAAACGCTTCAAGGACACCCTCAAAGCCTCCTTGAAAAAGTGTAACATCCCCACTGACACCTGGGAATCTCTGGCCCAAGACCGCACAAAGTGGAGGAGAAGCATCCGGGAAGGCGCCGAACACCTCGAGTCTCTTTGCCGGGAGCAAGCGGAAGCGGAAGCCAAGCACAAGCAGCGCAAGGAGCGCATGTCAACCCAAGCACCTGCCCCTTCAACCACCGTCTGCCCCACCTGTGACAGAGACTGTAGGTCCCGCATTGGACTCATCAGTCACCTGAGAACTCATTTTTAATGTGGAAGCAAGTCATCCTCGGTTCCGAGGGACTGCCTAAGAAGAAGAAGAAGAAGAAGAAGGAACTGCCTTCTTGCAGAACTGTGGAACTGCCTTCTGCCGGACGGCTTGCTGAACTCCCTGCTGCTTGCTGAATTCCTTGCTGCTGTGTAACTGTTGAACTGCTTGTCTCCTTGAACTGCTGTGTAACTCTGGAGAACTCGAACTTGAGAACTGTTGAGAACGGGCATTTAATTATACCCATTGAAGCTTCCTTATCATTGTAAGATTTTGGAGGGCTCGTCAACAGTAACTGGTTTGTAAATGTGTGAAGTGGTTTCGGGATAGCTCCATCCTGTCGATCTCCTCGGTTGATTACAGGTGATTGTTTTTGTGTTTTGTTTTCTTGACTGGGCCCGGGTTTTCTATGGAATGGGTCTAAGTGATTTGTATTATGCATGGTTTTGATGGGGCCTGTGTTTTGGGTGGGACTGCCTTCTCCCAGGGTCTATTGTCAAAATGTTAATATCTGCTGGGGTTTTGAGTGAGGTCATGATGGTTCCCCAGACAGTGTAATTAACTGCAATAGCCAAACTGCTTTTACAGAGGTCGAACCCACCTTCTTGTCCCTTTACAGGCCCAGGCATGTTTTTAAAATGCCAAAACTTGGTTTTTGGTCTTAACTTCCTTAGGTTAGGCCCAAATGCACTTCACCACCCTGTAATAGTTGGAAAAGAGTCCAAAGTCTTTTTCCTTAGCGTTTGTCTTCGAGTTTTGGGGATCTGTGAATTTTGAGAATCTTACAGAAGGCGGCTCACCGCCACCTTCTCAAGGGCAATTAGGGATGGGCAATAAATGCTGGCCTTGCCAGCAACACCCACATCCCATAAATGAATTAAAAAAAAAACTCACTTGCTAATAATGAAATCATTTAAATCATTCTGCTTCATAGCTTGCTTTTTATATAGCTCTCAAAGGTAACTTCTTAAAGAAAATTAATTGTATTCAATGTATCATCTCCTTGCAAATTCTGTAAAATAATTATTGTTAGACTCCAAGCTAACATTAATTCCCATTGTAAGGTCACAAAATCTTTTCTGTCAAACTGAAATGAATCTTCAGAGGATTGTAAACCAAGATTGTACATTGTACCCCATCAAGAAATAAATGTCTTCATGAGCAATAGCGAGGGGAGAAAAACAAATAATGAATGGTAGAAAGTGATAAAATATGGCTGCAGTTTCATGCATTATGACATCTTCTGAACCCCTTGATTAATGAATTTTATTAGTAACCCACAACAATCCATTATTCTAACTGTAATTTTAATTTAGGCGTACACTTTTGGAGTTTGAACGCACAATGCTCTCGACTGCAGAATTTTTATTTCCCCCGTTACAACCTTTGGAAATGCTAATCTATTCATTGTTCATCACAGTGGTTCAGTTTAAGATATTATTAGTCAGTCTAGCCAGTGGAAATGTCATTCTCAGAGCATTGTGAATAGCTCTAAACAGCACTATTATTGAGAATGTAAATCAGCAGTTTTCTAAATAAATTAGTTTTTGTCCTGCAGCTTGCTTTGTATGCACACCTCTTCAGTGTATATTTTATATAAGTATATTGAAGTTGTAGTAAATCCATTTGTAATGAGGAATGGTGTACTCTGTTAACTAAAAAAACACTTTGATTGTGTCATTGTTGGTTTTAAGGAGTAATTTTATGAGTATTGAAAGGAATATAGGAAATGAAACCACATTTTGTATCTTGTAAGGCTTTTGTATAATTTCAGAAAGAAAGCAAAACCTTGCCTCAAGTACATTGAGCTGTGACAGCTTCAGTAATTGTATCACTTCTACTGAAGGTAGAGCAAATCTTATGATATTGCATGATAAGAGGCATTTCAGTAAAGAGCAGGATTAGAACAGACACAATTATGCACAATATCTGACATGAGTCACCAAATAACCTGGGAAAATGCTGACCATAGTTAATTGTTAGACGCTGTCAACGTATTTGCAGTTATATAACTACTTTTGTACATTGGTGTGGCATTGCTTCAAGCTCTCTAAGTCCCAGGTGGAACCTCAGACCTGTCATAATAAATAATGCTATATGGACGCACACTACGTAGTTTTGAAAAAATAACACCTAACAAAACAAACTAGTAAAGAATTCTAAATTAGTTCATACAAATTGTATTGATATTAATTTTGAACATCAAAATTAAACATCTAATTCTTATAAATCATATTCAGCATTTACTGTTCTGTGAAATACAATTTTGCTTTTCTCCATGAATTTACAAATGGAAAAATTAATGTTAGTTTTGCAAGCTAAAGAGAACTAGGATGACAATGAAATTAGAGTCATTTTATTTCTGCAGGATATTTTATTAAACTTGTGAAAATTTCTCTATTTATTTATCTTAATGACTTTGTTTTTAATCGATTCAGTTAGAATTTTTTTTTATTTGTTCCTGGGATGTAGGCATCGCTGGCAAGGCCAGCATTTATTGCCCATCCCTAATTGCCCTTGAGAAGGTGGTGGTGAGCTGCCTTTTTGAACCAGTGCAGTCCGTGTGGTGAAGGTACTCCCATAGTGCTGTTCGGGAGGGAGTTCCAGGATTTTGAACCAGTGATAATGAAAGAACGGCGATATATTTCGAAGTCAGGATGGTGTGTGACTTGGAGGGGAACTTGGAGGTGGTGGTGTTCCCATGCACCTGCCAATGGCGGGGCTGAAACCATCGAAGATGATGGTATCCTAATACCTAATCCTCCTTCTCACATCCCACTTCCCCCTCATCCCACAATCTCTTCTGATTTACAAGTAGCAGATGGTGTAAGCATGCACCTCTTGCTTTCCCCCCCCCCCGCCCCCCCTCCCCTCAGCACAACCTTACCCTTGTGCCTTTCTCCTTTCAGATACCCAAGAAATGCCACCTGGCCAGGTAGTGTTGAAAGAGTGACAGGTGTAAGAGCAACAGGACACTGAGGATGAAGAAACATCATCACTCGATTTTACACTCGCAGCCACCAGCTCAGATACTGACACTGCGTGTAATTTAGAGGATAGCATAGAGGCGGGATCTGCATGTGGTGAGACACCGGGTATGAGTTCTGCTGCATAGGTCTCAGATGAGCACTTTGATGGGCAGGGCACAGAAGAAGGCAGATGGGTATGCACAATGAAAAGCTTGGTGCGTTGGCAGTTCTGCCAGAAAGCCTGCGTGCAATATCAAGAGCTTGGAGGAGTCCAGCACCAACTTTGTACAGGGCTTTGCACAGAGCTTGGAGTCCAATCTTTCCAGCATGGCAGTGGTGGCCAACTCCATTCACGCATTTGTGGACCCAACCGTGATGCAACGTCTGATGGCCGGTGTCTAAGCTTCCACTGTAACACAAGCATAATGCGCCCAATGTCTGGGTGCTGCAGTGGAAGCTCAGACTTCTGTCATGCAAGCTCAAACTGATCTCATGCAAGCTCAGCTTGCTGCCATGCAAGCTCAGACGGCTGCCATCATGGCTGCGGATACCAGTGTTCAAAGGGGCTTGCAGCGTGTCACAGCAACCCAGCAATCTGTCCTCCAACAGATTACTAGGATTGCTGAGGACCTGCCCCAGGGGAGTGGCAGTGGCTCCGTGTAGCACAAACCTGTTGTACTCTCTCAGGATGACAGCATTCATCCTCCCACCACTGCCACTCTACCAGTGCCCTTGCTGTTGCCTGTCAGCCTGCCAGCCCAGACTGCTGCCGCCCGTGCCAAGGTGATGCAGTCCAAAGCCGGGCCTTCTAGGCCCACAGCTGCTCAAGATCATCCTCCAAGGCCATCTGCAGTCTCCCCCACTGAAAGTCAACAGCTTCCACCAGCCATGCTGCAACCACTGGGGTAGCACTGCGTAGGAGCACTAGGACAGACAAAGGCACACGGAAGACAGGCACGAAGGGAATGCACAAGGGTGATCAGTTTATGTCTGTATGCAAAAAGCATATTTTGATTTATAAATTTGGTTTGGAATTTTTATTTCGGGTTGGCTTTAATGTTTGCATTGTGGCCAAGCGGACGCTGTGATAGTCAGTGACAGAGGGAAGGTAAGGTGTGGGACTGTTGGTGAATGTGGAATTGGGGTTGTGTTTACTGGTATCGCAGCCGAATGAGCCGGTCAGAAAAGGGCTGTCTGAGTTGCCTTCTCTCTTCCTCCTCTTCCTCCACCTGCTGCTCCTCCTCCTCCTGAGCTGTTCATCGTATAGCTGGTGGCAAGGTCTGTGCCCTCATGATGGCGAAGTTGTACAGCATGCAGCAGACCACCATGGATCCCGACACCCACTCTGCCGAGTACTGCCAGGCTCCTCCAGAGCGGTCCAGGTAGCGGAAGCATTGTTTTCGCACGCCAATGGTCTACTCTATCATATTTCGTGTGGCAGCATGGCTTGCATTGTATTCATGCTGCCACGTGTGCGTGGGTTGCGCACCGGAGTCATGAGCTATGTCATCAACGGATTGCCCTTGCCGCCCAGTAGCCACCCTTTGGTTTCTCGTGATGGCTCAAATGCAGATGGGACACTGGACTGCCGCAGCATGAAGGCATCGCGACTGCTGCCAGGAAACCGGAGATTGACCTGCATGATTTGCTGCCTAGGGTCGCTCACGAGCTGGACATTGAGGGAGTGGAATCCCTTTCAGTTAAGCTACATCTCGGCGTTGACATGCGGCACCCGCAAATCGACATTCGTGTAGTCAATGACACCCTGCACCATGGGGAAACCTGCAATCCTCACGAAGCCACGTGCTCGCTCTGTCTGCTGCTCTCTGGCAAGAGAGAATGAAATGTAGTCAGCTCTCTTTAATTAGAGAGTCTCAGTGACCTCCCTTACACAACAGTAGATGGCAAACTGCGAGATGTTGTAAATATCTCCACCTCCAGCCTGGAAGATGCCCGACGCATAAATGTTCATGGCTACAGTCACCTTCACAGCCACTGGCAATGTGGTCCTCGCCCTGCTCTGAAGTTGAGGTTGTGGATGCAGCAAGTGGCAGATTTCAGTGAGGACGTAAAGTAGGATTTAAAGCAATTGGTGGAAGGTTTAGAGGGGATTTGAGGGGAAATTTCTTCACCCAGAGGGTTGTGGGGGTCTGGAACTCACTGCCTGAAAGGGTGGTAGAGGCAGAAAGCCTAACCATATTTAAAAAGTACTTGGATGTGCACTTGGGATGCTGTAACCTGCAGGGCTATGGACCAAGAGCTGGGAAGTGGGATTAGGCTGGATAGATCTTTGTTGGCCGGCGCGGACACGATGGGCCGAAACGGCCTCTTTCCGTGCTGTAACTTTCTATGATTCTATGATACGTCCTCAGTGATGCACAGACGTCTCTTACACTGTTCCTCGCTGAGGTTGAGGTAGAAGAATTGCTCCCTGAACACCCTGGGCAGATGTGGCCTCCTGCTGAGAGCCCTTCTCCCCTCCTCCTCCTATCTCTTCCAACAACTTGTCCTGCTCTGTGTCGCCTCTGCTCATTCTCCCAGTCATGCTGTATTTCAAGGGGAATGCCTACTACTGTACCCATGTCTGGGAGCGACTGGTTTGTGCAAAAGCCTTGATGTCAAGACAAAGTCCTGCAGCACCTACCACACCACTCCCCATAGACTTTAGCAACTTTAAAGAACTCTAGAAAGCACCAAATACTTGTACAATCATAGCAACAGCCAGTAGAAATCAATCAGCAACTAAGCTTTCAGTAGCTGATGATTTAAATCACACTGGTCGGGGGTCCTTCCTGCTGTTGAACATGTGTTCAGCTGTGTGAGTTTAAGAGAGGGCATTAGCTGGAGTTTTGTACTCCAAAATGGCAGCACTGAGCGTCATGATCTACCTACTCTGCATACTTCCAGCAGACACTCACTGCATGCACACTAACGCCCTTACTAATGCCCTTACCAATATGGCATGCAGCTTGAACCAGAAATGTGCGCGCGCGCCACGGACGTCATTTTGGACCTCATAGGGCACTCGTAGTGCACAGATCCGAATTTTGCCCCCAATATCTTTCCATGTTTGAAGCTTTGTTTGAAGCAGTGTCTTACTGCCAGCATTCTATCATTTCTATGATTGTACAGGTTCCCATGAGGAGGAGACCTTAGAAGCCAGTGTGCATCCTGTCCCCAGCATCACACAATGTCACTCACTCCAACCGATGTGAGGACCAGCACAGATACATCCACTCTCAGCGGTTCAGTTTATGAGTTGAGGAGGGAGAACTGGTTGAAAAGCAGAAGTGTGCCATCCAGACGGCCAGCTCAAGTTTTCATTTACCTGCTAAGTGCAAGGATTGGGACTTCCTTAGACCTTCCAGCAGTGTTTCTTGTAGTCATTTAAAGTGCTTGTCAAGCACCATGCAAAAGCTGCAAAAACTGCAGAGCATTCTGGAGAGAGCAATCACTCGAGCCATCTGCAATGATGCCTTATTGACCAAGATCTTAAGGCTATATGCTGTTTCTGTAATGTATGATCTCAGTGGGGCTATAAATACTCTAGACTTCAATTTACGGTAGTTGTCTTATGTAGTTTCAACATGCAGTGGGATTCAATTGTGAGAGCTATAACATAGGGCTTCAAGAACCATGATGCTGGCGAATTAGTCTGTTCCAGCACAGATTACTGCGCATGTAGAGAGTTCCCAGGAGCAGGGAAATAGCAGGAATTGCCACAAATGATGGAACTGGCTTTCAAGATGACTGCACATCTATCATATCTAGTCAAACTCACTAATATGCCAGGTAGCATGCAGAACCAGGTAGTTACTGCAGCATTATCGTATCGTAGAATCTGACAACACAGAGGAGGCAAGTAGAAGAAAGAAGTGTGATGGCTGGCTGTCATGTATCAATGCATGCCTCTTGAGATAGTGGTGATCTAGTATTTACTTGTGATTGGTCATGAAATGACCCCAGAAATACTGGTACCACATATAACAAAAAGAGAGTTGATGTTGTGTATATGGACTTTCAAAAGGCATTTGATAAAGTGCCGCATAATATATGTTAGAAAAATTAAAGCCCATGGGATTAAAGGGACAGTGGCAGTCTGGATATGAAATTGGCTAAGAGAAAGAAAGCAGAGAGTAGTAGTGAATGGTTGTGTTATCAGACTGGTGGGAAGTATACAGTGATGTCAGTTTTTGTGCCACAACTCTTTCTGATATATATTAATGACCTGGACTTGAGTATAGGAGGCAAAATTTCAAAGTTTGCAGATGACACAAAACTTGGAAATGTAGTAAACAGTGAGGAGGATAGTAGCAGATTAAGGATGACATAGAAAGATGGGTGAAATGGGAAGACACATGGCAGATTAAATTTAATGCAGAGAAGTGTGAACTGATGCATTTTGGAAGGAACAATGAGGAGAGGCATTCGAAACTAAATGGTACAATTTTAAAGGGAGTGCAGGAACAGAGACCTGGGGATTCACATACACAAATCTTTGAAGGTGGCAGGACAAGTTGAGAAGGCTGTTAAAAAGGCATATGGGATCCTGGGCTTTATAAACAGAGGCATAGAGTACAAAACCAAGGAAGCTATGCTAAATCTTTATAAATCACTGGTTAAGCCTCAGCTGGAGTATTTTGTTCAATTCTGTGCACCGCACTCCTTGGAACAGAGAGGATTAAGGGGAAATTTATAGAGGGGTTCAATGTTATTAAGGGTTTTGATAGAGTAAATAAGGAGCAACTGTTTCCACTGGCAGGAGGGCACAAGAGGACACGGATTTGAGTTAATTGGCAAAAGAACCAGAGGGGAGATGAGGAGAATTTTTTTATGCAGCAAATAGTTATGATCTGGAATGCACTGCCTGAAAGGTTGGTGGAAACAGATTTAATAACTTCTTTCAGGGCTATGGGGAAAGAGGTGCAGAATAAAGTTATACAACTAATAATGGCATTCCCCTTAAGGGTACAATCTTCAAAAATGGCTGATGATGCCTTCAGTGCATTTCCAATGCTTAACATGACAAATGACGGCATTACATAATTAGGATTTTGAAGCCTAAATGGGGGTAATAGTGAACAGTGCGATCTCCCTCTACAGCCTGGCTGCAGAATGTACATATTGGGCAAGAATTAAGCCTGAGGCCTCCTTATACAACTATATGCCCTTTCTTTCCCCCCTTGCTCACCTGATTGGCATATTTGTACCCAACTGTATAATAGACAACTTTTTTTTTATTGACAGACCTGAAAACTGTTTTTCCCTATGAAGCAGATGGGCAAGAAATAAAATATGTCAGAACCTCAATTGTTTGGGGACTTGTTCTGAGTCACAAGGTTGTTAAATATCTTGAGAATTTTTCCAAAATAAGTGTAGCAGGTTGAGTGATATTTTAAGAAATTGAGACACTCAAAGGAGTGACAGAACAGATGCACTCATTCCTTACAGCCAATTTGCATATAATTAGCACATTAATGAAGTATACACAGTGCCATTTTCAAGATTAATGCAAGGTTCTCAAAATGGGGAAAATGTACTTGGGCAACCAAATCCTACTGCATAGGTATATGTTCATTAAAATTCAGGCACATATGTTGAAATTGTTTTGTTGCTAATAACCAGGAATGGTGCTACTGTAAGATTTTTCACCTGGCTGCAGCCTTCTGCAGATTCTACATTCTGCCCTAAATATTAGCAGGGCTTGAGGATGAGATATATTTGCACTTGTAATGACCAGTCCTCCAATTTACTTCTGTTGCCCATGCTCAAAGCAGCGGCATCAAAATCCTCACGTAATATCCTGACTACAGTATATATCTCAAGCAGTCAGGTTACATAACAGTGGTGGCCTTTGAACATGGGCACCACAATCCAATAATGTAAAAAATAAATATTGCAGGATTTGTTTTGAGGAAATAAGCACTTAGTAGATTTTTTCACTCGCACGACCATTGCCACTATAATTGCAGAACTCAGATGAAGTATCAAATTTTGGGTTTTGGTGTTCAAACTGACATACCCCATCCACCAACTAAAATAAAAAACAGTAATTTCAGCATTTTGCTTCAAGAAGATCGCAGAATACTGCTGAATTGGTATATTTTTCCTGAATGTGTTAAAGCCACAAGATGGCGTGTAGTTAAGTTTATTATTAGTCGAGTCGAAAAACGAGAAGTGGCAATTCCTACTAGATTTTTTAAGAGACCAGTAATGATATAGTCTCTGAAATTCCACAGGGTATCTACCAGTCTCCTGCTGAACCTCCACAAAATTTCTGTGCCATGTATTATTTAACATTAAATTTAAGAAAGTAAAAGGAAAGTTGAGTAATGAAATGGCTATTCAACCCATCAAAACTGTTCCTTCATGAGACCATATACAAACCCCCACCATGGACTCTATTCAGAACTTTTCTCAATACTGACTAATCCTTATAGTTAAGCAAAACAGTAAAATCTCAAAGCTTCTCTGAAGATTCTGTTTGGTAAATGTGTTGCCAATTGAGAAGTGAATTATACAGACCAGGAATATACTGGGGTTCAGACCCTGATATTAGCCGATCTCAGCTTGGTGGGCGGGGGTGGTGTGGGGCCCTACAGTTGGTCTCTGCTTCAACTTGCACCATTTAGTCTCAGTCAACATCCCTAATAACTCCAGCAGTGCAATAGTCATTGGGGACTATTTTCTACTTACTCCTGTGCGCGGGTGAAATGGGTGCTAAGCCTTGGAATCTTATGTCAGGTCTTCACTTGCCCGACATTTGCCGGAAGTGAGCCCAACGCCATTTTGGGTCGGGTGTGTTTTAGTCATCCAGGGTGCCTGCCTGATATCAATGGGCATCTAATAAATATACAAAAGCAAAATACTGCGGATGCTGGAAATCTGAAATAAAAACACAAAATGCTGGAAATACTCAGCAGGTCAGGCAGCATTTGTGGAGAGAGAAACAGAGTTAACGTTTCAGGTCGATGACGAAGGGTCATCGACCTGAAACGTTAACTCTGTTTCTCTCTCCACAGATGCTGCCTGACCTGCTGAGTATTTCCAGCATTTTCAGTCTAATAAATATATGTTGATGAGTCCTGTACCTGTTGCAGGACCCTACTACAATTTTCAACTGCCTTGCCCATTCTCAAATGTGGCCACAAATCCTAAGCAGGAATAGTTCAAAGGAATCCTCAGCTGCAGTTAGATAAATACCTGGTTAGTTGTTTTAAAGTGCTAGTGGGCTTTTGTAGCTATTTCTGGCTGTGTTGGCTACTGTAGCTGACTGCAAAATTTGTGGCAGGTTATTTTTTTGGAGCAGGGAGATAATATACGACCAGGGGCTTCTGCTCAAACTGCTTTCTGGCAACTTAGGTGTCCTGCTCGGTCTGCCAGCATGTCTGGGGGACCAGGAGGAGGAAGAGCAGCAAACAAGAGTGGAGAGACCTGTAGCTGGAGGGAGAAGATGGCAAAGCAGGGTAGGTTGCGAGTACCCCACATGAATTTACAAGACAAGAACTGTGAGAACATGGAGTCTTGGTACCCTGACAAATGAACCATGGTGATGAATCCTAACACCCTATCTTAACTCCTTGCTAGGAGCCATCTAAGGTTTTATCGTCCAGTTTTAGGTCTAGGAGTGAGTGATGCCTGACTTGAAATGTCCTTACGTTAACCAGTTCAGATTGAAATTACTTTATTTCATATATCCTTGATTAGGACACCCACAAGCTACTGAGTGAGTGAGTTAATGCTTTCTTGCCACATGATCAAAGACAGAGTCAGACAACAATTCCTGCACTAACAACTATTTATTGACTCCAAAATCACAGCTTAAAGTTATACATTGGGTATGCAAGCACTTAATAAATGTGAACAGACGTAGTCATGGCCATCTAGCAGTTTGAATAGCAAATCTTTAATGAACAGTTACATCGCAAATCAGCAACAGCCATTACACAAGCAATTTAGTGCATCAGTGTAAATAAGCATTAATGGACGGTGAATATTAATTATAGCAGTGGTCAGACTCTTTAACTGTTGCAATGGATGAAGTTAATTTAGGGTTAAATACCTATATAGATGACAAATTAACAGCATTATATAGACAGTCTATTAAATAACTCGAAAGTCTGTGGCCTAGAAATTGGATATAGCCACAAAATGGGCAGTGTTATGGCCAAACGATGTTAAGCTGTGCCACATGAAAATAGCACGCAAAATTCATCCTTATTCTTCATTAACATGATTATAGTCATGATTTCAGCGCTAAAACTGCTGCTCATTGGTTTAACGCTCAACAGGTGGACCAATATCAGGGCCCGTCTAATTCACAGTCATGTGTGCTACAGGCTTTTTCCACTACTTAAAGGGGAGGCGCATTGATGCTACAGCACCTCATTGTCAGGGCAGTTGGATTTGCAGCTGCCCCAACAATCAGAAAGAGAAGCTTAAGGACAAGCAAAAGTTGTGTACACAAAAAGAAATGGCAGAGAGAGAGCCAGGAGGTTCTCAGACGAGGCTCTGGAGGCAATTGTAGTGGCCGTGGAGAGGAGGCAAGCTGTCCTCTACCCCCAAAGTGGCAGGAAGCCCTCACCCTATATGTCCCATACAATGTGACGGCCAGCACTGTGGTGCCACAGTCCGCCATCCAATGCGGCAAGAAGTTTAATGACCTCACACGGGAGGTTAAGGTGAGTGAAGGCTTCAGAAAATGCCACATACCACCACCTGTACCACAAGCCTCACACACTGCTCAATGCACCACATCCCCAGCACTCACCTACCAACAATCTCTACCTATCACCACTCACACCTCACAATGATAGCTTCACTCCACCCTCACAACCTTACCACTGCTGTAACACTCACACCCACTTCTCATACCTTGCACACACTGACAGTTATTCAACTATGGTAGGCACATCACCCAAACACATTGCACCACACTCACTCACACACTTCTCTTTCTCTTGCAGACCAAGCTGGCACATAATCGCCGGGAGCAGCAGCAAACAAGCGGGGGCCAATCTGACACGCAGGACTTCAGCCAACTGGAGGAGCAAGTACTCCAGCTAATTGGGCGGCACGTGGTAGAGGCCATGACAACCGGCGAGATTCAACCCCTAAGGGACAATGGTATGTTCATTCCTAATCCTTCTTCTCACATCCCACTTCCCCCTCAGCCCACAATCCTTTCTCACTTTCAAGCTACACATGCTGTATGAATGCATTTTTGGCTTCCCCCTCCCCTCACCATAACCCAATTCTTGTGCCTTTCTACTTTCAGATAATCAACAAGCACCCCAGCAGCCTGACCCCAAGGGCACCACTGAGAGCGAAGGGGAAGAAGAAGAGGAAGAAGAAGACACCACGTCACTGCATATCTCACTCACAGACACCAGCTCAGAAGCTGGCACTACACGAACTTTAGAGGCTAGTGTAGAAGCGGGATCTGCACAGGGTGAGGCACCGGGCACGAGTGGGCTGCAGAAAGGCCGGGGGAAAGGGTAACTCGGGGGCCAGCTCCCCAGAGGGCGAATTTTGCTGCACAGGATTCAGATTAGGACCTTGATGGAGTGGCCTTCAGATGAAGGGTGATGTGCATGCACACAGAATTGATGGGTGCAATGGCAAGCCTGCCAGAGAGCATCTCGGCAATGTCAAGGAGCGTGGAGGAGTCCACCTCCAACATTGCACGGGGCTCTGCACAGAGCTTGGAGCCCAGGATTTCCAGCCTGGAAGTGATGGTACACTCAGCAGGACATTGGCAGACGTGATGGTGCGCATGATGGGCACTGTCGCAGCTTCCATTGCAGCACATGCGGAAGCGACCCAACATCTTAGTGATGCGGCGGAAGCTCAGACTGCTCTCGTGCAGTCTAAGCATGATGCCACCCAAGCTCAGACCGCTGACATCGTGGCTGGGTTTACCACTGTCAACCAGGGCTTGCAGGGTGTCGCAGCAGACCAACAATCTGTGCTCCAACACTCCGTTACCTTAGAACCTTGAAAGAAGTTCATAAAGCTGGTGCAGTTGCAGAAAGTAGCACAGAGCCTGTAAAACTGCATAACCGTGTCAGGTGCAACTGATTGCTGATGATACCTTTAAATATCGTTGCTGGAGCCTCCTTCCTGCTTTGGAATGCTTGCTCTGCCTGTCATTGTTAGGACAGAGTATTAATCGAGAAATAATAGGAGCTTGTAACAAAGGTAATGCAATAATCCTGGGGGACTTTAATCTTCATATAGATTGGGCAAATCAAATTGGCAAGGGTAGTCTGGAGAACGAGTTCATAGAATGCATTTGAGACAGTTTCCTAGAACAATGTCATGGAATCAACTAGGGAACAAGCTATTTTAGATCTAGTTTTGTATAATAAGACAGCGTTACTTAGTAATCTCATAGTAAAGGATCCTCCAGGGAAGAGTGATCAAAATATGATAGAATTTCACATTAAGTTTGAGAGTGACATTCTTAAGTCCGAAACTAGAGTCTTAAACTTAAATAATGCCAATTACAGGAAACTCTTTATTAACCGGCACCGACGGGACCGGCGTGGTGCCGGTTTATTGAAAGTACCGGATAACGGAGAGTTATATCTACCGAGGCTATTTTTAACAAAGAAAAATAAATAAATCAAGAAATGTGCAGTATACTTCCGACAGCGCCAGGAGGCCGAGTAGTGGCACTTTTGAAAACTACCCCTACTGACTAAATCGGCGTTCTCGGACTCGGACTCGGGATCGGCAACATTGCCGGTTATTTGAGAGGAGTTTTCGGAGTACTCGGCGTTCGCGGAGACTCGACTGCGACTCGGCAACATTGCCGGTTATTTGAGAGGAGTTTTCGGAGGATGATTTTTGCCGGTTAAGCGAGAATTCCGGATATTTGGGTGCCGGATAAACAAAAGTTTCCTGTACATAGGTATGAGGGGCGAATTGGCGAAGGTAGATTGGGAAACTAGATTAAAAAGGTATGACGGTAGATAAGCAGTGGAAAACATTTAAATATTCCAATATTCTCAATGAATATACATTCATTGAGAAATAAAAAATCCACGGGAAAAGTGATACAACTGTGGCTAACTAAAGAAGTTAAGGATAGTATTAGATTAAAAGAAGAAGCTTATAATGTTGCGAAGAATAGTAGTAGGCCTGATGATTAGGAGAGCTTTAGAAACCAGCAAAGGATGACCAAAAAATTGAAACAAAAGGGCGAAAATATAACATGAGAGTAAATTAGCAAGAAATATAAGAACAGATTATAAGAGCTTCGACAAGTATGTAAAAAGGAAGAGAGTAGCAAAAGCAAGTGTTGGTCCCTTAGAGGCTGAGACAGGAGAACTTATACTGGGGAACAAGGAAATGGCAGTGACCTTAAATAAATAATAGCTTTAAAAGGGAAGTGGGTATATTTGTAAAATAAAAAAATAGAAGGTATGAGGAAAGGGGTGAGGAATGGGACTAAGTGGCTAACTCCTTCAGAGAGCCAGCGCAGTTGCGAGGAGCCAAATGGCCACCTTCAGTGGTGTAAAATTCTACGGGCTAGAAATTTGGTGCATTTAGAAACATAGAAACATAGAAACATAGAAAATAGGTACAGGAGTAGACCATTCGGTCCTTCGAGCCTGCACCGCCATTCAATGCGTTCATGGCTGAACATGCTACCTCAGTACCCTATTCCTGCTTTCTCGCCATACCCCTTGATCCCCCTAGTTGTGAGTGTTATATCTAACTCCCTTTTGAATATATTTAGCGAACTGGCCTTAACAACCTTCTGTGGAAGAGAATTCCATAGATTCACCACTCTCTGGGTGAAGAAGTTCCTCCTCAGCTCAGTCCTAAATGGCTTCCCCTTAATCCTTAGACTGTGACCCCTGGTTCTAGTTTTCCCTACCATTGGGAACATTCTGCCCGCATCTAATTTGTCTAAACCAGTCAGGATTTTAAATGTCTCTATAAGATCCCCCCTCATTCTTCTGAACTCCAGAGGATACAAATTCAGTTGACCCAATCTTTCTTGATATGTCAGTCCGGCCATCCCAGGAATCAATCTAGTGAACCTTCGCTGCACTCCCTCAATAGCAAGAATGTCCTTCCTTAAGTTAGGAGACCAAAACTGCGCACAATACTCCAGGTGTGGCCTCACCAAGGCCCTGTACAACTGCAGCATCACCTCCCTACTCCTGTACTCAAATCCCCTTACTATGAAGGCCATCATTCCGTTTGCTTTCTTGACTGCCTGCTGCACTTGCATTCCCACCTTCAATGACTGATGTACCATGATGCCCAGGTCTCGTTGCACCTCCCCTTTCCCTAATCTGCCACCATTCAGGTAATAGTCCGCCTCTCTATTTTTACCACCAAAGTGGATAACCTCACATTTATCCACATTGTACTTCATCTGCCATACATTTGCCCATTCACCCAACCTGTCCAAGTCACTCTGTAGCCTCCTAGCATCCTCCTCATTGTTCACACTGCCTCCCAATTTAGTGTCATCCGCAAATTTGGAGATATTACATTTAATCCCTTCGTCCAAATCATTAATATATAATGTAAACAGCTGGGGTCCCAGCACCGAACCCTGCGGTACCCCGCTGGTCACTGCCTGCCATTCTGAAAAGTACCCATTTACTCCTACTCTTTGTTTCCTGTGTGCCAACCAGTTCTCAATCCACGTCAACACATTACCCCCAATCCCATGTGCTTTAACTTTGCTCACCAATCTCTTGTGTGGAACCTTGTCGAAGGCCTTCTGAAAGTCCAAATACACCACATCTACTGGTTCCCCCCTGTCCACCCTATTGGAAACATCCTCAAAAAATTCCAGAAGATTTGTCAAGCATGATTTCCCTTTCACAAATCCATGCTGACTTGGACCTATCATGTCGCCACTTTCCAAATGGTCTGTTATGACATCTTTAATAATTGCTTCCATCATTTTACCCACAACCGATGTCAGGCTGACCGGTCTATAATTCCCTGCTTTCTCCCTCCCTCCTTTTTTTTTTTTTTTTTTTTTGCCTCTCGCAAATGTCTTTTTGCCTGGGCGCGGCATCGCTAACGACTCCCACTAAATTCAGCGGGGGTTTAGCGGCGGCGGTAACCAGTAGCGCCCCACTCCGCTGCACAGGTTCGCCCCACCTGCAAAATTGGCCTGCGTCCACGGAATCTGCGCCGGGCGACAGCAACCGATTCAGAGGGTGGGAACGGAATGGCAGGAGGCTCACGGGGTGCTAACTAAAGGGGAGGTGGCGGGAGGGGGAAAAAAATCGTCCGACTTACTTGTCGCAGTCCATTGCATCTTTGAACGCGGGGTCCGTGCTGCGATCTGGCAGCCCGGCATTCCTCTTGAGTGCCAGGCTGCTAGCACGGCATCCCGCTCCCTGGTGGTCCAGGTAGGGCCCCGCAGAGTTGTGGACTTGAGCCCTCCCCTTTAATGAGGGGAAGAGCCTTTCGATGCGGCAGCGCTACGTGGCCCAGTGCGTAGCGCTGCAGAACGCACCGCCCCGATATTCGTGGTTAGCGCTCTAAGGAGGAAGTAGAGTGCTTGAATTAGCACTCTACCTCCCTCTTGGGGCACTAAAACTGAAGTTAGCGATCGTCGGCGCTAAATTTAGCGCCCAGGCAATGTTAGCAACCCAAAATGGTCGCTAACGAATTTTTCTCCCATAGCCTCTATGTTACCAATTCCTTTGGAAAATCATGAGGAAGTTTTTGTCACTCTATGGTAATGTCACATCGCTTGTTGCTATTGATTAAAATTTATTAGAAAACTTCAGGCTTTTTAAAAATCCATTTAATAAAAAACAGGTTTTTGCCAGTGATTAAGCAGGAGTATTCTGTATTATAATCACCATCCTACACTCCAGTAGCTTTGTTGAAAGAAAAAGAAAAATGAACTTGGATCACATTGATAGCAACTGGCAGCTGAATGAATCTAGAATTTAGCTCCCATTTGCTACTGTAACTGATATGATGCTTCACAAATAGGACTTTACAAAAGTCAACCCTTTTGACAAAGGCCTAAAAAAGCCTCCTGCCTTTTACTATAGCAGTGTCAGAAGTAAAGGAAGACAAAAAAACTACCCTCCATCAGCCAAGTTAGCTGAGACTCTGCTTTCTTCCATATTGATAGTATATTAACTGTGATTCTACTTAGTAGTACAATATTCAAAGACGAAAATAGTATCAGGTCAAAATTACAAAAAATATGAGTACAAATATGCTATACGCATTCATATTTTGTACTATAATATGGAGGAGCAGGAGAACCTAAGATAGTAGGATGCTGCAGTAATATTTTTTACCCAGTCTTTGCCCTTTCACTGCTAAAATTATTCTACATTATTAGCTGGAAGTCCCATTTAGAAACATAGAAAAATAGGAGCAGGAGTAGGCCATTTGGCCCTTCGAGCCTGCTCCGCCATTCAATATGATCATGGCTGATCCTCTATCTCAATACCATATTCCCGCTCTCTCCCCATACCCCTTGATGCCTTTTGTGTCTAGAAATCTATCTATCTCCTTCTTAAATATATTCAGTGACTTGGCCTCCACAGCATTCTGTGGTAAAGAATTCCATAGGTTCACCACCTTCTGAGTGAAGAAATTTCTCCTCATCTCAGTCCTAAATGTCCTACCCCGTATCCTGAAACTGTGACCCCCTCGTTCTAGACCCCCCCAGCCAGGGGAAACATCCTTCCTGCATCCAGTCTGTCTAGCCCTGTCAGAATTTTATACGTTTCAATGAGATCCCCTCTCATTCTTCTAAACTCTAGTGAATACAGGCCTAGTTCACCCAATCTCTCCTCATACGACAGTCCTGCCATCCCAGGAATCAGTCTGGTAAACCTTCGCTGCACTCCCTCTATGGCAAGTATATCCTTTCTTAGGTAAGGAGACGAAAACTGCACACAGTACTCCATGTGTGGTTTCACCAAGGCCCTGTATAACTGTAGTAAGACATCCTTGCTCCTGTACTGAAATCCTCTTGCAATGAAGGCCAACATACCATTTGCCTTCTTAACTGCCTGCTGCACCTGCATATTTGCTTTCAGTGACTGGTGTACAAGGGCACCCAGGTCCCTTTGTACATCAACATTTCCCAATCTATCACCATTTAAATAATATTCTTGCCTTTCTGTTTTTCCTATCGAAGTGGATAACTTCACATTTATCCACGTTATACTGCATCTGCCATGTATTTGCCCACTCACTCAACTTGCCTTGAAGCCTCTTTGGATCCTCCTCACAACTCACAATCCCACCTAGTTTTGTGTCGTCAGCAAACTTAGAAATATTACATTTGGTTCCCTCATCCAAATCATTGATATATATTGTGAATAGCTGGGGCCCAAGCACTCATCCCTGTGGTACCCCACTAGTCACTGCCCGCCACCCCGAAAAAGACCCATTTATTCCTACTCTCTGTTTCCTGTCTGTTAACCAATTTTCAATCCATGCCAGTATATTACCCCCAATCCCATGTGCTTTAAGTTTGCACACTAACCTCTTATGTGGGACTTTATCAAAGGCCTTCTGAAAATCCAAATACACCACATCCACTGGTTCTCCCTTATCTATTGTACCAGTTACATCCTCAAAAAACTCCAGTAGGTTTGTCAAACATGATTTCCCTTTCATAAATCCATGTTGACTTTGTCTAATCCCGTTGATATTTTCTAAGTGTCCTGCTATCACATCCTTTGTAATAGACTCTAGCATTTTCCCTACTACTGATGTTAGGCTAACTGGTCTGTAGTTCCCTGTTTTCTCTCTCCCTCCTTTTTTAAATAGTGGGGTTACATTTGCCACCCTCCAATCTGTAGGAACTGTTTCATAATCTATAGAATTTTGGAAGATGACAACCAATGCATCCATATTTTCATGGCTACCTCTTTTAGTACTCTGGGATGCAGATTATCAGGCCCTGGGGATTTATCAGCTTTCAGTCCCATTAATTTCTCCAGCACTATTTTTCTACTAATACTAGGTTCCTTTAATTCCTCCTTCTCACTAGACCCTTGGTTCCCTAGCATTTCTGGGAAGTTATTTGTGTCCTCTTCCGTGAAGACAGAACCAAAGTAATTGTTTAATTGCTCAGCCATTTCCTTGTTCCCCATTATAAATTCTCCCATTTCTGACTATAAGGGACCTACATTTGTTTTCACTACACTTTTTCTTTTTACGTACTTGTAGAAGCTTTTACAGTCCACTTTTATTTTCCTTGCAAGTTTACTCTGATACTCTATTTTTCCCCTCTTAATCAATCTCTTGGTCCTTTTTTGCTGAACTCTAAACTGCTCCCAATCCTCAGGCATGCTACTTTTTCTGGCAACTTTATATGACTCCTCTTTGGATCTAATACTATCCTTAATTTCTTTTGTTAGCCATGGTTGGGCCGCTTTTCCTGTTGTGTTTTTGCGCCAGAAAGGAATGTATAACTGTTGCAATTCATGCATTCGTTCCTTAAATGTTAGCCATTGCCTATCCACCGTCATGCCTTTTAATGAAGCTCCCCAATCAATCATAGCCAACTCACTCCTCATACCTTTGTAGTTTCCTTTGTTTAGATTTAGCACCCTCGTTTCAGATTGGACTTCACTTTCCATCTTAATGAAGAATTCTAACATGGTATGGTCACTCTGCCCTAAAGGACGCCGCACAACAAGATTATTAATTAACCCCTTCTCATTACACAATAATGATAGATTGTTCCCTAGTTGGCTCCTCAATGTACTGGTCTTAAAAACCATCTCGTACACACTCCAGGAATTCATCCTCCACAGTATTATTGCTAATTTAGTTTGGCCAGTCTATATGGAGATTAAAGTCACCCATGATTACTGTAGTACCCTTGTTACATGCATCTCTAATTTCCTGTTTGATGCCATCCCCTACATTACCACTACTGTTTGGAGGCCTATAGACAACTCCCACTAATGTTTTCTGCTCTTTGGTGCTTCTTAGCTCCACCCAGACTGATTCTACATCTTGATTTTCTGAGCCAGTATCCTTTCTCACTATTGCTCTGATTTCATCCTTTACTAACAACGCCACCCCACCTCCTTTTCCTTTTTGCCTGTCCTTCCTAAATATCGAATATCCTTGGATATTCAGCTCCCAACCTTGGTCACCCTGCAGCCATGTCTCCATAATCGCAATTATATCGTATCAGTTTACATCTATTTGCGCTGTTAATTCGTCTACCTTATCACGAATGCTTCGTGCATTCAGATACAGTGCCTTTAGATTTGTCTTTTTAACATTTTTAGACATCTTAACATTTTTTTGTTACTATGGCCCTATTTGTCTTATTACCATTTTTTCTTACCCGGACCCTATTTGTTAGTGCACTCTTTTATTTGTACGCTCTGTCCCTTCCTGACACAATCTGGTTATCCTTACCCCAATCACTTTCCTGCACTGCTTCCTTGTCTTTTCTCTTTAGCATTCTAGATTTCTCTCCACCGGGACCCTCCCCCCTCTTATTTAGTTTAAAGCCCTATGTACCTCCCTAGTTATTCGATTCGCTAGAACTCTGGTCCCAGCATGGTTCAGGTGTAGTCCGTCCCAACGGAACAACTCTCTCTTTCCCCAGTACTGGTGCCAGTGCCCCACGAATTGAAATCCACTTCTCCCACACCAATCTTTGAGCCACACATTCATCTCTCTGATCCTATTGACCCTATGGCAATTTGCTCGTGGCTCCGGTAATAATCCAGAGATTATGACCTTTGTGGTTCTGCTTTTTAATTTAGTCCCTAGCTGCTCAAACTCTCTCAGCAGAACCTCTTTCTTTGTCCTACCTATGTCGTTGGTACCTACATGGACCATGACATCTGGATCTTCCCCCTCCCACTCCAAGCTCTTCTCCAGCCCGGAGGATATGTCCTTTACCCTGGCACTGGGTAGGCAACATAGCCTTCGGGACTCACGCTCCTGGCTGCAGAGAACAGTGTCTATCCCCCTAACTATACTGTCGCCTACTACAACCACCTTCCTTTTTACTCCCCCCACTTGAACAGCTTCCTGTACCACGGTGCCGTGGTCAGTTTTCTCGTCCTCCCCGCAGTCCCCGCACTTGTCCACAAGGGTTGCAAGAACCTCGAATCTATTGGACAAGTGCAGGGATTGAGGCTCCTGCAATACTACCTCCTGGGTCCCCGTACCTGCCTCACTCGCAGTCACACCCTCCTGTCCCTGACCACATGTCAATTCTAAAGTATTTAATCTAAGGGGTATGGCTGCCTCCTGGAGCAAAAGGTCCAGGTAACTTTCTCCCTCACTGATGTCTCGCAATGTCTGCAGCTCGGACTCCAGCTCCTCAACTCGGAGCCGAAGTTCATCGAGCCGCAGACACTTGCCGCAGATGTAGTCACCCTGGACAAAAATGTCCACAAGCTCCCACATATTGCAGCAGCAACACATCTCCTGTTCTCCCATTATTTATTTATTTAATTAATTAGTTTAGTTTAAATTATTTGCCTCATTTAGTTTATTAAATTAATTAAATTATGTTTAGTTTTTAAAATTTAGTTGTATGTTATGTTAATTTAAAACTTAGCCCATAGTAACTCCAATCACTTACCTGCCTTACCTGTGATGTCACACTGCCCATTTCTCTTGTTGATGCAGGTCTGCTGCTGCTTTTAACCCCACTCTCGGGCCTCGGTCTGCTACCACTCAGGTCCACTGCTGCTCTGCGGGAGAAGTTCGGTAAAGCAGGCACCTCCTTCCTCCACTTCACCGAACTCCCACACTTACCAAACTCCCAGTTTTTCACTCTGTGCTGCTGCACTCACAGGCTCCTGTATTTATACTGTTTGTGACTCAGATGAGTCAGCACTGCTCTGCTACTGTTTCAAGAACCAATTTAATCCAGTTAGCTAATTAATTAACTACAGCAGCTCTCCAGCAGGAGAGTTTGCTTGTTTGTCTCTGCTTAAGCCTGAAGAAACTTAAAAATTTTAAATTTTAATTTTAATTTAAACAGTTGATCTTACTTAAGAGCTACTAGCAATTAACACTAGATTTTAAAAGATTTTAAAAGAGATTAACCCTTAAAACTCCCACACTTACTATTTTATGTTTACCTTCTTGTTTATTTTTAACTGTCATCTCCTTCAATTCAGTTACTAAGTTAGTGGATGAGAGCATCGTCTACCTTGACTTTCAGAAAGCCTTTGATAACGTACCTCACAAAAGGCTACTCTACACGATAGAGACAATCTACTGCGGTGGATTAAGAATTAGCTGAATGCTCGTATGCAGAATTCTGTTATCAATGGATTTGGATCTGCTTGGAGATCAGTTACCAGTGTTGTCCCACAGGGATCGGTGTTCGGACCTTTACTCTTTACTATTTTCATTAATGATTAGAGTGGAGTTGAGGAGAAATTTTTTCACCCAAAGGGTGGAGGTGGTCTTCAACTCACTGCCTGAAAGGGTGGTAGATGCAGAAACCCTAATCACATTTAAAAAGTACTTGCATATGCACTTGAACTGCTGCAACCAACAGGGCTATGGACCAAGAGCTGGAACGTGGAATTAGGATGATTCTTCTATGCTTCTATGACATAGATGAAGGTGTTGATGGAATGATCTGCAAGTTTGCAGACAATACAAAGCTATGTGTGAGTGATAAGACTGCAGTGTATGCTCAACTACTGCAAGCGAATCTCAATGTGTTGGGGGAATGATGTTTAACTTGGAAAAGTGTAGTGTTTTGCATGTGGCCAGGTCTAATGCAAATGCATACATAAAAGCTACAGGGAACAGAATTGAAGCCAGTGATGAAAGAAAAAAATCTGGGTGGTATAGTGCACCACCCACTAAATATTGATGCCAATGCAATGAGGCTATGTCTAAAGCAAACAGGGTACTAGGTTGTAGTCACAGGACAATTCACTACAAAACAAAATATACCAATTTGTCCTTTTACAAGTTAGGCCTCATTTAGAATACTGTGTCCAGTTTTGGTCCCCTCACATGGTGGAGGATATTGAGACTTTGGAACGTGTGCAGAGGAGGGCCACAAAATTGATTCCCAGTTTCAAACACCTTAGCTACTGAGATGGGCTTAAACAGCTGGGACTGTATACTTTAAAGAAGTGCGATTTGATCAAGGTTTATAAAACAATGAAAGCGCAATATTAGTTTATGTAAACAAATTGTTTCAACTCAATAGGTTAGAGAGGACCAGGCGTCACGTTTTTTTCTAATTTGTTTATGGGATCAGGGCGTCGCTGGCAATGCCAGCATTTATTGCCCATCCCTAGTTGCCCTTGAGAAGGTGGCGGTGAGCCGCCTTCTTGAACCGCTGTGGTCTGTGTGGTGATGGTACTCCCACAGTGCTGTTAGGTAGGGAGTTCCAGGATTTTGACCCAGCGACGATGAAGGATCGGCGATATACCTGTATTTTTGCCTCTCCCAGGAGATTACATGGCTCTGGTGGGTAGGGAGTGTTGCATAAGGCATCACAACTGTATGGGACAGGGTAGATGGACCATGTTGGACTTTTCTCATCCAACATTTATGTAAAGGCGCTATTGAAGCCAAGTTGTTGTTGTATATTCATATGGCCTCCTCCATGCTACAACCTGCTTCTTCCCCTCCCCCAACCCCACCCCTCCGACACTGGCCTGTCCTCTTGTTCTACAACCCACATGCTCATTCGCCCAACATTGACAGCCATGTCTCCCGCCATCTACATCACACGCTTTGGAAATCCATCCCTAAACCTCTCTGCCTCCTTCTCCTTCTTTAAGACTCTCCTAAAATCCCACCTCTTTGACTAAGGTTTTGGTCACCCCATCTAATATCTTGTTCTTTGGCTTGGTGTTCATTTCTTTTGATGACTCCTCTGTGAAACACCTTGGGACATTTTTATACATTAATGGCACTATATAAATGCAAGTTATTGTTATTTTTGTTCATGTCAGAGGTACCAGTTTCAGAGCAGATTCATCCTTCACTGTCCACTATAAGCCTATAAGCACTCAATATTTTTTCTCACAGCCAATGCATTTTCTTATTTAGTTTAGCATTTCAACTGTTGCTGCCTTTAGATTTCTACCAAGTCTCTTTCTATCCTCCACATCGTCTAAAATCACTTAGATGGTTGGTCTTTTAAGCGTATTTAGGAAGAAAATGATGGTTAAAGTAGAAGAAACCTAAATACAATGAGAGAAATAACAATCACCTGAGTATAATTATAGCTCAAAAAATGTCTTTTATTAAGTCTTTCCTTTACAAAAAAGGTTTATTTTATTACTATTTTGTTTCTTTTCTGCTTGGTTAGAGATTCAAATGTTGTAGTTATGACTTTATGATGATGAAATAAGCACTGTGTACTCTTCAGTGATGATCCTGTCATTCAGCTATGTTAACCGCAATTAAATTTGATAAAGCTGCATAGATTACAGGAAAGCAACACGGTGGCATAGTGGTTAGCACTGGTGCCTCACAGCGCCAGAGACCCGGGTTCGAATCTGGCCTCGGGTGACTGTCTGTGTGGAGTTTGCACATTCTCCCCGTGTCTGCGTGGGTTTCCTCCGGGTGCTCCGGTTTCCTCCCACAGTCCAAAAATGTGTGGGTTAGGTTGATTTGGCTATGATAAATTGACCCTTAGTGTTAGGGGGGGATTAAATATGTGGGGTTACGGGGATAGGATGGGATATGTTAGGGGGAATTAAATACGTGGGGTTACGGGGATAGGGTGGGATATGTGTCGGTGCAGGCTCGATGGGGATTCTGTGTGAGAAAGCAGGGACAGGGTACTGGATTTGGATGATCAGCCATGATCGTATTGAATGGTGGAGCAGGCTCGACGGGCCGAATGGCCTACTCCTGCTCCTAGTTTCTATGTTTCTAAAGCAAATTCTGAAAATTTAATCTATCATTTTTATACTATATTTTTTGTTGTGCACATTTTCAAGTCAGTGGTTTGGAGTGTATAAACACGTGAACCAGATTTTACAGAAATTTAAAGAAACCTGGTAGCTTATTTCTTTAATTTTTTACACAGCAAGTGTTTATGATCTGGAATGCACTGCCTGAAAGGGTGGTGGAAGCAGATTCAATGGTAACTTTCAAAAGGGAATTGGGCGTATACTTGAAAAGGAAAAATTTGCAGGCCTATGGGGAAATAGCAGGAGAATAGGACTAATTGGATAGCTCTTTCAGAGAGCCGGCACAGGCACGATGGGCTGAATGGCCTCCTTCTGTGCTGTAGGATTCGAGAGATTGTTTTTCACTAAAGAAAATTTCATGGAAATAAACATAACCAAAAAAGTGTGAACATAATGATATTTATATTATTATTACATCAATTGTACAACAGTTGACTGTATCATTGCATTTTTGGCTTTTTTTGTTAAATCAGTCGAGGGCACTGAAGACCATTTTCCATGCCTGACATGCCAATAGTACATTTTTTTGAAAATGCCTGTTGCATTTTGTCAAATTTCACAAATTGGAGGAATCATGGGGTAGTCGTGGTATTGGGGGTTAATGCCAGCAACAATTCTATAGCATGAGTGACATTAATGCCACCTCTGAAAACAGCAAGCCCACAGCAGCTACAGTAAGTCCATCAGGATTAGTCATAGATCCAGGTGGTGGTCTTACGAATCCTCTGTAACTGGGAAGTTGGCTAATCAGTGTTGTTCCTTCAACTAGTAGAGCACTTAGTAATAAGTAATAAGGCACATGCACAACCCGCACAGAGAAGTCCATCAGACACAGGAGGCAAGCACAGTAGCGGAACACATTACACACACCTTCACACCATTACCACTGCAGAAATGAATAAAGTCAATTAACTTTTTACCATATTTTTCAGTCTGTGATTCTTTCACTGTGCAGAAAAGTGTTAGTCAATTTCTCCAAAGACATATCATCCGTGAGAGACTCAGAGACTGCAAGGTAAGAGAGAAATTAGAGGGCAAGGGTTACACAGATACCCAGGTTAGTAGCTGGACATGAGCATTAACAAAGATCTGAGAGGTTAATGTGGCCCACCCTATTAGTTGAAGAATGACGTGTGATACAGAGATACCTAAAAGAAGAAAGTAAAATAACTCAAGAAATAAGAAGAAAAATGAAATGGAGTATTAAAGATATTTTAATGTTACAAAATTCTCTAATGGTAAATCGGAGACTAAATAATACTCTTAAGACCTACATTTAAATCCCTTGTCTACTGTTGAGTTTTTTAAAGTAAAATGTTTATTTTAATACTTGAATTCCATAGTAATGCAAAAGAGGTTTTACTAAACTTCGATTTTATTGGTGCTTTACATTTTTATGTTCTTTGACAAAGTGCCAGTAAAAAAAAGCATTCTTATTTTACCAAAAGCATTGTTATCACCTATTTAACATGCACAACATAGGTACACTGTAAAATATGGAACAGAGAGGTTTTTCCCCCTATTTTCAGTGTTTACAGTTATCATATCAAACCAACTCCATTTTTTTCTGCTAGGTTAAAGAGTGGTTCAAAGTTAAAGTTAAGAAAGAAAGAAAGACTTGCATTTATATAGCGCCTTTCACGACTACCAGACATCTCAAAGCGCTTTACAGCCAATGAAGAACTTTTGGAGTGGAGTCACTGTTGTAATGTAGGAAACACGGCAGCCAATTTGCGCACAAGCAAGCTCCCATAAACAGCAATGTGATAATGACCAGATAATCTGTTTTTGTTATGTTGATTGAGGGATAAATATTGGCCAGGATACCAGGGATAACTCCCCTGCTCTGCTTCGAAATAGTGCCATGGGATCTTTTACATCCACCTGAGAGAGACCTGAAAACTCTAATTATGTTTCATTTAAGATTAAGGTCTAGAAATTCCAGGGTTTAGCACTGGCCGTTAAGGCCTGATTCGGGAAAAAAATGGCGGCAGCTGCACTTCCACCCGCTGCCGGTGGGTCCCGTGGCGGCTACCATTTTCAGCTGGTCAGCAGCGTTGCTGATGTGTGCGCTCACTATCATTATGGAAATATGCAACGCTCACTTGATGCCTGATCTGTCATTTTGGAGACCGCCGCTCAACTTACCTGCCTGTCTTAACTGCGACCAGCTGAGCTAGCATTGACAAGCAGGAGGAGGCTCCAGCAGTGGTATTTAAAGGGATCATCAGCAACAACTTGCAGCTGACATGTTTCTTCAGTTTGACTGGCTTTGTGGAGCTTTCTGCAACTCTAGCAGCTTTCTAAACTTCTTTCAAGGTGACAGGGAGTATTGGGGCATGCGGAGAATGCCTTCATTCTTATTTAAAGGCTTCTGCTCACAACACTTGCTCACAACATTTGCTGCCTGCCTCCTCCCTTCCTCCTTGTCCTCCTCCTCTTCTTCCTCCTCCTCCTCTCCCTCTTCCTCTTCTTTAGGTGGTCCTGCAATCTCTGCTGGCAAGTGCTGCGCCCTCATGATGGCCAAGTTGTGGAGCATGCAGCAGACCACCACGAAATGGGACACCTGCTCCACCGAGTACTGGAGGGCTCCTCCCGAGCAGTGAAGGCAGCAGAACCGTTGCTTCAGCAGCCTGATGGTCTGCTCGATGATGTTCCTGGTGGCAGCATGGCTCTCTTTATATGAGTGCTGGGCAGGAGTGTTGGGGTTGCGGAATGGAGTCTTCAGCCAGGCTCTACTGGCAGTTCCCCTGGCACTCCAGTATCTTCAGGAGAGGAAACGGTGGCAGAGGAGAAGATGCACGCAGAGGGAGGAGGACAAGGACCAGGAGGGCTCTCAAAAGGAGGCCTTACCCATCTAGAGTCTTCAAAGAGCACTTCTCTTATATCCACTTAAGCGAGGAGCAGTGTATTAGGAGGCTCCGCTTCACCAAGGAGGTGGTCACAGAAATCTGCCACCTCCTGCAACCAGACCTGCAACCTCAGAGCAGGGCAACCATGGCTCTCTCAGTCGCAGTCAAGGTCACCGTGGCCCTCAATTTCTTCGCCAGCGGATCCTTCCAGTCTACACCAGGAAACATAGCTAACATCTCACAGTCCGCCGTCCATCGATGCACCCTGGAGGTCACAGAGGCGCTCTACACCAGGAGAAAGGACTATGTTTTCTTCTCTCTGAGCAGAGAGAGGCAGGAGGTGCACTCACCTGGCTTTGCCAGGATAGCGGGCCTCCCCAGGGCGCCATCGACTTTACCCACGTGGCTTTGTGGACACCGCATAACAATCCTGAGATCTTCTGTAACCACAAAGGCTACCACTCACTTAATGTGCAGTTGTGCGACCATGCCCAGCGCTTCCTGATGGTCAATGCCCACTATCCTGGCAGCAGTCATGATGCCTTCATCCTGCGTCAGTCCGGTGTGTCAGCAAACTTCCAGCCACCACGTCAAGCCCGAGGGTGGCTGCTCGGAGACAAGGGCTATCCGCTCTGCACCTGGCTGAAGACTCTCCTCTGCAACCCCAACACTCCTGCCCAGCACTCATATAATGAGAGCGATGCTGCCACCAGGAACATCATCGAGCAGACAATCGGGCTGCTAAAGCAACGGCTCTGCTGCCTTGACCATTTGAGAGGAGCCCTCCAGTACTTGGCAGAGCGGGTGTCCCATTTCATGGTGGTTTGCTGCATGCTTCACAACTTGACCATCATGAGGGCACAGCCCTTGCCAGCAGGGATTGCACCACCACCTCAGGAGGAGGACGAGGGAGAGGAGGAGGAGGAAGAGGAAGGGAGGAGGCAGGCAGCAAATTCCCCTTCGGCACGGGCTGTCCGTGAACGCCTCATCAGACTCCAATTCCAATGAATGAAACCCCAGATCCCTGTTGCTCACCACATCATCATCAACCACATCCCCATCATACCATCCCTCTGTCACGGAATAGCACAGTGAAAACCACAAAACAAACATTCCAAACAAAATTAAGAAATTTATCAATAATCAATTCACAAATACTATATCAACTAATCACCCTTGTCCAATCCCTTAGTGCCTGTCGTTCGTGTGCCCTTTCCTGATCTAGTGCTCCTACGAAGTGCTCCCCCAGTGGCTGTAGCATGGCTGGTGGAAGGCTGCTGAACTTCCATGGTGCAGACTTCAGATGGCCTTGCACAATGACCTTGAGCAGCTCTGGGCCTAGAAGGCCTAGCTGTCGACTGCACCACCTCGGCATGGGCGGCAACAGTGTGGGCTGGCTGGCTGACAGGCAACTGCAATAGCACTGGCGGAGTGGCAGTGGTAGAAGTACGAATGCTGTCACCTTGAGAGAGGACAGCAGGGTCTTGCTCCACAGAGCCACTCCCCTGTGGCGGCACCTCAGCATTCCTAGCTATCTGTTGGAAGACAAATTGCTGGACTGCTGTGTGACCCTGCAAGCCCTTTTCCACACTCATAAACTCAGCCACAATGGCAGCATTCTGATCTTGCGTGGCAGCAAACTTAGCCTGCATGGCAAAATTCTGAGCTTCTACTGTCGCACTCAGACGTTGTGCTGCAGTGGAAGCTGAGACATCACCCATCACACCCAGCTATGTCTGTGTGAAGTATTAAAATTGCCTGATTAATATTTGATTTTGCACATTATATAAGTCTTATGAACATGTATATGCCTCTGAAATTACACCTGTGATTACAATATGGGGAAATTCACGCCGTAAGGCCTCTTCTGGCATTCTGAACTTCTAATGTGTCTCACTATGTGAGATTGTAATAAAAACCACATACTTCTTAGACACACAATTTTCTAGTAATCAGTTGCAGATTATTTTTTCATAACCCACAGTAGTGGCACAGCAATCGTTAATTATGTTGTGTGATCATCATGCAGCTAGGATGCTGAGCATACTGATGGTCGTATTGTGAACTACCATTCAAAACCTGAAACAAAACAGCAGAAAATGCTGCATAAAACTGAAAGCATATATATAAACAGCAGGCTCAAGGGAAAGATTTGCAACATCTGAAAACTTGTTAGGTTGTTGTATGGTACATACTCTCAAGTATCCATTATAGTCCGTATATCAGCTTCATTGCTAGTTGCTCACCGTGGTAAACTTGGGTGTGTTTAATGTTATTTTTTCACATTAAATAGATGTTCTGCAAAATGCTAATTAAGAGAGGAGTTAATGTTCGGCTGGACTTGGCATAGGTTACCATACATTAATGATTGGATATGGAATGTATTTCATTTGCAACCTGTAGAAATCATTTTTTAAAAATCTATAGAAACCATGTATCACCTCAATAACTTAAAAACTTATTTTACAAAGTGGACAAACAATGTTGTCATTGTGGTGAATTTCTTTCAAAAATGTGCTTGCTAGGAACAAGTTGATTTGTGACATGGAGTGGAATAGCACTAGGTGTTAATCAGAGGTCACAAAGGACATTAGGTACAATCTTAGGCTCTTGTGTTTGTTTCAGGTGTTGGTTTTGGGCTGTTATTCAGTGGTCGATATTTACTGCTTCCTCAGGCAACAAACATAATGTAATTATTTTCTCGTGATAGGTTTACAAAAGTAAGATATGATTTAAAAGCCTATTTCGCAGGAAGTATACCGCAAGTTACCACGCATGTTAGATATTCAGAGTGTTAAGAACCCATTTCTCTCATGCTGCAGCAATCACATGCTTTTAATGAAAAATGTTTACCCTGTGACCTCCATCTAGATCTCATTTTTTATTTGTGCGGCAAGAGGCTTCTGTTCCAGCAGAGTTGCATTGTCACCTTGAAGCATGTTGCCACAGTACTCGTGAACTCTGTTAATCATGTGTCAGGAACAGCCAAAGTTTTGTTCAAGTGCAGTATTCTTGACTAAGTGAAGACAGGATAAATGCAGTTGTCTTGCCACTGTCTTCTGCTGGGCAATGTAATGCGATCTGATGCATGCATAAGCAGGCACAATCAGTTTGGAAAAGGAGAAAGTAAATTCTGTGAGATGGATTTCACCATCAAAATGTTTAAGTGGACATTTAGAAATGCTTTTCAGTTGTAGTGCTTTTGCGTTCTAAGTTAGACATCTCCATGCTGGCTTGGACAATTCCAGGAAATTATTCTTTTCGCCCCAGACAACGAGACTTTTGACTCATTTAATTTTGCAGTAATTACATTTTTGAGGTTCTAGAAGCAGCTTTATTACTTACAATATCTTTAATATAATGTCTTACTACCAATCTTACGTCTGCGTTCTTTGCTTCTGTTATCCCCCGCTCTCTAACCCCAGATCACCTGAAGACTATCCTTGGTCTTGACTCCCTGTGTGATAAACCAGCATTTTAAAAATTCCAAAATTAAAAACAGAAAATCAATACTTGTATCCTTCCTGTCTCAGGCTGTTAATATGTAAAATATTTGAATAATAAAGGCATCTGATGGCATTCACTAAGGTATGTAGCAAATTATATCAGTGCCATATTGGGTGATACATTGCCCCACGGTGCCATTGAGAAGCACTTTTTGCTGCGTGTTTGAAAATTTAGGAGATAATTTAGGAGGAAATATCCAAGTGCACCTTTCTGATAGGAGAGTAAATAGTAGGTTTAGTTTGTCATTTAGTATTTCTCTTATAACACAATGCATTCTTTCCTTCCTTGGAAGACATTTTTATTACCTGTAATAAGGAGTGTGGACCAATCTATGTACACCAGTGGTTTTCCAATTTTTCTATGCAAGGGGCCACTGACAAATACTGACACACTCCCATTGGCCCTCTGCAAATCTAAGCATACTCCAGGAGTTACCCTGCAAATATTGACATTCCAGGTACCCTCTGCAAATATAGATCCACTGTCAGGGACCTCCTTGGAAATACTGACGCACTCTCAGGTACCCCTGCAACTATTGAGGCCCCCCCCCACCGTTCTAACTTCTGAATGACAGTGTCAGTTACTCAAAAGGAAAATGGGCATCATTGTGGAAAATATTTTTTATTATTATGTAGAAAGAAATAATACGCTGGTTAACAAATGCAGAAAAAGTCAGGATCCTGATGACAGTTGGACAGAATTTTGATGACCGCAGAGACCCCCTGGGGTCCCCCTTTGGACCTCCCAGGGTCTGGAAACCCCAGTTTCAAGACCGGTGATGGGCCCATTGACAATATTTGGGCGGAAAGTCTAGCTCTTAAATTAACAAAACATCCAACTCCGAACCTGAATTCTTCTGCCCAACAAAAAACAAAATTACATTGTGCAGACAAGTTTATGCTTGAATCCTATTTCATTAGGTAACTACAGCTCAGAAATTTACTCAGTAAACATTAATGAAGGTAGTTCAAAGGAAAAATTGTTTGAACATTACATCGGGCGGACAGGTTTTTTTTCTGCCTTTGTGCTTGTCAGCCTGTGATTTTCTGCCCATTGTAGTGCACAAGAAGAAAGTCACAAGCTGACTTGTACAGAAGTGGAAAATCCCTACCTCAAGATAATACTCAGGTATTTTTCTCAGTAAAATATATAGGGCTGGATTTTCATTGGCCCGTGGAGGCGGGTTTGGAGGCGTGTGGGGGGTTAAAATTGCGAAAACTGGCGGGCGGGCACAAGTCCGCCTCCATCCCGCCTCCACGCAATTTTGATGAAATCGTGTCTGCTGGTCCCGACAGCATCCCGCCTTTAAGAGATGGGATCAGCTGTTAAGGCCCTTAACAAGCACTAAATTGGCTCTATAATGCCATTTTGAAAGGCCTTTGTGATTTTAACCCTTGTTCTACGTGAAGCACGCCTGTTCTGAACCGCGATTGTGAAACCTGGCGGGAGCACATTTGGATGGCTGGAGATATCTCTGTCTCTGTCTCTGTCTCTCTCTCTCTCTCTCTCGTGGTGTAAAAATATCTGGGAGCAGACTTAGGGCTGCTGCTGCTCATTTTGCATCCAGGTCCTCTCACAGCAAAGGCCAGGCAGTCTTTGCAGACCTTCAATGCAGCAGCAATGATGACATCATCAGAGGCGACTTTCAGACTGAAAACACTAATTGGTTCATGGGTTCCCACATGCAGGAACTCAATTGCCCAATTAGGTGAAAATTGCATCAGTCTCCCACATCCAATTGCAGTCGGGTGGATAACACGAAAAGTGGATGACACGACCCCAACCCACCCCAGTATCAAAATCCAGCCCATAACCTTTGAAGGGATTCTATTGTAGAACTCTATAGGAGATCCATATGAAAAGGGCAGGCAGGCAAATCCTAATGACATCAAGAGCAGTCTCTTTGAAACACATGTGCTACCTTGTATTGATAGTGAGTTCTCAAATAAGCCAGCATTTGCTAAGGTTTCAGCCTTGGCTCAGTGGTAGCACTCTTTCATCTGAGTCAAGTCCCACCCCAGAGACTTGAGCATTTAATCTAACCAGACACTTCAGTGCAGTACTGAGGGAGCACTGGACTGTCAGAGTTGCCATCTTTTGGACGAGGTGTTAAATTGAGCCCCTATCTACCCTCTCAGGTGGATGTAAAAGATCTCATGGTACTGTTTAAAGAAGAGCACATGAGTTCTCCGTGGTGTTCTGGGCAATATTTATCCCTCAATCAACATCACTAAAACAGATTATCTCATGGTCATTATCTCATTGCTGTTTGTGGGAGCTTGCTGTGCACAAATTGGCTGCTACATCTCCTACATTACAACAGTATTTATACTTTAAAAGTACTTCATTGGTTGTAAAGCATTTTGGGACATTTTGAGATCATGAAAGGTGCTATATAAATGCAATTTCTTTCTTTTTAATGACTGGAAGTACATATTTGTACAATAGCTTCAGCTTCACTCCTGCTGAACCCCTGAATTCTGATGCCACATTGTAGTAGACTACCCAGTGTTCATCCTCCACATAATATATTGCCTGTAGTTTGTTTCCTGATAATGAGCTACTTTTTTATTTTAAGAAGAGACATTATAGCACCTGCTTTCTTATGTTATGTGATTCTGTATTATTAGCATTTATGTTTGTGTCACACCGCCTTTACTGTGCATAGGAACATAGGAACAGGAATAGGTCATTCAGCCCCTTGAGCCTGTTCCGCCATTCAATGAGATCATGGCTGATCTGAGACCTAACTCCATATACCCGCCTTTGGCCCATATCCCTTAATACCTTTGGTTTACAAAAAGTTACCAACTCAGATTTAAAATTAACAATTGATCTAGCATCAATTGCCGTTTGTGGAAGAGAGTTCCAAACTTCTACCACCCTTTGTGTGTAGAAGTGTTTCCTAATTTCACTCCTGAAAGTAATTTTTAGACTATGCCTTCTAGTCCTAGAATCCCCAGTGCAGTAAGTGTTCAGTGGTGCAGATCTCCACCACTTAACATAAGAAAAGCCAAAAGCAATGTTGTTTTTTTTTAAAAAGCATTGGCCCAGAAATTGATCTCGCTCTGTTCCCGCGGGGGTAAGCCTTCCCCGCGATGTCTCACCTCGCTTATGCTTTTTCTGATCCAGCTCGCACGAACTTGATGTTCCAGACATCAGCTGTGCTGGGCTTGCGTATCCCAGCGGCGCAGTTAATTCGTGCGAGCTGTGGGATCACGTGACTCAGTTAGAGCCAATGGCAGCACACCATCTTCCATTCATAAGTCTCACAGCATGGCTGTGAGACTTATGAATCTTACACCCCCCCAAAATAACAGCTAAACCTCAATTAAATTAAAAAAAAAACCATCACATTAATAAAATAAGTATAGTTAATTAAATTAACCATTTTAAATAAAAAATTAAATTTTTGAAAAAATTTAAAATCTTTTAAAAAGTTATAAAAATAAACTTACCTGTCTTTAAAGTCTATAAAAAAGATATACCTGTAAAAAAAAATTCAAAAAAATACTTAATTCACTACTTACCTTCTTAAAAGCGGGTCTTACTCCTTTTTACATTTCCAAAATCTTCCCTACTTACCTGCGCATCCAAAGCATGAAGTGCACAGCGTGCGCGCAGCCTGTAGCGCGCACGCGATGCACTCAGGCCCCGCCCCCTTTTCGGAAGAGCAATTGCCGGTTTTCAGCGCATGCGCAGGGCATGCAGAAAACCGGCAATTGGAGTGGGAATACGCGAGAGTACGCAGTGCGTACTCTCGCGTCCCGGGATCAATTTTCGGCCCATTATGTATTTGAAGAGCAGCAAAGAACTGGCAGTGAGTTAAATAATAATTCAGACACAGAGTTCAGCTGATGGTCCCAAACTGCTCAGGCTTCGCTCTCAAGGATTATGATATGAATGGAACGACTCAATTGAATTACTGCCTTGTTCCTCAGTGACAGCCTTTATTATCCTATATCGTGTTTCCTTACTGCGTGTAGAATTCAGTTGTGACTAGGGTTTATTTTAAAAAGTGTGTGTCTGTGTTTGAATAGGAAAAGAATATGTAATTTGGGGAAAAGCTGTACTTTCTACAAGCATATTTCTGTATTATGTGCCAAATGTGAAGGTTAGTTTTGTAAGTGTAGACATAAAAAAAAGTTTGAGAGACAAAGACAAAGTTAAATTGTTATAAAAGATTGTCTTAATATGTACAATTATAAACATGGAATTAGCTTGTTTATGAGTAGTTTCTCATGCTAGTGTTTGGTATGTACAAGGGGAAGTGGCTTAGGATGCAGCATAATGAAGCACCAGATCATTGAGTGCTGCAATACAGCTTCAGTCCAAGGCACCACTTTATTTGTGATCCCGACTGTTCAGTTATCGGAAGGCACCCATAAAATTGATGGGATAATTATTCCCTGGACCACACTCGCTTACCACCAAGTGCCCGGATCGGTGCATCATTGATAACTGGCTAGAAGATCAATCCTATTGACCCCTTTTGTTCTCAGCTACAGTAAGTGCATGGTTTGGGAAACCAAGAATGACTGAGAAGAAAATATAGAAATGTTGTTATTTCAATAAAATAGTTTTCTGCAAGGCTAATATTTACTCACAGATAGCAATTAGAATGTGTTTATGAAATGTTTCACAAGTTTATTGCCACCAGAAGGATGAGGATAGTATTTTTAATAGGATTCTACTATGAATTTTAAAGGACCATCATCCTGCTTTCAGGATGTTTTCAAGTAGTTTCAGTACCTTGAAAAGCCAGGAACAGCCTCATCCAAATATTCTATTTTCACAGCCACCAGATTAGCCACGAAGAACATTTTTAGGACAATGGATGTAATATCTGTTATAATAGAGCTGATTTTGATCCCACTACCTCCCCATTCCCACCAACAAATGGGGTAGTAGTAAGATCAATATTGCATAAGAACATAAGAAACAGGAGCAGGAGTAGGCCAATCGGCCCCTCGAGCCTGCTCCGCCATTCAATAAGATCATGGCTGATCTAATCTTGGCCTCAACATCACTTTCCCGCTCTCTCCCCATACCCCTTGACTCCCTTGTAGTTCAAATGTCTGTCAATCTCCACCTTGAATATATTCAATGACTCCGCCTCCACAGCTCTCTGGGGTAGAGAATTCCAAAGATTCACGACCCTCTGAGAGAAGCGACTTTCAGACTGGAAAAACTCACTGGCCATGGGTTCCCACACGTTGGAACTGAATTGGCCAATTATGTTAAAATCGCATCAATCTCCCACATCGATTTAGATTCGGGTGGCTAACACGAAATGCGGATTACACGACCCAAGCCCGCCCCTGAATCAAAATCCAGCCCTTTGTGTCCTCCTCACAACTTACTAACCCACCTATCTTTGTATCATCAGCAAATTTGGCTACACTACACTCGGTCCCTTCATCCAAGTTGGGGTATTATGATGTACATAGACTCCAATGCCATTTTAGAATTCCAGTGGAGGGTGCCTGCACTGTGCAAACCCTGCCCAGTGGGACTCTACATAGAGGGGCATAAATAGTGGTTCATAAAAGGACCACTGGAGGCTGCTCATAAAGTGCCATGGATGAGTTTTAAGGATTTTTGTGGGGCCTGTAACAGCATGGATGCTTCTCCTAGTCTTAAAAAAATCTTCCCAGCTGCTTCAATTTTAAAACAGAAAAGCAGAATAAAATTTGAACTGCATCCTCTACAATTTAATTGTACAAGAAACCCCTGTTGATTTTCTTTAGTTGCAAAATGTAAACTATAGTATTGAAGGCTTAGTCAGCATTCTGACTTAATCTGTAATTTTACTGATTGTACTTAAGCAAAAGATAATTAAACGGAAGCGGAATAATGCACTGGTGATTCCGCAAGCTAGGCACCTGTGATTTCCCAAGTTGTGCCAGATCGTAGAGTAAACATTAATGTGCCACAGGAAGAGAAATGTATCATCAGAACTAAAAGTCAGTGCCACCAAATGTCTGCAAACGTTGCAAAAAGTTTTAGAAGATGATAAAGTGGCCATTTTTTAAATTTGGAAGAACAATCAATCAGAAATACCATACTGGCTCCATTTAGAAAATTTTAATCTTTTTAATTTTCTGAACTTTTTCTTGCTACCTTTGGGAATAGCTCTTTTTCTGATCAGGGCTTTATATGTGCATTGATTTTTCATAAGACACAGCTTGAAAGTAATGACTCCTTTATACAGTAGAGATTAAAAGGACAACTGAGTATGTTGGAAATGTAAAATTAGGACAATATTGGATATATACTACAGATCTGTCAGAATCTGAAAATGCCGGTTAGTATTTTGGATGGAAACCCTTCCTGGCAAATTCAGGTTCAGGCACAGCTAAAACAAATATCATTGCCATTGTCAATGCTTGATGCCCATACATAAACTCCACCTCTATCCTCCCCTCCTCCGTGAGGCAGCAGCGTACCAACCTGAAACCACCAGTAATGGAGGAAAGTAGAATAACAAAAAAAAGTGGCAGCAACCATGTAATGAACATAGTTGGCACTGTATCAAAAATGTGAGCTTTTTTCTCATTAAGTAACACATTGATGAACGTATTTTAACTTGTTCTTGTTGATTGCAATTGCAGAAATTAGTGTGTCTTAATTGAAATTTTGAGTCAACAATTACAATTTGATTTCAGATTCGACAAAAGGTACATGTGAATCTTCTAAGCCTTATAATAAGTGGCAAATCTTCCAGTACTACTTACCCCTTTCCATTTAGGTATAAGTTCTACTTAGCAAGTAGAAGGTGCTCAACAAAGAGAAAAACAACAACAGTAGTCTAGAAATTGGGTAATTCTGTGTCTAACAAACTGATCAAATTAAACATTTTAGTAAGTTAATTAAAATCATTTTTAAGTTGCTACTTTCTAATTTAACAAGCAAATTAATTACCATTGTTTTGAAGAAATGAATGTTCACACACTTTGATAATTAAATGGAAACTTTAGAGACTAAAGTGTGCTCTGTGCAAAGTTAAAGAAAACAAATTTTTCAGTTTAATAAAATTATATTTTATAGACTTTATAGATTAAGAAAAACATTCCCCTAGATCTCTAAAGCAATATTTGATGTATTTAAACTAGATGATTCCATCTTATAACCATTTATGAAGAAGGTTCTTCTTTTCACATCAGAAACCATATATTACAGGAGTATTGTTTTAACCCAATTTTGAAAGGGAAAGCTCTTTCATATTTTGTCTCTGCATGTGTTCCAGTGTTAACCTTTCCATTAAACTGAATTCAGAAATAATCTCGTTAAAAATAAACTGCTTCTCTAGATTGCAAGTGCTCCAGGAGACATACAAATTTGTGACACAAGTAAAGGGCAACACAATTACTCAGTTTTTACTTTAGGTGTTATTAGTATTTTTACTTGTAAGTTAGTTATAATCGTGCTTGAAGCATAAATCTAATTCTAACTTATCAAAGTCAAAAGCCCAGTATCAAACTAACTGAATCACCTGATTCTTTGGGACACATTTTCTTGTTCCTGCAACTGGGGCTATTGGATTGCCTGGGTGCCATTATTAATATGCAAATTGGGGACCTAGATTGCAAATTTGCGGTACAAGTGGATGGACCGTGCGTCATGTGCTCTCCATCCTTTTGTACTGGCATTGAGCGGCATAACCAGCGGTACTTAAAGGAGCCTGCTCAAAAAACAGCCTGAACCATTTTTGTCCATTATTTTTATGGGGCCAAGAAGAGCACAATTGCTTCTGCCAGCACTACCCCTCTCCCCCCCCCGCCCCCACTGTCATTCCCATGCTCCCCCACCCCCCGCCCCCCCCCCCCCACACCCACCCTAAGCCTTTGAGTGTTCATGCAGGACCCAAAGATCAACAGATCTATAAAAATTTAGGCCCGGGTCTCATGGCCGCAACACCAGGCAGATGGTCGGCACTCTCCATTCACCCACCGCCTGTTTTACGCCAAATGTTAAAATCAACCCGAACATTTCCAGTTGTGAGGAAGATATCTGCACACGCCCCTCCTCCTTACAAGTACATGTGGCTGGATTTGACTGGAACAGCAAGTAAAAAGGAAAAGAGCCCAAAGAATTTTTTTTTAAATAGTAAAAGAGAACTACAAAGTCAGAATAGGTCCAAACCAGGACTTCATACATCTCAGTCCTTTCTGAAACAGGCTTATTTAACAATGATTTATCAAATCTGACCAGGAGCGGTGCTTGACTTTTATTTTGCCCTCTCCTAGTCAGGATGAATAGTACCTTTAACATTTGTATGATGCATGCTGGTTTATAGACACACTATTAATAAGAATAGATAAATAGGGTGGGGTGGCACAGCTTCTTTGTACACCAACATGACGTGTCTCAGCAGTTGGGGATACACTAAGTTAGGATCCCCTATGCCACTGAGTTCTCAGTCTCAGCTGCACAGCTGTAGGGAGGCACTGTGAGGTGTCCATGTGCACTCCCCAACAAAGTAAAGGGAAAAAGAAAATCAAGCAAGTTATCCCTGAGATAGTGATCAGCTGCATTATCAGAGGCCTTGAGAGGAACTTGATCATGATGATGCATGAGTTGGGAATTGGGGGAGGGCAGAACAATGAAATGGATATTGGAAATCAAATCAATCACGATAGTGCTTGTTAAACCATTTTGTTGTACTCCGTAGTCGGTACAGTATCAATATAAGTAAAACGTGGAAGATTCAGAGACACACTTCTCTGATAGTTTCACAGCTTATATAATTAACAAGATGCCTTGAGGTCCCTCCACAAAAATGTCATCAAAACTCTCAGGTCCTTCTGTTTTTTATATCAAGGCAAATAGATTTTGGTCTCCAAGAAATCATTTGCTTCCTTTATTCACATATTTTTGTATTTCTTCTAATTGTTCCCATGCTAGGTAAGACACCACTATTTGTGGACTAGTATAACTAATTAAAAAATGCTCTTCATAGAGCTGTGAAGACCTTTATTTTAAATGACTAATAGCAGCCTGAAGTCATTGAAGTTGCACTCTTCTTTCATCATGGGATTATAGTAGTCCTACATAATCATATCTGAGTAAGGACATCTAAGGTCTTTGTGAATGACTGGCATACATTTTTAGATATTCATTACCAAGCTATCAGCTTTTTGGATCCTATTTGAGAGATTTATTATCTAAACATAAGGTAGTCCAGAAACACTTTGATACTGACTTTTCCTCCTGCAGGAGACACCATAGGGGACTCAAGGAGCAAAGATGTTCTGTTATGAGAGAGTGTGTGATCACTAGCCTCAATGCAAAACTCAAATTTCTATTACATGCAGCAAGTCACTGTTGTGACCTAGCAAGCAGTGGGATGTTAAGAGGGTTAACTGCTCATGACACAAAAGCATGTTGCACATCAAAAGATATGATATGAAGCAGAATGTTGTAGAATTCTCAAATGGTTCTCGATGCAGGAATCTCTCAGGCACTAGGATGCAATTGAATGGCTGTCATGAGCAAGACAAATGGTCAGGATCTCAGTGGGCGATTAATTATGTAACATATTTAGTAATCAAAAGGTAAAGTGTTGGGTGGTACTGCAGCCTGCATACCTGAGGTGATAGTTATTTTGCTATTATTTGAATCAGTATAGAACTTGCACTAAACTAGTCAGAGATTCTAGCACAGGAATACCGTAAAAATTGATTACTTCATTTTATTAAAAATCTGGTGAATTAAACACTGTTGTGAACGGCCCCTATTTACAAATTAGCTTACTTTCTTTTGAATAATTCAACATACATTTTGTTGTACTAGAGGTTATATTGCAAAGCACTTCACATCACAGGCCTGCAGCAGGACAATAAATGTAAACGATGATTGATTTTCCTGCTGAATTTCTTTCCTTTAAAGATATGAAGTACCACCTGATGTGATCAAACTAGTACCACCTGATAAAATTGCAAAAGAATTCATCTGATTTATCTTCTTTCCTAAAAGACAAACCTAGATTTGAAAATATTTCAAACAGAATCAAAACAGCAGTAAAGTGCCTTTAGTGGTTATGCACAATATTAAGGGGGCACAATAAAAAGAAAGCTATTTGTGAAAATGAAAAAATAATTGGATTTAAAAATCACTATTTTTAGTTCACATAAGTGTCAAAACAGCTGATCACATTTAAAGGAACAGTAAAAAAAATTCTGTCACTAGTTATGGATTACAGGGTTACTTTGGCTGCGATTTCGCCGACTGAGGCGGGTCCGGGGCGGCCAGGGTCGGTGTAGCAGTCCCAGTCCGCTGCCTACTGCAGCCCGCACTCTCTGAGCGATTTTTCGTTGATTGGGCTTGTTAAGCCCACCCTGCGAGGCTCCCGGCCAATTAACAGTAAGTGGGTCTGATGACGTCATTTGATGACACGTCATCAGCCGATTTCCTTAAAGGGACCATGTCCAAATTGATCTTGACAGTTGTGCTGTCAGTATTCTACAGCGTTGAGGTGCTGCAAACACTGACAATGACTGCACAAAGATGCACGGCTGCACCCAGGCTCTCCCATGACTCCCTCCATATGCTTATGGAGGAAGTCACAGCACGCAGGGAGGTTCTCTTCCCTTCCCATAGACGGAAGAGACCTCCCCAGGAGATCAATGCAGCCTGGTTGCACATTGCACAGGAGGACACAAGCAGGGATTTGGTCAGGAGGACCAGGCTGCAGTGACGCAAGCCTTTCAATGATCTGAGCAGATCACGAAATGTTACTGCCACACCACACTCAACCTCATCCTGCTGAGCCACTTATCAGATCCCCATCACTCTGCCTTCCCTACCCTTCTCCTGCACATCCTTACTCACACCAACTTACCTTGCACCTCCACCCATCCCTCTCTATCTACATTGGCCCAGAAATTAAAGACGGAGCCTTCCTGCGGGAGTAAGGCTTCCCCGTGATATCTCACTGCGCGCCTGCCTTTTCCTTCCGAGCTCACACGAACTTTAGTTTCAAGGCTGCAGCTGTGCAGTGTGTGCGTATCCCACAGACGCAGTTAATTCGTGCGAGCTGTGGGATCACGTGATTCAGTTAGAGCCAATGGCAGCACACCATCTTTCATTCATAGTTTTGACAGCAAGGGCTGTCAAAGCTATGAATCTATACCCCCCCAAAAGAACAGCTAAACCTCAATTAATTTTTTTTTAAAAACCATCACATTAATAAAATAAGTATAGTTAAATAAATTAACCACTTTAAACAAAAAATTACATTTTTGTAAAAATTTAAAATCTTTTTAAAAGTTATAAAAATAAACTTACCTTTCTTTAAAGTCTCTAAAAAAGATATACCTGTTGAAATTTTTTTTAAATAATACTTAATCAACTACTTACCTTGTTAAAAGAGGGTCTTACGCCTCCTTTCTTTATGTGCAAAATCTTCCATGCTTACCTGCGCGTTCAAAGCACTAAGTGCACTGCGTGCGCGCAGCCTGTAGCGCGCACGCGGTTCACTTAGGAACCGCCCCCTTTTGAGTTCACCAAGTGCCGGTTTTCAGCGCATGCGCAGTGCATGCAGAAAACCGGCAATTGGAGACAGAATACGCGAGAGTACACAGTGCGTACTCTCGCGTACTAAGACTAATTTTTGGGCCATTATCACTTCCCCATCTCACTAGCCAACCCTCACACTCACCCTCAACTTACTGCAAGCATACCAACTAACAACACACAAGGGTAAGCACCTGGGTGGTTTAACCAATGTTCATGTGAAGTTTCTGTTAATGTGTGTCAAACATTAAAATCTATATTTTCAACACTTTACCTTATTGGATAGATCTGTGATCACCTTTGGAAGTATCGTAGTGAGTTCCAGTGAATGTTGAGACATAACTTCCGATCACCTATTCACAGCAATGGGGAGACATAGAGAATCCGACCTACTTACCTGACGTGATCTCCGAACGACATGAACCCCATTAAAAAAGTGGGAAAATAGAAATAGGCTGGCAAAATAGTCGTTAACAAGCATTTAATAAGCATTTAACTATCTTAAATGCCTCCCCCACCGCTTGGTGTCAGGTCTGTTCTGAATTCGCAGACCCGACACTTTGGAAACTTACATGGAGGCGGGTTCGGAGCGGGTTCCCAACTCGCTGTCAATCATTTCGATTTTGACAGCGAACCCGCCTCCGAACCCGCCCTCTGAGTGCTGGCAAAATCGCGGCCTTTGTTTATCTCTCTTCAGAGTTTTAAATTCCCAGAGAGATTTTGTGAGAAAACATGCTGCCAATATTTCAATTGTAATATCAGTTATTCTGGGAATTATATTTAAATTCTCATTGAATTGGGAGCTGTTTTTGTTAAGAGCAGAGGAGGTTACAGGGTGACTTGTTAAAATGGTTTAAAATTATGAAGGGATGCGACAGAGTACTTAGAAACAGACTGTTTTCAGTGGTTGAGGGATTTAGAATGAGGGACATAGATATAGGGGGAAAAATTCAGTTGGTTGCGCCTCCCGTTAGCGCCTTAAGAGGGCGCTAATGGGGCGTTAAGGCGCTAACGCCCGGGCGCAGCGCTGTTTGCGCCGCTCGAGAACTTAACTTGAGATTGTGCTGCGGCGCTAAAACTTACCGCTGCGACCACGTGCGCGCGCAGATTGTGACGTCATTCCGTGGTGCAACGCCCTTGGGGCGCCCCGGAGCGGAAATTGAGTGGCGCCCCCTGCCCTACCGCCTGGCGCTTCCAACGACCGGAAGACTGGAACGTTATCAATCGGTGTGGGGCTGGGGGGGGGCGCTATTTAAAGGGGGCCTCTTCCTGTCTTTTTCTGTGGTCGACATTTATGCACCACTCGTTCTGAGAGAGAGAGAGAGATTCGGAGAGAGAGAGAGAGAGACTTCTACATTGACTCAACGCTTTGTGAGGTAGTTTTGCCTAGTTCATCCTAACTTTGCTGCTACTTTAGTTGCTGTACCTCATTACTTTTCTGGCAAAGAGAATATGGGGGCTGCAATGATTGGGGGCGTCGTCCTGCTCCAGCTCAATCGGAGGATAGTGAGACGCAGACAGAGAGTGGCAATGATGGCCAGACGGAGGAGGGCCATCAGGCGCATGTACAGGAGAGCTTACCCTCCCAGGGTATATCGTGAACAGCTCTCCTACATCCATATGTCCGAGGAGCTGTGTTTGCGAAGGCTGCGATTCAGCAAGGAGGTGGTCACTGAGCTCTGCCACCTGCTGCAGCCAGATCTGCAGCCTCAGCTAAGGTCCAGGACGTCTCTGTCGGTGGCAGTGAAGGTCACAGTGGCTTTGAACTTCTACGCCACTGGCTCATTCCAAGCTGCTGTTGGGGACCTCGCCAATATCTCCCAGTTTGCGGTGCATCGCTGCATCCGGCAGGTCACCAATGCCCTCTTCACAAGGAGACGAGACTTCATCTCCTTCCCTATGACCCCAGACAAGCAGCATGACCGTGCTATGGGCTTTGCGAGGGTAGCGGGCTTCCCCATGGTGCAGGGCGCCATTGACTGCACGCATGTGGCTTTGCGTGCTCCGCGAGAGAATGCAGAGGAGTTCCGGAACAGAAAGGGGTTCCATTCCTTGAATGTGCAGTTGGTCTGTGACCACAGACAGGTGATTCTCGCTGTCAATGCCCACTATCCGGGCAGCTGCCACGATGCTTTCATCCTGCGCCAGAGTACTGTGGCAGAAATTTTCGAGGCACCGCATCAGCCAGTTGGTTGGCTTCTGGGGGACAAGGGGTACGCATTGAGCACCTGGCTGATGACACCGCTCCGTGCGCCAAACACCCCTGCTGAGCTGCGGTACCAGGAAAGCCAACAAGCAACCAGGAACATTATTGAGCGCACAATCGGCGTGCTGAAACAACGATTCCGCTATCTGGACCATTCCGGAGGAGCCCTGCAGTACTCGCCTGAGCAAGTTTCGAAATTCGTAGTCGTGTGCTGCATGTTGCACAACATGGCAATCCTCAGGACGCAGCCAATGCCACCAGGCCTTGCAGCACCACAAGAGGAGGAGGAGGAAGAGGAGGAACAGGACGAGGACGATGATCAGCAGCAGCACCAAGGCAGGAGGGCGGCCCACAATGGTCAAACTGCAAGGGCCGCCCGTCAACGACTAATAGCAAGCCGCTTCTAGGGCCCCTGCCATTGCTACAAACACGAATCAACCCAGCACGCAACCCCTAAGCTGGCCAAGGCACCAATAATTCCAACCACCAGCCATGTATATTTTGAATACAGAAACTTATTTATTGTACAAACTCTGTGTGTGTCAATTCCTCATGACAAACTCATAGAAATAAACACAAAAAAACAGTCAATAACATAACTGGTTCTCACAACCTGGAGATAATGTCCAAAACACTAAACAAAAGTTGGGCCATGAACCTCGGCCTTTAATAAAAAAATGAACAGCATTTTTGCACACCTCCTACTTTTTGCCCTTCGAGGGTGATCTCCTTCCCTTGCGCACTTCCCCCCTTCTAATCCTACTGCTCCTCCGTAATGGGACCTCAGTGGCTGCAGCAAGGCTGGTGGAAGGCTGCTGCTCGTCAGACCCTGACACTGCAGATGCCCCTGAAGGACGGCCTCGACCACTTCTGGGCCTGGAGGGCCCGGCTGCAGACTGCACCAACTCTGCATGGGCGGCAGCAGTCTGTCCTACAGGCGGTGGCAAGTGCAGTGGAGAAGTGACAGTGTTGGCAGCAGGAATGCTGTCATCGTGAGAGAGGACAGCAACTCCCTGCTCGCCCGACACACTGGCACTCCCACGGGGCAGCACTTCAGCATCCGGAGCAATTTGCCGGAGAACAGATTGCTGGCCTGCTGCGGCGCGGTGACAGCCCCGGGGACATGTGCACGAACCATCGAGGATGGCAGCAGTCAGTGCTCGCGTGGCCTCAATCTGAGTCTGCATGAGAGCAGTCTCAGATGGGTTCCTGGCAGCCAGTGACTGAATTGCAGCACTAAGCTTTAGTGTGGCATCCGCCTGTGCTACAGCGAAGTGCTCCACACTCCTTGCCAGTGCCTCAATGCATTCGGGCACCCTTCCCACTGTACCCATGAGCTCAGTGTGCATGCCCACCGCCTGGCTGTTCATTTCTGCAATCAGCCGCTCCTCCTCTGCGTCCATTGCATTAGGAGTGTCTGGCATACTCTCCCTCTGGGGAGAAGGCTCCCGTTCTTCCCTCCCCCCCCCCCATGGCGTTGCAGCAGCCCGCTGGGTCCTGGAGCTTCACCATCATCAGTCCCTTCCGCCCTGCTCCCCCGTTCTTCCCTCCCCCCCCAATGGCGTTGCTGCAGCCCGCTGGGTCCTGGAGCTTCACCATCATCAGCCCCTTCCCCCCTGCTCCCCTCCGGGGAAGGCGTGTTCCCAGTGTGGCCATGGGCTTCCTCGGGAGAGGGTGGCACTGATGCTCCGGCTTCCTCTTCCTCCTCAGCTGCAGCATCACTCCCAGTGGCAGCTTCAGGGACCATCTCCTCAGCTGGTGAATCACCATCTGAAAGCAGGGAGGTACAAGAGTGGCTTTAGCGTGAGGACAGGGTGGCAGTAAGGGAGGAATAAGTGCAGCGAGTTAGCAAGTTGGATTGAAAGTGTCAAAGCCTGGTATTGTGAGGGACAAGTGGAAGGACAGAGGACAAAAAGGTGATGACCTTACCATTGCTGTCCACAACGGGGTGGGCGTCCCCAGTGGCGACGGGACCGATCACCCGGCTTGCCACAATCCTGTGGACGCGCTCCTCCAGATCGCTGAGGGGTTGCAGCTGAAGCCGCCCTCCACCCGTCCGTTGCTGCTGTCTCCGATTATGCGCCAGCTTAGCCTGCAAGAAAAAGGACAGCATCTGAGTAAATATACAGCCATGGTCTTGCCTGATGTGCCTCCTATAGGTGAATAGCCCTTACAATATGCAGCCATGGTCTTGCCTGATGTGCCTCCCATAGGTGAATAGCCCTTACTGTATGCAAAGTGTGGAATGTGTGTGTGTGTTTGATGAAAGGGCCATAGGTGTTGCATGAGTGTTGTGCATTGGGGTTTTAAGACCCTCTGGCCATATAGTGAGGTTGAGATGGAGGGATGGAGAGGTATTGAGAAAAAGCCACTCACTCTGACGACCCGAGTGAGGTCGTTGAATTTATTGCAGCACTGAACATGGGTCCTGGGCACCATGCTCCTGGAGGAGACGCTCTGAGCCACCTCCCTCCACACTCTTCTGAACTCGCGTGGCAAAGGCCTCCTGCCACTCTCCGGGAACAGCATGCATCGTCTGCGCTCCACTGCGCCAACCAGAGCATCCAAGGCCCGCTCGGTGAAGCGATGAGCGCGTTCTCTCACCCTCTCCATGCTTGGCAGCAAAATGGATTACAGGTCTCTCCAGGCTGAGATTCAAGGCTGCAATGAGCAGGGTGTGGCTGGGGAGCAAGTGCCCCCCCCCCCGCTTTAAGAAGTGTCTGGCGCCAGTGTATCTGTGTTCCCTCGCTAACTGGCAGCAGCTGCGCTGCGCTCGTGCGCTGAGGTAGCGCCTCACTCCTAGGCCTTTGCGCCTTAAGAGAGGTGTGCAGCGCCTAATTTAGCGCTCCACTCACCTCCCGGGGCGGTAAAAGTGAAGTTTCCTGTCAGTGCCGATAATTAGCGCCAGGCGCTAATATTTGCGCGCGGACGATATTTGCGCCCCAAATGGGGCGCGACCTAATTTCTACCCCATAAAATTTAAAGGTAAGAGATTTAGGACAGAGTGCAGGAGAAACTCTTACATAGTGTAATAAATTTCAAGTCCCTTTGGACCGTCTGTTCAATAGTTCGAAGCTGACTCCATATTGGTAAAAGTTATGATTTTTGTTTAAACATAATACACGCAGTATTCGAGCAGCAGTTTACAAAGTACAGTTAAGAATTATATTACTCGTTATTGACCTTTGGGTAGAAGGCGAGGCCCATTCCTCATTCCTTCTACTCACTGAGGCGTCTACACCTGTCTGGTGTCCTTTCTGGCCCTTCTATACCGAGAATGTCCCAAGCCCACTAGGATATAGCCCAAAAACCAGAAGTGCAGAGAAATCCATCTAATCATATGCACAGCAAGTTCTGTGTTAAAGCACAGGCCTTGGGCCTCCTTTATCTGCTTTTTAGGCTTAGCACAAGCTTTTTCTGTGCTAGTGTTCTGTTTCCATGGTTGATGACACAACCCAAGACCTTGAGGACAACAACAGTTCTAACTGTAAATAAAACCTAGATTTTAACATACTTTTCCCTAATTCTAACAGATGAGAAATAAATTTAAAGAAATAAACCTATAGACTAGCAACCTTAGTATTAAACTGCAATCTAGCAAAGCTTAATAATGAAAAATAGTAAAAGGGAATTATATTTGATTATATTTCAACAATTTATGAAAGTTTGCACATTCCCACAAATATAGAAAGAGATAAGGATGTAGATAGCTCTAAGTCTCACTGTTCTTTTTCCCTCTCTTTTTTTTTATATTTGTTCATGGGATATGAGCCTCCTTGGCAAGGCCAGCATTTATTGCCCATCCCTATTTACCCTTGAGAAGGTGGTGGTGAGCCGCCTTCTTGAACCGCTGCAGTCCGTGTGGTGAAGCTACTCCCACAGTGCTGTTCGGGAGGGAGTTCCAGGATTTTGACCCAGCAACGATGAATGAACGGCGATATACTTCCAAGTCAGGATATTGTGTGACTTGGAGGGGAACTTGGAGGTGGTGGTGTTCCCATGCACCTGCTGCCCTTGTCCTTCTAGGTGATAGAGGTTGCGGGTTTGGAAGGTGCTGCCGAAGAAGCCTTGATGAGTTGCTGCAGTGCATCTTGTAGATGGTACACACTGCAACCACGGTATGCCGGTGGTGGAGGGAGTGAATGTTTACGGTGGTGGATGGGGTGCCAATCAAGCCGGCTGCTTTGTCTTGGATGCTGTCGAGCTTCTTGAGTGTTGTTCATGCAGCACTCATCCAGGCAAGTGGAGAGTATTCCATCACACTCCTACTTGTGCCTTGTAGATGGTGGAAAGGCTTTGGGGAGTCAGGAGGTGAGACACTCGCTGCAGAATACCCAGCCTCTGACCTGCTCTTGTTGCCACAGTATTTATGTGGCTGGTCCAGTTAAGTTTCTGGTCAATGATGACACCCCCAGGATATTGATGGTGGGGGATTTGGCGATGGTAATGCCGTTGAATGTCAAAGGGCGGTGGTTAGACACTCGTTTTTTGGAGATAGTCATTGCCTGGCACTTGTGTGGCGCGAATGTTCCCTGCCACTTATCAGCCCAAGCCTAAATGTCGTCCAGGTCTTGCTGCATGCGGGCATAGACTGCTTCATTATCTGAGGAGTTGCGAATGGCACTGAAAAATGTACAGTCATCAGTGAACATCCCCACTTCTGACCTTATGATTGACCTCCAACCACCACAACCATCTTCCTGGTATGACTCCAGGCAGTGGAAAGTTCCCCCCCCGATTCCCATTGACTTCAGTTTTACTAGGACTCCTTGATGCCACACTTGGTCAAATGCTGCCTTGATGTCAAGGGCAGTCACTCTCCCCTCACCTCTGGAATTCAGCTCTTTGTCCATGCTTGGACCAAGGCTGTAATGAGGTCTGGAGCCGAGTGGTCCTGGTGGAACCCAAACTGGGCATCGGTGAGCAGGTTATTGGTGAGTAAGTGCTGCTTGATAGCACTGTCGATGACACCTTCCATCACTTTGCTAATGATTGAGAGTAGACTGATGGGGCGGTAATTGGCCGGATTGGATTTGTCCTGCTTTTTGTAGACAGGACATACCTGGCCAGTTTTCCACATTGTCGGATACATGCCAGTGTTATAGCTGTGCTGGAACTGCTTGGCTAGAGGCGCGGCTAGTTCTGGAGCACAAGTCTTCAGCACGACAGCCGGGATGTTGTCGGGGCCCTTTGCTGTATCCAGTGCGCTCAGCCATTTCTTGATATCACGTGGAGTGAATCGAATTGGCTTAAGACTGGCTTCTGTGGTGGTGGGGACCTCAGGAGGAGGCCGATATGGATCATCCACTCGGCACTTCTGGCTGAAGATGTTTGCAAACACTTCAGCTTTGTCTTTTGCACTCACGTGCTGGGCTCCGACATCATTGAGGATGGGGCTATTCATGGAGTCTCCTCCTCCTGTTAGTTGTTTAATAGTCCACCACCATTCACGATTGGATGTGGCAGGACTGCAGAGCTTTGATCTGATCTGTTGATTGTGGGATTGCTTAGCTCTGTCTATAGCATGATGCTTCCGCTTTTTTGCATGCATGTAGTCCTGTGTTGTAGCTTCCCCAGCTTGCCACCGCATTTTTAGGTACACCTGGTGATACTCTTGGCATGCTCTTCTACACTACTTATTGAACCAGCATTGGTCCCTTGGCTTGATGGTAATGGTAGATGAAGGATATGCTGGGCCATGAGGTTACAGATTGTGGTGGAATACAATTCTGCTGCTGCTGATGACCCACAGCGCCTCATGGATGCCCAGTTTTGAGCTGCTAGATCTGTTCTGAATCTATCCCATTTAGCACGGTGGTAGTGCCACACAACACAATAGAGGGTGTCCTCAGTGTGAAGACAGGACTTGGTCTCCACAAGGACTGTGTGGTGGTTACTGAAAGAAAAGAATGACTTGCATTTATACAGCGCCTTTCATGACCACCGGGCGTCTCAAAGCGCTTTACAGCCAATGAAGTAGAGTCACTGTTGTAATGTGGAAAACGCGGCAGACAATTTGCGCACAGCAAGGTCCCACAAACATCAATGTGATAATGACCAGATAATCTGTTTTTGTTGTGTTGCTTGAGGGATAAATATTGGCCAGGACACCGGGGATGACTCCCCTGCTCTTCTTCGAAATAGTGCCCTGGGATCTTTTACATCCACCTGAGAGAGCAGACGGGGCCTTGGTTTAATGTCTCATCTGAAAGACGGCACCTCTGACAGTGCAGCACTCCCTCAGCACTGCACTGGAGTGTCAGTCTAGCTTTATTGGTTCAAGTTCTTGAAGTGGGACTTGAACCCAGAACCTTCTGACTCAGAAGCCTGTGTGCTACCCACTGAGCCACAGCTGACACTGCTACAAATGCTGTCATGGACAGATTCATCTGCGACAGGTAGATTGGTGAGGACACGATCAAGTAGGTTTTTCCCTTGTGTTGGTTCTCTCACCTGTCGCAGGCCCAGACTGGCAGCTATGTCCTTCAGGACTCAACCAGCTCTGTCAGTAGTGGTGCTACCGAGCCATTCTTGGTGATGGACATTGAAGTCCCCCACCCAGAGTACATTCTGTGCCCTTGCTACTCTCCGTGCTTCTTCCAAGTGGTATTCAACATGGAGGAGTACTGATTCATCAGCTGAGGGAGGGCGGTAGCTGGTAATCAGTAGGAGGTTTCCTTGCCCACGCTTGACCTGAAGCCATGAGACTTCATGAGGTCCGGAGTCAATGTTGAGGACTCCCAGGGCAACTCCTTCCCGACTGTATAACAGTGTGTCGCCACCCCTGGTGGGTCTGTCCAGACGGTGGGACAGGACATCCCCAGGGATGGTGATGGAGGAGTTTGGGACATTGGCTGAAAAGTATGATTCTGTGATTATGACTATGTCAGGCTGTTGCTTGACTAGTCTGTGGGACAGCTCTCCCGATTTTGGCACAAGTCCCCAGGTGGATGGGCACCAGCTTATAGGAGTAAAACATAGAAACATAGAAGATAGGAGCAGGAGTAGGCCATTCGGCCCCTCGAGCCTGTTCCGCCATTTAATGAGATCATGGCTGATCATCCAAATTCAGTACCCTGTCCCTGCTTTCTCCCCATCTCCCTTGATCCCTTTAGCCTTAAGAAATATATCTAACTCCTTCTTGAATATATTTAATGAATTGGCCTCAACTGCCTTCTGTGGTAGAGAATTCCACAGGTTCACCACTCTCTGGGTGAAGAAATTCCTCCTCATCTCAGTCCTAAATGGCTTACCCCTTATCCTTAGACTGTGACCCCTGGTTCTGGACTCCCCCGCCATCGGGAACATCCTTCCTGCATCTAGTCTGTCTAGTCCTGTTAGAATTTTATAAGTTTCAATGAGATCCCCTCTCATTCTTCTAAACTCTAGCGAATATAAGCCTAATCGACCCAATCTCTCTTCATACATCATTCCTGCCATCCCAGGTATCAGTCTGGTGAATCTTCGCTGCACTCCGTCCATGGCAAGAACATCCTTCCTCAGATAAGGCGACCAAAACTGCACACAATACTCAAGATGTGGTCTCACCAAGGCCCTGTACAACTGCAGCAAGACATCCTTGTTCCTGTTCTCGAACCCTCTCGCTATGAAGGCCAACATACCATTTGCCTTCTTAACCACCTGCTGCACCTGCATGCTTACCTTCAGCGACTGGTGCACAAGGACACCCAGGTCTCGTTGCACTTCTCCTTTTCCCAATCTATTGCCGTTCAGATAATAATCTGTCTTCCTGTTTTTGCCACCAAAGTGGATAACCTCGCATTTATCTACATTATACTGCATCTGCCATGCCTCTGCCCAATCACCCAATCTGTCCAAATCATACTGGAGTTTCTCTGCATCCTCCTCACAGCACACATGCCCACCCAGCTTTGTGTCGTTTGCAAACTTGGAGATATTACATCTAGTTCCCTCGTCTAGATCATTAATATATATTGTGAATAGCTGGGGTCCTAGCACCGATCCCTGCGGTACCCCACTAGTCACTGCCTGCTACTTGGAAAAAGACCCGTTTATTCCAACTCTTTGCTTCCTGTCTGCCAACCAGTTTTCTATTCAAGTCAGTACCTTACCCCCAATCCCATGTGCTTTAACTTTGCACGCTAATCTCTTATGCGGGACCTTATCGAAAGCCTTCTGAAAGTTCAAATACACCACATCCACTGGTTCTCCCTTATCTATTCTACCAGTTACATCCTCAAAAAATTCCAGTAGATTAGTCAAGCATGATTTACCTTTTGTAAATCCATGTTGACTTTGTCTGATCCTGTCACTGTTTTCCAAGTGCTCTGCTATTACATCTTTTATAATGGACTCTAGCATTTTCCCCACTACCGATGTCAGGCTTACCAGTCTATAATTCCCCGTTTTCTCTCTACCACTTTTTTTAAATAGTGGGGTTACATTAGCTACCCTCCAATCCATGGGAACTGTTCCAGAGTCTATAGAATTTTGGAAGATGATCAGCAATGCATCTACTATTTCTAGGCCCACTTCCTTAAGTACCCTAGGATGTAGATTATCAGGCCCTGGGGATTTAACGACCTTCAATCCCATCTATTTCCCTAACACCATTACCCTACAAATACCGATTTCATTTAATTCCTCCCTCTCATTAGACCCTATGTTCCCCGACATCTCTGGGAGGTTATTTGTGTCCTCCTTTGTGAAGACAGAACCAAAGTATGTATTTAATTGGTCTGCCGTTTCTTTGTTCCCCATTATAAATTCCCCTGATTCTGACTGCAAGGGACCTACGCTTGACTTCACCAATCTTTTTCTCTTCACAGATCTATAGAAGCTTTTACAGTCAGCTTTTATGTTCCCTACAAGCTTACTCTCATATTCTATTTTCCCCCTCTTAATTAATCCCTTTGTCCTCCTTTGGTGAATCCTAAACTGCTCCCAATCCTCAGGTTTGCTGCTTTTTCTGGCCAATTTATATGTGCTCTCCTTGGATCTTATGCTATCCCTAATTTCCCTTGTTAGCCATGGTTGAGTCACCTTTTTTGTTTTATTTTTATGCCAAACAGGGATGAACAAATTCTGTAGTTCCCCTTGATTTCTCTGCCTTCCAGTTTTGCTTTCCTCCTTCCTGTCTTTTGTTTCTATCCTTGCTTCCCTTTCCTCTGTCTCCCTGCACAGGTTCCCAACCCCCTGCCATTTTAGTTTAAACCCTCCCAAACAGCAGTAGCAAACACGCCCCCTAGGACATCGGTCCCGGTCCCGCCCAGGTGCAAACCGTGCAGTTTGTACTGGTCCCACTTCCCCCAGAATCGGTTCCAATGTCCCAGGAATTTGAATCCCTCCCCCTTGCACCATTCCTCTAGCCACGTATTCATCTGAAATATCCTTCTATTTCTACTCTGACTAGCATGTGGCACTGGTAGCAATCCTGAGATTACTACCTTTGAGGTCCTATTTTTTAATTTACCTCCTAACTCCCTATATTCAACTTTTAGGTCCTCATCTCGTTTTTACCTATATCGTTGGTACCTATATCCACCACGACAACTGGCTGTTCACCCTCCCCCTCCAGAATGCCCTGCAGCCACCCTGAGACATCCTTGACCCTTGCACCAGGGAGGCAACATACCATCCTGGAGTCTCGTTTGTGGCCGCAGAAACGCCTATCTATTCCCCTTACAATAGAAACCCCTATCACTATAGCTCTCCCGCTCTTTTTCCTCCCGTCCTGTGCAGCAGAACCACCCATGGTGCCAGGAAGTTGGCTACAGCTGCCTTCCCCCGATAAGCCATCTCCCTCAACAATATCCAAAGTGGTATATCTGTTTGAGAGGGGGTTGGCCACAGGGGACCCCTGCACTACCTGCCTGCGCCTACTACTCTGCCTGATGGTCACCCATTCCCTTCCTGCCTGTGCAGCCTTTAACTACAGTGTGACCAACTCATTAAACGTGCTATCCATGATGTCCTCAGCATCGCGAATGCTCCAGTATGTATCCATTCGCAGCTCCAGCGCCGCAATGCAGTCTGCCAGTAGCTGCAGCTGGATACACTTCCCGCATACATGGTCATCAGGGACACAGGAAGTGTCCCTGATTTCCCACATAGTGCAGGAGGAGCATGCCACGGGGCTGAGCTGTGCTACCATGACTTACCCGTTAATCAATTTAAATTGAATTAAATCAAATCAATACCACTAATTACACTACAATTAAATGATATACTCAAGGGCCCTTGTTTACTAGCACTCTCCGCTACACAACAGACACCTTAGCAACTATAACCACAAAAATTAAGACCTTCTAAACTTTATAAACTATTAACCTTAACTGTCAAATTATTAGATATAAATACTCACCTGGCCATACTCACCCAATCAGCTGCTTCCTCTTGCCCACGTCACTTTATGAATCGTGACGTGGCTCTGGAATGCCGCCGCCGGTCTCTGAGATCTGTAAAAAAGCCCGCAAAACTGACTGACCTGTTTGGACACCATCCACACTTTTGATTGCCATGATTATCTCTCTGCCGAGGTGTGATAAAGGGCAGTTAGAAAGATTAACTGTAATCATCTGGCAGTGTTCTCTGACTATATATGCTGTGTCTATATGCATCTCTTCACTTCACCTGACGAAGGAGCAGCGCTCCGAAAGCTTGTGATTTCAAATAAAGCTGTTGGACTATAACCTGGTGTTGTGCGACTTCTCACATAAATGAACAAGTACTGATTCACACCAGGTCAATTTCCATAGCTTTGCTATGTTTATAAATTATTCCATATTATGACTAGGCACATCTTAGTACCTGATTTCCATTTTGCCACTTGCATCATATTGATTTTGAACTTATCACCCAGTTAAGTAGTATATTGGGGGAAAAAATAGCTCAATTCTCTTCAGATTCGAGAGAATGTAATTCTTTCAAGATAATTGTACTTCAATCAATTTCAATATTGATAGTTCAGGATTAAGTGCATGTACATACAATAGAGATGAGGCATGTAAGTCAGTAGTCACAGAATAGAGTTCATTTTAACCAATGAAGTGGTAGAAGTTATAGCATATAACTATATAGGTGTAATTTTCTACTATGCCACCTGAATGGTAATGTGGAAGAGCGAATCGCCCACCTGTTGTAGAACCCACCTGATTTTCGTTATACTGATTTCAATGGGATGAAAAGCAGGCAGGTTCTACAATGGGCGAGCACTCTGCCAGATTACCGCCCAAGTGGTGAAGTTGAAAATTACACCCAATAATTCATTGCCAAACTAAGGTTATAACATAATGGAATACTGAGAGATCCTCAAATGACTCTTCATTTGGTCCGTGGTCAGGGACAGGAGGGTGTGACTACGAGTGAGGCAGGTACGGGGATCCAGAAGGTAGCATTGGAGGAGCCTCAGCCCTTGCACTTGTCCAACAGGTACGAGGTTCTTGCAGCCTTTGTGGACGAGAGCAGGGACTGCAGGAGGATGAGCAAACTGACCACAGCATCTTGGTACAGGGGGCCATTAAAGTTGGGGGAGTAAAAAGGAATGTAGTAGTGCTTGGGGACAGTATAGTTAGGCGGGAGCCGAGAGTGTGAATCCCGAAGGCGATGTTGCCTGCCAGGATTAAGGACATCTCATCGAGGCTGGAGAGGAACTTGGAGTGGGAGGGGAAGGATCCAGTTGTTGTGGTCCACATAGGTACCAATGACATAGGTAGGACTAAGAAAGAGGTTCTGCTGAGGGAGTATGAGCAGCTAGGGGCTAAATTAAAAGCAGAACCACAATGGTAGTAATCTCTGGATTATTACCTGAGCCACGAGCAAATTGGCATAGGGTCAATAAGATCAGAGAGTTGAATGTGTGGCTCAAGGATTGGTGTGGGAGAAATGAGTTTCGATTCATGGGGCACTGGCACCAGTACTGGGGAAAGAGGGAGCTGTTCCATTGGAACGGGCTTCACTTGAACCGTGCTGGGACCAGTGTCCTGGCGAATCAGATAATTAGGGCTGTAGATAGGGCTTCAAATTAAATAGTGGGGGGAGGGTTCAGTTGAGGGGAAACTTAGAAAGTTAAAGAGAAAGGACAAGGCAATAGTGCAGGGTAGCGATAGGGGCAATGATAACCAGAGTGTGACAGGAAGGAACAGAGCGTACAAGCATCAGAGTGCACCAGAAAATAGGGTCAGAGTGGAGAAAAATGTAAAAAGACAAAATTAAAGGCTCTTTATCTGAATGCACGCAGCATTCATAACAAGGTAGATGAATTGACAGCACAAATAGAAATAAATGGGTGTGATCTGATAGCCATTACAGAGACATGGTTGCAAGGTGACCAAGGCTGGGAACTGAATATTCAGAGGTATTTGACATTTCGAAAGGATAGGCAGAAAGGAAAAGGAGGTGGGCTAGCTCTGTTAATAAAGGATGCGATAATAAAGGACAGTAGTGAGAAATGATCTTGGCTCGGAAGATCTAAATTTAGAATCAGTTTGGGTGGGGCTAAAAAATAATAAAGGAAAGAAATCACTGGTGGGAGTAGTCTATAGGCCCCTAACAGTAGCTACACTGTAGAACAGAGTATAAATCAGGAAATAATGGAGGCTTGTAAGAAAGGTACTGCAATAATCGTGGGCGATTTTAATCTTCATATAGATTGGACAAATCAAATTGGCAAAGGTAGCCTTGAGGATGAGTTCATAGAGTGTATTCAGGACAGTTTCTTAGAACAATATGTTGTGGAACCAACCAGGGAACAGGTTATTTTAGATCTGGTAATGTGTAATGAGACAGGATTAATTAATGATCTCATAGTAAAGGATCCTCTGGGGAAGAGTGATCATAACATGATAGAATTTCACATTCCGTTTGAGGGTGAGAAACTTGGGTCTGAAACTAGTGTCTTAAACTTAAATAAAGGCAATTACAAGGGTATGAAGACAGAGTTGGCTAAAGTGGACTTGGAAAATAGATTAAAAGGTAAGACGGTAGATAAGCAGTGGCAGACTTTTAAGGAGATATTTCATAACTCTCAACAAAGATATATTCCAGTGAGAAAGAAATACTCTACGAGAAAGATGAACATTTGTGGCTAACTAAGGAAGTTAGGGTATCAAATTGAAAGAAAAGGCATATAATGTTGCAAAGATTAGTGGTAGGCCAGAAGATTGGGAAATTTTTAGAAACTTGCAAAGGATGACTAAAAAAATAATAAAAAGGGATAAAATAGATTATGAGAGTAAACTAGCAAAACAAAAACAGACAGTAAGAGCTTCTACAAGTATATAAAAAGGAAGAGAGTAGCTAAAGTAAACTTTGGTCCCTTAGAGGATAAGACTGGGGAATTATTCATGGAAAACAAAGAAATGGCAGAGACTTTGAACAAATATTTTGTATCTGTCTTCACGGTAGAAGACACTAAAGGCATCCCAATAATAGTGGAAACTCAAGGGGCAAAAGGGAGGGAGGAACTTAAACAATCACTATCACTAGAGGAAAAGTTCCAAGCAAATTAATGGGACTAAAGGCTGACAAGTCCCCTGGACCCGATGGTCTGCATCCTAAGATCTTAAAAGAAGTGGCTGCCGAGATAGTGGATGCATTGGTTGTAATCTTCCAAAATTCCCTAGCTTCTGGAAAGGTCCCAGCGGATTGGTAAACCATAAATGTAATGCCCCTATTCAAGAAAGGAGGAAGACAGAAAGCAGGAAACTATAGGCCAGTTAGCCTAACATCTGTCATTGGGAAAATGCTGGAATCCATTATTAAGGAAGTAGTAGCAGGACATTTAGAAAATCATAAAACAATCAAGCAGAGTCAACATGGTTTTATGAAAGGGAAATCGTGTTTGACAAATTTATTAGAGTTCTTTGAGAATGTAACGAGCAGGGTGGATAAAGGGGAACCAGTAGATGTGGTGTATTTAGATTTCCAAAAGGCATTCGACAAGGTGCCACATAAAAGGTTACCTGCACAAGATAAGAGCTCATGGTGTTGGGGGTAATATATTAGCATGGATAAAGGATTGGCTAACTAACAGAAAACAGAGAGTCAGGATAAATGGGTCATTTTCAGGTTGGAAAACTGTAACTACTGGGGTGCCACAGGGATCAGTGCTGGGGCCTCAACTATTTACAATCTATATTAATGACTTGGATGAAGGGACCGAGTGTACTGTAGCCAAATTTTCTGACGATACAAAGATAGGTGGGAAAGCAAGTTGTGAGGAGGACACAAAGAGTCTGCAAAGGGATATAGATAGGTTAACTGAGTGAGCAAAATTTTGGCAGATGGAGTATGTTCATGCAGTTAGCTGTGATGAAGTCAAATTTCCAAATGCTTTGTTACTGTGAGAGAAAAAAAAATCCAAACTTTTGTGCTGCAGTATTTTAGAATTTTCAAGACAGATTTGACATTCACCAATTTTTTTTGGCTGCAAGTAAATTTCTACTTCCGATTTTTTCCAACAGCAGCGTAGTCCCACAATATATAAATAATGAAGGTCATAGCACGAACAAGAATTACAATCTTTTTCCACTTATAGAATGGCAAAACAAGAAATTAGGTTGCGTTAGCAGAGGGATAAAATAAAAATTAAGAGGTCAGTTTAAAACAAGGCATGGTAGCTGCTTTCTTGTCTTTCTACACATAACTCTTGTGTCTCTGTTAAACAATGCAATTTTCCAGGAGGAGGGACCTTATCACCTGACATGAAGACCATCTGTCCAAGTCCAGATGGCCTCTGCTCATTGATGTGACTTGGCTGAATTATCTTGCATCCCTATGGGTAGCTAATGTTGCAGTGAGAGTGTCCTTGTATCCAGAAAGCATGAATGATGTGTCCTGGTATTCCGGCTCTGATAATAAATTAATTTTGTGTGATGTGTGTAACTTTTTCTGTTTTTTTTCTCTATTTCACATGGACCAATAGTCAAGCAGTTAAGGCAATGGTTAGAAGCCCATGGGGGTCTCCCTGCTAAGTTTAAATGTTGCTGACTTTGTACTATTGGATAGAAAATTGGCTCAAATCAGGAAATTTAGGGTAACTTTAAAATGGAAGCTTTCAAGCTACAAAAGGGTCATGGGGCTATCCCACGTGTTGGTCTTCGGACTCCTGTTATTTACAATCAAGATAAATAACTTGAATGAGGCAATTGAAAGTGAGAGCTCCAAGTTTACACATGATGCACACTTCTGGTGCAGGCCGTGCTGAACGCCATCTTGGGTAAGGCGTTAGCGCAGGCGCAGGAAGCATGCGCCAGAAGTATGTAGAGTAGGCAGATCGTGACATCCACGCTGATTTGACGCCAGCGCTGCCATTTTGGAGCTCAACACTCCAGCTAATGCCCTCTTCAGCTTGCACAGAAGAACATACATTCAGCAGCAGGAAGGTCCCCCCACCAGCGCTATTTAAAGGGATCATCAGCTACTTACAGGTTAGTTGCTGTGCTTTAGAAGTGTTTGCTGGTATCTAGAGTTATTTGAAGTTGCTAAAGTCTACAGGGAGTGGTGTGGCAGGTGCTGAAGGACTTTCTCCTGACTTCAAGGATTCTGCACAAACCACTTGCTCCCAGACATATGTGCAGTAGTAGGCATTCCACTTGGCCTACAGCATGACAGGGAGAATGGACAGAGGCGACACAGAGCAGGACAAACTGTTGGAAGTGGGAGGAGGAGGAGAGGGAGAAGGGCGCTCAGTGGGAGGCCATATCTGCCCAGGGTGTTCAGGGAGCAATTTTCCAACCTAAACCTCAGCGAGGAACAGTGTGCCAGACATCTGTGCTTCACCAAGCACGTCCTCACTGAACTCTGCCATCAGCAGCAGCCACAACTGCAACCTCATAGCAGGGTGAGGACTGCATTGCTAGTTGCTGTGAAAGTCACGGTGGCCCTGAACTTTTATGCATCGGGCTCCTTCCAGCCTGGAGCAGGAGATATTTGCAACATCTCCCAGTTTGCTGTGTACTGTTGCATAAGGGAGATAACTGAGGCTCTGGATTCCAAGAGAGCTGAATACATTTCATTCTCTCTGGCCAGAGAGCAGCGAGCAGAGTGAGCACGCGGCTTCGGAAAGATTGCAGGCTTCTCAATGGTGCAGGGTGCCATTGACTGCACACACGTCGCTTTGCAGGCGTCCCATGTAAATTCTGAGATGTACCGCAACCGAAAGGGACTCCACTCCCTCAATGTCCAGCTGGCGTGCAACCACACTCGGCAAATCATGCAGGTGAATACCCGGTATCCTGAAAGCAGTCATGATCAGTGTTCCCTCTAAGATGCGCAGCTGTGCAGCAATGGGAAAGGTCCCGCACAGGTTGCTCACCGGCTTTTCCATTATAAGTACCACCCATGTACAGAAATTTAAAGGGATCGCGCAATAAATGAAACAGCCCACGCAGAACAAAGCGCATCTTACAGGGAACATTGGTCATGATGCCTTCATTCTGCGGCAGTCTGCTATGCCATCTGCATTTGAGCCACCACGACAAACCAGAGGGTGGCTACTGGGTGACAAGGGCTATCCGTTAGCAACTTGGATCATGACTTTGGTGCGCAACTCACGCACACGTGGGAAACATTCGTACAACAAAAGCCATGCTGCCACACAAAATATCATCGAGTAGACCATTAGCGTGCTGCAGCAATGCTTCCACTACCTGGACTGCTCTGGAGGAGCCCTGCAGTTCTCGGAAGAGTGGGTGTCGAGATTCACAGAGGCCTGCTGCATGCTGCAGAACCTCGCCATCATGAGGGCACAGCCCTTGCCACCAGCTGTACAGTGACCAGCTCAGGAGGAGGAGGAAGAGGAAGGGAGGAGGCAACCCAGAGAGCCGCTTTCTGGCCGAGCTGTCCATGACTGACTCATCCGGCTGTGATACCAGTAAACACAACCCCAGTTCCATATTCACCAACAGTCCGAGACCTTACCTTCTGTTACTGACTATCACAGCGTCCGATTGGCCACAGTGCAAAAATTAAAGCCAAGACAAAATAAACATTCCAAACCAAATTTATAAATCAAATAATGCCATATTACATTCAAAGGTTAACTAATCACCCTTGTACATTCCTTTAGTGCCTGTCTTCCATGTGCCTTTGCCTGTCCTAGTGTTCCTACTTAGTGCTACCCCAGTGGCTGCAGCACAGCTGATAGAAGGCTGCTGACTTTCAGTGGGGGAGACTGCAGGTGGCCTTGGAGGATGATCTCGAGCAGTTCTGGGCCTAGAAGGTCCAGCTTCGGACTGCACCATCTTGGCATGGGCTGCAGCAGTCTGGGCTGTCCGACAGGCAACAGCAAGAGCACTGACGGAGTGATGGGGTGGGAGGACGATATCTGTCATCCTGAGAGAGAACAGCAGGTTTGTGCTGCATGGAGCCACTGCCACTCTCCCGGACAGCACCTCAGCAATCCTAGTAATCTGTTGGAGAACAGATTGCTGGACTGCTGTGACACCCTGCAAGCCCCTTTGAACACTCCGCAAAGTTGATGCGGTATCCACAGCCATGATGGCAGCAGTCTGAGCTTCCCCTGCAGCACCCAGACGTTGGGTCGCTTCTGCTTGTGCTGCAATGGAAGGTGAGACATCGGCCATCAGATGCTGCATCATGGTTGGGTCCACAAATGTGCTAATGGAGTTGGCCACCACTTTCATGCTGGAAAGGATGGACTCCAAGCTCTGCGCAAAGCTCTGTGCCAAGTTGGGGCCAGGCTCCTCCGTGCTGCACGCAGGCTTTCTGGCAAGCTTGCCAATGCACCAAGCATTTCATTGTGCATACCCATTAACCTTCTTCTGTAGCGTGCCCCATCAAAGTGCTCATCCGAATCCTCTGCAGCACATCTCGTGTGCGACCTCGCTCTCCGGTGAGCTGGCACCTGCGCTACCCTTGCCTCCTGCCCTGGCTACAGGCCACTCGTGCCTGGTGTCTCGCCACGTGCAGATCCCACGTCTAAGCTATCCTCTAAATTATGCAGAGTGTCAGTATCTGAGCTGGTTGCTGCGAGTGTGAAATCGAGTGATGATGCTTTATCTTCCATCATTACTTTCTTCTTCCTCTTCCACCTGTTGCTGTTTCACCACTGTCTGGCCAGGTTGCAGTTCTTGGGTATCTGAAATGAGAAAGGCACAGGGTAGGGTTGTGGTGTGGGGAGGATGCTTACACCATCTGTAGCTTTTAAATCAAAAGACATTTTGGGACGACAGGGAAGCGGGATGTGAGAAGGAGGATTAGGTATGAGGATATCATCATCTTCAATGTTTCAGCCCCGCCACTGGCCATGTCCTCAGCGATGGCCACTCCAATGAAGGCGACCACTGTCTCCTCCATCAGGGTAAGGTCATGCAGATGCGCCTGTCCCCTGCCGGTTAGCTCCTGCTGCCTCCGGTTATGCGCCAATTTATCCTGCAAGAGAGAGGGAAATGTCTCAGTGAGTGTGGTGCAATGTGTTTGGGTGATGTGCCTGTCACGGTTGAATAGCTAACAGTGTGTGCAAGCTGTGAGATGTGGGTGTGAGGCTTGCAGCAGTGCTAGGTGTGTGAGGGTGAGTGGAGCTATGTATGTGAGATATGAGTCCTGTTTGATAGCGATTTTTGGTAGGTGAGTGATGGGGGTGTGGTGCATTGAGCAGTGTGTGAGGTTAGTGGTCCAGTTGCTGGGATATGGCATTTGAAGAGGGAGGAGGTGAACAGCCACAGGTCGTGGTCCATATCAGTATCAACGACATAGGTAGAAAGAGGGATGAGGTCCTGCAGTTAGATTTTAGGGAGCTAGGAAAGAGATTAAAAAGCAGGACCTCAAAGGTAGTAATCTCCGGATTACTCCCGGTGCCACGAGCTAGTGAGTATACAAACAGGAGGATAGAGCAGATGAATGTGTGGCTAGAGAGATGGTGCAGGAGGGAGGGCTTTAGATTCCTGGGACATTGAGACCTGATCTGGGGGAGGTGGGACCTGTACAGGCCGGACGGGTTGCATCTCAACAGAGCTGGGACCAATGTCCTGGCGGAGGGGGTTGCTAGTGCTGTTGGGGAGGGTTCAAACTAATTTGGCAGGGGTTGGGCACCAGGATGTAGCATTAGAAAGGAGAAACAAGGGGCATAAAGTGATTGGGAGAGACAGATAGCACTAGAGTAAGAAATATTATGGTATTAGGTGGGGTCAGACTTAGAGAGAATACAAGAGGGTCTAAGATAGGTTTACAGTGCATGTGTGTGAATGCACGAAGTGTGGTAAATAAGATTGGTGAGCTGTAGGTGCAAATAGACACATGGGAATTTGATGCCGTGGCAATAATGGAGACCTGGCTCAAAAAAGGGCAGGATTGAGTACTAAATATTCCTGGATATAAGGTGTTCAGGAAAGATAGGGAAGGAAAGAAAGGAGGTGGGGTGGCAGTATTGGTTAAGGAGAATATTACAGTGCTGGAGAGAGAGGATTTCCTGGAGGGGTCAAGGACAGAATCTATTTGGTCAGAGTTGAGAAACAATAGAGGTGCCATTACACTACTAGGTGTATTCTATAGGCCGCCAACTAGTGGGAAGAATATAGAGGAGCAAATTTGCAGGGAAATTACACAGAGGTGCAAGAACTATAAAGTAGTGATAATGGGGGACTTCAACTATCCTAATATAGCATGGGATAGTAAAAGTGTAAAGAGCAGAGAGGGGGAAGAATTTCTGAAGTGTCTTCAGGAGAACCTTCTTGATCAGTATGTTTCCGGCCCAACGAGGAAGGAGGCATTGCTGGATCTGGTTCTGGGGAATGAGGTAGGTCAAGTAGAGCTTGTGTCAGGAAGGGAACATTTAGGGAACAGTGATCATAGTATCATAAGGTTTAGATTAGCTATGGAAAAGGACAGGGAGCAATCTAGAGTAAAAATACTTAATTGGAGGAAGGCCAATTTCAGTGGGTTGAGAATGGATCTGGCCCGGGTAAATTGGAATCAAAGATTGGCAGGCAAAACTGTAATTGAACAATGGGCTGCCTTTAAAGAGGAGATGGTTCAGGTACAGTCAAGGTACATTCCCACAAGAGGGAAAGGTAGGGCAACCAAAGCCAGGGTTCCCTGAATGACGAAAGAGATAGAGAGTAAGATGAAGCAGAAAAAGGGGGCGTATGATAGATGTCAGGTTGAGAATACAACTGAGAACCAGGCTGAATATAGAAAATTCAGAGGGGAAATGAAAAAGAAATAAGAGGGGCAATGAGAGAATATGAGAATAGATTAGCAGCTAACATAAAAGGGAATCCAAAAGTCTTCTACAGGTATATAAATAGTAAACGGGTAGTAAGAGGAGGGGTGGGGCCGATTAGGGATGAAAAAGGAGACCTACGCATGGAGGCAGAGGGCCTGGCTGAGGTACTAAATGAGTACTTTGCATCTGTGTTTACCAAGGAAGAAGATGCTGCCACAGTCATAGTGAAAGAAGAAGTAGTTGAGATACTGGATGGGATAAAAAATTGGTAAAGAGGAGGTACTAGAAAGGCTGGCTGTACTTAAAGTAGATAAGTCACCAGGACCGGATGGGATGCATCTTAGGATGCTGAGGGAAGTAAAGGTGGAAATTGCGGAGGTACTGGCCATAATCTTCCAATCCTCCTTGGATATGGGGCTGGTGCCAGAGGACTGGAGAATTGCAAATGTTGCACCCTTGTTCAAAAAAGGGTGTAAGGATAAACCCAGCAACTACAGGCCAGTCAGTTTAACCTCAGTAGTGGGGAAGCTTTTGGAAACGATAATCCGGGATAAAATTAACAGTCACTTGGACAAGTGTGGATTAATTAAGCAGAGCCAGCACGGATTAGTTAAAGGCAAATCGTGTTTAACTAACTTGATTGAGTTTTTTGATGAGGTAACAGAGAGGGTTGATGAGGGCAATGCGGTTGATGTGGTGTACATGGACTTCCAAAAGGCGTTTGATAAAGTGCCATACAATAGGCTGGCCAGCAAAGTTGAAGTCCATGGAATAAAAGAGACAGTGGCAGCATGGGTACGAAATTGGCTAAGTGACGAGAAACAGAGAGTAGTGGTGAACGATTGTTTATCGGACTGGAGGAAGTTACACAGTGGGGTTCCCCAGGGGTTGGTACTAGGACCACTGCTTTTCTTGATTTATATTAATGACTTGGACTTGGGTGTAAAGGGCACAATTTCAAAATTTACATTTGATACAAAACTTGGAAGTATAGTGAACAGTGAGGAGAATAGTGATAAAATTCAAGAGGACATAGACAGGCTGGTAGAATGGGCAGACACTTGGCAGATGAAATTTAACGCAGAAAAGTGTGAAGTGATACATTTTGGGAGGAAGAACGAGGAGAGGCAATATAAACTAAAAGGTACAATTCTAAAGTGGGTGCATGAACAGAGAGACCTGGGGCTATATGTGCACAAATCATTGAAGGTGGCAGGGCAGGTTGAGAAAGCAGTTAAAAAAGCATATGGGATCCTGGGCTTCATAAATAGAGGCATAGAGTACAAAAGCAAGGAAGCTATGATGAACCTTTATAAAACACTGGTTCCGCCTCAACTGGAGTACTGCGTCCAATTCTGGGCACTGCACATTAGGAAGGATATGAAGGCCTCAGGGCTTGACTCATGGCATTGACCGCCACGGCTATCTACTCGCACTGCCTTTGCAGAGTTTGTCTGGAGGGCCTCTTGGCCACCTGTGGATCGGGGGCCTCTCTCCTTCTGTCTACCTCATCCACCAAGGCTGCCAGTACAGCATCAGACAACCTTGCAGCATGGTCTCTCCCCTTGTTGTGTCATTATTCAGTCTTCTTCCTGCTCAGAGTCCCCTCCGCAAAGAGTTCCTGCACCTGTTCCAGCCAGAATGCACCTCCCCTTTAAGAAATGCAGGCTAGCTTTAAGTAGTGCATGCTAGCTTTAAGCGCTGCTAGCCTTGCACAAACTTGGGCCCCCAGCTGAGGCATGCAGCCACTCAACAGCACGTTTAGCCCCCTCTCTTTTTTAATCTCTGTTTACATATAGAAAGACTATCAAAAACAATGGGTGTCAGGTGTTTCTGAACTGCTGAGACTGGCTAACAAATTGCTAATTATTTACTGTCTATAGGGAAATAACAGAAAATCTAGTTCATTAGCATTTTAACTACTGATGGTTTCAGAGCATTTTTGAATTAATGAATTCTGCTTCAAAACACAACATTCAAAACCTTCTTGTGAAAAAGTGGTCAAATGATTCCAAAACATGACAGCAACTACTTCTTGATGTAATTATTTCTTATGATATTCAGCACCTTGATCTCACAAGAAGATGGCTGATCTTGAAGGGTTTCAACTTGATTGACAAATGTTCCCACACTTCCCTTAGAACTGGTGAAAATTGTAGTCTGAAGACTCTGTCTCGGAAAAGTTGCTTTCATTGCAGTTTTTGTCAAATACTTTCCAATTTTCGTCTGCCCAAGGAGCTCATGTTCTTATCTTTTTTCCTGACCCTCACACCACTGGAATTGAGTATTAATAACTCCATGTGGGGAAGGCATTTTGTTTTTATTTACACACAATTTCAAAACTTTAACAAAGCTCTTTCATTAATCCTTTCAATAATATTTTTTAAAGTAACCCAATTGCAATAAGTAGCTCAGATATTCCGATCGCAGGCCTCCCGTGGGCGGAGGGCTGCGATCTGGAAAAATCTGTGCCAAGACCGGAGGGCTCCCAGGAGGCGCAGTGTTCCGCTGCTGGGCCTCTCCAAACTGCCGGTGCGCAGGGCCCACGTGTCCCAGAGGCGCAGGCGGTTCGCAGCGTCCCTGGGATCACGTGGGCCATGGGGAGCCAATCAGAGAAGGGAATCTACCTTCAGACATTTGACAGGAAGACCTGTCAAATATATGAATAGAGATCACCCCCAAAACATAGTAAAACTTTAAATAATTTTTTTTAAAAACATCACATTTTTAAAATGACTTGAAATTACATAAATTAATTATTTTAAACAAAAATTTAAATTTTTGAAAAAAAAATTAAAGTTTTTAACAGGGCTAAAAATAAACTTACCTTTCTTTAAAGTATTTTTAAATGATAAATCAGTGGAAAAAAAAAATTTTCTTTACTTTTTTCAACTCTTATCCTGGTAAAAGCAGGCGTAAGGCCTGCTTTTACCAGGCGCAAGAATTGTAAGTGTTTTCTGTGGGCAGAGGGTCTCCAAAAAGCAGAACTCTCTGCCCGCAGAGCCCCTTCTCCCGGGCAGCCAGAGGATCTGTCAAGAGCATTCTTGACAGATCAGAAATGCCGGTTTCCAGCGCATGCGCAGTGCATGCCTGAAACCGGCATTTCCAATGTCCCTACGGGTGAGTACACAGCGCGTACACACCCGTAGGGATCGGAATTTCTGCATCATTATGTTTGTATATACTTCCATTTGCTATTCCACACTCCTGAATAAGCTTTAACTTTAACTAGTGTCCGATGCCCAACCATCTTCAGCTGCAGATGATTGCTCAGTGTACAGTTCCATTCACAACTCCCCAGATAATGAAGCAGTCCATTCCCGCATGCAGCAAGATCTGGACAACATTCAGGCTTGGGCTGATAAATGGCAATTAACGTTCGTGCCACACAAGTGCCAGGCAATGACTATCTCCAACAAGAGAGAGTCTAACCATTCAACGGCATTACCTTCACCGAATCCCCCAGCATCAGCATCCTGGGGGTCACCATTGACCAGAAACTTAACCGGACCAGCCACATAAATAGTGTGGCTACAAGAGCAGGTCAGAGGCTGGGTATTCTGTGGCGAGTGTCTCACCTCCTGACTCCCCAAAGCCTTTCCACCATCTACAAGGCACAAGTCAGGACTGTGATGGAATACTCTCCACTTGCCTGGATGAGTGCAGCTCCAACAACACTCAAGAAGCTCGACACCATCCAGGACAAAGCAGCCCGCTTGATCGGCACCCCATCCACCACCTTAAACATTCACTACCTTCACCACCGGCACATCGTGGCTGCAGTGTGTACCATCTGCAAGATGCACTGCAGCAACTCGCCAAGGCTTCTTCGACAGCACCTCCCAAACCCACGACCTCTACCACCTTGAAGGACAAGGGCAGCAGGTGCTACATGGACTACAAGAGAGTGCGAGAGTGGGAGATCGGGCCGGAGGTAAAAGGGTGCCACTGAGCCGACCAGCGGGACTACAAGAAGCGAGCCCGGAGCAGCGCCAACCAACCTGGGAGGGTAAGAAGTAGAAAGATTCAAAGTGTGATGTCACAAGAAAGCAGGGAAGCGATTGGTTGGTCAGTATTTCTTTCTTTTTCTTGGGCATTGGTTTAAATTAAGAGCCGGGATAAAAACTAAACGTTCAAAACTTAAACACTTAATTAATTAAATACATTAGAGATGGCAGGGCAGGCGATGTGTTACTGCTACAACATGTGGGAGCTGGTGGACACCATGGAGATCCACGGCGACCACATTTGCAGTAAGTGTTGGTTGCTTGAGGAACTTCGGCTCAGTGTTGATGAGCTGGAGTCCGAGCTTCAAACACTGTGACACATCAGGGAGGGGGAGAGTTACCTGGACGCTGTGTTCCAGGAGGCAGTCACACCCCTTAGATTAATTAATTCAAATTTGGTCCGTGGTCAGGGACAGGTGGGTGTGACTACGAGCGAGGCAGGTATGGGGACCCAGGAGGTAGTGATGGAAGAGCCTCAGCCCTTGCTCTTGTCCAACAGTTACAAGGTTCTTACTCTCTGTGTGGGCGAGAGCAGGGACTGCAGTGAGGATGAGCAAACTGACCACAGCACCATGGTACAGGGAGCCATTCAAGTGGGGTGGAGCAAAAAGGAATGTGGTAGTGGTAGGGGACAGTATATTTAGGGGGATAGACACTGTTCTCTGCAGCCAAGAGCGTGAGTCCTGAAGGCTGTGTTGCCTGCCCGGTGCCAGGGTAAAGGACATCTCCTCTGGGCTGGAGAGGAACTTAGAGTGGGAGGGGAAAGATCCAGTTGTCGTGGTCCATGTAGGTACCAACGACATAGGTAGGACAAAGAAAGAGGTTCTGCTGAGGGAGTATGAGCAGCTAGGGGCTAAATTAAAAAGCAGAACCACAAAGGTAATAATCTCTGGATTACTAGCTGAGCCACGTGCAAATTGGCATACGGTAAATAAGATCAGAGAGATGAATGAGTGGCTCAAGGATTGGTGTGGGAGAAATGGGTTTCAATTATTGGGGCACTGGCACCTGTACTGGGGTAAGAGGGAGCTGTTCCGTCAGGACGGGCTTCATTTGAACCAGGCTGGGACCAGTGTCCTGGCAAATCGAATAACTAGGGCTGTAGATAGGGCTTTAAACTAAATAGTCGGGGGGAGGGATCCGCTGAGCGGAAATTTAAAAAGTCAAAGAAAAATGAGAAGGCAAAAGTGCAGGGTAGCAATAGGGGTAATGATAACCAAAGTGCGACAGGAAGGGACAGAGGGTATACACATAAGAGTGCATCAGAAAGTGGGGTCAAAGTAGGGAAAAATTGGATAAAGACAAAATTAAAAGCTCTATATCGTAACAAGATAGATGAGTTGACAACACAAATAGAAATAAATGGATATGATCTGACAGCCATTACAGAGACGTGGTTGCAAGGTGACCAAAGCTGGGAACTGAATATTCAGGGATATTTGCCATTTCGTAAGGATAGACAGAAAGGAAAAGGAGGTGGTGTAGCTCTGTTAATAAGGGATGAGATCAGTGCAGTAGTGAGAAATGATATTGGCTTAGAAGATCAAGACGTAGAATCAGTTTGGGTGGAGATAAGAAATAATAAGGGTAAGAAGTCACTGGTGGGAATGGTCTACAGGCCTCCAAACAGTAGCCACACTGTAGGACAGAGCATAAATCAAGACATAATAGAGGCTTGTAAGAAAGGTACGGCTGTAATCATGGGAGATTTTAATCTTCATATTGATTGGACAAAGCAAATTGGCAAAGGTAGACTTGAGGAAGAGTTCTTAGAATGTATGCGGGACGATTTCTTGGAATAATACGTTGTGCAACCAACCAGGGAGCAGACTATTTTAGATCTGGTCATGTGTAACGAGGCTGGATTAATTAATGATCTCGAAGTGAAGGATCCTCTTGGGAAGAGTGATCATAGCATGGTAGAATTTCAAATTCAGTTTGAGGGTGAGAAAGCTAGGTCTCAAACTAGTGTCCTGAACTTAAATAAAGGTAATTACAAAGGTATGAAGGCAGACTTGGTTAAAGTGGACTGAGAAAATGTATTACAGGGTAAGAAAGTAGAAAAACAGTGGCAAACATTTAAGGAGATATTTCATAACTCTCAGCAAAGATATATTCCAATGAGAAAGAAAGACTCTGAGAGACGGATGAACCATCTGTGGCTAACTAAGGAAGTAAAGGATGGTATCAAATTGAAAACAAAGGCATACAATGTTGCAAAGAATAGTGGAAGGCCAGAGGATTGGGAAATCTTTAAAAACCAGCAAAGGACAACTAAAAAAATGATAAAAAGAAAGGAGTTAGCTTATGAGAGTAAGCTAGCAAGAAATATAAAAACAGACAGTAACAGCTTCTACAGGTATATAAAAAGGAAGAGAGTAGCTAAAGTAACCGTTGGTCCCCTAGAGGATGAGTATGGGGAATTAATAATGGGAAACAGGGAAATGGCGGAGACTTTGAACAAATATTTTGTATCGGTTTTCACGGTAGAAGACACTAAAAGCATCCCAATGATGGATAATCAAGGGGCTATTGGGGTGGGGGGGGGGGGAACTTAAAACAATCACTATCACTCGAGAAGAAGTACTAGACAAACTAATGGGACTAAAGGTGGACAAGTCCCCTGGACCCAATGGCCTGCATCTTAGGGTCTTAAAAGAGGTGGCTGCAGAGATAGTGGATGCATTGGTTGTAATCTACCAAAATTCCCTGGATTCTGGAAAGGTCCTAGCGGACTGGAAAACCGCAAATGTAATGCCCCTATTTAAGAAAGGAGGGAGACAGCAAGCAGGCAACTATAGACCAGTTAGCCTAACATCTGTCATTGGGAAAATGCTGGAGTCCATCATTAAGGAAGTGGTAGCAGGACATTTAGAAAATCATAATGGCCCAGAAATTTGACTCGGAGGCTTGCCGCGGGGGTAAGGATCGCGCGCGATCTTACCTACCGCGCCTGCCGTTGTGTTTCGGGCCCACACGAACTTCGGGTCCTGGGCCTCTCCCTGGTGCCGGCGCGCAGTGTGTGCGTGTCCCAGAGGGGCAGTTAGTGCGATGCGACTCCTGGGATCACATGGGCCATGGAGAGCCAATGGCAGCACACCATCTTTCATTCATAGATTTGACAGGAGAACTGTCAAATCTATGAATACAAATTGCCCCCAAAAGAACAGCTAAACCTCAAATAATTTTTTTAAAAACCATCACATTAATAAAATAACTATAGTTCAATAAATTAACCACTTTAAAGAAAAATTTAAATTTTTGAAAAAATTTAAATTCTTTTTAAAAGTTATAAAAATAAACTTACCTTTCTTTAAAGTCTCTAAAAAAGATAAACCTGTTGAAAAAAATTTAAAATAATACTTAATTAACTACTTACCTTGTTAAAAGGGGGTCTTACGCCTCCTTTTTTCATGTGTAAAATCTTCCATACTTACCTTCGCGTTGAAACCTGAAAAAAAACCTAAGTGCGCTGCGTGCGCACAGCCTGTAGTGCGCACGCGGTTCACTTAGGAACCGCCCCCTTCACCATACCGGAAGTGCCGGTTTCCCGCGCATGCGCAGTGCATGCAGGAAACCGGCAATTCAGGACCGAATACGGGTGAGTACGCAGCGGGTACTCTCCCGTATTCGGCCAAATTTTTGGGCCAAGATAGTCAAGCAGAGTCAGCATGGTTTTATGAAAGGGAAATCATGTTTGACAAATTTGCTGGAGTTCTTTGAGGATGTAACGAGCAGGGTGGATAAAGGGGAACCAGTAGATGTCGTGTATTTGAATTTCCAGAAGGCATTCGATAAGGTGCCACATAAAAGGTTACTGCACAAGATAAGAGCTCATGGTGTTGGGGGTAATATATTAGCATGGATAGAGGATTGGCTAACTAACAGAAAACAGAGAGTCAGGATAAATGGGTCATTTTCAGGTTGGCAAACTGTAACTGGTGAGGTGCCTCAGGGATCAGTGCTGGGGACTCAACTATTTACAATCTATATTAATGACTTGGATGAAGGGACCGAGTGTAATGTAGCCAAATTTGCTGATAATACAAAGATAGGTGGGAAAGCAAATTGTATGGAGGATGCAAAGAGTCTCCAAAGGGATATAGATAGGCTAAGTGAGTGGGCAAAAATCTGGCAGCTTGATTATAATGCGGGAAAATGCGAGGTTATCCACTTTGGTAGGAAAAATAAAAAAGCAATTTATTATTTAAATGGGGAGAGATTACAAAATGCTGAGGTACAGAGGGATTTGGGGGTCCTTGTACATGAATCACAAAAAGTTAGCATGCAGGTACAGCAAGTAATTAGGAAGGCAAATGGAATGTTGACCTTTATTGCAACGAGAAGTTGAAGTAAAAGTAAGGTCTCTACTTTAGAGTAAGTAGTGTTTAAAGGGAAGTAAGGTCCCCAATGTATTCAATATTCTTTAATTTAAAGGAAGTAAAGGGAGTAAATTAAGGGTAGGACATGGCAGGGCAGCTCAGCAGCATGGAGTGCTCCTCCTGTGCTATGTTTGAAGTCAGGGACACTTTCGGTGTCCAGGGCGAACACGTGTGCAGGAAGTGTCTCCAGCTGCAGCTACTCGAAATCCGCGTTTCAGAGCTGGAGCTGCGACTGGAGTCACTGTGGAGCACCCGCAAAGCTGAGATCTTCGTGGATAACACGTTTAACAAGGTGGTCACACCGCAGGTAAAGAGCGCACAGGCAGACAGGAAATGGGTGACCGCCAGATAGTGTAAAAGAACTAGGAAGGTAGTGCAGGAGTCCCCTGGGTCCATCTCCCTCTCCAACAGATTTTCCGTTTTGGATACTGCTGGGGGAGATGGTTTCTCAGGGAAATGCAGCAAGAGCCAAGTCCGTGGTACTACGAGTGACTCAGCTGCACAGGAGGGGAGGAAAAAGAGTGGGAGAGCAATAGTGATAGGGAATTCTATCGTAAGGGGAACAGATAGATGTTTCTGTGGCTGCAGACGTGACTCCAGGATGGTATGTTGCCTCCCTGGTGCCAGGGTCAAGGATGTCACTGAACGGCTGCAGGGTATTCTGAAGGGGGAGGGCGAACAGTCAGAGATCATGGTTCACATTGGTACCAACGACATGGGTAGAAAGAGGGATGAGGTCCTGCAACAAGAATTTAGGGAGCTAGGTAGCAGATTAAAAAGCAGGACCTCAAATGTTGTAATCTCTGGATTACTCCCGGTGACACGTGCTAGTGAGTATAGGAATAGGAGGATAGAGCAGATGAATGCGTGGCTAAAGAGTTGGTGCAGGAGGGAGGGCTTTAGTTTCCTGGATCACTGGGTTTGCTTCTGAGGAAGGTGGGACCTGTACAAGTCGGACAGGTTGCACCTGAACCGGAACGGGACCAACATCCTTGCGGGGAGGTTTGCTAGTACTGTTGGCGGGGGGTTTAAACTAACTTGGCAGGGGGATGGGATACGGAGTGGAGCTATAGTAGGGGGTGATGCACAGCCAAATATAGAGGAAACAACAAGTCAGCCTGGAAGGCAGAGCAAATATGTAATGGCACAAGGGAGTATGGCAAGGCTGGATGGCATTTATTTTAATGCAAGGAGTCTTGCAAGTAAGGCAGATGAATTGAAGGTGTTGATGAACACATGGGAGTATGATATTGTTGCTATCACAGAGACATGGTTGAGGGAGGGGCAGGACTGGCAGCTCAATATTCCGGGGTATAGAATCTTCAGGCGAGGCAGAGGGGGGTGTAAAAGAGGAGGGGGTGTCGCAATATTAATCAAAGAGTCAATTACTGCTGTAAGGAGGGATGATATCTTAGCAGGTTCCTCTAATGAGGCCATATGGGTAGAACTTAAAAACAAAAAGGGGGCAAGCACTTTGCTGGGAGTGTACTATAGGCCCCCAAACAGTCAGGAGGAGATAGAGGAACAGATATGTAGGCAAATCTCAGAGAAGTGCAGAAATAATAGGGTAATAATAGTAGGGGATTTCAACTTCCCCAATATTAACTGGGATAGTCAGAGTGTGAAAGGCTTAGAGGGTGCGGAATTCTTAAAGTACATCCAGGAGAGCTTTTTGAGCCAGCATGTAGAAAGTCCTACAAGAGAGGGGGCGGTACTGGACCTAATTCTAGGGAATGTAGCCGGGCAAGTGGTAGAAGTGTCAGTAGGAGAGCATTTTGGTGACAGTGACCATAATTTGGTGAGATTTAAGGTAGTCATGGAAAAGGACAAAGATGGGCCGGAAATAAAGGTTCTAAATTGGGGCAAGGCCGATTTTAATATGATAAGGCAGGATCTGGCCAAAGTGGACTGGGATCAGCTACTTTAGGAAAATCCACATCAGAGCAGTGGGAGGAAAGGAAATAGAGAGAGTAGAACGCCAACATGTTCCCGTTAAGGTCAAGGGTGGGACCAACAAGCCCAGGGAACCCTGGATGTCAAGGGATATACAAGAATGGATTAGGAAAAAAAGGGAGGCTTTTGGCAGATACAAAGGACTAAAAACAGTGGAAGCCCTAGAGGAGTATAGAAAGTGCAGGGGGGTACTTAAAAAAGAAATTAGGAGGGCGAAGAGGGGGCATGAAATAACACTGGCGGGTAAAATAAAGGAAAATCCCAAGTTGTTTTATAAGTATATTAAGGGCAAGAGGATAACCAGGGAAAGAGTAGGGCCCATTAGGGACCAAAGTGGCAATCTGTGTGTAGAACCGCAAGATGTGGGTGAGGTTTTAAATGAATATTTTGCATCTGTGTTCACTCTGGAAAAGGACGATGTAGGCATAGAAATCAGGCAGGGGGATTGTGATATACTTGAACAAATTAGTATTGAGAGGGAGGAGGTACTAGCGGTTTTAGCGGGCTTAAAAGTGGATAAATCCCCAGGCCCAGACGAGATGTATCCCAGGCTGCTGTGTGAGGAAAGGAAGGAGATTGCAGGGGCTCTGACACAAATTTTCAGAACCTCTCTGGCCACGGGAGGGGCCAGAGGACTGGAGGACAGCTAACGTAGTACCATTATTCAAGAAGGGTAGTAGGGATAAACTAGAGAATTACAGGCCAGTGAGCCTAACATCAGTGGTAGGGAAATTATTGGAAAAAATTCTGAGGGACAGAATTAGTCTCCACTTGGAGAGGCAAGGATTAATTAAGGATAGTCAGCATGGCTTTGTCAGGGGGAGATCATGTCTGACCAATTTGATAGAATTTTTCGAGGGGGTGATTAGGTGTGTGGATGAGGGTAGTGCAGTTGATGTGGTCTACATGGACTTCAGTAAGGCTTTTGACAAAGTCCCGCATGGGAGACTGGTCAAGAAGGTAAGATCCCATGGAATCAAGGGCAACTTGGCACATTGGATCCAAAATTGGCTTAGTGGCAGGAGGCAGAGGGCGATGGTCGAAGGTTGTTTTTGTGACTGGAAGCCTGTATCCAGTGGTGGGTACCGCAGGGATCGGTGCTGGGTCCTTTGCTGTTTGTAGTGTACATTAATGATTTAGATATGAATGTAGGAGGTATGATCAGGAAGTTCGCAGATGACACGAAAATTGGTGGAGTGGTAAATAGCGAGGAGGGAAGCCTCAGGCTACAGGACAATATAGACGGGTTGGTTAGATGGGCAGAACAGTGGCAAATGGAATTTAACCCTGAAAAGTGTGAGGTGATGCATTTTGGGAGGACTAACAAGGCAAGGGAATACACAATGAATGGTAGGACCCTCGGAAGGACAGAGGATCAGAGGGACCTTGGTGTGCATGTACATAGATCCTTGAAGGCAGCAGGACAGGTAGATAAGGTGGTTAAAAAGGCATATGGGATACTTGCCTTCATAGCCGAGGCACAGAATATAAGAGCAGGGAGGTTATGATGGAGCTGTACAAAACGCTATTTAGGCCACAGCTGGAATACTGTGTGCAGTTCTGGTCGCCACACTATAGGAAGGATGTGATTGCATTGGAGAGGGTGCAGAGGAGATTCACCCCAAGGATGTTACCTGGGCTGGAGCGCTTCAGCTATGAAGAGAGACTGGACAGGCTGGGGTTGTTTTCCTTAGTGCAGAGAAGGCTGAGGGGGGACCTGATTGAGGTGTACGAAATTATGAGGGGCATAGATAGGGTAGCTAGAAAGGAACTTTTCCCCTTAGTAGAGGGGTCAATAACCAGGGTGCATAGTTTCAAGGTAAGGGGCAGGAGGTTTAGCGGGGATTTGAGGAAAAACTTTTTCACCCAGAGGGTGGTTGGAATCTGGAACTCACTGCCTGAAAGGGTGGTAGAGGCAGGAACTCTCACAACATTCAAGAAGCATTCAGATGAGCACTTGAAATGCCATAGCATACAAGGCTACGGACCAAGTGCTAGAAAATGGGATTAGAATAGACAGGGCTTGATGGCCGGCGCGGACATGATGGGCCGAAGGGCCTCTTTCTGTGCTATATAACTATATGGACAGGAATAATCATAGACCCGTGGAGGCGGGTTTGGAGGCGTGTGGGGGGTTAAAATTGCGAAAAGTGGCGGGCGGACCTGATCCCGGCTCCATTCCGCCTCCACGCAATTTTGATGAAATCGTGTGCGGTGGTCCCATCTCCGTCCCGCCTCCAAGAGGCGGGAGAGGCCATTAAAGCCCTTAACAAGCCCCAAATTGGCTCTGTAATGCCATTTTGAAACGTTTTAGCTCGTTTAACCCTTTTCCTACTGAAGCACGCCTGATCTGAAACACGCCAGTGAAACCTGGCGGGAGCACAAGTGGATAGCTGACTATCAGCTGCAGGTCCACTATTACAACAGAGATGTGATGAAGGTAGTAGTAGTATTAGGTCTGAAAGTCGCCTCTGATGCTGCTGTGAATGTCTTCAGAGACTGCCTGGCCTTTGCTGTGAGAGGACCTGGATGCAAAAAAAATTCTCATTCTCATTCTCTCTCTCTCTTTCTCTCTCTCTCTCTCTCTCTGAGAGGCTGCTCTTTTTGCATCCAGGTCCTCTCACAGCAAAGGCCAGGCAGTCTCTGACCTGCAATGCAGCAACAATGATGACATCATCAGAGGTGACTTTCAGACTGAAAACACTAATTGGTTCATGGGTTCCCACATGCTGGAACTCAATTGCCCAATTAAGTGAAAATTGCATCAATCTCCCACATCCAATTGCAGTCGAGTGGATAACACGAAATGCGGATGACACGACCCCAACCCGCCCCAGTATCAAAATCCAGCCCCATGAAGTAGGGAAGTCCTGTTACAACTGTACAGGGCATTGGTGAGACCACACCTGGAGTACTGCGTACAGTTTTGGTGTCCGTATTTAAGGAAGGATATACTTGCATTGGAGGCAGTTCAGAGAAGGTTCACGAGGTTGATTCCGGAGATGAAGGGGTTGTCTTATGAAGAAAGGTTGAGCAGGTTGCGCCTATACTCATTGGAGTTTAGAAGAATGAGAGGGGATCTTATTGAAACATAAAAGATTCTGAAGGGTTTGACAGGGTAGATGCAGAGAGGATGTTCCCCTTGTGGGGGAATCTAGAACTAGGGGGCATAGTTTCAGAATAAGGAGACACCCTTTTAAATCGGAAATGAGGAAGAATTTCTTCTCTCAGAGGATCGTGAATCTTTGGAATTCTCTTCCCCAGAGAGCTGTGGAGGCTGGGTCATTGAATATATTTAAGGTGGAGATAGACAGATTTTTGAACGATAAGTGAGTCAAGGGTTATGGGGAGCAGGCAGGGAAGTGGAGTTGAAGCCAAGATCAGATAAGCCATGATCTTATTGAATGGCGGAGCAGGCTCAAGGGGCCAAATGACCTACTCCTGCTCCTATATCTTATGTTCTTATGTATAGAGCTGTTCGCCATGTTATAAAAAGAATATAGAGACATAGTATAGGGTGCAAAAAAGATTTACAAGGATGATACCAGATCTGTGAGGTTATACCTATGAGGAAAGGATGAACAGCCTTTTCTCTTGAAAAGAGAAGGCTGTGGGGTGACCTAATAGAGGTCTTTAAAATTATGAAAGGTTTCGATAGAGTAGACACAGAAAAATTGTTTCCACTTGTGGGGAAGAATAAAACTAGAGGCCATCAATATATTATAGTCACTAAGAAATCATATAGGGAATTCAGAAGAAACTTCTTTGCCCAGAGAGTGGTGAGAATGTGGAACTCGCTACCACAGGGACTGGATGAGGCGAATAGTATAGATGCATTTAAGGTGAAGCTAGATAAGCATATGAGGGAGAAGGGAATAGTGGGTTGTGCAGATAGAGTTAAATGAGGAAGGTTGGGAGAAGGCTCGAGTGGAACATAAATGCCGTCATGGACTGGTTGGGCCGAATGGCCTGTTTCTGTGCTGTATATTCTATGTAATTCTATATATCTAAATCTTCATCAACTTAAACAACGTTCTTATCTTCATTCATCATTTCTGTTAAAATAAATACATATTTTACCGAATAATATCACACTTCCTCGTTTAAGGGCATCTATTACAAGGAAACTTCTGCTATACGCACAACTCACTCCCTCACTCAATCTAATTTTAATTTCAACTATACAGGTATAAATCTAGGATGCTATACAGTACCTCCATCTATGCAGCACTCCTTTAGTACTATACTGAGGTGTTGGCTAGATTATGTGCTCAAGTCTCTGGAATGGAGCTTGAACTCAAACCTTTTTCAGAGCTGAGAGTGCTGACACAAGTCAAATGCACAAATCCACAGCTTCCTATAAACAGTGTAATCAAAATCTACCCAAAATTGCACTCACCGTAGAATGTGATTGATTTATTTTACAGTGTCTTTGTTGGTGAAAAGATTCAACTCAAAAGTTTCTGTAAGGAAAGCCACATCATGTTAAAGTAACCCCATTATTGCTGCTTTGCACTTACTGGAGTAGGGATTCAGTTGACACAAATTTTGCAAAGACATGCATGGGCCAGAAATTCGGCTCCCTAGCTTCCCGCAGGTGCAAGGATCGCGCGCGCACCTACCTACCGCGCCTGCCGTTGACCCCTGGGCCCTCGGGGGATTCCGGTCCTGGGCCTCCTCCAACTGCCGGCGCGCAGTGCTTGCGTATCCCAGGGGCGTAGTTAGTGCGATGCGTCCCCTGGGATCACGTGGGCCATGGAGAGCCAATGGCAGCAGACCATCTTTCATTCATAGATTTGACAGGAAGACCTGTCAAATCTATGAATACAGATCGGCCCCAAAACGTCCCTAAAACTACAAATAATTTTTTTTTAAAACATCACATTTTTAAAATAAGTATAAATTACATTAATTTTTGAATTTACATTTTAAATTTTTGAAAAAATTAATTACACTTTTTAACGGGGCTAAAACTAAACTTACCTTTCTTTAAAGTAATTAAAAAAGATAAATCTGTGAAAAACTTTAAATTTTAATAAAATCAACTTCTCTTGTTAAAAGAAGGCCTTGCGCCTCCTTTTTCAATGTGCATCTTTTCCGTGCTTACCCTCACGGAGGAACCTGTAAAAAAACCCGAAGTGCGAGGCGAACGCGCTTGCCCTCCGGCGTGCGCGTTTGACCTCTGAGCCCCTTCCTTCAGGGGAACGGAAGTGCCGGTTTCCCGCGCATGCGCAGTGCATGCAAGAAACCGGCACTTTCGTTCCGTCCACGGGTGAGTACATAGTGCGTACTCACCCGTGGTGAGCCTAATTTCTGCCCCATGCAATATAAAAGCGGAGGCTAGGAAATTGAGTGGAAGTCCATTTTGTGGATCCTTGTTTGACTTGTGCTGTGCAACAATTTCTATGGTCCTGTGATTAGAATAAACTGCTCCTCAACAGAATATTCAAGAATATAATTTTAATATTCAATTTGGCATTAGTCAGATAGAAATGAGGTCATGATACAAAATCCTATTCTTTGCAACAATTTCTTATGCTGCCTGCCCATAAATACTGGTTGTAAAGGTCAGAAACATTTAGACCTTCCAGGGAAGTGACTTCTTAAAGCGGAACTGATCTGTTTGGTTGCTGTAACAAAAAGAGCTAACATTGGTATTGTAATTAGTGCTACTCTCTGCTTGAAATTTTGGAACTAGAAGAAGAGGACAGAAGAAGGGAAGTTGTGGTAGAAGATCAGCCATGTTCTTATTGAATGGCAAGGCAGGCTTGAAGGGCCAAATGGCCTACTCCTATCCTATTCCTTATGTTATGTTCTTAAGACAACTAAAAAAGTTACATTCTTTTTATTATATTGAATTTAAGGATTTTTATTGGTCATTTGGGTAGATGCGCCACAAGTTTGTTTTTCTGTAAAAATTGAAGCCCAATGGCCTCACGTATCACATACTAAGATAAATAGTTACAATGGAAGTGCAATGGGACACAAACTTGTCATGACTTAAGCCGCAGTTATATTCAATATTTCATCAGTTATATGATAAGGGAAACTAAAATACACTGCATTTTTTGCAGTGGTGTTTATAGAATTTCTGAAGGGGAAAGTGAGAAACGGGCAGAGAATGACAGGTACAGTGAATAAAGTTACAGAGAATCACAGAGACTAAGTTAGAGTCAATGGCAAGGACATACAACGATGGGGAATGAAACAGAAATTAAGAATGACTTGGGCTGAGATAGAGAGAATGAAAGGGACTTGGATTCCTAATCCTATATGATAGATTTGACTGCATGAAGAAATACAAGCCTTATTAATAATCCTTCATGTTGGACTAATTTAGAATTAAATATTCTTGTTTCAGTTATTTTAAAAATGTCATCCATTCACTACATTTCATTCTAAAGTAGAAACATAAGAAATGTCATGGGCAAGAAAAAGTCATTTAACTCATCAAAGCTTATCCCTCTAATACCCTGACTTACTCATGATAGAATCCAGCGCCTAGTACTTTTCATTTTACTATCTCATCCTACAAAATCCCCCAAAAAATGATTTGTTAAGTAAAGACGTTCTTCCTAATATCTGTTTTAAATTTGCTTTTTACAAATTTTTTGTTATGCCCTTAGGTCTTACCTTTATGGCCAAATTTGAAGTAATATTCTGAGTTTACTTCATCTGTACCAATTAATATTTATATTTGTCATGATAGCCTCCCTTAACCACCCCCTTCCTAGACTTTAGAACGTTGGACCGCGATTTCACTGACCGAGGTGGGTCCGGGGTGGCCGGGTTCAGTGTCGCGGTCCCAGCCCGCTGCCTACTGCAGCCCGCACTCTCCTCGTGATTTTACATTAATAGGGCTTGCTAAGCCCGCCCTGCGAGGTATCCGGCCATTAATAAGAAGTGGGTCTGATGACGTCATTTGATGATGCATCATCAGCCGGTTTCCTTAAAGGGACCATGTTCAAATTCATCTTGACAGTTGTGCTGTCAGTGTTCTACAGCATTGAGGTGCTGCAAACACTGACAAGCACTGCACAAAGGTAAACGGCTGCACCCAGGCTCTCTCAAGACTCCCTCCATATGCTTATGGAGGGAGTCACAGCACGCAGGGAGGTTCTCTTCCCTTCCCATGGGTGGAAGAGACCTCCCCAGGGAATCAACGCAGCCTGGTTGCACATTGCACAGGAGGGCACAAGTAGGGATGTCGTCAGGACGACCAGTGGCGCAAGCCTTTCAATAATCCCAGTAGATCACGAAACGTTACTGCCAAGCCACACTCAACCTCATCACATCCACATCACTCTGCCTTCCCTACCCTACTCCTGCACATCTTTACTCACACCAACTTACCTTGCACCTCCACCCATCCCTCTCGATCTACATTATCACTTCCCCATCTCAGTAGCCACCCCTCACACTCACCCTCATCCTACTGCAAGCATACAAACTAACAACATACAAGGGTAGGCACTTGAGTGGTTTAGCCAATGTTCATGTGAAGTTTCTGTTAATGTGTTGTCAAACATTGAAATCTATATTTTCAACACTTTACCTTATTGGACAGATCTGTGCTCACCTTTGGAAGTGTCTTAGTGAGTTCCAGTGAGTGTTGAGACATAACTTGCACCCCCCCCCCAGTTGTGATGAGTATGAAAGGAATGGTTGGACATTGTAGGGATGCTTTATGGTGCTGGTGTGGTGTCAACCTGGCGCATCATGTGGCAGCCAGGGTGTACAGCGTCAAGTGCAGTAAATCTGGCCATGGTGATGCCATCGCTGGCCTCCTGGGCAGCAATGTTGTCGGGTACTGATGCCCTGTGTCCTGTGCAGCATCAGGTGATTGCAGAGAAGGTTGTATGTAATTGGTGATGTTGGTGTGCCTGGTGATGTTGGTGTTGGGGGCTGATTGTGGAGGGATTCAGAGGACCAAGGTGAGATTTTTTCAAGGGCACCGATGTTGCTTGAATAGATGGCAGCTGAAGTTGAGATGACAGAAGTGATCTGTCACTGGTGAAAGAGCTTGTTCCAAGGAGGGGACAGTGGATAGAAAGTTTACTCCAAACACTTCCAAACTGCATACAGCTCAAAAGTGTCTTCCAAGTCCTGAAGGCTCAAGCTTGTGACATTGGAACGTGAACAGCTGTGAAATGGTAGCTTTCATACCACTTTTGCAGTTGTCACCTATTCACAGCAATGGGGAGACATAAAGAATCCGACCTACTTACCTGACGTGATCTCCGAATGGTGTGAACCTCGTTAAAAAAGTGGTAAAATAGAAATAGGCTGGCAAAATAGTAGTTAACAAGCATTTAACTATCTTAAATGCCTCCCCCGCCGCTTGGTGTCAGGTCTGTTCTGAAATCGCAGACCTGACACTTTGGAAACTTACATGGAGGCAGGTTCGGAGCGGGCTCCCAACCCGCTGTCAATCATTTCGATTTTGACAGCAGACCCGCCTCCGAACCCGCCCTCTGAGTGCCGGCAAAATCGCGGCCTCAGATTCTCCAGACCTTATCCCCTTTACAATTAGGATCAGTCTCATTGTTCTTAAATTTGCATATCTCAAATTCTGGGCTCCACACTTTAGAAAGGATGTCAAGGCCTTAGAGAGGGTGCAGAGTAGATTTACTAGAATCGTACAATGGATGAATGACTTCAATTACATGGAGAGGCTAGAGAAACTGGAGTTGGTTAAGGGGAGATTTGAATCATGAAGGGTTTGATAGAGTAAATAAGGAGAAACTGTTTCCAATGGCAGAAGGGTCATAAAGCAAAGGACACAGATTTAAGATATTTGGCAAAAGAACCAGAGGTGACATGAGGAAAAATATTTTTACACAGCGAGTTGTTATTATCTGGAATGCACTGCCTAAAAGGACGGTGGAAGCAGATTCAATAATAATTTTCAAAAGAGATTGGATAAATACTTGAAGGGGGGAATTTACAGGGTTATGGGGAAAGAGCAAGAGAGTGGGACTATTTGAATAGATCTTTCAAAGAGCCGACATAGATGCAATGGGCTGAATTACCTCCTTCTGTGCAGTATCATTCTACGATTCTATCTCTCAAGTTTCTGATAATAACAGATCTTGGTGCCATGATTAAGGTTTTATCCACCAAAAAGGTACAAAAGCTAAAAACAACTCTGCCCCCAACCTCTAGTTACACTAAATAAAAAACAACAACAAATAATAAGTACGAATAGACTAAGTTACTTCAACTATGAGGGTCAGTTCACCAGGGCTTGGGGACTGCAGGTCAGACAACCTTGCTCTATCATTCTGGCTAGCTAAGACAGACAGACTTTGATTTATCTAGGACACCTATCATGCATCAAAACATCTCAAAAGTATTTTACACAATGGGGGTAAATATCCACTGTCTGGGTGGTAACCTGTTGGAGCAGATCCCCCGCCCATTCTAGAACCCACCTGATTTTCATCCCAATGAATTTCTTTTTGAAGTGCAGTACCTTATGTAGAGAATGTAATATATTGCAGCATTCTATTGGCTTTTAAAAAAATCTTTCCCTATGTTGTAAAGTAATTGAGTCTAATACTCCCTGTTTATCTTATAATTCTCTCTGTACAAATTCAACCCTATCCCCCATTGCATCATTATGTATAATTTTCCCCAGCGCTGTACATTTAATAGGGTTTGCAATCTGCCTCATTCTCACGCCCTGGTTGATAGTTTCAGCTGGATGTCTCTATAGTGATCCCTTTGTTTGTTTCCCTTCCAGCAATATTTTGTCATTATCAGGACTAAATTCTGCTTAAGAGTGCAAGTGAGTGCAATAAGTGACAGGACTGGCAACAGAGTTTCCGTCCCAGGAGTGAACCTTCAATATGCTGTGTATAAATTTAGATTGATATATTTGGTTAAGCTGGTATTCTTATTTGGGGACCGTTGTTGTTTTGGTTACAAGCCAAATTTTTACCACCTGCATTAGGTTACTTCATGCGTACTATTATCAGTCTCATTCTGGGGTGCTTGTACAGAAAGGAGTGTATTTGGAGTAGAAAATGTCTGTATTAAGGAATGTTAAATAATGGGGATGCACATATATTATGTAGAATTTTTTAAAGTATAAGCAAGAATTTTTTTAATAAGAATTTCTACTTGATTGCTGTTCCTTTGCTTAACTTTCAAAGATGATTAAACAAACATGAACCGTCAGTAAATAGAGTGGATTTGTGACGCCAGTCTATGACCGCACCTAGTGGAAGAACCTGCAGTATCACAGCTTCTCAACATGCTTGGCTGCCCAGTGGCTGCGCTTATTGACTCATTCAAATCATGTGTCACCACCTGTAGTCCCGCTGCTTGACTCTTAGGTGACAAGAGGCTCAGGCCCACCATGCACATGTGAGCATAAGGAGCCCTGGGTGTCTAGCTTGATATATATGGGGAACTGGAGCCATGCTTTTTTATGACAGCAGTCCAGCTTGCACATATGCCTCACTACCTCCACCAGCTGCTGCATTGATGGTGAGCAAAGGGATATGGGTGAATCACAAAAGAAAATGAAGCCACTTAAGCTATCCCAAAATCAGCTGTTCTTGGAGGCACTGCATGAACAATGTGAATAGGACAAAAATGAGAAGTCGCACAACACCAGGTTATAGTCCAACAGTTTTATTTGAAATTGCGAGCTTTCGGAGCTCTGCTCCTTTGTCAGGTACAGTGTGGCTCACTGTACCTGATGAAGGAGCAGAGCTCCGAAAGCTCGTAATTTCAAATAAAACTGTTGGACTATAACCTGGTGTTGTGCGACTTCTCATTTTTGTCCACCCCAGTCCAACACCGGCATCTCCGCAATGTGAATAGGAGGCTAGAATCACTAACTGTTCATTCGTAAAGCGAATAGTTTGTAACCAAGCAAGTATGTTTTACTGTGGTGATCCCCTTTGGTAATAAAGTACAAAGTGTTTCCTCCATATCCTATTCTAATGCTCCCTCTAGGTGTTGCCCCACCAAGGAGTAATTGAGCTGGCTGTTTTTTAGATGTCAACAGCAGCCTCTTTGCAGTGGGGGGCGGGGTGGGGGGGATGGGGTGAGAGGTTTGAAGTGGTGTCTCCCTGAGAGACAGCAGCCATACCTATGCCTATTCCAGTCGTGCTGTTGGAGACTCCCTCAGTATCTCTGAATGGAAGCAGATTTCTGAGCAGCAATGAGAGTAGCGAAACTCTGCATAATGGCTCCCTTAATTCGATCCCCCAGCATGTTATAGCCGGACAAGGAAGCCCGCTGTATATTTGAGCGCACGGTCTCCATACCAGCAGTGTGAGCATTAATGAGACATAGTCCCGCTGTATGAAGAACTTTAGTCTGATGCTGATGCCTGTGGAGTTGTCATATGCTCCATGGTTCACTGCAGTTCTTTTAAGATCCAGCAGGATATCGTACACAATATTAAATTACACTAGAAGACAATTGTACGAGGGTTGCGCCATCTTTTACATACAGACCTCGTGAGGATCGAATCGTTGGGTTCTATTTTTCCACTGTCATTGCCACATGCTCCTCTCACTTGTGTTCTGTGACTTACTTTTTGTTACTTCTTCAAACTGTCTATTGAAATCCCCAGGGTGGATGTGTGCTGTTGCTTGCAACAGATGGAGTGGGTAATGCAGGGTACTGTGAGCTAGTATCTTCTTCTATTTCCCTGCAAGCTATGGCTACTTCTTAAAGAAACAGGAGAGGACTGCATAGTCAAACATTGATTGCAAGACACCCCTTCAAACAGTGCTTACATTGGAAATATACTGTGTGTTGTGACATTGTGCTTGAGTTTATGCCTGTGTGAGAGTCAGTAAATAAGTAGAGGGGTAAGAAATGAAAATAAGAAAATAAGAAGGCCTCAGGTAAATCGGAGTGAGGTGAACAGTGACCAGAAACAGCCCACAGTTTTAATGTGGAGCTGGGAGGAGCATGCTTGCTCTTCGCGGCTCTACATTCAGGTAAATACTTCTTTAAATCTTGCCTTTCTGGTGGCAGCCTCCAGCGATCCCTTTAAGGACTACTGGTTAGGCCGCATGTAGACTTAATAATGTGTTTAGGATAAACCAATTTCCAGTTTGCATCCTAAAACAGGAGTTAGGCCCCTTATTAGCAAATTCAAGAGGCCTGACGCCTGTTTATGCCGGCCGCCAGGACACATCTACAGCATCGGATGTGTTTTCAACACTGTTCGAGTGCAGAAGGTTGGCCTGATAAATTGGATCTCTTTTCACCCATTTTCCACCTGGAAACGGGCAAAACAATGTCTAATTTCACCCCACATTATCTCCAAAACTGTTCTCAGAATTCAGATATACAAAATGAACAAATAGGGGATGAGAATAGGGTGTTTAGCCTGCCAAGCTGGTGCTTACGACAAACCATGTACAATGTACTCCATTGTAGATTCTGTCTTATTTAATCCCTTAAGAGAGTTACAGATAAAGGTCTATGACATTTGTCCCTGAATCCTAGGGTAATGTAGCAAAACTCCAAGTTATTAATCTAAGGTTACATTCTACATTATTCAACGGTGACCAGTTGTGTTCCACAGTTGATATAATACATGGTTCCAGGAGCACAGCAACTATTGTGTTCTCCACAGAGTATTTTATCATCTATGACTGCATTTATCCTTTTAACCTTCACTGTCATTCATGACTGGATACTTTTTAAAGGACTTACCAACACTCTTTTTTTGCTGGACATATGTTTCACATATATAGTGCAGCTCAGAGGGAGTGCTGCATTGTCAGTGGTGCTGTCTTTTCGACTTCAAAAATCTCATGGTACTATTCGAAGTGGAGCAGGGGAGTTTTGTCGAGTCCTGGCCACACTTATCTCTCGAACATAAGAACATAAGAATTAGGAGCAGAAGTAGGCCATACGGCCCCTCGAGCCTGCTCTGCCATTCATTAAGATCATGGCTGATCTTCGACCTCAACTCCACTTTCCTGCCCAATCCCCATAGCCCTTGATTCCACTAGAGTCCAAATATCTATCTACCTCAGCCTTGAATATACTCAATGACTCAGCATCCACAGCCCTCTGGGGTAGAGAATTCCAAAGATTCACCACCCTCTGAGTGAAGCAATTTCTCTTCATCTCGGTCTTAAACGCCCGACCCCTTATCCTGAGACTATGCCCCCTAGTTCTAGCCTCGGCAGCCAGGGGAAACAACCTCTCAGCGTCTACCCTATAAATCCCCTCAGAATCTTACTTGTTTCAATGAGAAGTCGCACAACACCAGGTTATAGTCCAACAGTTTTATTTAAAATTACGAGCTTTCGGAGCGCTGCTCCTTCTTCAGGTACAAGTACCTGTTTCAATGAGATCACCTCTCATTCTTCTAAACTCCAGAGAGTACAGGCCCAATTTACTCAATCTCTCCTCATAGGTCTCTCCTCATAGGACAACCCATACATCCCAGGGATCAATCTAGTGAACCTTCGTTGCACCGCCTCTAAGGCAAGTATGTCCTTCCTCAGATAAGGAGACCAAAACTGTGCACAGTACTCCAGGTGTGGTCTCACCAAATCCCTGTACTATTGTAGTAAGACTTCCTTACTCTTGTACTCCAGCCCCCTTGCAATAAAGGCCAACAGCCATTTGCCTTCCTAATTGCTTGCTGTACCTGCATGCTAACTTTATGTGTTTCCTGTATGAAGACACCTAAATCTCTCTGAACACCAACATTTAATAGTTTCTCACCATTTAAAAAATATTCTGTTTTTCTCTCAACCAACATCACTAAAACAGTTGCTCTTTGTGGAATGTTGCTGTGCACAAATTGGCTGCCACATTTTCTTACATTACAACGGTGACAACACTTCAAAAAGTACTTTATTAACTGAAGCGCTTTGTGACATCCTGAGGTCATGAAAGGTGCTATAGAAATGCAAGTTCTGTCTTTCTTTCATTCCTCCCTGCATGGGAAAGACATTTTTTTCTGACCATTAATGTTTTCTAAGGCTTAAAAGATCACACTTCCCTTTCCCAAAAATGTATGCAGTATGTATTATACTTATATCATGGCTGAATAAGGAAGTCACGAATCATCTAAAGATTAAGAAGAAGTTTATGAAGGCTGGAGATGTGGAAGCCAGCAAGGAAGACACCTGAAATGCAGTCCTGAGAGGATGGGGACCTAGATGAGGGTTTCATCAGTGGTGAGGTGGGGCATATCATCCAGTGTTTCAGCGGTGGATGAAGGCAATATTGAAAGAGGACCAGATGTGGAGTTTAAAGTTTATTTCAGTGTTAAACAGAATATTACGGTTGCAAACCATCAAATTTAGCCTGAGCCAGGGAGGTTGATGGTGTCAGAGCCAAAGGCACAGAGGTACTGGTAAGATTGAAACAAGATAGCTTGTCAATGAGCTTTATGAAATGTTGTCTCATCCAGGACCTGAGTCAGATAGGCATATGACCAACAGCTCGGATGAGTGGAGGAAAATATACTTTTACATAGTGTTTTTTAAATGTTTTACCTTTATTTAAAATGCAGTAATGTAGCATTGTAATATTACAATATTAAAGTTACGCCTGACATCTTAGGTTGGAAGCTTTAAAAAATGACGAGATGGAGCCGCGAGCACTTTTAGGGTTAAATGTCTCCAGCACCTCAAACAGATCTCAACAAAATGAATAAGACAATTAGAAATGCTCTGGTTATTTTTTTTAGGAGCTCCTTAAATGCAGGGTCTGTACTCCATACAATCCCTTATTCAAAAAAAAAGACTAAGTCATCAATTAAAAAATCATGGCTATTGATAGTGAGAAAGAGCCACAAAGGCATGAAAAAAGGCTTAAATAATCCCCTGAAGAACACCTTTTCAACCTCCCCCTCAAGGGAAATGTAGTGAGCATCTGCACAAGCTGCCAGAGTCACCTGCAAGCCACCTTGTGCTGCACTGTCCCATGTATAATTCATATCAACAATGTAAGGTATATGCTTTGCATAATGTGCTGGGAAGCATATTTTAACTGTTAAACAGTCACAAAATCTTTCTTGTATAAGAATCTGGCATGCACTTGGGTTCATCGCACTTGATGTGTAAAATATTTATTACATTTGCACCTGATTGACTGAACAACAAGTCACAACTGAGGTAGTTGGGAACTTATCCATGAACAAGTTGCAAATGAGAATGAAAACAACTAATCCGAAAGCTACCAATCCAAAAACAGAAATCGCTCCATAAACCTATGAAAATCCCTTGAAGCACAATGTGTTTCCTTAGCCTGCCAACTACACACAAGTAACAAACCAATTTATAACATAACAAAACATAAATATTTAGCAAAAAAAAAGTCAGTTTACTCATAAATTTGCTCAAACCTTGTTGGGAATGGCCCCTACGGTCTGTCCTCTGTTGGCATATGTCAGCCTGGGTTTGGTGTTGAGGCAGCTGTCTGTGCTCCTGGTACAGCTGGTTTTCGACCCCTGATGAGGCCCTGAGTAATGCCGTGTGAGAACTGCTAATTAAAATAAAGAAGCTCCCTCCACCTAATGTGTTGCGCTGCTGCCCGAGTTACACCCAGCCTGGCCTGATTCGCCCCATCCCACCTCAATCCATACTTCATGGTCAGAGAACCCACATGTGCCTCCTGGCCCATCTTAGCCTGGTGCAAGACCTCCCTCAACATTCGAATTTCTCCTGCACTCCGGGTGTTTTCACCTCCCACACAAGTAAAGTTATCAAGTAAAAAACGTCAGATCCAGAATACAGATTCTCAGCATGTATGCTCCCATTTTGTCACATTTTGGTGGTGTCACAGCCATCGGGCAGGCTGGGGGTGGAACAAGCTGAACACCCGCCTCATGTGCTTCGTCAGAGGCCCGAACCATTTACATAGTCCTGTTATTATTTTAAAGGCATTGATTAGATCACCCCTCAACTGTATAAGCTCAAGGGAATACTAATTAAGTTTATGGAACCGGTCCTCATAATTTAACACTTTAAGCCCTGGTATCATTCTGGTGAGTTTATGCTGTACCCCTTCAAGGCCAATATCTCTCTCCTGAGGTTCGGTGACCAAAACTGAATGCAGTACTCCAGATGGAGTCTGACTGAGGCTCTGTACAAGTGAAGCATCACTTCCTCACTTTTGTATTCCCATCCCCCTGAGATAAAGGCCAACATTCCATTTGACTTTTTGTTTCCTTTCTGTACCAGTTTTTAGTGACATGTTACTTGTGCACCCAAATCCCTTTGCTTCTCCGCAGCTCCTAATCTCTCACCAATATAAAAATATTCTGATAAAGTGGATGACCTCACAGTTCCCCACATTGAACTCCATCTGTCATAGTTTTGCCCCTCTTTCTGTGTTCCCTTGTAACTTCCTTCTCTGATCTAACTTAGTGTCATCCACAAACTATCCATTGACATGATTTTCTTCTTTGAAGAGCTCTGAATTGGCCGAATTCTGAAGGATGAATGCATCGTGACAACTTCCAGCAAATCTTCCGTTGACATGCAGGTGCTTTGATGTTGTCACACACAATCTCAGGCTCTTATATTGAGGAAGTTAAGGAAGTTACTTGCAGGAACTCGCAAAGCAACATGGGTGCTGCCTATTACACACTGGACCTTGGCAAATCGAGCAATCCCATCAAACTGGATGGCTTTATCTCTGCCCAATTTGCTGCTCAGTGGCAGTTGTCCCAATTTTATGCTCAGAAATGCTGAAAACAGTGTAGAGTGTCTGGGAGACAGAGTGAAAATTGAAGAGAGAATCAGCTCAGGTGGCAGGCAGAAACCTCCTGTTGACCAGTTCTTGAGTAGCATGTTCAGTGCTCTGTGAACAAATTGGCTGCCCAACCTCTCAGATGTGTGGTGACACAATTAGTGGAGAAATACCTTAAAATTAGCTTAATTTTCAACAAGAATGCTATATTCATTCTGCTGTCTAAAATAAATTCTAATACTACAGCATATTTTACAGCAAATAACTAGAAATGAATAATTTAACATAGTCAGACTAGGGTTCAGTATACAAAAGCAAAATACTGTGGATGCTGGAAATCTGAAATAAAAACAGAAAATGCTGGAAATACTCAGCAGGTCAGTTCTGACGAAGGGTCATCGACCTGAAACGTTAACTCTGTTTCTCTCTCCACAGATGCTGCCTGACCTGAGTATTTCCAGCATTTTCTGTTTTTATTTTAGGGTTCAGTGTATTCAGTTCTGTAGTCTTGCTCCTGCTGTTATAGTAATAGGAAGTTTAGAAGGGAGATTGCTCATTCGTAACTTTTTGTAGGTGTGATAACTTTACAGGTAAGGACCAATAGACAATGTGGGGATCATTTATTTCAATGTCATGGGTAGTCTTGGTGTAGTAAAATTGGTACATAAAATCCTTCCCTCTTTATTGTGCTGTAATCTTCCTAACTTGCTCTTTGCTGCAACTATTGGAAATAATACATGTAAAATTTGATTCTCAGTCAGTAATTGCAAAATGTTCGACAGTAACTACTTTAGCAAGGGCTTATTGAAATTTTGTGAAAATTTGGCATCATGACAGTTTAATTAAAATCACAAATAAAGCTCTGAGTAAAACTGTTTCATTTTGCAACACTGCACTTATTCCTTAATTGTATCCTGATTACAACTTGTCGAGAAAGTATAATTATGCCTGAATAAAAGACAGAAAAGTTATCTTCCTACATCACTTCTACTTACCCAAAATACATTAGTCCTTTGAGGTAAATAACAGTAAATATATTTATTAGTTTTCAATAGCAGGCTTCCTTGTTCTCATTCCATGCTTTATTATGCTATTGAATAAAAGCTGCTTTGAAGGGAATAGAGCCAGAAGACTGGTGGACAGCTAATGTGATTCCTATATTTGAAAAGGGAGATAGAACAAGTTCAAGGAACTATAGACCAATTAGCTTAATGCTGATGGTAGGAAAGATAATGGAATACTTACTCAAAGATGCCACAGAAAAAATCTAGAAACAAAATATAATAAAGAATAGCCAGCATGGATTTCAAAAGGGAAGGTCATGCTTGGCCAACCTTTGAAGAAGCAGAAAGGGTAGATGAGGGTAATGCAGTAGACGTAATATATTTGGATTTTCAAAAGACCTCCAATAAGGTATTGCATAGTAGACTCATGACTAAGGTATGGAGTCAGGTGATCAGTAGCAGAATGGATGGAAGCTGGTTACAAAACAGAGAGCAGGGGTTAAGGGTAGTTACTCAACAAGAACAACAACTTGCATTTATATAGCGCCTTTAATGCACTAAAACGTCCCAACCCACTTCACAAGAGCGTTACCAATCAAAATTTGACACCGAGCCAAAGAAGCAGATATGAGGACAGATGAAGAGGTAGTTTTTAAGAAGTGCCAAGGAGGAGAGAGAAGTAAAGATAAATGTTCCCTTAAAAAATTTTTTGGGTGCACGGTCCCTTTAAGGGGCTGCACGGCCCATTCAAAATACCATGCATGTGCGGTTTTTCCTATTTAAAAGCCAGTGAGCCGGCTGTGCAGGAGCAGTAGAGCGCTGCACGGCCATACAGCTTAAAGGGAACATTGGTAGAGAGGTAGAGAGGTTTAGGGAGGGAATTCCAGAGCTTAGGGCCCAGGGAGCTGAAGACACGGCGGCCAATGGTGGAGCAAGTAAAATCAGGGATGCGCAAGATGCCAGAATTGGATGAGCACAGAGAAATCGAAGGCTTGTAGGGCTGGAGGAGGTTACGGAGATAGGGAGGGGTGAGGCCATGGAGGGATTTGAAAACAAGGATGAGATTTTTAAAATTGAGGCGTTGCCGGACCAGGAGCCAATGTAGATCAAGAAGCACAGGGGTGATGGGTGATCGGGACTTGGTGCGAGTTAAGTTACAGGCAGCAGAGATGAACACAAGTTTATGTAGGGTGGAAGATGGGAGGCTGGCCAGGAGAGCATTGGAATAATCAAGTCTAAAGGTAATGAAGGCATGGATGAGGGTTTCAGCAGCAGATGAGCTGAGGCAGGGATGGAGTCGGGTAATGTTATGGAGGTGGAAGTAGGCAGTCTTGGTGATGGAGCAGATATGTGGTCGGAAGCTCATCTCGGGGTCAAGTACAACACATGGGTTGTGAACGGTCTGGTTCAGCTTCAGACAGTTGCCAGGGAGAGGGATGGAATCGGTGGCATGGGAACAGAGCTTGTAGCGGGGACCGAAGACAATGGCGTCGGTCTTCCCAATATTTAGTTCGAGGAATTTCTGCTCATCCAATACTTTATGTCGAACAAGCAGTGTGACAAATCAAAGACGGTGGAGGGGTCAAGAGAGGTGGTGGTGAAATAGAGCTGAGTGTCGTCAGCATAGATGTGGAAGCTGACATTGTGTTTTCGGATGATGTCGCCGAAGGGCAGCATGTAGATGAGAAAATGAAGATGGCCAAGTTGATCCTTGGGGAACTCAAGAGGTAACAGTGCGGGAGTGGGCAGAGAAGCCATTGCAGGTGATTTTCTGGCTACGATTGAATAGATAAGAATGGAACCAGGCGAGCGCAGTCCCACCCACCTGAACGACGGAGGAGGATGGTGTGGTCAACTGTGTCAAAGTGGAAGACCGGTCGAGAAGGATGAGGAGGGATAATTTACCATGGTCACAGTCACATAGAATGTCATTTGTGACTTTGATAAGGGCCATTTCAGTACTGGAGTGGGGCGAAAATCTGATTGGAGAAAATCAATGAAGTCAATGGGAATCGGTGGAAAAACTCTCCACTGGCTGGAGTCATACCAAGCACAAAGGAAGATGGTTGTGGTGGTTGAAGGTCAATCATCACAGCCCCAGGATATCACTGCAGGAGTTCCTCAGGGCAGTGTCCTAGGCCCAACCATCTTCAGCTGCTTCATCAATGACCTTCCCTCCAACATAAGGTCAGAAATGGGGATGTTCGCTCATGATTGCACAGTGTTCAGCGCCATTCACAACTCCTCAGATAATGAAGCAGTCCATGCCCGCATGCAACAAGACCTGGATGACGGTCAGGCTTGTGCTGATAAGTGGCAAGTAACATTCGCGCCACAGAAGTGCCAGGCAATGACTATCTCCAACAAGCGAGAGTCTAACCACCTCCCCATGACATTCAACGGCATTACCATCGCCGGATCCACCACCATCAACATCCTGGGGGCCACCATTGACCAGAAACTTAACTGGACCTGCCACATAAATACTGTGGCAACAAGAGCAGGTCAGAGGCTAGTTATTCTGCGGCAAGTGTCTCATCTCCTGACTCCCCAAAGCCTTTCCACCATCTACAAGGCACAAGTCAGGAGTGTGATGGAATATTCTCCACTTGCCTGGATGAGTGCAGCTCCAACAACACTGAAGAAGCTCGACACCATCCAGGACAAAGCAGCCCGCTTGATTGGCAACCCATCTACCACCTTAAACATTCACTCCCTCCACCACTGGCGTACCGTGGCTGCAGTGTGTACCATCTATAGGATGCACTGCAGCAACTCGCCATGGCTTCTTCGGCAGCACCTCCCAAACCCACGACCTCTTCCACCTAGAAGGACAAGGGCAGCAGGCGCATGGGAACACCACCACCTCCAAGTTCCCCTCCAAGTCACACACCATCCTGACTTAGAAGTATATTGCCGATCCTTCATCGTCGCTGGGTCAAAATCCTGGAACTCCCTCCCTAACAGCACTGTGGGAGTACCTTCACCACACGGACTGCAGCGGTTCAAGAAGGCGGCTCACCACCAGCTTCTCAAGGGCAATTAGAGATGGGCAATAAATGCTGGCCTTGCCAGCGACGCCCACATCCCATAAACGAATAAAAAAATACCATGGAATTCGGGAAAGATGAACACGGATTTGGGAGGCGACATCACATTCCAGCACTTTAGAGAGGAAAGGGAGGTTGGAGATGGGGCGGTAGTTTGGAAGGACAGAGGATTCAAGGGTAGGTTTTTTGAGGTGAGGCCTGATAATGGCAGATTTGAAGGGGATGGGGACAGTAACTGAGGAGAGGGAGCCATTAAGAACATCAGCTAACATGGGGGCCAGGAAGGGAGTTGGGTGGTCAGCAGTTTGGAGGGAATAGGGTCGAGGGAGCAGGAGGTGGGTCTCATTGACAAGATGAGCTCAGAGAGAGCAGAATGGGAGATAGGAGAGAATCTAGGGAAAGATGCATGATTAGGGCTAAGGTAGGGGTAACCTTAGGGGAAGATTGGCCCAGTGGGCTAGGGGAAGGGAAAGAAGTGGCAGAGGCAGCTCTATCTTTGTGACAAAATGTCCATGAGCTCCTCGCACTTGTCATTGGAGGTGAGGGTGGAGGAGGCAGGGGAGGGTGGTTTAAGAAGACGGTTTGTAGTGGAGAAGAGAAGCTGGGGGTTATCTTTGCATTCCAGGATGGTGCCTTGGCAAAGGAGAGCAGGACCTGATAATGCTTTATGTGGTCCAAACAGATCTGGCGGTGAATGGTTAAGCCAGTTGTCCGCCATAGACATTTAAGTTTGCGTCCCTTGGACTTAGGGGAAGCGGAGGTGAGGGCCATAGCAGGGGGAGCAACCAGGGTGAGAGAGAGTAATGTTTTTAATGGGGACAAGGGCATCAAAGGTGGAGTGGAGGGTGTGATTGAGCAGATTGGTAGCTGCAGAAATGTCATGATGAATGGAGGGCCAAAGGCTAGACAGTTGGGAATTTGAAAGTACAGTCTCAAAATCAGACTGGCAAAAGGTGGGAAATGGTGCTTCACAAGGATCAGTGCTGGGATCTCTGTTATTCACCATTTACATAAATGATTTGTACTCGGGAATCGGAAGTAAAATTTCAAAATTTGGGATGACACCAAATTGGGGAATGTAGTTAATACAGAGGAAGACTGCGACAAAATACAGGAAGACATTAATAAACTTGCAGAATGGACGTGTAATTGGCAAATGAACTTCAATGTCGATAAGTGTGAGGTGGTACATTTTAGTCGGAAAAATAAGGAGGCCACATACTCCTTAGAAAATAAGGCCGCGAAATTCGATGATGTAGCGCCGGCAGTTAAGGCCAGCTTTGTTGAAAATGCCATTGTTGAAAAAATGGCGACCGCCTCACATCCGGTGCGGAAAACGGCAGCCACCATTTTGGAGAGGTTAGCAGCTCTGCCGTTGCCTGCCTCGCCTCTCTTATGTAAATATGCAGATCGTGACGTCAATCGGCGTGCAACCCCTGAATTGACACACGGCTGCGATTTTGGATGTCGCTGCACTCCATACTGCCCTCTCCTAACCACGCACGAAAGAATGTGCATGCAGCAGCTGTACAGAAACACTGTCAGCACTTCTTAAAGGGACACACATATCTTTAAGGTAGGTTTCGATTTCAGCTTTTGGAGTGTTTTTTTAATAATTTCATTGGCATTGTGGCTTGGTGTAATACATTTAAAAGTTGTTAAAGTGTGCAGGGAGTGCTGCTGGATGCTTGCAGGGCTTTGGATGTTAAAGGAAGGCCCATGAGAACAGCACTTGCTCAAAGTCCTGGGGGTTCTAGTTGCAGTCTCCCTTGGGCTGCAACATCACATGGAGATGAAGCAGAGGCCACAAAGTAGTCAAACTGCTCACAGATGGCAGAGGAGGAAGCAGAAGACTAGGAAGCAGAAGGAAGGAGGCAACCCAGACAGCCCCTTTCTGGCCAGGATATCAGGGATTGAATCATCCGCCTGCAATACCAGTGACCACGACCCCAATTGCCCTTTTAACATATGTCTCTTACCTTACCTTCCCTCTGTTATTGACCATCACAGCGTCCTCTTGGCCACAATGCTGAAATAAAAGTCACCACAAAGCTATCTTTCCAATCCATCTTTATCCATATATGCGTCCAATATTACATCAATAAAACAACTAATTACCCTTGTGCATTCCCTTAGTGACTGTTTTGCATGTGCCTTTGCCTATTCTAGTGATGTCACGCAGTGCTACCCCAGTGGCTGCAGCATGGCTGGTGGAAAACTGCTGACTTTCAGTGGGGGACACTGCAGATGGCCTTGTAGGACGAGCTCGAGGAGTTGGTGACTTGGAGTGTGAAATTGAGTGACGGTGTTTCTTCTTCTTCTTCACTCTCCTCTCCCTCTTCTTGGTCAACCACTGGCTGGGCAGGTTGGAATTCTTGGGTGTCTGAAATGAGGAAGGCACAAGGTAGCGTTGTGGTGAGGGGAGGGCAGGAAAGCAAGAGGCGCATGCTTACACCATGCACAGCTTGTACATCAGAAGATATTGTGGGATGAGGGGGAAGTGGGATGTGAGAAGCAGGATAACATATGAGTATACCGGCATCTTGTATTCTTTCAGCCCCACCACTGGACAAGGGCTCAGCCATGCCCCTGCCAAGAATGGCCTGCACTGCCTCCTCCAAGGGGGTGAGGTGAAGCTAGGAATGGGAGGTGTGCCTCGTGTTTGGTACAGATTGTTGGTAGATGAGTGATGGGGGCGGGGGGGGGGGCGTTTGTGCATTGAGCAGTGTATGAGGCTAGTGGTGCTAGTTGGTAGGAGATGGCTTTTGCCCACTCGTCTGAGGTCATGAAACTTCTTTGGGCACTGAAGCCAGGTCCTGGGGTTGACACTGCTGGCATGATGGCCTCGGTGATGTGGTCCCACATCATTCTTTCTGGAGGGCCTCCTGGCCCCCTGTGGGTAGAGGACCTCTCTTCCAGTTTTGACCCCCTACACAAATGCCTCAAATGCTCTGCACGAAAGCCTGGGTGCCCTTTCCCTGGCTTGTTGATCCATTTGTGTTAGTGCTGAAGCACTTTTACCATTTTTTACGTGCAGACAGCAGATCAGCTTTAAGAGCTGAAGACTGCCTAGTTTGGAATGCTTTTGAATTTTTTTTTCAGAAGACAGTTCACCTTTAAGGGCTTGAGACTGCTTTCAAAAATTACAGCCTTGTTATAAGAGAATACAGCGTCGCTACAGCGACGTGACTTTAGGCCTCCTGCTGACCGCACAGCCTGAAGCAACGTGTTCGTCACTGGGTTGTGTGCTAAAATCATTCAAATCAGCAAGCAGCACCAAATTAACGTGCTTTCTAAATGGGCGCGAGCAAATCTCGCTCCACAGTGCCACCGCCCATTTTCGGGCCTTATCGAATTTCATCCCCTAAGGGCTGGATTTTGTCTTGGGGTCGGGTTGGGGTCGTGTTACCCGCATTTTCGTGTTCTCCCCCCCCCCCCGCCCCCCCGACTCCAGAGTAATGTGGATGAATGATGCAATTTTAACTTAATTGGGCAATTGAGTTCCAGCATGTGGGAACCCATGAACCAATTAGTGGTTTCAGTCTGAAAGTCGCCTCTGATGATGTCATCATTGCAGGTCAGAGACTGAGTGCCTAGTCTCAGAAACTGTTTGGCCTTTGCTCTAAGTGGACCTGCCTGACTTTTGCTGTGAGTGGACCTGGATGCAAAATGAGCAGCTCAGAGAGAGAGAGAGAGAATGAATTTTTTTTCCATCCAGGTCCTCTCACAGCAAGGCCAGGCAGTCTCTGAAGACATTCAATGCAGCAGCATCAGAGGCGACTTTCAGACCTAATACTACTACTACCTTCATCACAATACTACTACTACCTTCATCACATCTCCACTGTAATAGTGGACCTGCAGCTGATAGTCAGCTATCCACTTGTGCTCCCGCCAGGTTTCACTGGAGTGTTTCACATCAGGCGTACTTCACGTCGGAAAAGGGTTAAACTAGCTAAAACAGTTCAAAATGGCATTACAGAGCAAATTTAGGGCTTGTTAAGGGCTTTAATGGCCTCTCCCTGCCTCTTGGAGGCGGGACGGAGTCGGGAACCCCACGACCGATTTCATCAAAATTGCGTGGAGGCGCGTTGGAGTCGGGATGGGGTCGGGACCCCCGATCCCGCAACTTTAACCCCCCGCACGCCTCCAAACCCGACTCCATGGGTCATTGAAAATCCAGCCCTAAGTGTCTAACTGGGGTAGACGAGCAGAGGGATTGAAGGGATAATTATGATCTAGGGTCACCGTGATTCCATATATAGTAATAGGTATTTTGTAAAAATTAATTATTTTGGTTTTGTCTTGTGTGAATCCCCCTAATGATCTTTTACAAATTGGGCTCCCCAAATCTGTCCAGTTAGTTTTTATAATTGCAGGATCTATTACAGTGTAATCAGCTCCCATATCAAACAGGGCTTTCACTTGTGTGTTTGTGGGCATGGTTGCCAAGGCATAGGGGAATTCAAGAGGCCCTGGCTGGGTGCCAGGCTTCAAACCTGGGATTGTTCATCCTCAGAATCCCGAGTTTCATTTGCTGCTTTGTCTTTAATTATTTTACCTGATTTTTGTTCCTCCCTCTTGGGGGTTTCATGCTTTCCAGATCCCTGAGGGATTTTGTCGGACAGTTTATTATCTTGACGATCCTCCTGTTGAGGTGGACGTTGGTTCTACCGGGAATCTTTTTGATCCCCGTATCGGTTTTCCCGGTATCCTCCCATGGCTCTCTGATAACTTTGGCCAGTGTAAAAGCTGTCCCCATAGGGAGTCCACTGTCCTTCGCTTTCCTTTCGAGGTCTAGCCCCTCGTCTATCCCATCTTTCTGGGGAGAAATCTTTCTCGTATTGTGGGCGAGTTGGGGGTGTAAACCTTCTGGAATACCCTCTTGGGGGTCCCGAGCCACGAGTTTGTGTCTGGGCGGGGTGGACTTGAGACTTGGCTCTATACAGTCCTTCTTTCTGAGTACCAAAGGTACCTTCTCCGTTTTTTTTATCCCTAGTTTCTAATCTCATTATAGGTTTAGTTTGTGGTAGACCTAAGAGGTCATGATTTAATTGGATAATGCGATTGACATTGTCCCATCTTTGCTGGTTATCTCGATAATCGTTTAGAGCACCCTCACAAGCAAGTTTGAGGGCTGTATTTTGGTATTGATTGGCCAGGCAACTGTGGACAATATCCCAGTTATCCTGTGTAAGTACTTTGCCTAATCTATAGGCAGCTACCAGCCCTTTAGTTGTGACTGTATTAGTGAGTATTTCCTTGATGGAACCCATTACATGCCCTCCCTGAGTTGCCGTGAGAACATAAGTGTATATTTGAACCCAGTTGTTACACTGGTTTAATGGGTGTATTAAGTCTGAACTTAGTATCATTTGCAGTAGTTGCCTCAGGTGTTGAGCATTCCAATCTTGGCAACAGGTTTCCAATTTATCAAGGTTAGTTAGAATCCAGCAGGTTTTTTCCTGGCTGGTGTTTCCCGGTCTACCACACATCGTGTAGATAGAGCTCAGGTTTACTTGACCTAGGGGCGCAATTTGTGGTTGCTGGGGTTGGTTTACTGGACCATTAATCATTGCGCCTCCAGCATTTAGATAAGAGTGAGCTAGTGCCTGTCGGCATTGATTATAATGAATTCTAAGCTGTCTATAGTTTTCTCTAAGATTGTTCTCATTTATTTCATCAGGAGTTTGCCACCTTAACCAGAATCCATGGCCCCCAGGAGCATAGGCTGCTCTGGGTCCTGCTATTCGTCCATGGTTGCCACCACCTTGTTGGGCACCGTTCATTAGGCTTCCCAATTGTGCAGGTGTGCACCTTATCATTAAGGAATTTATTGGATTTGGAGTATTTGTTTCATTATCCCACTGGATATTCTGTATCCCCTGGTTCTGGGGATCAACATTAATCGTGCCATGTGTTCTAACGGCTCCTTCTATTTCAAAAATTATCACTTGGTTTTGTGGAGGTACAGGGATAGGATTATTTCCCCTAATAAAGCAATCGTTTAAATTTTCTAATAAAAAGACTTGGCCAATTCCGACAGGGTTTGCCATTTTGTCAGGACCTAACCTCGGATAGGGTTGAATATGAACTTTATAAGAAATTTCTAGACCTCAATGGTATATTGAGGGAGTTCTGATTTAAGTTCTACAAGGCCTGATCAGGGACTTGTCGTCTCTAGAAACTTAAATCTGGGTCTTAGTACCACTGTTAGTAAACACTCCTTCCATACTTAACAATCTACAAGATGGATATAGATATAAATATAAGTATTGTCTTACAGAGTAATTTTGTATCAACCTCACGAACTCAATTTCTGTACACTCTTTTGTGAGGAGTTGCAGAATTCTGGGGGGTTTTTCCGGACCCTCATAATATCCGGAAGGTTACAGTCTAGTTAAACTTATTAAAAGTGCTATCTGGAGGATGGTAACATCTTCAGGTCGTTTCTTTCCTTTAGGGAGAGCTAGTCTGACCTTTAGACCCAATTAAGCATCCCTAAGATTCGGCTACCGCTAACTTTAGTTGAAGGTGAACGTCTGGGGAATACGCACGTTAACATACACGTTGGGCGCCAACTGAAGGGATAATTACAAGTCCTAGCCCTTTTCAGGTTACCCGAGACTCAAAGGGTTAAAGAACTTACAGAGCCTGCCTCTGAAGTTGAGAATCGCTTGCCTTTCCAGCGACGTCTGACTTTCTATCTGAAAAGTTCTATTTTTATACCTTTTTTTAGTGGTTTATTCTTGAAGTTTTCTGCTGATGTAAGCTAATTATCTTTAGTCATTCTCTATTGAATTCTTTCTATTCTTACTGTTAATTCAGCTGTTAGCTTTCAGAATCCTGTCTGCTGTATAGGTGTTTCAAAAACTTATCCTATAAAATATGGTTATGACTGATGTATCTCTTTGATGCCATTCTTTCGAAGGTCTCCCATTCAATTCTTAATATTGGCTTAACTGCTTGTATTACAGACTTCTCGTCTACTTGTGTTCCAAGTTCAACACATAAACAATGTGATTGCTTGGTACTGTACATCTATTGATGTAATATTTTCAAAGTCTTCTGTAGGTATCTTTTACAATATGTAAATCAAAACCACTTCATCTAGGGTGTTTGTTTTCCTAGCCATCTTAGTTGGTTATATATATAATCATGTTTCCTGTTTCATTTGATGTTACTTTTACAAAGGCACATGGTTTTTTAATGTTCTGTGTTTCTGTTCGACGTGTTAGCTTTTAACACTTTACTTGGGCATTGCTATTGTGTTGGTTCCAAACTGCAGACTCTTTGGAAGCAAGCCTTCTGTTTCAATGAGGCCATTGTCTCAGTGTCAATAACCATTTCCCATTTCAAAAGCTTATGTGGTGTTTACAACTTTTGTTAACACTTCATCTTATCTCAGAAGCCTGTATTTCTGTTTACGGCTTGTGTCGTTGAGGCTTTTAGATTTTTAAACCCAGTTTGTCATATTTTAATAAAGTCTGAATTCTGTTCATAGGATGGTGCATTTTTCTGAAATATGGCTATTCCATTACAGGATCTGGGGGTACAGATACACAAATCACTAAAAGTAGCGACGTGGGTTAATAAGGCCATAAAAAAACACAAACAAAGCACTGGGGTTCAATCTAGAGGGATAGATTTGTAAAGCAGAGAAGTTATGTTAAACTTGTATGAACAGTTCTGGCTCCATATTTAAAAAATGATGTTGAGGCACTGGAGATGGTGCAAAAAAGATTTACTAGGATGATACCAATACTGAGAGGTTATTCCTATCAGCAAAGATTGAACAGGCTGGGGATCTTTTCTCTTGAAAAGAGAAGACCGATTAGTGACCTGATGGAGGTCTTTAAGATTATGAAAGAGTTTTATAGGGTAGACGTAGAGAAAATGTTTCCACTTGTGGGGGAGACCGGAACTTGGGATCATAAATATAACTGAATGTTTAGAATGTGGAACTCGCTACCACAAGGAGTCACAGAATCTCCACAGTGCAGATAGAGGCCATTTCGGCCCATCGAGCCTGCACCGACACATATCCCACCCTATCCCCGTAACCCCACGTATTTAATCCCCCCTAACACTAAGGGTCAATTTATCATAGCCAAATCAACCTAACCCGCACATCTTTGGACTGTGGGAGGAAACCGGAGCACCCGGAGGAAACCCACGCAGACACGGGGAGAATGTGCAAACTCCACACAGACAGTCACCCAAGGCCGGATTCGAACCCGGGTCCCTGGCGCTGTGAGGCAACAGTGCTAACCACTATGCCACTGTGCTGCCGAGTCATTGAGGCAACTCCCATAGATGCATTTAAGGGGAAGCTAGATAAACACATGAAGGATATATTGATGGGGTTAGATGAATAAGGGTGGGAGAAGCTCATGTGGAGCATAAACACTGGCATGGATTTGTGGTGCTGAATGGTATGATTCTGTGCTGTAAATACTATGTAATACTATGTAATGTTTAGAATTTTATGCACTTATGAAACAAAATAATGTAATAACATAGGTTTTACATGGGCATGATCATAATTTGTTCCGAATCATGACAGTTGATATGTATTGCCTCTAAGCTGCTCATATAAGTGCAGAATTCAGATTTCCACCTCCCTGTTCCAGCTAAATAGGCGGTATGATGGATAACCTCTTAATCTGCACAATGAAACTGGTTGCACTATTAAGAAGTCCACATTTACTCAGATGGTTCTGTTTTCCCCTTCTTGAACTATTAAAAAAAAAATTCTTAGTGTGCTTTACCTAGCTGTGCTCAAGATGCAAACATTGTGAGATACAGTAATGGTTTCCTGAGTGAAATCAATTCCAGCATACCTCCTGTCCACCATTTTCCACCATTAGCACAGTCCAGTGAAGCAGTGAATGTAATCCCATTAACAATAGATGCTCACTGTGTTGCACTCAGTTTGCAAGAAGCCTTATTTTTAGTGTTTTAACAACCATTTTCGTAAGACATTTTTTCTTGAATGGAATTGGAGTTTTACCTATTACAACATTGGCACACAGCTGGTTGAACCAGTGAATTATTGGTCCTGAAACTGTAAGTTTGAGCTCGGATTGTAACTGCACTTCGCTATGGGACTACAGCTAAAATTAGAATTTGCTATAATATTTAATTGTTATCAGAAAATTTGGACAAATTGACCAAAGTAGACATCAAATTCACAAAATATACTGTACCTAGTAATTCAAGACAAAACCATTTTTCAACTGATCATGGTAGATGTTGAACTTGTATCTTTCTTTAAAATATATTTTGACCATGTTCAGAACCTGAGTCATGTTCTCATACCTTGGTAGATCACGGTAAGTTTGTATTTGCCAACAGTGCCATAGTTTACCAAATGTCAGTGACTGCCTTGCTACAGAATGTATGCAAATACCACATTATCAAAGGTGTTAATTTAGGGTTTGTAAATTTTACGAAGAACAATAATTCTACTATCCTTTTAAAATGGGAGTTAACCCTTCTCCACAACATGAGCTCTTACATGTCGCATGTTGTGGACTGGTGAAAACGAAAGATAACTGTTATTTATTTCATTGAAGAACTTCAGTGTCATCTTTATTTGCCTTGAATTGTATGCCTGTGACCTCTGGATATACATAATTGATTATTGTGGCACCATTAAAATTTAAGACTGCCAATTGTTAAATAAAGCTTTTGTAGCACCTGCTTTGAACACATACAAGAACAGATTGATCAAAATTTTGTGTACCAAACCTTTCAGTTTTGAGAACTTGATTTTTCGGTAATTACTGTTAGCTATTGAGGTTTGTGAACAACAGATGTTTTCATTCTGTTTCATGATACACTGTGAAGACTTCACGGGTGAAATTGGGTGCCTTTGCGCTTCCTGTTAACGCCCCCAAGGGGTGCTAACGGGGTGCAAATGGCTTTGCGACCGGGCGCGGCGCTGACATCGACTCCCGCCATATTCAGCGGGAGTTTTGTGGCGACACTACGGCGTTGCGCCCCAATCTCCTTCACCCGGAGATAGTGACGTCATCGCCGTGTCCATCGCCCCAATAGCGCCCCGGACCCGAAATTGACTACCGCCCCCCTTCAGCAGCGCCGGTCGAAAACACCGACAGCTGCAGGAGGCGTGCATCGGGCGGCCGGCCACTTCAGGGGTAATGATTAAAGGCGAGGTGACCGAGGTAAGTAAAAAAAAACTTATCCTTCTTGTTCCAGGTTTTTTCGCGGGTTCCTGCCCACGATCGGCCACCATTTTTTCTGCTTGAGTGCCGGGCTGAACACGCGGGATCGCGGCTGCCTTGGTGGTCCAGTTAGGTACTTTTTAATTTGCAGAGCCTGCAGCGATGGCCCTTCCCTTTAAGGGAGGGAAGGAGCCTTTGAATGCGGCAGCGCTGCACGGCCCAGTGTGCAGCACTGCTGAAGTCTCTGCCCCGCTCTCCGACGTTAGCGCCCTAAGAAGGAAGTGGAGCACTTGATTTAGCGCTCCACTACCCTCTTGGGGCGCTAAAACTCAATTTCGCAGTCGCCAGCGCTAAAGTTTGTGCCCAGGCGATGTTAGCGCCCCAAAAGGGTCGATACCAAATTTTTCCCCCCACAGAATATATATGATATAAAAAAGATATTTTCAAAGTAGCTGAAGAACAATGTGGGCATTTGCAAGACCCATAATTTTTGGAACAATTATGAAACAAATTTTAGATTGACAGTGTAAAACTCTCCTTTGTCTGCTGAAAGTTTCCTACATTAAATCAGTTTGGTTGTTTCAACCACTTCATAATAGACATGAGCTCACAGTACAAAGTTACATACAATTCAGTGCTAATTGGCATTAATTTAGCAATCTTACTCAGGTGCCAAAGGGTAGGCTAGTGCAGTAAGTGCCAATATTTATACTAATATAGCAGATTCTTTTCTGTGGCTGGGCTTAAGGCACATTGTTAAGGCAGAGTAAAGTGATTTTCCCACTGGAGGCGAGATGGAGGCGGGTTTCAGTTTTGGGTGGGTTTGAAACTCGCCTCCACTGATAGATTTCAAAAATTTGCAATTTTCCCATGAATGTCCACTTGCTTTCAGAGGTGTGGGATGCGCTTGGTCAATTAGTGTTTTGGGACTGAAACTCGCCTCTGTTGACAGCACTTTTCCAGTCTGATTTTATGGCTTCTTGCTCCCTTGACTCACTCCACAGCATTTCTGCTTCTCCTGCACCACCTCCAACATCTTTTGAGAAACCTATGTCCAATTCCAAGGCAAGGGCCTACCTGAGGCTCTCAGATGAGGCACTGCAAATGTTGTTTGAGGGGGTGAGAGCTAGCATGGAGGTGCTCTTCCACTCATCTCGGAGGAAGAGGCCTGCCAAAGAAACCAAGGCTGTGAGGGTACAGCTGGCAAGGGATATAACCTCCAGATCTGTGTGCAGATTGGGAGATTGTCTCTGTGTATTGATGAAATGCCATCCCTGTTGGAAAGCATTAAAATGATTTGAAGCCAAAATGTTGGCGTTATGCCATCTGTTCTTTCACCTTAGGCAGCTCCACATTGCGGGCACCGCCACACTTGCGTTGTCTGGTTGGTGGCCTGAGTGAAAGGAGGCCAGAGAGTCATGTCCATTGTCAATGATGTCCTAGGATGGAGCCAAGGACATGTGCCAACTTGGGCAACCTATGCAAATCTGGCCATGATAAGTTCATCCCTTGCATCCCGGGCTCTGACCTCCTCCTCCCCCTCCTCCTCCAGATCCTCCTCCTCCTCCTCCTCATCCTATCTGAGGTCCATGCAGAAAGAAATCGAATGGTTCCCATGCTGCTTATATATGCCTCCTTTGGGGAAGCGCTCATTGCAAGCGGGGAGAGGGTCTTCCAAGGAGGCCCCACAGTTGATGGAGTCAAGCTGCAGCACCTCCGACTTCGGAAGGCCTTCTAAAAGTGCTCAGAGACCTTTTAAAGCCAAGGTCTGGCACGTGCAAGTAATCCTTGCTGCAATAAATGATGTCTTGTTAGACCTGCAGCAGTGAGGAGGCCACCCACGAGTCAACCCGCCAGGTTTACCTGGAGTGGTTTAGGAGGTGCGTGGATCGCACCGAAAAGCTGGAAAAATCACGAGGGCCTCTCAAAATAGGCTTAGAGAGGCCCTTAACAAGAATTTAAGGAAGTTAATTAGCGCAATGGCCAGCTGGAGGTGGGAGCGTTTCCCGACTTCCAAAACCGGCACCGGCAAAAATCCCACGGAGGCGGGTTGGAGGCGAGTTCCGAACCCGACCTCTTTGAATCTAATTTTCCCGCCTTTCCCACCTCCAAACCCGCCTCCTCCGACGTCAGAAAATCGCCCCCTAAATAACAAAGGTGAACAAGTGTTCCATTCCGTAGCACCGGCAACCCTCATCTCAATGAGCAGTTAAATTCAACGGACTAAAGATTTGGTTGTGTAGCACCCATTGTTTGGGCGCTACAGGTGCCGATTTGGGTCCAAAATGGCATCCGAGCAGTACACGCACACTTCTGGTGCGGGCCGCACCGGACGCCATCTTGGTGAGGGCAGTAGGGCGGCCGTTAGGACCGTATGCTGGAAGTATGGTAAGTAGGCAGACTTCCATTTATATAGCGCCTTTCATGACCATAGGACGTCCCAAAGCGCTTTACAGGCAATGACATACTTTTGAAGTGGAGTCACTGTTGTAATGTAGGAAACACGGCTGCCAATTGACGCACAGCAAGCTCCCACAAACAGTAATGTGATAATGACCAGATAATCTGTTTTTGTTATGTTGATTGAGGGATAAATATTGGCCAGGACACCGGGGATAACTCACCTGCTCTTCTTCGAAATAGTGCCATGTGATCTTTTACATCCATCTGAGAGAGCAGACGGGACCTCGGTTTAACGTCTCATCCAGAAGATGGCACCTCCGACAGTGCAGCATGCCCTCAGTACTGCACTGGAGTGTCAGCCTAGATTTTTGTGCTCAAGTGTCTAGAGTGGGACTTGATCCCAAAACCTTCTGACTCAGAGGCAAGAGTGGGAGTGTGGGCCTGTGGGAGTGTGAAATGGAGTGACGGTGTTTCTTCTCCTTCACTCTCCTTTCCATCTTCTTGTTGAACCAATGTCTGGGCAGGCTGGATTTCTTGGGTGTCTGAAATGAGAAAGGCACAATGGTAGGGCTGTGGTGAGGGGAGTGGGTGAAAGCAAGAGATGCATGCTTACACCATGTGCACCTTGTAAATCAAAAGAGATTGTGGGATGAGTGGGAAGTGGGATGTGAGAAGGAGAATAGCGTATGAGGATACCGGCATTTTTATTCTTTCAGCCTCGCCGCTGGCCATGGGCTCAGCCATGCCACTGCCAAGAATGGCCAGCACCGTCTCCTCCAAGGAGTTGAGGTAGTGCAGGCGAGCCTGTTCCCCGCCGGTTAAGTTCTGCTGACGCCGGTTATGCTCCACCTTTTTCTGCAAGAGAAAGGGAAGTGTGTCAGTGAGTGTGGTGCAATGTGTTTGGGTGATGTGGCTGTCATGGTTGAATAACTGACAGTGTGTGAAGTTGTGAGATGTAGGCGTGAGACTTGCAGCAGTAGTGTGTGCGGGTGAGGTGAAGCTATGAATGTGAGGTGTGAGTCGTGTTGGTAGGTGAGTGATGAGGGTGTGGTGCATTGAGCAGTGTGTGAGGCTAGTGGTGCAGATGGCGGGATATAGCATTTGAAGATGAATTCACTGACCTTGATCACTCGTATGAGGTCATTAAATGTCTTTCTGCACTACGTCCACATCCTCGGGGCTACTCTGCTGGCATTTACCACAGTGGCTGTTTGCTCACACTCCACTCTGGTCTGTTGCCTGGAGGGCCTCCTGGAGTTGACCTCCTGAACCAAGGCCTCCAGTGCTGCCTCGGAGAACCTTTGTGCACGCTCTCTCCCCTGTTGTGCCATCATTTTAACTTTCTTGTCCACTGTCTTTCTCTTCAATCACCAGTTGCAGGCAGAAGGCACCTCCCCTTTAAGAGGTGCAGACTGCCTTTAAGTACTGCAGGCTATCTTTAATTGGCGCTAGCCTCGCACGATCTTGGGCCCCTGCTGAGCGTTGATCCACTCAGCAGCACGTTCAGCGCTGGGCTAAATGCTATACTCATGCAAATGAGCGGCAGCACGTAGGTCGCATGCTGCCTACAGTCCTCCGAACGGGCGCAGGTTGCAATCGCATCGTGCTGCCCGTGCCTGTTTTCAGGGTCTACCGAATTTCTAGGCCAACCTTCTTCCCCAACCCCCAAAACCTTGTCCTTTATAACTTTATATATAGAAAGAATAGATTGCTGTACTTAATCCAATTAGTAATTGTGAGCGAGATTTATATTGTACCTGAAATATGAGAATGATGACTAGCTAATAACACAGCTTTGGGCTGCGACATTACTATACCATTTGTAAAATGCTTTTAGGTTCAAATCGTCAATGAAAAATATTGCAGTTCCAAATGTGATGCTTTTCAAACTCAATAATATGAAAGCTAATCTCTCTGAGGAAGGCTGGAAAGTAAAATTTTAACATATTAATATAGCGCCTTTAACGTAGTAAAGCAGCCTTTTTAATGTGTGTTTTTGGAAGATTAAAACAAATACTTGTTTGAAATTTCAGTAAATGTAATTACATGTGTATCTTAGTAGGTGACAAAGTATTGGTCATAGTGGGATAAAAATCCATTCAGGATCCATCTAACTGTATGGGGATAAAACCATCTGTGCCGGGGCTAATGTACAGTGTAAGGGGATGTTACAATGTAATAATTTGGTGAATTAGCATAAGAACATCCTTTTCCAACCACCCAAAATTCCTCCTTAACCAAACCTGTTTAACACATGTTGAAACATAAATCTGTTGTTAACAATTATTTGGCTCATTCAGCACCAGTTAAAGGTGAACATGTAAATTTCCTTATGTTTGTCTTCTAGGCTATACTGTGTTAATGGTACTTTTATCAAGGTAACATTAAGACAGCAGGGGAAATCAACATGGAACAGACCAGGAGATGTCAGACCAGGATCCTATCTTAGCCATCCATCTTCCCCTCTGGGAATACACCTTTTCAATCTCCTCCTTTTTCTGCTCTTCTTTTGCCCCTGTCCCTCTTTTGGTAAAATCCAGAATATCAATCGAGTCATCTAGGATCAGACTGTGGGTGGTGAGGGCCTTATTTGTAAGGGAGCAGATGTATTGAAGGACAATGAACAGTAGATTAGCAGACTGGTAGATGTGGTCTGAAAAGATAGGATAATGTGGTAGTGTGGATCACTGCTCTGGGAAAGCCAGCGAGTGTGTCAGAGAATGCCCTGAGCAGAACAAATAGAAACCATGGACTCATCCTGCATGGATTCAATTCTTTGGCAGTGGAAGGAGAGTCGGGCAGCAGAAGGGTAGCAGGAAATGGGTTGAGGCAGCAGGATGAGATATGGGAACTAATTGCTAATCCGGGTGCAAAGAATAGGCAATAGGACAAGTGGATGAGAGAGAGGCAGAGCAAAAAGGAAAGGGATTAAAAAGAAAATAAACAGCAGCTGAGTTGTGGGATGTCAGCCAGCACATATACACAAATGGCTATTGCTTATTGTTCTCTTTCAAAATTTCTGGATATTTTTCTGGGAGGAATTTTTGGGTAATTTAGATCAAGCTGTTACTATTAAGTTGTTTTCAGCTCATAAGGGGTTAAATATGTAGGGAAAAAAAGGCGCAATGTGATTTTATTCTTTAATTGGGTAACTGCCTTTTTTAATCGCCTTGCAATTTAAAATTTTATATTTAACTAAATGGGTTATTTATCCTAAAAAGAATTTCCAGGCATAAACCATAGCTTAAAAAAAAATCATTTATTATATACCAGACAAAAACAACAGCAACAACAACTTGTATTTATATAGCACCTTTAATGTAGTAAAACATCCCAAGGTGCTTCACAGGAGCGTTATCAAACAAAATTTGGCACCGAGCCACATAAGGAGAAATTAGGGCAGGTGACCAAAAGCTTGGTCAAAGAGGTAAGTTTTAAGGAGCGTCTTAAAGTAGGAAAGAGAACTAGAGACGGAGAGAATTAGGGAGGGAATTCCAGAGCTTAGAGCCTAGGCAGCTGAAGGCACGACCATCAATGGTTGAGCGATTAAAGTCGGGGATGCTTAAGAGGCAAGAATTAGAGGAGTGCAGATATCTTGGAGTGTTGGGGCTGGAGAAGATTACAGAGATAGGGAGGGGCGAGGCCATGGAGGGATTTGAAAACAAGGATGAGAATTTTAAAATTGAGGCGTTGCTTAACCGGGAGCCAATGTAGGTCAGCGAGCACAGGGGTGATGGGCGAACGGGACTTGGTGCGAGTTAGGACACGAGCAGCAGAGTTTTGGATGACCTCAAGTTTACGGAGGGTAGAACGTGGGAGGCTGGTCAGGAGTGCGTTGGAATAGTCAAGTTTAGAGGTAACACAGGCATGGATGAGGGTTTCAGCAGCAGATGAGCTAAGGCAGGGGCTGTAATATATGTGGATAGAACAAATGAAGGACAGAGACACGATGAGTTGCTAGGCAAAGTGCTTGTTTACTAGGCCAGAGCGAACTGAGCATGCTCACACTAAACCATGTGACAAACCATGTGATAATACATTACACTGCTTTTCCCTTTAAAAAAATGTATGTATTCCCCTCTCAAATTCAACAAAACTATGGTCCCACTTTTCCCAGCATTACAAGTATCACTTAACAAAAACTTCTGGCTTTTTTCTTTTACATGAACTACAAATCCTACAAATGAACTATAAATTCAGTTTAATAACAGGTTTGCGGAGACCTCCTGATCTCCTTAACGAAGGTTTTGGTGTTGAACCAATTTTCGGGCTGTTTTGCTTTGGTTCCGAACTCAAAAATGATCCTGTTTCTATCTCAGATTTGTTTGAACCTGGTACTTCAGTTACTGAAGTCTGAATGGAGTCAAACTCATGTATGTGTTCATGATCAAGTGGTTGAAGATCACGTTTTGGTTCATCTCTAGCAGAGATCATTTGATCTACATGAACACTTCGGATGTTGTCACCAATTTCAACCAAATATCTCTTGGTTCCACCAACCTCTACTATGGTTCCTATATCCCACTTGTGTGAACTCGACTTGCCAGGGGGACTGAGAACACAAACACATTCATTTTGTTTTAAACTGCGTTCTTTCTGATTGCTGTCATAATAACGTTTCAGACTCAACTGTTTCTGTTCAACTCTTGAGGCCAAATTTGGTTGAACAAGACTCAATCGTGTTCTCAATCTCCTCTTCATCAAGAGTTCTGCTGGGGTATATCCAGTTGTAGTGTGTGGAGTAGTTTTGCACTTCAGCAAGAAATTTGCCAAATGTTGCTTCATGCTGAGTCCCAAATAACCTTGCAACAACAACAGAAAACGCTGGAAAAACTCAGCAGGCCAGGCAACATCCGTGGAGAGAGAAACAGAGTTAACGTTTCAGGTCGAAACCCTTCGTCAGAACTGAGAAAAGAGCAGGAAATGAACCAGATAAAAATGCAAGGGGGAGGCTGGGGGGAGGCGGGGGGGGGGATAACTATGGTAAGTAGAGACATTAAGAGATGAAACTGAAAGCAATGAAGATGAACAAGGTTGAAGAGCCAAACGGAAATCCTGTCGAAGAGAAGAGCAGAACTTCTTCAAGGTGGGCATTCCTAGAAGAGAGGTGGCAGTGAACCAAACACTAATACGATAGCAAAATACTGCGGATGCTGGAAAATTGAAACAACAACAGAAAACGCTGGAAAAACTCAGCAGGCCAGGCAACATCCGTGGAGAGAGCTTTTTGAGAGCTTCTTTTACTATTCTGACTGACCATTCGGCTGCTCCATTTGAAGCTGGATGATGTGGTGGAATGAGAATGTGTTTGATACCGTTCTTTTCATGAACTCTTGGAATAGAGCAGAACGGAACTGAGGGCCCTTGTCAGAAACAAGCTCTTCAGGTAAGCCATGACATGCGAAGATAGACCTCAACTCATCTATGGTACGTTCAGTTGTAGTATTTGAACCCACGTGTTTCACTTCAATCCACATTGAGTGACTATCTACAAGTACCAGGAAATAATCATTTGCTTTATCACAGAAGTCTACATGTACTCTCTGAAAAGGTGTACTTGGCCATGACCAGGGATGTAGTGGAGTTTTGGGTGGTTTATTTCTGCAGTTTTAGCAAACTCTGCATTTGCTGACAAGTGATTCAAGATCACTGTCCAGTAAACAAAGCTTCTTGCAATTGGTTTCATACTGACGATCCCTGGATGTTCAGTATGAAGTTCGGCCAGAATTCTATCTCTCAAAGAAGTAGGTACCACCATTCTGTTTCCCCACTTGATACAACCTTGCTCACAAGACAATTCAGTATGACGGTTATGAAATGGTTTCAACTTTGTGTCCAGACACTGATCAGTCCATCCATTCAAGGTGTTTTCATACACTCTTTTCAGTACTGAGTCCTTTTGAGTCTCATCTGCAATCTCAGTTGCAATCACAGGAAAGTCTTTGTCAACTGCACCTAGCGTGAAAATCTTACCTTCACTCCCAATATACACGAGTCTTCACGTGGCAACCTGGGCAAGGCATTTGCGATTGCATTTTGCTTTGAAGGGCGATATTCAATAGAGTAGTCATATTGTAACAACAACACTGCCTAACGTTGCATTCTTGATGCGGCCATTGCAGGGATGGCAGATTTGGGCTCCAAAGGAGCGGTTTGTGATCGGTTATCAGAGTAAACATTCTGCCGATCTGTAACTGTTGGAATTTCTTGATTCCAACCACTATGGCAAATGCTTCCTTTTCAATTTGCGCAGTTTATTTTGCTCTTTGTGAGTGTTCGCAATGCGAACGCGATTGGTTTCTTTGGCCGTCATCCATTGCGTGGCTTATGGCAGCTCCCACCACAGCTGGAAGAATCACATGCTAACTTAAGCTCACGCTCTGTGTCGTACTGCACAAGTAGAGCATCACCAGAGAGACTTCTATTACAAGCGTCGTAAGCTTCCTGTTGTGCTTTTGTCCTCTTCCACTGCACATCCTTCTTGAGGAGCTCATGCAATGGAGCTAACATGGTCACTAACTGAGGTAAGAAACGTGCATAGTACTGGATCATTCCAAGGAAAGATCTTAACTCAGACACGTTCTGTGGCTTTGGAGCATTGATGACAGCATCAACCTTTTCCATAACTGATTGCAAGCCATTTGCATCAACTTTCAGACCAAGTTACACAACCTTGGGCTGCACAAAAGCACATTTGCTCCTTTTCAATTTGACATCATGGGAATTCAACCTTTTAAGCACTGAATCTAACATGTCTAGATTTTCTTCCTTGCTGCTTGTTGCGATCAACACATCATCTTGATTGCATAAGAAATTTGGAATTCCTTGCAAAATCTTATCCATCGTAGTCTGGAAGATTTTGGGGGAGGACTTTACACCATACGGCAGCTTGGTGTATGAGGACAGTCCCTTGTGTGTGTTGATAGTGAGATACTGTTGACTCTCTTTGTCAACATTCAGCTGAGCGTAAGCGTGCGACAGGTCAAGCTTAGAGAAAACCTTTGACCCAGAGAGTGCTGCATACAAATCTTGTGATGTCGGTAATGGGTACTGCTCATCATCAACTGCTTGGTTGATAGTAACTTTGTAGTCACCACACAAGCGTACAGTTTTGTCTGCTTTAGGCACTACCACAATCAGGGTAGCCCATTCACTTTTCTCAGCTTTTAGTAGCACTCCGTTCTCAGTTTCTCTAGCTCTTCCACCACCTGACTTTTCACCGCAGAGCGGACCGGCCTTGCCTTACAATAGACAGGCTTCGTGTTGGAGTTGATGCAGATATGCGCGTCATACCCAGTGATGCCCTCATAACTGAGAACATGCTTTTATACTTCTTCAGCATTGTGTCGAGTCGCTTCATTGAAGCATCGACACTGAAGATGTTTTTCCAGTCTAGTTTTAACTTTCACAACCAGTCTTTGCCCATGACAGTTGGCCTGTTGTTGTAGCTTGCTACAATAATAGGCAGCTTTACTGACTGGCCATTGTGTTGAAATGTACATTCTATTTGTCCACATGTCTCTAGGATTTCTCCGGAGTAGGTTTTTAACTCTACGGTACTCTTTGTAAGTGGTATTTGATTAAACTTACTCTCATATGTGTCCTTACTCATGATAGAGCAGTCCGCCGCTGTGTTGATACACATATCAATATATTGGTCATTGACGAAAAGTTTTTACCGGAAGTCTTTTTCACGACTGCTAGTATTGCCGCTAGTGGCATAGATGCTGTAGATGCCTAGTTCTTCAACATCAGGTGTGTTCACTTCAATATTGTGAATTCCTCCCTGTTGTTGTCGCTGCTTTGCATTGCCACTAGAATGGTTCTTACTTCCTGTTTTAGATCGAGCTCTGCAAGCTGTTGAAATATGGCCTTGCTTCTGGCAGTGAAAACACTTCACAGTCCTGCCAATACAGAAATAGAAACATAGAAGATAGGAGCAGGAGTAGGCCATTCGGCCCCTCGAGCCTGTTCCGCCATTAAATGAGATCATGGCTGATCATCCAAATTCAGTACCCTGTCCCTGCTTTCTCCCCATATCCCTTGATCCCTTTAGCCTTAAGAAATATATCTAACTCCTTCTTGAATATATTTAATGAATTGGCCTCAACTGCCTTCTGTGGTAGAGAATTCCACAGGTTCACAACTCTCTGGGTGAAGAAATTCCTCCTCATCTCAATCCTAAATGGCTTACCCCTTATCCTTAGACTGTGACCCCTGGTTCTGGACTCCCCCACCATTGGGAACATCCTTCCTGCATCTAGTCTGTCTAGTCCTGTTAGAATTTTATAAGTTTCAATGAGATCCCCTCTCATTCTTCTAAACTCTAGCGAATATAAGCCTAATCGACCCAATCTCTCTTCATACGTCATTCCTGCCATCCCAGGTATCAGTCTGGTGAATCTTCGCTGCACTCCCTCCATGGCAAGAACATCCTTCCTTAGATAAGGCGACCAAAACTGCACACAATACTCAGGGTGTGGTCTCACCAAGGCCCTGTACAACTGCAGCAAGACATCCTTGCTCCTGTACTTGAATCCTCGCACTATGAAGGCCAACATACCATTTGCCTTCTTAACCGCCTGCTGCACTTGCATGCTTACCTTCAGCGACTGGTGCACAAGGACACCCAGGTCTCGTTGCACTTCCCCTTTTCCCAATCTATTGCCATTCAGATAATAATCTGTCTTCCTGTTTTTGCCACCGAAGTGAATAACCTCGCATTTATCCACATTATACTGCATTTGCCATGCATCTGCCCAATCACCCAACCTGTCCAAATCATACTGGAGTTTCTCGGCATCCTCCTCACAGCACACACGCCCACCCAGCTTTGTGTCGTCTGCAAACTTGGAGATATTACATCTAGTTCCCTCATCTAGATCATTTATATATATTGTGAATAGCTGGGGTCCTAGCACCGATCCCTGCGGTACCCCACTAGTCACTGCCTGCCACTCGGAAAAAGAGCCGTTTATTCCAACTCTTTGCTTCCTGTCTGCCAACCAGTTCTCTATCCAAGACAGTACCTTACCCCCAATCCCGTGTGCTTTAACTTTGCACTCTAATCTCTTATGCGGGACCTTATCGAAAGCCTTCTGAAAGTCCAAATACACCACATCCACTGGTTCTCCCTTATCTATTCTACCAGTTACATCCTCAAAAAATTCCAGTAGATTAGAAATGCGGCGATTTCCATTCCAGCGATAACAATTCACTGAACTGCTCTCACCGACATGCTTTTGACTGGGTCTCACAATTTTAGATTTGGCGGTGGCTTTGTGACTGTAGACCTCAGCTGCACTAATCATTTGAGTTGGACGGAGCTCCCGAGCATTCTTAGACACCATCTCCATAGATAGGGCAATTTTACATGCTATGTCTAACGTTAGGTTCGGAGTGTTCAGTAACTTGGACTGTGTGTGCTCATCCACCAGTCCACACACAAACTTATCTCGCAATGCAAGATCCAAAAATGTGCCAAAGTTACAATGCAAAGACAGGTTCTTAAGAGCTACAATGTACTCTGATGGTTTCACTTTGTTTTTGGTTTCTGCTACCAAACTTATAGCTCTTTGCTATTTCTAATGGCTTTGGGTCGAAATGGTCCTCGAGTTTCTCGACAATGTCTTCAAACGGCACATCCTTCGCTTTCCCTGGCGCGAGTAGGTTTGTCAAAGTCGCCTCTGATGATGTCATCATTGTTGCTGCATTGCAGGTCAGAGGACCTGGATGCAAAATGAGCAGCAGCTGAGAGAGAGAGAGAGAATTTTTTTTGCATCCAGGTCCTCTCACAGCAAAGGCCAGGCAGTCTCTGAAGACATTCAATGCAGCAGCATCAGAGGCGACTTTCAGACCTAATACTACTACTACCTTCATCACATCTCAGTTGTAATAGTGGACCTGCAGCTGATAGTCAGCAATCCACTTGTGCTCCCACCAGGTTTCACTCGCGTGTTTCAGATCAGGCGTGCTTCACGTGGGAAAAGGGTTAAACTAGCTGAAACGTTTCAAAATGGCATTACAGAGCCAATTTAGGGCTTGTTAAGGGCTTTAATGGCCTCTCCCGCCTCTTGGAGGTGGGACGGAGACGGGACCACCGCACACGATTTCATCAAAATTGCATGGAGGCGAGATCGGGTCCGCCCGCCACTTTTCGCAATTTTAACCCCCCACACGCCTCCAAACCCGCCTCCACGGGTCTATGAAAATCCAGCCCATTGTCTTTGATGTGGCTCAGTTGTGCAGGTTTCCATGGTGATCAGTCTTTCTTTTGTATCAACTTCAGCCTGTCCACAGCCAGGTTATGCAGGTTTCATAGAATCATAGAATGGTTGCAGCACAGAAACAGGCCATTTGGCCCATCGAGCCTGTGCCAGTTCTCTGCAAGAGCACTTCAGGTAGTCCCACTCCCCCGCCCTTTCCCTGTAGCCCTGCATTTTTTTTCCTCAGGTACTTACCCAATTCCCTTTTGAAAGCCACAATTGAATCTGCCTCCACCACACTTTCAGACAGTGTATTCCAGATCATAACCACTCGCTGCGTAAAAAAGATTTTCCTCATGTCGCCTTTGGTTCTTTAGCCAATCACCTTAAATTTGTGTCCTCTGGTTCTTGACCCTTCCACGAATGGGAACAATTTCTCTCTATCTACTCTGTCTGGACCCATCATCATTTTGAACACCTCTATCAAATCTCCTCTCAACCTTCTCTGCTTCAAGGAGAACAACCCCAGCTTCTCCAGTCTATCCACGTAACTGAAGTCCCTCATCCCTGGAACCATTCTCATAAATCTTTTCTGCACCCTCTCTAAGGCCTTCACATCCTTCTTAATGTGAGGTGCACAGAATTGGACACAATACTTCAGTTGAGGCCGAACCAGTGTTTTATAAAGGTTCATCATAACTTCCTTGCTTTTGTACTCTATGCCTCTATTTATGAAGCCCAGGATCCCGTATGCTTTTTCAACTGTTTTCTCAACCTGCCCTGCCACCTTCAATGATTTGTGCACATATACCCCCAGGTCTCTCTGTTCATGCACCCCCTTTAGAATTGTACCCTTTAGTTTATATTGCCTCTCCTCCTTCTTCCTACCAAAATGTATCACTTCGCACTTTTCTGCGTTAAATTTCATCTGCCACGTGTCCGCCCATTTCACCAGCCTGTCTATGTCTTGTTGAAGTCTATCACTATCCTCCTCATTGTTCACTATACTTCCAAATTTTGTCTCTTCTTCAAATTTTGAAATGGTGCCCTGTATACCCAAGTCCAAGTCATTAATATATATCAAGAAAAGCAGTGGTCCTAGTACCGACCCCTGGGGAACCCCACTGTGTAACTTCCTCCAGTCCGATAAACAACCGTTCACCACTACTCTCTATTTCCTGTCACTTAGCCAATTTTGCAGCCATGCTGTCACTGTCCCTTTTATTCCATAGGCTTCAATTTTGCTGGCAAGCCTATTATGTGGCACTTTATCAAACGCCTTTTGGAAGTCCATGTACACTACGTCAACCGCATTGCCCTCATCAACCCTCTCTGTTACCTCATCAAATCACATAAGGATAAATTAGTGCAGGTGACCAAAGGCTTGGTCAAAGAGGTAGTTTTAAGGAGTGTCTTAAAGGAGGAAAGAGAGGTATCGAGGTGGAGAGATTTAGGGAGGGAATTCCAAAGCTTAGGGCCTTGGCAGCTGAAGGCACGGCCACCAATGGTTGAGTGATTAAAATCAGGGATGCTCAAGAGGCCAGAATTAGAGGAGTGCAGATATCTCAGCGGGTTGTGGGGCTGGAGGAGATTACAGAGATAGGGAGAGGTGAGGCCATGGAAGAATATGAGGAACTTTATGAAATAGATTGAAGTTCACTCTAAACATTATTCTGTTTGTTCATATAGTACATGTGAAAAAACAAACTTATTGGTTTATAATTGGCCTCATCTCACTAAAGTGTTCATCAGTTCACCTTCCAGAAGACAGGAGAAACATTTGTGGGGGTATGTGCGATAATAGAGTATCCAGGTCACATAACAAGGTGTTTGCTTGTTACAAGCCCAGGGTCTCACTATTGTAGACTAGATTTTGGGCAGTACAATTAAATTGCTGATCATAAGGGATGCACGTCCATTTACAGGAGAGACCAGGACGTGGTCATGGTTGAAAAGACATTGGCGTAGAAATTCGATATGTGCCGAAAATGGGCGGTGTCATGGCCCAGTGCTATTTGGCTGAGCCCGTTCGAAGTAGTGCTGGCAGCATGCAAAAGTTCATGCTGCCTGCTCATTTACGTGATTGGAATGCTGATCTCAGCACTAAATGTGCTGCTGATAGGCTTACCACTCAACTGGTGGGCCAATATCGGGTGCAGTCTAATGGCCAGTAATGTTTGGCTCGTCTTTCTCCACTATTTAAAGAGGAGGTGCTTTGATGCAGCAGCACCTCATGGTCGTTGGAATTGGAGTTGGAGGACGTGGCTCAGCAGCAGCAAAGAGAACGAGCCAGAAAGTTCACCGATGCGGCTCTGGAGGCATTGGTAGTGGCAGTGGAGAGGAGGCGGGGTGTCCTGTTCCTGCAGAGTGGTAGGAAGCCTTCAATGCACACCTCGCGAAGGCTGTGGCAAGAGATAGCTGGGTACATCATGGCCAAAAGTGTTGTACCGCGGACATGGATCCAGCGCCGCAAGAAGTTTAATGAACTCACACGGTAGGTCAAGGTGAGTGAAGGCTTCAGCAAATGCCATATCCCACCATCTGCACCACAAGCCTCACACACTGCTCAATGCACCACACCCCCATCACTCACCTACCAACAATCTCTACCTATCACCACTCATACCTCACAATCATAGCTTCACTTCACCCTCACAACCTTACCACTGCTGCAACACTCACATCTGACACCTTGCACTAACCACCGCCCCTTGACATTCAATGGCATTACCATCGCCAAATCCCCCACCATCAACATCCTGGGATAACCACTGACCAGAAACTTAACTGGACCAACCACATAAATACTGTGGCAACAAGAATAGGTCAGAGGCTGGGTATTCTGCAGTGAGTGTCTCACCTACTTACTCCCCAAACGCTTTCCATCATCTACAAGGCACAAGTCAGAAGTGTGATGGAATACTCTGCACTTGCCTGGATCAGTGCAGCTCCAACAACACTCAAGAAGCTCGACACCATCTAGGACAAATCAGTCCACTTGATTAGCACACCATCCACCACATTAAACATTCACTCCCTCCACCACTGGCACAACGTGGCTGCAGTGTGTACCATCTACAAGATGCACTGCAGCAACTCACCAAGGCTACTTCAACAGCACCTCCCAAACTCGCGATCTCTTTCACCTAGAAGGACAAAGGCAGCAGGCGCATGGGAACACCACCACCTGCAAGTTCCCCTCCAAGTCACACACCATCCTGACTTGGAAATATATCGCTATTACTTCATCGTCGCTGGGCCAAAACCTTGGAACGCCCACCCTAACAGCACTGTGGGAGTATCTTCACCACACGGACTGCAGCGGTTCAAGAAGGCGGCTCTCCACCACCTTCTGAATGGCAATTAGGGATGGGCAACAAATGGATTTGGAAATATATCGCCGTTCCTTCATCATCGCTAGGTCAAAATCGTTGAACTCCCCACCTAACAGCACTGTGGGCGTACCTTCACCACACGGACTGCAGCGGTTCAAGAAGGTGGCTCACCACCACCTTCTCAAGGGCAATTAGGGATGGGTAATAAATGCTGGCCTCACCAGCAGCAGCCACATTTTTATAAAATGTCCAGGTCAGAAAGAAAGAAAGATTTGCATTTGTATAGTGCCTTTCACGACCACCGGACATTCCAAAGCGCTTTACAACCAAGGAAGCACTTTTTTGAAGCATAGTCACTGTTGTAATGTAGGAAACGCGGCAGCCAATTTGTGCACAGCAAACTCCCACAAACAGCAATGTGATAATGATCAGATAATCTGTTTTAGTGATGTAGATTGACAGATAAATATTGTCCAGGTCACCGGGGATAACTCCCCTGCTCTTCTTCAAAATAGTGCCATGGGACCTTTTACATCCACCTGAGAGAGCAGACAGGTCCTTGGTTTGACATCTTATCTGAAAGTCAGCACCTCCGACAGTGCAACGCTCCCTCAATACTGCACTGGAGTATCAGCCGAGATTCTTGTTCTACAATTCTCTGGCATGGGACTTAGAACCCCCAACTTCTTGACTCAGCGGCAAAGGTGCTGCCAACTGAGCTACTGGCTGGTCAGCCAGAATAAAAGCAAGTGGAACCTTTCACAGGCCTGAATTTCAGCAGCAACAGAGCAGTGGTGGAAACGATTAAATTTCAATGATCTACCAAAGTAAACAGCGATAGCAATATGAGCAATATGATGCCAAGGATTAAAATATTTCATTGGGAGCTTCTTAGGAGAGGATGTTAACTGAGATCCCAGCTTATCCAGTACCTTAAATTTCTCAGCAAGTCTCACTTAGCTGAGGATGTTAAGAGGAGGACAAGAAGAGAGCCAGGAAGATCCAAGGACATTAGCAAGAGGGCCCCTGCTGCTCAAGGCAGCATGTTGACTGCAGGCAATAGCTATATTGATCTTAACAAGGAGTAATGTATGAAGAGGTTATGGGATAGTCTTTCCACCCATTGGTAGTCAGTATGAAACAAACACTCTTCAGACAAGTGCATAGTACCAGCATAATGGTTATGTTACTGGACTTTTAATCCAGTAAGCCCTGGACTAATAACCTGGAGACGTGAGTTCAAATCCCACCACGGCAGCTGTGGAATTTAAATTTAGTTAATTAAATAATTCTGGAATAAAAAGCGAGCATCAGTAATTGTGACCATGAAACTATCGGATTGTCGTAAAAACCCATCTGGTTCACTAATGCCCTTTAGGGAAGGAAATCTGCCATCCTTACCTGGTCTGGCCTATATGTGACTCCAGACCCACAGCAATGTGGTTGACTCTTAACTGCCCTCTGAACTGGCCTAGCAAGCCACTCAGTTGTAACAAACCGCTACACAAAACCATAATAAGAATAAAACCAGACAGAACACCCGGCATCGACCTTGGCACCAACTTCAGACATGACAACGGCACACCCAGCCCAGTCAACCTTGCAAAGTCCTCCTCATTAACATCGGGGTACTTGTGCCAAAATTGGGAGAGCTGTCCCACAGACTAGTCAAACAACAGCCTGACATAGTCACACTAACAGAATCATACCTTTCTGCCAATGTCCCAGACTCCTCCATCACCATCCCTGGGTATGTCCTGTCCCACCGGCAGGACAGACCCACCAGAGGTGGCGGCACAATGGTATATAGCCGGGAGGGAGTGGCCCTGGGAGTCCTCAACATTGACTCTGGACCCCATGAAGTCTCAGGGCATCAGGTCAAGCATGGGCAAAGAAACCTCCTGCTGATTACCACCTACCACCTTCCCTCAGCTGATGAAGCACTGAGGGTAGCAAGGGCACAGAATGTACTCTGGGTAGGGGAGTTCAATTCCCATCACCAAGAGTGGCTCGGTAGCACCACTACTGGCCGAGTCCTGAAGGACATCGCTGCCAGACTGGGCCTGCAGCAGATGGTGAGAGAACCAACACGAGGGAAAAACCTACTTGACCTCGTCTTCACCAATCTACCTGTCGCAGATGGCCTAGCAAGCCAATCAGTTGTAAAAAATCGCTACGAAACACAATAATAAGAATGAAACCGGACAGACCACCCGGCATCGACCTCGGCACCGGCTACAGACACGACAACGACACACCCAGCCCAGTCGACCCTGCAAAGTCCTCCTCACCAACATCTGGGGACTTGTGCCAAAATTGGGAGAGCTATCCCACAGACTAGTCAAGCAATAGCCTGACATAGTCATACTCACAGAATCATCCCTTTCAGCCAATGTCCCAAAATCCTCCATCACCATCCCTGGGTATGTCCTGACCCACCGGCAGGACATACCCACCAGGGGTGGTGGCACAGTGGTATACAGTCGGGAAGGAGTGGTCCTGGGAGTCCTCAACATTGACTCCGGACCCCATGAAGTCTCATGGCTCCAGGTCAGGCATGGGCAAGGAAACCTCCTGCTGATTATCACCTACCGCCCTCCCTCAGCTGATGAATCAGTACTCCTCCATGTTGAATACCACTTGGAAGAAGCACTGAGAGTAGCAAGGGCACAGAATGCACTCTGGGTGGGGGACTTCAATGTCCATCACCAAGAGTGGCTCGGTAGCACCACTACTGACCGAGCTGGCCGAGTCCTGAAGGACATAACTGCCAGTCTGGGCCTGCGACAGATGGTGAGAGGACCAACACGAGGGAAAAACCTACTTGACTTCATCCTCACCAAACTACCTGTCGCAGATGCATCTGTCCATGACAGTATTGGTAGCAGTGACCACCGCATAGTCATTGTGGAGACGAAGTCCCATCTTCACACTGAGGACACCCTCCATCGTGTTGTATGGCATTACCACTGTGCTAAATGGGATAGATTCAGAACAGATCTAGCAGCTCAAAACTGGGCATCCATGAGGCACTGTGGGCCATCAGCAGCAGCAGAATTGTATTCCACCACAATCTGCAACCTCATGGCCCGGCATATCCCTCACTCCACTATTACCATCAAGCCAAGGGACCAACCCTGGTTCAATAAGGAGTGTAGAAGAGCATGCCAGGAGCAGCACCAGGCGTACCTAAAAATGAGGTGCCAACCTGGGGAAGCTGCAACACAGGACTACATGCATGCTAAAAAGCAGAAGCAGCATGCTATAGACAGAGCTAAGCGATCCCACAACCAATGGATCAGATCAAAGCTCTGAAGTCCTGCCACATCCAGTCATGAATGGTGGTGGACCATTAAACAACTAAACGGGAGGAGGCGGCTCCATGAATATCCCCATCCTCAATGATGGTGGAGCCCAGCACGTGAGTGCAAAAGACAAGGCTGAAGCGTTTGCCACCATCTTCAGCCAGAAGTGCAGACTGGATGATCCGTATCGGCCTCCTCCTGAGGTTCCCACCATCACAGAAGCCAGTCTTCAGCCAATTTGATTCACTCCTCGTGATATCAAGAAACGGCTGAGCGCACTGGATACAGCAAAGGTTATGGGCCCCGACAATATCCCAGTTATCATGCTGAAGACTTGTGCTCCAGAACTAGCCGCGCCTCTAGCCAAGCTGTTCCAGTACAGCTACAACACTGGCATCTATCCGGCAATGTGGAAAACTGCCCAGGTATGTCCTGTCCACAAAAAGCAGGACAAATCCAACCCGGCCAATTATCGCCCCATCAGTCTACTCTCAATCGTCAGCAAAGTGATGGAAGGTGTCATCGACAGTGCTATCAAGCGGCACTTACTCACCAATAACCTGCTCACTGATGCCCAGTTTGGGTTCCGCCAAGACCATTCGGCTCCCGACCTCATAACAGCCTTGGTCCAAACATGAACAAAAGAGCTGAATTCCAGAGGTGAGGTGAGAGTGACTGCCCTTGACATCAAGGCAGCATTTGACCGAGTTTGGCATCAAGGAACCCTAGTAAAATTGAAGTTAATGGGAATCAGGGGAAAGACTCTCCATTGGCTGGAGTCATACCTAGCACAAAGGAAGATGGTTGTGGATGTTGGTGGCCAATCATCTCAGCCCCAGGACATCGTTGTAGGAGTTCCTCAGGACAATGTCCTAGCCCCAACCATCTTCAGCTGCTTCATCAGTGACCTTCCCTCCATCATAATGTCAGAAGTAGGGATGTTCGCTGATGATTGTACAGTGTTCAGCGCCATTCACAACTCCTCAGGTAATGAAGCAGTCCATGCCTGCATGCAGCAAGACCTCGACGACATTCAGGCTTGGGCTGATAAGTGGCAAGTAACATTCGCGCCACACAAGTGACAGGCAATGACTATCTCCAACAAGAGAGCGTCTAACCACCACCACTTGACATTCAACGGCATTACCATCGCCAAATCCTCCAACAGCAACATCCTGGGGGGTGACCATTGACCAGAAACTTAAGTGGACAAGTCACATAAATACTGTGGCTGCAAGAGCAGATCAGAGGCTGGGTATTCTGCGGCGAGTGTCTCACCTCCTGACTCCCCAAAGCCTTTCCACCATCTACAAGGCACAAGTCAGGAATTTGATGGAATACTCTCCACTTGCCTGGATGAGTGCAGCTCCAACAACACTCATGAAGCTCGACACCATCCAGGACAAAGCAGCCCGCTTGATTGGCACCCCATCCACCACCTTAAACATTCACTCCCTCCACCACCGGCGCACCGTTGCTGCAGTGTGTACCATCTACAAGATGCACTGCAGCAACTTGCCAAGGCTTCTTCGACAACACCTCCCAAACCCGCGACCTCTACCACCTAGAAGGACAAGGGCAGGCGTATAGGAACACCATCACCTCCAAGTTCCCCTCCAAGTCACACACTGTCCTGACTTGGAACTATATTGCCGTTCCTTCATCGTCGCTGGGTCAAAATCCTGGAACTCCCTCCCTAACAGCACTGTGTAGGAATACTTTCACTACACGGACTGCAGCTTCAAGAAGGTGGCTCACCACCACCTTCTCGAGGGCAGTTAGGGATGGGCAATAAATGTTGGCCTTGCCAGCAACACCCACATCCCAGGAACAAATAAAAAAAATTTGTAGCAAGATTATCATACTTCTGGACTAAATTGTAGCTTTTCACAACTATAACAAGACACAGCAGCAAAATATTGTCAACTGATCCAAATGTGATACTTCTTAGAAGAACTAAAAAACCTTTGGGCACAAGTATAGCTGTAATTGTAAACAGTATTTTTTCTGTATTTTACAAATCTCCTGCCTTTCCTCCATGTTTTACGGCCATATCTTTCTGGCATATTTTCAACCGTATCAGCATTTTACATGAATAGGCAATTTTAACATCAACTGACTGGCCTATGAAACCTATCTATTATGATCTATTCGTAATAGTGGCTAGTGTTTATCCATTTATCCATTTCACACATTAAATAAATCCCTCAAGTTCTTCACAATAACAGACTCTTAATTGATCATTATTATTGTTATGGTGCTGTAAGAACTTCATGATTTCTCAGAGTTCTTGGACGAGACACCAAAATAGGTAGCAACCAGTAGTACTTGGGCAATAGGTCAAGAATTTATTAAGCCTAGCACAAAGTAATATACTTAACAACAGGAGATAGTTTAACGAGTAGCTCGCAACCCCTGGTCTCTGGAGCCTCTCGGACACAGGTGATGTCGTCTTCAGTCTGTTCCTTCGCTCTTGGATCCTCACGGTATATCTGTGTGAAGTTGTTCTTTGAGTATCGAGGTTTTAACCCTTTTCTTATCAAAATTTTGTTTGGCCAGTGTCCATATATGGTCTTTAACAAAATCACCTTTTTTAATTGGTTCTAATGGTCAAAATACCATTGTCACTTACACTAAGGTTAGCATCTTGGCCCCGCCTGGCCCAGTATTTTTCCTACAACTTTACCATGTTCATCGTTATCTTGTTTATACATTCTTCACCCCATTGGAATTTACCTTAGCTCTCTTATTTCTAGCTTCCCTGGTACAACCAGTACAAGGCCTCGTAAGCTGCGTGACTGTCTGTTATCAGAACTAGTCAAGACTGTTTCTGACTGTCCTTGCGGTTACATTTTGAACAAGCCTTAATATTTCCATACCCACAGGGAATTATGGGTAAGATTAGTTGGTCAATGGCTGCATTTAAATTTATAGATAGGACCTCTAAATATCAGTCTTTCGCACAGTGCTTTCATAATTAAATCTGTCATGGTGTTTCTTTCTTCTTAAGTACAGGCCATTCTAAATGTGTCTAGCTGTATGCTTGCTGCTGGTTTCTACTTTCTCTTTTTACATTAGTTTGTAAGTAAAATTATATATTATCTGATTAAATCTCTTTTCTCCATCTACTGTCCTGCCCATAATGTTTTTAAACTTTCCTACAAAGCAGGAGGGTTTTCTTTGATGGTACACAGGAATATTTTTTTCCCACCTGTTGTGACTGACCAACTGAATTTATCTTGATGAAAATGAACTTTATTTATATGAGCTTTTTCCTATATGGCAAGACCTAACCCAACTTTCAGATCCATAGGCGGTTGTCAACAGCATTGGGCATATGGTGTAATCTTGATATATCCGACCCGTAGCTCAACGCAGGAGTTTCAAATCTTGGCCTCTGAAGTTTCTCACAAGTCATCGACAACAGAGTCATTAAGCCCCTTCACACCCTTTGAGCTAATTCTAGTTCAGCCAGAATTAAAGCTTCCACTACCTGCAGATCACATACTTTCCATCTAATTAGGCCAATTGGGCTAGAGCACATGCTCATCACAGTGCTGGAAACAGTCCTCAAATTTCAAGCTGGTTTCTCATCAATTGGTAACCTTTATCTCCACGTGCTCAGAAAATACAACTCTGGCAAAGGTACTACGGAAGAGGGATCTCAATCTGTTTGATGGCAAGTGAGGATTAATTTGTAAGAGAGCACATAATATTACCAACTACCACAAACCAAAAGCAGGACAAATTGAAATTCAAATATTCCACATCCTCTTCTTACTGCACAAATGGGATCCCAAAACTTCAGAAGAATTTTGGAGACTTTGCGATGGGAAGGGAGCAATCTTTCACATTTTGTGGCCATTACCAAAGATTGAGCCCTACAGTTAAAATATGGTGTGTGGAATCCAATGGATCGCCAATTGTACATATAAGCCAGACTGAACATGCTGCCTCTGGATATTCCCATAATAATCCCCGTGGACATGGACACAATCTTGAGTTCCCGTGGACCACAACATTGCATCCCACTGAGGTGGCAGCAGGCAGATCACCCCACCCAGTCAATTTGGGTCCAGGCATTTTGGAGAACTGGACAAGCTGAAAAAACAATCAATGCACTCTTAGAGGCTGAACCAGGAAAAACTTTTCAAAATCTGTTTCCCATTCAAGGCCCACTGCCAACTGCTAGCTGCTATACCAACAGTACCCTCCATACAGCCCAAGTGCTGCACGAGTGAGACAAGTGTTAACCCAATTATAGAATCATAGACTCTTACAGCACAGAAGGAGGCCATTCGGCCCATGCCTGCCAGCTCTGTGAAAGAGCTATCCAATTAGTCCCAGCTCCCTGCTCTTTCACCATAGCCTTTCCATTTTCGCCCCTTCAAGTAGTTATCCAATTCCCTTTTAAATCTGCTTCCACCACTCTTTCAGGCAGTGCATTCCCGATCATAATAATTCACTGTGTAAACAAATGTCTCCTCATCTCCCCTCTGGTTCTTTTGCCAATTACCTTAGATTTGTGTCCTTTGGTTACCGACCCTACTGCCACTGGAAACAGTTTCTCCTTATTTACTCTATCAAAAATCCTTCATGAATTTTGAATGCATCTATTAAATCTCCCCTTAACCTTCTCTGCTCTAAGGAGAACAACTCCAGTTTCTCTAGTCTTTCCACATAGCCAAAGTCCCTCATCCCTAGCACCATTCTGTTAAATCTCCTCTGAACCCTGTCCAAGGTTTTGATATCCTTCCTAAAGTGTGGTGCCCAGAATTGGACACAATACACCTGCTGAGGCCTAACTAACTGTAGAAACTCACACAGCTACACAAATGCAGCTAAGAGGACCCGGTGGTCATCCAACAGAAAGCAAAAGCAGTACACCTAAACACCAGTACTGTTCTCCAAAACTAGCCCCAGGCCATACATAAGCCTCTACAAAAGCTCACTCCCTATCACTCTGTACCTTTCCATCATATACACTATACTACATTTTCTATAGACCTTGCCAATGCTATATAACTATTTGTTGTAACTGAGAACAATTGCAATTTTTTAAATCTTTCATTGGCTGAAACTATACTAACCAGCATTATCTGACAAAATATAATTTATTTTTGTTAGTGTTGATCCAGCAATAAGCACAAAGACCACAGGGCTGATTTTATGCACACTAGCAGCAGGGAGCCTCGCTTCCAGCGGATATTGGTAAAATCAGCCCTAATAAGTATACTAAATCAAGTAAATATAGAGCAACTGTCGTTGTGAGATGCAGAAGGTCTAATTCCCCATGGCTGAATTCTGTTGAGCTGTAACATCGTATTGACTTTGCTCTATGCCTTGAGGGATGGGAGGCAGCTGATGTTTTTGACAGCGCTATTGGAGGCAAAAACCTTCAGGTTAGGTTAAATAAATAAAATAGCAATATTTGTCACAAAGCTTCTGGAGATAGTCATACTCTTAGACTTGATCTTCTTCTGTTTCCACGGTGTACAGTATGTTAGCAGGTTAAACTCCTCTCTAACCCTAGGTGTATATAGATTGACTGTCTGACCTGAAGTTCTTGGTTTTGTGGAGGACAGAAATGGAAGATTTCCTGGCACCCAGGAATTTGGGAGGAACCTGATTCTGAGGAATTTCACCCTATTTATAGAGCCCCTTTTAATTCCAGTGGGCTTTTGGGCATGAATGGACGGGACCCCAGGATTTTCAGGGCCATTATCTGTGGTGATTGCGTGGTCAGCTATAGATGCCCAGTCTCAGCTGAATAATTGTACTTACTTATGTATGGTTTACATATCCAAATTTACACGGCAAAAAATGTCTCTAATGTGATAGTCATCTTCACCTGCAATATAATGGCCCCGATCTTACCTCCGAGGCACGTTCTGTGCGGGGGTGGGGGGGATTGAAGTTAGGAATGGGAAACCTGGAAGTACGGGTCACTCGCCCCTCATCCAGCCTCTATGAAAACCGGAAGTGGACGGGTTCGAGGCGGGTGGGGTTCCTGTTTCAGATTTTTAACTTTTTAACTTCCCACCCGAACCAACCCACCCAATTTTAGGGGTTAAAATTGCCCCTAATATTTGTCTTGATATTTTATTCAATTGTTTCAAGATTTTCTTCCCCTAGATTCAGAAAGCATGAATAAACTGCACAGTATATCCTTTTCAGTGAATGTCACTTTCAGCAAACTAAATCCACCTATTTTATCTAACAGCTTACAGAAAATAAATGAGTTCAAATCGAAATGCATGAAGGTAGATCGTGGCAGCCAACTTCTCACTCATGTGTGCCATTTTCTCCAGGAGTCATTGGGCTTGATCTGGTGGCACCTATTAATTACCTCAGTGGTACTGGTGTGAAATTGCATAAAATAATAAATAAAACAAAAGCGTAGCTTGTAAATCCTTCACTCAAATAGTCTGGCAATTTCCATTTTTGTTCTCCCATCTTTTCTACACATGCAACTGTGAGAAATAGCACCAACATCTAGGCCGGAATTTTGTTTACCTGGGCGAGTCAGGTGCGGGCGGTCGGCGTGGTGGGTCGCGACCCCATTCCTCATTTCATGCTGGTCCTCAGAATTACTTTCCCTTAATGAGGCCTATTAAGGCAGGCTTGCGCGTTACCTGGCCCTATTAAATGGTGCGGATCTGATAACGTCATCGATGGCTCATTTCCAGTGGGGATAGTAAAAGGAGCCTTGGCCACAGTGCATTTGAAGGTTCATCTAGGAGTGTGCAGGCAATATATTAGAGCATTTGGGTGTTGCTAAGCCTTGAAAACATGACTGCACAGAGGCAGAGGGCTGCACCCAGGTTCTCAGATAACTCCCTCCATATGCTTGTGGAGGGAGTGAGAGCACGCAAGGAGGTCCTCTTCCCTTCTGGTGGGCACAAGAGACCTCCCCAGGAGACCATACGAGCCTGGCTCGAGATAGCAGAGGAGGTGAACAGCGGGGATGTTGTGAGGAGTACTTGGGTGCAGTGCCGGAAGCCCTTCAATGATCTCATTAGATCAGGAAAGGTGAGTGCAAAGCCACACTCAACTACATTTTGCTGTGCCTCTCACCGCATCCCCATCACAGCCTTCCCAAGCCTACTCCTGCATGTCATTACTCACACCAACATACCTTGCACGTCCACCCATCCCTCTCTTTCTATCTACATTATCACATTCCCATCTGAGTAACCACCCCTCACACTCACCCTCAACCTAATGCAATCATACCAACTAACAACACACAAGGAGGCCATTTGGCATTGGCACCCCACTGCCTCATAGTCACCCTCTACAGATGTAACCCATCCATTCCTTACACTCATTCTATCACTCTCACTCAAACTTCTCTTCTTTCCTTTCTTGCAGAAGAGCGCCCACAATAAGAGGGAGAGAACCAGAGGTGGCCCTCCATCATTGGCCACGTTAACTGCAGCAGAGGAGGTCGCCCTGGACATATCAGGAGTTGCAGAGCAACTGGCAGTGGGAGACGGAGAGAAAGGGGACATCTCAGCAACCTGGTGACACAATTACATCTCATACAGCCACATGGCATACAGCAGTCACTCATATGGGGACTGATGTCAGCAGCCAGTGAAAGTTCATCATGTGCATAATAGTATCGGTACCCATTCTTGATATGACATTTCTAAATCATCTCTTTACTCTCCCACAGGTCCATCAAGAACCCCACCCCCTCACTGTACAGGAGGAAGATGAAGACGACACCAGCACTGGCACCAGACATAAGCGCACCCAGCACCAACACAGATACACGCACCTCGGTGGGTCCCACGCGAGATAGAGAAGGGTTGTCACCTGGTGTCTCACAAGTCACAAGTGAGCAAGAGAAGATACTGAAGACAGGGACAGCAGTGGAGACTCCTCGCCGGAGGGCACAGGACACTCCCAGCTCTGCTCAGCTGCCTGCAGACGCTGAGCCTCGGGGGCCATCGAGAAAGAGGGTGATCCTAGAGGTGCAGGAAGAAGTGACAGGTTTGGCGACCACGATATCTGCAAATGTGCAAAGAATGGAGGAGTCTAGCTCCAACATGAGCACCATGTCACAGGCGATGGGGACAGTACGCTCTTCCATGAAAAGGATGGTCACCTGCATGGAGCAGCTAATGCGCCACTCACATGAGCACATGCTATCTATGGAGAATAAATGGCAGAGGCTCATAGACCTCCTCTCTAGGGTGGGTACCGATACCATTATGCACATGATGAACTTTCACTGGCTGCTGACATCAGTCCCCATATGAGTGACTGCTGTATGCCATGTGGCTGTATGAGATGTAATTCTTGGGTCCTCATGGCCCCACTGCTGTGCAGCAAGGTGCTCTGCAGCTGTTTGCTAGCAGGGAAGTGCCAGTGACCAATGAGAGTGATGACGGTGAGAGGGGACATGGAAGTGGGGGCTCCTCTCAAAACGCTCACACTTCTCCCCCGTTGCATCCCCCTCAGTCAGAGCTCCACATGCCTCCTGGGATCGTGATGGCCGAGTCTGCCCCTGCACAGTCGCAGGAGGAGCAGACTTTGGCGGGGTCATCACAGGCTCCAAACCCAGAGGACATCCGCCAAAAGTGTCTAACCAGTCGCAGCAGGGAAGTGAGCAGGCTGCCTCTACCTCTGCTGAAGCCGCAGGGGTTGCACCTTGTAGACGCACACATAAGAGAAAGATAACACACAAGTAGATGCACAGGGTAAGCACTTGGGTGTTTTAATAACTCTGTTAAGCTTCCATTATTCTTATGTCGCAGATAAAACTATTTATTTTCACCACTTGGCCAATTTTGGCTGCAACTTTGGAAGTGGCTTAGTGAGTTGGCGTGAATGGTGAGACATAACATTACCTCTAGCAATGGTGGTCAGTGTGAAAGGAATGGATGAGGCATTGTAGGGATGCTTTATGGTGTTGCTGTGGGGTGGTTGGAACCTGGCAAGCATATGGCAGCCATATGGGTGTAATGCCTGAAGTTAAGTAAATCTGGCCATGATGAGCCCATCCCTGGCCTCCCGAGCAGCAAGGTGCTCGGGTGCTGGTGGCATCTGGACTGCAGGTTCCCCCTGTTCCTCCTCGTCCTCCTCTGAAGAGGCTGTGCGCTCAGAGCCATGCTCCTCATGCAGCGCTAATCTTCGCTGCTCCGCTATGTTATGCAGCACGCAGCAGACGACGACGATTCTGGAGACCCTGGCTGGTGCGTACTGAAGGGATCCTCCAGATCTGTCAAGGCATCTGAAGCGCATTTTCAGCATGCCTATTGTTTGCTCTATGACACATCTGGTGGACATGTGGTTTTCATTATATCTCTCCTCGGCTTCAGTACTTGGCCTCCTCAAGGGTGTCATGAGCCATATCTTCAGTGGATAGCCCTTGTCTCCAAGCAGCCAGCTGGAATGTCTGTTTGGAGGAGCGAAGAGCTGAGGGAGGGTGGACTGGCGCAGGACGAAAGAGTCATAGCAGCTGCCAGGGAACTTGGCGCACACATGCATGATTATCTTCCTATGATTGCAGACGAGCTGCACATTGAGGGAGTGGAAGCCCTTCCGGTTGACAAAGACTCCTGGGTGATGATGGGGTGCCCCGATGGCCATATGTGTGCAGTCAATGACGCCCTGCACTCGTGGGAAGCCAGCAAGAGTGGTAAAGCCGAGCGCCCGCTGAGTAACGCTGGCTTCACCAGTGGCAAAGTTGATATAATTGGCTGACTTGTGAAACACCTTTTGTGCTGAGAGTTCGCTTTCAGGAGTTTGCAGTTGATTTCTACAACTTCAGGAGTTACTCTCACTACATTGGAGGATTGTGCCTCTGATCTCCACTTTACCTGGCATCTCTCAGATCAGCATGGGTGCCGCTTATGCTGTTTCACCTTGGACCTCAGATTCGGACCAAGATGAGCACCAGCAGCAACAACGCCAGCCACACCAGCAGGAGCAGCAGCAGCCTTCTCCTCACCGACCTGCTGCTCCACAGGAGAGGGTGAGCACAGGGGTGCAGCTCACAAGAGGCGATATCCCCCAATACAGGGTATATAGGCAGAGGATCAGCTTCCTGGACATGACTGAACACCAGTGCCTCAGGAGGCAGACATTTGTAGCCTGCTGGAAGAAGACCTTCTGCCAAGTGGACCTGGTGGATACACGTTACCAGTGGCTGTCAAAGTCACCACTGCCCTCAACTTGTTTGAGTCAGCCGCCCACAAATGCATCATCCAGGTGACCAATGTCATGTTTGTCAAGTCAGACACTTATGTACACTTTGCCACTGATGAAGCCAGTCAGACTGAACGGGCGCTCAGCTTTGCGGCTCTGGCTGGCTTCCCACAGGTGCAGGGCATCATCGACTCCACACATGTGGCCATCAGGGCACCCTTAGATCACCCATGACTATTTGTGAACCATAAGGGCTTCCACGCCCTCAATGTGCAGCTCATCTGCAACCACAAAAAGATCATCATGTATGTGTGAGCCAGGTTCCCTGGCAGCTGTCATGATTCATTCATCCTGCGCCAGTCCAGCCTCCCTCAGCTCTTCGTACCTCTGACCAGACTTACTGGCTGGCTGCTTGGAAACAAGGGGTATCCATTGAAGACTTCGCTGATGACACCCTTGAGGAGGCCAAGCAATGAGGCCGAAGAGTGCTACAATCAAAGCCAGATGATGACGAGATGTGTCATAGAGCAAGCAGTTGGGATGCTGAAGATGCGCTTCAGATTCCTGGACACATCTGGAGGAGTCCTTCAAAACGCACCAGCCAGGGTCTCCAGAATGATCATCGTCTGCTGTGCTCTGCACAACAGAGCACAGAAGCGAGGATTGGAGCTGCAGGAGGAGCAAGGCGCAGAGCGCAGAGCCTCGTCGTCGTCGGAGGAGGAGGTACATGAGGAGGAGGAGGAGGAACCTGAAGTGCACATGGCACCATCAGCGGCGCATATTGCTGCCTGGGAGGCCCAGGATGGCCTCATAATGGCACGATTTAGTTATGTTGCACCAGTGCACCCATATGGCACCCAGATGCTGAACCAATGCCCCCCCTGCCCCCACCACCACAAAGAAGGCCTAAAATGACCAAACCATTCCTGTCACACACACCCATTGCTCGAAGTTAAGTAATGTCTTATCATTCACTCCAACTGACAAGGCCACTTTCCAGGTAGGAGGCAAAAATGGACAAGATGGGAAAGTGGTGCAAAGAAATAAATTTATGTGGCTCAAAAATTCAACAAACTTAACCATCAAACATTTTATAACACACCCATGTGCATACCCTTATGCATCTACAATTGTTTCTCTACCTACAACTCCTACGCCATGCAACCCCTGTGGCTTCACCAGAGGTAGAGGCAGGCTACTCACTTCCCTGTTCTGACTACTTTGACACTTTTGGCAGACGTCCTCTGGGTTTTGGAGCCTGTGAGGGCCCCGCCAAAGACTGTTTCTCTTGCAACTGTGCAGGGGCAGACTCGGCCATCGGGATCCGAGGCAACATGTGGGGCTTTGACTGAGGTGGGAGCACTTTGAGCAGAGACCCGACTTCCATGTCCCCTCTCACCATCATCCCTCTCATGGCCCACCCGCATTTCCCTGCTATCAAGGAGCTGGAGAGCACTTTGCTGCACATCAGTGGGGTGATTAAGGACAACTTTAGGTTTCATCCATCCTTCATATGGCTGCAATCAGAGTCTGAAAGCTGTTGTTCACAGCAAGAATGCTCCATGCAGGTGGCCACCCTTTCCATTGAAGAGCACATAGTAGCCATCGCCTGTGACATCGTGCTGCTCATGTTGGAGATGAACTCCCGTATTCTCCCTACAATCGTAGAATCATAGAAATTTATGGACAGAAGGAGGCCATTCGGACCATCGTGTCTGCGCCGGTTGAGAAAGAGCTATCCAGCCTAATCCCACTTACCAGCTCTTGGTCCATAGCGTTGCAGTTTACGGCACTTCAAGTGCATATCCAAGTACTTTTTAAATTCGATGAGGGTTTCTGCCTCTACCACCCTTTCAGATAGTGAGTTCCAGACCCCCACCACACTTTGGGTGGAAACATTTCTCCTCAACTCCCCTCTAATCCTTCTACCAATTACTTTAAAGCTATGCCCCCTGGTTATTGAGCTCTCTGCTAAGGGAAATAGGTGCTTCCTAGCCACTCTATCTAGGCCCCTCATAATTTTATGCACCTCAATTAAGTCACCCCTCAGCCTCCTCTGTTCCAAAGAAAACAACCCCAGCCTATCCAATCTTTCCTCATACCTAAAATTCTCCATTCCTGGCAACATCCTCGTAAATTGCCTCCGTACCCTCTCTAGTGCAGTCACATCCTTCCTGTAATGTGGTGACCAGAACGGAACGCAGTACTCTAGCTGTGGCCTAACTAGTGTTTTATACAGTTCTGGCATAACCTCTCTGCTCTTATATTCTATGCCTCGGCTAATAAAGGAAAGTATCCCGTATGTCTTCTTAACCACTTTATCTATCTGTCCTGCTACCTTCAGGGATCTGTGGACATGCACTCCAAGGTCCCTCTGTTCCTCTACATTTCTCAGTATCCTACCATTTATTGTGCATTTCCCTTGCCTTGTTAGCCTTCCCCAAATGCATTACTTCTCCAGATTAAATTCCATTTGCCACTATTCTGCCCACCTGACCAGTCCATTGATATCTTCCTGCAGTTTACAGCTTTCTTTCTCACTATCAACCACATGGCCAATTTTTGTATCATCTGCATAATTCTTAATCATGCCCCCTACATTGAAGTCTAAATCATTGATATATACCACAAAAAGCAATCGAGCACATCGCGGCTGGAAAAGCTGCCAGAGCCTCCCGCATTTTTTGTTGCTCCTCAAGAATCATCCTCTTTGTCGATGGCCCCCCAACATTCAGCATCTATGTCCAACTGAGCATTGCTTGGAGCGTCCTGCGCCCTCTGACGAGGACTCTCCACTGCTGTCCCTCTCTCCACCATCTGCTCTTGCTCACATGTGATCTGTGAGACACCAGGTGACAACACTATTCTCTCTATTACTGGACCCACCGACGTGTGAGTATCAGTGTTGGTGCTGGGGGTGTATGGGTCATGTGATGGTGCACCCTCAGAGACCACGGCCTCCTCTGAGGAGTCGTCTTCAGTCCTCTGGCTGGACAGTGGGCTGGGGGTGGGGGTGGGGGTGGGGAGGCACTTGAGGGGCCTGTGGGAGAGTAAAGATATGAATTAGAACTGTTATAATAAGAATGTTTTAAGTTACCATTATGCACATGATCATATTTCACTGGCTGCTGACATCAAGTCATCATGAATGACTGTATGCCATGTGGCCGTATGATATTTAATTCTGTCACCAGGTTGCTGGGAGGTCCCCCTCTCTCCATCTTCCACCGCCAGCAGCTCCACAACTCCACTAATCTCCAGCGCCTCCTCCTCTGCTGCAGTCAGTTGTGTCATTACTGGAGGGCCACCTCCGGTTCTCTGCTTCTCCCAGGTGTTCTGTGCTTCCTTCTCCTGCAAGGAGGAAAACAAGAGACCTTTGAGTGAGAGTCATGGAATGAGTGTAAGGGATGGATTGGCAACATCTGTAGAGGGTGACTATGAGGGCATGGCGTGACATTGCCAAATGGCCTCGTTCTGTGGCATTCATTTCTATGATTCTATGATTGCATTAAGATGAGGGTGTCAGTGGTGGATAGTCAGATGGGGATGTGAGTAGATGCATAGGCAGAGAGGGATGGGTGCACCTGCAAGGTAAGTTGGTGTGAGGAGTGATGTGCAGAAGTAGGCTTGGGAAGGCAGCGTGAAGGGGTTGGGGTCACACGCACATCAGGATGTAGGGCAATGTAGCATTGTACTCACCTTTCCTGCCCCCATGTGGTCATTAAAGTGCTTCCTGCACTGTCTCCACAACCTGGGTACCACACTCCTGCTGCTCACTTCTTCCAAGATTTCCAGCTATGCCCTCTGGGTCTCGGCAGTTGGCCTCTTCCTCCCATCACCTGGGAAGAGGACCTCCCTGCGGGACCTGACTCCTTTTTGCAGGATTTCCAGGGAGGCATCACTGAATTTCAGGGCAGCTTTTTGGCGCTGAGCCTGCATTTTTGATTATTAATCAGTATAAATTTATTTACCAACAACTAACTTACTCTTTACACCATCCATTCTCTTTCTCACCAACCTCTCCTGCACCTCCACCAACCTTCAACTCTCATCTGTGCATTGCTCCTTTAAACAGCTGAGCTGAAGTCGAGTCATCCGTGATGTCATTGGACCCACTCCAGTTAATTGGTCAGGAAACCCAGAAGTCTGATTCAATTGCAGTGGCTGACGTGCCGCTTCAATGTCCGGGTTCCCGATGCGATCCACGGCTCCACCACAACCCCCCACCTCCCAGCATCCATCCCAACGGTAAAGTAACAATTCAGCCCTATAGAACTGATAATGCAGCCCATGATGCCCAAAGCAGAACCCCACCCCACAACTGTTGTCTTCTAAGAGAGCCAACCGCTACTCCTTGTGCCCGGGCAGTCTGTTGATGCTACTGCTGCTACTTCTCCTGTTGCTCCTCCTCCTCTTCAATTAAGCAAAGTCACTCTAGTCAGAAGAGAAATGAAATTCAGTGACAAAACTAGTTCTATAAGTTTTAAGTATTTTCTTCCTTTTTGAATGACCATTCATGGGTGCTTAATGGTCTGAAAGAGGAAATGGGGCTGATTAATATACAGAGTTTGATTACCAAATAAGTTATTTTTTACACAGGTGAAATCTCCTGTGTATTTGTACCCAGAGACACGCGTAATCGGTGTGTAGAGCAAATATTTGGCGTAAAAGATCAAGGAAACTCAGGCGGAAGTGTGTTACGCACATAATTACGCTATGCCCGGATTTCCTCGGCCTTTTAAGCCCATCTATCGATCACTGTGCCTGAACACATCTTGATTCATTATAATGGTTCGCCACCTATGTTATAGAACTATACATGATGAATTTCCTGCAAATACACTGGTTCAAAGCGGGTATAAAATTACACCCAGAATTTAATGCGCAGCAGGAAACAATGTAATTTTTCTGGTTTTTTATTGCGAATTTTAAGCATTTTTTTTACTCTTCCCCACTGAGACGTGCAGGGTATGGTAGCATAGTGGTTATGTTAGTGTGCTAGTAATCTAGAGGCCTGGACAAATGATCCAGAGACATGAGTTCAACGCCCATCATGGCAGCTGGGGAATTTAGTTGATTAAATAAACCTGGAATTTAAAAAAAAGCTAGTATCAGTAATGGTGACCATGAAACTACCAGATTGTCATAAAAACCCATCTGGTACACTCATGTCCTTCAGGGAAGGAAATCTGCCGTCCTTACCTGATCTGACCTATATGTGACTCTAGACCCACAGCAGTGTGGTTGACTCTTAACTGCTCTCTGAAATGGTGGCTCACCACCACCTTCCCAAGGGCAATTAGGGATGGGCAATAAAGGCTGGCCTTGCCAGTGATGCCCACATCCTGTGAATGATTTAAAAAAACTGTATTATCTGTTTTTTTAATGCATTTTTATGGCATCATTATGAATCACATTAAAAATTGAAAAGCTTCCACGATTGCATGTTCTTAAACATGCTGTGCTTAATGTGCATGAATGATGGTTAGATGGGTTGAAACATTTAAGTTTCATACTTAAATAATACTGAGTTCCACATTTTCCTCAGGCCCAATTGTTTACGTCGATTTTGAAGTTCCCAGTATAAATGAGATTGGCAGGAATTTAGGCGTCAATTGAGATCGGCAAAATAGGACCACGAATGAGCGTAATTTCAAGCATTACTTCCCGATTACGCCCCCACAGGAAATTGCTCCTCTTCATTTCTATTCTATTTGCAACTTCAGCTTATTCTGTATGAGGTATTAGTACTGAGATTGTTGCAGCAACAGAATCATTCCTTTATCAGATATTATCATGTCAATACAGTTGAGGCTGTTCATTGACTCCCTCAGACAGCACGTTTAATAGATGGAGTTTGAATAATTACCTTATAATTTACATATTGTACAGACTATTCATACAGTTTGATCAGAACTACTGAAGTATGAATGACATTCTGCAGGTTCTTGCCTACACCTTGCAGGATGCAGTGAAGATTGTCCTTTGGGATGAGTTATTTATTCTGCAGAAATAAGGAAAGCAAAACATAATATTAGGGCCAGAAATTCAGCTCTCCGGCTTCCCGCGGGTGCAAGGATCGCGCGCGTACTTACATACCGCGCCTGCCGTTGTGCTTCAGGGCCCGCGTGGACTTCGGCTCCTGGGCCTCCTGCAGCTGCCGGCACGCAGTGCTTGCGTATCCCAGGGGCGCAGTTAGTTCGAAGCATCCCCTGGGATCACGTGGGCCATGGAGAGCCAATCGGAGCAGGGAATCTCCATTCATAGATTTTGACAAGAAGACCTGTTAAATCTATGAATAGAGAGCACCCCCCAAAACCTAACTAAAACTTCAAATACATTTTAAAAAAATCACACTTTTAAAATAACTATAAATTACATAAATTAACTACTTTAAACAAAAATTTAAATTTTTGAAAAAATTAATTATACTTTTTAACGGTGCTAAAAATAAACTTACCTTTCTTTAAAGTATGTAAAAAAGATAAACCTGTTGAAAAAATGTTTAAATTGTATTTAATTCACCACTTACCTTGTTAAAAGCAAGCCTTGCGCCTCCTTTTTTCCTGCGCAGCTTCTCCATACTTACCCTCACGGAGAAACCTGAAAAAAAAACTGAAGTTCACTGCGTGCGCGCTGCCTCTCCGGCGCACGCGGTTGACCCTCGAACCCCTTCTTTCACGAGACCGGAAGTTCCGGTTTCCCGTGCATGCGCGAAACTGGCACTTCCGGTGGCCCTACGGGTGAGTACACAGCGCGTACTCACCCGTGGGGACCCGAATTTCTGCCCCAATAGTTCGAAGGTGAGTTCAAATTTCTAGATGATTTAAACAAACACTAAGCCACAGAAAAATATCTACATTAAGAGATATGGGACAATTTTCCAATGTTGTGCTCTCACAGGGCACATACTGGAAATTTGGGCATGCAGTGCTAATGATTTTCTAACCATTATCGTGGGTAGTGCATGCCTGAATTTCTGATTATGTGCTCTCAGCAAGCAAGACTCCCTGCCAGCAACACAAAGTCAGAAAATTACTCCTACACACCATCCTAAAGAGAGAATAAACACACACTCACACAAAACAAGATGGCAGATTGTTTCCACTGAATAATGAGTCCATATTAGGTTTTTTAAATGAAGTTGCTCTCAACAGATGTTGATTTTTTGGTTTCCATTCAAACCCAAACAACATTTCACAGTTTTCATCTGTAATAAATATTACTTGATGTAGTAATCTTATCAGACTTTTTGAAACCTGTTCCACAGAATTCCAATCAGTCAGGTTTTACATTAACTGCTGACAGGCACTGTTATTGTCATTATGGGGCAAAGTGAATGAATAAAGATAGTAGGTACATCAAAATATTATGAACTACATTTTTTGAATGTTTCCACTTTCAGTTAAAATTCAGTATAAGCAATTGAAGAACAGGTTATCCACATTCTTACAGAGGATGAACTAAAAGTTAAATGTCTTCATCTTGATTACAAAATAAAGCAGTTAGAGGGCTGAGACTTCAAGGCCCCAGCTGTAATATTTCTCAGTTTAAAACACCAAACATTGGTTGTACTACTTCCCTGCTTCTGATGCTTCAATTCGGCTCTTTACTGAAGAGACTCTTCTCCATTCCCATCTTTTAAAAACAATTGGGTTGGGGAAATATTGCCTCGCTTAACAATGAATGGAAAAAAGCACTTTAGGCAGTAAGTGTACTTTTATTACAGTTATTCTGCATTTTTCTTGTGGGTTTTACATAATGGTAAGTGATTGCCACTACTAAACTAAAATACCAATATAGATCATCGTGACCAACTAGTTGGCTTTAGTTAGTCTATATCTATGCTGCTATTTGAAAACTTCTACATCACTAGATATAGAACACAGCTGAGGTTTGTTACATCTAAAAGTCACACATCACAAGATAAGTACGAATGAGGAAGGCCATTTGGCCCATTCTAGCTCACCCATCAAGAAAAATCTTCAATACATCATCACAGCATTCAACTGTCTCTTAAATGACTCCAAGGTTTTTGCCCCCACTATCCTACCCAGAAGACCATTCTATGTGTTGACTTCTCTTTGTGTGAAGAACTTTCTGACTTCAGTCTAATTTGTCTTGAACCAGTACCTCCTTGGCCCAATTACCTTGAAGTAATGCTCAAGTCAATACATTGGCCAGAATTTTTACCTGTGAGGTGGGGTGGGGGGCGGGGGGGAGGTTGCTGTGTCACGGGTTGCCTTCACGCAGCAATCAGCAGCATGCTGTCCACTTTGTCTTTAACTGAATGGGATTAATTGAGTTCGGCCTGCGGGTTTCCCAGCCAATTAAATGGAGCGGCTCTGATGATATAATCGATGACTCACCTTGAGCTCAGATATTTAAAGGGGCCTTCCACACATCACACTTGAAGGTTTTTGGAGGAAGATCAGAGCTCTTTGGCAGAGGTGTGGTTGTTCAGAAAGTAAAGATTTTCCATCCAAGGCTTGAGGGAAGCATGCAGTCCCAGCGGCAGAAGGCAGCGCCCAGATTCTCTGACTCCTCCCTGGAAGTGCTGGTCCAGGGTGTTCGAGCATGCAGGGATATCCTGTTCCCTGGGGATGGGCGCAAGAGACCTTCCAGTGAGACCAAGAGAGCATGGCTGGAGATCGCGGAGGAGGTCAGCAGCAGGGATGTGGTAAGGCGGTCCTGGATCCAGTGCTGGAAAAGATTTAATGATCTTATAAGGTCAGGAAAGGTGAGTGCACAGCCACATTCAACTACATCCTGATGTGCGTGTCACCCCAACCCTATCACTCTGCCTTCCCAAGCCTACTCCTACATGTCAATCCTTGCACCGACCTACCTTGCAAGGTGCACCGATCCCTCACTCTCTATGCATCTACTCACATTCCCATCTGATTAACCAGCACTGACGCTCACCCTCATCCTTATACAATCATAGGAAGTAACGCTACAGAAGGAGGCCATTTGGTAATGTCACGCCTCTCCCTCATAGCACCCTCTACAGATGTAACCCATCCATTCCTTATACTCATTCCATCACTCTCACTCAAAGTTCTCTTCTTTCCCTCCTTGCAGGAGAAGAGAACCCAGAACATCCAGGAGAGGCAACGAACTGGAGGTGGCCCTCCAATTTACACCAACTTGACTCCAGCAGAGAAGGAGGTGCTGCAAATCAGTAGAGTTGCAGAGCTGCTGACGGTGAGAGATGGAGAGAGGGGGACCTCCCAGCAACCTGGTGACAGAATTAAATATCAAACAACCACAAGGCATACAACAGTCACTCATGGTGACTTGATGTCAGCAGCCAGTGAAATGTCATCATGTGCAAAATAGTAACGTTGCGCATTCTTATCATTACATTTCTAATTCATGTCTTTACTCTCCCACACGTCCATCAAGTGGTCCCCCCACTGTCCAGCCGGAGGAGGAAGACGATTCCTCAGAGGAAGCTCCACTCTCTAAGAGTGCCGCCAGCACCAGCGCAGATACGGGCACCTCGGTCGGTCCAGCGAGACATAGAGTAGTGTTGTCACCTGGTGTCTCACAGATCGCAAGTGAGCAAGAGCAGATGGTGGAGACAGGGACAGCAGTGGAGACTCCTTGCCAGAGGGCACAGGATGCTCCAAGCTCTGCCCAGCTGCATGCAGATGCTGAACCTTGGGGGTCATCGAGAAAGAGGGTTTTCTTGAAGGGGCAGCAATAAATGCGCGAGGCTGTGGCAGCTTTTGCAGCCGCGATGTATGCAACTGTACAGAGAATGGAGGAGTCCATCTCCAACATGAGCACCACCATCTCGCAGGTGATGGCGACGATGTCCTGTTCCATGGAAAGGATGGCCACCTGCATGGAGCAGCAAATGTGCCATCCAACAAGCACAACAGATTGCAGACTCTCATTGACCTCATCTCTAGGAGGGATACCAACATAGACTTGGGCGTTCATCGCCCCACTGATTTGCAGCAAGGTGCTCCCCAGCTCCTTGCTAGCAGGGAAATGTGGGTGGGCCATGAGAGGGATGATGGTGAGAGGGGACATGGAAATGGGGGCTCTGCTCGAAGCGCTTCCACTTCTCCCCCGTTGCCTCCCCTTAGTCAGAGCCCCACATGCTGCCTCGGATCCCAATGGCCGAGTCTAAACCTGCACAGTTGCAGGAGAAGTCTGTGGCGTGGCCCTCATGGGCCCTAAAACCCAAAGGACGTCCACCAAAAGTGTCAAAGCAGTCGCAGCAGGGAACTGAGCATCCTGCCTCTACCTCTGCTGAATTCACATGGGCTGCACCTCGTAGAAGCACGCGGAAAAGATAAAAGACACAATCGTAGATGCACATGGGTATTTGCCAAAATGTTAGTGTTAAGTTTCAGTTCTATTTATGATGCACATGAATTTATTTCTTTGCACTACTTTCCCGTCTTGTCTATTTTTGCCTGCTACCTGGGAAGTGGCTTTGTCACTTGGAGTGAATGGTGAGACATTAATTAACCACGAGCAATGGGGGTTTGGGTGACAGGAATGGCTTGGTTATTGTAGGACTGCTTTGTGGTGTTGGTGGGGGGGAGGGGAAGCTGGTACAGCATCTGGGAGCCATATGGGTGCACTGGTGCAAGTAAAGTAAATCGGGCCATTATGAGGCCATCCCGGGTCTCCCAGACATCAACATACACCGCTGCTGGTGCCATCTCCACCTCACATTCCTCTTCTTCCTCCTCCGAAGAGGCTGCGCGTTCTGTCTTGCTCCTCCTGCAGCTCCAATCCTTGCTGCTGCGCTATGTTGTGCAGCACGCAGCATATGACGATGATTCTGGAGACCCTGGCTGGTGCATACTGAAGGGCTCCTCCAGATCTGTCAAGGCAACTGAAGCGCATCTTCAGCATGCCGATTGGTTGCTCTATGACACATCTGATGAACATGTGGCTGTCATTATAGCGCTCCTCGGCCTCATTGCTTGGCCTCCTCAACGATGTCCTCAATCACGTCTTCAGTGGATAGCCCTTGTCCCCAAGCAGCTAGCCGGTAAGTCTATTTGGAGGTGTGAAGAGCTGAGGGAGGGTGGACTGGTGCAGCATGAAAGAGTCATGACAGCTGCCAGGGAATCTGGCACACACATATATGATGATCTTTTTATGATTGTAGACGAGCTGCACATTGAGGGAGTGGAAGCCCTTGTGGTTCACAAATACTCTTGACGTGGTGGTGCCTTGATGGCCACATGTGCGCAGTCGATGACGCCCTGCACCTTTGGGAAATCAGCCAGAGCTGCAAAGCCGAGCACCAGCTCAGTAACACTGGCTTCATCAGTGGCAAAGCTTACATAATTGGCTGACTTGTAAAACATGGCATTGGTCTCCTAGGTGATGCAACTGTGGGCGGCCGACTGCAAGATCCTGCAAATGTCTGCTGCAGATCCCTGGAAGGAGCCTGAGGTGAAGAAGTTGAGAGCAGTGGTGACTTTGACATCCACTGGTAAGGTGTGTCCACCATGACTGAGCGTGTCCATGCTCAGTCATGTCCAGGAAGCTCATTCTCTGCCTGTATACCCTGTGTTGGGGGTATCACCTTCGGCACAGTGTACCCCAGTGCTGATCCCCTCTCTCCTGTGGAGCAGAAGGCTGCTGGTGTTGTTGCTGGTGTGGCTGGTGCTGTTGGTGCTGGGGCTCATCTTGGTCTGATTCTGAGGTCCATGGTGAAAGACCATAAGCGGCACCCATGCTGATCTGATAGATGCCAGGTAAAATGGAGATTGGAGGCACAATCCTACAATGTAGTGAAACTGTCTAGCAATGTGGTGAGAGTGACTTCTGAGGTTGCAGAAATCACCTGAAAAATTCTGAAAGCAAAATCTCTGCACAAAATATTGTCAGCAAGAGCCTTTCCCTTAGGCAAGGAAGCAGCAGTAAGGTGTGAGTATTTATGTACTTTTTCCAGCTCTCACTTAATGAAGTAGCACAATGGCCACTGAGCTCTTGCTTCCGAGGTCCGTGAATCCCGTGCGCAACCAGTTAAAGTTGAAACCTGACGTTAAAAAGGCAGTTAAGGGTCTCTCAACGAGCAGTTAACTACCTCAATGAGGTTGTCCGCCTCTCCCGAGCAAGTCCATGGCGTGCTTCAAAACGTCCTCCGGTTAAACGCGGAAATCGACGGGATGACGGCGGGTTCCTGACTCGCTGTCAATTTCCTGTGTTTTTAACTGCCGACCCGCCCCCAAACCCGCACGCTCTTCAATGTGAAAATTCCAGCCATGGTATAACATAAGACTCTGAAAAGAGCTGCTTCTATCAGCCTGAAGTATTCTGTAGTTAGTTACCGTACATGGGTCAGAGAGGGGGAACTAGTGACAGTAGCACGATTATTGTACTTCACAGTGGCAGTTCCTTTGGCTGGCCAGTACGCTTGGTCTCAGTGCGTACTGGTCAGCCAAAGGAACTGCAGGTCCATCTGAGGGCCAGGAAAATGGGAACTCCTGCCTTGTTTAGAGTGGGCAGAAGCACTGCCTCCGACAGGCTATCATTAAATCCCCAATGTAAGGCCGGACTTGGCATATCTAGATCTCGGCTTAATTTCCATATTTTCCTGTGGACTCCTGCTGAACTCATGGCAGGAATGGCCTGGAGGACCCACGCTATTTTTGGAATAATACTTCTTAAAGTTCCATTGTACTGAAGATCAAGAACTTAGTGATTACAAAGCTCCGTTTCAGATTTGCCATCAATTCTTGCTGGGTCTCTGCAGACACCTCTTTCACCACCTCTGACACTACATGAAAATCCCATGCAGCATTCTCAATGCTATTAGCTTCTAATGTGAGCTTTTCTGGATTTCGTTTTCATATACTACAATATTAAATAGTACTCAGGCAGGATCAGCTGTATCCTAAGTCCTAAATGGGCAGCAACAGCAAAAATGATGCCAGTGATGGAGAGCTGGGGGGAAAAATTTGGTTGATTTGTGCCTCCCGTTTGCGCCGTCTTAGGGCGCTAACGGGGCGTAAAGCAACTAGTGCCTGGGTGCGGCGCCACTAATGCCTCCCGCAAAATTCAGAGGGAGGTTAGCGTCGGTGGTAACCGTTAGTGCCCCGCGGCGCTGCGCCGCCGGCGATGACGTCATTGCCGTGCGCAGCACCCCACTCGCACCCCGGTTGCGATCTTCGGTAGCGCCCCCTGACTTACCGCCGGACGCTATGTCCGACAGGGTCAGGAGGGCCTACCTGCGGCCGGGGCGGCGCAAGTTATAGGGAAGGTGCCGGGCGGCCACTTTTGTTGCTGGCTGCCTGCCAGCACCTGCCACCTGCCAGCACCTGCCCGCTTTGCCGTCCCCGGCCTTCTGTGCCGCACCCCGCGGAGTGCCGGCTGCGATCCATGAGCCCTGGCACTTCTCTTGAGTGCCAGGCTCTTTTGCCGGCACTCCGATCCCTGATAGCCCAGCTGGGCCCCGGGTCGTGCTGCGCAAGGCCCCTCCCCTTTAATAAGGGGAGGAAGGCCTGCAGTAACGCGGCGTGACATGCGCTGCGGCATGTAGCGCCGCAATATTCACTCGCAGTCCCCCAAGAGGGAGGCGGGGCACTTCCAGTAGTGCCCCGCCTCCCTCTTGAGGCGCTACCGGTGAATTTTGGGTGCGGGGCGCTAACCGGCGAAGTTAGCACCCCAAAGGGGGCGCGACCCAATTTTTCCTCCCTGGAGTTTAATTCACAGCTGGGAAAACTATCAAGATGGTGACAGAAATGGCCAGCTTACAGCAGTTAAGATACTGGGGGGAAAATTGGGTATCGCCTCCAACTGCAAAATTTGCCTCTATCGCCCCTGGAGATGATTTGAACGCTAAATCAGGCGCTACACACCTCTCTTAAGGCGCAAACGTCGGGGAGCGATGCGCTACCTCAGAACGCGACCGAAGCTCAGGTGATGTCAGTTAGGATGGAAGCCAGACAGACTGGCGCCGTCCAGTTCCTAAAGGGGAGGGGCCATCTTGCTAGCCAGCCACTCCCTGCTCATTGCAGCCTTGAATCTCGGCCTGGAGAGAACTGTAAAGCATTTGTGTTGGAAGCACTAATGGATAGGCCCAGGGAAAGAGCTCGGCGCTTAGGAACCTCAAAAGTGGTGCTGAGGGCCAAAACTCCTCAGGACAGTGTTAAATCTTTCCAGACGTCTCTCAACCTGCGTGTACCAAAAATTTTGCCAACAAGAAAAGGCAGGAAGCGCTCGCCTTTAATAGCACTCCCCCAGCCCCTTCCCGACTTGAAAACGTTCCCCTCTACCTGTCGTTCCTAGCTAAGGCAGGGGGCGCAACTCAATATCCGGTCTGGGGCGCTACCGGGACGTTGCACGCTTGACTGGCGTCATGATCTGCGGGCGCAGGAGAGCGTGGCGGTAGTGCTTAGCGCTGCCGCAAAACGCCGGAGGCGCTAACCAACCGAATTTTTCCCCCACTATCTTTATAATCTTAGCTTCATGTCTCAGGACCGTCACCGAAATCAAACATACAACAGGCAGTCTGATCGGTTGGTAATTTTTGGGCAGGTTTCTTGATAGGCAAGTTGCAATATTACATCTTCTAACTATAGAGGGGTGACACATGGCCACCTGCACCAAATGTGGTTCCAATAGCTAAGATTGGAATGGCATTGGCAGCAAAGTAGTGGAATAATTTGTGCTGAGTATTGCTGTTGTCCTTGCTGACAGCATGGAGGCAAGAACTCATGAGATTAAAAAAAGGGGAAAGAGAAACACATAAATTCTAAAAAAAATACAATTATCAGAATAGTTCCAGTGATAGCTTAGCATTCATGGTGTAATCACACCAGCCATTTATTAGAATGACAATTAGAATAGTTAAACTTGTAGTAAAATAAAGGATTGGAATAAAGTAGCTGCTGTAGGTTACAAATATTTATAATTATATCAAATAACTGATGTTTGAAACAGTGCCCATGCAGTAAAAATCAGTTTGCAATGAAGGTTGAGGTGCAGTAAAATAACAGTACTACAGTTCAGTTGATAACCTGTTATGGTAAGAATGTTACTCGGGCTTTGTCTGAGATCAGCTTCTAGTACAGCAAGAGTAAAAGTTAACTTTCACAAAACATTTAGGGCAAAAATGCTTGTCGCAGAAGTGTGTTGTAAGGATTTTTAAAACATTTAATTTTGTTTAGGCTGCTAGGTCAATGCTGGAGTTGTTTATTCTGTACTGGATTATTTACTTGCTTATTTGTGCTTCACAACTCTATAATTATAGTTAACAACAGTGGACAAGAATAAAATTGCAAAATAATCCATAATACTAAGTAACTTTTTAAGTGGCAAAGTAGCAAAATATAAAACTTGAAAGCTGATCCATCAACCAGCTGTATACCTTAGAAGTATTGCACAAAAAGCAGACCTTATAATACCGTGCCTTACGGCCAGTGCTTGTTCTGTTTTATTTAAACAATTTCTCTCTTTTTTTAATTACACTATGTGCCATAATTGATGGTAGCCTCTTGGTTAAATTGAAGTGTCTAACATGGCTTGAGAACCTGACTGTAACACCTTTTTCAGTTATCTGCTGGAAGCAAAGGTTTTCTTTGCGAATATTAGCTGCTGTATGATGCAATATTTTATTATAAACATATTTACAGAGTAATAAAACAATGCATTCCAAAGTCTATTTTTAATGGGGAAGCTCACAGTTATGACTACATCAGAAAGGAGTAAGACATATTACTGTTGTTATTGATGAAGAAAATATGACGTATTAAAAAAATGTTGCATATACATTTATAATATTTTAATTGCATGCCTATTATTTTCATTATATACACTCTGCAGTTCAAATGTGTGTCTGTATGTTTTGTAACGTAAAATTGGTGGTGTATTTGTTCCAAATACATTGTAACATGGAATGTCAAATTACTGAAGCGGTCAGCTGTGAGATGACCTTTTAGGGCATAGCACACAACCCCACAAGCAGAGTCAGGGATAAAGGGTAGCTATTCACAGTGGCAGAAGGTGGGTAGTGGTGTTCCACAAGGATCAGTGCTGGGACCACTGTTGTTCACAATTTATACTAACGATTTAGACTTTGGAATCAAAAACACAATTTCTAAATTTGCGGATGACACCAAATTTGGAGGGATAGTCAATACTGAGGAGGACTGCAACAAATTACAGGAAGACATTAATAAACTTGCAGAATGGGCATATAATTGGCAAATGAAATTCAACACAGAAAAATGTGAGGTATTACATTTTGGTAGGAAGAATAGGGAGGTCACATTACTTGGAGGGTGCAAGTCTGGGTGGGGTAGAGGAGCAAAGGGATCTCGGAGTACAAATACACAAATCACTAAAAGTAGTGACACAGGTAAAAAAAGCAAACTAGGCACTAGGATTTATTTCTGGACAGATAGAATTGAAAAGTAGGGAAGTTATGCTGAACCTGTATCGACCACACTTGGAGTACTGTGTACAGTTCTGGTCGCCATATTATAAAAAGGATATAGAGGCACTGGAGAGGGTGCAGAGAAGATTTACAAGGATGATACCAGAAATGTGAGGGTATAAATATCAGGAAAGGATGAACAGGCTGGGTCTCTTCACTTGAAAAAAGAAAGCTGAGGGGTGACCTAATTGAAGTCTTTAAAATTATGAAAGGTTTTGATAGAGTGGATACAGAGAGATTGTTTCCACTTGTGGGGAAGAGCATAACTAGAGGCCATCAATATAAGATAGTCACCAAGAAAACAAATAGGGAATTCAGAAGGAATTTCTTTACCCAGAGAACATAAGAACATAAGAAATAGGAGCAGGAGTAGGCCAATCATGGCTGATCTGATCCTAACCGCCAATCTACTATCTATCACAGAACCATCTCCTGCATCTAACAGAATTGCACACACGAAATAGGAGCAGAATCAGGCTACACGGTCCCTGGGCCCGCTCCACTACCCACAGGGCCATGACCGATCCGAACCTAGACTCATGTCCAAATTCCTGCCCGCTCCCCGTAACCCTTAATGCCCTTTACTTCTAGGAAACTGTCTATTTCTGTTTTAAATTTATTTAATGATGTAGCTTCTACAGCTTTTTGTGGCAGCATATTCCATGGACCTACCACCCTCTGAGTGAAGTAGTTCCTCCTCATCTCAGTTTTGAAAGAGCAGCCCCTTATTCTAAGACTATATCCCCTAGTTCTAGTCTCACCCGTCATCGGGAACATCCTCCCCGCATCCACCCGATCCAACCCCTTCACAATCTTATATGTTTCAATAAGATCGCCTCTCATTCTTCTGAACTCCAATGAGTAGAGTCCCAATCTACACAACCTCTCCTCATATGACCACCCCCTCATCCCCGGGATTAACCGAGTGAACCTTTTTTGCACTGCCTCGAGAGCAAGGATGTCTTTCCTTAAGTAAGGACACCAAAACTGTATGCAGTATTCCAGGTGCGGTCTCACCAATACCTTGTACAACTGAAGCAATACCTCCCTATTTTTATATTCTATCCCCCTAGCAATGAAAGCCAACATTCCATTTGCCTTCTTAATCACTTGCTGCACCTGCATACTAACCTTTTGAGTTTCGTGCACCAGGACCCCCAGATCCCTTTGCACTTCAGTACTCTCCAGTTTCTTGCCATTAAGATAATAAATTGCTCTAGGATTTTTCCTGCCAAAGTGCATCACCTCACACTTTCCAGTGTTGTATTCCATCTGCCAAATCTCTGCCCACTTACTTAGCCTGTCTATGTCCCCTTGCAGGTTTTTTATGTCCTCCTCACTCACTACTTTCCCTCCCATCTTTGTATCATCTGCAAATTTTGATATGTTACACTTGGTCCCTTCCTCCAAATCGTTAATATAGATTGTAAAGAGTTGGGGACCCAGCACTGACCCCTGTGGAACACCACTAGTCACTGATTGCCAGTCTGAGAATGAACCATTTATCCCAACTCTTTGCTTTCTGTTAGATAGCCAATCCTCTATCCATGCCAGAATATTACCCCCAATCCCGTGATTTCTTACCTTAAGCAATAATCTTTTGTGTGGCACCTTGTCAAATGCCTTTTGGAAGTCTAAATACACTACGTCCACTGGTTCCCCTTTATCCACTCTATATGTTACTTCCTCAAAGAACTCCAGCAAATTTGTCAAACATGACTTCCCCTTCGTAAAACCATGCTGACTTTGTCCTATTAAATTATGATTATCCAAATGTCCTGTTACTGTTTCCTTAATAATGGACTCCAAAATTTTACCTACCACAGATGTTAGGCTAACCGGTCTATAGTTACCAGCCTTCTGTCTACTGCCCTTTTTAAATAAGGGTGTTACATTAGCAGTTTTCCAGTCTGCCGGGACCTTAGCGGAATCCAGGGAGTTTTGAAAAATTATTACCAATGCATCTACAATCCCTACCGCCACTTCCTTCAAGACTCTAGGATGTAAGCCATCAGGTCCAGGTGATTTATCCGCCTTGAGTCCCATTATTTTACCGAGTACCACTTCCTTAGTGATTTTGATCGTGTTTAGCTCCTCTCCCCCTATAGCCCCCTGTTTGTCCAGTGTTGGGATATTCTTAGTGTCCTCTACTGTAAAGACTGATACAAAATATTCATTCAGTGTTTTTGCCATCTCCATATTTCCCACCATTAATTTTCCGGTCTCATCCTCTAAGGGACCAACATTTACTTTAGCCACCCTTTTTCTTTTTATATAACTATAAAAACTCTTACTATCTGTTTTTATATTTTTTGCTAATTTACTTTCATAATCTATCTTCCCTTTCTTAATCAATCTTTTTGTTATTTTTTGCTGCCTTTTAAAGTTTTCCCAATCCTCTGTCCTCCCACTAGATTTCGCTACCTTATATGCCCTTGTTTTTAGTCGAATACTATCCTTAATTTCTTTACTTAGCCACGGATGACTGTCCTTTCTTTTACACCCTTTTCTTTTCAGTGGAATATATTTTTTTTGGAAGTTGTAAAATAACTCCTTGAATGTACACCACTGATCATGTGTCGTCTTACCCTTTAATCTATTTTCCCAATCCACTCTACTCAATTCCGCTCGCATACCTTCATAGTCTCCTTTATTCAAGCTTAGCACGCTTGTTTGAGATCCAACCTTCTCACCCTCTAATTGAATATGGAATTCAACCATGTTATGGTCACTCATTCCAAGGGGATCATTAACTAGGACATTTTTAATTAATCCTGTCTCGTTACACAGGACCAGATCTAAGGTTGCTTGCCCCCTGGTCGGTTCAGTTACATACTGCTCAAGAAACCCATCCCTAATACACTCAATGAACTCATCCTCAAGGCAGCCCTGCCCCATTTGATTTGTCCAATTAATATGATAGTTAAAATCCCCCATAATTATAGATGTTCCCTGATTACATGCCTCAACTATTTCCTGATTGATACTCCGTCCAACAGAGTTGCAACTGTTCGGAGGCCTATAGACTACGCCCACTAGTGTTTTTTTCCCCTTATTATTCCTTATCTCCACCCAAACTGTTTCATTATCATGATTTTTTGACCCAATATCATTACTCTGTATTACAGTGATTCCTTCCTTTATTAACATAGCCACCCCACCTCCCCTCGCTACCACAGGGAGTAGTTGAGGCAAATAGTATAGATGCATTCAAGGGGAGGCTAGAGAAGCATTTGAGGGAGAAGGGAATAGAGGGTTATGCTGATAGAGTTAGATGAGGAAAGACGGGAGGAGGCTCAAGTGGAGCATAAATGCCGGCATGGACTAGTTGAGCCGAATGGCCTGTTTCTGTGCTGTATATCCTATGTAATCCTATGTAATCCTATGCATAACATTTTGTTCCAAATGATTGTCTCTCTCAGGAGTTACCTAGAATTTATTTTTATTGAGATGCTCAGGTGAAGGGGGAAGGCCCACTTACAAGCACCATCAAGGTTAAAAGGAATAGGACAGAAGAGAAAACAATTCAAAAGTTGTTGTCAGGTTACTATCAGTACTGAGATATTGGCCCGGATTTTGCGGTGCTGATGACAGCGTACGCTGTTGTAAGCCTTCTAAAAGGCCCCGCAAGTTCCGGGTTTCATGAAAACCCAGAACAGTCAAGGCATAGGCCCTGCTTTCACCAGCATAAGGGTTAATATAAATTTTAAATTAAAAATTTAAAAATAAAAAAAATCATGCACAAACACATAGGCTGGAATTTTCTGGAGGAAGGTGGGTTGGGGGCGGGGGGGGGCTCCGATGCGGTCGGGAAACCCGGGAGGCCGGGCTGGCTGTGGGTGGGTAGGCCTGCGGCCACACGGAACTAGTAGGGAGGGTTCACGTGAGGGCCGGTGACCGCGCAATGGATCGGGGGGCTGGCAGGGGTAGGACTGGGAATCGGGGCCAGCCAGACAATCGGGGGTGGGGGGGAGAGGACCGGGGATCGGGGCCGGGCAAACGATTGGGGGGGGGAGAGAGGATCGGGGCCGGGGAAAGGAACAAGGGGTGGGGGGATCGTCTAGTGATCAGGGATCGGGCCGTGCCGTTAAGAGGATCGGGGGGGAAGTCGGGCAGAGATAGTAGGGGGAAAGAGGATCGTGGATCGGGCCAGGGGAAGCATCGGGGGGGTGGAGGGAGGTTGGGCAGAGATCGGGGGGAGGAAGAGAGAAGATTGGGGCCGGCCTCAGCATCATCATTGGGGGAGAAGGCCTGGGGCGAGGGGGGGAGGCCTGGGGAGGTGATCGGAGTCCCCATGAGTGGGTCTCCGATGGCAGGGAGTGGATTAGGGAGGTATACGCATGCACTGTCATCAGCACCGCAAAATCTGGGTAGGTATAAAGCCACTTACCTCCTGGATCCAGCAGTCCCCGTCTTGCTTTAACTGCTGGGTTTCACGAATTGTGTGAATCCCATCCATATGCAGTTAAAAACAAAATGGAGATTAAAAAAGAGGCTTCCAGCCTCATTATAATATTTAAATTGACATTCCGCCCCGGGAGTGAGTTGGTCGCCCACCCCCCGAACCACCCCGTCCTGCCTCCATTAAAATCGGAAGTGGGCGGGTTGGAGGCGGGATCAGGTCGGGAATCCCATTTTTAACAATTTAACTACCCCCACGCTTCAAACCCACCCTTTTTTAGGTTAAAATTCCCCCTTAAAATTAGTTCATGCAAATTTTGGCCCGGATTAAAATGTTTAAAATTATTTTTGAACAAATAAATTTTGTAATATATATGGTTATTGAAGGGACTTTTAATTAAATTTGAAAATGGACATTTATCTTTATTCCAGTTGTATAAACTATTTAATTATTTGGGGATCCCTAATATGCTTATGGGGATTTCCCATAGGTTTCCCTCAGGCTCAGCGAAATTATATTTTTTTTCTGTTTCCCGCCTGCAGCTAGCCAGATTGAGAGGTTGGCTGCCTGTCGTGTGGTAGGCCTGGGGAGTAGAGAGGAGGAAGGCTGGGATCGTCGGAGGGTGTCGGGGGCCAGGATCGTCGGAGGGTGTCGGGGGCCAGGATCGTCGGAGGGTGTCGGGGGCCAGTATCGTCGGAGGGTGTCGGGGGCCAGGATCGTCGGAGGGGCTCGAAAGGCCAGAATTGGGGTGGAGGTCGGAAGCCTGGATGGGGGTGTCGGAGATCGGTCCGAAAGGGATATCAGAGGCCGGGGGGGATTGGAGGCTGAGGGGGGATCACAGGCCTCAGCTGGGAGATCGGAGGCCGTGGGGGAGATCGGGGGCGAGGTCAGATGGGTCGGGGGGGGGTGTCCAATCATGGGGGGTTGGGAAAGGCACTTACCTCCTAGATCCAGCAGTCCTCGCCTTCCTTTAGCTGCCAGTTTCCCTGTGCCCCAGGAAACCCGGCCACCCAGAGTTAAATTTAAAATGGAGCTTCAAAATGAAGCACCCAGCCTCATTGCGGGTTGGGGTCGGGATTCAGATGTTTAACAATTCAACTTCCCAACCCACCCGTTCTTTGGGGTTAAAATTCCCCAATGTGTAACTGAACCAGACAAACAAGAAGGCCCTAGGTTCAGTTCCCTATCTGTACTAAGGTAGCTGGTCTTAGCCAGCTTTGCAGGTGGGGTAGTAAAGCTGCCCTCAGCATCCTTCTGTAGGGAGGGGAAAAATCAACCAGGAGTCCCACTCCTGTCCGTTATCCAGTGTCCCCTCCCCCACCCCTGCAAGAAAGTGCATATGAATGTGAAGTGGAGCTTATCCTTAACTGTGATGCTCCATTCTCTGAGTAGCCCTGCTGACACGCACTGTGTAGACAGGAAGAATGGTCACAAAGATGAGGTACTTGAGGTTACTTACTTACTAGGTGGGAAAGTAAGCTGTGAGGAGGACACAAAGAGCCTGCAAAGGGATATAGACAGGTTAAGTGAGTGGGCAATAAGGTGGCAGATGGAGTGTAATGTGGGGAAATGTGAGGTTATTCATTTTGGTAGAAAGAATAGAAAAATAGAATATTGTTTGAATGGTGAGAAACTATTAAATGTTGGTTTTCAGTTTCCTGGCCCCAACTGTCTCCTTTTCACTATGGACGTCCAATCCCTCTACATCTCCATCCCCCACCAGGATGGCCTGAGAGCGCTCCACTTCTTCCTTGAACAGAGGCCCAACCAGTCCCCTTCCACCACCACCCTCCTTCGCCTGGCTGAACTTGTTCTCACATTGAACAACTTCTCCTTTGACTCCACTCACTTCCTCCAAATTAAAGGTGTTGCTATGGGTACCCGCATGGGTCCTAGCTATGCCTGCCTTTTCGTGGGATATGTGGCACATTCTTTGTTCCAGTCCTACTCAGGTCCCCTCCCTCACCTCTTTTTCCGGTACATTGATGACTGTATCGGTGCCGTTTCCTGCTCTCGCCCTGAACTGGAAAATTTCATTTAGTTTGCTTCCAATTTCCACCCTTCCCTCACCTTCACATGGTCCATCTCCGACTCTTCCCTTCCCTTCCTCGACTTCTCTGTCTCCATCTCTGGGGATAGGCTATCGACAAACATCCAATATAAGCCCTCTGACTCCCACAGCTACCTGGACTACACTTCCTCCCACCCCGCTTCCTGTAAGGACTCTATTCCATTCTCCCAGTTTCTCTGTCTCCGCCGCATCTGCTCTGATGATGCCACCTTCCATGCTAGTGCTTCTGATATGCCTTCCTTTTTCCTCAACCGAGGATTCCCCTCTACTGTGGTTGACACGGCCCTCGACCGTGTCCGTTCTATCTCCCGCACTTCTGCTCTCACCCCTTCCCTTCCCTCCCGGAACCACAATAGGATTCCCCTTGTCCTCACCTTTCACCCCACCAGCCTCCACATTCAACAGATCATCCTCCACCATTTCCGCCACCTCCAGCGTGATCCCACCACCAAACACATCTTCCCCTCACCTCCCCTTTCAGCATTCTGAAGGGACTGCTCCCTCCGCGACACCCTGGTCCACTCCTCTATCACCCCCAGCACCCCTTCCCCTTCGCCCGGCATCTTAACGTGCAAGCGCAGGAGATGCAACACCTGCCCTTTTACCTCCCCTCTTCCCACTGTCCAGGGCCCCAAACACTCCTTCCAGGTGAAACAGCGATTTACTTGTACTTCTTGCAATTTAGTATACTATATTCGCTGCTCACAATGCGGTCTCCTCTACATTGGGGAGACCAAACGCAGATTGAGTGACCGCTTTGCGGAACACTTCCGTTCAGCCCATAAGGGTGACCCTGAGCTTCCGGTCGCCTGTCACTTTAATTCTCCGCTCCACTCCCACTCTGACCTCTCCGTCCTCGGCCTCTTACACTGTTCCAATGAAGATCAATGTAAGCTCGAGGAACAGCACCTCATCTTTCGATTCGGCACTTTACAGCTTTCTGGACTCAACATCAAGTTCAACAATTTCAGACCATAACCTCTGCCCCTATCATTTTTTCATTTTTTTTTCTTTCTCTCTCACATGGCAGCTGTCGATCATTCTGCCATTTACACTTCATCTAGAGTCATCTTTTGTTTCTTAACTTGTCCCATTACCATCTCCTTTTGCCTTGCACCATCATCCCTTTTGTCTCTTAATCTCTCCTGCCTTCCATCCTATCACAGATCCTTCCCTTTTGTTCTTTCCTCCCCTCCCACCTTTCCCTGCCCCTGCACTTGCTTAAAATCTATTACATTTCTAACTTTTTTCAGTTCTGACGAAAGGTCATCGACCTGCAACGTTAACTCAGTTTCTCTCGCCACAGATGTCACCTGACCGGCTAAGTATTCCCAGCATTTTCTGTTTTTATTTCAGATTTCCAGCATCCGCAGTATTTTACATCTGAATCACAAAATCAATGTTCCGTTTCTTCCCTCACTAGTCTCTGTCCCTTCTATTTTTATTATTTTACCTTTTACGGTTGCTTCATTCTATACAATATACCCTATTGTAGATATTGAAACTTTTTCCTTTATAAAAACGTCAAAGCACTCTTTAATTTTAGCCTGGAGCTCGGGGAGAATTTTAACTTTTTGACACGTCGGGAGCGGGGGGAATCCGGTATTGCCCCTGTGGAGGACGCTGTGGAGTTTTAACTCCGTTGCGTGCGTCTAATGTCACTGACAGGTTCTTCGCCTGGAAGTCAGCCTGATTGATAGGTTTGGCTTCCAGTCAGGCGGGGAACATTGGAGAAGTGTCCGCAGGACTAAGCAGGTCCGATCCCTGACTCCGGTTGGGGGAGCCTATCCCTGATCCCGGAAGCGGGGTTCGATCCCCGACCCCGGTGGGGAGGGGGGTCCGATCCCGACCCCAGAGGGGTTCCTATCCTGGGGGGTGGGGATTTGTATGAGGGGTTTTTAAGATGGGGGAGCTAGCGGGGCCGGGAAGAAGCACTCCTGCTCCTCCCGGCCCACAAGGAGTGGTCCCCGAGGCTGTCCTCACCCCCTGCAGCTGCCGGGATTCTCGAGGCCCGGGAACCCCGGCTGGTCGCTGTAAAACCTGCACAGCAGGTTAAATCCAAGGCTTCCAACCTACTTAACATATTTAAAGTGGGAGCAGGTTGGCTGCCCGCCCCTTGTCCCGCCTGAGTAAAAGCTGGAAGTCGGCGGGTTGGAGCCGGCTTCCTGGCACGCTTCCAATTTTTCCTCATTTAACCCCCACCCGCCCACTCCCACTCACTCACCTATGTTAAAATTCCCCCCCTTGTATCTTCTTGCATTGTCTTTCCGAGTCATACAAATTATTCTCCTTAGAGCAGAGAAGGTTAAGGGGAGATTTAATAGTGGAATTCACAGTCATGAATGGTTTTGATAGAGTAAATAAGGAGAAACTGTTTCCAGTGGCAGAAGGGTCGGTAACCAGAGGATACAGATTTAAGATAATTGGCAAAAGAACCAGAGGGGAAATGAGGATTTTTTTTTTATGCAGCAATTTGTTGTGATCTGGAATACACTGTGTGAAAGGGTGCTGGAAGCAGATTCAATAATAACTTTCAAAAGGGAATTGGATAATTACTTGAAGGGGAGAAAATTGCAGGGCTGTAGGGAAAGAGCAGGGGAGTGGAAGTAATTGGATAGGTCTTTCAAAGAGCCAGCACAGGCATGATGGGCCAAATGGCCTCCTGTGCTGTAAGATTCCATGATTCTATAAATGTGCAATCAAGTAGTAGACTACACCTGTCAGATTGTAACCATGACACTCTTTGCTACTCATGTTTCAGTACAAGTGAGCAATCTCACTCAGAGAAGCTCTTGGAACAATTACCACTGATGTAGTATGGAGTGGTTTCCTAGGGGGTTAAATTGGCTAACCCCAAAAAACGGGTATGGGGATCCCAGTACACCAAGAGGACTGTAAAAGATTTCAGGAAGACGTAGACAGTTCTCTGCCTCTCCACCTCCCTCTCCTCCTTTAAGACCCTCCTTAAAACCCACTTCTTGGACAAGGCTTTTGGTCAGCCTTCCTAATATCTCCTTCTTTGGCTCAGAGATTATAAAATAGCCCGTCTTCCAACTCTTCATTTGCTCATGGGAGACTTGCTAGTTAGTGTGTGTATAGATCTTTGTTATGGCAGTTTAGTTGGAGTTGTATACTGCATACTTGATATGGGAATACTGGATACTGAAATCTGGAACAACATTGCTCACCTTGATGAGCAGAAAATCATTGTTCCCCCACCCCACGTCCCCTCCCCCACCACCCTCACCCACCCCAAAGAAATGTTGTGTTTTGGATGGAGGAGCTGTAACACCTCCAAATTTTCAGCAAAACAATTGTAATGTCTTTTTTCCTCATATATTAGAAATTTCCATAACTCCGATTGAAGTGGTGCCACAGAAATGTCCAAACAGGTAGTTATAGCGACATTGGAAGTTACAAATGTCTTTGCCACCATACCAACTCATTTGAAAAGCACTCTTCAGCATTAAATATTCCAGAGTGCTGCAGTTACTTGAAAATGGAGTAAAGCTGCCCAAGAAAACCAGCAGTGTTATCACCAAGTTGCACTTGAATGAGCTCTTTTGAAGTTGCATTGAGTTACTTTGATTAATTCTGATGTATTCCTGTCTGTTTCCTACAGTAATCTGCCTGGTGGGATTAGGCTTGGTGGTTTTTTTCTTCAGTTTGCTGCTGTCAATATTCCGCTCCAAATACCATGGGTATCCCTACAGGTAGGCATGGTCATATCTTCTAATCTCAATCCACTGTCGTTGAGATCTAAGGTGATTACAGTTAATGATGAGTGAGCACATCACATATTATTCATATTTGTTAAAGAAGCTGTCATTCCTCAACTATATCTAAGCAATTCTATTCAACAAAGCAACAGAATTCCAAATAGAAGATGACACAGTGGAAATATGACTAACCCTTTGTATAATGAGAGATTCTTGATACATTTCAAAATATTTCTATCTGAAATTCACAGTGTTGTAAAAGATTATTTATTTTTTGGGTGAAGGTGAACTAATTTTTTGCAGGCTGGAGACGAATTATTGGAAAGCATTGTAGGGCAGATTTTCCTCTTATGGCGCTTCGAGATAAAGGATCACCCGAGAACCCCAGGATAGAGGGAAACCAGGCAGGGGGATTGTACACGTGTAATGGAGCCTGTCCAGTTTTCCATTCATTTAAATCAAGGCTGCTCCATTAAACGGAGATAATGGCCTGGTAGGAACTGGGAACTTGGTGCCGACCTTTATCTGTGGCACTGCATGCTGGTACTCCATTTTGCCCTAGTTTGTCCATTCTGTCATCTTTTCTGTCTCCGTCCTTCACTACCTATTCTCCGACTCAATCAGGTCAGAAAGATTTCAGGAAAACTTTAACAAATCAATATTCTCATTTCCCAAATGCTGAGTTGAGATCCAGAAGCTTATAGTGGTCTGCACAAAGTAATCTTAAATGGAGTGCACTTAAACAGAGTGTTAAACTTGGGAATTTAGAGAGAGTGGGAGTCTCTGGTAAGTACTGGGTGAGTCTGGGTGAGTATTCGCTGTGAAAAATGAAATTTAGTTTAACATTTTGAATTTAACTTAGAACCATAGTAAAAACTGTAGTTCACAGACTGCCTGTCAGTGGCAGTTAGCTGTCAGTCAGCTATAAGTGTTTGTCTTGAATAGGTACTAATTACTGTGAGCAGGGAGCTAAGACAGCACTTGTAATTTGGGAACAGAAAACGCTGGAAAAACTCAGCAGGCCAGGCAGCATCCGTGGAGAGAGAAAGAGAGTTAACGTTTCAGGTCGATGACCTTTCGTCAGAACTTCTGACGAAGGGTCATCGACCTGAAACGTTAACTCTGTTTCTCTCTCCACGGATGCTGCCTGGCCTGCTGAGTTTTTCCAGCGTTTTCTGTTGTTATTTCAGATTTCCAGCATCCGCAGTATTTTGCTATCGTACTTGTAATTTGGGTGTGGCTCCAAAGGTAGAAAAGTAAATACTATCTGCTGATGCACAGAGTGATCTTAAACAGAGTGTTAAACTTGGAGAGAGTGGGAATTCGGAGCAGAGGGGAAAGGAGGAGCTGCTTTTGCCTCCACAGGACAGCAGGTAGGTGATTGGTTAGTGAGTATTACAATGTTTTTCTCTAAGCTAGGCAGTGGTTTAAACTAAGAGCTGGGGAACTATAACTAATACTTTATTAAATTAATAACTTAACTAGATAAGCTAATTAATTAATTAAACTATAAATAAATATTTGAATAAAAACTTTAACTCATTAAATTAATTCAGGCTATCAATAAGCAGCTAAATAAAAAAGACTAAAGATGACAGGGCAGGCTATGTGTCGGGACTGTAGTATGTGGGAGTTTGTGGACAGCGAGACTGTCCCGGATTCCCACATCTGCAGGAAGTTTCTCTGCCTTCAGTCACTCCGGCTCAGAGACATTGAGCTGGAGTGTGAGTTAGACACACTCCAAAACATAAGGGAGGGGGAGGAATTTCTGCATAGAAACATAGAAGATAGGAGCAGGAGTAGGCCATTCGGCCCCTCGAGCCTGCTCCGCCATTCGATGAGATCATGGCTGATCATCCAAACTCAGTACCCTGTACCTGCCTTCTCCCCATATCCCTTGATACCTTTAGCTTTAAGAAATATATCTAACTCATTCTTGAATATATTTAATGACTTGGCCTCAACTACCTTCTGTGGTAGAGAATTCCACAGGTTCACCACTCTCTGGGTGAAGAAATTCTTCCTCATTTCTGTCCTAAATGGCTTACCCCTTATCCTTAGATTATGACCCCTGGTTCTGGACTCTCCGACCATCGGGAACATTCTTCCTGCATCTAGTTTGTCCAGACCTGTCAGAATTTTATATGTTTCAAAGAGATCCCCTCTCATTCTTCTATACTCCAGCGAGTATAAGCCCAATCGACCCAATCTCTCCTCATATGTCATTCCTGCCATCCCAGGTATCAGCCTTGTGAATCTTCGCTGAACTCCTTCCATGGCAAGAACATCCTTCCTCAGATAAGGCGACCAAAACTGCACACAGTACTCAAGGTCTGGTCTCACCAAGGCCCTGTACAACTGCAGCAGGACATCCCTGTTCCTATACTCAAACCCTTTCGCTATGAAGGCCAACATACCATTTGCCTTCTTCACCGCCTGCTGCACCTGCATGCTTACCTTCAGCGACTGGTGCACAAGAAACCCAGGTCTCGTTGCACTTCCCCTTCTCCCAATCTATTGCCATTCAGATAATAGTCTGCCTTTCTGTTTTTGACACCAAAGTGGATAACCTCGCATTTATCCACGTTATATTGCATCTGCCACGCTTCTGCCCACTCACCCAACCTGTCCAAATCATCCTGGAGTTTCTCAGTATCCTCCTCGCAGCACACACGCCCACCCAGCTTTGTGTCATCTGCAAACTTGGAGATATTACATTTAGTTCCCTTATCCAGATCATTAATGTATATTGTGAATAGCTGGGGTCCAAGGACCGAACCCTGCGGTACCCCACTAGTCACTGCCTGCCACTCGGAAAAAGACCCATTAATTCCTACTCTCTGCTTTCTGTCCGCCAACCAGTTCTCTATCTAAGTCAATACCTTGCCCCCAATCCCATGTGCCTTAACTTTACACGCTAATCTCTTATGCGGGACCTTATCAAAAGCCTTTTGAAAGTCCAAATACACCACATCTACTGGTTCTCCCTTATCTATTTTCCCAGTTACATCCTCAAAAACTTCCAGTAGATTAGTCAAGCACGATTTACCTTTTGTAAATCCATGTTGACTTTGTCCGATCCTGTCACTGTTTTTCAAATGCTCAGCTATTACATCCTTTATAATGGACTCTAGCATTTTCCCCACTATCGATGTCAGGCTTACTGGTCTGTAATTCCCCGCTTTCTCTCTACCACCCTTTTTGAATAGTGGGGTAACATTAGCTACCCTCCAATCCATGGGCACAGTTCCAGATTCCATCGAATGTTGGAAGATGATCAGCAATACATCTACTATTTCTAGGGCCACTTCCTTAAGTATCCTAGGATGTAGATTATCAGGCCCTGGGGATTTATCGGCCTTCAATCCCGTCAATTTCCCTAACACCATTTCCCTGCAAATACTGATTTCTTTCAGTTCCTCACTTTCCTCAGACCGTATGTTCTCCAACATCTCTGGGAGGTTATTTGTGTCCTCCTTTGTGAAGACAGAACCAAAATATGCATTTAATTGGTCTGCCATTTCTTTGTTCCCCATTATAACTTCCCCCGCTTCTGACTGCAAGATTCGCTATTGGATCTAGTAATGGGGAATGAACCAGAGTAGATAAAAGAAGTAAAAGTAGAGGAACATCGAGGCAATAGTGACCATCATATAATATGCTTTAAGATAATAATTGAGAAGGACATAAGTATGACGAAGAACAGGGTAATAGAGTGGAGATAGCCGATTTTGTGGGCTGAGAATAAAACTTGGGGAAATAAAATGGACAACAGTATTGGCAAACAATAATGTAGAACAGCAGTGGGAAATATTTAAAATGGTGTTCAACAGAGTCTGGGAAAAATATATTCTGCTAAAAAAATAAGTACAAGCTAAACACTAATGAGACACCTTGGATGAATAAAGACATAAGGGAAAAATTGAGTTTAAGGAAAGAGGCATATACCAAGTACATGGATAGCAGGGGAGAGCATGACGAGAGAGAATACGAAGAGATTAGGAGAGAAGTAAAAAAAAAAATTAGAAAGGCAAAAAGGAACTATGAAATTAAATTATCAATAAACATAAAACAAAATAGTAAAATATTTTACAGGCACCTAAATAAAAAAAGGAAAGTCGGTATGGGAATAGGGCTACTAAGGGATGGACAGGATAATATCACAGGCAGCGATAGAGAGATGGCAGAAATATTAAATAATTACTTTGCTTCAGTATTTACCAGAGAGACAGAATGGGTGGACATGACAGTGGATGATGAGATTGGAAATGAGATAACTGCATTTAAAATAAAAAGAGAAGAAATATTTAAAAAAACTAATCAAACTCAAAGAGGATAAAACCCCTGGTCTGGACGGATTACATCTGTGCATTTTAAAAGAATCTAGGGAAGAGATATCAGAGGCATTACGACACATATTTAATAATTCGTTAGAACAAGGTATAGTGCCAGAGGACTGGCGGGATAGCTAATGTAATACCTATATTTACGAAGGGAGATAGAACATATCCAAGGAACTATAGACCAGACAGCTTAACATTGGTGGTAGGAAAAATAATGGAATTCCTACTAAAGGAGAAAATAGAACATCTAGAAACCAAAAATATAATAATGAATAGTCAGCATGGATTTCAAAAGGGAAAGTCTTGCTTGACCATCCTCCTTGAATTTTTTGAAGAGGTAACAGAGAGAGTAGACAAGGGTAATGCAGTAGATCTAATTTATCTAGATTTTCAAAAGGCCTTCAATAGGTTACACATAATAGACTAATGAATAAGGTCAGAGCATACGGAGCCAGGTAGCAAAATTGATAACTAGCTGGCTTCAAGACAGAAAACAGAGAGTAGGGGTAAAGGGTAACTATTCAGATTGGCAGAAGGTGGGAAGTGGTGTTCCACAAGAATCATTGCTGGGACCACTGTTGTTCACAATTTATATTAACGATTTAGATTTTTCTAAATTTCTAAATTTGCAAATGACACCAAATTGGGGGGGGATAGTCAAAACTGAGGAGGACTGCAACAAATTATAAGAAGACATTAATAAACCTGAAGAATGGGCATATAATTGGCAAATGAAATTCAACAAAGATAAATGTGAGGTATTATATTTTGGTAAGAAAAATAGGGAGGTCACATATTACTTGGAAAATACGAAACTAAGTGGGGTAGAAGAGCAAAGGGATCTTGTAGTACAAATACACAAATCACTGAAAGTAGCAACGCAGGTAAATAAGGTCTTAAAAAAAGCAAACCAAGCACGAGGGTTTATTTCTAGAGGGATTGAATTGAAAAGTATTGAAGTTATGCTAAACTTGTATTGAACCTTGGTTAGACCACACTTGGAGTACTGCGTACAATTCTGGTCGCCACATTATAAAAAGGATATAGAGGCGGTGCAAAAAAGATTTACAAGGATGATACCAGAAATGCGAGGGTATACCTATCAGGAAAGGATGAATAGGCTAGGTCTCTTTTCTCTTGAAAAGAGAAGGCTGAGGGGTGACCTAATAGAGGTCTTTAAAATTCTGAAAGGTTTTGATAGAGTAGACGCAGAGAGAGGCCGGAATTTTCCCATCAAAAAACAGGTGGGTTTGGGGCGTGGGGGCAGTTAAATTGTTAAAAATGTCAATTTAAATACTGTAATGAGGCTGGAAGCCTCTATTTTCCCCTCCAGTTTTGTTTTTAACTGCCTGGGGACAGGTTTCACACAATTCGTGAAACCCGGCAGTTAAACCAAGACGAGTACTGCTGCATCCAGGTGGTAAGTGGCTTTATACCTACCTCCTGGATCCAGGGTCCCGTCCATACCCCCCCCACCACCCCCCCCCCCTCACCAACGAGGCCTCCGATTGCATTCCCAGGCCTCCCCCGCACACCCCCAGGCCTCCCCCCACAACGATGATGATGAGGCCGGCTACGTTCCTCCAGTGGTTGGCCCTGATCCTCCGCTCCCCCCGGCCCCCAATCCCTGGCCGGTCCCCCCACGATCTCTGATCACCCTCCCGATCCCTGATTCCTCCCACCGCGATCCCCGCTTGCCTGCCGATCCCCTGCCGATCCTGCAACCAGCCCCGATCCTCTCTCCCCACCTCCCAATCACTGACCCCCCGATCCCGACCCCCACCGATTCCTGACCTATCCCCGACCACACCTCCCAACTGCCGACCGCCCCCAGCCCCGACAGCCCCCCCGAGCGCCACCCCCCTCCAATCCCCGACCCCCTTTCCGATCGCCGACCCCCCTCCCGCTGATCTCCGACCCCCCCGCATCCGCCGACCTCCCTCCCACCGATCCCGACACCCCCTCTGCCGATCCCCGACTCCCTTCCCATGATTCCCTCCCCTGGACTGACCCCTCGCAACTGAGGCCTACCCGCCCGCAGCCAGTCAGCCTCTCAAGATGGCTGTCTGCGGGCGGGAATTCGAGGCCTCGCATTCAAATTAGGCCCAGCCGGTAAAATCGTCAGGGCCTGCGGGAAACCCGGCTTCCCCACCTCGGACCCCCCCCCCCATCAACCCTGAGGACCGGGGATTGGGGCTGGGCAGACGATTGCGGGGAGAGAGGACCAGGGATCGGGCCATGGAAAAGGATCGGGGGGAGGGTGGTCGGCCAGGGATCGGGCCATGCTGTTAAAAGGTTTAGCGGGGAGGTCGGGCAGAGATAGTGGGGGGAGAGAGGATCGGGGATCGGGCTGGGGGAAGCATTGCGGGGGGGGGGGGGTGTGGGGAGCTCGGGCAGAGATTGGGGGGGGAAGAGAGAAGATTGGAGCCGGCCACCGGAGGATCATGGCCAGCCTCAGCATCATCATTGGGGGGAAGGCCTGGGGCGAGGGGGAGGCCTGGGCAGGTGATCGGAGGCTTAGGGAGGAGAGGACATTTAATCAACTTGATTTTCATTTTAATTGACCTCAATGGAAACAAAAATTGGGAGAGAGATATACCACGTGACTAAATCGATATCGACCATTTTACACTATCACCCAAAGTCAATATTACCCCCAAAGACTGAGTAAGGAACTCAGTTTCCTTAATATACATTTATTTTAATTTTTTATACTGGATACCAGAGTTGAGCTTAAATGATGGCAAGACAAAGAAATCAGAATAAGCAAAAGTAATAACATAGTGAAAGGAAAGCTAACACAACATACTATTATATTTATATCAAAACATTTTATTACCAATAAAGTACAACTGTGGAATATAAATAATACAGAATTAATGTTTCAAAAATTGTAAACAAACTAATTATTATTATAGGTAGAGTTCAATTGTAAGTGGCAATTGTATACCATTGCCCTGGTCACCAGGCCCATTAGACAACATCTGTTAATACAGGTGTGTTTAAAAACTTGCTCAAGGTAAGCAAACACAAATAAACTCTTTAGCTGCGATTTTCTCATCGGTGTCGGGATGGGGGCGGGTCAGCTGGTTTCCGGGTTCCAGTCCCGCCCCCAGCTGCCTCCGCTCAGCAGACATGATTTTCCATTGATTGGCCTTGTTAAGCCCGCCCTGCGGGCTTACCGGCCAAGTAACAGGAAGCGGGTCTGATGACGTCATTTGATGACCCATCATCTGCCGGCTTCCTTAAAGGGACCATGCACAATTTTATTTTGACAGTTGATTTTTCAGTGTTTGACAGCATTGAGGTGCTGAAAACACTGACAATCAGTGGACAAAGGTGAACACTTTCACCCAGGCTCTCCAATGACTCCCTCCATATGCTTATGGAGGGAGTCACAGTACGCAGGGAGGTTCTCTTCCCTTTCAAGGGCGGAAGCGACCTCCCCAGAACACCAACTTATCTTGCACCTCCACCCAACCCTCTCTATCTACTTTATCACTTCCCCATCTCACTAGCCACCCCTCACACTCACCCTCATTCTACTGCAAGCATACCAACTAACAACACACAAGGGTGGGCACTTGAGAGGTTTAGCCAATGTCCATGTGAAGTTTCTGGTAATGTGTTGTCATACAGTGAAATCTCTTTTTCAAAAAGTGCCCCTTATTGGACAGATCTGAGCGCACATTGAGAAGTGTCTTACTGAGTTCCAGTGATTGTTCAGTCATAACTCCCTCCCCCTACACACCCCGCCCCGCTATAGTGATGTGTGTGCATGGAATGGCTTGGACATTAAAGGGATGCTTCACGGTGCTGGTGTGGGATGGTGTCAACCTGGCGCATCATGTGGCAGTCAGGGTTTACAGCATCAAGTGAAGAAAGTCTGGTCATGGTGATGCCATCACTGGCCTCCCAGCCAGCAATTTTGTCAGGGGCTGATGCCCTGTGTCCAGTGCAGCATCAGGTGATGGCAGCGAAGATTGATGATGAGGTTGGTGACGATGAAGGAACGGCGATATATTTCCAAGTCAGGATGGTGTGTAACTTGGAGGGGAACTTGCAGTTGATGGTGTTCACATGTGCCTGCTGCCCTTGTCCTTCTAGGTGGAAGAGGTCGCAGGTTTAGGAGGTGTTGTCGAAGAAGCCTTGGCAGTTACTGCAGTGTATCTTGCAGCTGGTACTCACTGCAGCCACGGTACGCCAGTGGTGGAGGAAGTGAATGTTTAAGGTGGTGAATGGGGTGCCAATCAAGTTGGCTGCTTTGTCCTGGATGGTGTCGAGCTTCTTGAGTGTTGTTGGAGATGCACTGAGCCAGGCACATGGAGAGTATTCCATCACAGTCCTGACTTGTGCTTTGGGGCTTTAGATGGTGGAAAGGATTTGGGGAGTCAAGAGGTGAGACACTCGCCGCAGAATACCCAGCCTCTGACCTGCTCTTGTGGCCACAGTATTTATGTGGCTGGTCCAGTTAAGTATCTCGTCACTGGTGGCTGCCAGGATGTTGATGGTGGAGGATTCGGCGATGGTAATGCCGTTGAATGTCATGGGGCGGTGGTTAGACTCTCGCTTGTTGGAGATAGTCATTGCCTGGCACTTGTGTGGCGCGAATGTTACTTGCCACTTATCAGCCCAAGCCTGAACGTCGTCCAAGTCTTGTTGCATGCGGGCATGGATTGCTTCATTATCTGAGGAGTTGCGAATGGCACTGAACATTGTGCAATCATCAACGATCATCCCCACTTCTGACCTTATGATCAAGGGAAGGTCATTGATGATGCAGCTGAAGATGGTTGGGCCTAGGACACTGACCTAAGGAACTCCTGCAGCAATGTCCTTGGACTGAGATAATTGGCCTCCAACAACCACAACCATCTTCCTTTGTGCTAGGTATGACTCCAGCCAGTGGAGAGTTTCCCCCCTGATTCCCATTGACTTCAATTTTACTAGGGCTCCTTGATGCCACACTCTGTCAAATGCTGCCTTGGTGTCAAGGGTAGTCACTCTCACCTCACCTCTGGAATTCAGCTCTTTTGTCCATGTTTGGACCAAGGCTGTAATGAGGTTTGGAGCCAAGTGGTCCTGGCGGAACACAAACTGAGCATCGGTGAGCAGGTTTAGGTGAGCAGGTGCTGCTTGATAGCACTGTCGATGACACCTTCCATCACTTTGCTGATGATTGAGAGTAGACTGATGGGGCTGTAATTGGCCGGATTGTATTTGTCCTGCTTTTTGTGAACAGGACATACCTGGGCAATTTTCCACATTGTCAGGTAGATGCCAGTGTTGTAGCTGTACTGGAACAGCTTGGCTAGAGGCATGGCTAATTCTGGAGCACAAGCCTTCAGCACGACAGCCAGGATGTTGTCAGGGCCCACAGCCTTTGCTGTATGCAGTGCGCTCAACCGTTTCTTGATATCACATGGAGTGAATCAAATTGGCTGAATACTGGCTTCTGTGATGGTGGGGACCTCATGAGGTGGCCGATACGGATCATCCACTCGGCATTTCTGGCTGAAGATGGTCAGCCTTGTCTTTTGCACAGGCGTGCTGGGCTCTGCCATAATTGAGGATGGGGATATTCATGGAGCCTCCTCCTCCCGTTAGTTGTTTAATTATCCACCACCATTCACGACTGGATGTGGCAGGACTGCAGAGCTTTGATCTGATCCATTGATTGTGGGATCACTTAGCTCTGTCTATAGCATGCTGCATCTGCTGTTTAGTATGCATGTAGCCCTGTGTTGCAGCTTCCCCAGGTTGGCACCTCATTTTTAGGTACTGGCGCTGCTCCTGGCATGCTCTTCTACACTCCTCATTGAACCAGGGTTGGTCCCTTGGCTTAATGGTAATGGTAGAATGAGAGATATGCCGGGCTATGAGGTTACAGATTGTGGTGGAATACAATTCTGCTGCTGGTGATGGTCCACAGCGCCTCATGGATGCCCAGTTTTGAGCTGCTAGATCTGTTCTGAATCTGTCCCATTTAGCACGGTGCTATTGCCACACAACATGATGGAAGGTGTCCTCAGTGTAAAGACGGGACTTCGTCTCCACAAGGCCTGTGGGGTGGTCACTCCTACCAATACTGTAATGGACAGATGCATCTGCAACAGGTAGATTGGTGAGGACTAGATTGGTGAGGACGAGGTCAAGTAGGTTTTTCCCTCGTGTTGGTTCTCTCACCACCTGCTGCAGGCCCATTCTGGCAGCTATGTCCTTCAGGATTCAGCCAGCTCGGTCAGTAGTGGTGCTACTGAGCCACTCTTGGTGATGGACATTGAAGTCCCCCACCCAGAGTACATTCTGTGCCCTTGCTACCCTCAATGCTTCTTCCAAGTGGTGTTCAACATGGAGGAGTACTGATTCATCAGCTGAGGGAGGGCGGTAGATGGTAATCAGCAGGAGGTTTCCTTGCCCAATTAACAAAGCATCATCTGGACTGGGCTGCATCACCCTAATCAAAATCACTGAGGCCAGTTTTCCTGTCCCTAATACTCCATTTGCAGCAATTCACAGATCTCCCTTTTAGCCTAACATGTATTTCCTGGAGCTGAATAGATGGAGGTGTGAACCTCCTGCCTGACACAGGCAGAAGCATTTAAATCCCAAGTGAATGATGCGGAAGTAGTGCGATAACTTTTCCTACATCAATTTGGGATAGTCAGCTGGGCACCTCCTGGGAATTAAGGATCACCCATAAAAAACTCAGCATTAGGCATTGATAGGCTGTGCCTTGGGATTAGGGGAACTTCAGAAGAGGAATCCATAGCTTTCAGATAGGTAGTGGGGGTTGGGTCCATAGAACAAAGTCTGCACTGTGTGGGTGAAGGGGTTTCGACAGGTGTCCTAAAGAACAGGCGCCTTTATGCTTTACATTGTATTGTCCTGCACACAGCTTCTTGCCCCCTACTGTGAGCGAGTACTGAATATGAGGCAATTTACCCACCTGGTGCTCACCCAACACATTCAAATGAGCTGAACCTGCAAGAAAACAGCTAAGTTCTATGGCGGTAAAGTCGGATGCATGCATACCATCCGGCATATGCTGGGGTGAAGGGGCGGGGGTTGGAAAATTGTACGATTGCTTTTATATAATGTTGTTTGTGAAAGGATCCAGGATATGTGAAAGGCAATCTTTCTGTTTAATTACTACTGTGAGGGTTTAGCAATTGCATTCCCTAATCCATCATGGCCACACAATAATATGCATGAGTAACACAACTATAAAAAGCTGCTAACTAGGCATTCAACCTGCTGTATGTCAAAACAAGTGCTTATTTAAATGCAGGCACGTCAAAAGGTCATTGTACAAAAAAGCCACAGGATGCCTCTCTGCTGCATTCATTTTATTGAATGATAATCATCATCTGTTATCATTTTCATAATGCCATTTACATGGCAGAACTAAAACCTTGAACTTACATTGATCTTTTTTCAACTTTTTGTTCCACATGTCAGCAAGTTAAGTGTTCTAGGAATGATTAAGGTGAAAAGTACTATTATTCCTCACAGACTAAATCCTAAAAGTTGTTCAAATGAAGTAAATAAAAAGTAAGAGAGGGGAAAGGGAGACACTCATCATGTTTCAGCTGCCCTTTTTCACAAGATGTACAATACGTGACCTGTATTTGAAAGAATGGAGTTTTAAAAAAGGTGCTCAAAACGGCAAAAATGTTTCTTAAGTTTTATAAATACATATTTGCTACTGATCGACTGAAATAATGCACTCTTTTGATTTACCAGATAGAGGAGTTTTGATGCTATTTCTTTAATGGTGTTGGGATAGGGACATTCACGTTGTTTTACTGTATGTAGCTTACAGCACCAAAGTCAATTTTTTATCAATTATTATCCAGAGAAGATCACAGACACAGCCTGCCTCTTTTGTAACTTAGAGTTTTTAATGGTAAAATCTGTTTGCACGAAAGATCATAGGCCGTGATTTAGACAAGCACTGCTGTAAGCAGGTTAAAGTGGGCAAGAACATGGCAGATGGATATAATGTGGAGACGTGTGAAGTTAGCCACTTTGGTAGGAAAAATAGAAAAGCAGAATATTTTTTAAATGATGGAAGATGGGAAATGTTGGTATTCAGAGGGACCTGGGTGTCCTTGTACACAAATCACAGAAAGGTAACATGCAGGTACAGCAAGCAATTAGAAAAACAAATGGTATCTTAGCCTTTATTACAAAGGGATTGGAGTTTAAGAGTAAGGAAGTCTTACTGCAATTATACAGGGCCTTGTTAAGACCACACCTGGAGTACTGTGTACAATTTTGGTCTCTGTACCTAAGGAAGGATATACTTGCCTTAGAGGGAGTGCAACAAAGGCTCACTAGATTGGTTCTTGGGATGAGGTGAATGTCCTATGAGGAGAGATTGAGTAGACTGGGCCTATATTCCCTGGAGTTTAGAAGAATGAGAGGTGATCTCATTGAAACATATAACGTTTCTTAAAGGGCTTGACAGGGTAAATGCTGGGAGGATGTTTCCCCTGGCTGGGGAATCGAGGACACGGGGTCACAGTTTCAGAATAAGGGGTCAGCCATTTAGGACTGAGATGAGGAGAAATTTCTTCACTCAAAGGGTTGTGAATATTTAGTATTCTCTACCCCTGAGGGCCGTGGATGCTCAGTTTTTGAGTATATTCAAGACAGAGATTGATAGATTTTTGGATACTAAGGGAATCAAGGGATATGGGGATAGTGTGGGAAGGTGGAGTTGAGGTAGAAGATCAGCCATGATCTTACTGATTGGCTCAAAGGGCCGAATGGCCTACTCCTGCTCCTATTTCTTATGTTCTTATGTTAAGTCTTATTCTTGAAATGAGTGGACATGCCCAGTAGTAAATATAATGATGGGTATATCAACATTTTTAAAAATGCAACACCCTATAGCCCATCCCTCTGGACTTCACATGGACAGTCAGCATTAGCAAAATTAGCTCCTACTGCTGCTGGACGAGGAATGGAACGCTTGCCACACAGCGTGGATGGGAATTCTTACAACAATTTTGTAAGAACGGGAATTCCCGGAGCAGAGTTCTATCGCCCCCTCTCCCAACCCCTGGAACAGCAGCAGTTGACAGGTTTGAGCTGGGAGTGGCGGTTAGGAGGGAGGGAAATGGTGCTGATGTAAACTTGGATGGGGAGGAAGAGGTGTGCCAGCATGATCTAAGTGGAGAAGGCTGCTAGCATGAACCGGAGAGGGAAGAAAGTGCCTTTGTGATCTTTGAAAGACAGGCGGATGGATGTCAAATTTAATTGGGGTGGTGGGGTTAGCAGATGAGCGCCAATTTAAACTGCAAAGAAAAGGAAGAATAATTTTTTTTTGCTCATTCTTGGGATGTGGGCGTCACTAGCAAGGCCAGCATTTATTGCCCATCCCTAATTGCCCTTGAGAAGGTGGTGGTGAGCTGCCTTCTTGAACCGATGCAATCCGTGTAGTGAAGGTACTCCCACAGCACTGTTAGGGAGGGAGATCCAGGATTTTGGCCCAGCGACGATGAAGCAACAGCGATATATTTCCAAGTCAGGATGGTGTATGACTTGGAGGGGAACTTACAGGTGATGGTGTTCCCATGTGCCTGCCACCTTCTAGGTGGTAGAGGTCACGGATTAGGGAGGTGTTGTCAAAGAAGCCTTGGCGAGTTGCTCCAGTGCATCTTGTATATAGTACACACTGCAGCCACAGTGCGCAGGTGGTGGAGGGAGTGGTGGATGGGGTCCCTAATCAAGCGGGCTGTTTTGTCCTGGATTGTGCCGAGCTACTTGAGTGTTGTTGGAGCTGCACTCATCTAGGCAAGTGGAGAGTATTCCATCACACGCCTTACTTGTGCCTTGTAGATGATGGAAAGTCTTTGATGAGCCAGGAGGTGAGTCACTCGCCGCAGACTACCCAGCCTCTGACCTGCTCTTGTTGCCACTGTATTTATGTGGTTGGTCCAGTTAAGTTTCTGGTCACTGGTGACCCCAAGGATATTGATGGTGGGGGATTCGGCGATGGTAATCCCGTTGAAAGTCAAGGGGCGGTGGTTAGACTCTCTCTTTTTGGAGATGGTCATTGCCTAGTACTCATGTGGCACGAATGTTACTTGCCACTTATTAGCCTAATCCTGAATGGTGTAATCATCACCAATGTCCTGGGGCTGGGAATATTGGCCTCCAACAAGCACAACCATCTTCCTTTGTGCTAGGTATGACTCCAGCCAGTGGAGAGTTTTCCTCCTGATTCCCATTGACTTAAGTTTTACTAGGGCTCCTTGATGCCACACTTGGTCAAATGCTGCCTTGATATCAAGGGCAGTCACTCTCACCTCAACTCTAGAATTCAGCACCTTTGTCCATGTTTGGGCCAAGGCTGTAATGATGTAATGATGTCATTGGTGAGTAGCTTTTGATGAGTAAGTGACACTTAAAAGCACTGTCGACGACACCTTCCATCACTTTGCTGATGATTGAGAGTAGGCTGTTGCGGTGGTAATTGGCCGGATTGGATTTGTCCTGCTTTTTATGAACAGGACATACCTGGTCAATTTTCCACTTTGTCGGGTAAATGCCAGTATTGTAGCTGTACTGGAACAGTTTGGCTAAAGGCACGGCAATTCTGGAGCACAAGTCTTCAACACTACACTCGTGATGTTGTCGGGACCCATAGCCTGTATCCAGTATGCTCAGCCGTTTCTTGATATCACGAACACTGAATCGAATTGGCTGAAGACTAGCTTCTGTGATGGTGGGGACCTCAGGAGGCGGCCAAGATGGATCATCCACTTGGCCCTTCTGGCTGAAAATGGTTGCAAACGCTTCAACCTTGTCTTTTACATTTGTGTGCTGGGCTCCGCCATCATTGAGGATGGGGGTGTTCATGGAGCCTCCTCCTCCCGTTAGTTGTTTAATTGTCCACCACCATTCACAACTGGATGTAGCAGGACTGCAGAGCTTTAATCTGATCCGTTGGTTGTGGGATCGTGTAGCTCTGTCTATAGCATACTGCTTCTGCTGTTTAGCATGCATGTGGTCCTGTGTTGCAGCTTCCCCAGGTTGGCACCTCATTTTTAGGTACTGGTGCTGCTCCTGGCAGGCTCTTCTACACTCCTCATTGAACCAGGGTTGGTCCCTTGGCTTGATGGTAATGGTAGAGTGAGAGATATGCCAGGCCATGAGGCTACAGATTGTGGTGGTATACAATTCTGCTGCTGCTGATGGACTACAGCGCCTCATGGATGCCCAGAGCTGCTAGATTTGTTCTGAATCTATCTCATTTAGCACGGAGGTAATGCCACACAACACAATGGAGGGTTTCCTCAATGGGACTTTGTCTCCACAAGGACTGTGGGGTGGTTGCTCCTACCAATACTGTAATGAACAGATGCATCTGCAACAGGTAGATTGGTGAGGACGAGGTCAAGTAGGTTTTTCCCTCGTGTTGGTGTTTTCTCCATCTGCCACAGACAGGTGGTGTAGATTAGGCCTATACTCTCTGGAGTTTAGAAGAATGAGAGGTGATCTCATTGAAACATATAAGATACTGCGGGGGATTGACAGGGTAGATGCTGACAGACTGTTTCCACTGGCTGGAGAGTCTAGAACTAGGGGTCATAGTCTCAGGATAAGGAGTCGGCTTTTTAAGACTGAGATGAGAAGGATTTTCTTCACTCAGAGGGTTGTGAATTTTTGAACTCTCTTCCCCCAAAGAGCTATAGATGCTCAGTGGTTGAGTATATTCAAGGCTGAGATTGATAGATTTTTGGACTCTCGAGGAATCAAGGGATATGGGTATAGGGCAGGAAAGTGGAGTTGAGATCGAAGATCAGCCATGATCTTATTGAATGGAGGAGCAGGCTCGAGAGGCCGTATGGCCTGCTTCTAATTCTTATGTTCTTATGTAGGCCCAGTCTGGCAGCTATGTCCTTCAGGATTCAGCCAGCTCAGCTACTAGTGTGCTATCGAGCCACTCTTAGGGATAGATATTGAAGTCCCCCATCAAGAGTACATTCTGTGCTCTTACTATCCTCAGTGCTTCTTCCAAGTAATACCACTGTGAACTGCAGGTGGAAAAAAGTGCCAGCATAATCGAAGGGGGACTTGGGGGGTGATGGTGGTGGTCAAAGCAAGCCAGCATGAACTGAGGGGAAGGAGAAGGAGTGCAGGTGTGAACTAGGAGATAGAGAGAAAGAATAGCAACAGGAATTGATGAACTGAGGAGGTAAGGGAAAAGTGAGCCAGCATAAACTGAGGGGAAAGGAGAGAACTGGGAGGTAGAAGAGGAGATCTTGTATAAACTAGGGGAGGGGGAGAAGAGTGCCTCCTTGTTACTGTAACAACCATATAAACAATTTTAATACAAATTAACAATCAGATTTAGCAACAGAGAGTAACAATACATATCCACAATTATCCTGCAATTTCACTGCAAAAAAGGAGGGAAATTCCTCACAATTTTTGCTATTTAAGTGATGGAATCTTTAGTAAACCTGCAGCTTAAGTTGTGACAAGCGCGTGTCTCACTCCACTTTCAGAGTAACTGCAAATCATAGGCCTATACTCAAGGCTGGTTTTGAGTTACCAGCTTTTTTGATGCCATTGATCAGCTTTTTTAGGTTGGTATGTAGATCAAATACATCTGATAAGAAGTACTAACTTTTGGTGTACTCTTTTAATGTTGCATTCAATGGGCAGATAGACCAGTGACCTTTAAAGAACAGTATATTGTCATTTATACATTTTCTTCTTTTCCAGCTTTTTGATAAAGTAGCAAATGGAATCACACGAGAAATGCTGAGGGTGGACATGAAGACATCCGCCATCTGAGGAGAAAGTACTTTATAGTTGCGTTTGCTAGCCAATGTTAAAAAATGTTAACTATTAATTGCTGCACTTGTTATTGTGGAATTGTAAAAGTGCCATTTAGCAGTGAATCCATCCATTTGCTTTCACTTTGTCTTATAGATTAATTTATTAGTTTAAATTGCTGTAGAAGATGGTGTACAAACTGATCGGAAATATAACAAATTGCAAGAATGTCTATGTGGCTTTGTCTAAATTCCTTGGCATAGTATGACATCACAACATATTTCACAAAAGTGTTTAATGTTCTTGTCAGATTTCTGAAGAAGCACTGAAACGTGTTTTCTCAAGTGGAGCCTGGGGACAAGATTATGTGCGTGACACAGGAAATTAATTCAAGCTAAATTAAAAGTAGCTTCATTCACATTTAAATTAAAAGTAGCTTCATCCACATTTATTTTCAGTGCAACTCTAAACAAGGATTTGTCAGGAAATACTTAATCATATGTCTTGTTGGTGTGAGTTGGCAAATTTTATTTTTCAAAAATACTGTTCTTGGTGGTAGGGTCATATTTAGTTTTTGCAGTACTCTTCTTCTTAGGCAGTCCCTCGGAACTGAGGATGACTTGCTTCCACATTAAAAATGAGTTTGCAGGTGACTGATGAGTCCAATGCGGGACCTACAGTCTCTGACACAGGTGGGGCAGACGGTGGTTGAAGGGGCGGGTGGGTGGGGTGCTTGGGTTGACGTGCACTCCTTGCGCTGCCTGCGCTTGGCTTCCGCTTGCTCCCGGCGAAGAGACTCGAGGAGTTCGGTGCCTTCCCGGATGCTTCTCCTCCACTTTGTGCGGTCTTGGGCCAGGGATTTCCAGGTGTCGGTGGGGATGTTACACTTTTTCAAGTAGGCTTTGAGGGTGTCCTTGAAGCATTTCCTCTGCCCACCTGGGGCTCTCTTGCCGTGTCGGAGCTCCGAGTAGAGCGCTTCTTTTGGGAGTGTCGTCTCGGGCATGCGGACAAGGTGACCCGTCCATCGGAGCTGATCGAGCGTGGTCAAAGCTTCGATGCTGGGGATGTTGGTCTGAGCAAGAACATGGATGTTGGTGCGCCTATCCTGCCAATGGATTTGCAGGATCTTGCGGAGGCAGCGTTGGTGGTACCTCTCCAGTGCTTTGAGGTGCCTGCTGTACATGGTCCATGTCTCTGAGGCATACAGCAGGGCGGGTATCACTGCTGCTCTGTAGACCATGAGCTTAGTGCCGGGTTTGAGGTCCTGGTCTTCAAACACTCTCTTCCTCAGGCGACCGAAGGCTGCACTGGCACACTGAAGGCGGTGTTGGACTTCGTAGTACTGCAAGGCTGCCAGCTACAAGCTTTCACTCAAGGTTTCAACACTTTAAATCATGGCCACATGGTACCCCCTCCCCCCCACACACTCATTGGGCATGCAATTCTGGGGGACTTCAGGTTGAATTTTTCAAATTAAAAATAGTGCATTATCTTTTGTTTTAAACAGTTTTTACTTCACAATTGATACATTTTCACAACTGATGTATTTGTTTAGAGTTACAGGGCCAATTCTGCATTCTCACACACATTGCACGTCACTAGCCCAAGTTCACACGGCAAGGTCATTTAAATTATTAGAGTATGTTCCCTGTGCAAACTGGCTCAGGTGCAGGGAGCACACTATTGAAGTGGGAAACATCCAGCATGAACCAAAAGCCCTCAAGCATGTAAACTAGGAGATCCATCAAAAAGACACAGAAGAAATATTGTGGCATCAAAAAAGACAGGGAAGAAGTAGCAGGCAAAAAGTAAGGGAAGGCAAATCCAATGTTGAGGTTCAAAACCGAGTCTGTAGGCAAATAACGTAGCCCTGATCCCCTGGATAATGTCTGGAAAAGTGGGTGTGCTGCTGTATTAGATGGGTGTAAAAAAGGTATGGCTTGTTTGGCACGCCAGATCACCCTCAGCAGTGCACCATGCCTGGCAAGAGGTGACGACCAGATTCATTTCTCTGTATTGTATTTGTATGACCCAGGAATAGATGCGGGAGATGTCAACATACGTTAAGGAGTCATACTCCCCAACAGTACCATGAACCTGGTAGATAGCCCAAGATTGCATGCCACATAATATTGTCTGTCAGTCTGGTTCATATTTACTGCTCACCCATGCCAAACTCTCAAACAATCTTACAGCTCTTTCATTTTCATCTCATGCCATTCCTATATTTCAGCAGGTCACCTAATCAAGCTATAAATTACAATTGAAAACGTTGCCACACTCCCATCTTCCAAAGGCATCACACATCAATCTATTGGAACACAACACGCTGACACGCAGGGTGGGTTACAGGTTGGGCACCTGGCAGCTATCAGTGACACTTGGACTTTAGAAAATGTACCCGGGCATTGCCATTGAGCAGCCATGTCATTCTAATCAATGGTAAAGTAAATGAAAGTGCTGGTGAGGCTGACTGATGTATCATTCAGCTGTTTTTTTTACCTGTGAGCAGCACATTGGTATTGCAGTACAGGCTGGGAATCAGCAACAGGCATAAAAAGAAAGACTTGCATTTATATCACGCCTTTCACAACCTCAGGACGTCATAAAGTTCTTCACAGCCAATGAAGTACTTTTGAAGTGTTGTTGTAATGTAGGAAACACGGCAGCCAATTTGCACACAGCAAGGTCCCACAAACAGCAATGAAATAAATGACCAGATAATCTGTTGGTTGAGGGACAAATATTGGTCAGGACACCGGGGAGAACTTACTGGCTCTTCTTCAAAATATTGCCATGGGATCTTTTATGTCCACCTGAGAGGGCAGATGGGGCCTCATTTTAACGTCTAATCTGAAGGACGGTACCTCCAACAGTGCAGCACTCCCTCAGTACTGCACTGGAGTGTCAGCCTGGATTTTGTGCTCACGTTTCTGGAGTGCGACTTGAACCCACAACCTTCTGACTTAGGTGAGTGTGCTACCACTGAGACACAGCTGACACCTTGTTGAAGGCAGTGGTGACCTTGCCAACCACTGTCATTGGCACATTAGTTGCAACTTGGTTGCAGGTGTCCTTTTTCTAAAAAGACATCGGGCCAGTTTTAAGAGATTTTAAAAATGTCAAATTTTCATTTTAAAAGTTTCTTTTCTTTTTTGTCTCTTTTTTTCTCTCGCTCTTAATCCAATCTTTCTTTCCCTCACTTTATTTCTCTTTCTGTACCTGATTTGACATTGGATTCACCTACTCTAATTCACCCTCCTCAGTCCTTCCTCTATTTATTCCTCAATCCTTAAATCTCACTGTTTGTCCCGTTGTTCACCAAGGCCCGTGATGCCCTGTTGCCCTCGCTGCAGCTCGCACTTCCAGCAACTTTGTGTGCAAAAACTTATAAAACTTAATCGTGCATGAACAAGTCTAACTGAGAGTGACCACCATGAGATGCCCTCCTCTAGCAAAATCTGGCCCATCATAAATGTTTTCGCAAAATATTACAAAACCCATGCCACTTTAAGAGATTCTTCACCATCGAGCTTCCTTGAACCCATTCCAAATAAGCTCACACAGGTAAAAGGACCAAACCCAACATGAATATCACAGAATTTACAAGCAGGTTATTTAAATATTTCTGCATGAAATTTGGTGCCTTGATGGGACTAAAGTTACAAAAAGGACGTGAGCACACAGAATGCAGCAGACTGCAGATTTAGAGCCCAGTTTAAAATGAGCACAAGCATAATCCCCCAATTCTATTCGTGCAACTGGTACCGTGGCACACAGCACCTCAGAATCTGTCCCTACGGAAAAAATTGTTGTATTTAGGTTTATGCTTATTGAAGAGATGAAACCATCCCATCTCCAAAAGCTATCGGAGCAATCGCTCTTCCCTGCACCAAGACACTTCCCTTCCATTGAGACTTATTCTGAACCCTTCACAGAGAAATTCTCTCCCAGTTACCAAGGTTGTATCCTTCCCTTCACAATGGCGCAGTCCCCTTCTAACACCCTCTCCCAGTTCACAGGGACTATCATTCCCTCGAACCCCTCAGTTCACAGAGGCACTCTCTCCCTCTGATGCATCCTAATTCTCCCCCCTCCCTAGTAAACAAGACACTCTGGCCCCGATATTTACAGAGAGGTGGGAATTGTGAGGCTAAAGAACCTGGCAAGACCAGGGATGCGGAGTTCCTGACTCTCTTAACGGTAGGATCTCATTAATATCTTGTAGGTCCATCTCCCGCCCGGACCCAGCCAAATGGACAGCTTGACCGTCGGGCAGGAGTGAACATCAGATCAGCAATCGGGTGGGGGGAGGTCGAAGGCTTCCTTGAGGTTCCTGAGGGGAGAAACTTCTGCCCCTCTGGGCCCACAAGGAGTGCTGACAGAGGCACTTAACTTGGGGAGCTAGCAGCTCCCGCCTCCATTTCATTGCCGACCCCTGGGAAACCCGTACAACAGCTGTAAATTTCAAATCTGGCTCTCAATTGCACTGTGGGAGTCCGATTTATATATGTTAATTAAAGCATCCCACCTCTCCACGTGTCGTGTGGAGTTGGGTGTCATGTTCAGCATATTTCACTTTTTAACACCCACCCCCACAACCCTCTCCCACCCATCGTGGGAGGGTTAATATTGAGGCCCCTGTCTTCTTGATGAACTTTTCACTCCTGTCTTGACTACAACTCTAGCCTGACCTTGCGTTGCACTCTGCGAGCAAAGTTTGTGCTGCAGGCAGGAATTTCTGATCCATTGAAATTGATATTTCCAGGAATTCCTGCTTGCAGCACAGAATCTGACCCCGAAGTGAAGCAGCTGGGCCCAGCAGTGAGAAAATCATTGGGGAGCAGAGTGATAGCAATTTCCCAACCAAATCACTGATTTTTTACCATCAGATTAAAAGTGTACTGATTTGCATACCAGGTATGCCTGGTTTTGACCCTGCTTTAAACACAACTGCTTACAAGTAGCAAGACACCAATACTGCTTGCTGCTGATTTGCCTGTTTACATGCCTTTTGGTTCCTATAAATGCAAATTGTTGTTGTAGATCATTAACAGTTCTCCTATCTACACTGTAAGAAAGAGAAACCATTTTACACAATTTTCAAGCTGGACATTCAACCAGCATCAAGAAGGAACAACAATATTGGCCCAGAAATTGATCTTGCTCTGTTCCCGCGATCTCTCACTCCGCTTGTGCTTTTTCAGATCCAGCTCGCACGAACTTGATGTTCCAGACATCAGCTGGGCAGTGCTTGCGTATCCCACCGGCGTAGTGAATTCGTGCGAGCTGTGGGATCACGTGACTCAGTTAGAGCCAATGGCAGCACACCATCTTCCATTCATAAGTTTCACATACGTGCTGTGAAAGCTATGAATCTTACACCCCCCCAAAATAACAGCTAAACCTCAATTAAATTTTTAAAAAACCATCACATTAATAAAATAAGTATAGTTAAATAAATTAACCATTTTAAATAAAAAATTAAATTTTTGAAAAAATGTAAAATCTTTTAAAAAGTTATAAAAATAAACTTACCTGTCTTTAAAGTCTCTAAAAAAGATATACCTGTTAAAAAAAATTCAAAAAAATACTTAGTTCACTACTTACCTTGTTAAAAGTGGGTCTTACTCCTCCTTTTTCCATTTCTAAAATCTTCCGTACTTACCTGTGCGTCGTAGCTAAAGGAGACGTCTGTGTAAACAATGAGGAATTAGGCCTTGACGAGATAACATAGAACTCAATGAGCCTCTTTAATAAACAATCCTTATCAGAAAGTTTGCCAGCTAGACGGTTGAGATTTGCGTCAGCTATCCAGCCAATCAACTGTTACTGTGGTCTTCACATGATGGAAATTTACTGACAAAGAGGTTTAAGATCATGCAGGCTTTAACTTTAAGTTTTAAACAAAAACCGCAATATATTATTGGTTATCGTGATCTAAGACCATAGGTCAATGAGGCCTTGGCGATATCACATCCTGTCCACCATTGAAAGAAAAAGATATAAAGAAGCTGTTAAGGTAACTTCTTTACTGCAGTCGGAAGGAGGTGGCCTGGCCAGTCATCTCGCCTACGAGGATCAGACTGCAGTCGAGGGGTCGGAAGGAGAGCTGCAGTCAACAAGAAGGGAACCCAGGCGATCGTCGGAAGGAGAGAGCTGCAATCAACAGGAGCTGGCCACTTCAGGGTGATTGATGACCATTTACTGAGAACATATTTGGGTACTGTATTGCTAGTGCATTGTATTGCCATTTAAATCTATAAGCGTTTTTGTTTTCTCTCTTTTCCTTTAATAAACAACCTTACTTAACTTAAGAGCTTTTGGGTGATTCATTAATTATTTCCCTTGTAATTCACAGGTCAAAACGAACTATAAGCCTGAGAATAGGACAGCAAGGCTTACAACATTAACATCTTCCAACAACTCCCAAAGCTTAGCACTTTATTTGTAGTTTTAAATTTTACTTGATCAATAATATTTTCCCCTTTACCTCTAGAGCCTTAGGAGGTGAAATTGACTTGGGTGGTAACATAAAATGGGTGATAGCGAACCGGCCGTCTGTTTTACACTCCGCCCAATTTTATATTCCATTTTAAAACTGATGCTTTCGGTCTGTAGCTTTCTCTGGTTTGAAAACTACTTCGAATTTTCCAGTCTGCTCGCTTTGCATTTCATGCCTATCTCTCTCACTGTTTTGCTTACCGACCAGTTTCAATTTGTTCCTGCCTTCACAACAGGTAGAAATTCTATCAAGATCTAGCCCTCGGCTTGCTTTTCTGAATACAACTTAAATGTTAATGCATTAAAAACAGCAACTGACAGAACGATCGTTTCATCCTGTTAGCTGCTGGGAACCAGCTGTATCAGTGACATCTCACTGTCTGCTCAAATTGGATTTTTTTTCCTCTCTGGCCTCTTTTTTGCAACTTTCATTAACATCACCCAAGTTAGAAATTGCTGACAGCTATACTGATTCCTTTGTAATGTGCTTTAAATTGGTCTTTAGTGGCTGTCCTTCCCAGTAGGCACTATTAAGACTTTGTAAATGCCTGCTGCTTTCGTGGTCACTTCTAAGGCAGATGATGGACCTGCATTATCAGGGATATTTGATTGTGTGCAGGCTTTTGTTTAATTTGGGGTGGGGAGGGGGTGGGATGTGTCTAGTCATGATGCTCCAGCCATCATGGTCTTTTCCTGCCGTCAATAAATTTGAGACTAGTATTGTAGGCATGAGGGCAGACACTCCTCTCCTTTGTGCCAGAGGAAAGGTGAGTTTCCTGACGCAACAGTGAGGATAAAGCAGCAGATCTCTGTGATCCACCCCAGTCCACCCCAGTCCAACACCGGCATCTCCGCATCATGTCCTTTACATTGCCCAGGGATTTCCTGAATCCCCATGGGGGGAGAGGGGGGATGAACTGCTCAGACAGCTATGCAAATAAAGCAGTAAGGCCTTCTGCCTCATTTTCCTGCATGGTGCCCATTAAGAAGGGTATCCAGAATAAGCGATGTTAAGCCTTGTAACCAGCCCTTGTTATATTGAAGAATCTGAGCTGCTGATTCTGGACAGCAGCCAGAAGTGTCACAGCTTGCAGCTGGATTTAAAGCAAAGTTCTGGGGGCAGGTGCAAAGCAAAGGGTTGACCTGTACCTGGGGAATGTTGGGCCACATGCTAATTACTTGTACCCGTAAATCCAGGGTTCAGGTCATTTCTGGTGGACTGAACGTTAGATGTGCCCTGCCTGACCTGTGGGGGGAGGAGGGAGAAAATAAGAACATAAGAAATAGGAGCAGGAGTAGGCCATTTGGCCCTTCAAGCCTGCTCCGCCATTCAATAAGATCATGGCTGATCTTCTACCTCATCTCCACTTTCCTGCACTATCCCCATATCTCTTGATTCCCTTAATATTCAAAAATCTATAGATCTCTGTCTTGAATATACTCAACGACTGAGCCTCCACAGCCCTCTGGAATAGAGAATTCCAAAGATTCCCCACCCTCTGAGTGAAGAAATTTCTCCTCATCTCAGTCCTAAATGGCCAACCCCTTATTCTGAGACTGTGACCCCTAGTTCTAGACTCCCCAGCCAGGGGAAACATCCTCCCTGCATCTACCCTGTCAAGCCCTGTAAGAATTTTGTATGTTTCAATGAGATCACCTATTATTCTTCTAAACTTTAGAGAATATAGGCCTAGTCTACTCAATCTCTCCTCATAGGACAATCCGCCCATCCCAGGAACCAGTCTGGCTGCACTCCCTTTATGGTAAGTATATCCTTCCTTAGGTCAGGAGACCAAAACTGTACACAATACTCCAGGTGTGCTCTCACCAGGGCCCTATATAACTGCAGTAAGATTTCTTTACTCTTATACTCAAATCCTCTTGTAATAAAGGCCAACATACCATTTGCTTTCCTAATTGCTTGCTGTACCTGCATGTTAACTTTCAGTGATTCGTGTACAAGGATACCCAGGTCCCTCTGAACACCAACATTTCCGAATCTCTCACCATTTCAAAAATACTCTGCTTTTCTATTTTTCCTACCAAAGTGGATAACTGCACATTTCTCCACATTATATTCCATTTGCCATGTTCTTGCCTACTCACTTAGCCTCTATATCCCCTTGAAGCCTCCTTGCATCCTCCTCACAACTTATATTCCCATGCAGCTTTGTATCATCAGCAAACTTGGATATATTATATTTGGTCCCCTCATCCAAATCATTGATGTCGATTGTGAAAAGCTGAGGCCCAAGCACTGATCCTTGTGGTACCCCACTAGTTACAGCCTGCCAACCCGAAAATGACCCATTTATTCCTACTCTCTGTTTTCCGTCCGTTAACCAATCCTCAATCCATGCTAGTACATTACCCCCAATCCCTTGAGCCCTAATTTTGTTTAATAACCTCTTGTGTGGCACCTTATTGAATGACTTCTGAAAATCCAAATACACCAAATGCACTGGTTCCCCCTTATCTATTCTGCTAGTTACAACCTCAAAAAACTCTAACAAATTTGTCAAACACGATTTCCCTTTCATAAATCTGTGTTGACTCTGCCCAATCCTATTGTTATTTTCTAAGTGCCCTGTTACCACGTTCTTTACTAATAGATCCTAGCATTTTCCCTACTACTGATGTCAGGCTAACTGGTCTGTAGTTCCCCATTTTCTCTCTCCCTCCTTTCTTAAATAGTAGGGTTACATTTTGCTACCTTCCAATCCACGGTAACTGTTCTAGAATTTATGGAATTTTGGAAAATGACAACCAATGCATCCACTATCTCTATAGCCGCCTCTTTCAAAACCCTAGGATGTAGGCCATCAGGTCCAAGGGATTAATCAACTTTTAGTCCCATTAATTTCACCAGTACTATTTTTTTACTAATACTAATTTCTTTCAGTTCCTCATTCTCGCTAGACCCTTGGTTCTCCACTATTCCCAGGAAGTTTTTTGCGTCTTCTTCCGTGAAGATAGACACACAGTATTTGTTTAATTTCTCTGCCGTTTCCTTATTCCTCATTATAATTTCTCCTGTCTCAGCCTGTAAGGGACCCACATTTACTTTCGCTAATCTTTTCCTTTTTACGTACCTATAGAAGCTTTTACAGCCTATTTTATGTCTCTTGCTAGTTTACTCTCATATTCTATTTTCCCTTTCTTCATCAATTTCTTGGTCCTCCTTTGCTGAATTCTAAAATCCTCCCAATCCTCAGGCTTACTACTCTTTTTGGCAACATTATAAGCCTCTTCCTTTGATCTAATACTACCCTTAACTTCTCTTGCTAGCCACGGTTGGACCACTTTTCTGTGGGGTTTTTGTGCCTTAAAGAAATGTATATTTGTTGTAAATTATGTATTAATTCTTTAAATGCTAGCCATTGCTTATCTACCATCATTCATTTTAATGTAGTTTCCCAACCTACCTCAGTCAACTCGCCCCTCATACCTACATAGTTTGCTTTGTTTAGATTTAAGACCCTAGTTTTGGTTTGATCTAAATCACTTTCAAACTCAATATAAAATTCCAACATATTATGGTCACTCTTCCCTAAGGGCCCCTTTACTACAAAGTTATTAATTAACCCTTTTTCATTGCACAATACTAGACCTAAAATAGCCTGTTCCCTAGTTGGTTCCTCAACATACTGATCTAGAAAACTATCTTGCATCATGAATTTGTCCTCCACAATATTACTGCAAATTTGGTTTGCCCAGTCTATATGTAGATTAAAATCTCCCATGATTACTGTATTACCCTTATTACACAATAGGGGCCATAGGGGGAAAATTCGGTACCTCCGGGGGTGCTAACAGGACGCTACCGGCTTTGCAACTGGGAGATCATGATGTCATTGCCGCGTGCATTGCCCTGGTAGCGCCCCGGACCCGAACTTCGGTTCTGCCGCCTGCAAGTTACAGAGGACGTTGGCGCAGTAAGTAGTAAAATTGTTGCAATGCAGTATTTGAATTTGACTCTGTTGGAGTGGGCCGGATCGCAGCTGCCGTCAGGGACCAGCTAACTGGTCCCAATGCAGAGCCTGCAGCAATGGCCCTTCCCTTTAAGGGAGGGAAGGAGCCTCGGATCGCAGCACCATTGTGCAGTGTTGCACCACTACCGCCCCGCCTGCGTCCATTAGCACTCCAGGAAGGAAGTGGAGCTCTTGATTTAGCACTCCACTTCCTTCCTGGAGCGCTAACACCAAATTTACAGAAAGCTGAGAATCATTAACGCCTGGCGCTAATTTTTCAGCTTTCAAAAGTTAGCGCCCCAAACGGGGCGATACTGAATTTCTCCCCCTTTAAAGTGTTTTCTTATGGAGTATGTTAAACATAAGAATTTTTAGATAGGGTAAAACTATTGCAGTGAGCAAGCTTTATTTTTCTGCTGGCAGTGGTATGTCTAGTGCAGATTTGTTGAGTACAGCAGTAAGCAAACGCTTTGTGTGTTTGAACTGCTTTTGATACCCAGTTCTATAAAAGATCAAAAGCTTCTGAAGTTTCAGAGGAAGAGCAAGTTTGTCTTTTTTGTTAGTCTGTTTGTTCAGGGAACGAGATCTAAATGCATCGAGGGAGTTGAGATGTGCAGGTGTGTCATTAGCAAAGGATTCCACAAGCAAAACTAGTTTGTGGGGCATTTGAATAAATTTGTGTTTGTGAAGCAAATTGTTCTTTAATGGTATGAATGCTCTGTTTTGAATTCTGTGGTTTAACAATGTGAATAACAAACTTAAGGCTTCATTCTTTTGCACCACAGAAGATGTGTTTTCGAAGAAGTGACCAGGCATACTTGTTAGTCTAGACAGATGACTCTCAAAGAAAGAAAGAGAAAAAACTTGCATTTATATAATACCTTATAATGTCCTCAGAGTGTCCCAAAGCACTTCACAGCCATTGATTTGCTTTTACGTAGACAGACCTGACATGCAAGTTGCACATGGCAAGGTCTCGCAAACAGCAAATGAGATGAATGAGCCTTAATTTGTTTTTGGTGGTGTTGGTTGAGTGAGAAATGTTGGCTGGAACAGCAGGAGACTGTTCTTCGAATAGTGCTATGAGATCTTTTACATCTATCTGAACAGATTCAATATCTCATCTAAACGATGGCACCTCAGTACTGCACTAAAGTGTGCAGCCAAGATTAGGTGCTCAAGTCCTGGAGTGGGACTTGAACACAACCTCCTGACTCAAAGGCAAGAGTGCTACCAACTCAGCCAAGCTAATAATTAGAGCCATTGTTGCCTGCTAAATTTTGTGACAGAAACTCAGCCTGTCCAAAAAACAGCTAGTGAGGATGCAATAATTTCAGTAACATATTCATCAGCGATATATACTAAGGCTTCCCATATACTTTATTTCTTTGTCAGACTTTGTATCAATAGCTTCGGAATGATAGTGCAGTATAGATATTTGAAGTTGGGGTTTTTGGTAAACAGGAACCTCCCGCTGCAATAAATTCTACTTCAGCTGTCATTATTTCTCACCAAACAGGAAGTGCTTGTAAGGGGAAATTCTTATTCATAACTCCATTGCCATTTCTTAGACAAAAGTATTGTAAATGCATCTAAAACTGGTGGCCTGCATACAAACTCACCCGCTACTAGTACTGGCAAAAAATAATAATGGTAAGTGGCTATTTTAATTCAAATAGGTCAAGATCAATCTGAATTCAAATTGAATCTATAGGGCAAATTTTGCAAGGTGGAGTTCCCGATATGGAGCTTTGCTCAACGGGAGCGTGGATTGGATCGACGCAGAGGTCAGCACGGCTGATTCACAGCACTTCCAATTTTCTAGTGATGATAATTCACACTTATGTGAGTAGACACAAGTACATTTTATAGGTTTATAGTTCTGCAAACTAGCAAATATATCCATTTTGATAAACTATTTCAAAAATTATCCCCCAAAAAAGAAATGCTCAGAGAAGTGAGATCAAAACTACTTGGTGACCTCAGAACTGTTTTCCCTCCCCAAACCTTCTACTATATGAATGGTTCATGAAAGGCAAAAATGCAGACTTTCATCAGACAACAGCCTCACTGTGTAGTTTGTGGCAAACCCAAACGGAATATGACAAGGTCAGATTGCAGAGGGCACCACATATCAAGAACTTGTCAAATCACAGAGTTTTATAGAGAAAGTGTCAAGGGTTCCGCTTAGCAGGTTTTAGAATGAACACTTTTGATTTGCTCAACTTCAAAGAAGGATCCTGAGGTTCAAATAAAATCCATTTATCAGATTTCTAAACTATCCTTCACAGCTCTGACTGATAGAAATCTTTCAAAGTACCCCAATTTCTTGAATGTACAGATCATAGCCAAGAATTGATGCACTGTTGTATTTATGTGCTTAATGTGCTTTACTGATGTGGAGAAGTGTGTGGTCAGCCACCTTGGACCTAAGAAAGATAGATGAGAGTACGTTCTAAATGATGAGAAGCTAGGAACTGTGGAGGAGCAGAGAGATTTAGGGGTTCAAGTACTGAAATCACTAAAAGCTAGTGGACAGGTACAAAAATAATTAAAAAGGCTAATGGAATGTTAGCCTTTATCTCCAGGAGGCTGGAATACAAAGGATGGAAGTTATGTTACAGTTATATGAAGGTGTGTTAGACTTCATTTAGAGGACTGCATTCAGCTCTGGGCTCCGCACATTAGGAAGGATATACTGTATTAAAGAAAAGAAAGACTTGCATTTATATAGCGCTCTTCACGTCCACCAGACGTCCCAAAGCGCTTTACAGCCAATGAAGTACTTTTGAAATGTAGTCACTGTTGTAATGTAGGAAACACGGCAGCCAATTTGCACACAGCAAGCTCCCACAAACAGTAATGTGATAATGACCAGATAATTTGTTTTAGTGTTGTTGATTGAGGGATAAATATTGGCTAGAACACCAGGGATAATTCCGCTGCTCTTCTTCGAAATAGTGCCTTTTACATCCACCTGAGAGAGCAGACGGGGCCTCAGTTTAACGTCTCATCCGAAAGACGGCACCTGCGACTGTGCAGCACTCCCTCAGCACCACACTGGTGTGTCAGCCTAGATTTTTGTGCTCAAGTTTCTGGAGTGGAACTATGAATGCACAACCTTCTGACTCAGAGGCGAGTGTGCTACCAACTGAGCCACAGCTGATACATTGGCCTTAGAGGGGGTGCAGCGCAGGTTCACCAGAATGATACTGGGAATAAAAGGGTTAAATTATGAGGACAGGCTGCATAGACTAGGCTTGTATTCCCTTGAGTATAGAAGGTTTAGGGTGGCATAACCTTAAAATTAGAGCTAGGCCGTTCGGGGGTGATGTCAGGAAGCACTTCTTCAAACAAAGGGTAGTGGAAATCTGGAACTCTCTCCCCTAAAAAGGTGTTGAGGCTAATTTCCAACTTAAAAGTTTCCAAACTGAGATTGATAGATTTTTGTTCGGCAAGGGTATTAGGTTTTACGGAACCAAGGTGGGTAGATGGAGTTAAGATACAGATCAGCCATGATGTAATTGAATGGTGGAACAGGTTCAAGGGATTGAATGGTCTACTCCAGTTCCTAGATTCATATCTTCTTATGTTCCAGATCATTTACTGATACTTTTGGTTAAAGGAAACTTGCACAGTGCACAGATTCTCAGATGTTGTAATAGTGCAAAAACCACTTGCAGATCTCAATATTGACACAAAATGATCTTGTGACTGACAGATTTTTTTAACATGGAAGACCATTAAATCAGAGAAGGATGTAATTTGTGTCTTCTTTGTCAAAAGGTAGCGGAGTGCAGTGCTGGTACTTTCAAATCCTTTGTGCTGTAGGCTATCTGGTTGTATAATGCATTATTGCATCAAACTTATGTACCACAGAGTGATAGGACATGAATTTATGACTGATTCCCAAAAGAGAGTATGTAATCTCAGTTGGAAGGGATGGCAGAAATGCACAAGACTCTTGCCTTAGAGGGCAGATCAGTTCAAGTCACGACTGCATGCCTTTTGGAAGCTCTACGTTAGGAAATGATACATGGTGTGAATGGAATTTAAACAGAAAGTAAAGATATACTTGTATTTAAATAGTGCTTTTCATGGTCTCAGGACATCCCAAAGTGATTTACAGCCAATTAAGTACTTTTGAAGTGTAGTCACTGTTGTAATGTAGGGAAACACAGCTGTCAAATTGCGCACAGCAAGGTCCCACAAACAGCAATGTGATAATGTCCAGATAATCTGTTTTTAGTGATGTTGAGTGAGGGATAAATATTGGCCAGAACTCCCTTGCTCTTCTTGAAAATAGAGCCAAGGGATCTTTTATGTCCACCTGAGAGGGCAGCTGGGGCCTTGGTTTAACATCTCATCCGAAAGCCAGGGAAGATTTTGTTTTTGTTGCATTGTAAATGAGGAGGGGACGAGCATGGTTGCAATCTCACGCCCTGCAGCACTGATAACAGCTGCATGTCGTCACAAAGGAAGCTGCAATCCATTTCTGAAATTTGCTTTTTTTGGCAACAGTTTTCAATTTCTGGCACCCAAGCCTGGATTTTCAGGGGGCAGCAAAATAGGGAGGACTTCTGTTTCACTGGAACTCTGCCCACTTTGCATTGTGGCATAGTGTCTCAGAGGTCAGCTCTTCAGTTAGGTATTACTTTGGGGTGTGTCTGCCCTGCACACCATTTCCCACTGCTCTCACACGCAAGGTATCAGATGTAAATCATGCCCATGTGAGGTTGGTATTCAGCATTGTCAGGTGACAGGAAGTATGCAGAAAGTGATGGAAAGGACAAAGAAAGTCAATGTATTTGTTTTTCTTTTTTTCCACTGAAAACGGGTACATATAAATGTTGAGTTTTTAAAGCAAAGTTAATTTTACCGAAAAGGATTTCCTATTTTGTATTCAGACTGACTTTTTCGATAAGGTTATCAACATGTGTAATTCCCCCCCTCCCAGGAATTTTACAGGAATTAGTTAATTATCTTCTCTACTAAAATGTTTCTATACAATAAAGAAGGGTCAATCTATAGTAATATAGTGTAGCGAAATATCACTATTCTAGAATACCAAAACACTGCCTGACAGGCTATCCTTTATTCCTACATGTGTAAGTATTGAACACAAAAAAGTCAATTAGAGAAGTTACTAAATGAAATGACTGCAAACAGCAGTGACCTTAACAGCAGGCATCGCTCAATGTAAATTCTCCCACTGGGGGAGGGATTAGGATTTTTAAGTAAAAAAAGCCCAATATTAAGTATACAACCATTTTCAGTTGAGAGAAAAACTATTTACATCTAAATGATGTTGGCCTGTTTCTTGACATTATTGATTGAAGCAGACATGCTGAGATTATACTACCAATAGACAATGAGTTGCAAGGACAGAAATTGCACAAAAACCTTTCCGAGCCAGTGAGAACTCCTACATGATTCAAAATTGACACAGTTGATGGCATCTCTGCAAACAAAGAGGGCATGTCACTAGATCATCCAGCTGAAGAATAGATGCTTTGCATAACATATAGAATGTGCTGCTTTTATCGTATGTGCTAAGAAGCTGTATATTAATTAAATTCTAGTAAGTAATTGATGATTGCATTTCAAATTGTAGTCTGGGAGGTTGCATTACTGTTATTTTTGATATGTTAAAGCACTTTGCAATTAAGTAAAAGTGGAAATGATATTAATATGGTTTTGCAGTTTGTAATTATGAATATACTTAATTTGGAAATGTTTATTAAGCCTGAGAATCCTTTAGTATTGTCCGTAAGTTAGAGCAAAGAAACTTTGTAGAGCGGTGAATAATAGTAGCTCTGCCGTATCGTCTCTTTAAAATGCTGAGTGACACAGACGAGGTAGACGCAAACTGCAAAAACAAAATTTACTTTTCATTTGCATGGTGTGCTGTCCAAAATACCAGAACAAGTAATACAAACTGATCATTAAAGGAGCAGGAGGGGAAGTGGGTGATTAGGACATTCATATTTCATGAGATGATGGCACAGAGGAAAACAGCACAAAACCTGACAATGAGTGCCATTTATGGCAAAAAGAAAATTCAGTTATTTTTCTTGAGAAATTTATCATCACAGCCATCTCCCTACATTACAACAGTAACTACACTTCAAAAATACTTAATTGGCTGCAAAGCGTTTTGGAATGTCCTGGGGTCGTGAAATGCGCTATATAAAGCAAGTCTTTCTTTATAAGATCCAAGCAAATCAAAATTACATAATTACAGTAGTTCCTCGAACTACTGCTCTCACCGCATCTTGAGATCCATGATCAACGCCATGCGGCGCCACATGAACACTCTCGACCTCTCTCTTCAGCAGCACCGGCGCACTCTATCTCAAAGCTGTCCGGGTCCACAGTTCCATTTCATCCTTCGACTCATCCGACGCTTCAACAAAAAACTTTTTTTCTTCCTTTCTGATGTCAAGGATCGCAAGCTTCATCAACTCTTGAACACCAATGCCCCTCTGGAACCTTCTTCCCCTTCACTTTCCTCTGACGCCCCTTCTCCCAATCTCACCCCCTGCCGTGTTTTTACTATCCCTTCTGACCTTCCCCTCTCTGACCCCGAACGATTAGTCCTCAGCAAAGGCCTGAGCTTCATCCCCTTACGCCCCCACCTCAATGAATTTCGAGCTCGGCACGATGCTGAGCTCTTTTTCCGCCGCCTTCACCTCCGTGCCCACTTCTTTGGCCAGGAGTCTTCCCCCCGCACGGCTGACCCTTTCTCCTGCTTTCAGAATTCCCGTTCTACCTGGACCCTTCCCTCTGGCCTCTTACCCTCTCCAGATCTTTTCATTGCAAACTGCCGCCGTGACATCGGCTGTCTCCATTTCTCTGCTCCCCTCACTCACTCCAACCTACCTCCCTCTGAACTTGCAGCACTCCATTCTCTCAGATCCAACCCTGACATTGTCATTAAACCTGCTGACAAGGGTGGTGCTGTTGTTGTTTGGCGAACTGACCTCTACCTAGCGGAAGCTGAACGCCAACTCTCCGACACCTCCTCCTACCTCCACCTGGACCATGACCCCACTACCAAACATCAAGCAACCGTTTCCAAGACTGTCACTGACCTCATCTCCTCTGGAGATCTTCCCCCCATGGCCGCCAACGTCATAGTTCCCCAACCCCGCACAGCCCGCTTCTACCTCCTTCCCAAGATCCACAAACAGGACTGCCCTGGTAGACCCATCGTTTCAGCCTGTTCTTGCCCCACGGAACTTATCTCTTCCTATCTCAACTCTATTTTTTCTCCCCTTGTCCAGTCTCTTCCCACCTACATCCGCGACTCTTCCGATGCCCTCCGCCACCTTAACAGTTTCCAGTTTCCCGGCCCCAACTGCCTCCTTTTCACTATGGACGTACAATCCCTCTACACCTCCATCCCCCACCAGGATGGCCTGAGGGCGCTCCGCTTCTTCCTTGAACAGAGGCCCAACCAGTCCCCATCCACCACCACCCTCCTCCGCCTGGCTGAACTTGTTCTCACATTGAACAACTTCGCCTTTGACTCCACTCATTTACTCCAAATCAAAGGTGTTGCTATGGGTACCCACATGGGTCCTAGCTATGCCTGCCTTTTCGTGGGATATGTGGAACACTCTTTGTTCCAGTCCTACTCGGGTCCCCTCCCTCACCTCTTTCTCCGGTACACTGATGACTGTAACGATGCCGTCTCCTGCTCTCGCCCTGAACTAGAAAATTTCATTCACTATGCTTCCAATTTCCACCCTTCCCTCACCTTCACATGGTCCATCTCCGACTCTTCCCTTCCCTTCCTCGACTTCTCCGTCTCATCTCTGGGGATAGGTTATTGACAAACATTCACTGCAAGCCCACTGACTCCCACAGCTACCTTGACTACACTTCCTCCCACCCCACCTCCTGTAAGGACTCTATGCCATTCTCCCAGTTTCTCTGTCCCCACCGCATCTGCTCTGATGATGCCACCCTCCATACCAGTGCTTCCGACATGTCTTCCTTTTTCCTCAACCGAGGATTCCCCTCTACTGTGGTTGACATGGGCCTCGACCATGTTCGTTCTATCTCCCGCACTTCTGCCCTCACCCCTGCCCCTCTCTCCTGGAACCACGATAGAGTTCCCCTTGTCCTCACCTTTCACCCCACCAGCCTCCACATTCAATGGATCATCCTCCGCCATTTCCGCCACCTCCAGCGTGATCCCACCACCAAACGCATCTTCCCCTCACCTCCCCTTTTAGCATTCCGCAGGGACCGCTCCCTCCGCAACACCCTAGTCCACTCCTCTACCACCCCCAGCACCCCTTCGCCCGGCACCTTCCCGTGCACGCGCAGGAGATGCAACACATGCCCTTATACCTCCCCTCTTCCCACTGTCCAGGGCCCCAAACACCCCTTCCAGGTGAAACAGCGATTTACTTGTACTTCCTGCAATTTAGTATACTGTATTCGCTGCTCACGATGTGGTCTCCTCTACATTGGGGAGACCAAACGCAGATTGGGTGACCGCTTTGCGGAACACCTCCGTTCAGTTCGTAAGGGGGACCCCGAGCTCCCGGTGGCCTGTCACTTTAATTCACCGCTCCATTCCCACTCAGACCTCACTGTCCTCGGCCTCTTGCATTGTTCCACTGAAGCTCAGCGTAAGCTCGAGGAACAGCACCTCGTCTTTCGATTAGGCACTCTACAGCCCTCTGGACTCAACATAGAGTTCAACAATTTCAGATCATAACCCCGGCCCCTATCACATTATATATATATTTTTCTTTTTTTTATTCACACTTTTGTTTGGCCTTTTTTCTTCCCTCACACAGGGCAGCTGTCCTTCATTCTGCCAGCGCAATTCACACTTCATTTAGAGCCATCCTTTGTTCCTCAACCTGTCCCATTTCCACCGCCTCTTGCCTTGAATATCTCTTATTGGGCCAGAAATTCGGGTCTCCACGGGTGAGTACGCGCTGTGTACTCACCTGTAGACCCAACGAAAGTGCCGGTTTTGCGCATGCACTGCTCATGCGCTGGAAACCTGAACTTCCGTTCCCTTGAAGGAAGGGGTTCGGAGGTCAAACACGTGCGCCGGAGAGGCAGCGCGCACATATCGGACTTCCATTTTTTTTTCAGGTTTCTGTGTGAGGGTAAGTCTCCAGCAGCTGCGCGGGGAAAAAGCAGGCGCAAGGCCTGCTTTTAACAAGGTAGTAGCTATGATGTGGAGATGCCGGTGTTGGACTGGGGTGGACAAAAGTGAGAAGTCGCACAACACCAGGTTATAGTCCAACAGTTTTATTTGAAATCACAAGCTTTCGGAGCGCTGCTCCTTCGTCCTGACGAAGGAGCAGCGCTCCGAAAGCTTGTGATTTCAAATAAAACTGTTGGACTATAACCTGGTGTTGTGCGACTTCTCACATTTAACAAGGTAAGTGGTGAATTAAGTAAAATTTAAAAATTTTTTCCACAGGTTTATCTTTTTTAAATACTTTAAAGAAAGGTAAGTTTATTTTTAGCCCTGTTAAAAACTGTAATTATTTTTTTCAAAAATTTCAATTTTTGTTTAAAATAGTTAATTTATGTAATTTATAGTTATTTTAAAAATGTGATGTTTTTTTAAAAATGTATTTGAAGTTTTAGTTAGGTTTTGGGGCCGATCTCTATTCATAGATTTGACAGGTCTTCCTGTCAAATCTATGAATGCAGATTCCCTGCTCCGATTGGCTCTCCATGGCCCATGTGATCCCAGGGGACGCTTCGAACTAACTGTGCCCCTGGGATATGCAAGCACTGCACACCGGCAGCTGGAGGAGGCCCAGGATCGGAATCCCACGCGGGCCCACAGCACAACGGCAGGCACACTAGGTAAGTGTAGGTTGGGGGCTTGCACCCGCGGGAAGCCTCTGACCCGAATTTCTGACCCAATGTCTCTCAATGTCTCTTAATCTCTCCTGCTTTCTATCCTATCACTGACCTTCCCTTTTGTTCTTTCATCCCCTCCCCCTTTTCTCAGCCCTAACTTGCTTTAAAATCTATTTCATTTCCTGCTTTTTTCCAGTTCTGATGAAAGGTCTTCGACCTGAAACGTTAACTCTGTTTCTCTCTCCACGGATGCTGCCTGGCCTGCTGAGTTTTTCCAGCGTTTTCTGTTGTTATTACATAATTTGAAGCTCTTCATACTTGATAATATTATTTGACCATCTCTTTGCTAGAAAATATAGTTATGCAATAACAAAAGTGTATCGGAATAAACACAAACATCTCTGGACCAAAACCCCTACCCAAATAATTAATTCTTGATACTACAGTAATTTATTCATTATGCAGTCTTGTCAGGTAAGAATATAATAATCATCTGCTTAAATTTAACATGCATAAAAGCATGAAGGTCATAAGTGGAAAATATATTTTGGTTGAACTCCAAATTTACTTGAAGTTAATGGTTGTTTGCTCACTTATTTAATCTAAATTTTGTACAATAATTAAAGTTAAGTCAAGACACAGTAACACTGGTATATTATAAGGAAAACATTATTTCCTAATGTAGAAAACAAGCATCATTTTGAATTATTGAAATCTAAAACATTTTGCAAACTGGTGGTATAAATTGCGTAAAAGAGGTGGATTACTCATTGGAAAATGATTACTGGTAAGTACTGTATCATTACAGAGCTATTATTCCCTTAGATTTAGATTATTTTGGCCCAACTAGATTTTAGCAAGGCCGTGCTCCTGCAATGGATCCTTGCTCGATGGGAGCAGAGTAGTAGATTCTCCAACCTCTGGCCCTACCTTGTGAGGCTCCATTCCAGAAGCACAGCTTTACAAAAAAAGACTTACATTTATATAGCGCCTATCATGACCTCAGGACGTCCCAAAGCGCTTTGCAGCCAATGAGGTATTTTTGAAGTGTAATCTGTGTTGTAGGAAATGCGGCAGCCAATTAGCAAGCTCTCATAAAAAGCAATGTGATAATGACCAGATAATCTGTTTTTGTTAAGTTGATTGAGGAATAAATATTGGCCATGACACCGGGGATAACTCCCCTGCTCTTCTTCGAAATAGTGCCATGGGATCTTTTACGTCCATCTGAGAGAGCAGATGGGACCTCGGTTTAACATCTCATCTGAAAGACGACACCTCCAACAATGCAGCACTCCCTCAGCACTGCACTTTAGTGTCAGCCTAGATTTTTATGCTCAAGTCTCTGGAGTGGGACTTGAACCCACAACCTTCTGATTCAAAAGCAAGAGTGTTACCAACTGAGCCATGGTTTACACTTGTTGAAGGATGCACTCAGTTTTAAAAAACACGATCTGATAGGTTGATCAAGGACCCATTAAAATCAATAGAATGAAAATCAGGCAGGTTCAAAAATGGGTCATAGTCATAGTCATAACGGCACAGAAGGAGGCCACTCGACCCATCGAGTCCGTGCCAGCTCTCTGTAGAGCAATCCAGTCAGTCCCAATCCCCCGCTCTATCCCCGTAGCCCTGCAAGTTTATTTCCCTCAAGTGCCTATCCAGTCTCCCCTTGAAAACATTGAGGGTTGGATTTTCATTGACCCGTGGAGGTGGGTTTGGAGGCGTGTGGGGGGTTAAAATTGCGAAAACTGGCGGGTGGGCACAAGCCCGCCTCCATCCCGCCTCCACGCAATTTTAATTAAATCGTGTCTGCTGGTCCCGTCTCCGTACCGCCTCTAAGAGGCGGGATAGGCTGTTAAGGCCCTTAACAAGCACTAAATTGCCTCTATAATGCCATTTTGAAAGGCCTTTGTGATTTTAACCCTTTTTCTATGTGAAGCACGCCTGTTCTGAACCACGAATGTGAAACCTGGCGGGAGCACGGCTGGCTGACTGGCTGGCATATCTGGATGGATGAGGAGGAGACAGATATGGATGGATGGATGAGGAGGAGACATATCTGGGAGTGGTGGTGCAAAACTATCTGGGGACGTATCTGGGAGTGGTGGTGCAAAAATATCTGGGAGCAGACTTAGGGCTGCTGCTGCTCATTTTGCATCCAGGTCCTCTCACAGCAAAGGCCAGGCAGTCTTTGCAGACCTTCAATGCAGCAGCAATGATGACATCATCAGAGGTGACTTTCAGACTGAAAACACTAATTGGTTCATGGGTTCCCACATGCAAGAACTCAATTCCCCAGTTAGGTGAAAATCGCATCAATCTCCCACATCCAATTGCAGTCGGGTGGATAACACGAAAAGTGGATGACACGACCCCAACCCGCCCCAGTACCAAAATTAAACCCTGAGTGTCTCCGCTTCCACCACTTCTGTCAACAGCGAGTTCCAGGTCCTGACCACACGCTGCGTAAAAAAGTTTTTCCTCACAGCCCCCCTGTATCTCTTGACCAAAACTTTAAATCTGTGTCCCCTAGTCCTTGTTCCATCAACTAGTGGAAACAGCCTTTCCCCGTCTAGCCTATCCAAACCCGTCATAATCTTGTACACCTCCATCAAATCACCCCTCAACCTCCTTTGCTGGAATGAAAACAAATCTAACTTCTCCAACCTGTCCTTGTAGCTAAGATCCCCCATCTGCGGAACCATTCTGGTAAATCTCCTCTGCACCCTCTCAAGTGCCTTCACATCCTTCCTAAAGTGTGATGACCAGAAATGGACGCAATACTCCAGTTGTGACCCAACCAGTGCTTTATAAAGGTTCAGCATAACTTCTCTACTTTTGTACTCAATACCTCTATTTATGAAGGCCAAGATCCCATATGCTTTGCTAACCACTCTCTCAATATGTCCCGCCACCGTCAGGGATCTATGCACTTTAACTCCCAAGTCCCTCTGTCCCTGCACACTCTTTAAAACTGTGCCATTAAGTGTATATTGCCTCGCCCTGTTCCTTCTGCCAAAATGCATCACCTCACACTTCTCTGTATTAAATTCTGTCTGCCACTTGTCTGCCCATTCTGCTAGCCTTTCTATGTCCTGTTGCAGTCGATTGGTATCATCCTCACTGTTTGCCACACCCCCAAGTTTGGTGTCATCAGCAAATTTAGAAATTCTACTCTGTATTCCAATATCCAGGTCATTTATATATATCAAAAAAAGCAGTGGCCCCAGCACTGATGCTTGGGGAATACCACTGTCTACCATCCTCCACTCTGAAAAACAGCCATTTACCACAACTCGTTGCTTTCTGTCCTTAAGCCAATTCCTTATTCAAGCTGCCACTGACCCACCTATTCCATGAGCCTCAATTTTGTTGACCAGCCTTCTATGTGGTCCTTTGTAAAACGCTTTCCGAAAATCCACGTAGGCAACATCCATTGCATTCCCTTCATCAATCCTCCCTGTTACTTCACCAAAAAATTCAATTAGATTAGTCAAACACAATCTGCCTTTTACAAATCCGTGTTGGCTCTCCTTAATTAGCTTAAACCTCTCCAAGTGCCTGTTAATTTTTTCCTTGATTATTGTTTCTAAAACTTTATCCACCACTGATGTTAAACTGACCGGCCTGTAGTTACTAGGATTGTCCTTACACCCTTTCTTGAACAATGGTGTCACATTTGCCACTTTCCAATCCTTAGGCACTTCTCCCGCATCTAGGGAAGATTGGAAAATTATGGCAAGCCCTTTTGCTATCTCCTCCCTTAGCAACCTGGGATGCAAGCCATCTGCACCAGGCGATTATCCACTCTAAGCATACCCACTCTTTCTAGTACATCCTGTCTATCAAATTTCGCCCCTTCCATTGCTTCTACCTTTTCTACTTCTGCTGATATTTTGTCAGCATCCACCTACTTAGCAAAAACCGATACAAAATATTCATTAAGTATTCTAGCCTTGCCCTGCGCCTCTAAGCATATATCACCTGCTTTGTCCCTAATAGGCCCCACCCCACCTCCTACTACCAGCTTACTGTTTACATGCCGGTAAAAAAAATTTGGGTTCCCTTTTATGTTAACCGCCATTCTACTCTCATGTTCCCTCTTTGCCAATTTTATTTTCATCTTCACTTCCCCTCTCAACTTATTGTATTTGGTCTGGTTTTCCCTTGAAGAATTCACCTGACATTCATCATACACCCTTTTTTTTTGTTTCATCATCTTCTCAATCTCCCTCATCATCCAAGGAACCCTGGCTTTGGTTCCCTTACCCTTCCCTCTTGTTGAAATGTACCTAGCCTGTACTTGCAACATCTCCTCCTTAAAGATCACCCATTGTTCCGTTACAGTTTTTTCTGTCAGTCTTTGGTTCCATTTTACCCTGGCTAGATCCTTTCGCATCCCATTGAAGTTAGCCCTATTCCAGTTTAGAAGTTCCACTCTAGATTGTTCTTTACTCCTCTCCATTGCTAATCTAAATCTTATGATACGATGATCACTCGTACCCAAGTGTTCTCCCACAGACACTTGGTCAACCTGGCCCACCTCATTCCCCAGCACCAGATCCAGCAATGCCTCTTTCCTAGTTGGGCCAAGAACATACTGGTCAAGGAAATTCTCCTGAACACATTTCAGAAATTCCTCCCCCTCCTTTCCCTTTACCCTAGCATTATCCCAATCGATATTTGAGTAATTAAAGTCCCCCAATATCACCACTCTTTCGCTCTTGCATTACTCTGCGATTTCCCTGTAGGTTTGCTCCTCTACCTCCCTCTCACTATTTGGAGGCCTGTAGAATACCCCCAATAGCGTGATCATACCCTTTTTGCTTCTGAACTCTAACCAAATGGATTCTGTCCTTGTCCCCTCAAGAACATCCTCCCTTTCCAACACTACAATGTCTTCCTTAATCAGCACTGCCACCCCACCTCCCTTTTTTCCTTCCCTATCTTTTCTGAACACCTTGTACCCTTGAATATTAAGTGCCCAGTCGTCACCGTTTTTAAGCCATGTTTCCGTTATTGCCACATCATATTGCCACACAGCTAATTGTGCTTGTAGCTCACCAACCTTATTCACCACACTTTGTGCGTTTACATACATGCATTCTAAACCCATTAGTCTGCTCCTATCTAATATGGTACTACTTCCACCTCCAGCACTACCTTCCCCTCCAGTACCATCCAACACACTCACTCTTCCATGCACCCCATTCCTCCCCTCCACTCCTACATGCTGGTGCCTATCCCCCTGCCAAGCTAGTTTAAACCTTCCCCAACAGCACTAGCAAACCTCCCCGTGAGAATATTGGTCCCGGCTCTGTTGAGTTGTAACCCATCTGGCTTGTACAGGTCCCACCTTCCCCAGAAATGGCCCCAATGTTTCAGAAATCTAAAGCTCCTCCTCTCCTGCACCATCTCTCCAGCCACGCATTCATCTGTTCTATCCTCCTATTCCTGTACTCACTAGCACATGGCACTGGGAGTAATCCAGAGATTACTACCTTTGAGGTCCTGCTTTTTAATCTCTTGCCTAGCTCCCTATAGTCTGCCTGCAGGACCTCATCCCTCTTTCTGCCTATGTCGTTGGTACCGATATGGGCAACGACCTCTGACTGTTCACCCTCCCCCATCAGAGTGTCCTGCAGCCGCTCAGTGACATCCTTGACCCTGGCATCAGGGAGGCAACATACCATCCACTTGGGATGGTATGGGTGGGTGATCCACTTGGACAGAATGTCGCCCAGGCGGTGAAGATTAAAATCTACCCAAGTGTGTGCATTCCTCTTATAGTCTAAGTGCTCAAATGCAAATACAGAAAAAGTAGAACCTTGTTAAGAGTTTGTTAATGCCTGGGAAGACATAGTTAAAATTAAATGAAGAGAAACACTTGCAGGATTTCATGGAAAATACAAAGAAAAAAGAAATTATTGACCTCCACTGAAAAGGAGAAAATAGACAGGTTAGGGGAATATGTGTAAAATGCTTTGGAACACAGATAGATATAACGTAGTACATTTTTGGAAAAAGAACAATAAATGGTAATCTATCTTAAAGAGTAAATTTTCAATAGCGTGGAGGAACAGAAAGAGCTAGAGGTGCAAATACAGCAGAAATACAGGTGGAATGACCATAAAAAGGCATATTGGACTATGACTTTTATATATAGGGCAAGAGGTACAAAAGCAAGGAAGTGTGATGAGCAGACATTGATTAACCATCGTTGAAGTACTGTGTACAGTTTTGAGCAGCCCTATTACAGAAGGAAGTTGGAATCATGGAACATGTAAAATGTAGATTAACTAGGGTGATACCAGACATGAGAGGATTGTGAAGGAAGCAGAGCTCTGTCTCACTTCAAACCATATAAAGATCTATTATTATTATCCTCTTCACATGAAATTTTAGACAGACTAACATATTGGCCCAGAAATTTGACTCGGAGGCTTGCCGCGGGGGTAAGGATCTTGCGCGATATCACACTCCGCGCTGGCCATTGTGTTTCGGGCCCACACGAACTTCGGGTCCTGGGCCTCTCCCTGGTGCCGGTGCGCAGTGTGTGCGTGTCCCAGAGGCGCAGTTAGTGCGATGCGACCTCTGGGATCACGTGGGCCATGGAGAGCCAATGGCAGCACACCATCTTTCATTCATAGATTTGACAGGAGAACTGTCAAATCTATGAATACAACTTGCCCCCAAAAGAACAGCTAAACCTCAAATAATTTTTTTTAAAAACCATCACATTAATAAAATAACTATAGTTAAATAAATTAACCACTTTAAACAAAAATTTAAATTTTTGAAAAAATTTAAATTCTTTTTAAAAGTTATAAAAATAAACTTACCTTTTTTAAAGTCTCTAAAAAAGATAAACCTGTTGAAATTTTTTTAAAATAATACTTAATTAACTACTTACCTTGTTAAAAGGGGGTCTTACGCCTCCTTTTTTCATGTGTAAAATCTTCCATACTTACCCTCGCGTTCCAACCTGAAAAAAAACCTAAGTGCGCTGCATGCGCACAGCCTGTAGTGCGCACGCGGTTCACTTAGGAACCGCCCCCTTCGCCATATCGGAAGTGCCGGTTTCCCGCGCATGCGCAGTGCATGCAAGAAACCGGCACTTCAGGACCGAATACGGGTGAGTACACAGTGCGTACTCTCCCGTATTCGGCCGAATTTCTGGGCCATTGTGAATTAAAAATGAAACTGTTAGCTGCTTTCTGAAAGGAATTCTTTTGTCTTTGAGTGGGGAAGAAGTGAATTCAAGCAGTACTCAAATACTCTCTAGGGGCATATACATTTCTGTGGGCCCTATCTTGCCTACAACTCTCCTACAGTGTAGATGGTCTTTACTTCCAAGCTGATTGCATCAACAATTGAACCGGGTCTTTGAAATGTTAAATAGATGCATGCTTACAGGTTCACAGCGGTGCCAAGCTATTCATTCTCAGGACTAAACTATTGATATACGAGTTGATGTCAAAAGCAAAACACAAAACCCAGCAAAGCTGCAATTCACATTCTTCAACCGGAAATTAAAATTGATTTATCACAAAAAAAGGAAAAACTGCAAATGCTAGAAATGTGGCTTAGCAGTAAAGTGCTTACTGTGTTTTCATTTGTAGTTCCAATGAACAGTGCAGATTATGATGTTATAAAATGAGCAATTCTTGCTGTTTATAATTTGATACCAGAAGTGTATAGGCATACATTTCAGGACTGAAGTTAGAGAGAGCTGGTGATGGGGATAATGCACTAGCTCGAGGGGGCAAGATATGTCTTCTGGTGAAATATAGTACTGTAATCAATATTAAGGAATTGTTTTCTGCAAGTGGTTCCAGATGATTTAAGGGTATGGATGCTTGTCCAGTGTCACACGATCCTGAATCAGATGGCTGAGAGTCCAGGAGTTGGTAAGTGGGTGGGAAAGCAGATGTGCCGTACCAACTGACTGACAAGTGATTGAACCAAATGATCAGACAACATGCCATGAGCCTGTGTCACTGCAGCTAAGCAAGTCCCAGAGGGACGATTCAAGGGACCGCTAATGATTTAGATGTAAGGAGGTGGAATGTAAAGCGAACAATTGCTGCTCTGGAAAGAGAATCTGAAGCACAGTTGGGGACACTGAGTACTACTTTGAGACTTGAGATTACCAGATGCGTAATAACTCTGAACTCAGGGACTCTGGCACTATACTTACTCCCGATCAAAGTAAATCATTGACCAACAGAAAGCTTGCATGATACTGGGTCTTGACCAGCAGAAGGCTTCTGTGATACAGAGTGTAGTTTGATGCTGCTACATCTGTGTCTGGTGCAGGGCAATCAGGTTATAGAGGGTAAGTGGGCTAGATGTGTAACTCGAGTGTCCATTTTGGATTGAGTAAAAATGAGAAGTTTCTACAACCTTGCTATATGTTGCTTTACTGGGAAACTATTTAAATGATGACTAATATATAGCTAATTTAATAAATTGTGAGAAAGTGGAGAGCGAAAAACAGGATGAATCCTACATAAGATGAGCATAGGCAGTGGTGGTAGATGCCGAAAGCATTGGGCAGGGGCAGAGGCTTCATGAACCTCAACCGACCTGTCAGACGGTCCAGAGATACAAGACATGCCACATTAACTCCAAGCACAGTGGACATGTGCAGAGTGGCAGCAAGGCCCCTGCAAAGTTTTACCTGATACACAGTTGTCCAGCGAAGCCTAAGTGAGGACTGGTAGAGGTTCAGCACAATGGCTCTATTTGTGTGCCCGGCTGTGTGGAGGCAGGTGGGGAGCATAGACCTCACTGTACAGTTTGAGCGGAACCCCCAGGGAAATAGTGGAAACAACGAAATAAGCTGTGAACTGGCGTGTAATGGTAGGACCCCAGCAAAATATACTGCCTAGAAAAATATACACTTCTCTGGGCATATGTATTCAGCTACTCCTAACTTGCTGTATGGTTGATGGGCTTTGCTGTTTGCATCAGCAAATGAGTCAAGTGTTTAAAACGTTAAATACAGGTTGCTTGCAGATTTTCTTTGGTGCCAAGCTAGTGGTTCTCAGGCTCAGACTATTTGATATGCAAGTCGGATGTCAAAAGCAAACACAAAACCCATCAAAGTCAGAAAGCTGCAATTCACACTCATCGATCCAAAAAGGAAAATTGATTTATAACAAATTGCCTAGGGGAAAGAACTCCTTTAAACTTGTGTCTTTGAGACTGAGAGGAATGGTATAATAGGTGGGGATTTTCCCTGTTTCATCAGTTGCCAGTTCTCTCGTGTCAATCATTTGTTTTTAACGTTGTGGCGATGATATGGAACTCCCCGAGGAGAGGCAGGTCTATGTTACAATCCCCAAAGATTCAGAGCCCTTTTCGGAATCTTTTAACTAAGATTTCAGGTACTTGCTTATTTTCAAGACAAATTAAATGGTGTACACATTAAGCATTTGTATAGCTGCTGTATTCTTTTCGCTTCTGTGTAATTGTAAATCTTGTAAACAAATTTGATTGCTCATTCTGACAGCATGATCATCTATCTAGCTGAATGTAGCCAACGCACCTCCAGTAATGGCTTCTCTTCACAACCCTGCACTGTCACCCAAGGATCCATCTTTGGCCCTTTCCTATTTCTTATCCACATGATGCCCTAAGAGACATCAGCCACAGGTAGATGATTAGCTTCCATATATGTCAATAACACCCGACTCTCCTTCTTGACTACCTCTCTTGACCTCAGCTCTATGCTGTCAGACTGTCTATCTGACTTCAAGTCATGGATGAGTCACATCTTTCTTCAGTTGAACATGGAAATACTGAAGCCATCATTGTTGGTTCCTGACATCAAGTCCCTTGACAACAACAGCATCTCCCTCTCTGGCCACTCACTCAGGCTGAATCAGATCTTATGACACCATGTTTGATCCAGAGGAGAGCTTTGAACCCTACATCCTATTTATCACCAGGAATGCTTATTCCCACCTCTGCAACATTGCCCACCTCTGCCCCACCTCAATCTCTCCATCATTGAAACTGTTAAAAATAATAATCGGGAGAGATGTAAACTGGGCTGCCGATTCACTATCACCTGTTTTACACTATCGTGCAAAATCAAAATTAGTCCCAATTGCTCCAACACTCTCCTTGCTGGTCTCCCATTTTTCACTATCAATAAATCTAACTTGCCCAGAATTCAACCATCCATATGCCGACCCATTTGCCCAATCCTATTTCCACTGACCTACGTTGGCTCCTTGTTCTCCAATGGATTACATTTAAAATCCTAGTCCTCATCCTCCCATTGCCTCAACCCCCAATCTGTGCAATCTCCTCCAATCTTGTATCACCTCCCACACTATTGGGTCCTCCGACTCTGGCCTTTGGACCCTCGGCCCCCCACACCTACCCCACGGCCCCTCCAGCAAAGCTTGTGCTGCGATCGGCCGACACCCCACACTCACAATCCGCGATGTCTCCCAGTTCCCCCCTCTCGATTGCTGCTCCGACCGTCCGTCCCCCCACTCCCATCCCCACCAATCCGTGATGTCGCCCTTGCCTCCCGATCGCCTGTCCGAGCCCTCCCCACCCACCCACCCGTGATATTTCGGTTGCCGATACTGTCCCCAACGGTCCCCGGCTGCGGCCTTCTACCACTGACTGCCGGGTGGGAAGCGGAATAAAAAAATGATCGCGGTCCTGCCGTTAAATTTGGCAGGACCTCCGCCATGCCAGCATTTCCGGGTTTGCCCCCTGCAAACACGCAGCCTCGCTTTCTCCCTGCCTCCCCCGAAATATCGGGGCCTATATCTCTGGAACATCCTCCCTAAGTCCTATTACCTCACCAACTCTCTTCCTTTAAAAATCTTCTCAAAACCCGTCTTTAAGACTTTGATTCCGCCTCCTATTTAAATGGCCACATCTGCTCCATACAGGTTACTTGCTGGTTTGTCCTCTTCGGCTCCTGGTTAACATCTGGGCTTTTTTGGGGATATTTTTTGCATTCCACAACTGAATTCTTACTTCTGCTAATAACTCTGTGCTGGTGCTGGACTGCTTTTGTTGCTTTGAAAACAGTTATATTGCAGTCATGGGTGGGCTGATAGATCTGCCTTTATGGCTGGAGAACAAGGGGAGCAGCAAAAAAAACAGGAGAGAGAAGGAGCAGCTGGGAGAAGAGGGAGGAGGAGGGCACTGTGCAACAACAACAACTTGTATTTATATGGTGCCTGTAACGTAGTAAAATGTCCCAAGGTGCTTCACAGGAGCGTTATAATCAAAATTTGACACCGAGCCACATAAAGAGATATTAGGGTAAATGAAGGTCATAGAGGTTGGTTTTCAGAGTGTCGTAAAGGAGGAAAGAGAGGTAGAGATGCAGAGAGGTTTAAGGAGAGAATTCCTCAGCTTAAGGCCTTGGCAGCTAAAGGCAGGAGGACATACCCACAGTGAGTCTTCAAAGAGCACTTCTCATACCTCAACCTCACTGAGGAGCAATGTGGGAGGCGCCTGCACTTCACCAAGGTGGCTATCACTGAGCTATGTCACCTGTTGCAGCCACAAGCCAAGATATTGACAGCACTGTCTGTGGTTGTCAAAGTCACCATGGCCCTTACCTTTTATGCCACAAGCTCCTTCCAGGCTGAAGCAGGTGGCATCAGTGGCATCTCCCAGTTTGCTGTGCACTGCTGTATCAGGGAGGTCACTGAGCTCTCTACGCCAGGAGGAACACCAATATCATTCCCCACGTACAGAGTGCAGCAGGACGAGAGAGCACTAGGCTTCACCCACTTTGCAGGCTTCCTAGGATCCAAAGTGCCATAGACTGCACTCACGTTGACTGCGTGCTCCCCATAACCAGTCTGGGGTCTTTCTGAATGCAAAGTGATTCAACAGCCTGAATGTCCAGCTTGCTTGCAACCACAGGCAGTGCTTCATGCAAGTCTGTTCCCAGTTTCCTGGCATCAGTCATGATTCAATCTCAGCCCTCTGCGCCATCTTTATTTCAACCAAGCAAGTCATAGGCGGCAACAGATAAGGGGGGCACATTGCAGTACAGCCCAATCTTGAGAAAGGATCTCAAGGATTATTGTTGTGCTGCATAACTTTGCTCTACTTGGACATGGGCCATGAAGAGCAGAATGCTGGAGCCATGCCACAACAGAAGGTTGACAGTGATGTAGGGGGTGGTGTGGTAGGGTCAGCTTCACCTCTGACTCAGTGAGCGGTTCGAATCGATCCCACGCCCCTGATTCTAGACCTTGGACTTATTTGGGGGTCGTGAACAAAGGTGCAGTAGACAACAGGTTTTGATGAAAGAATTTCGATCTTTATTCAAGAAAGTAAAACACAACACAAAGGGGGAAAAATTCAGTCGCGCCCCGTTTGGGGCGCAAATATCGGCCGGGCGCAAAGATTAGCGCCTGGCGCTAATTATCGCCACCGACTGCAAACTTGACTTTTATCGCCCCTGGAGGTGATTGCAGCGCTAAATCAGGCGCTTCACACCTGTCTTAAGGCGCAAAGGCCGAGGAGCGAGGCGCTACCTCAGAGCGCTGGCGAAGCTCATGTAATGTCAGTCAGCAATGGAACACACACACAATGGCACGGGCCAGTTCTTAAAGGGGCTGGTTAATCTTGCTTTCCATCCACATCCTGCTCATTGCAGCCTTGAATCTCAGCCTGGAGAGACCTGCACATCAAATGTGCTGGAAAGATCAATGGAGAGTACCAGGCAAAGAGCTCAGAGTGCAGCCCCCACACTCTCTGCTAAATCGATACAAGGAATGGCAAATCAAAATGAACCTGCAAAGTGCTGCTCAGTACCCAAAACTCCTTCACACAACGTTGAATCTCTCCAGAAGTCTCTCCCTCTCTCTCTCAGAATGCGTAGTTCAAAAATGGCACCAACAATAAAAGGCAGGAAGCGGTCACCTTTAAATAGCGCTCCCCCTTTCCCTTCATGACTGCAGAATGCTCCCCTCAACCTGTCGTTGCTAGCGTCAGGCGGTAAAGCAGGGGGCGCCACTCAATATCCGCTCCGGGGCGATACCGGGGCGTTGCGCACTCGACTGACGTCATGATCTGCCGGCGCAGGAGATCGCGGCGATAAAGTTTAGCGCCGCCGCAAAATGTCTAGTTAAGTTCGCGAGCAGCGCAAACATCGCTGCGCCCGGGCGCTAGCTGCTTTGCGCCCCATTAGCGCCCTCTTAAGGCGCTAACGGGAGGCGCAACCAACTGAATTTTTCCCCCAAACACTCTTAACACTCTAAGGGGTAGAAATTAGGTCGCGCCCCATTTGGGGCGCAAATATCGTCCGGACGCAAATATTAGCGCCTGGCGCTAATTATCGGCACTGACAGGAAACTTCACTTTTACCGCCCCGGGAGGTGAGTGGAGCGCTAAATTAGGCGCTGCACACCTCTCTTAAGGCGCAAAGGCCAAGGAGTGAGGCGCTAACTCAGCGCACGAGCGCAGCGCAGCTGCTGCCAGTTAGCGAGGGAACACAGACACAATGGCGCCGGACACTTCTTAAAGCGGGGGGGGCCACTTGCTCCCCAGCCACACCCTGCTCATTGCAGCCTTGAATCTCAGCCTGGAGAGACCTGTAATCCATTTTGCTGCCAAGCATGGAGAGGGTGAGAGAACGCGCTCATCGCTTCACCGAGCGGGCCTTGGATGCTCTGGTTGACGCAGTGGAGCGCAGACGATGCATGCTGTTCCCGGAGAGTGGCAGGAGGCCTTTGCCACGTGAGTTCAGAAGAGTGTGGAGGGAGGTGGCTCAGAGCGTCTCCTCCAGGAGCATGGTGCCCAGGAACCATGTTCAATGCCGCAAAAAGTTCAACGACCTCACTCGGGTCGTCAGGGTGAGTGGCTTTTTCTCAATACCTCTCCATCCCTCCATCTCAACCTCACTCTATGGCCAGAGGGTCTTAAAACCCCAATGCACAACACTCATCCAACACCTATGGCCCTTTCATCAAACACACACACACATTCCACACTTTGCATACAGTAAGGGCTATTCACCTATGGGAGGCGCATCAGGCAAGACCATGGCTGCATACAGTAAGGGCTATTCACCTATGGGAGGCACATCAGGCAAGACCATGGCTGCATACTGTAAGGGCTATTCACCTATGGGAGGCACATCAGGCAAGACCATGGCTGTATATTGTAAGGGCTATTCACCTATGGGAGGCACATCAGGCAAGACCATGGCTGTATATTTACTCAGATGCTGTCCTTTTTCTTGCAGGCTAAGCTGGCTCATAATCGGAGACAGCAGCAACGGACGGGTGGAGGGCGGCTTCAGCTGCAACCCCTCAGCGATCTGGAGGAGCGCGTCCACAGGATTGTGGCAAGCCGGGTGATCGGTCCCGTCGCCACTGGAGACGCCGACCCCGTTGTGGATAGCAATGGTAAGGTCATCACCTTTTTGTCCTCTGTCCTTCCACTTGTCCCTCACAATACCAGCCTTTGACACTTTCAATCCAACTTGCTAACTCGCTGCACTTATTCCTCCCTTACTGCCACCCTGTCCTCACGCTAAAGCCACTCTTGTACCTCCCTGCTTTCAGATGGTGATTCACCAGCTGAGGAGACGGGCCCTGAAGCTGCCACTGGGAGTGATGCTGCAGCTGAGGAGGAAGAGGAAGCCGGAGCATCAGTGCCACCCTCTCCCGAGGAAGCCCATGCCCACACTGGGAACACACCTTCCCCGGAGGGGAGCAGGGGGGAAGGGGCTGATGATGGTGAAGCTCCAGGACCCAGCGGGCTGCAGCAACGCCATGGGGGGGGTAGGGAAGAACGGGGGCCTTCTCCCCAGAGGGAGAGTATGCCAGACACTCCTACTGCAATGGACGCAGAGGAGGAGCGGCTGATTGCAGAAATGAACAGCCAGGCGGTGGGCATGCACACTGAGTTCATGGGTGCAGTGGGAAGGGTGCCCGAATGCATTGAATCACTGGCAAGGAGTGTGGAGCACTTCGCTGTAGCACAGGCGGATGCCACACTAAAGCTTAGTGCTGCAATTCAGTCACTGGCTGCCAGGAACCCATCTGAGACTGCTCTCATGCAGACTCAGATTGAGGCCACGCGAGCACTGACTGCTGCCATCCTCGATGGTTCGTGCACATGTCCCCGGGGCTGTCACCGCGCCGCAGCAGGCCAGCAATCTGTTCTCCGGCAAATTGCTCCGGATGCTGAAGTGCTGCCCCGTGGGAGTGCCAGTGTGTCGGGCGAGCAGGGAGTTGCTGTCCTCTCTCACGATGACAGCATTCCTGCTGCCAACACTGTCACTTCTCCACTGCACTTGCCACCGCCTGTAGGACAGACTGCTGCCTCCCATGCAGAGTTGGTGCAGTCTGCAGCCGGGCCCTCCAGGCCCAGAAGTGGTCGAGGCCGTCCTTCAGGGGCATCTGCAGTGTCAGGGTCTGACGAGCAGCAGCCTTCCACCAGCCTTGCTGCAGCCACTGAGGTCCCATTACGGAGGAGCAGTAGGGTTAGAAGGGGGGAAGTGCGCAAGGGAAGGAGATCACCCTCGAAGGGCAAAAAGTAGGAGGTGTGCCAAAATGCTGGTCATTTTTTTATTAAAGGCCGAGGTTCATGGTCCAACTTTTGTTTAGTGTTTTGGACATTATCTCCAGGTTGTGAGAACCAGTTATGTTATTGACTGTTTTTTTGTGTTTATTTCTATGAGTTTGTCATGAGGAATTGACACACACAGAGTTTGTAAAATAAATAAGTTTCTGTATTCAAAATATACATGGCTGGTGGTTGGAATTATTGGTGCCTTGGCCGGCTTAGGGGTTGCGTGCTGGGTTGATTAGTGTTTGTAGCAATGGCAGGGGCCCTAGAAGCGGCTTGCTATTAGTCGTTGACGGACGGCCCTTGCAGTTTGACCATTGTGGGCCGCCCTCCTGCCTTGGTGCTGCTGATGATCATCGTCCTCGTCCTCTTCCTCCTCTTCCTCCTCCTCCTCTGGTGGTGCTACAAGGCCTGGTGGCATTGGCTGGGTCCTGAGGATTGCCATGTTGTGCAACATGCAGCACACGACTACGAAGTTCGAAACTTGCTCAGGCGAGTACTGCAGGGCTCCTCCGGAATGGTCCAGACAGCGGAACCGTTGTTTCAGCACGCCGATTGTGCGCTCAATAATGTTCCTGGTTGCTTGATGGCTTTCATTGTACCGCAGCTCAGCAGGGGTGTTTGGCGTACGGAGCGGTGTCATCAGCCAGGTGCTCAATGCGTACCCCTTGTCCCCCAGAAGCCAACCAATTGGCTGATGCGGTGCCTCGAAAACTTCTGCCACAGTAGTCTGGCGCAGGATGAAAGCATCGTGGCAGCTGCCCGGATAGTGGGCATTGACAGCGAGTATCACCTGTCTGTGGTCACAGACCAACTGCACATTCAAGGAATGGAACCCCTTTCTGTTCCTGAATTCCTCTGCATTCTCTCGCGGAGCACGCAAAGCCACATGCGTGCAGTCAATGGCGCCCTGCACCATGGGGAAGCCCGCTACCCTCGCAAAGCCCAGAGCACGGTCACGCTGCTTGTCTGGGGTCATAGGGAAAGAGATGAAGTCTCGTCTCCTTCTGAAGAGGGCATTGGTGACCTGCCGGATGCAGCGATGCACCGCAAACTGGGAGATATTGGCGAGGTCCCCAACAGCAGCTTGGAATGAGCCAGTGGCGTAGAAGTTCAAAGCCACTGTGACCTTCACTGCCACCGACAGAGACGTCCTGGACCTCAGCTGAGGCTGCAGATCTGGCTGCAGCAGGTGGCAGAGCTCAGTGACCACCTCCTTGCTGAATCGCAGTCTTCGCAAACACAGCTCCTCGGACATATGGATGTAGGAGAGCTGTTCACGATATACCCTGGGAGGGTAAGCTCTCCTGTACATGCGCCTGATGGCCCTCCTCCGTCTGGCCATCATTGCCACTCTCTGTCTGCGTCTCACTATCCTCCGATTCAGCTGGAGCAGGACGACGCCCCCAATCATTGCAGCCCCCATATTCTCTTTGCCAGAAAAGTAATGAGGTACAGCAACTAAAGTAGCAGCAAAGTTAGGATGAACTAGGCAAAACTACCTCACAAAGCGTTGAGTCAATGTAGAAGTCTCTCTCTCTCTCTCTCCGAATCTCTCTCTCTCTCTCAGAACGAGTGGTGCATAAATGTCGACCACAGAAAAAGACAGGAAGAGGCCCCCTTTAAATAGCGCCCCCCCCAGCCCCACACCGATTGATAACGTTCCAGTCTTCCGGTCGTTGGAAGCGCCAGGCGGTAAGGCAGGGGGCGCCACTCAATTTCTGCTCCGGGGCGCCCCAAGGGCGTTGCACCATGGAATGACGTCACAATCTGCGCGCGCAGGTGGTCGCAGCGGTAAGTTTTAGCGCCGCCGCACAATCTCAAGTTAAGTTCTCGAGCGGCGCAAACAGCGCTGCCCCCGGGCGTTAGCGGCTTAACGCCCCATTAGCGCCCTCTTAAGGCGCTAACGGGAGGCGCAACCAAGTGAATTTTTCCCCCTAAAGGTGGGGCACACTTCGGTACACGCAAGGGAAATAACATTAGAAGTATACTTCACCCCTCCCAATCCCACTTCACTAGCTAGGTTGGACTCTGGAGAACCAGGGATAATGCTCACCAAACGAATCCTTGACAGTTGAGAGTTAGGGGGAAAGATTCACTTGGTTGCGCCTCCCGTTAGCGCCTTAAGAGGGCGCTAATGGGGCGTTAAGCCGCTAACGCCCGGGGGCAGTGCTGTTTGCGCCGCTCGAGAACTTAACTTGAGATTGTGCGGCGGCGCTAAAACTTACCGCTGCGACCAGATTGTGACGTCATTCCATGGTGCAACGCCCTTGGGGCGCCCCGGAGCGGAAATTGAGTGGCGCCCCCTGCCTTACCGCCTGGCGCTTCCAACGACCGGAAGACTGGAACGTTATCAATCGGTGTGGGGCTGGGGGGGGCGCTATTTAAAGGGGGCCTCTTCCTGTCTTTTTCTGTGGTCGACATTTATGCACCACTCGTTCTGAGAGAGAGAGAGAGATTCGGAGAGAGAGAGAGAGAGACTTCTACATTGACTCAACGCTTTGTGAGGTAGTTTTGCCTAGTTCATCCTAACTTTGCTGCTACTTTAGTTGCTGTACCTCATTACTTTTCTGGCAAAGAGAATATGGGGGCTGCAATGATTGGGGGCGTCGTCCTGCTCCAGCTGAATCGGAGGATAGTGAGACGCAGACAGAGAGTGGCAATGATGGCCAGACGGAGGAGGGCCATCAGGCGCATGTACAGGAGAGCTTACCCTCCCAGGGTATATCGTGAACAGCTCTCCTACATCCATATGTCCGAGGAGCTGTGTTTGCGAAGACTGCGATTCAGCAAGGAGGTGGTCACTGAGCTCTGCCACCTGCTGCAGCCAGATCTGCAGCCTCAGCTGAGGTCCAGGACGTCTCTGTCGGTGGCAGTGAAGGTCACAGTGGCTTTGAACTTCTACGCCACTGGCTCATTCCAAGCTGCTGTTGGGGACCTCGCCAATATCTCCCAGTTTGCGGTGCATCGCTGCATCCGGCAGGTCACCAATGCCCTCTTCAGAAGGAGACGAGACTTCATCTCTTTCCCTATGACCCCAGACAAGCAGCGTGACCGTGCTCTGGGCTTTGCGAGGGTAGCGGGCTTCCCCATGGTGCAGGGCGCCATTGACTGCACGCATGTGGCTTTGCGTGCTCCGCGAGAGAATGCAGAGGAATTCAGGAACAGAAAGGGGTTCCATTCCTTGAATGTGCAGTTGGTCTGTGACCACAGACAGGTGATACTCGCTGTCAATGCCCACTATCCAGGCAGCTGCCACGATGCTTTCATCCTGCGCCAGACTACTGTGGCAGAAGTTTTCGAGGCACCGCATCAGCCAGTTGGTTGGCTTCTGGGGGACAAGGGGTACGCATTGAGCACCTGGCTGATGACACCGCTCCGTACGCCAAACACCCCTGCTGAGCTGCGGTACAATGAAAGCCATCAAGCAACCAGGAACATTATTGAGCGCACAATCGGCGTGCTGAAACAACGGTTCCGCTGTCTGGACCATTCCGGAGGAGCCCTGCAGTACTCGCCTGAGCAAGTTTCGAACTTCGTAGTCGTGTGCTGCATGTTGCACAACATGGCAATCCTCAGGACCCAGCCAATGCCACCAGGCCTTGTAGCACCACCAGAGGAGGAGGAGGAAGAGGAGGAAGAGGACGAGGACGATGATCATCAGCAGCACCAAGGCAGGAGGGCGGCCCACAATGGTCAAACTGCAAGGGCCGTCCGTCAACGACTAATAGCAAGCTGCTTCTAGGGCCCCTGCCATTGCTACAAACACTAATCAACCCAGCACGCAACCCCTAAGCCGGCCAAGGCACCAATAATTCCAACCACCAGCCATGTATATTTTGAATACAGAAACTTATTTATTTTACAAACTCTGTGTGTGTCAATTCCTCATGACAAACTCATAGAAATAAACACAAAAAAACAGTCAATAACATAACTGGTTCTCACAACCTGGAGATAATGTCCAAAACACTAAACAAAAGTTGGACCATGAACCTCGGCCTTTAATAAAAAAATGACCAGCATTTTGGCACACCTCCTACTTTTTGCCCTTCGAGGGTGATCTCCTTCCCTTGCGCACTTCCCCCCTTCTAACCCTACTGCTCCTCCGTAATGGGACCTCAGTGGCTGCAGCAAGGCTGGTGGAAGGCTGCTGCTCGTCAGACCCTGACACTGCAGATGCCCCTGAAGGACGGCCTCGACCACTTCTGGGCCTGGAGGGCCCGGCTGCAGACTGCACCAACTCTGCATGGGCGGCAGCAGTCTGTCCTACAGGCGGTGGCAAGTGCAGTGGAGAAGTGACAGTGTTGGCAGCAGGAATGCTGTCATCGTGAGAGAGGACAGCAACTCCCTGCTCGCCCGACACACTGGCACTCCCACGGGGCAGCACTTCAGCATCCGGAGCAATTTGCCGGAGAACAGATTGCTGGCCTGCTGCGGCGCGGTGACAGCCCCGGGGACATGTGCACGAACCATCGAGGATGGCAGCAGTCAGTGCTCGCGTGGCCTCAATCTGAGTCTGCATGAGAGCAGTCTCAGATGGGTTCCTGGCAGCCAGTGACTGAATTGCAGCACTAAGCGTTAGTGTGGCATCCGCCTGTGCTACAGCGAAGTGCTCCACACTCCTTGCCAGTGATTCAATGCATTCGGGCACCCTTCCCACTGCACCCATGAGCTCAGTGTGCATGCCCACCGCCTGGCTGTTCATTTCTGCAATCAGCCGCTCCTCCTCTGCGTCCATTGCAGTAGGAGTGTCTGGCATACTCTTCCTCTGGGGAGAAGGCCCCCGTTCTTCCGTACCCCCCCCATGGCGTTGCTGCAGCCCGCTGGGTCCTGGAGCTTCACCATCATCAGCCCCTTCCCCCCTGCTCCCCTCCGGGGAAGGCGTGTTCCCAGTGTGGGCATGGGCTTCCTCGGGAGAGGGTGGCACTGATGCTCCGGCTTCCTCTTCCTCCTCAGCTGCAGCATCACTCCCAGTGGCAGCTTCAGGGCCCGTCTCCTCAGCTGGTGAATCACCATCTGAAAGCAGGGAGGTACAAGAGTGGCTTTAGCGTGAGGACAGGGTGGCAGTAAGGGAGGAATAAGTGCAGCGAGTTAGCAAGTTGGATTGAAAGTGTCAAAGGCTGGTATTGTGAGGGACAAGTGGAAGGACAGAGGACAAAAAGGTGATGACCTTACCATTGCTGTCCACAACGGGGTCGGCGTCTCCAGTGGCGACGGGACCGATCACCCGGCTTGCCACAATCCTGTGGACGCGCTCCTCCAGATTGCTGAGGGGTTGCAGCTGAAGCCGCCCTCCACCCGTCCGTTGCTGCTGTCTCCGATTATGAGCCAGCTTAGCCTGCAAGAAAAAGGACAGCATCTGAGTAAATATACAGCCATGGTCTTGCCTGATGTGCCTCCCATAGGTGAATAGCCCTTACAATATACAGCCATGGTCTTGCCTGATGTGCCTCCCATAGGTGAATAGCCCTTACAGTATGCAGCCATGGTCTTGCCTGATATGCCTCCCATAGGTGAATAGCCCTTACAGTATGCAGCCATGGTCTTGCCTGATGTGCCTCCCATAGGTGAATAGCCCTTACTGTATGCAGCCATGGTCTTGCCTGATGCGCCTCCCATAGGTGAATAGCCCTTCCTGTATGCAAAGTGTGGAATGTGTGTGTGTGTTTGATGAAAGGGCCATAGGTGTTGGCTGAGTGTTGTGCATTGGGGTTTTAAGACCCTCTGGCCATAGAGTGAGGTTGAGATGGAGGGATGGAGAGGTATTGAGAAAAAGCCACTCACCCTGACGACCCGAGTGAGGTCCTTGAACTTTTTGCGGCATTGAACATGGGTCCTGGGCACCATGCTCCTGGAGGAGACGCTCTGAGCCACCTCCCTCCACACTCTTCTGAACTCGCGTGGCAAAGGCCTCCTGCCACTCTCCGGGAACAGCATGCATCGTCTGCGCTCCACTGCGTCAACCAGAGCATCCAAGGCCCGCTCGGTGAAGCGATGAGCGCGTTCTCTCACCCTCTCCATGCTTGGCAGCAAAATGGATTACAGGTCTCTCCAGGCTGAGATTCAAGGCTGCAATGAGCAGGGTGTGGCTGGGGAGCAAGTGGCCCCCCCCGCTTTAAGAAGTGTCCGGCGCCATTGTGTCTGTGTTCCCTCGCTAACTGGCAGCAGCTGCGCTGCGCTCGTGCGCTGAGTTAGCGCCTCACTCCTTGGCCTTTGCGCCTTAAGAGAGGTGTGCAGCGCCTAATTTAGCGCTCCACTCACCTCCCGGGGCGGTAAAAGTGAAGTTTCCTGTCAGTGCCGATAATTAGCGCCAGGCGCTAATATTTGCGTCCGGACGATATTTGCGCCCCAAATGGGGCGCGACCTAATTTCTACCCCTTAGGGTTTAGAGGGGGAAAAATTCAGTCGCGCCCCGTTTGGGGCGCAAATATCGACCGGGCGCAAAGATTAGCGCCTGGCGCTAATTATCGCCACCGACTGCAAACTTGACTTTTATCGCCCCTGGAGGTGATTGCAGCGCTAAATCAGGCGCTTCACACCTGTCTTAAGGCGCAAAGGCCGAGAAGCGAGGCGCTACCTCAGAGCGCTGGCGAAGCTCATGTAATGTCAGTCAGCAATGGAACACACACACAATGGCACGGGCCAGTTCTTAAAGGGGATGGTTAATCTTGCTTTCCATCCACATCCTGCTCATTGCAGCCTTGAATCTCAGCCTGGAGAGACCTGCACATCAAATCTGCTGGAAAGCACAATGGAGAGTACCAGGCCAAGAGCTCAGAGTGCAGCCCCCACAGTCTCTGCTAAATCGATACAAGGAATGGCAAATCAGAATGAACCTGCAAAGTGCTGCTCAGTACCCAAAACTCCTTCACACAATGTTGAATCTCTCCAGAAGTCTCTACCTCTCTCTCTCAGAATGCGTAGTTCAAAAATGGCACCAACAATAAAAGGCAGGAAGCGGTCACCTTTAAATAGCGCTCCCCCTTTCCCTTCATGACTGCAGAACGCTCCCCTCAACCTGTCGTTGCTAGCGTCAGGCGGTAAGGCAGGGGGCGCCACTCAATATCCGCACTGGGGCGATACCGGGGCGTTGCGCACTCGAGTGACGTCATGATCTGCCGGCGCAGGAGATCGTGGCGGTAGTGTTTAGCGCCGCCGCAAAATGTCTAGTTAATTTCGCGAGCGGCGCAAACTTTGCCGCGCCCGGTCGCTAGCTGCTTTGCGCCCCATTAGCGCCCTCTTAAGGCACTAACGGGAGGCGCAACCAACTGAATTTTTCCCCCAGAGTCTTTTGAGTAAAAGGTTTCGTAAGGCCCTTGTTGCCGCGAGGTGTCCGATGGTCACTGAGGCGGTCGCTCTGGTCTCTTCTTGTGTGTCGGTCTACTTCTGGAGCTGTTGGCTTTCTTTGTTGAACTGCTTTCTGTTTTAACTGTCTTCTTCTGAGCTGTGGAACTGCCTGCTTGCAGAACTGTGGAAACTGCCTTCTGCCTGCTTGTTGAACTTGAACTGTTTTACTGGAGAACTGGAGAACTCCCTTCTTACTGAACTGTCTTCTTTAACTGCCCAACTTGCTTCTCCTGAACTCTGTAATTCCAGCACTGACTTCTGCTGAAAAACAGGCTTTTCAAATTGAACTGCAGAACTGCCTTCTGTTGAACTTGAACTGTTGTTACACCTGAACTGCTTGATGGGCCTTCAATGTAGAATTCGCAAAATTATCGCGATTTTATAATAATGAGAAGGAGACATAAAGTTTCGTATGAACAGCTTTATTTCAGCAGAATGCTGTCATGTTTCAAAAGGGACACAAGCAGCCTGTAAAATGGCCGCCACGCCTCGTGGCAGAAGGTTCTAGACTTTCAGTAGGCAGACAAGATGGCGTTTCATTAAACATTTCAGCAAGATCAGACAGGACTCAGCACATTGGAGATAATAACAAGACGCGATGGGTTTGCATTTTAAACATAAATACTGGAATCGGTTTTCCAGATCTATTGTACTGGGCGATCAAGGACCCATCCAAAGACATTGATATGCAAATTCCCCACGGCTCTACGATGAGAGAGCCATTCGCGGGTACTTACAGCAAGCATTTGGAAGCCCCAAAACCTCTCTAGGGAGACTCCTAGCCGGTTCCACAATGGGAGAAATATTAACGGGTACTCAGACAGTTACAAGTATCACCGGGACCCATTAACGACAAGTACCACCCCATACAAGAAGTTTGAGCGCCAAAACATGACAAAAGATGGACATTAAGATTGGGTGGGAGATAAGGAATTACAGTACTATAAACTGTAGTGTCCAAACGTCCATCTTTCTCTTATTCTCTGCCGACCACCGACTCTTATCGCTCTTATCCTCTGGCTGTTCATCGTGCTCTAGTCAACCTCGTGGCTTGCCGCGAAGATCTGTGGTGAACTGGTCTGCGAAGGCCAGTAAAACGGGCGCACCATCCCGAGGAGTCGGTAAACGGTGTGGGAACCGAAGGCCCGAGATGAGATGAGATGAGATGAGATGAGAAGAGAAGAAGACGACAACACGTATCGCCACGGTCAGTAAACCCCGACCGCGCCCGAAAATCGATTAACCACTTCTTCGAATTCTATCGGCTACTCCACAACTGGTGTCGGTCCAGAAAGACTCTTCTTTGAATTTTACCGGCTAACTGGTGTCGAGCACAGGAAGACTCTTCTTTGAGTAGTATCAGAACTCCGAGGTCAACACAAATCTTCATGACAGCAGACGGTCCAGCCTGCTAGCCGGAGCAAAACGAGTAAACAAGTGGGGTACAGAGACCCCGGATCAACACGTGAATAGTCAGGTGTTGCCGAGCAGCGTTTCGGAATTCTCCGAGTTATCACGAGTGGTGAGCATGAGTCTCGATCCTACAAATCTAGATTAGGACAGGTATTGATAGGGGAGGGTTTTTGTTTTAAGGATAATTATAATGTGTGTCCCCTTTTACGATGTGTCGTGCGCTCCTCGTTTCCCTAAACCTAGTTGCATAAATGTATGTAAGTTTGTACTGTCATTAATCTGTGCTTATGACATGTATTTCGTAATCTTGAATAATATGCAATAAGATTTTCCATTTCGCACTGTTCAACCGGGTCTACCTGAGTTTTCTCTGCATTATTGCTCTCGCACCTAAGTCCAGTGTCAGAACCGTAAGGGCGAGTGGGTCGAACCACTCACAGGTGTCTAGTGTCACCAGGCTGGCTGGAGACCAGAATAGGCAACAAGGCCTAACCTCGCACTAGCACCAAGGCTAAGCACAGAGCCATGGCGAAACCCCTTACATCAATTATACTAAATTGAAGTGGCCTTATCAAAACCAAATCAAATCCCGGTCATTGTAAGACCTCGTTAACAGTAACGACTTTACTAGCGTGTTAACTGGTTTTGTAAATGTGTGAAGTGGTTTTAAAATAGCTCCATCCTGTCGATCTATTGTTTAATCGGAGTTTGAATTGTCCTCATGTTTTGGGTTTCTTGACTGGGTCTAGGACTTCGATCGAATATTTGCTTTATGCATGTCTTTAATGGGTTCTGTAATCGGTTTGATGGGACCTGCTGTTTTGGGTGGGCCTGTCTCCTCCTAGGGTCTATTGTCAAAATGTTAATGCATGCTGGGGCTTTGAGTGAGATCATCCCGGTTCCCCAGACATTGCAATTAACTGTAATACCCAAAACTGCTTTTGCAGAGGTCGAACCCAACTTCCTTCACAGCCTTTTCTCCCTTCACAGTTGTACAGGGCCTTGGTGAGACCACACCTTGAGTACTGTGTACAGTTTTGGTCACCTTATCTGAGGAAGGATGTTCTTGCCATGGAAGGAGTTCAGCGAAGATTCACAAGGCTGATACCTGGGATGGCAGGAATGACATATGAGGAGAGATTGGGTTGATTGGGCTTATACTCGCTGGAGTATAGAAGAATGAGAGGGGATCTCATCGAAACATATAAAATTCTGACAGTTCTGGACAAACTAGATGCAGGAAGAATGTTCCCGATGGTCAGAGAGTCCAGAACCAGGGGTCATAATCTAAGGATAAGGGGTAAGCCATTTAGGACAGAAATGAGGAAGAATTTCTTCACCCAGAGAGTGGTGAACCTGTGGAATTCTCTACCACAGAAGGTAGTTGAGGCCAAGTCATTAAATATATTCAAGAATGAGTTAGATATATTTCTTAAAGCTAAAGGTATCAAGGGATATGGGGAGAAGGCAGGTACAGGGTACTGAGTTTGGATGATCAGCCATGATCTCATCGAATGGCGGAGCAGGCTTGAGGGGCCGAATGGCCTACTCCTGCTCCTATCTTCTATGTATGTTTCACAGGCCCAGACATGCTTTTAAAATGCCAAAACTTGGTTTTTGGTCTTACAGTCTCTTAGGTTAGGCCCAAATGCATTTTTATCACTCTGAGGTAGTTCCAAAGTCCTTTTTCCTTAGGTTTTGGGGATCTGCAAATTTTGGAAACCTTACATTGACAACAAGCTGTGAAATACTAGTGCAGCCTGGAAGACTGGTGCACCAGACACTAATACAAGGTATTACTATGAGGACAGATTGACTAGACTAGGCCTATATTCTCTAGAGTTGAGAAGAATGAGAGGTGATTTCATTGAAACATACACAATTCTTACAGGGCTTGACAGGGTAGATGTAGGGAGAATGTTTCCCCTGGCCAGGGAGTCTAGAACCAGGGGTCACAATCTCAGAATAAGGGGTCGGCCATTTAGGACTGAGATGAATGAAATTTCTTCACTCAGAGGGTGGTGAATCTTTGGAATTCTCTACCCCAGAGGGCTGTGGAGGCTCAGTCATTGAGTATATTCAAGACAGAGATCGATAGATTTTTGAATATTAAGAGAATCAAGGGATATGGGGATAGTGCAGGAAAGTGGAGATGAGGTAGAAGATCAGCCATGATCTTATTGAATGGCAGAGCAGGTTCAAGGGGCCAAATGGCCTACTCCTGCTCCTATTTCTTATGTTCTTATGTATGGTCCAATTAGCACCCATATTTCTGAAAGGTCTTGTACAAATCCACAAAATAAACTACCTCAAAACACCTGCTGTATTTTTTGGTGCACCTCCTCAACTATCATCCATATCCATGTTTGCTGTGGTCCTGTATAATTCTAAATAATGACACAAGTACTCAGTCCAATGTTCAAATCAAGTCCAATGCATTTATTTAATCTATTTTATGATTGATAAATTTTGTCAGCATGATTTGCCACAGTGGTTTACCTTCGTGACTGTCGTTTGTTTTCAATGTGACACCTAAGGGATAATTCAACAATCCCACACTCCCAACAAGGCGCACTGTAAGGGGTTCTGTCGTGTCGTGCTTGTATCGCAGACGGTGCTGGTGTGGGGTTAGGCCTTCTTTGCCTAATACTATTGCTTGCTCTGGTCTCCGGCCAGCCTTGTTGCAATAAGCACCTGTGAGTGGTTCGACCCACTCGCCCTTACGGTTCTAACACTGGACTTAGGTGCGAGAGCAGTAATGCAGAGAAAAACTCAAATAGACCTGGTTGAATAGTACGAAATGGAAATCTTTATTGCATAGCGTCTAAAATCATGAAGTACATGTCATAGGTGCAAATTAACGATAGTACAAGTATACATACATTCATAAAGCTTGGTCTATGGTAATGAAGAACGCACGGCACATCGTAAAAAGGGGAACACATTATACTTTATCCTTAATAAAACCACCCTCCCCTATCAATACCTACACTACATCTAGATTTGTAGGATCGGGAAACATGCTCACCACTCGTGATACTTCGGAGAATTTTAAAGTGAGGCACTCGGCTCGTTTCGCTGCAGCGCCTGACTGTCACGTGTTGGAAGGGGTCTCTGTACCCCACTTGTTTATCTTCTCTGCTCCGGCTAGCAGGCTGGGCTCCCCGTTGTCATGAAGAACTCGACAGTGCTCGGGCCCAGCTGTAGAACTCAAAGAAAAGTCTTCCTGGACCGACACCAGTTACCGGTAGAATTCAAAGAAGAGTCTTCTTGTATCGACACCGGTTGGCGATAGAATTCGAAGAAGAGTCTTTCACTGGTTCGTGCAGCAACCTATAGAGTTCAAAAATGGTCTATATATTTTCGGGCGCGGCGGCACGTAGACTCTTCTTCTTCTCTTCTCATCTCGTCTCGTCTCGTCTCTTCGGGCCTTCAGGTCCAGAACACCGTTTACCAACACTCGGGATGGTGCACCCGGTTACCGGCCTTTGTCGAGGCGGCTCGTTCCGTTTGAGCTCCACCCAACATTCGTATAACCGTCCAGTGCGGCTTAAAGTCCAGAGTCAACAGTCCAGAGAAACAAGAGCACGAATCAAGCGAATAAGAATCGAATCAAGGGAGTACGCCCGATGGACATTTGTTCACTATAGTTATAGTGCTGTGTCCCCTTATCTCCCGCCCAAATCTTAATGTTTGTCCTTTGTGAAATATTGGCGCTCAAAACTCCCAGCATGGGGTGATTCTTGTCTTCAACGGGTTTCGGTAGCACCTGAGACTGGCCAACTACCCGTTAATGTTTTCCCCATTGTTGAACCGGCTCGGAGCCTCCCTGGCTGGGTTTTGGGGGCCCCCGAATATTTGTTTAATCACCCGAGAATGGCTCTCTCATTGTAGAGCCGTGGGGGTATTTGCGTATGGATGTGTCTGGATGGGCCTTCGATTGCCCAGTACAATGGTCCTTACTTGTGCATGGAAAACGATTCCAGCACTCATATCTTATGCTATTGTTTCGAATGCAAACAGGTTGCATCCTGTCTTGATCAGTGCTTATCGAAAATGTTTATTCAAACGCCATCTTGTCTGCCCACTGTACTTCTGGAAACTTCTGCCACGATGCGCGGCGGCCATTTTACAGGCTTCTGTGTCCTGTTTAATCATGACAGCATTTCGTTTAAATAAACTGCTCAAACGAATCTGCTTCTATCTCGTTATTTCGAATCGCGATAATTGCAAAACTTTACAGCACAGAATATTGATAGGGCTACAACACATCATCCTAATTCTCCGACCCACAGTCCTTGCAAGCGTGACTTCCTGCTGGCAGCACTGGATTGTGGATTTACCCCTCTTATCTATTATTTCTTCTAAGTTATTTCCTTGTGGAAGAAGAAAGTGTGCTGCTCACAATAGGAATTCACCGAGATTCACTGGAATACTGATGGATATTGACCTCTTGCAGTTTACATTGTGATGGTCTTACAACTTAGTCTGCCACACCTGAGTCAGCTACAGCACTTGTGCGGAAATACCTGATAATCTGGATGTGGCATTACTTTGAGAGACATCTGCCTGATCCATCACTGCTACAGGCATACTGGGCTGCACACTCCCTTATCATGTCCACTGATTTGTGTAAAAGCAGTACTTTGGGCAGCTCTGAGTTCTGTGAATCCTGCCTCAAAGTCATTCCTATATGATTTCTGAGCATGTTGAAACCAGTCATAAGAGTGTCTTTAAGAATGAGCCCAAGGCCTCTATACAGCAATGTGGGCATTCATGAGAGATGCTTTCACTGTGACTATGACCTGTGCCTATGTAGGCTCCACTGCACATGCCACAGGAATTACCATGTCCTCCCTGATAGATTGCACAGCAGACAACTTTTTATTCACTACTGCACATATTAGGCTGGTAGACTCCTCACCAGACCTTACAGTGTATTATGCATTGACACAAGTGAATTATTAGACAATCAATTCGGCTTAGACAGCAATCTCTATTTGCAAGCAGCCACTGTGAAGTCTGAATTCCCAGGAGCTGCAGCTGAGACAGGAACAGTGCTAGATCTCCTTCTCACCTATGTGCTGTAACCTCCCTCCCGAACCTCACTATCTAGATCTTGTGGGATGTGTGTAGCTGTGCTGGTGTCAGCAGAATAGTGATGCAGGGTGCTGTGAGGTGCTGGCTTGGTCCCAAATGTTCTCTGTAATAGTAGTTGGTTTTTCCCTTTCTAAGAAAACAGAAAAAAAGGAAATCAAAATTATGCCTCAGTAAGTACAAGCAAATATTAGTCCACTCATCAACAATAAACCATCTCCTCTGACTATCTTCCACTACTCCTTCTAAACTCATGTCATAAATCAAATGTGAGGCGTTTATGGACAGTTTAATCTCCAAAATTGAGAGCACCTGTTCTCTGTTGCCTCTGCCTCCCTCAACTCTTCTACTCCCTACTCACTCTCGCTGGGAACGTAGGAATTTCTAGATGAAAAAAGACCAATCTCCATCCAGTTCACCTTATACGATCCTGGTAGTTACATGATACAATAATGGAGTTGTTGACCAATTGTAGCAATCAATCTCCATTAATTAGTCTACAACAGACAACAACAATAATAAATTACATTTATATAGCGTCTTTAACATAGTGAAATGCCCCAAGGCACTTCACAGGAGCATTAACAAACAAAATTTGACACCGAACCACATAAGGAGATATTAGGACAGATGACCATAAGCTTGGACAAAGAGGTAGGTTTTAAGGAGCATCTTAAAGGAGGGGAGAGAGGTTGAGAGGTGGATAGGTTTAGGGAGGGAATTCTAAAGCTTAGGGCCTAGGCAGCTGAAGGCAGCCGCCAATGGTGGAGTAATTAAAATCAGAGATGCGCAAGAGGCCAGAATTGGGGGAGCACAGAGATCTCGAAGGCTTGTAGGGCTGGAGGAGGTAACAGAAATAGGGAGGGGCGAGATCATGGAGGAATTTGAAAACAAGGATGAGAATTTTAAAACTGAGGCGTTACCGGACCTGGGGCCAATGTAGGTCAGCGAGCACAGGGGTGATGGGTGAATGGGACTTGGTGCGAGTTAGGATATGTGCAGCCGAGTTTTGGATGAGCTCAAGTTTATGGAGGGTGGAAGATGGGAGGCTGGCCAGGAGTGCGTTGGAATAGTCAAGTCTAGAAGTAACAAAGGGATGGATGATGGTTTCAGTAGCAGATGAGCTGAGGCAGGGGTGGAGTCAGGCAATGTTACTGAGGTGGAAGTAGGCGGTCTTGGTGATGTGGTTGGAAGCTCATCTCAGAGTCAACTACGACACAGACATTAGATGAACAAAACTCCCTCAGGTATTTATCCCTGTCTTGCATAGTCTTTTCTCCATCACTCCCATCTTCCGGCCTCACTTAACATTGTTTCAGCCACAAAACCACCTGCTTTCTTGTCTCCTTCCCATCCCAAGACCTGCCCAGCTACTTTCCCTTCACAGTATCATGATTACCAACATTGTTAACTCATCCCTTTCCACCGGCATGATCCCTACATCATTCAGAACCATTGCCATCACACCCTGCATCATCTCCAGCTACCAACCAATCTTCAACCTTCCCTGTCTTTCCAAATTCCTGGAACAGGTCACCTCACAACTACTCTTCCACCATTCCCATTTGTCCCTGTTTGAACCCTCCAATCAGACAACTGCCCCATCCAGATCGCTGACACCCCACTAGTTAAGATCACTAATGACTGCAATCTAACTGCAATGCAGCTTGCTGTCCCTCCTCAACCTCTGCATTGCCTTTTACACTGTCTACTATTCTATCTTCCTGGATTGTCTTTCTCCACCACAGTCTACTCCAATCGCATTGTTCTATCCTGGTCCCATTTTTAGCTATCACACCAAATACATTACAGCACCTCAAATGGTTTTTCTTCCACATGGTCACCTCCAGCCTGAGTCAGACGGGCACCTCAGCCGCCTAAAAAAGGAGCCCAATGAAGGTGGCGGCAGGCAGGAATGGGGCAGTAAATCTTTGCACAGTCATTGTAACTGAGCACCTGTCCTGTTCCCACCGGGCGGGATGAGTTAAAATTTCCACCATTATATTTGCCCTGTTTTCCATTTTTATTATCTCTCTATAGGTGCTAACTATTTCACCTTCAGATTTGAGTTAATCTCCCTATTCATCCATTAACCATTCATTCAATATACTTCCTTATTTCTCACAGGACTTGCATTAGTATCTTTCTATCTCCTATTTAAATATTTCACAGCTAATTTTTGGTTCTATTTGCAATTTTTTCTTATTATTTTGCTATAATTTGTTTTTTTCAGTCAAGTACCTGTGTGTCCTCCACTTTTCTTTTTCCATTTCTGTACTTACTCTAAGCCTTACCGTTTTCTAAATATTCTCCGACCTTTAGGTTACCTACTTGCTCTGCTTAATTACCCAGAACCAGGTGAAGTAGTGTCTCCATCCTTGTTGAAGTTGTAACATATTGACTGAGAAAAGAGTCCTGAATACATTACAAATACAAATCTTCCCCTTTCTCATCATTAACAATTTCCAGTCTATTTGTGCATAATTAAAACCTACTATTGTTAAAACTCTATTGTTAAAACTCTATTGTTAATATAAGCCTCTCTAATTTGTCTACAAATTTCATATTTTTAAAAAAGAAAAAGAAAGATATGCATTTATATAGCGCTTTTCATGACCTCAGGATGTCCCAAAGTGCTTTACCGCTAATGAAGTACATGCTCAGTTTGGGTTCCGCCAGGACCACTGGGCTCCAGACCTCATTACAGCCTTGGTCCAAACATTGTCAAAGGAGCTGAATTCCAGAGGTGAGGTGAGAGTGACTGACCTTGACATCAAGGCAACATTTGACCGAGTGTGGCATCAAGGAGCCCTAGCAAATGTAACCCCACTATTGAAGAAGGGAGGGAGAGAGAAAACGGGGAACTACAGACCAGTTAGCCTGACATCAGTAGTACGGAAAATGCTAGAATCTATTATTAAGGACGTGGCAACAGGGCACTTAGAAAATAATAATAGGATTGGGCAGAGTCAACACAGATTTATGAAAGGGAAATCGTGTTTGACAAATCTGATAGAAATTTTTGAGGTTGTAACTAGCAGAATAGATAAGAGGGAACCAGTGGATGTGGTGTATTTGGATTTTCAGAAGGCATTCGATAAGGTGCCACACAAGAGGTTATTAAACAAAATTAGAACTCATGGGATTGGGGGTAATATACTAGCATGGATTGAGGATTGGTTAACGGACAGAAAACAGAGAGTAGGAATAAATGGGTCATTTTCGGGTTGGCAGGCTGTAACTAGTGGGGTACTGCAAGGATCAGTGCTTGGGCCTCAGCTATTCACAATCTACATCAATGATTTGGATGAGGGGAGTAAATGTAATATATCCAAGTTTGCTGATGATACAAAGCTGGGTGGGAATATAAGTTATGAGGAGGATGCAAGGAGGATTCAAGGGGCTAAGTGAATGGGCAAGAACATGGCAAATGGAATGTAATGTGGAGAAATGTGAAGTTATCCACTTTGGTAGGAAAAATAGAAAAGCAGAGTATTTTTTAAATGGTGAGAGATTGGGAAATATTGGTGTTCAGAGGGACCTGAGTGTCCTTGTACATGAATCACTGAAAGTTAACATGCAGGTACAGCAAGCAATTAGGAAAGCAAATGGTATGTTGGCCTTTATTACAAGAGGATTTGAGAACAAGAGTAAAGACATCTTACTGCAGTTATATAGGGCCCTGGTGAGACCACACCTGGAGTATTGTGTACAGTTTTGGTCTCCTTACCTAAGGAATGATATACTTGCCATAGAGGGAGTGCAACAAAGGTTCACCAAACTGGTTCCTGGGATGGGGGGATTGTCCTATGAGGAGAGATTGAGTAGACTAGGCCTATATTCTCCAGACTTTAGAAGAATGAGAGGTGATCTCATTGAAACATACAAAATTCTTACAGGTCTTGACAAGGTAGATGCAGGGAGGATGTTACCGCTGGCTGGGGATTCTAGAACCAGGGGTCACAGTCTCAGAATAAGGGGTCGGCCATTTAGGACTGAGATGAGGAGATGAAGTGATAGCCTAAATTATTGTGTTCAAGTCTCTGGAGTGGGACTTGAACGTGGAACCTTCTTGACTCAGAGTCAAGAGTGCTACTGACTGAACTACAGCTGTCACTGTATATTTAATCTCCTTTCTGCTATTTAGCAGTCTGTGATTTACTCCTAGTAATGTGACCAATCCCTTACTATTCCTCAACTCAGTCTGAGAGAACTGTGTTTGGCTGATTTGTCTATTAAAATCCCTACACCCTTGTGCTATGATATTGTTTGGAGGTTAGAATTACATATAAACTAAGGCTACATCCACACTTGACAACTTTTAGTAAATAGTTTTATGAAATGTATCTACTGTGATGCTTTAAATGACATAAAAAATCAGAGCTTGTTTAACAGTGTCTGTGGAGAGGAGTTATGATGGGGAGTGTAAGGAAACTGAAAATATAAAAGATCTGACTACTGCAAGGAGATCAGAGGGAGACAGAAACAAACAGAATGCACATAGGACAGGAAAATAACTGAAGGAATGATAAAAGAAAGTCCTAAAGATGAACCAAGAAAGTGTAAAATGAAGTGGATTGCATAGATCTAGCTTGAAGCAGAATTTCCAATAGTGATATTTCTCTTCTCCTAAGTGACCGCCTTCTATATTAAAAATAGATGTGAGGTATAAATCAGTTGAATCATACCAGGAAATGTTTTATCTAAAAACCACCAATATCTACAGTTCCGTAAATAACTATTTGTACCTTTATCTTTTATCATTCAAATGAGTATCAGTCATTAAGATTTTGCTTTGTTCTATCCATAATTAGTGAATAACAAATTATGCATACTGTGTGAATTCTGAAAATGATACATATGTAAATGTAAGTAGTAACCACAGATTGGTTTAGTAAAAAATTTCATATGGATCAGTACAAATATATATTACTTGTTTTCAAAGTACACACAATGAACTTATATTAAACACGAAGGCTACATGTTTGATGCATTCTAGATGATAATCAAAGCTACAGTTTTCTCTTAATTTGAATGATCTGCTAATCTGCTGATCATCCAAAAAATGCCTCCTGTGCTGTTTTATTTAAATTGCTTAATTCAAATTATTGGATAAGTGGTAATTTTTTGAGAAAAATTGACTTCAAATGAACTGAAGTAAAAACGGTGATGGGTGTATACGTGGTGTGTTGGGATCGGATTGTGCGCATTCCACTTTTTAACCCCACCCCCAAACCTCTCTCGCCCATCGTGGGTTAATATCAGGGCCTAAATATTTCCAAAGGTTAAATGAGTCAAAAAGGTGGCTGTCAGAATCCAGTGGGAGTCAAAATAAATGTGGATACAGGAGACAGAATCAGAAGGAAAGTGATGGAACAGTACATCCCTGAAGCCCATTTAATGGCAGAAGAAGTGGAGTGCTGCTGCTGGGTTGGGGAGCCTCATCCTGTTTGCTGCTATGGTACCATCTCGAGAGGACAGCAGTGCAACAACCAATGGATCAGATCAAAGCTCTGCAGTCCTGCCACATCCAGTCGTGAATGCTGGTGGACAATTAAGCAACTAACGGGGAGAAGGCTTCATGAACAACCCATCTTCAACGATGGCAGAGCTCAGCACATGATTGCAAAAGACAAGGCTGAAGTGTTTGCAACCATCTTCAGCCAGAAGTGCTGAGTGGATGATCCATACTGGCCTACTCCTGAGGTCCCCACCATCACAGAAGCCAGTCTTCAGCCAATTCGATTCACTCCCCATGATATCAAGAAACAGCTGAGCGCACTGGATACAGCAAAGGCTATGGGCCCCGACAACATCCCGGCTGTAGAGTTGAAACTTGTGCTTCAGAGCTGGCCGCGCCTCTAGCCAAGCTGTTCCAGTACAGCTACAACACTGACATCTACTCGACAATGTGGGAAACTGCCCAGGTATGTCCTGTCAACAAAAAGCAGGACAAATTCAATCCGGCCAATTACCGCCCCATCAGTCTACTCTCAATCATCAGCAAAGTGATGGAAGGTATTGTCGACAGTGCTATCAAGTGGCACTTACTCACCAATAACCTGCTCACCGATGTTCAGTTTGGGTTCCACCAGGACCACTCGGCTCCCGATCTCATTACAGCTTGGTCCAAACATGGACAAAAGAGCTGAATTCCAGAGGTGAGGTGAGAGTGACTGCCCTTGACATCAAGGCAGCATTTGACTGAGTGTGGCATCAAGGAGCCCGAGTAAAACTGATGTCAATGGGAATCAAGGGGGAAAACTCTCCACTGGCTGGTGTCATACCTAGCACAAAGGAAGATGTGTGTGGTTGTTGGAGGCCAATCATCTCAGCCCCAGGACATCGTTGCAGGAGTTCCTCAGGGCAGTGTCCTAAGCCCAACAATCATCAGCTGCTTCTTCAATGACCTTCCCTCCATCATAAGGTCAGAAGTGGGGATGTTCGCTGATGATTGCAGTCTTCAGTTCTATTCACAACTCCTCAGATAATGAAGCAGTCCATGCCTGTATGCAGCAAGACCTGGACGACATTTAGGTTTGGGTGGATAAGTGGCAAGTAACATTTGTGTCACATAAGTGCCAGGCAATGACTGTTTCCAACAAGTGAGAGTCTAAGCAACGCCCGTTGACATTCAACGGCATTACGATTGCCAAATCCCCCACCATCAACATCCTGGCAGTCACCATTAACCAGAAACTTAACTGGAACAGCCACATAAATATGGTGGCCACAGGGGCAGGTCAGATGCTGGGTATTCTGCAGCGAGTGTCTCACCTCCTGACTCCCCAAAACCTTTTCATCATCTACAAGTCCCAAGTCAGGAGTGTGATGGAATACTCTCCATTTGCCTGGATGAGTGCAGCTCCACCAACACTCAAGAAGCTCGACACCATCCAGGACAAAGCAGCCCACTTGATTGGCACCCCATCCACCACCTTAAACATTCAATCCCACCACCACCAGCACACCATGGCTGCAGTGTGTACCATCTACAAGAGGCACTACAGCCAAGGCTTCTTCGGCAGCACCTCCCAAACCCACGACCTCTACCACCTAGAAGGACAAGGGCAGCAGGCATATGGGAACACCATCACCTGCAATTTCCCCTCCAAGTTGCACATCATCCTGACTTGGAAGTATATCGCCGTTCCTTCATCGTCGCTGGGTCAAATCCTGGAACTCCCTCCCTAACCGCACTGTGGGAGTACCTTCACCACAAGGACTGCAGCAGTTCAAGAAGGCGGCTCACCACCACTTTCTCAAGGGTAATTAGGGATGAGCAATAAATGCTGGCTTTGCCAGCAACACCCACTTCCCAAGAACAAATAAAAAAACACCCTCCATAAATCATCCATCTCCAGCGTCTGCTGAATAAAAAAAAAATAACTGGCAGGTGATGATTTGTCTGGGTCAATATTGTGTGTGCTACCCACAAGATCTGGGAACGGATGTGGAAGAAGATGGCACATGTTAAAGAAGCCAAAATAGGCCTACCTGGCAGTGCCATTTATTATCTATATGCCATAAAAAGGTCTGTGATAGGGTGGAAGGCAGGAGTGATTAAATGACAAAAGGATGATGGTGCAAGGCAAAAGGAGATGGTAATGGGTGTAGAATTCGCAATATATCGCGATTTTATTAATAAGGAGAAAACACATAGTTTCGTTCAAACAGCTTTTATTTCAGCAGAATGCTGTCAGGTTTTCAAAGTGGACACAAGCAGCCTGTAAAATGGCCGCCGCACCTCGTGACAGAACATTCTAGACTTTTCGACAGGCAGACAAGATGGCGTTCCAATAAACATTTCTGCAAGATCGATTAAGACTCAGCACATTTAAGATAATACACGAGACATCATGGGTTTACAGTATACACATAACTACTGAAATCGGTCTCCCAGGTGCGAATAAGGGCTATTGTACCAAGTAATCAAGAACCCATCCAAAGACCTTAATATGTAAAATCCCAACGACTCTACGATGAGAGAGCCGTTAGCGGGTAGTTACAGAAAACATTTGGAAGCCCCAAAACCCCTCCAGGGAGAACACCGACCGATTAAACAATGGGAAAAGTATTAACAGGTACTCAGCCAGTTACGAGTATCCCCGAAACCCATTAAAAACGGAGATCACCCTATACAAGAAATTTGAGCGCCAAACCCTAACAAAAGAAAAGACATTAAGGTTGGGCGGGAAAAGGAAGATTTTTCACTATAACTACAAGCTCCAAACCGTCCATCTTCTTTTTTATTCGGTTGACTCTTATCCTCGTGGCTGCTCCTGTGCTCTTATCCTCTGATCCTACTGGCGTTTATCCTCGTGGCTGCTCTTGACTCGCCGTCTTGTTCCTGTTTGACGAACTGGGCTCTGAAGCCTTGAAGCGGGCGCACCATCCCGATAAGTCGGTAAACGGTGTTGGAACCGAAGGCCCGAGATGAGATGAGATGAGATGAGATGAGATGAGAAGAGAAGAAGACCATACTTATCGCCACGGTCAGTAAGCTCCGACCGCGCCTGTAGGTCGAATAGACACTTTCCTTGCCCAGGAAGACTCTTCTTTGAGTTTTATCGAACCGGTGTGAGGGCACAGGAAGACTCTTTCTTGAGTAGAGTCGGAACTCCGAGGACAACACAGATCTTCATGACAGCAGACGTTCCAGCCTGCTAGCCGGAGCAGAAACGAGTAAACAAGTAGGGCCAGGAGACCCCCTGATCGACACGTGGGTGCTGCGGTGAAAAACATCCGATCAGAGTTTTCGGAATTCTCCGAGTTATCACGAGTGGTGAGCATGAGTCTCGAATCCTACGAATCTAGCTTAGGACAGATATTGATAGGGGAGGGTTTTAAGTATTAAGGATAATTGTAATGTGTGCCCCCATTTATGATGTGTCGTTCGTTCCTCGTTTCCCTGAAATTAGTTACATAACTGCGTGTAAGATTGTACTGTCATTAATCTGTGCTTATGACATGTATTTCGTAATCTTGAATAATATGCAATAAAGATTTTCCATTTCGTACCATTCAACCGAGTCTACCTGAGTTTCATCTCCATTACTGCTCTCGCATCTAAGTCCAGTGTCTAGAACCGTAAGGGCGAGTGGGTCGAACCACTCATAGGTGTGTTTAGTGCTCCCAGACTGGCTGGAGACCAGAACAGGCAACAAGGCCTAAACCCGCACTAGCACCCGGGCCTGCACAGAGCCACACGAATCTCACAGGCTGAGAGACGAGACAAAAAAACCCTTACATGGGACAAGTAAATAAACAAAAGATGTCTCTAGAGGAGGTGTAAATGGTAATGACCCTGATATTTCCATTGGTTCCTTTTCTGCCAATGCAAGTCTGATAGTATTGCTATTTACCCAGCACCACACAGCCCCATGTATCCCTCTCAACAACTTTTGCAAGTCTCAGCATACATACACACATTGCAGAGGATGCAGTTAGTGAGCTTGAGAAGATTTTTTTTTATTCATTCATGGGATGTGGGAGTCGCTGGCAAGGCCAGCATTTATCACCCATCCCTAGATAGCACCAAGTGAATCACAGTGCCCAAGTGAGAAGAACCAAGTGATGGTTCTAGGGGAGGAGCAGGAGCAGGAGCCCAGCAGCAGCTGCCAATGACCGCTGTACTTTGTGAAATGCAGCAGTGTGGTGACTTTCGGCAGCCATGTCATGTTACTGTTGCTAGTCAGTGGAAAGGCGATGACATTTCTGGCCATGTTGACCAACATTTGATTCATGTTTAAGCAGCGTATCAGCAGATACTGCAACTTATCTCTATGCCAGCCTGAAAGGAGGTGAAGGCAGAAAAGTTGAGGGCAGTCTCAACCTTGCCTGTCACTGACAGTGCCAAACCTATTTTGGATGTTGGCAACAGTTGTTTTTGCAGCAGATGTCACAGCTGTCCAACTGACCCTGTGGAGGCAGTTCCTTTTGGCCGTCTCCAGGTAGGTGTATCAGAGCCTGTAGATACTGTTGGCACAATGTTGCATGCAGGTGGCCTTGGCTTTGCTACCTCCTGACCTCACTGTTATGCCTTCTTTCATCTTGTACCTCTTCAATCATGAAATAAGGAAATTGATGTGCTTCATAAACAACCCCAACTCATATGGAACTCTCTAGCCTGCATTAGATGGGCTGCTTCCCCCTGAGCTGGAGTGCATATTTGATTTGCAGCAGCCTTTTTTCAAGCCCACTTTTCTTTTACCATGTTCTTGTTCTGCTGAACTCTTCAATCACAGTTGGCTTCCTGGGGATTTTGCAAGAAAATTTGGTTGCTTTGATTCCACGCAAACATTCCAAACATGTTTTGACACCCAGTAAAAGAGAAAAAAACACATGGCAAGGAACAAAACAAACCGCAAAACACACATAAAAATAGCAGCAGTAAAATACCATTTAAAAGAATGCTTAAAAATCTTCATTAAAATGCCTCTGTCCCTTTAAGGGCTCTTTTACTCATGGGGGTTTCTCCTCATGCTCACTCGAAATGGGTGGGTTGAGTGAACAATAGGACCCCGTTATAAATGGTAGGAAATTGAACCTGTTTGAATTTACATTCATTACCCCCTTATTTTGGTATTGCTGCAGTTGGCAATTCATGCATGGCAGGGTTCCAGTGGAGCCCAGGTGGCATTGTACATCACCAAATTTCCCAGTCTCCACCGACCCAAATTAGACATAATCTTGCATGCCAGAAAATTTACCCTTACCATCGAGTTGTAGAAGTTTACAACACCAAAGCAGGCCATTAAACTCATCGGCCGCGAATATGCCGGCGCTCAGAGGGCGGGTTTGGAGGCGGGCCGGGAGTAAAAATCTAAATGAACCTGCCGCCATCTCGCCTCCACACTACTTTGCCAAGTGTCGGGTCTGGGAGTCCCGATCAGACCCGAAACCAAGCGGCGGGAGAGGCACTTAAGGCAGATAACAGCCTATTAACTGCCTTGATAATCTTATTTTAATTGCCTATTCCGATTTTGGAGCATTTTAAGCGTGTTCCCCATCGTCCGACAAACACGCCAGCTGCATTGTGCTGCGTTTAGCAAGGAGCTGAATTGTTGGCAGCTTAAAAGCGGTCCTACAACATGACTGAGCTTCAGATGCTACAACTTAGTGCTTTGAGGTTATGGCAAATATTTTGCAACTCTTCTGATCTTGTGAGTGTTCAAGCTGAGATCCATCTGCAGTGTGACCTCCTTGGAATACGCTCTGGCCACTTTGACTGTGTGCTTGAAACCTCTATTCCTCAACTGAGATATTTACCAGTGGGATGGGAAACATTTACATCCTATCATCCTGGTCGTCAGATTCAGAGGAAGAGCAGCCGCGGCACAGCAGCAGCACCAACAGCAGGAGCGCCAATCTCCTCCTCAGCCACCTGATGCTGCACAGGGCAGAGGGCGTCAGTGCAGGGCTGCACCTCACTGCAGGAGATAACCCCAACACAGGGTTTACAGCCCGAGGATGAGCTTCCTCAACATGACTGAGCAGCAGTACAAAAGGAGGCTGAGACTTTCGTGAGACGTAGTCGCTGACATCTGCACAATGCTGCACCAACACCTGGAGCCCAGAGGAGCGGATGGACACGCCTTAACAGTGGCTGTTAAAGTCACCACCACACTCAACTTCTTTGCTTCGGGCTCCTTCCAGGGATCCGCAACAGACATCTGCGGAATCTCCCAGTCGGCCGCACACACCTGCATCACGCAGGTTACCAATGCCCTCTTTGCAAAGGCGCACAATTACATCCACTTCTCCACAGATGAAGCAAGTGTAACCGCACGTGCTGTTAGCTTTGCAAATATGGCAGGCTTCCCATATGGTAGACTGCACACATGTGGCCATTAGGGCACCCCATCACAACCCAGCTGTATTTGTGAACTGCAAGGGCTTCCACTCCTTTAACGTGCAGCTGGTGTGTAACCACAGGAAGAACATTATGCATGCTAGCGCCAAGTACCCTGGCAGTTGCCATGACTCCTTCATCCTTTGGCAGGCTACTGTGCCTCAGCTCTTCAATCCGCCAAGACATCTTTCTGGATGGCTACTTGGAGACAAGGGCTATCCCCTGAAAAAGTGGCTAATGACACCAATGAGGAGGCCATCAAACGAAGCTGAGGAACGGTTCAATGTGAGCCACATTTCCACCAGAAGCATCATAGAGCAAACCATCAAAATGCGGTTCAGATGCCTCGACAGATTTGGTGGAGCCCTATAGTATTCACCAGCCAGGGTGTCCAGAATCATCGTGGTCTGCTGTGCTCTGCACAACATCGCACAGCAGCGTGGCTTAGCGCTGCCTGAGGAACAAGTGGCTCAGCGCACAGCCTCCTCGGAAGAGGAGGAGGAGGAGGAGGAGGAGGAGGCAGCAGATGAGGGACACCTTGCGGGGGCGGATGTGCCAATTCCACCAGCACACGAACACATTGCTGGCTGTGAGGCAAGGTATGCATTCATCCATGCCAGATTCGCATAAGTTTACGCATCAACCACATATGGCTGGCACATGGAAATTAATGTCTGGATGACCTTCTTAACACACCATACAGCATCTGTACAATAAACTGTGGTTTCCTATCATTCTCACCATCATCATTACACATGAAAGGTGCCCTGACTCCTCACTGTGCAACTTCCATTTCTGAGCACACATAGGCCAAATCTTCGATTCTTTGCCATCACTTTTGTTTAATAAAGTTACAATCAGGATGACAAACTTTACTTTGTAAGATAAGAAAACACCCAAGTGACTACCCTTGTGACTATTTGTGTGCTGACTTTCTCTTACGCATGCTTCTACGTGGTGCTTCCCCTGTGGCTTCAGCAGATGCAGAGGCAGCTTGCTCACTTATATGCTGCGCCTGCTTAGATGCCTTTGGCGGGCGTCCTCTGGGTTTGGGAGCCTGGGAGGGCTCCGCAACAGTCTGCTCTTCCTGCGGCTGTGCAGGGGCTGAGACGGCCATCTCAGTTGGGTGTGGAATCTGGGGCTCTGACCGAGGGCTCCGCAGTGGCATGGGAGTGTGAGCGCTTGGAGAGGAGCCCACACTTCCTTGTTGTCGACCGCCAACCTTCCTCTCATGGGTAACTCGCACTTCACTGCTAGCAAGTGGCTGGAGAGCACCTTGCTGCACATCAGTGGGGACATGAGGACCCGTCTCTGTACTGACAGTCCTCATAATGGGGACGTCCATGTACCTCTGATGCCTCTCCTCAATAGATATCCATCTATCCTCCATAGCAGACCATCTATTTAGAAGAGTCACCATGCTCTCTTGAGTCTGGCGATTTATGTCCTCCATGGAAATTGCCATCCTTTCCATGGCGGCATGTTCACTCGCCATTGCATCCACCATGGCATTGCTCATGTTTGAGATGGACTCCTCCATTCTCTGCACACTCGCAGTTACCGTAAACCCTGTCAGAGACTCCTGCACTTGTTCCTGAAGTTCCAGCACTGCTCTCTTTCTGGATGGCCCCAGAGGCACAGCGTCTAGAACATAAGAACATAAGACATAGGAGCAGGAGTGGGTCATTTGGCCCCTCGAGCCTGCTCCGCCATTCAATAAGATCATGGCTGATCTGATCTAGGCTTCAACTCCACTTCCCTGCCCGCTGCCCATAACCCTTGACTCCCTTACCTTTCAAAAATCTGTCTATCTCCACCTTAAATATATTCAATGACCCAGCCTCCACAGCTCTCTGGGGAAGAGAATTCCAAAGATTCACGACCATCTGAGAGAAGAAATTCCTCCTCATTTCTGATTTAAAAGGGTGCCCCCTTATTCTGAAATTTTGCCCCCTAGTTCTAGATTCCCGCACGAGGGGAAACATCCTCTCTGCATCTACCCTGTTAAGCCCCTTCAGAATCTTATGGGGTAGAAATTAGGTCGCGCCCCATTTGGGGCGCAAATATCGTCCGGACGCAAATATTAGCGCCTGGCGCTAATTATCGGCACTGACAGGAAACTTCACTTTTACCGCCCCGGGAGGTGAGTGGAGCGCTAAAGCAGGCGCTGCACACCTCTCTTAAGGCGCAAAGGCCGAGCAGTGAGGCGCTAACTCGGAGCACTGGCGAAGCTCATGTAATGTCAGTCAGCAATGGAACACACACACAATGGCACGGGCCAGTTCTTAAAGGGGATGGTTAATCTTGCTTTCCATCCACATCCTGTTCATTGCTGCCTTGAATCTCGGCCTGGAGAGACTTGCACATCAAATGTGCTGGAAAGAACAATGGAGCGTACCAGGCAAAGAGCTCAGAGTGCAGCTCCCACAGTCTCTGCTAAATCGATACAAGGAATGGCAAATCAAAATGAACCTGCAAAGTGCTGCTCAGTACCCAAAACTCCTTCACACAACATTGAATCTCTCCAGAAGTCTCTCCCTCTCTCTCTCAGAATGCGTAGTTCAAAAATGCCACCAACAATAAAAGACAGGAAGAGGCCCCCTTTAAATAGCGCCCCCCCCAGCCCCACAGCGATTGATAGCGTTCCAGTCTTCTGGTCGTTGGAAGCGCCAGGCGGTAAGGCAGGGGGCGCCACTCAATTTCCGCTCCGGGGCGCCACAAGGGCGTTGCACCATGGAATGACGTCACAATCTGCGCGCGCAGGTGGTCGCAGCGGTAAGTTTTAGCGCCGCCGCACAATCTCAAGTTAAGTTCTCGAGCGGCGCAAACATCGCTGCGCCCGGGCGTTAGCGGCTTTGCGCCCCATTAGCGCCCTCTTAAGGCGCTAACGGGAGGCGCAACCAAGTGAATTTTTACCCCTATGTGTTTCAATAAGATCCCCTCTCATTCTTCTAAACTCCAATGAGTATAGACCCAACCTGCTCAACCTTTCTTCATAAGACAACCCCTTCATCTCCGGAATCAACCTCGTGAGCCTTCTCTGAACTGCCTTCAATGCAAGTATATCCTTCCTTAAATAAGGAGACCAAAACTGTACGCAGTACTCCAGATGTGGTCTCACCAACGCCCTGTACAGTTGTAACAGGACTTCCCTACTTTTATACTCCATTCCCTTTGCAATAAAGGCCAACATTCCATTTGCCTTCCTAATTACTTGCTGTATCTGCATGCTAACTTTTTGTGATTCATGTACAAGGGCCCCCAGATCCCTCTGTACCTCAGCATTTTGTAATCTCGCCCCATTTAAATAATAATTTGCTTTTTTATTTTTCTTACCAAAGTGGATAACCTCGCATTTTCCCACATTAAACTCCATCTGCCAGATTTTTGCCCACTCATGTAGCCTATCTCTATCCCTTTGGAGATTCTTTGCATCCTCCACACAATTTTCTTTCCCACCTATCTTTGTATCATCAGCAAATTTGGCTACATTACATTCGGTCCCTTCATCCAAGTCATTAATATAGATTGTAAATAGTTGAGGCCCCAGCACTGATCCCTGTGGCACCCCACTAGTTACAGTTTGCCAACCTGAAAATGACCCATTTATCCTGACTCTCTGTTTTCTGTTAGTTAGCCAATCCTCTATCCATGCTAATATATTACCCCCAACCCCGTGAGCTCTTATCTTGTGTAGTAACCTTTTATGTGGCACCTTATCAAATGCCTTCTGGAAATTCAAATACACGACATCTACTGGTTCCCCTTTATCCACCCTGCTCGTTACATCCTCAAAGAATTCCAGCAAATTTGTCAAACATGATTTCCCTTTCATAAAACCATGTTGACTCTGCTTGACTATATTATGATTTTCTAAATGTCCTGCTACCACTTCCTTGCTACATGCAGCTGAGCAGAGCTAGGAGTGTCCAGCGACCTCCGACGAGGACTCTCCACTGCTGTTGCTGTCTCCAGCATCTGCTGATACTCACTTGTGAGCCGTGATACACCAGGTGACAACACTACTCTATGTCGCGAAGGAGCCACCGAGGTGTGTGTATCTGCGCTGGTGCTGGGTGCGCTGATTTCTGTTGACATTGCTCACGCAGAGGTTGCAGGTTCCTCTGAGGAATCGTCCGACTCTTCCTCCTCGACAGTGGGGAGGGAGGCTCTCGATGGTCCTGTGGGAGAGTAAAGGCATGAGTTAGACTTCTGAAATTTAGGTTGCAGACACATCCTATTGTGCAGATGATCAAAAGTCAATCTCTATGAACATCAGATGCCATTTCAGTCAATCATGAAATCTAACTGAGAGGTTTGAAAATCTATTCCGGCACCAGCTTCCTCTACTGCGCCCGTCTCTCCATCTCCCACTTCCAGCTCCTCGCCACCTCCCACAATGTCGTGAGGAGCCTCCTCAGCGCTTGTCAGCGACGCAAAGATGGTGGGCCTCCTTCTTTCCTCCCTCTCTCCCTCTTATTTTGGGCTATCTTTTCCTGCAAGCAGGGAAACAAGTGGAGTTTCAGTGAGATTGATGGAGTGAGTGTGAAGAATTCTTAACATAGAAGCTTAGAGGGAGACCAAGATGGAGTGAGGTGCCAAGAGGAAGGTGTCTCCCTGTGCGTTGTTAGTTGTAGTCATTGCATAACAGTGAGAGCGAGTCTGAGGGCTGCATAGTAGGATGGGGAAGTGATTCTGTACATAGAAAGAGAGGGATAGGTAAGGGTGCAAGGGAAGTAAGGGTAAGGTGGGATGTGGAGGAGCAGGCTGACAATGCAGAGTGCAGGTGATAAAGAGAAGGGAAGCAGATTGAAGGTAAGTGTGATGTGATACTCACTTTTGCTGAGCACAGCAGATCATTGAACTGTTTTCGGCACTGGACCCATGTGCGTGAGCATAAGGACCTTGCGCTGACCTCCTCAGCAATTTGCAGCCAGGCTGCCTTTGTTTGCTGAGGAGGCTTCCTCCAGCCATCGGGAGGGAACAGAATTTCATTGCACCCTCTTACTCCCTCCACAAGAGCTTGGAGGGTGTCTTCATCAAAACGAGGAGCAGCCTTTGCTCTTGCGCAGTCATGGTGACCTGGCCAATTTCCCGAACAGCACAAATGAAATGAGAAGCTAAGGCTACATGGGCCCCTTAAAAACTACTGAATGAATGATGTCAGCAGAGGCGAGCAGCAGACCCGCTCCCACTCATTGGGCCGGGTAGCGAGCACGGGGGGCTTAATGAGCCCACTTAATGCAAAATCGTTTTTTGGGAGCGGCTGAAACCGGCAGTGGGACCAGAACCCGCCCACCAAGCATCCCGACTCCAACCCAACTCCTCCAATAAAATTGCGGCCATCATATCTGTGCCGGCTTTTTGTTAGAGAAATCCAAAACTAATGCCACTACTCCGCATCCACATGTATCTCCTGCTTCAAAGAGATATTGAGCTTTCCCATAGACAATACAATATCTCTGTCTAAACCACTCCCTGCGACAAAGCAAATCCATACTGTAACAACCCTTGGTTTAAATACATTTCTCTTTCCCTCTCTGCTCATTCTTAGTGAATATTTTAAATTGTTCAATTGACCCTTTGGGCTGGATTTTGCCATTGGGGCGGGCTGGGGGCGTGTCAGGTGGTTTTCGTGTCAGGAACCCGACTCCGATGTGAAGTGGGAAAAAAGTGCGATTTTCCTCTAATTGGGCACTTGATTTCCAGCGTGTGGGAACCCCTGGCCCAATGAGTCTTTCCATCCTGAAAGTCGCCTCCGATGACGTCATCAGTGCTGCTGGATTTAAGGCCTGCAAGCAGCCTTGCTTCTTCTGGAGACTGCAAACTTTATGACCATTGTTGTGATCGTTTCATTCAGCAACTATGTCCAGCAGTAGGCCAAAGTGTGCTCCACGGTTCGATGACGCCGCCCTGCAAGCTCTGGTGGAGGGAGCAAGATCAAATAGGAGGTGCTCTTCCCTTCCTCAGGGAGGAAAAAGCCTCCCCAGCAGACTAAAGCTGTGTGGCTGCAAGTGGCCCAGGAGGTCAACTCAATGTCTATGTTCTGCAGAACCTGGCTGCAGTGCAGGAAGAGGTTTCATGACCTTCTCCGCACAGGAAAAGTGAGTATAACTTCCCCATCGCCCTCAATCTGATCCCCATCACCTCTCCTCACCAGCACTCAGCTTTGCCAACCTCTTCCTCCACATCCCACTTGACACTGATATCCCTGCACCCTTACCCATTCCCTCTCTCTGTATGTTCACATTCACTTAACTATTCGACTATGCAGCCCTCACACTCCCTATCACTGTGATGCTATGACAACAACTTACAACACACTTGGTCTTGGCACCTCACTCCATCTTTGTCTCCTTCTAAGCATCTATGCTATGGAATCTCTACACTCACTCCTTTATTTTCACTCAAACTCCACTTGTGTCCCTCATTGCAGGAAAAGAGAGCCCACAATAAGATTGAGAGGGCGAGGACAGGAGGAGGGCCACCCTCAGTAGCCCAGCTCACCACTGCGGAGGAGGCGGCCCTGGAGATTGTGGGAGTGGAGGAGGATGCGCAAGTGGGGGACGGACAGACGGGTGCATCACAGCAAGCTGGTAACAGAATAGTTTTGCATCTCTCTCATTGACATTGCATGAGTAACTGATAATGATTCTGAAGGTCTAACAGATTGACTTATGATCATCTGTACAATTCAACGTGCAAGCAAACTTTACCTCACATCTCCAACTCTTTCCTTTACTCCCCCACAGGACCATCGATAGCCCCCGTCCCCACTGTCCAAGAGGAAGAGCCTGAGCTTCAAGACTCCTCAGAGGAAGCTGTAACCTTTGAAGGCGTAGCGCCAGCAGAATTCAGCGCACCCAGCACCAGCGCAGACACTCACACCTCGGTGGGAACTGCACGAGATAGTGTAGTGTTGTCACCTGGTGTATCACAGCTCACAAGTGAGCATCAGCAGATGGTGGAGACAGGGACAGCAGTGGAGAGTCCTAGTCAGAGGGCGCAGGACTCTGCCAGCTCGGCTCGGCTGCATGTCGACCGTGTGCCTCCGGGTCCATCCAGAAGAAGAGCGGTGCTGGAACTCCAGGAACAGGTGCAGGAGTCTCTGGCAGGTTTTGTCTCCAGGGTCGCTGCGAGTGTGGAGCGAATGGAGGAGTCGATCGCTAACATGAGCAGAGTCTTTGTGGAGGCATTGGTGCATGAATGCATCACCACAGAAAGGATGGCAACCTCCGTGGAAAGGATGGCTACAGTAGAGGAGAGGATGGCTACGGCCATGGAGGAGCTTAGTCGCCAGGGTCGTGAAAACATGGTAATTGTTCAGAATAGACTGAGATCTCTTGAGGAGCGATGGTCAGCTATTGAGCAGAGAAACCAGACCTTCATGGAAGTCCTCTGGAGTAGGAATTTCAGCGCAGAAACGGGTCCTCATGGCCCCCCTGAAGTGCAGAAAGGGGCTGTCCAGCCACTTGCTAGGTCTGAAGTGGGGCTGACCCATGAGAGAGATGTTGGTGGCAGACAACAAGGAAGTGGGGGCTCCTCTCCAAGCACTCACACGACCATGCCACTGCAAAGCCCTCGATCAGAGCCCCACCAGAGTCCCCACCCAACTGAGATCGGTGACTCAACCCCTGCACAACTGCAGGAGCAGCAGACTGTTGCCGAGCCCTCACAGGCTCACAACCCCAGAGAACGCCCGCCAAAGGTGTCGAGGCAGGAGCAGCAAGAAAGTGAGCAAGGGGCCTCCACATCTGCTGAAGCCACAGGGGAAGCACCACGTAGGAGCACGTGTAAGAGGAAGATAATGCACAAGTAGTCACAAGGGTAGTCACTTGGGTGTCATGTTGTGTTTATTTTTGAAATGCCATCAGTTGCTTGTTGTGATAAAAAATGCTGATGTCAAACTGTTGAAGTTGTGGCGTGTGTCATTTTGCAAATGGGACTTCCACATTGAGGGCTTAGGGTGACTTGCAATTGTCAGTATGGTGGTCATAGTGATAGGAATCAGCAGGTTCTTGGCCATTGTCGATGGTCTGGTAAGAAGCTGCGAGACAAAAGTGCTTGATTGTCTAGGCTAAGCAAATCTGGCCAAGATGAGTGCGTCCCTAGCATCCCGGGCAGCGATGTGCTCGCATGCTGCTGCCGCTGGTTGATGCGCCTCTGCAAGCTGTTCGTTGTCACTCTCCTCCTCATCTGATGAGGCTATGTGATGAGCCACTTGTTCCTCAGGCATCTGCAAGCCACGATGCTGTGCCATGTTGTGAAGTGCACAGCAGATCACGACCATTCTGGAGACCTTGGCTGCTGAGTACTGTAGGGCTCCACCTGATCTATCAAGGCATCTGAAGCGCATCTTCAGCAAACGGATGGTTTGTTCAATTATGGATCTGGTGGAAATGTGGCTGGAGTTGTAGCGACCCTCAGCTTCGTTGGATGGGCTCCTCAACGGCGTCATTAGCCACATCTTCAGGGGATAGCCTTTGTCTCCAAGTAGCCATCCGCAAAGTTGGTCTGGTGGACTGAAGAGCGGAGGCACACTAGACTGGCGCAGAATGAAGGAGTCATGGCAACTGTCAGGGTACTTGGCGCAAACATGCAAAATTTCCTTCTTGTGGTCACACACCAGCTGAACGTTAAGGGAGTGGAAGCCCTTGCGGTTGACAAAAATACCTGGATTGTGATGGGGTGCCTTAAGGGCCACATGTGTGCAGTCAACGATGCCCTGCACCCTTGGAAAGCCTGCCAGATTATCAAACCCAACCGCACGCGTAGTTACACTGGCTTGATCCTTGGAGAAGTTGAAGTAATTATGAGCGATGGCAAAGAGGGCATTGGTCACCTGCGTGATGCAAGTGTGTGCGGCCGCCTGGGAGATGCCGCTGATGTCTGCTGCTGATCCCTGGAATGAGCCTGAAGCAAAAAAGTTGAGTGCGGTGGTGACTTTGACGGCCACTGGTAAGGGGTGTCCACCTGCTCCTCTGGGCTCCAGCTCTTGCTGCAGCATTGCGCAGATGTCACCCACTAGGGGCAACACGGTGGCATAGTGGTTAGCACTGGTGCCTCACAGCGCCAGGGACCCGGGTTCGAATCTGGCCTCGGGTGACTGTCTGTGTGGAGTTTGCACATTCTCCCCGTGTCTGCGTGGGTTTCCTCCGGGTGCTCCGGTTTCCTCCCACAGTCCAAAAATGTGCGGGTTAGGTTGATTTGGCTATGATAAATTGACCCTTAGTGTTAGGGGGGGATTAAATATGTGGGTTTACGGGGATAGGATAGGAAGGGATATGTTAGGGGGAATTAAATACGTGGGTTTACGGGGATAGGGTGGGATATGTGTCGGTGCAGGCTCGATGGGGATTCTGTGTGAGAAAGCAGGGACAGGGTACTGGATTTGGATGATCAGCCATGATCGTATTGAATGGTGGAGCAGGCTCGACGGGCCGAATGGCCTACTCCTGCTCCTAGTTTCTATGTTTCTATGTTTACCTCTCGCGAAAGTCGGAGCCTCCTTTGGCACTGCTGCTCAGTCATGTTGAGGTAGCTGATCCTCTGTCTGTAGACCCTGTTTTGGGGGTATCTCCTGCGCCGACGTGCTTCCATGCGCTGGCGTCTTCTGGCCTGTGCAGGTGGGTGAGCAGCAGCTTGGAGCTCCTGCTGTTGCTCCTGCAGTTGGTGCTGCTGTTGTTCAGGGTTCTGCTGCTGCCGCGGCTGGTCTTCGTCCGAATCTGATGTCCAGGAGGAAAGGAAATAAATGGTTCCCATTCTTCTGGTATATACCTCAGTTGAGGATGCGCTCATTCAAGTTGGGGAGAGGGGTTTCCCAGGAGGTCACACTGGAGATGGGTCTCAGGCTCCAAACTTCCACAACAATGAGTAGGCCTGCTAAAAGTTCCCCCAGACCTGAGACAACAAAGTTCTGCCACCTGCAAATGATGATTGCTGAAAACTCCTTTTTAATGGTGGAGCTGCAGCTGTTAATAAGCAATCCACTTGTGATGCCGCCAGGATTCACTGGCATGTTCCAGAGGAGACGTGCAGCATGTGGGAAAAGTGTTAAAATCAGAAAGGCCTCTCAAAATGGGATTATAGAGGCAATTAAGTGGTTGTTAAAGGCCTTAAGGGCCTATCCCGCCTCTTGCAGGCAGGATGGAAATGGGGTCAGAAAACACGCATGTGGGAACATTGCTTGGAGGCGGGATGGAGGCAGGATCGGGCCTGCCCGCCTTTTTTGCGATTTTACCACCTCACATGCCTCCAATCCCGCCTCCTCGGGCCTGGCAAAATCGAGCCCTTTGTCACTGATACCCCAACGTTACGTTCATCTTCACTATCAAAAGTTCATAAATTTACCTCTTAGCCTTCTCTGCCCCAGTGGAAATAGTCTCAGAATCTCAGGTGTCTCCTCATAATGATAGTCCTTGGCATCATCTTGGTGAATATGCACTGTCTATGGCTTTAATAACCTTTTTTAAGGTGCTTTCTATAATTGTGTCAATTCAAGGTGCATTCTACCCTTAGAAGTACAATCTTATCACTGAGACAAATAACAAGCTGGACTTGACAAAGAAGTGATTGAAAATAATTTTTATTTTGCCCCAGAAAACTAGGGGCTGCCGTTTATATCCTGGACACATGTTATACCATGAGCCTGAAGGTTCATATCAGTAGGCAACAAGAAGTGGTTTCGCAACACTCCAAGTGGTGGAAGAGAATGTAGCAATGCAGCAACAGGCCAAAAATAAACCAAAACAGAGCATGAAAATACTAAATCATTTATACTGCATTCCTAATAATTTTTGTTAATAACTCAAGATGCTTTTTGAGCCCAATTTTCTCAAAAGCACAAGGATGCAGGTAACAGTTTTTTTTGCTAAACTATAAATACAATTCTGAGATTTTTTGAGGGAGAAGAATATAAAGGCAATTTTAAGAATCAAGAACTACTGGGGAGGAATTGACTTATTCTCTGCGGGTACCAGCAAGTTTCTGAGTTTATAGCAGTTTATAGATTTGGGCAAGTAGCAACTTTGATGTTTCAGAGTTGATTTATTTCCAAAGCTGCAAAGCAGTAAATGTGGCTAAACTTGTATTGACTTGTATTACAGAAGTCAACTGCTTGTTTAGGATATACTGGGAATAAACGATTTCTATTATACTGTACTACAAATTTATTTGCTCTAAATGTGAAGTTACACACACCATAAAAGCCGCATTGTACTTTTCTGGAAACATAATTGAGACTCTGGACTGCTCCTGAATAATCACTTGAATTTTTCCAACAATTGTGCAAATTCTCCCCATCAATCCATACATAATGGACCTGAAATTGAGGTTGGAGCCTTCCCATGGGCGAATGCCTCCGAACCGCAAGTAAAATCCGCACTTACCTGCTGCCTCTGGACCTACGAAGACTCGCGCTCCTGGGCCTGCAGGAGTATGCATGCGTAAAGGCCCACGTATCCCAGGGGCGCATGCGGTTCGCAAGCGTCCCTGGGATCACATGGGCCGGCCCAACCAATCAAAATTGGGGATTCCCATTGTGCTTATGGGGATTCCATTTACAAACGGAATCCCCATAATAAGCATAATAGGAATCACATAAAAAATACATTTTCACACAACCTAAATAAAAATAAATCATCACATGTTTAAAATTAATTAAAATACAATTTAATTAAACATTTAAAACAAAACTTTAATTTTTTGAAAAATAAATGTAAACATTTTTAAAGGGGCCAAAAATAACCTGAACTAATTTTAAAGGTTTTTGAATGTTTAAATGATTTAAAAAAAATTATTTTAATATTTATTTAAACCCTTACGCTGATAAAAGGCCTTACGCCTGCTTTTACCAGGCCTAAGAGTTTTGTGGGCATTTGCTGGGCAGTAGTTGGGCAAATAGCACAACTCTCCGCCAGCGAATGTCCATTTCCTGCGCATGTGGATGTTCTGTCAAGCTGAAACTTGACCGATCGCAAGTTCCGGGTTTTCGTACACTGTGCATACATGGTCATAGGCCACGTAAAATTCGGGACAATAAAGCTCAGATAACAGGGAGTGAGTAATAATTTAAATTAATCTCAAGGTTGAGCTGACATTTATAAACTGCTTGATATTCACTGTCATGGGTTATGAAGTACAGGAAACTCTTTATTAACCGGCACCGACGGGACCGGCGTGGTGCCGGTTAATCAAAAAGTCCGGATAACGGAGAGTTATATCTCCCAACGTACGAGAGCCCCGTACATATTGACATGCGCCTGCATTCGGAGCTCCATCTCCCCGGGGACCGCCAGCTGACCATCTGTCGTGTCCGCTGCCTACCCGGGCTGCACATTCCCCTCCCAATCTACACGCTCCGATACAAGGCAAACGCCTCGGGGTGTTTTTTAAAGTTAATTTTAAACGAGAGATGAAGGAAAACCCTGGTTACCTACTCAAGAATTTTGCCGGTTAAGAGAGATTTCCGGATATTTGGGTGCCGGTTAATAAAGAGTTTCCTGTAATCTGAAATTCGGTATTAGATTAAGTCTTATAATTCACTCTCAGTTGTGCATTAGTCTATGTTTATTAAACCTACTGCCAATGTCTACCTATATGTGATTAAATAGTTAATTAACCATTATATAAAGCCTGTATTGAATTTTTACTGATCAAAGAAGCATGCTAGAATTTTGAACATTCCAGCTGTATCCAAAATCTTATGGCTATTAACAGGGTCACATATATGAGCAAGGCAAAATTTGTTTGCTTCAAAATATATGGCTAAAAGTGTTTGCGATGGGAAAGTTCCTTAAAGTAGTCGTAGTCTACTGATACTCACTGTAAAGACAAAATTAAAATGAAGTTTAAAACTCTTCTAGAAAATTTCATACAGTGCTTGCTGTGCTGGAAGCTCCAGTGACAGTGAACAATGATTTCCTTCAGTTGAAAAAATCAGCGCATATTTAATATCATTACCACTGGCAAATTTCAAGCAGAGTTGCTATGGTTTCTTCGAAGCCTTGTGATGTCTTGTTGAATTTCTATCAACCACAGCATTATTCAGCCAGATATAAACAAAAGTAGTACATGATCTTTTATCTTAGCCATGGTATTAACCCTTTTCCATGTGGAAAGAACAGGAAATTAAATTGGTTTTACTTGGAATCCATAATGCCACTTTAATCAACAGGTCTAATTAAGGTTTAGCAGCACAAAAGGCTGCAATAATGACATCAAAATAGGAGATGAATAATGGTGCACTTGTGATAACAAATATAGTTTTTAAATTATCATTTATAATTCAATGACAATAATCAGTGAAAAAATCTTCAGTATTAACAGCGGCTGCTGAGAAGCATGTCCGAGTTATCTAATAATGACTCTCAGTGTGGTGGGAACATTCTGGATCATTAAAGATTCTGAATTCAAAATCATTCTTTGCTTTACAATGGAACCGCTACTATCTGCATTCCAATTATCCACCTCGGATTACCTGCCAGAATGATTGCAGGATGAAGTTTTGCATACAATGTCAAAGCTACATATTGTTTCTTTCGTTATTTGCATTTTATTTCATTAAAAGGGGGATGTATTTCCTCGGGGCTTCTTGCCAGAAATATGTGTGAACGGTGGTTCCGCTGCAGCTACGGTGATGGAGCGGGAGAAACCCAAGGAAATTCACATTCAGAATGTTCCTTTTGTTACTTGTATTTTTAAAATTTCAGTCTACGGATGTGGGCATCGCTGGCAAGGCCGGCATTTATTGCCCATCCCTAGCTGTGCTCAACTGAGTGGCTTGTTACCACTTCAGAGGACAGTTAAGAGTCAACCATGTTAGTGTGGGGCTAGAGTCACATATCGGCCAGACCAGGTAAGGACGGCAGGTTTCCTTCCCTAAAGGATATTAGTGGAAATATCTTCAGCATTAACAGCAACTGCTGACAAGCATGTCCGAGTTATCCAATAATGACTCTCAGTGTGGTGGGAACATTCTGGATCATTAACGATTCTGAATTCAAAATCATTCTTTGCTTTACAATGGAACCTCTATTATGTGCATTATCTGATTTGGATTTTATAACAATCTGACAGCTTCATGGTCACTTTTACTGGTAGCAGCTTTTTTATTCAGATTTTTAATAAAAACGAAATTCAAATTCTCAAACTGCCATGGTGGGATTTGAACTCACGTTCTCTGGAGTACTAATCCAGTAAAATAACTACTACAGTACTACAGATTGTTGTTACTGCTGTATTCCTCTTTATTACCATACCTAGAGTCCAGCTGCACCAGAATTTGGGAATTCTCAATTATCCTAAGTCATACTCTGGTATCGGAGGTAACAAAAGTTCCACTGTAACTTTGCATTAAACCAAGAAACAGTAGTGGAATGTTCCAATTCAGCAAATATTTCAAAGAATATGGTAAATAGAGAAATGTTTCACTTCTTAATTCTTATAAGAGAGCATTAGAAAAGTACAAAAATTCAACTGCTGGCATTATGTGATAGTGTAAAAGTTCCAGATGGAATCAGTATTGAGGAATTTGAAGCATAACTATGAGTTGTGTTATACAATATTAACAAGGACATTCATTTAAAAACATACCTGTCATACTTGATTTGCAACTATATGGAAGAAACATTGCTGCTTAATCCACCAGCTTTCCTTTACGTAAGAACATAAGAAATAGGAGCAGGAGTAGGCCATTTGGCCCTTCGAGCCTGCTCCGCCATTCAATAAGTTCATGGCTGATCTTCTACCTCATCTCCACTTTCCTGCACTATCCCCATATCCCTTGATTCCCTTAATATTCAAAAATCTATCGATCTCTGTCTTGAATATACTCAACGACTGAGCCTCCACAGCCCCCTGGGGTAGAGAATTCCAAAGATTCACCACCCTCTGAGTGAAGACATTTCTCCTCATCTCAGTCCTAAATGGCCGACCCCTTATTCAGAGACTGTGACCCCTGGTTCTAGACTCCCCAGCCAGGGGAAACATCCTCCCAGCATCTACCCTGTCAAGCCCTGTAAGAATTTTATATGTTTCAATGAGATCACCTCTCATTCTTTTAAATTCTAGGGAATATAGGCCTAGTCTACTCAATCTCTCCTCATAGGACAATCCCCTCATTCCAGGAATCAGTCTGGTGAACCTTCATTGCACTCCCTACAAGGCAAATATATCCTTCCTTAGGTAAAGAGACCAAAACTGTACACCTTTATTTCATCTAGAAAATAAATTAAATCCTGATACTAATGTTAAGATTGAAACCAAAATATAATTGAAAATGTTTTCAAATTAATTCAAAAATTCATAACACAATAATAATTATTAGATCAGTTGAAGGCAACTGCAGAAGAAAGCTCCATTAATTTATTTTTGAATATGTTAAAACACCTTTACACTGCTGCGTTACCATCCCTAATCTCTATAAAGTCTAATTTGAAACTGGCAAATTAATTGCTCAACAAAAATTTAATTTAACTAGTTCAATAAAATTACACCAATTACAGCATAGTTTCAATTGTGCAGTTTCTGCAGAGCAGCACACATATAATAGATACCTCTCAGCAAATTGCATTTTTGATCTCAGTAATTGTTGAAATGATACCACAAACCAGAAGAGTGAAATGTGCAGTTTATGCCCATTATCTGACTATAGAGACTGCCTTAAACCCATCAAGAAATATGTATCATTTATAATATTATAATATACATAAGGTTGTGAACTTCCTTTGCAATTAGTTTTTTATCATTGTGTTACAATATTTAGACTTCTGATGCATTTTCAGATACCATGTGACACAGGATCTGCACAAATATCGATTACATAAAGTGGATCTGAAGGATCATCAGATTAGTGACATAACCTGGAAACATATTGAATTTGTAAGATAGGCAGTATAATCAAGTTATTTTTGACAGTGACTTACATTAACATACACCACCTTTTATGTATTATACACCACATTACTACAAATATATTAAGGATTTTTAAACTAGTATTTCACTTGCAGCAGGAAAAAAATGATTTAGCAGACCCAGAGTTCCACCTGGTATTTGCTCCAGAATCAATGATCTAAACCCAGCTTAACTCTGCTGCAGCCTTAACCTACCCCAGCTGCCGATTGTAAGGTGGGAATGAAACTATCAGCTGCATCCAACCTATCACAGCATGGCTGGGGCTCACATGCTGAATCATGCATGATTTGGGAAGTCCTGCTGGTCATAGCCCAGCTCACCATCTTAATTAAGAAGAATGTCTGGATCGAAAACAGGTAGGCTGCGATTTTATCAACACTGAGAGGCCGGGTTTGAAGGCAGGTCAAGGGTCAAAATCGTTTTGATTGACAGCGGGTTTTGATCCCGCCATCAGCCCGCCTCCAAACAATTTTCCCAAGTGTCGGGTCCCCGATTTGCGCATGGACCCAACACTTAGCGGCGGGAAGAGGATTAAAGCCACTTACCTTCCTGTTAACAGGTACTTGATAGTAGTTAACAGGCTCTTTTTAAATTAAGCCGCTTCTGCCTCGGGGTTCCCGACATCCAGACACCACGCCAGGTAAGTGTGGCGTGTTGTGAGTCTGCTGTAATGTTTCTGCATTGATGACAGCTGCAGAAGTGGGGTGAAGGATCCAATGGTGCACTGGTGAGTTTCAGAGGTAAGGAAATGTTGGGAAAATCATTTTTAATGCTTTTACACTTTTCTGTAGGTAAAAAGTTTTGAAATCGATGTCTAGTCCCACCTCATTGGGAGAACATCTCTCACTAGTGACAGATCGCTTCTGTAACCTCACCTGCAGCTGCCATCTGTTCCAGCCTATGGAGGGAGTCATTGGAGAGCCTGGGTGCAAGAGCTCACCTTTGTACAGTGATTGTCAGTGTTTGCAGCACTTCAGTGCTGTCAAACACTGAGAAATGAGCTGTCAAAGAAAAATTGTGAGTGGTCCCTTTAAGAAAACCGGCAGATGACGCGTCATCAAATGACGTCATCTGACCGGCTTCCTCTTAACTGGCTGGCAAGCCCGCAGGGCGGGCTTAACAAGGTCAATCAACGTAAAATCACGTCCGTGGGCCGGATGTAGTTGGGGGCGGGACTGGAAGCCGGAAACCACCTGACCCACTCCCAACCTGCATCTATTTACAAAATAGTGGCTGTCGTGTTTCCCAATATGCTCATTCTGCCTATGACATCAGTACTGCCTGCAGCACTCTATCTAGTGTTATCCTCTTCAATTTAGCCCTAAACCATAACTGCTTTCACATGAACTAAGGCATCGTACTGCTAAACCAAAAATCAGGGAAGATGTTTGCATCTAGAGTCTGCGCTGTTGCGGCAGAGTCTAAATATATCTGCCAAGAGAACCCCTCTGTGATCAGACCTCTCTGTAGCCATGCCAGCAGGTGGCTTTGCTCGTTAATATGAACATCTTATTCTCCGATAAATGTTTTTTTTTTCATTTTCACAACACTACGATAAGAATTGTTTGGAGCAGTACTAAAGCAAATAAAATTTGTGGTGCACGGTTTTAAGCAATGTTGTAAAAAAATATGTAGTTATTCACATATGCAGGTTTTTGTGCCAGAGCTGGAATGGGTGCTTGACGACAGACAAGGGTTGGGGCCGTTATTACACTGTAACAAATACTACCGTGGCTGTTTAGTGAAATATTGCTGTCACAGGAGTTTCAGGGGGATGGTGCTGCTAAGACCACCTTTTCTGCTGTGTAGCAAAACCACTCTGCCACCAAATGGCAGTGTGTTAAAAATAAAACCCAGAAAATTAGAGTCCTTAAGGCATTTGTATTAGCTGTTTTAAAAAAAAACAGGAATGGCCGATAATTTTTCTTACTTTAGAGGAACTCATTTGGTACACTACGACACTGTTGAATTAATGGTGGTTGTACAGAAGCACAGTAGAAGTGCAAATGCAGACAGTCATTTTCAAACTGCATTGCTATATATCACAGCACACTATTCATATAGAATAAAATACTTCAGTTCAAACCTAAAACTTGGCAATTGGTGTCATTGCAGTGCCACAGTCACTAATTACAATGCTTCCAGAATTTGCTATGATATTCAAAAAAAGGTATCAGTTTATAAACAGTTCAGAACAGCAATGGGTAAATTACAGAAACCAGTGATTTCATTACAGTTCTCTAATGCTTCATATGCCAAAGTCTTAAACTTGGTCACAGCTGACAGCTTGTTACAAATAAACCTGCTGGCTAAGCTATCTCGGTGACCCACATAGGGTCTTGTTAATTATTCATCAGTGCTTCTGCCTTATGCAGAGCAAAGATACAGGCATATTATGATTATCTGCATGGGGACCATTCCAATGTAACAAAGTCTATTACTGCCTACTTCAGCTAGGGATAAAAATGCTGTTTCTTTTCTGCCATCTCTACTGCAGATGGATTTACTTCATGCTGTTTTTAAAACTAAATTGTCATCCTGCAAGAGGTTCTTTTTGTGATTTGTCATCAGTACTATCTGAGCAATGGTTAAATCATTGATGCTGGGCGGACATATTTATTGCATCATGCAACTGAAAACTGGGTAAAGAAATGAAAGATGAAGTCAGTCTCATTCATTAATCTTTCAGTCTCGTTTCAATTTATTAGGGCAGTGCACAAGCTACATTATTTAAATTTAGTCACACTTTAACTTTTTCCAGTTTTTATTTTTATTTCAATACAGCTCTATAACTGGAAATGGATCAATCCAATTTGACAACTGCATATCACCAATCAAATGCAGTTAACCTCACTCAACAAGTCAGGAGAACTATCAGTCACTTCGTCTTTCAGGTTTCAAATGAAAGGTGATAAAATTCACATTTAACTAGTGGATCTCACAGATTCATGTGGATCAGACTCTTATTTATTCGCGCTACTGATGGTAGCTGGTACTTAGCATGTAGTCAATGAAGTAGCACTGAGATTTAGGCTGAGATTTAGGCTGACATAGCCGGATATTTTGGGGTTGACTGCCCAAAAATATACAGGTGCTGAAATCCCTGGGGTGGGAGAGGGGAAAAAAAATGGGTTGGATTGCCCACGGGAGGCCAGGATTACGGGTGAAACCTGGATCTGCTGAAATACTGCTCCACCGGAAAAGCATTCCAAAATCCTGATCGGTGGGAAGATGGTTGAGTTTTCCGCCCACTCTCCTTATGTCTAAGAAAGAAAGAGCTTACATAGAACTACATGGAATGTACAGCACAGAAACAGGCTATTCGGCCCAACTGATCCATGCCGGTGTTTGTGCTCCACGTGAGCCTCCTCCCACCTCTCTTCTTCTCACTCTATCAGCATAACCTTCTATCCTTTCTCCCTCATGTGCTTATCTGGCTTCCCCTTGAATACATCTATTTTATTCGCCTCAACTACTCTTGTGGTAGCGAGTTCCAGTCTCTGGGTAAAGAAGTTCCTCCTGAGTTCCCTATTGGATTTATTGGTGCCCTCTGCATTCGACGTGAAGTATCCTTGCAATTACCATGTCATTATTGGAACGGACTGATCACAATCGCTAATTTTAGTAATGAACAGAAAGTACAACTAGATACAGTAAATTTTACAAATTTACGCTCATGTTCAAACTTCATGTGCTGGGACCAGATATCAGGAGTTTGGCCATGCGTGTTAGTGGGCCCTGCAAGATCTTCTGTCCATTGAAAGGGATGAACAGAAAATCCTGCAGTGTGCACTGACCTTTGCGCCTGAATTCCTAATATAGGCTCTCAGCTTGTAAAGCTCTGTGCCGGGAGTGCACATTTGTAAAATCTACCCTGATATATACAGCCCATCAGTAACACTAATTTGCAAATTAGTATTACTGATGGACTATACATAATTGCTACAAACCTTGATCTGTATAGAGGATTGCAAACTATCGACTTTTATGTGATCAGCTAATTTATATTACTAGAATCTGTTAAAAGGGTTAAATTATGAGGATAGGTTGCATACACTAGGCTTGTATTCCCTTGAATATAGAAGATTAAGGGGTGATCTATTGAAATGTTTAAGATGATTAAAGGATTTGATAGGGTAGATAGAGAGAAATTATTTCCTCTGGTGGGAGAGTCCAGAACAAGGGCCATAATCTTAAAATTAGAGCTAGGAAGTTAAGTGGTGTTGTCAGGAAGCACTTCTTCACACAAAGGATAGTGAAAATCTGCAACTCTCTCCCTCAAAAAGATGTTGAGGTTGGGTCAATTGAAAATTTCAAAACTGAGATTGATAGATTTTTGTTAGGCAATGGTATTAAGGGTTACGGAGTCAAGGTTGGTAGATGGAGTTAAGATACAAATCAGCCATGATCTAATTGAATGGTGGAACAGGTTCGAGGGGCTGAAGGGCCTGCTCCTGTTCCTATGTTCCTATGTTCCGATAGCAACTCCAGCCTGGAATTGGCCTCATGAGCTGTGTAATTCAATAAAGACAGTTGTTTTGTGCAATGTATTAGAAAGTCATTGGGGGTGCAATTCAATAAGGTATCAGCCACCCGTTTTACACTCTGCCCAATTTTCTTTTAGATCAGGTGGAGTGTAAAATGGGCTGCCAATGTGCTAGCGCCCGTTTTGCGCTACCCTTCAAGACAAATTGTACCCCAATGTTACTAATGTTAGCTCTCCCCACCTGCCTCAATCCAACTCTGAATCTATTTTGGCTGTTGTAAAATCCCATTTATGACTCAGATGTTCATACTTACTTTCTGTCCTTGGCAAGGCAGGGGTATGCATGAAGGTCTCCTTTCCCATCAAAACAATAACCGTAAAAATAGAGGAGTGATTTATACAAGTGTGCTTTCTAAACTAACTTTTGCAGCTCCTCAGTCTGTACACTGATTGTAATAAATATTGTCTTGATGTGAATGTAATAAGGATCTCATGTCCTCAAAGCCCAACTCACTCAGGGCACAGCCAGATACATTATTAAGTTTAGTTGCACTGCTGGATACGGTTGAGTAAAAATAAGGTTTATTAAGACATAGACACAGATTAGCAGTCGGTGCAGTATCTCATACTACATGCCAGGATTGCACTTCGAAAAGTACATAATTATATTTGTTTCAACAGATTCTATGAGGGGTACCTCGAGTAAGGCTCAAGTAAAATAAAATCAAACAATATAATGTTAAATATCCAATAACATCAGAGATGGGAAACTGCTCTTTACAGAGTTGCACTGCATTACACCTGATTTCTGTATACACTGATTTAGTACTAGTACAGATAGAGAGAGAGGGCTGGATTTTGATACTGGGGCGGGTTGGGGTCGTGTCATCCGCTTTTTGTGTTATCCACCCGACTGCAATTGGATGTGGGAGATTGATGCAATTTTCACCTAATTGGGCAATTGAGTTCCAGCATGTGGGAACCCATGAATCAATTAGTGTTTTCAGTCTGAAAGTCGCCTCTGATGATGTCATCATTGCTGCTGCATTGAAGGTCAGAGACTGCCTGGCCTTTGCTGTGAGAGAACCTGGATGCAAAATGAGTAGCAGCTCTAAGTCTGTGGAGAGAGAGAGAGAGAGAGAGAGAGAGAATTTTTTTGCACCACCACTCCCAGATATGGCTCCTCCATCCCAAATGCCTGCCAGCCCCAAATAGTCAGCCCAGCCACTGATAGTCAGCTATCCAAATGTGCTCCCGCCAGGTTTCACAATCATGTTTCAGAACAGGCGTGCTTCACGGAGAACAAGGGTTAAAACACGGTGGCATAGTGGTTAGCACTGGTGCCTCACAGTGCCAGGGACCCGGGTTCGAATCTGACCTAGGGTGACTGTCTGTGTGGAGTTTGCACATTCTCCCCATGTCTGCGTGGGTTTCCTCCGGGTGCTCCGGTTTCCTCCCACAGTCCAAAAATGTGCGAGTTAGGTTGATTTGGCTATGATAAATTGACCCTTAGTGTTAGGGGGGGGATTAAATATGTGGGGTTATGGGGATAGGATGGGATATGTTAGGGGGAATTAAATATGTGGGGTTACGGGGGTAGGGTGGGATATGTGTACTGTGGGGATTAAAGCAGGGACAGGGTACTGGATTTGGATGATCAGCCATGATTGTATTGAATGGTGGAGCAGGCTCGACGGGCCGAATGGCCTACTCCTGCTCCTAGATTCTATGTTTCTATGTTTCTATGTTAAAATCACAAAGGCCTTTCAAAATAGCATTATAGAGCCAATTTAGTGCTTGTTCAGAGCCTTAACAGCCTATCCCGTCTCTTAGAGGCGGGACGGAGTCGGGACCAGCAGACACGATTTAATGAAAATTACGTGGAGGCGGGATGGAGGCGGACTTGTGCCCGCCCGCCAGTTTTTGCAATTTTAACCCCCCACACGCCTCCAAACCCGCCTCCACGGATCAATGAAAATCCAGCCCAGAGAAACAGAAACACAGAGAGAGAGAGAGAGAGAGAGCCTTCAGTAATAAGAAATAAGAGAAAAGGACAAAAGGAAGTAAAGAAAATGTACATCTACATTTATACCCCAGAGTTAATAATGTTTTTCCCAGAGAGGGCTAAATTATCAAACTATAAGAGGACTGCCAGTAACATTTAAAATTGGCAATATCAGAGGAATGTTAGGAGGGAAATTTACGATCAAAAAATTAAATCAACAGCAAACTCATTTAAATATCTGAGGGCCAATTTTCCTGGGGCCCATTGAAATGAATCGCTATGATTTGGCAACGCACTGGAATAGCACTGTACCTGATGCCTTTCAGGATTAATTTGCATGACATGTGTATTACATAGGTGGGTGCTCAGACTTCCATTTGGATGTGGTCACGAGGGCACAGGAATTAGAAGTGCTGCTGCAAGCTTTAAAGACCTGTTGCTGCTTAAAGGGACTAAAGCATTTTGGGCGAGCCAGTGGAGCTGATTTAAAACCGTTAGTTTTATGGCAACTCCCTCATGCTTCCTATCACTCGGAATGCAATGAGCCAGTTAAAGTAGCATCATGTAAGGATTTATACAGTCTCATGCACAATAAGGATTAACTTATGGGTGAAAAGTTACACTCACTCCACAGAAGTATCTACAAGAATCTAATGCATGAAAGATGAGTAAAGCAGCATCACCTTCACAGTAACTACAACTAATTCAGAATGCGAAGGGAAGCGTCACTGCTAATGTTGTAGGGGCAGATGAGGTAAATCATAAAAGTCTTATATGTATCTGCAAGAGAAGATGGCCTTTACCAAAGGACAGTCCCCAGTGACTGGAGGAAGACCTGCTTTAGTTCAAGAAGTGACCCTGTTTGAGGAAAAGGCAATCGAGCTCCAGCAACACAACTTGAGACAGGTGGCAGGAGATGGTGAAGCAGGTGGGTATGCCCCATTAAGGATTTGTTGTTCTCTTTCTATGGGCTGGATTTTCAGAGGATCGTAGCCGGCCTCAGGATCATCGGTGGGGTGGGGGAGGGGGGGGGGGAGTTCCGGGAAGGTGATCGGAGGCCTCGTGAGGGGTCTCCGATCACGGGGTTGGGCTAGGCAGGACGCTGGATCCAGGAGGTAGGTGTAAAGGCACTTACCTCTTGGATACAGCAGTCCTCGTCTTGCTGTAACTGCCAGGTTTTACGAAGTGTGTAAAACCCGACCAGTTACAGTTAAAAGCAAAATGGTGGTAAAGAAGAGGCTTCTGGCCTCATTAAAATATCTAAATTGACATCCCACCTCCCGCACCCCTGTCCTTCCTTCGTTAAAACTGGAAGTGGGTGGGTTGGAGGCGGGTTCAAGTCGGGATTCTGATTTTTAACTACCCCCACGCTCCAAACACACCCATTTTTTCAGGTTCAAATTCCCCCCTGCGTGTCTGAAAATGTCAACCTTCAGGACCTTTCCGTGCAGATGAGAGTGACAATGAAGTCCATGAGTACACATTCACCTAACTATTAAATTGTCTTCATGTTTGTCCTTTTATATGTCTTCACAGGAGCACCAGAGAAAACTGAGACTGGACCATCCATGAAACCTGCAAGAATCAGGTACTCCATCACAATTTCAAGAGTTGATAATCGCAGCCCAGTTAGATCTACTTGGGACAATATAGGTAGAGGGTATGGGGGTGCACTGAGGTAAATCAATGAGCACTGGGAAATAGTGCCTGCTATGCCCAATGCGAAATCTGTTGATGGAAATTGAATTCAGTCATAGAGTTAACGGGCTGGATTTTGTCAATGGGGGCACGTTGGGGGCGGGACTGCTGGTTGTCGGGTTTCAGTCCCGCCCCCAACGACAATCTGCCAAACCATGCTATTTTTCCTTGATTGACCTTGTTAAGCCCGCCCTGCGGGCTTAGCCGACCAATTAAGGGAAAGCCAGTGACAAAGGACGTCAGCGTATGACATTTCATCTGTTGAAAATTATTTGACGGATGAATTGTCAGCATTTGACAGCTTTGAGAAGCTGTCAAACACTGACAATCTCTGTTCTAAGGTGAGCCATTGTACTCAAGGCTCACCAAAACCTCTTTCCTCAGCAGAAATCAGATGGCTACTGCAATTGAGAATGCAGCAGCCATTCTGTCATCTCTGCTGTTGAGATGAGGCATCTCTGGATCCTCAAGGGTTGAAGCCTACAGGAAGAAGCAAAGGAAAGTAAACTTTTTCTAAGACTTTACACTCACCTCTCATACTTACCTGTCCACACTTGCACCCATCACACACCTCCACAGCGGACTTTTCGATCCCTCTCACCCCCGCAGACCCACTGTTCGCCTCGCTGACTCAGGCGAGGTTCGCAGCCGTCGGGAAGCCCACACTTACAGGGGTAAAATGGGGATAAGCCACAAAACTGCCAGTTAACTACCTGTTAACAGGCAGTTAATTGGCTCAAATCCCCTTCTCGCCTCGAGGAGATGGGTCCCTGCGCGAGTCGGGGACCCGCCTCCTGGGAAGCTGGCACGGAGGCAGGTTGGGAGCGGGTTCGGTACATGCTCCCAGTTTCTACCATTTTCTCGGCAGTCCCGCCTCCATACCCGCCTCCCCAGGGCTGGGAAAATTAACCCCAACGAGTCATAACGGCACAGAGGAGGCCATTGGGCCCATCGAGTCTGTGCCGGCTCTCTGAAGAGCAATCCAGTCAGTCCCATTCCCCCGCTCTATCCCCCTAGCCCTGCAAGTTTATTTCCCTCAAGTGCCTATCCAGTCTCCCCTTGAAAACATTGAGTGTGTCCGCTTCCACCTCTTCCGTCGGCAGCGATTTCCAGGTCCTCACCACTTGCTGCGTAAAATTGTTTTTCCTCACATCCCCCGTGTATCTCTTGCCCAAAACCTTAAATCTGTGTCCCCTAGTCCTTGTTCCATCAATTAGTGGGAACAGCATTTCCCCGTCTAGCCTATCCAAACCCGTCATAATCTTGTACACCTCTATCAAATCACCCCTCAACCTCCTTTGCTCTGATGAAAACAAATCCAGCTTCTCCAACCTGTCCTTGTAGCTAAGATCCCCCATCCCCAGAACCATTCTGGTAAATCTCCTCTGCACCCTCTCAAGGGCCTTCATATCCTTCCTAAATTGTGGTGACCAGAACTGGACGCAATATTCCAGTTGTGGCCTAACCAGCGCTTTATAAAGGTTCAGCATAACTTCTCTACTTTTGTACTCAATACCTCTATTTATGAAGCCCAAAATCCCAAATGCTTTGCTAACCACTCTCTCAATATGTCCTGCCACCTTCAGGGACATATGCACATTAACTCCCAGGTCCCTCTGTCCCTGTACATGCTTTAAAACTGTGCCATTAAGTGCATATTGCCTCTCCCTGATCCTTCTGCCAAAATGCATCACCTCACACTTATCTGTATTAAATTCCATCTGCCACTTGTCTGCCCATTCTGCTAGCGTTTCTATGTCCTGTTGCAGTCAATTGGTATCCTCCTCACTGTTTGCCATGCCCCCAAGATTGGTGTCATCGGCAAATTTAGAAATTCTACTCTGTATTCCAATATCCAGGTCATTTATACATATCAAAAAAAGCAATGGCCCCAGCACTGACCCTTGGGGAATACCACTGTCTACCATCCTCCAGTCTGAAAAACAGCCATTTACCATAACTCGCTGTTTTCTGTCCTTAAGCCAATTCCTTATCCAAGTTGCCACTGACCCATCTATTCCATGAGCCTCAATTTTGTTAACCAGACTTCTATGTGGTACTTTGTTAAACGTCTTCCTAAAATCCATGTAGACAACATCCATTGCATTCCCTTCATCAATCCTCCCTGTTACTTCATCAAAAAATTCAATTGGATTAGTCAAACACGATCTGCCTTTTACAAATCTGTGTTGGCTTTTCTTAATTAGCTTAAACCTCTCCAAGTGCCCGTTAATTTTTTCCTTGATTACTGTTTCTAAAATTTTACCCACCACTGATGTTAAACTGTCCGGCCTGTAGTTACTAGGATTGTCCTTACAACCTTACAACATTTGCCACTTTCCAATCCTTAGGCACCTCCCCCGCATCCAGGGAAGGCAGAGGAAATGCTTCAAGGAAACCCTCAAAGCCTCCTTGAAAAAGTGCAACATCCCCACTGACACATAGGAATCCCTGGCCCAAGACCGCACAAAGTGGAGGAGAAGCATCCGGGAAGGCGCCGAACACCTCGAGTCTCTTCGCCGGGAGCAAGCGGAAGCCAAGCGCAAGGATCGCACGTCAACCCAAGCACCCCACCCAGCTGCCCCTTCAACCACCGTCTGCTCCACCTGTGACAGAGACTGTAGGTCCCACATTGGATTCATCAGTCACCTGAGAACTCATTTTTAATGTGGAAGCAAGTCATCCTCGGTTCCGTGGGACTGCCCAAGAGAGAAGAGACATGCCGGTAGAAGATTTTTCGGTTCCCTTTTAAGTTAACCACCATTCTACTCTCATATTCTCCCTTTGCCAATCTTATTTTCCTCTTCACTTCCCATCTCAACTTATTGTATTTGGTCTGGTTCTCCCTTGAAGAATTCACCTGACATTCATCATACACCCACTTTTTTGGTTTCATCATCTTCTCTATCTCCCTCATCATCCAAGGAGCCCTTGCTTTGGTTCCCTTACCCTTCCCTCTTGTTGGAATGCACCTAGCCTGTACTTGGAACATCTCCTCCTTAAAGATCACCCATTGTTCTGTTACAGTTTTTCCTGTCAGTCTTTGGTTCCATTTTACCCTGGCTAGATCCTTTCGCATCCCATTGAAGTTAGCCCTATTCCAGTTTAGAAGCTCCACTCTAGATTGTTCCTTGCTCCTCTCCATTGCTAATCTAAATCTTATGATACGATGATCACTCATACCCAAGTGTTCTCCCACAGACACTTGGTCGACCTGGCCCACCTCATTCCCCAGCACCAGATCCAGCAATGCCTCCTTCCTAGTTGGGCCAAGAACATACTGGTCAAGGAAATTCTCCTGAACACATTTCAGAAATTCCTCCCCCTCCTTTCCCTTTACCCTAGCATTATCCCAATCGATATTTGGGTAATTAAAGTCCCCCAATATTACCACTCTATGGGGGGAAAATTCAGTTGGTTGCGCCTCCCGTTAGCGCCTTAAGAGGGCGCTAATGGGGCGCAAAGCATCTAGCGCCCAGGCACGGCGAAGTTTGCGCCGCTCGCGAAATTAACTAGACATTTTGCGGCGGCGCTAAACACTACCGCCACGATCTCCTGCGCCGGCAGATCATGACATCAGTCGAGTGCGCAACGCCCCGGTATCGCCCCGGAGCGGATATTGAGTGGCGCCCCCTGCCTTACCGCCTGACGCTAGCAACGACAGGTTGAGGGGAGCGTTCTGCAGTCATGAAGGGAAAGGGGGAGCGCTATTTAAAGGTGACCGCTTCCTGCCTTTTATTGTTGGTGCCATTTTTGAACTACGCATTCTGAGAGAGAGAGGGAGAGACTTCTGGAGAGATTCAACGTTGTGTGAAGGAGTTTTGGGTACTGAGCAGCACTTTGCAGGTTCATTTTGATTTGCCATTCCTTGTATCGATTTAGCAGAGACTGTGGGGGCTGCACTCTGAGCTCTTTGCCTGGTACTCTCCATTGTTCTTTCCAGCACATTTGATGTGCAAGTCTCTCGAGGCCGAGATTCAAGGCTGCAATGAGCAGGATGTGGATGGAAAGCAAGATTAACCATCCCCTTTAAGAACTGGCCCGTGCCATTGTGTGTGTGTTCCATTGCTGACTGACATTACATGAGCTTCGCCAGCGCTCTGAGGTAGCGCCTCGCTCCTCGGCCTTTGCGCCTTAAGACAGGTGTTGAGCGCCTGATATAGCGCTGCAATCACCTCCAGGGGCGATAAAAGTCAAGTTTGCAGTCGGTGGCGATAATTAGCGCCAGGTGCTAATCTTTGCGCCCGGTCGATAATTGCGCCCCAAATGGGGCGATACTGAATTTCTCCCCCTATAGCTCTTGCATATCTCTGCTATTTCCGTGCAGATTTGCTCCTCTACCTCCCTCTCACTATTTGGAGGCCTATAGAATAACCCCAATAGCGTGATCATACCCTTTTTGCTCCTCAACTCTATCTAAATGGATTCTGTTCTTGTCCCCTCAAGAAAATCCTCCCTTTCCAACACTACAATGTCTTCCTTAATCAGCACTGCCACCCCACCTCCCTTTTTTCCTTCCCTATCTTTTCTGAACACCTTGTAACCTTGAATATTAAGTGCCCAGTCCTCATCGTTTTTAAGCCACGTTTCCGTTATTGCCACAACATCATATTGCCACACGGCCAATTGTGCTTGTAACTCACCAACCTTATTCACCACACTTTGTGCGTTTACGTACATGCATTCTAAACCCATTTTTGAATTTTTCGTAGTCTTTCTTAGTCTGCTCCTATCTAATATGGTACTACTTCCACCTCTAGTACTACTTTCTTCTCTAGTACTATCCAACACACTCACTCTTTTATGCACCTTCTTCCTCTTTTCTACTCCTATATGCTGGTGTCCATCCCCCGCCAAGCTAGTTTAAACCCTCCCCAACAGCACTAGCAAACCTCCCCGCGAGAATATTGGTCCTGGCTCTGTTGAAGTGTAACCCGTCTGGCTTGTACAGGTCCCACCTTCCCCAGAAACGGTCTCAATGCCTCAGGAATCTAAAGCCCTTCCTCCTACACCATCTCTCCAGCCACGCATTAACTGTTCTATCCTCCTATTCCTGTACTCACTAGCATGTGGCACCAGGAGTAATCCGGAGAGTACTACCTTTGAGGTCCTGCTTTTTAATCTCTTTCGTACTCCCTATAGTCTGCCTGCAGGACTTCATCCCTCTTGCTGCCTATGTCATTGGTACCGATATGGACAACGAGCTCTGGCTGTTCACCCTCCCCCGTCAGAGTGTCCTGCAGCTGTTCAGTGACATCCTTGACCCTGGTACCAGGGAGGCAACATACCATCCTAGAGTCACACCTGTGTCCACAGAAACGCCTATCTGTTCCCATAACTAATGAATCCCCTATCACTATTGCTCTTCCACTCTTCTTCCTCCCCCTCCCTGTGCAGCTGAGCCATCCGTGGTGCCGTGGCCTTGGCTCTTGCTGCTCTCCCCAGAGGAACCATCACCCCCACCAGTTTCCAGAATTGTGAACTGGCTAGCGAGCAAGATGCACTCTGGGGATTCCTGCCCTACCTACCTGGTCCTTCTTCTGGACTTCCATTGAAGTCAATGGAAATAACAATCGGGAGAAATGTAAAAATTCACTATTACCCGTTTTACACTATCACACAAAGTCATAATGAGTTGTATTCATTATGATTCCTGTAATGAGCACTTCAGTCTGTTGGAGCTTGCAGATCTGGTAAACCAAAGCCTGTACAAGCATTGCTCCTCTGAGTGTCCAGGAATGTCCCCCTTGCTCTGTATATTTCTGAGTCAGCATCCTTTTCTGGAGTCTTACCACCCTCATATCCAAACAGCATTTCTTGAGTATCCTCTTCCATATAACACATGTAAAGAGGAATCCCAAAGGGCACCCCCATCACTCACCTCTCACTGGGGCTCTCCCAACAGCCATAAATAGCAGGACCAACTAGCCAAACAAAATACCTCTTTTAATAATAGCATAATGCTCCTTTTTTAGATAAATTACTTTACCTCACACAATCTGCTGACTCAGACCTCACAGTACCCGAACAGCTCCTTCAAATTGCATGGTGCCCCTGTCTATGGGATCAACCTGTCCATGACCTGTGACCAGCGCTGGGCACAGAAACAAGTTTGCAGCTGTCTGTGGTTCGACAAACGTAGACAAAAATAATACATTTCCAGGCACATCATTACAAGGATCATGTCAGAAACTTTGTGGGCAATGCTATTGGAGAAGAGAGCAAGCGTTACCATCCGTATTTACGATTCAGTGCTCCCCTGTCACGTGCTTGTGGGGTGATAGGGCCAGGAAAATCGCTCCCACGGAGTTCTTTTTACTTTTCAGCATTAGATACATTAAAAAGCTTATCAATTTGAAACAAAATGTGTCTCACTATAAATGAGTGAGACTTGAGAGATATGAACAAGACTGCTTTTAGGGTCTATAGCTCCCTCAACATCCAAATGTAATGAGGCCACCCATAATAGCTTTTTAATTGGTTTCTTGGTCCCTTTGTGGACTACACGGCTGTGGCCTTGTCTGCTTAATGTTGTGCATCCACTCTGAGCATTCAAATAACTGAAGTATGAAAGACCTCATTCCAGAAGTTAATTGACTAAAAACACCTATTTCCAGAGTTCATATTTGAAATGCCTTGACCATTTTGTTGTTATAGATTTAATATTTACTTCACATAGCATTGTGTGATGTTAGTCTTAGTAGGTAAGTTTTACAAGTTAGTGCTCCTCGTGCGGAGCCTTGCTCGATGACAGGGCGAATTGGACAATCAGGCACACAATGCATCTGATATTTTGCCCCTCCACCCGCCCCGGAGAATGAATGATTGACTTACATTTATATAGCGCCTTTCACGACCACAGGACGTCTCAAGCGCTTTACAGCCAATGAAGTACTTTTGGAGTGTAGTCACTGTTTTAATGAGGGAAATGAGGGAGTTCAAAACCCAATTGTGTGATCTGCTATCCTGGCGAGCGAGGCGCTGCTCTGGGAGTGCTAACGAGTAAAATATACCTAATTTCCTAACATTTCTAGAATCATTCTGGCCCTAAAAAACTAATTTTATATTTGTGGAATGTCAAATTTTTCCATTAATATGATTAAGAATTACATGGGCTGGAATTTTTACCTTTGCGTCGGGTCGGGTGCGTGCGGGCTGTGTAGCGGGTAGGGAACGCGGTGTTCTGAGCAGCGCATTGCTCAGAGTGCCTTTTACTTAATGGCCCCAATTGAAAGAGTCATGCGCGTTTCCTGACCCTATTAACTGGTGCGGGTCTGATGATGTCATCGATGACTCATTTCTAGCGTGGCTATTTAAAGCAGCCTTGCTCTCAACTCATTTGACGGTTGCCAGAGGAGGGTGGAAACTGACAAACAAAGGCCACAGTACTCTTATAAAGCAGCAAGGATGGATAGCCAAAGGCAGAGGGCTGCACCACACTTCTCAGACTCATTGCTGCATACTCTGGTGGAGGCTGTGAGAGCACGCAGGGAGGTCCTCTTCCCTGCTGATAGGCAAAGGAGACCTACACAACAAACAAACAGAGCCTGGCTGGATATAGCTGAGGAGGTCAGCAGCAGGGATGTGGTGAGTTGGACCTGGATACAGTGCAGGAAACGATTCAATGATTAATTCATGAGGTCAGGAAAGGTGAGTGCAATACCACACTCACCGTCATCCTGATGTGCCTGTCAACACATCCCCTTCACTCTGTCTTCCCAAGCCTACTCCTGCACATCATTCCTCACACCAACATACCTTGCAGGTCCACCCATCTCTTTCTCTCTATGTACATACGCACATCCCCATCTGACTAACCGCCCCTCACACTCACCCACAGCCTAAGGCAATCATAGCAAGTAACAACACAGAAGGAGGGCATTTGGCATTGGCACCCACTCCCTCATAGTCAACCTCTACACTTATTCCATCACTTTCACTCAAACTTCTCTTCTTTCCCTCCTTGCAGGAGAAAAGAGCCCAGAACAACAGAGAGGGAGGGAACCGGAGGTGGCCCTCCAATCTTCACACACCTAACAGCTGCAGAGGAGGGGGCTCTGGAGATCTCAGGAGCTCCAGAGACGCTGGTGGTGTGAGACAGAGAGAGGGGGACATCCCAGCAACCTGGTGACAGAATCACATCTCATACAGCTACATGGCATACAGCAATCACTCATATGGTGACTGATGTCAGCAGCTAGCGAAGTGTCATCATGTGCATAATGTTAACGTTACCCATTCTTATTATAACACTTCTGATTCATCTCTTTACTCTCCCACAGGTCCATCAACTGCACTCCCCCCCCCCCCCCACCCCCACTGTCCAGCCGGAGGAGGAAGATGACTCCTCAGAGGAACCTCCAGCCGCTGAGGGTGCACCGTCAGCAGACTCAAGCGCACCCAGCATCAGCGCAGATACGCACACCTCGGTGGGTCCTGTGCGCCATAGAGTAGAGTTGTCACCTGGTGTCTCACAATTCACAAGCAAGCAAGAGCAGGTGGTGTTGACAGGGACAGCAGTGGAGACTCCTCGTCGGAGGGCGCAGGACGCTCCAAGCTCTGCTGAGCTGCATGCAAATGCTGAGCCTCGGGGGCCATCGAGAAAGAGAGTGATCTTGGAGAGGCAGCAACAATTGCATGAGGCTCTGGCAGCTTTTGCAGCCGCAATGTCTGCAACTGTACAGAGAATGGATGGCGCAATGTGCTCTTCCATGGAAAGGATAGCCACCCGCATGGAGCAGCAAATGCGGCAGTCACATGAGCACATGCTAGCTGTGGGCAACAGATGGTAGGCGTTCATAGACCTCCTCTCAAGGAGGGATGTAAACGTAGACTTGGGCCTTCATGGCCCCACTGCTGTGCAGCAAGGTGCTCGCCAGCTCCTAGCTAGCAGGGAAGTGTAGGTGGCCCATAACAGGGATGATGGTGAGAGGGGACATGGAAGTGGGGGCTCTTCCCAAAGCGCTCCCACTTCTCTCCCATTGCCTCCCCCTCAGTCAGAGCCCCATATGCTTCCTCGGATCCCGATGGCCGCGTCTGCTCCTGCACAGTCACAGGAGGAGCAGTCTTTGACGGGGCCATCACAGGCTCCAAAACCCAAAGGATGTCCGCCAAAAGTGTCTGATGAGTCGCAGCAGGGAGGTGAGCAGCCTGCCTCTACCTCTGCTGAAGCCACAGGGGTGGCACCTCGTAGAAACACTCGGAAAGAAAAATGACACAGAAGTAGCTGCACAAGGGTAAGCACATGTGTGTATCAAAAAATGTGAATGCTACGTTTCAGTTGTTTTGATGACACAGATAAATGTTTTCTTTGCACCACTTTCGGGTCTTGAACGTTTTTGCCTCAAACCTTGGAAGTGGCTTTGTCATTTGGAGTGAATGGTGACACATTATTTAACCTTGAGCGTTGGGGCTTTGGGTGAGAGGACTGGCTTGGTCATTGTAGGGATGCTTTATGGTGTTGTTGTGGGGGGAACTTGTGCATGTGGCAGGCATGTGGCTGCATTGGAGCAAGTTAAGTAAATCTGGCCATGATGATGCCATCCTGGGCCTCCCGGGCAGCAATGTGCACCGCTGCTGGTGCCATCTTCACCTAAGGTTTCTCCTCCTCCTCATCTTCAACCTGCTCCTCCTCCTTCTCTAAAGAGGCTGTGTGCTCTGCGCCATGCTCCTCCTGCAGCTCCAATCTTTGCTGCTGCGCTATGTTGTGCAGCGCACAGCAGACAATGATGATTCTGGAGACCTTGGCTGGTGCGTACTGAAGGGCTCCTCCAGATCTGTCAAGGCATCTGAAGTGCATCTTTAGCATGCCTATTGCTTACTTTATGACACATCTGATGGAAATGTGCCTCTCATTATAACGCTCCTCGGCCTCAGTACTTGACCTCCTCAGGGGTGTCATGAGCCACGTCTTCAGTGGATAGCCCTTGTCTCTAAGCAGCCAGCTGGTAAGTCTGTTTGGAGGTGCGAAGAGCTGAGGGAGGGTGGACTGGTGCAGCAGGAAAGAGTCATGACAGCTGCCATGGAATCTGGCACACACATGCATGATGATCTTTTTATGGTTGCAGACGAGCTGCACACTCAGGGAGTGGAAGCCCTTGCGGTTCACAAACACTCCTGGGTGATGATGGGGTGCCTTGATGGCCACATGTGTTCAGTCGATGACACCCTGCACCTGTGGGAAGTCAACCAGAGCCGCAAAGCCGAGCGCCCGCTGGCCTCATCAGTGGCAAAGTTGATATAATTGGCTGACTTGTGCAACATGGCATCGGTCACCTGGGTGATGCATCTGTGGGCGGCCGACTGCGAGATCCTGCAAATGTCTGCTGCAGATCCCTGGAAGGAGCCTGAGGTGAAGAAGTTGAGTGTGGTGGTGACTTTGACAGCCACTGGTAAGGCATGTCCACCAGGTCCTCTGAGCAGCAGATCTTGTTCCAGCAAGCTACAAATGTCTGCGATGACCTGGCGCGATAGCCTGAGCCTCCTTTGGCACTGCTGCTCAGTCATGTTGAGGAAGCTCATCCCCTGCCTTTATACCCTGTGTTGGGTGTATCGCCTCCAGCATGCTGCAGCCCTGTGGTGTCCCCCTCTCTCCTGTGAGGGGTTCTGTGTCGTGCTTGTATCGCAGACGGTGCTGGTGCGGGGTTAGGCCTTCGTTGCCCAATACTATTGCTTGTTCTGGTCTCCGGCCAGCCTTGTTGCAATAAGCACCTGTGAGTGGTTCGACCCACTCGCCCTTATGGTTCTAACACTGGACTTAGGTGCGAGAGCAGTAATGCAGAGAAAAACTCAAATAGACCCGGTTGAATAGTACGAAATGGAAATCTTTATTGCATAGCGTCCAAGAACATGAAGTACATGTCATAGGCACAAATTAACGATAGTACAAGTATACATACATTCATAAAGCTTGGTCTATGGTAATGAAGAACGCACGGCACATCGTAAAAAGGGGAACACATTATACTTTATCCTTAATAAAATCACCCTCCCCTATCAATACCTACACTACATCTAGATTTGTAGGATCGGGAAACATGCTCACCACTCGTGATACTTCGGAGAATTTTAAAGTGAGGCGCTCGGCTCGTTTCGCTGCAGCGCCTGACTGTCACGTGTTTTGAGGGGTCTCTGTACCCCACTTGTTTACTTTCGCTGCTGCTGCAAGCAGGCTGGGCTCCCCGTTGTCATGAAGAACTCGACAGTGCTCGGGCCCAGTTCGAAGAAGAGTCTTCCTGTGTCCGACACCAGTTGCCGGTAGAATTCAAAGAAGAGTCTTTGACCAGTTCGTGCAGTAACCTGTAGAGTTCGTATAAATTCGGCGCGGTCGGGGTTTACTGACCGCGGCGGCACGTGGATTCTTCTTCTTCTCTTCTCATCTCGTCTCGTCTCGTCTCTTCGGGCCTTCGGGTCCAGAACACCGTTTATCGACACTCGGGATGGTGCACCCGGTTACCGGCCTTCGTCGAGGCGGCTCGTTCCGTTTGAGCTCCACCCAACATTTGAATAACCGTCCAATGCGGCTAAAAGTCCAGAGTCAACAGAGTCCAGAGAAACACAGAAGGCTGCTCGTCCAGCAGAGTTCAGCCCCAGTCAAGAGTCCGCAGAGATAAGAGAAATAAGAGCTGAATCAAGAGCATCAGCCGAGATAAGAGAGCGATGGACATTTGTTGTCTATAGTTATAGTGCTGTGTTCCCTTATCTCCCGCTCAAATCTTAATGTTTGTCCTTTGTGAAATATTGGCGCTCAAAACTCCCAGCATGGGGTGATTCTTGTCTTTAACGGGTTTCGGTAGCACCTGAGACTGGCCAACTACCCGTTAATGTTTTCCCCATTGTTGAACCAGCTCGGAGCCTCCCTGGCTGGGTTTTGGGGGCCCCCGAATACTTGTTTAATCACCCGAGAATGGGTCTCTCATTGTAGAGCCGTGGGGGTATTTGCGTATTGATGTGTCTGGATGGGCCTTCGATTGCCCGGTACAATGGTCCTTACTTGTGCATGGAAAACGATTCCAGCACTCATATCTTTGGCTATTGTCACAAATGCAAACAGGTTGCATCCTGTCTTTATCAGTGCTTATCGAAAATGTTTATTCGAACGCCATCTTGTCTGCCCACTGTACTTCTGGAAACTTCTGCCACGATGCGCGGCGGCCATTTTACAGGCTTCTGTGTCCTGTTTAATCATGATGCGGAGATGCCGGTGTTGGACTGGGGTGGACAAAATTGAGAGGTCGCACAACACCAGGTTATAGTCCAACAGTTTTATTTGAAATCACAAGCTTTCGGAGCTATCGATTGCTCCTTCCTCAGGTGAAGTAAATTCTGTATCTAATTTACTTCACCTGAGGAAGGAGCAATCGATAGCTCCGAAAGCTTGTGATTTCAAATAAAACTGTTGGACTATAACCTGGTGTTGTGCGACCTCTCTGTTTAATCATGACAGCATTTCGTTTAAATAAACTGATCAAACGAATCTGCTTCTATCTCGTTATTTCGAATCGCGATAATTGTGAAACTTTACACTCCTGTGGAGCATCAGGTCATTGAGGAGAAGGCTGCTGCTGCTGCTGGTGTGGCTGGTGTTGTTGGTGGTTGGGCTCATCTTGGTCTGATTCTGAGGGCCAAGGTGAGACAGTGCAAGCGGCACTCTTGCTGATGTAGTAGATGGCAGGTAAGGTGGAGATGAGAGGGCCAATCTCTCAATTTTGTGATAGTGGGTAGCAATGTGGTGAGAGTGGCTTCCAAGGTTTCAAAAGTAACCTGCAAGCTGCAGACACAGAAATCTGTGGACAAAATGGAGTGAGCAAGAGCCTTTTCATGAAGCAAGTAATGAGGTGTAATGTTGCAGTATTTATGTGCTTTTCCCAGTTGTCAGTGAATGAACTCGCCAATGGTCACTGAGCTTCCGCCTCCCCTTCACAGGCGAGGTACCCGACCTCCGTGAATCTCGTGCTCTTGCAGTAAAACTCAAAAGCTGGCGTTAAAATAATTCTTGAGGGTCTCTCAACAAGCACTTAATGATTTCAATGAGGTCACCCGCCTCTGCTGATCGGGTCCATGTCGGCCTTCAAAGCCGCCCGAGTTAAATGCGCAAGGCGGCGGGATGACGGTGAGATGCCGACATGCTCGATATTTCTGAGACTTTTACTGCTGGCCTGCCCCCAAACCCACACGGTCGGCAAAGGGAAAATTCCGGCCACGGTCTTTAAAATAATATGTTTTTTTTAAAGTTTGCTTATGATATTTCAGCTTCTACCTTAATCCTATGTGTATGTCCCAATCTTTATTTTGCTCTCTGTAAAATTTATAAAAAGTAAATTAGAATCTGTGCATTTTACTTCCTGGTTTGCTGTCATTGGCTGCTCAGCCTGCTTGATGACATCACTGTTGCTGGACACTAGAGATTCACTTGATTTGGTGCCAGATTCAAACAAAAGTTGGGAGAGCCGAAATTCACGCCACAGAGATTGCGAGATCTTTGTGGACAGCTTTCTTCTGGGTCAGCGGCGAGGGCCGCCACTTCGACGCTGACTGCAAATTCCGGGCCATTATAATTATTAATATATATTAATATATTAATAATATAATTATAATCTTACACAGTACAGGAAACTCTAGGCGTAAGGCATTCAAATGGCATTGTGATGGGAGACTCTCAGGATATGTGTGGTGAATGACATCTCTCAATTTCAAGACACATGATTAAACAGAAGCAGTGTTAATGAAGATTTGGTAGCAGTCTGCATCTGTAGGGTAGAGATTTTTGAGCAGACAAGAATGGAAGCCTGAAGTGGATCTGGAAAGTGTGGATTATGTATACAGAGAAATGCAATCGATTGAATTATTGTTTAGTATTTAAAAAAAAGTTCCAGATATTATCTCTGCATAGGAGCTCAAAGGGTTACTGACTTCTTATTGAAAGTTTTCAATTTATTGTTATTTTTGGACTGGAGAGGACAGTGCAAATTAAAATGTATCTTGAAAACGTGAATAATTTTTCTGCTTGGAAAATCACTGGCAACACAAGGGTTAAATTTTATAATTTAGCGCTCCTGGCACTGTTCCGTGCGATGGGAATGCATTTGGGAATTCCAGCAAGGAGGTCAGCGCACCCAATTACCGACCTGCTTGAATTTCCATCCATTATCTTTCTGGATAAATTGTGCAGCGGTGAATTGAGTGCACCGAGCTCAACACCTAAATTCCTGATACCTGCTCCTGTCACGTGAAGCCCTGTGCTGGGAGTACTCAATCATAGGGCACAATTTCAACTTTTATCGTTGGACAAAAGAGGGATGATAACGAACTGGCAGCTTGTTTTACACCTCGTCTAATGTTCGGTCATAATGGCCCGTATTTTCCGATGCCTACGGGTGTGTATGGGCTGTGTACACACCCGGAGGGACATCGGAAATGCCGGTTTCAGGCAATCCTCTTGAATCCTCTGGAGAAGGGCCTCTGCGGGCGGATAGTTCCACTTTCTGGAGAACCTCCGCCCGCAGAAAACCCTTAGAAATCTCTGTAAGGCCTGCTTTTACCAGCATAAGAGTTGAAAAAAAAGTTAAAAAAAAATTTCCACTCATTTATAATATAAAAATACTTTTAAAAAAGGCAAGTTTATTTTTAGCCCCGTAAAAAACTTTAATTTTTTTTCAAAAAATTACATTTTTGTTTAAAATATTTAATTTAATGTAATTTTAACTCATTTTAAAAACGTGATTTAAAAAAAAATGTATTTAATGTTTTACTGTGTTTTTGGGGTGATCTCCATTCATGTATTTGACAGGTCTATCTGTCAAAAGTATGATGGGAGATTCCCTTCTCCTATTGGCTCGCCTGGCCCACGTGATCCCAGGGACACTTGCGAATTGCATGCGCCCTGGGATATGTGGGCCCTGCGCATTTCGACTTTGGAGAGGCCCAGGAGCGGAAGTGTCCGGACCTCGGGAGCCCTCAGGTAAGTTCGTGGATTTTTTTCCGATAGGAAGCATCCGCACACAGGAAGCCTCCGATCGGAAATTACGGGCCAATAATTCACTATGGGGGAGAGATTTGTGTGGTTTGCGCCACACTTTAGCACCATGCTAAAACACCATTGAGAGCTTTAATGCAACCTGATGCCAGTTCCAGCACCACACGCCATATGTTGTTGCCGGTAGCGCTGCCGCTGAACGCAATTGCCGGGGACCTCGCCATCGCGGAGATCGTGACGTCAGTGAGTGTGCAACACTGACATGACGCCCGATCTCCCATCTTCGTTACAGCCAATGAGCTTACCGACTGGAGAAAACAACGACAGCAAGTGATGCAGCAGGAAGCCGGCTCCAGCGACGCTATTTAAAGGGATCATCACCAATCACTTGCACCTGACTTGATGGACTTGGTGAACCAGCCAATCTTTTCTGCCTGTCATTTTTGTGTGTTTTGTTACATTATCATACTTCACTTACTACTTATCAATGCTACATGTGACCTCCTCAGTGCCTTGAGCACCATTAACCAAGGCTCAGGTAACATAGGCTGGAATTTTTCGGGGGTCAGGGGGTGTGTTTGGTGGCGGGTCGGCAGGGAAATGTTTTTTTTTTGACAGCGGTTAGGGAACTTGCCTCCACGCTAGTCTCCCAGATGTCGGGTTTGTCATCGCAGAACAGACCTGACATCAAGCGGCGGGGGAGGCAATTTAGATCATTAGCTGGATTGTTAAGAGGCAATTAAGTAGTATTTTAAGCTTACCTTTATATTTTTAGAGTTCGCCAACGGCTTCCCCGCTGCTGAGGTAAGGAGGTCGGTGTTGTGTCAGCATGGGATGATTTACTAACTGGACAGCTGCAAATGGTCTAAAAAAGCTCCCATTTCATAGGTCTTCATTTTGCAAGGTTAGAAGCTGTTGCTTACTGCATTTGGAAGACAGATTGAGCTTTATGCAGCTAGCAAGTTTTTGGAGCTAACTCTCTATCCAGTGTCATCTCATTGGAACAACCTCTCTCACCATTGACAGATCGCTTCTGTCATCTCAACTTCACCTGCCATCCATTCCATCAGCATCGGTGCCCTTGAAAAAATCTCTCCTTGGTCCCACCATGATCAGCCTGAAAACCAGCATCACCGGGCACACCAGCAGCACCAACAACAACACCAACCATCTCTGCAATCACCTGATGCTGCACAGGACACAAGGCATCAGTACCTGATCACATTGCTGCTTGGGAAGCCAGGGATGGCTTCACCATGGCCACATTTACTTCACTTGACGCTGCACACCCTGGCTGCCACATGATGCGCCAGGTTGGCACCACCCACACCAACACCATAAAGCATCCATACAATGACCAAGCCATTCCTTTCACACTCACCACCATTGCGGAAGGTACCGTTATGACTCACCATTCACTGCAACTCACTAAGCCACTTCCATAGGTGCACACAAATCTGTCCAAGAACGCAAAGGGCTGAATTTTGCCGGCGCTCAGAGGGCAGGTTCGGAGGCGGGTCCGCTGTCAAAATCCAAATGATTGACAGCGGGGCGGTATCCTGCTCTGAACCCGCCTCCTTGTGAGTTTCCCGAGTGCTGGTTCTGCCTGGGCTTTGCAGACACGGCACTAAGCAGCGGGTCATTCAATTGTACTAGTTGAGAGAGTGTTTAAACCAATTTACTCACCATTTTAACAGGCACAAAGTATTTTCCCAAGTTTTCCACGAGGTCACTCGGGGATCACGCCAGGTAAGTATGTCGGGTTCTGAACAACTCTCATTTCTTTTAATAGGTGACAGCTGGAAAAGTGGTTTAAAACCTACCATTTTACAGCTGGTCACTTTCCACTCTCAGAAGCTTCAGGCTTGAGTATTTGGAACAGATTTTTAAGCTTTATGCATTTGGGAAGTGTTTGCAGTAAACTCTCTATTCACTGTCACCTCCTTGCAACATCATATCTAACCCTTGATAGATTGGTTCTGTCATCTGAACTTCACCTGCCATATGAATCATCAGAATGGGCACGATTTATGCTCTGTCACCTTGGTCCTCAGAATCTGATGACGATCTGCTGCAGCAGCAGCAGAACCAGCCACGCCAGCAGCAGCAGCAACAACAAGGGCGCCAACCTGCTCCTCAACCACCTGATGCTGCACAGGGCAGAGGGCATCAGCGCAGGGCTGCACCACGTCGGAGGCCATACCCCCAAAACAGGGTATACAGGCAGAGGATGAGCTTCCTCAACATGATGGAGCAGCAGTGCCAAAGGAGGCTCAGGCTATCGCGCCAGGTCATCGCCAACATTTGCACTTTACTGGAGCAAGATCTGCAGCCCAGAAAAGAAGGGGTGGACACTCCTTATCAGTGGCTGTCAAACTCACCCTTGCCCTCAACTTCTTCGCCTCAGGCTCCTTCAGGCATCTGCAGCAGACCTTTGCGGCATCTCTCAGTCGGCCACCCACAGATACATCACACAGGTAACCGATGCCCTCTTTAACAAGCCCGCAAATTATATTAATTTTGCCACTGATGAAGTCACTGTCAATGAACGTGTGCTTGGCTTTGCCGCACTAGTTGGCTTCCCATGGGTGCAGGGAGTCATCAACTGCAAACATGTGGCCATCAGAGCAACCCATCATTACCCAGTAGCATTTGTTAACCGCAAAGACTTCCACTCCCTCAACGTTCAGCCGGTCTGCAACCATAGGAAGATTATCATCCATGTGTGCGTCAAGTTCCCTGGCAGCTGCCATGACTTGTACATTCCACCGTCCCTCAGCTCTTCGCACCGGCAAACAATCTTGGCAGCTGGCTGCTTGGAGACAAGGGCTATCCTCCTTTGAGGAGGCCAAAAATGAGCCTGACGGACGTTATAATCAGAGCCACATCTCCATGAGAAGTGTCATCGAGCAGACAATAGGCTTGCTCAAAATGCACTTCAGATGCTTCGACAGATCTGGAGGAGCCCTTCAGTACGCACCAGCTAGGGTCTCGCGAATAGTCATCATCTGCTGCGCCCTGCACGTCATAGAATACTAACATGAAATTGATAAAGGAAGACACACCCGAGTGACTACCCTTGTGACAATTTGTGTGGGATCTTTCTTTTCTGGGTGCTTCTACGCCGTGCTACCCCTGCGGCTTCAGCAGAGGTAGAGGCAGCATCCTCATCTCCGTGCTGTGCCTGCTTTGACGCCTTTGGCGTTCGTCCTCTGGGTTTTGGAGCCACTGATGGCTCCGCCAAAGTCTGCTCCTCGTGCGACTGTGCATGCGCAGACTCGGCTATCACTGTCCAGGGAGGCATCTGGGGCTCTGACCAAGGGGTTGGCAAGGGAGTGAAGTCAGAGCGCTTGGAAAAGAGCCCCCACTTCCATGTCCCCTCCCACCATCATCACTCTCATGGGCCACCCGCACTTTACAGCTAGCAAGTAGCTGGAGAGCACCTTCTTGCACTTCAGTGGGGCCATGAGGGCCCTCCTCTATACTGACATCCCTCCTACAAAGTATGTCTATGAACCTCTGGTTTCTCTCCTCCACAGATACCCATCTTTCCTCCATTTTTCCCCATCTCTCCTCCATAGATGAGCATCTATTTTGAAGAGAAACCATGTTTTCATGCGACTTTTTTTTTTACTCGCTTATGGGATCTGGGCATTGCTGGCAAGGCCAGCATTTATTGCCCATCCCTAGTTGCTCTTGAGAAGGTGGTGGTGAGCCACCTTCTTGAACCGCTGCAGTCTGTGTGGTGAAGGTACTCCCACAGTGCTGTTAGGTAGGGAGTTCCAGGATTTTGACCCAACGAATATGAAGGATTGGCGCTATACTTCTAAGTCAGGATGGTGTGTGACTTGGAGGGAAACTTGCAGGTGGTGGTGTTCCCATGCGCCTGCTGCCCTTGTCCTTCTAGATGGAAGAGATCGCGGGTTTGGGAGGTGCTGCCGAAGAAACCTTGGTGAGTTGATGCTGTGCATCTTGTAGATGGTACACACTACAGCCATGGTACGCTGGTGGTGGAGGGAATGAATGTTTAAGGTGGTGGATGTGGTGCCAATTAAACGGGCTGCTTTGTCCTGGATGGTGTCGAGCTTCTTGAGTGTTGTTGCAGCTGCACTCATCCAGGCAAGTGGAGAGTATTCCATCACACTCCTTACTTGTGCCTTGTAGATGGTGGAAAGGCTTTGGGGAGTCAGGAGGTGAGACACTCGCCGCAGAATACCTAGCCTCTGACCTGCTCTTGTTGCCACAGTATTTATGTGGCTGGTCCAGTTACGTTTCTGGTCAATGGTGACCCCCAGGATGTTGATGGTGGGGGATTCGGCGATGGTAATGCCGTTGAATGTCAAGGGGAGGTGGTTAGACTCTCGTTTGTTGGAGATAGTCATTGCCTGGCACTTCTGTGGCACAAATGTTACCTGCCACTTATCAGCCCAAGCCTGAACGTCGTCCACGTCTTGTTGCATGCGGGCATGGACTGCTGCATTATCTGAGGAGTTGTGAATGGCGCTGAACACTGTGCAGTCATCAGCGAACATCCCCATTTCTGACCTTATGTTGGAGGGAAGATCATTGATGAAGCAGCTGAAGATGGTTGGGTCAAGGACACTGCCCTCAGGAACTCCTGCAGCGATGTCCTGGGGCTGTGATGATTGACCTTCAACCACCATAGCCATCTTCCTTTGTGCTAGGTATGACTCCAGCCAGTGGAGCATTTTCCCCCTGATTCCCATTGATTTCAGTTTTACTGGGGCTCCTTGATGCCACACTCAGTCAAATGCTACCTTGATGTCAAGGGCAGTCACTCTCATCTCACCTCTGGGTCAAAATCCTAACAGCACTGTGGGAGTCCCTTCACCACATGGACTGCAGCAGTTCAAGAAGGCGGCTCACCACCACCTTCTCAAGGGCAACTAGGGATGGGCAATAAACGCTGGCTTTGCCAGCGACACCCAGATCCCATAAGCGAATAAAAAATAATACCCACTGAGGTGTGCGACTGCGCTGGTCCTGGGTTGCGTTGTCCGAGGTGACGCTGTGCCCTCAGAAGCAGAAGGCTCCTCTGAGGAGCCTTCTTGCTGTTGCTCCTGGTCATTGGTGGGGGCTCTTGATGGAACATTACAACAGTAACTCCACTTCAAAAGTACTTCATTGGCTGTAAAGCACATTGAGACGTCCGCTGGTCGTGAGAGGTGCCACGTAAATGCAAGTCTTTCTTTTTTCTTTCTGTGGGAGAGTGAAGACATCAGTTAGATATACAGGATGTCTACTGTAGACACATACCATTATCCACATGATGAGCATTCATCTTGTCTTGACATCACACCCCATATGAGGCAATGATGGAAGGCATGCAATTGTATGGAAATTCATTCTGTCACCAGCTTCTTCTACTGAGTCCCTCTCTCCGTCCCCCACTTCCGGAACGTCCACCACTCCAGCAATCTCCAGCGCTGCCTCCTCTGCGCTCGTCAGATATGAAATGGTTGGTGGAGGCCCTCCTCCCGTTCTCTCCCTCTCCTTCTTATTGTGGGCTATCTTTTCCTGCAAGGAGGGAATGAAGAGAAGTTTCAGTGAGAGTGATGGTATAAGTGTAAGAAATGGAATGGCATAGAGCTTGACACTGGCATTTTGATGGTGTGGGTTGGCAATACTAAGTTGCCTCCTTTTCACAGAATCACAGAATCCCCACAATGCAGATAGAGGCCATTTCGGCCCATCAAGCCTGCACCGACACATATCCCACCCTATCCCCGTAACCCCACGTATTTAATCCCCCTAACACTAAGGGTCAATTTATCATAGCCAAATCAACCTAACCCGCACATCTTTTGTGTTGTTAGTTGCTGTCATTGCATAACGATGAGGCTCAGTGTGAGGGCTGCATAGTAAGATGGCGACATGATAATGTAGATGGAGTTAGAGGGATGGATGAAGCTACAAGGGATGCTGGGCTGTGTAGCGTTGTGCAGGAGTAGGGGTGGCAATGTAGAGTGGTGCGAATGTGATGAGATGCACAGCAGCATCAAGGTAATTTTGGATTAATACTCACTTTTCCTGATCTTACTAGATCATTGAACGTCTTGCGGCACTGCACCCAGGTGCGAACCACCACTGACAACCCCGTAAACTCCTGCGATATCTGCAGCCACGCTGCCTTTGTCTGCTGGGGAGGCCCTCTTCCTGCTGTCCGCAGGGAAGAGAACCTCCCTACGTGCTCTCACTCCCTCCACAAGATGATGGAGGGACTCATCTGTGGAGCGAGCTGCTGCTCATTGGCGCTGCAAGCTCATAGTGCAGAGACTCAAACACTGACAGCACTGAATGCTATCAATTTGCAACTGACAGTAATTGGGGCCTTGGCCCCTTTAAATAAACCGGCAATAATCGCGTCAGCCGGTGATGTCACCAGACCCGCACCCTTTGATAGGGCCGGAAAACGCGCAGGGCGGGCATAACAAGGCCCATTAGGGCAAGATTCGATTTATTGATCCACGCAGTAGCGGGGTCGCCCCCCGCCGCTGACCTCTCTCGCCTTGAAGCCGCCCAGGTAGGCAAAATGGCAGCCAAAGTGTTGAAAATAAAGATTTCAATGTTTGACAGCACATTAACAGAAACTTCACATGAACATTGGCTAAAACACCCAAGTGCCTACCTTTGTGTGTTGTTAGTTGGTATAATTGCAGCAGGATGAGGGTGAGTGTGAGGGGTGGCTAATGAGATGGGGATGTGATAATGTTGATAGAGAGGGATGGGTGGAGGTGCTAGGTAAGTTGGTGTGAGTAAAGATATGCAGGAGTAGGGTAGGGAAGGCAGAGTGATGGGGATGTGATGGGTGGCACAGCAGGATGAGGTTGAGTGTGGCTTTGCAGTAACATTTCGTGATCTACTGAGATCATTGAAAGGTTTGCGTCACTGCAGCCTGGTCCTCCTGACGACATCCCTGCTTGTGCCCTCCTGTGCAATGTGTAACAGGGCTGCGTTGATCTCCTGGGGAGGTCTCTTCCGTCCATGGGAAGGGAAAAGAACCTCCCTGCGTGCTGTGACTCCCTCCATAAGCATATGGGAGAGCCTGGGTGCAGCCGTGCAGTGTTTGTCGGAGTTTGCAGCACCTCAATGCTGTAGAACACTGACAGCAGAACTGTCAAAATCAATTTGCGCATTGTCCCTTTAAGGAAACCGGCTGATGACGTGTCATCAAGTGACGTCATCAGACCCGCTTCCTTCAATTGGCCGGGAAATGTGCTAGGCGGGCTTATTAAGCCCAATCAGCGTAAAATTCTTTTCACAGAGCGGGATGGAGCCAGCAGCGGGGTTGCACCCCGCCACCGACCCCAGCCGCCCCGGACCCATCTCAGTAGGCGAAATCGCAGCCAAAAAGTAGAAGCTTCACAAACAATTCAATCTTGCACTGCCCTGCACTTTCACACACAAGAGTCCAGCTAAATTTGCATCTAGATTTCTTTTAAAATTCTGAATCTCTAACAGCACATCAACAAAACTGCCTGTGCAGTATGATTGCTGGGAACAGAATTAATATTCTGTTCAGTATACTAGTGAGGTAAGACTGCATAATTCCTTACAAACTTGCATTATTGGTGAGTCATTAGGCCTGTCTCATGGATCAAGTATTTATGTGGTTTATGTAAAAGCAACTAACTTCATCGGTTACACTATAGTAACAGTTATAAACGGTTGCTAACATACTGCATCCTTTTTAAAATTTCTGTATATTCCTCAACAGGTAATTTAGACGTTCTGTAAGTTTCTTCGTTTAGTCTTACTTCTTCAATCACCTAACAGGAAGCATCACCAGCCAAGCTGACTATACCCAACTGGAGAAAAAATGTGTGATTCGATGTCCCAGTTATAGGGACAAATGGTGGAATTCCTGATAGCAGTGTGAATGGGCTGCTGCAATTATATTATCAGCTCTCACTGCTTTTTTAATCAGGAAGAGCAGAGTTCTGCACCTGCATACTTAAAATATATGCATATAGTTTCACTGACCTCCTCTGAGCTTCCACCACTGACCTCAGACTGCCAGTGACATTTTTAAAGTCAGAAAATAAATGACTTTCCTGCCAGATTGTTCGTACCATCAGAAAGTGACAGGTGATTTAGTGGACTTTAAGCTTAAAAATCAGCTTGGCACCAGCTGCAGGTATACTGCTGCCAGTGCGCAGCACTCACAGTAAGACATTCGCACTCGCAGGTGTTCTTGCTGTTGACTCCAACTGACAATTTCTCAGGAGTTGGCAACATTTTATTACAAGTCAGACATCATTCTGGTGAAGAGAAAAAAACTAGCTGGGCCAATGCCAAGTGTACAGCGTTACTTGGGCATCAGCCTGCAGGGGAATGATATTCTTCTTTCTTTAAATAAAAGTTGATTACCCTTTCTTGAAGAAAATAACCATCTCAAATCAAGGTGGCAGGTGTCTCCAATTATGCTGTAAATGTTTCAGTGCAATCTGAATGAGTTTGCAGGAATGAAAGAAAATCAGCTATTCTCTCAGTGAGTGTGGGTCAGAGAATCAACACTAAGGCGTGCAACCCTATCTCCGACCCACACTTCCTTCAAGTGTGGCTTGCCCTGGGAGTGCAGTGAATGCAGGATCAGTGACGTTGTCCTTACATCTGATGGCTGAATTAAGTCAAATGACTTGTTGGTCTTTAATGCAAATGTAATTCAATTAAAATGTTTAATTAACTTCATTATTTTACTCCGTTATTATTATTACTGTTGAAAACAGCCCTGACATAATGAAAAGTATTTTTTATTATATTGTTAGAAGTAAGTGTAGAGTATGGGGAATCAGTCAATACCCAGTTTGCATTTGTTAATCTATTGTGCCTGCTGGAGTGCTTGATACAACAATCATGCTTTACAGGAATGCACAAACAGTCACTTTAATATAATTTAGATCAGATAGACTTTACTCTCTTCTTCTTCTGATGCCGCTTCTGATCCAGAAGTTTTGCAGCATTAGTGCAAAACATTCTTTGATCCTTTGAGCCTTTGAATGAAAAAAAAATCCACAAAATGTAATTTCTTGACAACAGAAGTCTCAGCCTTGCAGATTTTGTGAAAAACAAACATATATAATATTAGGTTAGAAATTAAGGTTGACAATAGTGATGAATGAACGCAATTCATTTGTATGACAACCCTCTATCCACAATTTTAATAGAGGTATTAATTCAGTTGAAAGAAGCAGGTTAAAAACTTCATTAAAATAGTAGACAGAGGAATGTTGCACAAAAACACTTATCGGCAATAGTAATTTCTAGCTTGTTGCATCTGAATTAATAATAGTGGAAATATATTATGGCCCTGAAATTGTGGTGTCTGTGACAGCGCACTCTCAGGGTACACCGTCGTATTCCCTATGAAATGCCCCACAAGTTCCAGATTTCCACATGCGCTTGTGCATGCGCGAAATCCGGAACTTGCGATTTGTCAAGTTACGCCTTGACAGATCATCCGAACCACCTGAAAACTGAGTATTGATGGCGCAGAGTCGGAATATTTGCCCAGCGACTGGCCAGCAATTACTCACGTAAGTCTTACGGTAGATGCAAGCAGGCATTGGCCTGCTTGCATCAGGGTAAGGGGATATCTAAGGTATAAATAAAATGCTTAAAAATCCAAAAATATACATATACACTTTATTAAATGAGTTTATGCAAATATTGGCAAAGATTACAGTCTTAATGATGTTTAAAATTATCAAAAATTTTTATTTTTATTGAGCTTGGTGCAATGAAGGAATATAGGTATGTAAAAAGGAAAAGATTAGCAAAAGTAAATGTGGGTCCCTTACAGGCTGAGACAGGAGAAATTATAATGGGGAATAAGGAAATGACAGAGAAATTAAACAAATACTTGTGTCTGTCTTCACGGAAGAAAATGCAAAAAACTTCCCGGAAATAGTGGACAATCAAGGGTCTAGCGAGAATGAGGAACTGAAAGTTATTAGTATTAGTAAAAAAGTAGTACTGGAGAAATTAATGGGACTGAAAGCCGATAAATCCCCTGGACCTGATGGCATACATCCTAGGGTTTTGAAAGAGTTGGCTATAGAGATAGTGGATGCATTGGTTGTCATTTTCCAAAATTCCATAGAATCTAGAACAGTTCCCGTGGATTGGAAGGTAGCAAATGTAACCCTACTATTTAAGAAAGGAGGGAGAGAGAAAATGGGGAAATACAGACCAGTTAGCCTGACATCAATAGTAGGGAAAATGCTAGAATCTATTATTAAGGACGTGGTAACAGGGCACTTAGAAAATAATAATAGGATTAGGCAGAGTCAACACGGATTTTGAAAGGGAAATCGTGTTTGATTAATCTGTTCAAGTTTTTTGAGGTTGTAAATAGCAGAATAGATAAGGGGGAACCAGTGGCTGTGGTGTATTTGGATTTTCAGAAGGCATTCGATAAGGTGCCACACAAAAGGTGATTAAACAAAATTAGGGATCATGGGATTGGGGGTAATATACTAGCATGGATTGAGGATTGGTTAATGGACAGAAAACAGAGAGTAGGAATTTTGCTATCGTAGGAATAAATGGGTCATTTTCGGGTTGGCAGGCTGTAACTAATGGGGTACCACAAGGATCAGTGCTTGGGCCTCAGCTATTCACAATCTACATCAATGATTTGGATGAGGGGACCAAATGTAATATATCCAAGTTTGCTGATGATACAAAGCTGAGTGGGAATGTAAGTTGTGAGGAGGATGCAAGGAGGCTTCAAGGGGATATAGACAGGCTAAGTGAATGGGCAAGAACATGGCAAATGGAATATGATGTGGAGAAATGTGAAGTTATCCACTTTTGTAGGAAAAAAAGAAAAGCAGAGTATTTTTTAAATGGTGAGAGATTGGGAAATGTTGGTGTTCAGAGGGACCTGGGTGTCCTTGTACATGTATCACTGAAAGTTAACATGCAGGTACAGCAAGCAATTAGGAAAGCAAATGGTATGTTGGCCTTTATTACAAGAGGATTTGAGTATGAGAGTAAAGACGTCTTACTGCAGTTATATAGGGCCCTGGTGAGACCACACCTGGAGTATTGTGTACAGTTTTGGTCTCCTTTCCTAAGGAAGGATATACTTGCCATAGAGGGAGTGTAACAAAGGTTCACCAGACTGGTTCCTGGGATGAGAGGATTGTCCTATGAGGACAGATTGACTAGACTAGGCCTATATTCTCTAGAGTTTAGAAGAATGAGAAGTGATCTCATTGAAACATACAAAATTCTTACAGAGCTTGACAGGGTAGATGCAGCGAGGGTGTTTCCCCTGGCTGGGGAGTCTAGAACCAGGGGTCACAGACTCAGAATAAGGGGTCGGCCATTTAGGACTGAGATGAGGAGAAATTTCTTCACTCAGAGGGTGGTGAGTCTTTGGGATTCTCTACCCCAGAGGGATATCGAGGCTCAATCATTGAGTATATTCAAGACAGAGATCGATAGATTTTTGAATATTAAGGGAATCAAGGGATATGGGGATAGTTCAGGAAAGTGGAGATGAGGTAGAAGATCAGCCATGATTTTATTGAATGGCGGAGCAGGCTCAAAGGGCCAAATGGCCTATTCCTGCTCCTATTTCTTATGTTCTTATGAATAAAATTGCAATTCTGTACATTGTATAATTATTAGCTTTGGGGATTGCAAATCATTGGGGGATTCCCTTCATAAATGATTGCACTGGAATTCTCCTTTGTCATTGGAGGACCAGGCCCACGTGATCCCAGGTACACTTTCGAACCGCCTGCATCCCTGGGATCCGAGGGCCATTACCCTGCCCTCCGCCTCAAGTCCTGATACCGCAACTCTTTGCAGCCTGGGCTCCAGCAGGCAATTTTGTAAATGTTTCCTGAGTTGGAGGCATACTCCAGAGGTATGCCTCCGACCGCAATTTCTAGGCTTATATGTACAGCATGATATTGGAAATATACTCAATGAGATGAATTCTTAGATGATTAATATTCACACAGTTTATAACTATATAAATTGTTGCAATATATCTATTTTACGTATACAGAATTTAAAATGTATTTGTTACTGCACAGGCAATGGGCCTACCTGACAACTACCTACTCCTTTGCCTGACCCTGATAATTGAAAAACAACAACCTTCTTTCATATGGTAGTAGCAAAGCAAATCAAATGTCAATATCTAAGTCAGATATCCAGGCCAAAGCTTCCGGTGTAACAGCGTGGATATCTTGTAGGCTGCCTGTGAATTTCCTCTGAGGGCAGTGCTCAATGATGTGCTCCAGGGTCTGATTTGGAGCTCCACAGTCGCATGATGAGGATGCTTTAATCTTAAGAACATAAGAACATAAGAAATAGGAGCAGGAGTAGGCCATACGGCCCCTCGAGCCTGCTCCGTCATTCAATAAGGTCATGGCTGATCATTCACCTCAATTCCACTTTCATGCCCGATGTCCGTATCCCTTGATTCCCCCAGATTCCAAAAATCTATCTCAGTCTGAGCATCCACAGCCCTCTGGGACAGAGAATTCCAAAGATTCACAACCCTCTGAGTGAAGAAATTCCTCCTCATTTCAGTCTTAAATGGCCTACCCCTTATCCTGTGACTATGCCCCATAGTTCTAGACACTCCAACCAGGGGAAACAACCTCTCAGCATCTACCCTGTCAATCCCCCTCAGAATCTTGTATGTTTCAATGAAATCATGTCTCATTCTTCTAAACTCCAGAGAGTATAGGCCCATTCTACACAATCTCTCATCATAGGATAGCCCTCTCATCCCAGGAATCAATCTAGTGAACCTTCGTTGTACCGCCTCCAAGGCAAGTATATCCTTCCTTAGATAAAGAGACCAAAACTGTGCACAGTACTCCAGGTGTGGTCTCACCAAGGCCCTGTACAATTGTAGCAAGACTTCCTTACTCTTATACTCCAACCCCTTTGCAATAAAGGCCAACATGCCATTTGCCTTCCTTATTGCTTGCTGTACCTGTATGCTAGCTTTCTGTGTTTCTTGCAAATCTCTCTGAACACCAACATTTGAAAGTTTCTCACAATTTAAAAAATATTCTGCTTTTTTATTCTTCTGATCAAATGCATAACCTCACATTTCCCTACATTATACTCCATGTGCCACCTTACTGCCCACTCACTTAGTCTATCTATATCCCTTTGCAGACTCTTTGTGTTCTCCTCACAGCTTAGTGTCCCACCTAGCTTTGTATCATCAGCAAACTTAGATACATTACACTCAGTCCCTTCATCTAGGTCATTAATATAGATTGTAAATAGTTGAGGTCCCAGCACTGATCCTTGCAACACCCCACTAGTTACAGCTTGCCAAACTGAAAAAGACCCATTTATCCCTACTCTCTGTTTTCTGTCCGTTAACCAATCCTTTATCCATGCTATTATATTACCCACAACCACTTGAGCCCTTATCTTGTGTAATAACCTTTTGTGTGGCAGCTTATCGAATGCCTTTTGGAAATCCAAATATACTACATCCACTGGTTCCCCTGTATCTACCCTGCTAGTTATATCCTCAAAAAACTCTAATAAATTTGTCAAACACAATTTACCTTTCATAAAATCATGTTGACTGTGCCTAATCATGTTATGATTTTCTAAGTGCCCTGATACCACTTCCTTAACAATGGATTCCAGCATTTTCACTACTACTGATATCAGGCTAACTGGTCTGTAGTTCCCTGTTTTCTCTCTCCCTCCTTTCTTGAATAGCAGTGTTACATTTGCTACCTTCCAATCCGCTGGGACCGTTCTAGAATCAAGGCAATTTTGGAAGATCAAAACCAAAGCATCCACTATTTCTGCAGCCACCTCTTTTAGAACCCTAGGATGTAGGCCATGAGGTCCTGGGGACTTGTCGGCTTTTAGTCCCATTAGTTTCTCTAGAACTTTTTCTCTACTTATATTAATTACGTTAAGTTCCTCACCCTTATTAGACCCTTGGTTCCCCACCATTTTTGATATGCTTTTTGTGTCTTCTACTGTGAAGACAGATACAAAATATTTGGTTAATATTTCTGCCATTTCCTTATTCCCCATAATAATTTCTCCTGTCTCAGCCTCTAAGGGACCAATGTTTACTTTTGCTACTCTCTTCCTTTTTACATACCTTTAGAAGCTCTTACAATCTGTTTTTATATTTCTTGCTAGTTTTCGCTCATTCTATTTTTTCCCTTTTTATCAATTTTTTAGTCATCCTTTGCTGGTTTCTGAAACTCTCCCAATCCTCAGGCTTACTAATATTCTTCGCAACATTATACACTTCTTCTTTCAATCTAATGCTATCCTTAACTTCTTCAGTTAGCCATGGATAGATCACATTTCCCATGGAGTTTTAATTTCTATTTTTGTTTTTTTATATTTTTGTTGCGAATTATGAAATATTTCTTTAAATGCTAGCCACTGCTTATCTACCGCCATACCTTTTAATCTATTTTTCCAATCTACCTTAGCCAACTCGTCCCTCATACCTATGTAATTGGCTTTATTTAAGTTTAAAACTCTAGTTTCAGACTTAGGCAAGTCACTCTCAAACTTAATGTGAAATTCTATCGTATTATAATCACTCTGCCCCAGAGGATCCTTTACTATGAGATTGCTAATTAACGCTGTCTCATTACACAATCTAAAATAGCCTGTTCCCTGGTGGGTTCCATGATGTATTGTTCCAAGAAACTATACCGAATGCATTCCATGAACTCGTCCTGCAGACTACCTTTGTTAATTTGATTTGTCCAGTCTATAGGAAGATTAAAGTCCCCCACGATTATTGCATTACCTTTGTTACAAGCTCCTAATATTTCTGGATTAATATTCTGTCCAATGGTATAGCTACTGTTAGGGGCCCTATATACTACTCACACCAGTGTTTTCTGCCCCTTGTTATTCGTTATCTCCACCCATACAGATTCTACTTCCTGATCTTTTGAGCCGAGATCCTTTCTCTCTACTGTCCTTATGTCATCCTTTATTATCAGGGCTACGCCTCCCCCCCACTCCTTTTCCATTCTGCCTGTCCTTTCAAAACATCAAGTAACCTGGAACATTTAGTTCCCAACCTTAGTCAACTTGCAACCACATCTCTGTAATCGCTATTAGATCAAACCCATTTATCTCTTTTTGTGCCACTATTTAATCTATCTTGTTATGAATGCTATGTGCATTCAGACAGAGTCTTTAATTTTTTTTTTACTATTATTCCCTGCTTTGACCTTATTCTCTGCTGCACTGCTACCATTAAACTCTCTGTCCCTTCCTGTCACACTCTACTTATTTTTACCCAAATCGCTACACTGCTCTACTGCCTTGATGGTTCTCTTTAGATTTCTGAATTTCCCCTCACATGACCAACCCCCACCCCCGCACCGCTTTTTTAGTTTAAAGCCCTATCTACAGCCCTAGTTATTCGATTCGCCAGGACGCCGGACCCAGCCCAGTTTAAGTGGAGCCCGTCCTGACGGAACAGCTCCCTCTTTCCCCAGTACTGGTGCCAGTGCCTCATGAATTGAAACCCCTTCTTCCCACACCACTCTTTGAGCCACACATTTAACTCTCGGATCTGCTTGACCCTGTGCCAATTTGTGTGTGGCTCAGGTAGTAATCCAGAGATTATTACCCTTGAGGTTCTGTTTATTAATTTGGACCCTAGTTCCTCAAACTCCCTCAGCAGAACCTCATTCTTAGTTCTACCTATGTCATTGGTTCCTACATGGACCACAACAACTGGATCCTCCCCCTCCCACTTCAAGTTCTTTTCCACCAGTGAGGAGATATCCTTAACCCTGGCACTGGTCAGGCAACACAGCATTCGAGACTTTCTTTCGCGGCTGCAGAGAACAGTATCTATTCCCATGACTATACTGTCCCCTGCCACTACCACATTCCTTCCTTCTCTCCCCACTTGGATGGCCCCCTGTACCACAGTGCCATGGTCAGTTTGCCCATCCTCCCTGCAGTCCTTTTCCTCATCCATACAGGTAGCAAGTACCTCGTACCTGTTGGACAATGTCACTACATCCTGGGTCCCCAGACCTGCCTGACTCACAGTCACACCCTCCTGTCCCTGACCACTGATAAACTCAGGGTGTGACTGCCTCCTGGAACAAAGTGTCCAGGTAACTCTCCCCCTTCCTGATGAATCGCAATGTCTGCAGCTCGTACTCCAGCTCAACAACTCTGAGCCGAAGTTCCTCGAGTTGCAGACACTTACTGCAGATATGGTTGCTCATGACTCATAATAGGAAGGTTTTTTGGCATGGTTTACCTCTGCGCCGCAAAAGGAGACTTTCAAAGCTTGGTTTGCTTAATGGGTGTTGAGGTGGAATGTCGAGGTGATGGTCTTTTGCGGGTTTGGCCGATGTTGCCATCGTTGGAAGAGGGCCTCCATCCTCTGTAAATCACTGGTCAGAGTCTCCTCGGTGATGGACAGATTCATGCTTTGCGTGGCCAAGGCAATCTCATCAGCATATATGAACTTGTGGGACTCTGTTTGGGGCAGGTCACTGGTGTAAACATTGAATAACATGGGTGCCAGGACGGAACCCTATGGGATTCCGTTGTTCAATGTCCTATATCTGCTT